>CM040426.1:146149563-147496363 GCA_022702705.1 Papilionanthe hookeriana x Papilionanthe teres
TCACATGGTTTTGCTTTCTTAAATCGGTAGTGCATCCATGTCCCTAGTGGAGCAAACTACTATTCTTTCCGTTGGCATACCACGTTCATTTCTATCTTGAACGGGTATAGCCAACTTCTCTCGGATTTAGGAGCCACTGTTTAGACACCCCTAAACAGAGAGCTTCATAAATCCTTTTACTTCTTTTCTGAGGTGGGGTGGACCCCCAATAGGATTTAGCTTAGGAGCGGTCCTTCGGGTTGAGAAGTCTTACGAGACTTTCTCTTCCTTTCGAATTCTGAATCGGGTCATTTACCTTTTCTATACCTTTAATCATTTTGTTTCTAACAAAAAAATCCTCTAATAAACAACCTTCTAATAAACGAATTCTTTTAAAAATCACAAATACACTAAGATAAATGAAAATGTGTTGGACTCTTTCTTCTTCGTCCTAAGTTTTGCGACAAAGGGAAGCACAATTCGGGACTGACATTCGAAATCTACCCTACAGAAAATGACTGCACCAAAGTTAATTTTCTCCTTCACCAATGGAATGGACTTCGCCGTCTATAAGGATGAACTGCCCGACAATGGAATCATCCGTTTTGTACAAGGATTCGACAATACAGATGTTATGTTCACTGACGTCACCTTCTTCACACTAATGAACAAAGTGCTAGAAATTGAGAAGCTCGTAATTGAGTTCAACCTGATGTCGACTCAAGAATTCCCTCCCCTGCAAAGGGTTCCAGCCAAAAGAAGTATTGTTATTCATAGGAGGACTGTTGTCTCTACCCCCACCGGTCTAGTCATCTCTGCACCTACCCCGGCACGCCAAGCCGAAGGGAAGGAAATCCGAGTCTTTGATGAGCCTGTCACCATGGAGGGTACAAATTTTGCTACAATACCATTTGTTTTCAAGATTAGGTCCAGTTCAAGAGTTGCACCCCTAACTCGGACTCAAAGGAGAAATAGAAGCAGAAAGATAGCCAGGATTGAGAAAGCCAAGGCTGCTGAAGTCGCTTTCCTGGAAAAGATCCCTGAACTTCCTGAGTATGCACCTCTGTTGGAAGGAAGTTTCACCCCCTCTCTACTGCATCGGATGAAGAAGACATCCGAATGATTGCCACTACATTACCCCGACCTGCATACTATAGTAACTACAAAAGAAAAAGGGTTAAGACTATGCTATTTGCTTAGCTACAAGCTGTGATATAAAAATTGGCAAATAAAGAAAGATGCCCCATGTCAGAAATCCTAAGAAGAATGGGACGAGTGCCAGCTAGATCCCGCCTCGAACCGCAAGTAGAGCCTGTCACTGCCGTAGAGAAACCAAGGAAGAAAATGAGAGCTACTCACCTGTTGTTGTATCGAGCTATCATATTAGGGAGGACACCACCTACCAGCATATACCCGACAGACCGTCCGGTCCTAGGCTTTCTGCTGCAAGAAGGATGGTGTGGCGACCTATTATTACAAAGCCGAGACCAACACAATGTCCTGAGAAAAAAAGCCTCATCAAAGAGCCTGAATAAGAAGAAAGTGCTACTGTAATAAAAGATACTCCCGAAAAAGAAGTTCAACAGCCATCACACGACAACCGCAAGACAGTCTGGAAAAGACCACTCGAGGATGTTATAGGAAAACTAAGGACATATATTCGACGGTTGGCGAAAGAAAGAGGAGAAAAGTTAGAAAATGAAGTTGATTCATCAGAGTTCATGGATGAGGAGTATGCCGAGATCAATATGGTTGACACACGAGCATCATCAGCTTCGCAAGGTGCTCTGGCAGTTGCGGAAAGAGATGAATCGGAAGTGATGAGAGCACAGCTTCGGGAAAGAGATGACACAATTTCACAGATGGCAAAGAGGATGGAAGAGATGGCTGCTGCTTTAGCCATTCTCCAGAGTCAGGTACAACCTCAGAAAGAAACACCCCAGAGATCATCCATATTGCAGATGGAGGAAAAGAGATCACATCTATCAACGAAGATGATCCACCAAAGAAGGTTTCGATACAGAATATGATTCCCGAAAAGGACATTAAAAACATGGTAGAACAACAGGTGCGAGAAGCCTTAGAACAATCTAAGAGCGGAGCATCTATTCATACGGGTAAACCTTACCCCGAAGACTTCGATGCAGTCCAATATCCAAAAGGCTTCGTACCACCTTTTTTTAAGACTTTTGATGGAACGGGAAAACCCATGTAGCATGTCACACATTTTCGTGCTAGTTGCTGCAATGCCGGTGGGAGTGACGCTTTACTCTTCCGTCAGTTCGTCAGTAGTTTATCAGGGATCGCCTTAGACTGGTACGCAGAACTGCCAAATGGTTCAGTTAAGACCTTTGCAGAATTGGAAAACTTCTTTGTCAAGCGGTTTGTCGGAGCTTAGGACCACATCACCATCGGTGGTCTAGTGGTGGAGCACCAGAAACTGAACGAGACTTTAGTGGATTACATACTTCGATGGAGGAACTTAAGCATAAAGTGTGAACCACAACTTCAAGAACAGCATGCAGTCGGCACTTCTCCTTAAAGGATTTACAATCAAGACTTTCGAGAAGTTGCTTAGCAAGGCCGGGAGCTTGCAAGAAAAGGCAATGCAGTTAAATTTTGTGGACAAGAACGATAAGCAGATGCACGAAAAAGCATTTGAAAAGAAATTTGGAATCATCACGGTAGTAGATAAGGGCAAGCAGCAGGTTCAGATACAGCTAGAGCGGCCACAGCCTAGTTATCAACCACCGCAACGGACATACCAACAACTGCAACAGATTTATTAGCAACCTCAGCAAGGTTATCAATAGCCTCGACCGAGCTATCAGTCGCCTCAGCATTGTGAACAATCTCCTAGACCATAACGTACCTGAAAGATTTTCTGAATAAGGAATATCCATTCAAAACTGAAGCAGTAGCAAAGATGTTCCGCAGTTTAATGAAAATACAAGATTTTCAGCTACCAGAGCCCAAGAGGCTAGAAGAAGTCAACAAGAAAGATCATCCAAACTATTGCTCTTACCACTGAATGCTCGGGCACAAGATAGAGGATTGCATCACTTTCAAGAGTTGGCTTGACGATAATCTCTGGAAAGGGAACATAACGATCCTGAAGGAATACATGAAGGAACCCCAAAAAGGAGTTTCCGTCAATGTTATCTCAACGGATCCTATTGTTCCGATAAACCCGTATACAACCGATGATGGATGGAGTACCGTCTGGATAAAGTCTTCAAATAAAACTTTGGATCACATCCAGACCGCTTCGGTACGTGCTTCAACTCAGAGTTTGAAACCTACCGAGCCGGCACTATCGCTTGCGATCGAAGAACCGCCTCAGAAAGAGGAGAAGATCATAGAAGAGAAGAAGATTGAGGCTCCGAAGGGTAGACTAGGGGCTGCTTATCCTAAGATGGTTGTTTTTGATTCTGGGGAGAAATCCCTCGAACTTCTAACTCTGTATGATTATTTGCTCGCCTCGGAAGGATCTTATAAAGATAAGAGTTATGGTGTTGGCTACGTTTTGACTATTTGTAACGATTACGTAACTAGCGACAACTGACTTAATTCGGATCTCGATTCCAATAGAAATAACGATTCTCAAATCATACACTACCTCGATGACCACGATGAGGAAGATGTTCACAAAGGAGGCTACGAAAGCTCAACAAACAACGAGTCCATTTGTGAATTTCGAGGAGCTCCAATTGCAATATAATTAGGGTTATCAGATTCTGAAATAACTCCAAAAGAGCCAGTCGTTCCAATTCAAGGGGAAATATCGGCAGATCTAGCACCAAACTCAGAACAAGTAATTGAAGTCAACCTAAGAAGCGGAAAAGTTCGACCTCTGAGAATGGGTCCAAAGGATAAAGGAAAGCAGGTGATTGCTCGGGAGGAGCCAACCCCAGTAGAGGAATTACCCAATCGGGAAGAAACTGAGGAACATGGTAATAAAGTGGACTATAACGTGCTAGCCCATCTTAGGAAGCTACCAGCCAAACTGAGCATATACGACGCTCTGATCCTATAAAAGGAGATGAGGGAAGCTCTGATCAAGGCTCTACCTGATCAAGAGATTTGTTTAGCTTAAATGGTCAGTAATTCCTTCGACGAGGTTTGCTCGTTAAAAAAACAGCGAGGTGTTACCTTCACAGATAATGATCTATTGCGGGGAACAGCTGATCACAACAGACAACTGTACATATCGATTATTATTGGAAAGTTTACGCTTTATAGGGTGTTGGTTGATCCAGGAGCATCAATCAACATAATGAATCTTTGGATGCTAGCATATTTGGAAATTGATGCTCTTGAGCTTGAAGCAGACAAGATGTTATTGAGAGGCTTCAATCAGAAAGGAGAGAGAGCTCTCGGATCGATTACACTGTTAATGAAAACTGGTGACTTAGCAAAGACAACTACAAAATTCCGTATAATTGATTCTGAGACATCGTTCAACGGTCTACTGGGTCGGCCATGGATCCATGTAAACCGAATGGTACCGTCATCTCTGCACCAGTGCATAAAGTATTACGAAGGAGGAGAACAATGTATCAAAGGTGACTTGCAACCATTCTTCGTACACAAGATTGGAATTTATGAAGATATAGCCTATTACGCGCCTCCGAAGAAAACAATCTTCTCTAGAAATGTCATACCAAATGAAGCAAAAGAAGTGCAAGACGATGAAGAGCCTAAAATTCTAGTCCAACAGTTACTCACCACTCCCTTACGGTGAGATGGTGAAGGTTTCTCCAGAACTCGCACCCGAGGTCGAGGCCGGGGACGAGGTCATGGAAGAGATGTTGGAACAGTTGGACAGAAGAAACCAGTCATCGACGTTGATTGGGAGAATAGTTCCGAAGAAGAAGAAATCAAGAAAGAAGTAGTGGCGATAAGTCAGAAGAAACTCTAGTTCAAGATCTCTCTCGAAGATGAAAAGAATGAATAATATAAATCAATGTACGAGAAGATTAACCACTATGTACATACTATGACCCTAACCACGATCCACCCTAATAAGGTCAAGGGTATGATGGTCAAGGAAGTGCATGGTGGTGGTACTAAACCAATCAAATTTTACTGTGGTGCTTCTTCTTCCAAAACTGAAAATGATGTACAATTTGAAGATGTTGCTTCATCTGAACTAATGGAACTCCATTTTGAGTGGTACTCTCTCTGTGTTCAAAATTTAATTCAACGTGGTGTCTTACCTCGACGATGGACAAAAGGTCAATCACAACATTTTGAAAAATTATGGAATAATGTCAGCTGGCCTCCCAATTCAAAATATGGTCTCAGATTCGACACGGTAGGATCAATTGACCATACGAGATTTTACTTGTTTGTCACTTACGAGCCTAATGAAGACTGCTTGGAAGCTTCAGAAGATCTCAAAGATCTACCAATCGGAGACGCTCCGCCATAATTCGAAGAAGAAATTAAATCTACAATAGACGAGTTAATGGAAGTTTACTTAGGTACTAGCGAAGAACCTAGGCTGACCTTTTTTAGCTCCTTACTCAATAAAGAAGACTCCGAAAACATAGTCAAGCTATTAATGGAGTTTAAAGACTGTTTTTCTTGGAGTTACGATGAAATGCCAGGATTAGCTCCAGAGGTTACAGTTCACAGGTTAGGAGTGGATCACACTGCTGTTCCAGTCAGACAAGCTCCGAGAAAAATTCGTCTAGAGATTGAACAACAAGTAATAGCTGAAGTTAAGAAGCTAATAGACGCTAAATTTGTCCGTGAAGAGCAATACTCGACTTGGTTAGCCAATGTGGTACCAGTCAAAAAGAAGAATGGTCAGATCAGAATCTGCGTGGATTTCAGAGATTTGAATAAAGCTTGTCCAAAGGATGAATTCCCGCTACCAATTCCAAAATTGGTGATCGACATCGCTTCAACACATGAAATCTTTTATTTCATGGATGGATCTTCGGGATATAACCAGATAAAGATGACACTGGAAAATTAAAAGCTCACAGCCTTCAGAAAGCATGACACATAAATTTCCATTTTTTTTAATTTTTAAATTTGGTATTTTTGAGCTCATCCCATGAGGTAAGGGAGATCTAAGCTTCGCTTTTCTTCCATTGGCTAGGATTAGAGGTGCTTGATGACGCTCAAAATGTTCCCTAAATATTCATGTAGGAATGACATCTCATTTCCTCTTATGATTAAAGTGTCATCAAGTCTATTAAACATGGTTAAAGTGAAATGTCATGAGTCACCCAATTGTTTAATTCATTTTTAATGGGTTATATGGGTTGTATTTAACCCATGTGAGGTCACCCATAATGTCATTAATGGGTTTGGAATTTTGGAAACCACTTATTATGTCATAAATGGTGTCATTTATCCAAATTTTAATTTCATGGCTTTTAATTATATTCCATTTTTAATTAATTATGTAATTAATCAAAAATATTGGAAATTTTATTATTATCCAATAAATTGATCAAAATAATTTTGGAATTATTTATTTGATTAATTTTTATCACTTTTGGTCCAAAAATTGAATTTTGTCTTATTTCATGAATTTTTAATTTAATTTTCATTTTAATTAATTATGTCATTAATTAAAATATGGAAATTAAATTATTGGTCCATTAATTAATCAAAAATAATATTGGACTTAATTATTTGATTAATTCCATTATTTTTAATTAATATGTGCATTTTATCTTTTTTATAACTTAATTTAATTTTTCATTTTAATTAACTATGTCATTAATTAAAATTTATAAAAAAATAAAATCATTAGTCATTTAATTAATCAAAATAATTTTGAAATTAATTATTTGATTAATTTTGTCATTTTTATTTCATTTTTGTGTATTTTGTCATTTTATGAATTTTAATTTAATTTTTCATTTTAATTAATTTTCTCATTAATTCAAATATTGAAAATTAAATTATTAGTCAATTTAATTAATCAAAATCATTTTAAAACTAATTATTTGATTAATTTTGTCATTTTGGCATCTTAAACAGGTCATTGGGTTAATAATTGGTCATTTGGTAAAAAATTGACCAGTTTGACCAAAATTGATTTTTTTGGTCAAAGGTTGATCTGTTTGGTCCGTAGGTTTGGCCATTGGTTATGGATTGACCATTTTTACCAAAGTTGACTTCTTAGGTCAAAAGGTTGACCTATTGGGTCAATAAGGTTGGTCATTGGGTCAAGATTGACCATTTTGACCAAAGTTGTCTTTTTAGGTCAAAAGGTTGACTTATGGGGTCAACAGGGTTGGTCATTGGATTTAGATTGAGCAATTTGACCAAAGTTAACTTTTTAGGTCAAAAAGTTGACCTATGGGGTCAAAAGGGTTGTTCATTGGGTCTGGATTAACCATTTTGACCAAAGTTGACCTTTTAGGTCAAAAGGTTGACCTATTGGGTCAACAGGGTTGATCATTGGGTCTGGATTGACCATTTTGACCAAAGTTGACTTTTTAGGTCAAAAGGTTGACTTATGGGGTCAACATGTTTGGTCATTGGGTCTGGATTGACCATTTTGACCAAAGTTGACTTTTTAGGTCAAAAGGTTAACCTATTGAGTCAACAGGGTTAGTCATTGGGTCTGGATTGACTATTTTGACCAAAGTTGACTTTTTAGGTCAAAAGATTGACCTATTGGAAAAATGAGGTCAACAAAAGGGCCCCCAATATGTGTGGAATACTGCATAAGTATGCTGCACATATTGGCATTGACCGAAGTGATCTGAAAAAATGTCCCACAATAATTAGGAAAGGAGTGGGTGTCATATCGTTCTTAAGGAATGTCAGATGTCTCATATGTCTGTTCTGAGAAGGAACGTCCTTTTCGTGTCTGGAAAGGGACTTATATCCAATAACCAGAGAGAGAAAATGGAAGTCATATTCCATTTCTCTAAATGTCAATGTCGATATTTAGTTAGAGGAAAGCCATGATTTCCTTGTCAGAAGAGGACTTACATCTAATAACTAGAGAGAGAAAATGGATGTCATATTCCATTTCTCGAAATATCAATGTCGATATTTAGTTAGAGGAAAACCATGATTTCCTTTTCAGGAAAAGACTTACATCCAATAACTGGAGAGAGAAAATGGATGTCATATTCCATTTCTCGAAATTTCAATATCAATGTTTAGTTAGAGGAAAGACATGATTTCATTGTCAGTACATACAATAAATAGAGAGAAAAAATGAATGTCATATTTCATTTCTCGAAATATCAATGTCGATATTTAGTTAGAGGAAAGCCAAGATTTCCTTGTCAGGAAAGGACTTACATCCTATTACTGGAGAGAAAATGGATGTCATATTCCATTTCTCAGAATGTCAATGTCAATGTCGTGTTAAAAGAATGACATTTCCGTGTCAGGAAATGACTTACACACGATATCAAAAAAGAGAATGAGTGTCAAACTTTGATATGTGAAATGTCGCAATGTCGATATGTCAGACGTCGATACAATTATTTATATATCAAAGGTTGAAATGTCGATGTGTCACATGTTGATAATGATTATTGATATGTTGAAATGTCGATATGTCAAATGTTGAAAACAAATGTTGATATGTCAAATGTCGAAATGTTGATATCTCAAACGTCGATAACAATTGTCAAAGGTCAAAATGTCAGTGTGTCAAATTTTTATGATTGTTGATATGTTGAAATGTTGATATGTTAAATGTTGAAAGATTAATATCTCAACTGTCGATAACAATTGTGATATGTTAAATGTTGAAAGGTCGATATCTCAAATGTCGAAATGTTGGTACGTCGAATGTCGAGACGTTGATATGTCAAATGTCAAAATATCGATTTGTCAAATGTCAGAATGTCTGTCAAATGTGGTGTTGTTAAATTATGGGAATGTCATGATTTCTATGGCAGGAAAGGACTTTCATCTGAAAGTAATATAGAGAAAATGGATGTCGTATTCCAATTCTCAGAAATATCAAATGTCAAGGTCAAGTTATAGGAATGTCATAACTTTAGTGTCAGGAAATGACATATATCCGATAACTAGAAAGAGCAAATGGATGTCATGTTCCATTTCTCAGAAATGTCAAATATCAACATCGAGTTATAGGAATGCCATAACTTCCGTGTCAGGAATGGACTTACATCCGATAACTGGAGAGAGAAAATGGATGTCATATTCCATTTCTCGGAAATGTCAAATGTCGGTGTCAAGTTAGAGGAATGCTATATTCCGTGTTAGGAAAGGACTTATATCCAATAACTAAAGAGAGAGTATATGTCGTACTATCTCTTCAAATGTCAAATGTCGATCTTGAGAAGGAATGTTATGTGACTTACATCCTAGCTAATGGAATACCATATTTCCGTGTCAGGAAGAGACTTATATCCATTAACTATAAAGAGAGTAGGAAACTCAAAATAGAGAGTGTATCCATTGGGGATTTGATTTATAGGTTGAAAGAAGTTATTCATCACACATTTCTTCTTTTTTTTATGTTATTTTTAATTCGATGTCCTTATTTTGGCACTTTTGGAACTATCGATGTACTGTAGACAATTTAGGGAAGAGAGCAAATGTCATATTCAATTTTCTCAAAAAAAGTCAATGTCAAAACATCAATTTTGGAATAGGAATGCGTATGAGATTTATATCCTATCCAAAGAAAGATTGCTAAAGGAAAGCCAATGTCTGATGGTATTTTATCCAATAGCGAGAAAGAGAGTATATGTCATTTTCTATTTAAGGAGGTCTTAAAATATGTCTTAGAAATGTCAATGTCAAATGTCGATTCTGGAATAGGAATGCGTATGAGACTTACATCTTATCCAAAGAAAGATTGCTAAAGGAAAGCTAATATCTTGATGGTCTTACATCCAATAGCCAGAAAGAGAATAGATGCCATCTTCCATTTAAGGAGGTCTTATACCATCTCTTCGAAATGTCAATGTTAAAATGTCGATTTCGGAATAGGAATGCAAATAAGACTTATATCCTATCCAAAGAAAGATTGCTAAATGAATGCCTATGTCATGATGGTCTTACATCCAATAGCGAGAAAGAGAGTAGATGCCATCTTCCATTTAAGGAGGTCTTACACTATTTCTTAGAAATGTCAATGTTAGAATGTCAATTTTGGAATAGGAATGTGTATGAGACTTATATCCTATCCAAAGAAGGATTGCTAAAAGAAAGCCAATGTCATGATGGTATTACATCCAATAGCGATAACGAGAGTAGATGTCGTTTTCCATTTAAGGAGGTCTTACCCTACCTCTTAAAAATGTCTATTTCATTTTGTTTTGTCTTGGTTGTTTGTTTCCCAGTTTACAAAACAAGTCATTCATTTTTGTTTATGTCGCATCTTTTTCAAATACTTCCCATTGATTGGGTGTATTATGTATTCTTGATAGTCTACCAAATGACAGGATTTCCCCAAATGTGTCTTCTTAACAAGCATATGGGCCCTCCCATGAGGATAGGTGTTTGAAGTACTAAATTAAAATCCCTGATCTGAGTGTCCTAGGGTGAACCAATTTATCTATGGCCCGTACAATGCTTGTCAGTCATGTAGGTTCATAAAGCTTCCATTAATCACCAATTTTATAAAGATCATTCAGACTGTCCTTCAAAAATCACTTTAAAATTTTCAAATTAGGATTGGGTTGGATCTCTTAAAAATTATGACTTCAGAGTATTATTTCCATTAATCTCCACTAACAAAGCCATTTAACTTAGTTCTTTCTTTCTGGGTCTTAAGAATTTTTTAAAATGTGATCAAAATATCTTTTTTCTTCTAAAGATATGTCTAAACCAATTAATAGTTAACTAAAAGATGAGATCACTTAATTCTTTCCTGAATATAATATCGGAAGAATTTTCTTAAGATGTCTTTTTCAAGATTTATCAACTAGGGGAGAATTTGGACACCAATTTTTGATTCATGCTCACCTCAAGCTTTTTCCCAGGGAATTACTATATATGGTGGAGCATGTTAATGATTTTGAATGTTTGAATTGAGATACCAATTTTTGATTTTGTGCCAACCTCAAGCTTCTTCTCAGAAACATCTTTCTTTTTTTATTTTTTTTGGTAGGGCACACTTTAATGATTTTGAATGCCTGAACTCAAACACTAATTTTTGATTTGGTACTCACCTCAAGCTTCTTCTTAGAGAATTACTTTATCTGGTGGAGCATATTTTAATGATTTTTAATGTCCAAATTGCCCTAATTCATAACTCTGAAATATTTCTTAAGACGAATTCTGGGATATTATAACTCATTAAGAAGTCAGGTCCCAATCACATAGTAGAAGATTAATAGGCTCATGACATCTTTAGTCAATTACTTGTATTTTGAACACAGAATTTTATTCTTTATTTAGGACCCAGTCTGAGGATTTAAGATAAAGGGCCCAGTTATTAGGGCATTAATTTCATTTTCCCCTTGAAATCATAATTTTCTTGTCAAAATGTCAGAATTTTTGTCTTGGATTCTTTGTTTCTGAATTGTCTTTCTGTCAATAGATGAATGAGAAGAATGTTTCCAAAGATATTAAATCCAAAGATTTCAAATTTCATCCCTCGTCACAGATCAATTTGGATTTTATTTCCAAAGATATTAAATCTAATGATTTGAAATTTCATCCCTTCTCATAGATGAATTTTGATTTTATTTCCAAAGACATTAAATCCAAAGATTTCAAATTTCATCCCTCGTCAAAGATTAATTTTCATTTCTCCATAGAGGACATGTTAGTTGACTAGTCCTAGAACTGGACTCAACAATCAACACATATTTGATTTTCATTCTAATTGATTTTTTTTCTTTTTGTCAAGTTGTCCTAATGAGAAAGGGAAATCCTTGATGGAATTCATCCAAAAATGATCATCTTCCAAAATTTGATTAATGATTTTGATAGTAGACTATTTGGTCGATTGACAAATCAGAACCTTGAAGGCAGGGAAAAAGATTAACTTTGGAGAATCCAAAGGAGTATTTCAGAGGCTGCAAAAGCATAACCCTGAAGAATAGGTTCATAGGCCATAAAGGCATAACCTATGGGGTGGTTCAGAGGCTGTAAAAAGCATAACCACGAAGAATAGGTTCAGAGACTATAAAGGCATAACTTAGGGGAATGGTTCAGGGGCTATAAAAAGCATAACCACAAAGAATAGATTTAGAGGCCATAAAGGCATAACCTAGTGGAGTGGTTTAGAGGCTCTAAAAAGTATAACCACGAAGAATATGTTCAGAGGCCATAAAGGCATAACCTAGGGGAGTGGTTCAGAGGCTGTAAAAAAACATAACCATGAAACCAGATAAACAGAACATGTTTGGCTAAGAAAGTATTTGCCTGAACTTATTCAAAATAGCAATATCGATCTGTATGACAACAAAATCGATGAAAACTCCGTACCTGACCATATTCAAAACAGTATGTGAGGACTTGTAATGTAAACTGGGTGGGAAGGGAGGGAATATATGTCATTTTTGTATGTCATTTATGTCATTTTGGTCTGTCAATTATGGAAATGTAAGATTCTAGGATTTGTTCATCGTAAACAAATCTTTGAATCGAAGAGGTGTTAGTTCTATTTTACTCGAGATCGAGTAAGATATAGAACAAAAAAAAGGATGATTTAGCCCTTTAAAAGACATATTATCATAGTCACGAGGACAAATTGATTAACCGAAGATGGGGTGAGAGAATGTCCCCAGCGGAGTTGCCACTCTTTGATGGCGATGAAATTTTCTTTTTGTCGACTTGCATCGCTATCAATTCTCGTATTATGTCAATGTCATGGACTCGCCACTCTCTTTCTCTATCCATCACCCTAATTCTTATTCTAATTAGATTTTTTATCAGAAGCCTTTAGAGAAATTGAAGAAGGATTAATCATGATAGAGATTGAGAGAAAAAGAGATCGAATACTAATCTCATAGAATAAATCTTCAAATTGTGTGATTACTAAAGTTTTTCGTATAAGAAAATTATATGAAGATCTTGAGTGGCCAGAAAGGTCTTGTAGGTGAAATACCTATCCTGAGTTCTTTAATCTTCTATAGGAGCAAGCTCCTATAGTTAATTACATCCTAAGAAAATAATATTGCCTAGAAAAGCTCCCAATTAAGGTTAACATTTATCCTTGAAAAAAGTGTAAGTGTTGTAGTGGCAGTGCGTTTCTAAAGAATCGATACTACCAGAAAATTTTGTTTACCTTGAGCGTTTGTCATTTTGTCATTTTGTATGTCATGTCGTGTGTCATGTCAAGATGTCTTAATATGTGTGTCATATTGTTGTATGTAACGTAATGTGATGTCGCAATGTTATGTGATTGTGTCATTTTGTCATGTTGTGATTTTGTTTTGTTAAGTTGCTATATTGTCATCATGATGTCATGATTTTGTCTTGTCATGTCATTTATTTTTACATTTGTTTTTTTGTGTTAATCTTATCATTGTTTTGTGTTTATTAAGGTCATTTTTTTGTCGTTATATTTAGTTGTCATTCCGCTTGATTTATCATTATTTTGTCTGGCTATTGTTATTTTGATTTTTCGTTTCTTTTGGAAGTGCCGGTTTTATGACAGATATCTTGTCGATGTCAATGTTAATGATTTTGTCATGTTATGTCAAGTGTCGATTTTTTTGTTTGTTTTGGTTTAATATCATATCATGTCATGTGTTATGTCGGGATCTCATAGTTTGTATGTTGTGTTGTGTCATAATGTGATGTCGTAATGTCATGTCATTTTATGCCATTTCTTAATGTGAATCATAATGTCATGTCATTTTATGTCATGTCTTAATGTGATGTCGTAATTTCATAAGAAGTCGTGATTAATATCTCGATTTGTCATGAGATATTTTATCTCCTATGTCGTTATTATGTCATGAGATACCTTTAATGATGTCGAGAAGATATCATTACTTATTTTTGTTATTTTGTTTATGATTCCATTTTGTTTTAAATTTTGGCTTTGTCATGTCATTTTGTCATGTCATTTTGTGAATCACAATATCATGTCATTTTATGTCATGTCTTAATGTGATGTTGTAATGTCATAAGATGTCGTGATTAATATCTCGATTTTTCATGAGATATTTTATCTCCTATAAGAAGATGTCGTTATTATATCATGAGATACCTTCTATGATATCAAGAAGATATCAATATTTATTTATTTTTGTTATTTTTTTATGATTTCCTTTTGTTTTAAATTTTGGTTTGTGGTGTCATGTCATTTTGTTATGTCATCATTTTATTGTGGTATAGAAATGTCATTGTATGTTTTTGTTAATGTTGATGTTATGTCGATGTCAATGTTAATAATTTTGTCATTTTATTTCAGATTTCGTGGCTAACCTAAAAGTTCAGTTGTCTTTGTTGTCATGTCATTTTTGTTTTGTTGTTTGTAGAAAGTTTAGCTTTTATGGCTATCCTAAAAGTCTTGGTTTTGTTGTCAATGTTCCGTTGTCGACGTCCTGTAAAACAGAGTTAGCACACCCTATAACATGCAAAGAAAATCTAAACGAAACTTCATGTCTTCATCCTGCAAGGAAAATAAAGTTTGAAATAATGTCATATAGAATTTTTTAGCTCACCTGGTCAAAGTGTCTGTTGATCCAGAGTTGTTGGATGTTCGAGTTCGGTTGAAATGTCGATTTAGGTTTATGTCAATTTATGTTTAAATTTTGATTTGTCTTGAATAATTATTTGGGTTGGATTTTGGATTTTATATCGATTTGGATTTGATTTTGGACTTTTTGTCAATTTGATTTTAATTTTATGTCGAGTTAAGTTCAACGTGGGTCGAACTTTAAGAATTATGATGTCATATGTTATGTTAAATTCGATACAGGTCAAACTTAAGAACTATGTCAGTTCATGTCGTGTTAAGTTCGATCATGTCAATTTATGTCAAATTATATCAATTTATGTTGAGTTCTATTGAGTTTGGTTCAAAATGTCGGTTAATGTCATTTAATGTCGGTATTTGTTCAATTTGATTTGAAATGTCGATTAAAGTCGATTAATGTCGGTGTTTGTCGAATTTCATTTGAAATATCAATTAACGTCGGTTAATGTCAGTATTTGTTTAATTTGATTTAAAATGTCGGTTAATGTCAAATTATGTTTGAAATGTTAATTAATACAAATTATGTTTGATTATGTTTGGAATGTTGATTAATATCAAATTATGTTGAATTTCGTTTGAAATGTTGGATTTATGTCGAATTGGTTAAGTTTTGTTTGGAATATCAAATTTATGTCGGTTATGTCAATTTTTGTTCTAAATATCAGATTTATATCAGTTATGTCGAGTTATGTTTGAAATGTCGGATTTATGTCAATTTAAGTTCAATTTTGTCTAACCTAAGGCTTCTGTTGATTTAGATTCAATTTGGTCGATTTAGGTTCAATTTGAGTTGAACCTAAGGTTTATGTTGATTTAGGTTTAATTTGGGTTGAACATAAGGTTTATACCGACTTTTGTCTGTTTGAATTTGGTTTCAGGTTTCGATCTTGATTTGAGTTTATTTTGGGTTTTATGTTGATTTGGGTTTGGTTCTGAGTTTTATGTCTATTTGAGCTTAGTTTTGAGTTTTATTTCGATTTGAGTTTGGTTAGGTTCATTGTCAGTTGAACCTAAGATTTATGTCAAGTTGAATTGTGTTAGTTGTCATTTGAACCTAAGGTTTATGTCTAGTTGAGTTGAGTTAGGTTCATTGTAAGTTGAACCTAAGGTTTGAATTTTGACTTAGAGTTGAACTTAAGTTAGATTTTGGTTTAGATTCAAGTTAAGTTGAACCTAAGGTTTAGGTTTGGACTTAAGTTCAATGTGAATTGAACTTAAGTTAGGTTTAGGTGAGACTTAGGTTCATGTTATGTTAAATCTAACTATGATTTCTCTTAAGTCTAATATAGGTTAGACTTAAGTTGGGTTTAGGTTAGACTTAGATTCATGTCAGGTTGTACCTAAGTATGGTTTGACTTAAGTCTAATATGGATTAGACATAAGTTAGAATTAGGTTTGATTAAGTCTAATTTAGTTAAGACTTAATGGTTTAATTAGGTCTAATGGGTTAGACCTAGCTAGGGTTTAGGTTTGATTAAGTCCAATTTAGTTAAGACTTAATGGTTTAATTAGGTCTAATGGGTTAGACGTAAATAGGGTTTAGGTTTGATTAAGTCTAATTTAGTTAAGACTTAATGGTTTAATTAGGTCTAATGGATTAGACCTATTTAGGGTTTTTGTTTGATTAAGTTTAATTTAGTTAAGACTTAATGGTTTAATTAAGTCTAATGGATTAGACCTAATTAGTCTTTTGGTTTGATTAAGTCTATTAGACATAATTAGGGTTTTGGTTTGATTAAGTCTAATTTAGTTAAGACTTAATGGTTTAATTAGGTCTAATGGTTAGAACTAATTAGGGTTTACGTTTGATTAAGTCTAATTTAGTTAAGACTTAATGGTTTAATTAGGTCTAATGGGTTAGACCTATTTAGGGTTTTGGTTTGATTAAGTCTAATTTAGTTAAGACTTAATGGTTTAATTAAGTCTAATGGATTAGACCTAATTAGGGTTTTGGTTTGATTAAGTCTATTAGACTTAATTAGGGTTTTGGTTTGATTAAGTCTAATTTAGTTAAAACTTAATGGTTTAATTAGGTCTAATGTGTTAGAACTAATTAGGGTGTACGTTTGATTAAGTCTAATTTAGTTAAGACTTAATGGTTTAATTAGGTCTAATGGGTTAGACCTAATTAGGGTTTAGGTTTCATTAAGTCCAATTTAGTTAAGACTTAATGGTTTAATTAGGTCTAATGGATTAGACCAAATTAGGGTTTTGGTTTGATTAAGTCTAATTTAGTTAAGACTTAATGGTCTAATTAGGTCTAATGGGTTAGACCTAATTAGGGTTTAGGTTTGATTAAGTCCAATTTTGTTAAGACTTAATGGTTTAATTAGGTCTAATGGATTAGACCTAATTAGGGTTTTGGTTTGATTAAGTATAATTTAGTTAAGACATAATGGTTTAATTAGGTCTAAATAATTAGGGTTTCAGTTTAATTAAGTCTAATTTAGTTAAGACTTAATGGTTTAATTAGGTCTAATGGGTTAGACCTGTTGACCTAATTTTTGATGAGGTCTTTTCTCTTCTCTCTCCTTAGTACATAAGATCTAGCCTTAGGTTTTCCCTTTGACTATCCTAGAGGATTAGAGATGGCACCCACCATTTAGAAATTCAAACACCTGTTAACTCCCTTTAAACCCCACATGCTTGATTGTAAACCCCTAAGCTACTTGGAGGTTTAAGATCAAATGTGGAGGTTTAAATGATGAGTTCCCTATAGGACTCTTTGGTCTTAGGACTACCCTGAGTGGCCTGGTCTGGTGAAGGTTGACTTGCACACACACTATACTCCCACACACACATTTCAAGTCCTAAAATGACACCTACACCCAATTTGACTTCTTGACTCATGTAGGTAATCCATATGGATGGTCCTCAACCCCTCAGCCCCTGGCTAAGAGGGTTAGGAACAACATATTGAGTGCCTAAAATAAGTCCTCTCATGGCTCATATGAGCTTAATATGGATTCATGGCTCAACCAAAATGATCCCATTTCACTTACATTTGATCAATCTTCATTTTTTCAAAATTTCATTTTTTGACCCCGGGAGCCCTACACCCGCCAAACCTTCCAAATGCCCTTGAAACTACCCAAAATTTGCAAAATCACCTAAATTACCCAAAACTCCTCAAAACTAATCCTAAACATTTCCCACCATTCAAATTGATCATCCTTAGCCAAATATACCAAAATTTCCAAAATTACCCCCAATACCCTCCAAATAATACCCTCCAAATACCCAAAATGCACTTTTTAACCAAAAAAATCCAAAAATTCCAAAAATTTCCAAAAATTCCAGAAAATCCCAAATATTCCCAATTTCATTTTTTTCAACTACACCATAAGCCAATTTTGTCAATTTAGCCCACTTTTACCAAAACCCCCAATTTGACCTATTTTTAACCCAAGTGAAACCAATCTCAAACCAAACCACTCCAATTAACCTCAATGTTGATCCAATTCAATTCTAAACTTCAATTACATATCCCTAATATAAACTTCGACCAAATCCAAGCCCAATTTGATAAACATTTGGATCCAATTTCAATTTGAAGCCTAAGGCCCAATTTTGGCCCATGACCTAAACATATCCCAAACCAACCCAATTTAACTCCAATTAGCCCCAAATCTTTTCCTAAACCTTCCTAACATCCCCACAAACAAAACACTAACTTGATTTGCCCCAAATTTGAACCTAAACTCCACCCAAACCTAACGCAAACAAAAAATCCCCAATTTTGGCCTAAACCCACCATGAACCCAAATGGGCCCAAATCCCAAAATCAAAGCCCAACAAAGTTGAAAACTCTTTGTAACACTCCCATAAACATTTCCCAACATTAATTTTACATAAAATCTAACATTAGTCCAACCATAGCCCAATTTGACCCACTTTGGCCCCTTTACCAAAAAGTCCCAAATCAAACCCAATTCAACTCCAAATCACCTCAAATTTGTTTCAAATCACTCATGACACATCCCTAAACTAAACCCAACATTTGTTTGGCCCAATCCTTCACAAAATTTCCATCCACCAATTTGTTTTGAAACCTAAAGGCCCACTTTCTTAAACCATTCTAAAAGCCCATTTTCACAAAATCCAAAAGCCCAAAAATCCATTCCCAAGCCCACATGAAACCTTTTCATCATCATTCCTTTGATAATACTATTTGACCAAAGTCTTAAATCATCATGAAATCAACCCATTTGTAGCATCATGACAAATCCCATCAAAAGAATCCAAAGTTTTCAAAATTCTAACTAACCCACTTTCATGTAAATGAGCCAAGCCATGGAACCATGCCCAAGCCATATGTAAGCCATGAGGAGCCATATACTTGTCATCACTCCATAAATGGCAAAAGGAGGAGATCCTTTAAGCACTCCCTAAAAGTCATTAACCCATTACATGATTCCCGTTAACCTAAATATAATCCAAATAATCCTTGATGGGGACTTCACCACACATGTGAGGCTGACCCAACTGATCCCCTTGAGCCCAAATCAGGTCATGGGGGTTGAACTTAACCCAAATCCATAGGTTGACCCATTTGGACCCAAAATCACCCCTCTTACCATGCCACTTAAATCCAATCCTTTACACATGTCCAAAGGTAATTGACTACACCAAACCCCAGCCCTGACTCTCCTGAGTCAGATGGTGACCTGACTCTGGCCGGCCAGCCATCAGGTCGTCTGAAAATGCCATGGCTGAGGAGCTTAGAATGAGCCAAATTTCCAATTCTCACCTGCTGAGCTGCCCCACTCCAATTGGCCACCACAGCTCTTCATCTCCTCCCCTAGGCTACTGATCTCAGCCATCAATTGCACCTGGGAAGCTCTGGCCATGGATATTTAAACCAGCCACCCCCTCTCGGCCAAAAGGTTGGCTAAAATTAACCTTCGTAGAATCCCTCCAAACTCCTAACAGAGCTTCCCCTAGCCAAGAGCAATCCATCCCCACTGTTCTCTTACCCTAAATCCCATTGATTGAGCTCTGTTTTGGAGCTCAATTTTCAGGCCAGAATAGGACATCTCTCAAACCTCCACCAAAATCAAATTAAACGCACCCACACCTGCACAAGACTAAGAGAAGGAGTTCTCCAGTGAAAGCCCCCTCTCCAGGCCACCCAATTACTCTAGCCTCCAAAGTCTGAAATCGGGCCTGGTCACTTTCATACTTAGATCTTTCACGAGGGTCAGTGGCTTCATTCCGAGGCTCTCCCAGCTCCAACGAAAGTGCTGAGCACATTCAGTTGAGGCCTCCACTCCTGAACCAAGGTATGGAGACTTCTCTTTAACCTGAGCTTCCAGCGATTCTCCATTTTGTTTGAGTTAATTTCATAGCATGTAAATTATATGGATGTGTTTGTCTCTTCAAGATGATTCCATAGAGTATAAGAACACGAAAAACCATTAAGAAACGAAGGAGATATTAGGGTTTGAGTGTGGACGATCATGGGTGCACACCAGTCAGAGACGACGACCAGCGGCTGTTGGATCGAGCGTGTATCGAATGGATGGCTCAGATTGCATCAGATCAGGGAACGATACATGAATCGCGGCCACGTGGCGCTGAGTTGGATGGCGGCGGCGAATGGGAGCGCGCTGCGTGGAGCTTCAGAGACGCTAAGGTTGCCGTGGCGCTAAGTCGGATAAGTAGGAAAATATGGAATTTGTGATTTAATTAAATGCCTGAAACTTAGAAAATCCATATCTTTGTGTAGAAAAATCACAAAAATAAAATAAAAATACCCACTTGCTCAGTGAATAGAGGAGAAAAATGTAAAAAAAGAATTGAGTTAATTTGATGAGTATTTTATTTTTAATTAATTATTTACTCATATCAGTATTTTAATTCTCCATTTGCATAGACAATTCACCATGGCATGAGACCATAGGGGTTTTGAAGCCTCTGATCTTAAGAACATTTCCTGAATTTTTCAAGGTTAAAACTATCTCTATGGAAAGTTGTGTATTTTTCAAGTTTATGTCACTATTTTTGGTATTTTAAATCCTTTAATTAACATATTGATTAGAACATTTTTGGAAAATTTGAGGAAGTTTCTTAGGACCAGAGGACCCTAGGATAATTATGTTTTGAGTTAATTCATTAGGAATAACCCTAATTGGCCTAATTACTCAAAACTAAACTTTAATTAATTAGGGTTAACCACACATCAAAAGAACTTGAAAAAAATATTCTGGACAAAGTCTTCAAAGAAAATTTTGGATCACATCCAGACCTCTTCAGTACGTGCTTTAACTCAGAATTTGAAACCTGCAGAGCCGGCACTATCGCTTGCGATTGAAGAACCGCCTCAGAAGGAGGAGAAGATCATAGAAGAGAAGAAGATCGAGGCTCCGAAGCGTAGACTAGGGGCTGCTTATCCTAGGATGGTTGTTTTCGATTCGGGGGAGAAAACCCTCGAACTTCTGACTCTGTTTAATTATTTGCTCGCCCTGGCGGGATCTTATAATGATAAGAGTTATGGCGTTGGCTACGTTTTGACTATTTCTAATGATTACATAACTAGAGACAATCGACTTAATTTGGATCTCGATTCCAATACAAATAACAATTCTCAAATCATACCCAACCTCGATGATCACGAAGAAGATGTTCAAAAAGGAGGCTACAAAAGCTCAACAAGCAACGAGTCCATTTGTGAATTTCGAGGAGCTCCAATAGCAATAAAATTAGAGTTATCGGATTCTGAAGGATCACCGGATGAGCCAGTCGTTCCAATTTAAGGGGAAACACCGGCGGATCTAGTACCAGACTCAGAACAAGTAACTGAAGTCAACCTAAGAAGCGGAAAAGTTCTACCTCCGTGAATGGGTCCAAAGGATAAAGGAAAGCAGGTGGTTGCTCGGGAGGAGCCAACCCCAGCAGAGGAATTGCTCATTCGGGAATAAACCAAGGAACATGGTAATAAAGTGGACTATGACGTGCTAGCCCATCTTAGGAAGCTACCAGCCAAACTGAGCATATACGACGCTCTGATCCTGTCAATGGAGATGAGGGAAGCTCTGATCAAGGCTCTACTTGATCCAGAGATTTGTTTAGCTCAAATGGCAGGTAATTCCTTCGACGAGGTTTACTCGTTAAAAGAACAGTGAGGTGTTACCTTCATGGACAATGATCTATTACTGGGAACAGCTGATCACAACCGACAGCTGTACATATCGGTTACTATTGGAAGGTTTACGCTCTCCAGGATGTTGGTTGATCCAGGAGCATCAATCAACATAATGAATCTTCGGATGCTAGCATATTTGAAAATTTATGCTCTTGAGGTTGAAGCAGACAAGATGTTATTGAGAGGCTTCAATTAGAAAGGAGAGAGAGCTCTCTGATCGATTACACTGTTAATGAAAACTGGTGACTTAGCAAAGACAACCGCAAAATTCCATATAATTGATTCTGGGACATCCTTCAACACTCTACTGGGTCGGCCATGGATCCATGAAAACCTGATGGTACCATCGTCTCTGCACCAGTGCATAAAGTATTACGAAGGAGGAGAACAATGTATCAAAGGTGACTTGCAACCATTTTTCGTACACAAGATTGAAATTTATGAAGATGCAGCCTATTACGCGCCTCCGAAGAAAACTATCTTCTCCAGAAATGTCATACCAAATGAAGCAAAAGAAGTGCAAGATGATGAAGAGCCTGAAATTCTAGTCCAACAGTTGCTCACCACTCCCATATGGCAAGATGGTGAAGGTTTCTCTAGAACTCGCACCTGAGGTCAAGGCCGGGGAAGAGGTCATGGAAGAGACGTTGGAACAATTGGACATAAGGAACCAGTCATCGATGTTGATTGGGAGAACAGTTTGAAGAAGAAGAAATCAAGAAAGAAACAACGGCAATAAGTCAGAAGAAACCCCAGTTCAAGATCTCTCTCGAAGATGAAAAGAATGAAGAATATAAATCAATGTACAAGAAGATTAACCACTATGTACATACTATGACCCTAACCCCGATCCACTCTAATAAGTTCAAGGGTATGATGGTCAAGGAAGTGCATGGTGGTGGTACTAAACCAATCATGTTTTACCGTGGTGCTTCTTCTTCCAAAACTGAAAATGATATACAATTTGAAGATGTTGCTTCATCTGAACTAATGGAACTGCCTTTTGAGTGGTACTCTCCCTGTGTTCAAAATTTAATTCAATGTGGTATCTTACCTCGACAATGGACAAAAGGTCAATCACAACATTTTGAAAAATTATGGAATAATGCCAGCTGGCCTCCCAATTCAAAACATGGTCTCAGATTCAGCACGGTAGGATCAGTTGACGATCGGGATTTTGCTTGGTTGTCACTTGCGAGCCTAATGAAGACTGCTTGGAAGCTTCAGAAGATCTCGAAGATCTACCAATCGGAGATGCTCCGCCAGAATTTGAAGAACAAATTAAATCTACAATAGAGGAGTTAATGGAAGTTAACTTAGGTACTAGCGAAGAGCCTAGACCGACCTTTATTAGCTCCTTACTCAATAAAGAAGACTCCAAAAACATAATCAAGCTATTAATGAAGTTCAAAGACTATTTTACTTGGAGTTACGATGAAATGCTAGGATTAGCTCCAGAGGTTGCAGTTCACAAGCTAGGAGTGGATCACACTGCTGTTCCAGTCAGACAAGCTCCGAGAAAAGTGCGTCTAGAGATTGAACAACAAGTAATAGCTGAAGTTAAGAAGCTAATAGACGCTAAATTTTTCCGTGAAGAGCAATACCCAACTTGATTAGCCAATGTGGTACCAGTCAGTGTCGGCATATTTTGAGGTTATGTGTGGTGTATTTTGAAAAGGGGTCACCTACAGAAATTGTCGGTGAATTTTAGATGTTAAATTTAATTTAAATAAATATATGGTTTAGAAAATAGTATTTGATTTTGAAAATAATTTTAAGATATGAAATCAAACCGATCTCACATCCCAAATAGTTTATATAAACGAGCACCGCATCACAAACCGTGTATCTATCCTAAAGAATAAACACACTGCTTGATGATGGGGCTCGGTTAAATAAACTAGGAGATTTGTGACATCCGTTTAGTCTACGAACTAATTTTATAAGCCGAAAAATTCCATTGCTTAATATAAATGAATTAAACAGTGTTTAAATTACCTGGGTCTTAAAGTTCCCTTTAAGGGCAAGCCATATAGTTAATTACATCTTAAATGACGGGAATCATTTAAGAAAACTCTCAATAATGATCAGTGGTTTTGCTCTCAAGAATTTCAAAGTTTGGGGTTTTCAAAGGATTGGATTTTTGAAATTCAAAAGGGAATGACTCAAAATATGGAACAATTTATTTTTGAGGATCCAAAGGAAGAGAAGTAGGAGAAGCTGAGGATCCAAGAAGAATCTTGGCAACTTCCCAAACTATCCTATTGTTTGGCTCAGTTTTAAGAAAATCTTAATATTATCTGATATTTTAATCTTGCCGATTTTAATTAATTTGGACTTTATATTTGTATGATAAAATCATACAAATAGCCTTGAAGATATGAGGGTTTATGTCGTACCAAACGACTACCTCGGAGTCCTAAGACCGGTTAGGGCTTAATTTACATGACATGATCATGCAAAAGCCTAACGAAGAGTTGAGGATTTATGTTGCACTAGGCAAATTACCTTGAAATCCTATGGCATTGTTCTTTAAATTCTAGGAAAGTTTAGTTGATGTAGATCCGAGTTTTGCTGATGACGATGGCCGTGCTGCCCACCATGCTCCAAGCTCCTTATTGTTGCAGAGGTTTAGTTTTAGAAGATTGTAATCAAAAGAGAAGAGAAGAGTTTGGTTTTAGAGAAGTCTTAAAATCCAAGTGTCTTTAGTGTTTTAATTAAAACAAATCTTAAAGTTATTAGAACAGAACCGATTAAGATCCCACGGTTCGTCATCCCAGCACCGTTATTTTCATCGAATTCACTTAGTCCAGATGAATTTGCTAAACTCAACTAAATGAGTTCCACACCTTCATTTAGACCGTGGGAAATCCCGTTAGCAACACGTGGGTTACATCATCCGAGGTATTCCCGATCATTCAACGAGACGTTTTAATTTAGTTGCAATTGTAGTTTTGTGTTATGTTTGTGATTAAATTTTGAGTTGCTTTATATTTTGAAATGTTGTGGCGGTGATTTTTATCTTGTAATGACTTTTAATTTAGTTTTGGTTTCAGTTCAGGGACTATCCTAAAGGTTTTGGTTTTCATGGAACAGTTGTTTATCATGCAAGAAAAGTAAAGTGCATTTGCGATAAAGTAAACTGCAATAAAATAAAAGCGTACCTGGAGGGTCTTCCCGTCATCCTAAGCTACACTTAAAACACATGTTAAGGCATTTAAATATTCCAACAAGTACCTAGGTAAAGCTAAAGGAAAGGTTTTGGTTATCTATCAAAGTCCTAATCCTATAGTTAGTCATCTCCTATGAAGTCTAGGTTCTTGTATCTTGGTTTAAGGACGATTTTCTTCATCAAAGAACAATTAAGTTCAATTGTTCTTATAAACATCCTATCATATTGAGGAAGTTCTTAAGACGAGTCTTAAACATCTTTTCAATACTTCTAGGATTGTTTTAAGTCCAAGAGAATTTAATTATACAAGTGAATTAATCATTCAGGAGTTTAAGTTTTGTTCTTTTGCTCAGTGAACTAGGACATTTGAATATGCTATAAGTGAGATAACACTTCACTTGATACCTCATTTAAGAGTTATAATAATAAGAACTTAAAAAGAGCAAATCAAATTATTAAATATTTTGATGATTTAAACTTAATGATTTAATTTCAATTTTGACTTAATTATAAAAAATTAGTTTAAGTTTGGAATAGCGTTCAAGTTATTTTAGGTTTAATTCTTAACGATTTAGGTTTGTTATTAAATGATTTTAAAGTTATTTTAGGTTTAATTCTTAACGATTTAGGTTTGTTATTAAATGATTTTAATTTAATTTAATTCAATTTAATTTAATTTTTGATTTAATTTAATTTAATTTAATTTAATTTCAATTTAATTTTAATTTAATTCAATTTAAATTCATTTTAATTTAATTTAATTTAATTCAATTTAACTTTATTTTAATTTAATTTAATTTAATTTAATTTTAATTTAATTTCAATTTAATTCAAATTAATTTCAATTTCAATTTAATTTTAATTTAATTTAATTTTATTTTATTTTAATTTAATTTAATTTAATTTAATTTTAATTTAATTTCAATTTCATTCAATTCAATTCAATTTAATTTTAGTTTAATTTTAATTTGGATTATTATTTTAATTAAGTATTATTGAAGTGATTTATTTAGGAATTTTTAAATTAAAGAATAAATATCCTCTTAAATAATATCCCTAGTTTAATAATTTCAATTTTTCATTAATCTTCCAAAATTAATTAATTAATTAATTAAGTTTACTTTAATTATTCTTAAAATGATTGGTGGGTTTCTACCCTTAACCATTTAAGTTTCAATCATCCAAAATCAGTTTAAATCAAATATTCTACCCTCCCCTTTTTGATTAATCCTAAAATTTTAATTAAAGGTTGAAAATTTTAATTACCATTTTGCCCTTCAAGCTTAATAATTCTGTAACTCACTAAATTAAGCTCAAATGAATTTGAATTTTTTATGTGACCTCACTTACATGTCAATTAAGACATTAGAGGAGAAAATGTGATTTTTCAATATTTAGTTTATTTATGTAATTATTTTTAATGGAAAATAAGGATTTTCAAGGAAAATTCAAGAACATCACCAAGGAAATGTTTCTGTTCTTACGAAAATTATGAAATATTCCTAATGACCAGAGGACCATTTTGACCAATTTTGGTAATTTTTTGAATTCTATTTTATTTATTAGAATTATTTTATATTTTGGAGTATTAATTAATTTAAAAATAAAATAAAGGTTAAAAAATAAATTTTATATTTTTCAAAATCTCTCTGATATCAGGGAAAACAAAGAACCAATTTTTATAATTTTTTGATTTTTCTTTGATTTATTAGAATTATTTTAGGGAATGTTAAGAAAATTCATTTTTTTTAATTCAAAAATTAATTTAGGCCTTTAAAATTCAATATCTTACCCTAGGGACTTAAGAAAAATATTTGGTTTGTTCCTAAATAATTAAGATTCAAAATATGACATTTTGGTGATTTTTGATATTTTTGTGATTTTTATTATTTTTTAATTATTAAAAATAATATAATAAGCTTAATAATCAACTTTTTAGAAAATTGAAATTTTAATTTTCTCAAATTCCTCTAATATCAGAGAAGCTCCAAAACCATTTTTGTGAATTTTTGAAAAGTATTTTGTGAGTTATGAATTTTT
The DNA here is from genome assembly GCA_022702705.1 of Papilionanthe hookeriana x Papilionanthe teres. NCBI lineage: Eukaryota > Viridiplantae > Streptophyta > Magnoliopsida > Asparagales > Orchidaceae > Papilionanthe > Papilionanthe hookeriana x Papilionanthe teres. The sequence goes on from CM040426.1 coordinate 146,176,528, forward strand.
AAAGTTTAATTTTACCCATTTTTGCTTAAGAGGCTTAATTAACCCATTTGGTGGGGTTAATCAAGTCCAATTGATTTCAAATTTTTATGTGGTGTTCTCCTATCCCTAGAGGACAGTGGAGAATTGTTTTTAAGTTAATTTGATGGATGGTTAACCCTAACTAATTAAAGTTCAATTTTGGGTATTTAGGTCAATTAGGGTTGTTCAAAGTGAATTAACTCAAAACTTATTTTTCCTAGGTCCCTCTGGTCACAAGAAACATCAACAAATTTTCCTAGAATTTATTTCTCAACATGTTAATTATTGGAATTAAATACTCAAAACAGTAACATGAACTTGAAAAATCAGAAATTCTCATAGGGGTGGCCTCTGACCTTAGAAAATTCAGGGAATGTTCCCAAGTTCAGAGACTTTAAAAGCCCTATGGTCACATGTTATGGTGAATTGTTTACATGCATGGAGAATTAAAATAGTCCAGAGAGTAAATAAATCATTAAAAATAAAATACTTGATGAAATGATTTAATTTCTTTTCCACATTATTCTCCTCAGTTCACTAAGCATGATGGTATTTTTATTTTATTTTTAGGATTTTTCTACACAAAGTTATGGATTTTTGAAGTTCTGGTAATTAAATAAATAGAAAAGTAGCCTATTTTTCTACTTATCCACGCGGCACTGACTCAACCTCGGTGTCTCCGAAGGGGGTGCGTGTCGCGCTGTGATTGGGCGCTGCCATCTGAGTCAGTTGTCCCGGGACCCGCCTTTCACGTAACATGTTCTAGTCAGACGCGATCCAAGCCGTCCATCCGATACACGCGGGATCCAACGGCTCCCAGTCATCGTCTACGACTGGTGCGAACCCGTGACCGTAGACCTTCTAACCCTAATTTCTCACTCGATTCTCAACAGATTTTTGTGTTCTTATGCTCTATGGATTCGTCTTGAAGAGATGAACACATCCATATGGTAAACATGCATTGAAATTGATTTAAATTAAATGGAGAATCTCTGTAAGCTCGAGAAGAAGAGTGAGTCCATACCTTTGCTCAGAGAAGTGAAGCTTCGATCTGAGAGTTGTGTCACGTTCGATTGGGTCCAAGTAAGCTCCAGATGAAGTCCCTTGGCCTGGTGAATTGTCTAGGTATGAAAGTGCCTACAGCTGATCACAAAGCTTGGAGGCTAGAAGGAATGGCTGGCCTGGAGAGGGGGCTTTTGCTGGTAAACTTCTTCTCTTGGTCTGGTGAAGGTGTAGAGTCAATAAATTTGAGGATTGGCTCACTATGGTGAAGTGTCCTGGTTTTTATGCTGAAATTTGAACTCAAAATTGAGCTCAGCTGGAGGGAATTGGGGCTAGAATCTAGTGGGAATCAAATGTTTTATGTGTAGAGAGTGGTCTGGGATGATTTTGGCAGAGTTTCTTTAAGGTTTGTTTCAGCACCTCTCTTGGCCGAGAGGAGGTGGTGTTTAAATAGGAGAGGCTGGAGGGCCTCCCAGGGGGGTTTAAGGGTTGGGATCAGCTGCTCTGGTGAGGAGAAGAACAGCGGCAATGGCCATTTGGAGTGAGGCGGCTCGGACAGGTGGAATTCCAAAATTTGGCTCCTCCCGAGGTCTCGGCCATGGTGTTTTCCGGCGATCCAGGATGCTGGCCGGCAGGCATGGGTCACCCTCAGGTTCAGGAGAGTCATGGCTGGAGGTTTGTGCAAGCAATTGGCCAATGCCATGTGTAAAGAGCTTGGATTAAAATGGCATGGGGGAGAGGCCATTTTGGCTTGATTTTGTCCAAGCCATGGTTTGGGTTGGGTTCACCTTCCCATGACCTAGTTTTAGGATGAGAGGATCATGTGAGTCAACCTACCAAAGGTAGTGAAGTCCACATCAAGGATTAGGTGGCAAAGTATGGTTTAGTGTGTATCATGTTTAAGGTATAAAAAGGTTTAAAAAGGTTTAAGAAAGAGATCCCCTGTCTTGCTACTTTGGGTATGGTCACATGTCAAACATTCCATGGCTTCATATGGCTTGTACATGGCTTGTCTTTGGCTCACCTATGGCTTGGCAAGAGCTTGGTCAATTTCATAAAAAGGATTTTGTGAATTTTGGCATTTTGATGGGGATTGTTATGAGGCTTTATTTAGAATTGTTTAATTGATAAATTAGGACTTTAGGAATGATTTTAAATTGAATGTGTGATGAGGGAAAGTGTCATGTGGGCTTTAGATTGATTTGGGCTTTTGAATTTGGTGGAAATGGGCTTTTAGGAAGGTTTAAGGGAGTGGGCCTTCATGTTTAGCAATGGGCTTTTAGATAAAAAAAATTTTGCAAAGGGCCATGCCAAATAAATGTTGAATCTAGTTTAAGGATGTGTCTCGAATGATTTAAAGCAAATTTGAGGTGGTTTGGAACTGAATTGGGTTGAATTTGGGTTCATTTGGTAAAGGGGCCAATATAAGTCAAATTGGGCTAACTTGGGCCAATGTTGGGCTAGGGTTCAAATTGATGTAAAATTAATGTTGGGAAATGTTTATGGGTATGTTACAAATAGGTTTCAACTTTGGTTGGGTTTTAGTTTTGGGACTTGGGCTTATTTGGGTTAGGTTTAGGTTTAGGTCAAAATTGGTCTTTTTGGTTTTGGGTTGAATTTGAGTGGGGTTTGGGTCCAAATTTTGGGTAAATTATGTTAGTGTTTTGTTTTTCGGGATGTTAGGGAAGGTTTAGAAAAGGTTTGGGGTCAATTGGAGTTAAATTGCGTTAGTTTGAGCTAAATTTGGGTCATGGGTCCAAATTGGGCTTTAAGGTCAAAAGTGAAATTGGATTCAAATGTCAATCAAATTGGACTTGGATTTGGTCTAGATTCATATTGTGGATATTGAATTGAAGTTTAGAATTGAATTGGACCAAAATTAGGTTCAATTGGGTAGATTTGGTTTGACATTGGGTTCACTTGGGTTAACAATGGGCTAAATTGGGGGTTTTGGTAAAGTGGGGTAAATTGGCAAAACTAGCCTATGATGTAGTTGGAAAAAATGAAATTGAGAATATTTGAGATTTTCTGGAATTTTCTGGGAATTTTCTGATTTTTTGGATTTTTTGGCTAAGAGGGGCATTTTGGGTATTTGGAGGGTATTGGGGGGTATTTTTTGAATTTTTGGTATTTTTGGCTATGGATGATCAATTTGATTGGTGAGGAATTGTTCAAGGTTAATTTTGGGGAATTTTGGGTGATTTGAAAATTTTGGAGTATTTGGGCAATTCTAAGGGCTTTTGGTAGGTTTGATAGGTGTAGGTTCCCCGGGGTCAAAAATTGAAATTTTGGAAGAATGAAGATTGATCAAATATGAGTGAAGTGGAATCACTTTGATTAAGCCATGAAGCCATTTTAAGCCTATATGAGCCATGAGAGGACTTATTTGAGGCATTGACTATGTTGTTCCTAACCCTCTTAGCCAGGGGCTTAGGAGTTAAGGTCCATCCATATGAATTACCTACATGAGTCAAGGAGTCAAGTTGGGTATGGGTGTGGTTTTAGGATTTGGATTGTGTGTTTGAGAGTGTAGAGTATGAGTGTAGTGAGTGTGTAAGTCAACCCTCACCAGACCAAGCCACTCGGGGGTGGTCCTAAGGCCAAAGAGTCCTATAGGGAACTCATCCTTTAAACCTTCACTTTTGATCTCGACCCTCTAGGTGATTAGGGGTTACAATCAAGCTTGTTGGGTTTGCAGAGAGACAAGAAGTGGTTTAAATTTCTAAAGGATGGGTCCCAATTCTAGTCCTCTAAGATAGTCAAAGGAAAAGCCTAAGGCTAGATCCTAAGCACTAAAGAGGGAAGAGAATACCTCATCAAAAATGAGGTCAACAGTCAGAAAGAAGAATGGTCAGATCAGAACTTGCATGGATTTCAGAGATTTGAATAAAGCATGTTCAAAGGATGAATTCCCACTACCAATTCCAGAATTGATGATCGACATCGCTTCAACACATGAAATCTTGTCTTTCATGGATGGATTTTTGGGATATAACCAGATAAAGATGGCACCGGAAGATGAAAAGCTCACAGCCTTCAGAACGCCAATTGGAGTGTACTGCTACACAGTGATGCCATTTGGATTTAAAAACGCAGGAGCAACCAACCAAAGAGCAATGACGAGGATTTTTTATGATCTCATTCAAAACCAAGTCGAGTGTTACATGGATGTTGTGGTCATCAAGAGAAAATTAAAGGAAGATCACTTGTATGATTTGAGAATTGCTTTCGAGCGATTAAGACAATTTAACCTTAAGATGAATCCCCTGAAATGCACCTTCGGCGTCACCTCTGGGAAATTCTTAGAATTTTTCATCCGACATTGTGGAATTAAAATCGATCCGAAGAAGATTAAAGCTATCTTAGAAATGTCACCTCCTAAAACCTTGAAACAACTATGGTCCTTTCAAGGAAATTGTCATATCTTCGACGCTTTATCTCGAATTTGTCATGAAGGTGTAAGCTGTTTTCTACTTTAGTTAAGAAGGATGCCAAGTTTACTTGAGACTCCAAATGTCAACATGCCTTTGATGACATCAAACAATACCTAATGACACCTCCAGTCTTAGCAGCCCCAGTCTCAGGACAACCGTTGATAATTTATTCCACGGCTTTAGATGACTCTCTCGGAGCCCTGTTAGCCCAGGTCAATGACGATGGAAAAGAAAACGCGCTCTATTACCTAAGCCGTCGTCTAATTCCGATGGAAGTAAAGTATCCTCCTATTGAGAAGCACTATTTGGCCCTGATCTTCGCCGCACAGAAGCTCAGGCACTACATGCTTTCTCATAAGGTCAACCTTATTTTGAAGTTTAATCCGTTGCAGTATTTAATGACCTGACCGACGCTTTCTGGAAGACTTGCCAGGTGGTCAATGATACTATTACAATTCGATATAACTTTCGTTCCTCTTCGTGCCGTAAAGGGACAAGTCCTGGCAGACTTCCTTGCAGCACACCCTTTATCGGCAGAATCACCTCTCAACGACGACTTGCCAGACGAGCAGATAATAAGCCTAGAAGACCCTGATGATCAGCGTTGGGAACTGTACTTTGATGAAGCATCTTCAGCAAAGAAAGATAAAGAATCACAAATGATAGTGCCCGGTAAGGCCAGAATCAGACTAATCCTTATAACACAGGAGCGGGGGATGTTAATGTATTCCTATCACTTAGCAAAACTGTGTACGAATAATGAGGCAGAATACGAAGCCCTCATAACCGGATTGGAATTAATCATTCAGATGGGAATAACAGATATCAATATCTACGGAGATTCACAGTTGATCATTCGACGAAGTTGCGGGACCGTACAGAATTTTGAAGCCAAGACTCGAGCAGTACTTTCAGTATGCCATGAAACAGTTGGATCAAATTCCAAATGTAACGATCTACAAGATTCCTAGGAGAGAAAATACTCTTGCAGATGCGTTAGCCCGCCTTGCAAAAGAATTTGCCTGCTTACAGGATGAGTCAGTTGAAATGTCAGTTCAGGGACGGCAGGTTCTCTCACAGCTCGACATGGATACAATACACAAATCAGAAAAAATAGAAGAAACAATTGCAGCAGTGACAGAAAATACAGAAGATTGGCGGCAGCCACTAATAGACTACTTGCAAACAGGAAACCTACCAGACGATAAGTCGATAGCCCATCAAATTAAGAAAAGAACTCTGTCTTACGCATTGATAAACAACACGTTATATAGAAGGTCTTTTGATCAGATGTGGCTAAGATGTCTGAGCAGGTCCGAGGCTCGTGAAATTGTCAAAGAAGTACACTCAGGACTTTTTGGCTCTCGTCAATTAAGTCTGAAGATGAAAATGAAGATTAGAAGACTAGGGTATTACTGGCCCTCGATGATAACCGACTGCATGAAGGTTGCCAAAAGTTGTCACCAATGCCAACTGCATGGAGTGGTTCTACATCAACCTCCAAATGTGCTACATCCAACAATCATGTCGTGGGCATTTCAGTGTTAGGGCACATATATCGTGGGTTTGATAGATCTGCCTTCTTCAAGAGGACATCGCTTCATTCTTGCAGCTACAGATTACTTTTCCAAGTGGGCAGAAGCAGTACTGCTCAGTGAAGTAAAGGCACATCATGTGTTGCAGTTCTTCAAGAATCAAGTTGTCTACCGTTTCGGAGTACCGCGCAGAATCATTTCAGATAATGGGTCCGCGATCAAGAGTACGAAGATCAATAATTTGGTCAGAAGACACGGGATTGATTGGCGCTATTCAACAATCTATTACCCAACAAAGAACGGCTTGTCCGAGGCTTTTAATAAAACTCTCATCCAAATCCTAAAGAAAACCTTTGACGACAACAAAAGAAATTGGCACGAGAAGTTGATAGAAGCCTTATGGGCCTACAGGACAACTTTCAGAACTCCTACTCAATCTACGCCTTACGCTTTAGTGTACGGGTCTGAGGCCTTCTTACCCTTAGAGGTACAACTTCCCTCACTCAGAATTGCAGTTGCAGAAAAGATCACTTCAGAAGAAAATGCCAAATTACGATTAGAAGAATTGGAAAGCTTGGAAAGAAAAAGACTTTCAGCACAACAAAATTTGGAACTGTATCAAGCCAAGATGATCCAGGCCCAGAATAAATTAGTTTGTCCAAGGACATTTAAAGTCGGTGACTTGGTTCTAGTTCTCAGAAGACATATCCTTGCACACCGCAAGATAAAAGGTAAATTTGAACCAACATGGGAAGGGCCATTCGTGGTCGAGACAGTCTTCTCAGGAGGTTCCTACCAACTGGTGAATTGCCGTGGAGAACGACCTATGCTTCCAATCAATGGATGATATTTGAAGAAGTATTACGCAACCTGATGTTTAGAAGGATGAACTTTAAAAATGAGGTCTCATTCCTAGAAGCACGGGGTCCGAACCCAAAACATTAAAAAAAATGGATGAAAAAAAAGAAAATCATTAACAAAAAAATGTGTTAAAAGGAAAAAAACGTGTGAAATTGTAATAATAAAATGTCAATCTTTCCTTTTAAATCAATTCATTCCTGATCTTTCCCTCATCTCTTCCTACTTTCTTTAAAAATTAAAAGAGATAAATAAGAATTTTTCATTAATAAATGTTTTTCTTATTGTTCTTGTTCTTAGTACAGCCAATGATCCTTTCCTTATTTTTTCGCAGGGAAATGTCGAACGTGCGGTTGGTTCTGAACTTTAGAAATGGCGTGAGTCTAGAACTTGATGAAAAGAGGGTGAGGGATGGAGCCGTGATCGAGATTGACTCTGACTTCACACCAACCGGGCTACAATATGAAAAAAATGATTGGACCCTGATTGATCGGGAAGAGTTCAATAGCCAGACAGTGATGAAAGTGGGTGGCCCAAGTCAGTGATCCGCCAGCAAGAAGTGAAAAGCAAACACCGCTCATGCAATAGGAGAAGATAAGAAAGTTAAGTCCGTTGTTGCTACAACAGAGGGCAAGCTTGTCAGTGGCATGCCCGTAGAAGTCCAAGGGGTAAGGAGAGCTACTCTCACTGCCACCCAGCTTAGGAATAAGAATCGCCACATTACCAAGATGTTAACCAAGTTAGCAGCAGATCAACATGAAGAGACAGTTGCTACCATCAATACAAATACTGAGAAGGAATTTGTTCGTCAGGAACTGGAAAGGAGGAGATCAACTCCAAGGAAAGCAGAAAAGATAAAGGAAATTCCAAGAAGAGCAGAAATAGAATCAGTGCCTCGACGCCAAGTAGATGCACTAGTTCTGAAGAGTCTTTTTGCGAAAGCAACCCTGGAGGATGTCCTGATAGAGACTATCCCCGATGAGCTAAGACATGCAGGAGAGCATGTCGGGGTTGAACCGTACATTCCCCAGTAAGTTACTAGACCTCGCCGATTGCAGATAATTCTGAAATATGAGTAGGAAAGAATGCAGAATGTTGAAAAGAAAACTTTTGAATACTTTGAGAGAATTGGGGGCAAGAGGATCAATATCTTAGAAGGCCTCGAGCTGCATGCAGATGTATTCTTAGATTACGAGAAGCAACAAATTGTAGATTGCATCGTTGAAGAAAATGGGCCTAGCCGGCTGCATGAGGGAAAAAGACCTATTCATAACCCCGAAGATGGATGTTAGGAAAAGGAAGAATTACAATACAATGCAGATGTTGCTACAACTTCGCGGTAGACAGAAAAGGGAATCCACCAGGAATACTCCGTCACAGTGAGGTGGATCCAATGCCAAGAATTATCAAGAGAATGGTAAAAAGGATGATAACATGGTTGGTATTGACTGCAGATTACATACCAACAGCTGCTCATTAACATCTATAAGGAGGGTGACTGCATACCTCCTCACACAGACCATCATGACTTCGTCAGACATTTCTACACATTGTCTTTTGTCAACCAATTTAACATCATGTTCGGATCTGACCTCCAGATTGCAAGCCCCAGTGAGTTCCGAGGGCCGGTGGAGATACCACTATCGGTAGGTTCGGTCCTAGTGTTGAAAGGAAACGGAGCAGACATCGCAAAACATTGCATTCCAGGAGTGCCTGTGGAATGAATCTCCGTCACTTTCAGGAGAATGGATGACAGAAAAATGCCTTTCCACTTTCAGCCAGATCCAGAGTTAGAGTCTCCGGCCCTATGAGCTGTGATTTACATGGGAAATATCACACCTCCAATGCACATTCATACGACATTCCTGCCAAGGATGACTTGGAAGGTGATGTTATTGTCCATGTATCTCACTATTCATACATGGATTTTGACGATATTTGCTTTTAAAAGAAACTTGAAGAATCTTACACAATCCGTGTTGGATTTATATGGATTGTATGAGATATTGAATTCTCAAGAAAAATATCATCATGTTTTGGAGCAAGATGTATGATATATTTTCGACGAGATTGGAATGAAAATGACCATGTCATGTTTTGCCTTCACCTCTTTTTGTGCAAATTGACTGGGAAACGCCATTAAGTTAAATGAACTTCGAATAAAGAACAAAGGGAAATTAAAAATAAATAAGAACTCTTTTAATAATATGAATGTCAAAATGAACCCCAAATAAATGTGAACCCTAAATTAAAAATCAAGCTAAAATCAAATCACAACAAGCGACCAAGACAAATTCCTGAATCTAAAATCCCCAGCCTTCGGCTATTCTCAAATCTCTTTTTGACTCTCCATATTTCCTTCCCTCTTTTGAGAAGGTCGGTCGAATCTGCTCGACACGTAACCACGAAAATTTTTGATTTGGTTCTGATGGCATGGATTCATATCCTTCGCCAAGTAATCAGACTTTGATCGATCCTCGTGAGAAGTGAAACACTTTCACTTCTCATTCCAAATCTTCCGCTAAACTTAAATCTCCACAGCAGATTTCAACCCTTTAAACCTTCGAGACTGGAACCAGATTCCAGTTCTCTTTAAACCTTCGAGACAGGAACCTGATTCCAGTTCTCTTTAAACCTTCGAGACTGGTACCAAATTTCAGTTCTCTTTAAACCTTCAAGACTGGAACCAGATTCCAGTTCTCTTTAAACCTTCAAGACTGGTACCAAATTTTAGTTCTCTCCTTTCGATGTCGGTACCAAATTCCGACACTCTTCCCGAGATTGATACCAAATTTCAACTCTCTCCTTCTGAAACTGGTACCAAATTCTAGATCATATTTCGAGATCAGTACCTAAATTCTGATTCTCATCCTTTTCAATCGATACTTAAACTCTGATTCTTACTCTGAGGCTGGTACCTAAATTTCAGTTCTCTTCGCAATCCTGAGGATGGAACCTAGGTTCCAATTCTCATTTCAAATCCAGATTTCCTTGAATTAATTTTAAATTAAACCTCAATCGAAATTGAAACTCAGAACAAATTGAAATCTAAACTCACACATTAAAAAACTCAGAATAGAAAATGAAATGAAATCTAAATCAAATTTCCCCAGATCTTATGATCTGGAATTCACCTCCTTTTCTATTCCCCAGCGAGAGTTCAGAGATCTCCAGTCTTTGAGATATACTCGATACTCCCCAACGGAAATTTCTTTCTACTTTGTTCTAAGAGTGTCACATAGACATTTGTGTTGGTTTTGTTGATCTCTTCGATCAACACCAATACGCGTGGTGTGCTTGATTAGCACACCACACCTATTGGGGGTCTATTTGTTGACCTTATTTTTGATGAGGTCTTTTCTCTTCTCTCTCCTTAGTACTTAGGATTTAGACTTAGGTTTTCCCTTTGACTATCCTAGAGGATTAGAGATGGCACCTACCATTTAGAAATTCAAACACCTCTTAACTCCCTTTAAACCCTACATGCCTGATTGTAAACCCCTAAGCCACTTGGACGGTTAAGATCAAATGTGGAGGTTTAAAGGATGAGTTCCCTATAGGACTCTTTGGCCTTAGGACTACCCTGAGTGGCCTGGTCTAGTGAAGGTTGACTTGCACACACACTACACTCCACACACATTCTAAGTCCTAAAACTACACCTACACCCAATTTGACTTCTTGACTCACGTAGGTAATCCATATGGATGGTCCTCAACCCCTAAGCCCCTGGCTAAGAGGGTTAGGAACAACATATTGAGTGCCTAAAATAAGTACTCTCATTGCTCCTGTGAGCTTAATATGGCTTCATGGCTCAACCAAAATGATCCCATTTCACATACATTTGATCAATCTTCATTTTTTCAAAATTTCAATTTTTGACCCCGGGGGCCCTACACCCGCCAAACCTACCAAATGCCTTTGAAACTACCCAAAATATGCAAAATCACCTAAATTATCCAAAATTTCTCAAAACCAATCTTAAACATTTCCCACCATTCATATTGATCATCCTTAGCCAAATATACCAAAATTCCAAAAATACCCCCCAATACCCTCCAAATACCTAAAATGCCCTTTTGAACCAAAAAAATCCAAAAATTCCCAAAATTCCCAAAAAATTCCAAAAAATCCCAAATATTCCCAATTTCATTTTTTTCAACTCACCATAAGCCAATTTTGTAAATTTAGCCCACTTTTACCAAAACCCCCAATTTGACCCATTTTTAACCCAAGTGAACCCAATGTCAAACTAAACCACTCCAATTAACCTCAATGTTGATCCAATTCAATTATAAACTTCAATTACATATCCTAAATATTAATTTAGACCATATCCAAGCCAAATTTGATGAACATTTGGATCCAATTTCAATTTGAAGCCTAAGGCCCAATTTTGGCCCATAACCTAAACTTAGCCCAAACCAACCCAATTCAACTCCAATTAGCCCCAAATAATTTCCTAAACCTTTCTAACATCCCCAAAAATAAAACACTAACTTGATTTGCCCCAAATTTTAACCTAACCTCCACCCAAACCTAAACCAAACCAAAAATCCCCAATTTTGGCATAAGCCCACCATAAACCCAAATGGGCCCAAATCCCAAAATCAAAGCCCAACCAAAGTTGGAAACTCTTTGTAACACTCCCATAAACATTTCTCAACATTAATTTTACATCAAATCTAACATTAGCCTAATCTTAGCCCATGTTAGCCCAATTGGACCCACTTTGGCCCCTTTACCAAAAAAGTCCCAAATCAAACCCAATTCAACTCCAAATCACCTCAAATTTGTTTCAAATCACTCATGACACATCCCTAAACTAAACACAACATTTGTTTGCCCCAATCCTTCAAAAAATTTTCATCCACCAATTTGTTTTCAAACATAAAGGCCCACTTTCTTAAACCATTCTAAAAGCCCATTTTCACCAAATCCAAAAGCCTAAAAATCCATTCCCAAGCCCACATGAAACCTTTTCTTCATCATTCATTTGATAATACTATTTGACCAAAGTCTTAAATCATCATGAAATAATCCCATTTGTAGCATCATGACAAATCCCATCAAAAGAATCCAAAGTTTTCAAAACTCAACTAACCCACTTTCATGTAAATGAGCCAAGCCATGGAGCCATGCCCAAGCCATATGTAAGCCAAGAAGAGTCATAGACTTGTCATCACTCCCTAAATGGCAAAAGGAGGAGATCCTTTAAGCACTCCCTAAAAGTCATTAACCCATTACATGATTCCCCTTAACCTAAATTTAATCCAAATAATCCTTGATGGGAACTTCACCACACATGTGAGGCTGACCCAACTGATCCCCTTGAGCCCAAATCAGGTCATGGGGGGTGAAAATAATCCAAATCCATAGGTTGACCCATTTGGACCCAAAATCACCCCTCTCCCCATGCCACTTAAAGCCAATCCTTTACACATGTCCAAAGGTAATTGACTGCACCAACCCCAGCCCTGACTCCCCTAAGTCAGATGGTGACCTGACTCTAGCCGACAAGCCACCAGGCCGCCGGAAAATGCCATGGCCGAGGAGCATGGAATGAGATAAATTTAAAATTCTCACCTGCTGAGCTGCCCCACTCCAATTGGCCACCACAGCTCTTCATCTCCTCCCATAGGCGGCTGATCTCAGCCATCAATTGCCCCTGGGAAGCCCTGGCCATGGCTATTTAAACCAACCACCATCTCTCGGCCAAAAGGTTGGCTGAAATCAACCTTCATAGAATCCCTCCAAACTCCTCACAGAGCTTCCCCTAGCCAAGAGCAATCCATCCCCACTGTTCTCCTGCCCTAAATCCCTTTGATTGAGCTCAATTTTGGAGCTCAATTAGAACAGGACATCTCTCAAACCTCCACCAAAATCAAATTAAACTCACCCACACTTGCACAGGACCAAGAGAAGGAGTTCCCTAGTGAAAGCCCCCTCTCCAAGAAACCCAATTGCTCTAACCTTCAAAGTTTGAAATCGGGCTTGATCACTTTCATACTTAGATCTTTCACTAGGGCCAGAGGCTTCATCCCTAGGCTCTTCCAGCTCCAACGAACGTGCCAAGCACATTTAGTTGAGGCCTCACCTCCTGAAGCAAGGTATGGAGACTTCTCTTTAACCTGAGCTTCCAATAATTCTCCATTTCGTTTAAGTTAATTTCATAGCATGTAAACTGTATGAAGGTGTTTGTCTCTTCAAGATGAATCAATAGAGTATAAGAACACGAAAAACCATTCAGAAACGTGAGAGATATTAGAGCTTGAGTGTGGACAGTCACGGGTGCACACCAGTCGGAGACAACGACTGGCCACCGTTGGATCGAGCATGTATTGAATGGACGGCTCTGATTGCGTTGGACTAGAGAACGGTATGTGAATTGCGGGCAGCGTGGCGCTGAGTGGGATGGCGGCGGTGACTGCGAGCGCGCCGCGTGGAGCTTCGGAGATGCTAAGGTTGCCGTGGCGCTGAGTCAGATAAGTAGGAAAATATGGAATTTATGATTTAATTAAATGCCTGAAACTTAGAAAATCCATATCTTTCTGTAGAAAAATCAAAAAAGATAAAATAAAAATACCCTCTTGCTCAGTGAACAGAGGAGAATAATGTGGAAAAAGAATTGTGTTAATTTGATGAGTATTTTATTTTTAATTAATTATTTACTCATTTCAGTATTTTAATTCTCCATTTGCATAGACAATTCACTATGGCATGAGCCATAGGGCTTTTGAAGCCTCTGATCTTGGGAACATTCCCTGAATTTTTCAATGTTAGAGGCTATCTCTATGGCAAGTTATGTATTTTCAATTTTATGTCACTGTTTTTGGTATTTTAAATCTATTAATAAGCATATTGCTTAGAAAATTCTAGGAAAATTTAGGGAAGTTTCTTAGGACCAGATGACCCTAGGATAATTATGTTTTGAGTTAATTCATTAAGAATAACCCTACTTAGACTAATTACTCAAAACTGAACTTTAATTAATTAAGGTTAACCACACATCAAAAGAACTTGAAAACAATTCTCCACTGATCTTTAGGATCAGAGGGACCTTACATAAAAATTTGAAATCAATTGGAAATGTTTAACCCCACTAAATGGATTAATTAGGTGACATGAGTAAAATTAAACTTTAAAAATTCATAACTCCAAAAATACATTTTAAAAATTCACCAAATTAGTTTTGGGACTTCTCTGGTAACAGAGGAGTCTAAGAAAATTAAAATTGGAATTTTCTAAAAATCTTCATTTTTCACCTTATTTTAATATTTTAATAATTAAAAAATAATAAAAATCACAAAAATATTAAAAATTATAAGAATGTCACATTTTAACTCCTAATCACTTAGGAACAAACTAAATATTTTTCACAAGTCCTTAGGATAAGATATTGAATTTTAAAAGCCCTAAAACAATTTTTGAATTAAAAAATGAATTTTCCAACATTTTCACTAAATTAATTCTAATAAATAAAAAAAATCAGAAAATTATAAAATTTATTTCCCTGGACTACTTGAGGTCAGAGAGATTTAAGAAAAATATAAAATCTATTTTTCAACTTTAATTTTATTTTATAATTGATTAATACTCCAAAACTCAAAATAATTATAATAAAGAAAATATAATTCAAAAAATCACCAAAATTAGTCCAAGTGGTCCTCTAGTCATTAGAAACATACCATAATTTTTTTAAGGACAAAAACCTTACCTTGGTCATGTTGTTGAATTTCCATTGAAAATCTCTATTTTCTATTAAAATAAATATATAAATTAAATTAAAAACAGAAAAATCACATTTTCTCCTCTAATGTCTTAATTGACATGTGAGTGAAGTGACATAAAAAATTTCAAGCTCATTTGAGCTCAATTTGATAAGTTATGAAATAATTAAGCTTAAATGGGCATATTAATAATTAATAAATTAAACCTCTAATTAAAACTCTAGGTTTAATCAAAAAGGGGGGTAAAATATTTGATCTTAATTCTTTCTTAGATGATTGAAACTTTGGAAAATAAAAGGGTAGAAACTCATTGATCACTTTTAATAAACCAAAAAAAATGAAACCTTAATTAATTAAATAATTTGAATTTTGGAAGAATAATTAAAAAAATTTGGATTATTAAAATGGGGATATAATTTAGAGAGACTATAATCACTTAAACTAAAATCCCCAAATGAATCACATTAATTATATTTAACTCTTAATTAAACTTAAGATGATTATTGAAATTAATAAATTAATAATAAAGAAAAGGTAACCCTTAATTAAATTAAAACTTAAAACATTAAATAACTTGATAATTAAATTGAAATAAATTTAAAACATTAAAAAAAATTAATTTCAAAAATCACTTGAAAGCAAATTTAAAACAAACTCGAAACATCAAAATCAATTTCAAAACATAATTCTTAATTAAAAAATCAAACCAATTAAAAGTTAATCTAGAATATTGCAATTAGATTAAAATTAAATCATTAGAGTCTAAATTAAATAATTTAAACTCCTCTTTCAATTAAAATAGTTTAAAATACTTAAGAATAAAACAACTTGAATACTATTCCAAACTTAAATTTATTAAAATTTTATAACTAAATTAAATCACCTTAAAACAATATTTCTAATTTTGAATCATTGAAATTCTTAATAAATTGATTTTCCCCAAAGACTTTTATCATTATAACTCTTAAATGGAGCATCAAGTGAGGTGTCACTTCATTCATGGGATAAGCAAATGTCCTAAGTTCACTGAGCAAGAGTTAAAACTTAACTAAAAATATCTTGATGATTGATTCATCTCTACAATAAAAATTCATTTAGACTCGAAATAATCTCAGAAGTGTTGAAAAGATGTTTAGAACCCGTTCTAAGCACTTCCTCAATACAATGAGGTGTTTTAAGAAGAATAATTGAACATAATTATTCATTGGTGAAGAAAATCATCCACAAAATATAAAGAACCTAGACGTCATAGGAACTGACTAGCAGTAAGATTAGAATCTTGGTAGACAACCAAAACTTTTCCCTTAGCTTTACCTAGTAACTTGTTGCAAATATTTAAATGTTTTAACATGTGTTTTAAGTGCAGCTTGGAATGACAAGAAGACCCTCCAGGTATGCTTTTACTGTATTACAATTTACTTTATTGCAACTTATTTACCTGCACTGCGCTTTACTTTTCTTGCATGATAAACAGGATTGTTGTATGAAAACTGAAACCTTTAGGATAGCCACAAAACTGAAACCAAAACTAAATTAAATGTCACACAAGATAAAATTCACCACCATAAAATCTAAAATATAAAACAACTCAAAATTTAATCACAAACATAACAACAAAACCACAACTTTAACTAAATTAAAATGTCTCGTTGAATGATCTGGAATACATTGGATGATGTAACCCATGTGTTGCTAATAGGATTTCCCACGGTCTAAATGAAAGTGTGGAACTCATTTAGTTGAGTTTAGCAAATTCATCTGGACTAAGTGAATTCGATGAAAATAACGGTGTCGCGATGACAGAACCGTGGGATCTTAATCGGTTCTGTTTAATCAACTTTAAGATTTGTTTAAATTAAAACACTAAAGACATTTGGAATTTAAGATTTCTCTAAACCAAGACACTTTTCTCATCCTCTGATTTTTACCTTCTAAAACTAAACCTCTGCAACAACAAGGAGCTTGGAGCACAGTGGGCAGCACGACCATCATCGTCAGCAAAACTTGGATCGACATGAGCAAAACCATTCTTGGAGTTAAACAATCAAGCCATAGGACTTCGAGGTAGTTTGCCTAGTGCAACATAAATCCTCAAATCTTTGTTAGGCATTTTCATAATCATGTTATGTAAATTAAGCCCTAACCAGTTTTAGGATTCCGAGGTAGTCGTTTGGTACGACATAAACCCTCACATCTTCGAGGCTATTTGTATGATCATGTCGTATAATTATAAGTCCTAATTAACTAAAATTGCCAGGATTATAACATTAAACAAACTACCAAATTGAAGCCAAACAATAGGATAGTTTGGGAAGTTGCCAAGATTCTTCTTGGATCCTCAACTTCTCTAACTTCTCTTCTTTTGGACTCCTTAAAATAACTGTTCCAAATTTGAGCTATTCCCTTTTGAAATTCCAAAATTCAATTGTTTGAAACCTTAAACTTTGAAATTCTTGAGAGCAAAACCACTGATCATTATCGAGAGTTTTCTTAAATGATTCCCATCATTTAAGATGTAATTAACTATAGGGGCTTGCCCTCATAAGGAACTTTAAGAACCTAGATAATATAAACCTTGTTTAATTTTCTTTATATTAAATAGGGGAACTTGTTGGCTTATAAATTAGTTCGCAAACCAAACGGATGTCACAAATCTTTTAGTTTATTTAATCGAGCCCCATCATCAAGTAATGTGTTTATTCTTCAGGATAGATACACAGTTTGTGGTGCGGTGCTCGTTTATATAAATTATTTGGGATGTGAGATCGGTTTAATTTCATATCTTAAAATTTTTCAAATTTAAAATTATTTTCAAAATCAAATGCTACTTTCTAATATATATATATATATATATATATATATATATATATATATATATATATATATATATATATATATTAAATTTAAAATCTAGATTCGCCGACAATTTCTGTAGGCGACCCCCCTTTAAAAACACTTAACCTAAAAATAAGCCGTACAAGACCTAATTAAGGTTTGGAGGTTACTTAATCCTAATGTATGTAAGGTTTAAGTTTATTAATTAGGTTTAATAAGGATTAAACCTAATTAGGGTTTAAGGGTTACTTAAAACTAATGTAAGTAAGGTTTAAGTTGAATAACTAGGTTTAATGTAGGTTAAACCTAATTAGGATTTATGGGTTACTTAAACCTAATGTAAGTAAGGTTTAAGTTGATTAACTAGGTTTAATGTGGGTTTAACCTAATTAGGATTTAAGGGTTACTTAAACCTATTGTAAGTAAGGTTTAAGTTGATTAACTAGATTTAATGTGGGTTAAACCTAATTAGGGTTTAAAGGTTACTTAAACCTAATGTAAGTAAGGTTTAAGTTGATTAACTAGGTTTAATGTGGATTAAACCTAATTAGGGTTTGTTTATTATTAAAACTAATGCCTTTAAGGTTTAATTATAATTAATTAAGTTTAAGGATGTTTTTAAACCTAATTAATGTTTGTTTATTAAACCTAATGTCTTTTAAGGTTTAATTATGATTAATTAAGTTTAAAGATGTTTTAAACCTAATTAATATTTATTTATTAAAACTAATGTCTTTTAAGGTTTAATTATGATTAATTAAGTTTAAAGATGTTTTAAACCTAATTAATATTTTTTTATTAGACTTAATTATATTTTAGACTTAATTTACTCTGTCTTAAGTCTAATATGATTAAAGTCTAAGTGTATAACTAAGTCTAAGATTATTAGACCTAATTAAGTGTTAATCATAATTAAACCTTAAATGACATTAGGTTTAATAAACAAACATTAATTAGGTTTAAAAACATCCTTAAACTTAATTAATTATAATTAAACCTTAAAGACATTAGGTTTAATAATAAATAAACCCTAATTAGGTTTAATCCACATTAAACCTAGTTAATCTACTTAAACCTTACTTACATTAGGTTTAAGTAACCTTTAAACCCTAATTAGGTTTAACCCACATTAAACTTGGTTAATCAACTTAAACCTTACTTGCAGTAGGTGTTTGTTAGACTTAATTTGCCCTGTCTTAAGTCTAATATGATTAAAGTCTAAGTGTATAACTAAGTCTAAGATTATTAGACCTAATTAAGTTTTAAAAGATTCTTTATAGGGTTAATTAAATATAAATTTATATTTATTCTCCCTTAGAATTTTAAAATGTCATTTTAAATTTTCAAGTGATTCAAAATTTGTTATTTAGGGTTTAACCTTTATTCCCTGAGTTTTTTAATCAACTTTCAATTCAATCTTTGTTTACTTTCTTAATTTCTGATTTTTAGAATTATTATTAAAAATAATACTAAATCTCATGAAAATTAGAAAATGTCATCTTAAAATAGTTTTCTGTCTCTAGAAAAATCAGAGATTGTTTCTAATGACTTAGAAATTAATCCCCTAAAATTTCACAATTTTCTGACTTATAAATAATTTTTAATAATAAAAATACTCCAAAGAGTATTTAATAAATTAAAAATTAACTAATGAGAATAAAATTATGATTTTAGTCTCATAATTTTCTTCTCTTTAGGAGCTTTCCAGAGGTATTTTTATTTTATTTTTAGGAGCTCTGGATCAAAAGATATGGATTTTTGAAGATTTTAAGGATCTTCTAAATTAATCCAGCCCAGAAAAATCCATAGGGCGACAGAAGTCCTCGTACAGTCGAAGAGTGTGAGGATCAGGTGCACGGTGCAGAACAGCAGACGTGGTAGAATTAAATCAGCGCCGTCCGTTCCAAAACACGGGAACGGACGGCGGAGATAAATCTCCCAGAAATCGAAAAAAATTCGAACCGTGCAACTTCAAAACTCAATATCTCAATCATTTCTCAACGAAATTGAGTGAAATTTTTTTTATAATGATCGTCTCAATGAGAAACACCCATCCATACAGTGATGCATGGGTTTTGAGAGAGTAAATGATACAGATTTTGAAATATATATTAAAGACAATAATTTTAATAATTGCTTCCATACCTTTGCCATAATGAACTTGAGCTCGATTAGAACTTATTGGTCAGCCTCTTGTGGTCCTAGGGAAGTTCTTTCCCACTTCAATTTGGACTCGAATCGTGTCTATATAGGTGCAAGACCAAAGGTGGCTGATTTATAATTTTGGGTTGGTTTGACCTAATTGGCTCGATAGGGTGGCTAATTGGGTCTAGTCTTGGCTGAGGCTTATTGTCTAGGATCTAAGTAAGAATTTTGGTTTTGGGAGCAAGAGAGTTTGGGCAGCCTATCAACCTATAGATCATTTTTTTCTCTCTTTTCTCTTTTTTTTAGAGCTTAAGCTAGGTTCTTATTTATAGCCATGGCTAGGCCTTAGATAAGCTTGTGCTGAGCTAGTCTTATCTAGGGGAGTTGCTAACTTTTCTATTAATGCCATGGAGATAAAATTTCAGTTGAGGATAATCTCAATTCATTTTTCAAGGTTAAATCATGTGGAGTTCCAAATATGGTGAGGATTTAACTCAAGGCTTGTCTTACTTCCATTGGATGAGTTGGGAGGCTTATAGATTGGTTCAAATGTTGTAGATAAACCTTCTCCATATAGTCCATTTTTCATATTCAATGTTTTGAGGAAAGGATGACACTTAAGATTTTTCTTTCATCATTACCATGGATTGGTGATGATGAGCCTTTCATTGATTTGGTTCATGTTTATTGGCTTTTCAAGAGGTGTGTGGTGACTCATAAAGAGCTAGCCATCTTCTATTCACCATGTCACTTAAGTTTGGATGAAAGCATGACACATAAATTTCCATATTTTTTTAATTTTAAAATTTAGTATTTTTGAGCTCATCCCATGAGGTAAGGGTGATCAAAGCTTCTCTTTTCTTCCATTGGCTAGGATTAGAGGTGCTTGATGACTCTCCAAATGTTCCCTAAATATTTATGAAGTAATGACATCAAATTTCCTCTTATGATTAAAGTGACATCATGTCTTTTAACCATGGTTAAGGTGACATGTCATGAGTCACCCAATGGTTTAATTCATTTTTAATGGGTTATATGGGTTGTGTTTAACCCATGTGAGGTCACCCATAATGTCATCAATGGGTTTGGAATTTTGGAAACCACTTATTATGTCATAAAGGTTGTCATTTATCCAAATTTTATTTTCATGGCTTTTAATTATATTCCATTTTTAAATAATTATGTAATTAATCAAATATATTGTAAATTATATTATTAGCCAATAAATTAATCAAAATAATTTTGGAATTATTTATTTGATTAATTTTTATCATTTTGGGTCCAAAAATTGAATTTTATCTTATTTCATGAATTTTTAATTTAATTTTCATTTTAATTAATTATGTCATTAATTAAAATATGGAAATTAAATTATTGGTCCATTAATTAATCAAAAATAATTTTGGAATTAATTATTTGATTAATTCCATTATTTTTAATTAATTTGTGCATTTTATCTTTTTTCTAACTTTTTAATTTAATTTTTCATTTTAATTAATTATGTCATTAATTAAAATTTTAAAAAAATTAAATCATTAGTCATTTAATTAATCAAAATATTTTTGAAATTAATTATTTGATTAATTTTGTCATTTTTATTTCATTTTGGTGTATTTTATAATTTTATGAATTTTAATTTAAGTTTTCATTTTAATTAATTATGTCATTAATAAAAATATTGAAAAATTAAATTATTAGTCAATTTAGTTAATCAAAATAATTTTGAAATTAATTATTTGATTAATTTTCTCATTTTGGTGTCTTAAATAGGTCATTGGGTTAATAATTGGTCATTTGGTTAAAAATTGACCAGTTTGACCAAAATTGATTTTTTTTGGTCAAAGGTTGATCTGTTTGGTCTGTAGGTTTGGTCATTGGGTACAGATTAACCATTTTGACCAAAGTTGACTTTTTAGGTCAAAAAATTGACCTATGGGGTCAACAAGGTTGGTCATTGGGCCAGGATTGACCATTTTGACCAAATTTGTCTTTTTAGGTCAAAAGGCTGACTTATGGGGTCAACAGGGTTGGTAATTTGGTTTGGATTGACTAATTTGACCAAAGTTGACTTTTTAGGTCAAAAGGTTGACCTATGGGGTCAACAGAGTTGGTCATTGGGTCTGGATTGACCATTTTGACCAAAGTTGACTTTTTAGGTCAAAAGGTTGACCTATTGGCTCAACAAGGTTGGTCATTGGGTCTGGATTGACCATTTTGACCAAAGTTAACTTTTTAGGTCAAAAGGTTGACTTATGGGATCAATATGTTTGGTCATTGGGTCAGGATTGACCATTTTGACCAATGTTGACTTTTTAGGTCAAAAGGTTGACCTATTTGGTCAACAGGGTTGGTCATTGGGTGTGGATTGACCATTTTGACCAAAGTTGACTTTTTAGGTCAAAAGGTTGACCTATTGGGTCAACAGGGTTGGTCATTAGGTCTAGATTGACCATTTTGACCAATGTTGACTTTTTAGGTCAAAAGGTTGACCTATTGTAAAAATGAGGTCAACACCGATCTGAGGAGCAGTTTAGTGAAGAGTTAAAGTTTCAGAGGAACTTCCTGAGTCTCGTGGAGAGGATTTTTCAGATAAGTGTTTACTTTTGTTCTTACATTTAGTTTTTTAAATTAATACTTGTTTTTATTTGTTATTTTTCTTATGGTTTTTAATTTCAAATCAATGTGTTTTTGTATTTTCTCAATGCATTCTGAGTAGTTTACTTTATCTTTTTCTTTCTTAAATGGAGAAGTAATTAATTTATGGAGAAGTGTTGTGGAAAGTATCAGTGTTTAAAGTTGGAAGAAGTTGTGAAGATTGATTCTGAAAACTTTGTTTACTTCTTAATTTGGCCTGTTAAGTGTTAGAATTTCTTGAGATTATGTAAGATCCAATGCAGTATTGTCTCATAAAAGTTAGTAAGAATCACATGCAAATATATGGGTGAGAATAGTAGTCCATATAATTGATTGTAATATTAGAAGATATGTTTATGGAAGGGAGTAAAATTAGAGGATTTTAGAGTGACAGGCTAAACCCCTAATTTGGTTTGAAGTTTTGAGTATTGTTATGAGAAGTTAGCCCCCAGTTGGTGGGAATCGAGGGAACTCTAGAGTGAGAGACTGGTATCTTCCCTGCCTAACCATGTTCAAAATGATAAAAATTTCAAATTAACCTATGTTCTTTATAGAACCAAGTAAGGGTAAAGAACAAATTTGCTTCTATCTGTCACAACAAATTTAAATAATTTCACAACAGTACTTTAATAATTACTACTTCATAAAAGGAAAGAAAAAGATATTCTAGTTAATAGCATTTTACATATACTGTTATTAGTTATTATAATTTTAATTTCTTGCTTAACATTTTATTAAGGAAATTTCAAAAGACAAACCAACTTTCAAAACTTTTCAAAATCA
The DNA here is from genome assembly GCA_022702705.1 of Papilionanthe hookeriana x Papilionanthe teres. Taxonomy (NCBI): domain Eukaryota; kingdom Viridiplantae; phylum Streptophyta; class Magnoliopsida; order Asparagales; family Orchidaceae; genus Papilionanthe; species Papilionanthe hookeriana x Papilionanthe teres. The sequence continues at coordinate 146,199,500 of CM040426.1, forward strand.
AGACATACTTTCAAAAGCCATAGAAAAAAGTAAAAAGAAAATTTTCTGATTCCTTTAAAGATTTTCAAATTTTTTCCATGGGTTCGATATCTTAGGGCTTAATCAGAAAGTCCTATATTACTTGATAAATGATACGTATACTTGCGTACTATCCCATATTATAAAATCATAATTTTAATATCTAAATCATCAGCACATATATATATTCGGTGTGGAGTCAAGTTTTTGGTGCACATATATTTATCGGGGATCAATCATTAATGTCTAGACAGTTTTCTGATGCTTATGCTTTAATTGAAGAAATGACTACTAATAATTTTCAATGGCCTTCTAAAAGGTTAGATCCTAAAAAGGTAGCTAGTGTTCATGAAAATTATGCTTTTACACTGTTAGCAAATCAAGTTGCTGTAATTTCATGGAAGATAGACCAATTCAGAATGAATTTTTTTCAGCCAAATTCCATGATTGTAGATAATTCATTAGGCCAAATGGTTGATTCTTATTCTTCACCAGAAACTTTGAATGCTATAAGCAAGCCTAATTACCCATATTCCAATTATTATAACCCAGGTTGGAAGAACCGCCCAACTTTTAACTAGAATACCAATAATAAGGGTGGTATTAATAAACAATGGGGGAATCACCAAGTAAACCTTTTAGGGAACTAGAACAACCAAGGAAATAATAATTATAGACTAACCTATCCTCCAGGATTTAACAATGCTTTACAATTAAAGGAGAAGAAGTTGTCTATTGAAGAAGTGGTGTCACATCAGGGAAATCAATTGCAAATTCTAGGAGCAACCATCAGAAATATTGAAAATCGATTAGTGCAAATTGCAACTTCATTAAGCAATAGATCCCAAGGAATTCTTCCAAGTAATACTGAAGTAAATCCAAGAGATAAAAATAAAGAGTATGTAAAAGCAATTCAACTAAGAAGTGGAAGGGTTCAGAAAGAAACTGAAGTAGAGAAAGAAGAGATTGAAGAACCAAAAGAGGATGCTCCGAAAGGTTTGGAAAGACCAATTTCTCCACCTAAGGTTAATTGGGAAAAGCCACCACCTCCATTTCCTTAGAGACTTCCTCAACAAAAGTTGAATAACCGATTTTAAAAATTCTTAGAGATATTTAAGAAGCTTACAATTAATATTCCATTTGCTGAAGTCTTAGAACAAATGCCGAGCTATGTGAAATTTATGAAGGATATTTTCAACAGAAAGAGAAAGTTTGAAGATAATGAGACAGTTGCACTTAATGAGGAGTGCAGTGCAATAATTCAGAAGAAGCTTCCTGACTAGCTTAAAGATCCTGGTAGTTTCACAATTCCATGTGCTATCAGAGAGATATTCCATGGAATAGCTTTATGTGATTTGGGTGTAGGCATTAATCTTATGCCTCTATCAATATTCAAAAGACTGTGATTAGGAGAAATAACCGTAACTACTGTAGCTCTGCAATTAGCTGATCGTTCGATCACATATCCAAAAGGAGTTATAGAAGATGTTTTGGTTAAAATGGATCAATTTATCTTTCCCATTGATTTCATTGTGCTTGATATGGAGGAAGATAAAGAGATACCATCATTTTGGGAAGACTTTTCCTAGCCACAGGTAGAGCAATGATAAATGTGCAAAAAGGGGAATTAACGATGAGGGTTAATGATTAAACTATTGCATTTAATATTTCGAAATCGATGAAATATCCTGCAAGAGGTAAAGATGATGAATGTTATAGAATGGATGTTATCAGATATTTGAGTGAATTTCATTTCAAGTCAACTTATGAAGAAATACCTGAAAGAGAAGAGTTGGACCATAAACAAGAAGAGGAGTTACATCATTCTGAGGATTTTCAAGAGGAAGAATTAAATCATGTTCATAAAAAATTTGAATTGTTTGATATGACTGAGAAAGATGAATCTTATGGTCCATCAATTGAAAAACCTCTTGAACTTGAGTTAAAAATGCCTCCTGATCACTTGAAGTATGTTTTTTCTAGGTGAGTCCTCAACCTTGTCTGTTATAATTTCATCTCAATTGATTGAAAATGAAGAAGAGAGTTTGCTTGAAATTTTTAAGAAGTACAAGAAAGCCTTTGGATGGACAATTGCTGATATTAAAGGAATCATTTCTTCAATTTGTATGCACAGAATTCTTATGGAAGATAATTGAAAACCTCAGGCTGATACCCAAAGGAGATTAAATCCTATCATGAAAGGTGCTGTTAAAAAAGAAGTTTTGAAGTGGTTGGATGCTGGAATTATTTACCCTATTTCAGATAGTGCATGGGTTAGTCCTACTCATTTTGTTCCTAAGAAGGGAGGAGTAACTATGAATTTTAATGAAAAGAATAAAATGATTCCAACAAGACAAGTTATAGCATGACAAATATGCATTGATTCTAGAAAATTAAATATTGCCACAAGGAAAGATCATTTTCCACTCTCATTTCTGGATATGATGCTGGATAGACTGGCTGGGCATAAATACTTTCATTTTCTAGATGGATATACTGGTTACCACCAAATTCAAATTGCTCCTTTGGATCAAGAGAAAACTATGTTTACCAATCCTTATGGTACGTTTGCTTTTAGAAGAATGCCCTTTGGTTTATGTAATGTCCTTGCTACATTTCAGAGATGTATGATGGCTATTTTCTATAATTTAATTAAAAAAGGGAGTGAAGTTTTTATGGATGAATTGTTAGTGTTTAGAATTTCATTTGAATCATCTTTATAACATTTGTCTAAAGTTCTAAAATGCTGTGAAGAAATTAACTTTGTCCTTAACTGGGAAAATGCCAATTTATGGTAGCAGGAGGAATTGTATTGGGACATCGGATTTCAGAAAGAGGTTTGGAGGTAGATCCTGCAAAAATTCAAGTAATATCTAATTTACCTTGCCCGACAAATGTAAGGGGAATTAGAAGTTTTCTGGGACATGCTGGATTCTACAGGTGTTACATCAAAGACTTTTCAAAGTTTACAAAACCTTTATGTTGTTTACTGGAAAAGGATGTAATTTTTTATATTAATGATGATTGCCTAAAAGCTTTTGAAACATTAAAAGAAAAATTAATCACTGCACTTGTTATAATTTTACTAAATTGGAAAAAACCTTTTGAATTAATGTGTGATGCTAGTGATTATGCTATTGGTGCTGTTTTGGGTCAGAAATATGATAAAATTTTTAAAGTTATTTATTATGCTACTAAAACTCTTAATGATGCCCAAATTAATTATACCACTACTGAGAAAGAATTATTAGTTATAGTATTTTCCTTTGATAAATTTCGATCATAATTAATTGGACTAAAAGTGTGGTGCATACTGATCATTCTGCTATCAAATTATTAATGAAGAAGAAGGATGTGAAGCCGAGATTGATTAAATGGATTCTAAAGTTAGAGTGGAAAAATGGGTTTTATATTTTCATAACTCCCTCTAATCCCAAGAAGCTCAGAAAAACAAATTTTATATTTTTTTGATTTTTCTTTAAATTTTTAGAATTAATTTAGTGAAAATGTTGAAAAATCCATTTTTAACATTAAAAATTGCCTTAAGTCTTTAAAATTCAATATCATTGCTTTGGGACTTAAGAAAAATATTTTGTTGATTCCTAAGTGATTAGGGGACCAAATACGACATTTTTATGAATTTTAATATTTTTGTGATTTTTATAGTTTTTTTAATTATTAAAATATTAAAAGTTAGGTTAAAAATGAAGTTTTTAGAAAAGATTAAATTTTAATTTTCTTAAACTCCTTTGATATCAGAGAGGCCTCAAAATTAATTTGGTGAATTTTTGAAATATATTTTAAGTTTTATGAATTTTTTATGTTTAAGTTTGGCTATATTACTTAGAAAATACATTTAATGGGTTAAACCATTTTCACTTAATTTCAAACTTTTTATGGGAGTTCCTCTAACCCTAGATATCAGTGGAGAATTGATTTCAAGTTATTTTGATTTTAAATTTGCCTTAATTAATTCAATGTTGATTTTGGGTCAAGTGAACCATTAGGGTTATTTATAATGTTTTGGCTCATAAGATAATTTCATTGAGTTCCTTTGGTCATGGGGAACCTAATCTAATTTTCTTAGAATTTTCCAAATAGTATGCTAATTATTGGAATTAAAATAACAAAACAGGCATAAAAACTTGGAAAATAGATAACTTGTCAAGGACTTAGCCTTTGGCCTTGGAAAATTCAAAGAATGTTCCCAAGATCAGAGGCTACAAAAGCTCTATGGTCTCATGCCATGCTGATATGTGTGTGTGAGTTTAGAATTAAAATACTTAGATTAGTATTAAAATCATTAAAAATCAAATACTCAACCAAATAACTTGATTTCTTTTCTACATTATTCTCATCTGTTCACTGAGGAAGAGGGTATTTTTCTTTTAATTTTGTGATTTTTCTAAGCAAAGATATGGATTTTTAAAGTTCTGGGTAATTTAACAAATCAAAAAAAAAGTAATTTCCTACTTAAGTGACGCGGCGCCACGGCAACCTATGGCGGATCAGAACTCCCACGCGTCGTCTCTTGATTCAGTGCTGCCATCCACCTCAGCGCTATGCGGCTTCGCAGTCTCGTCCCATCTCCTGATCCGGCTTGATCTGAGTCGTCCATCTGGTACACACGCCATCCAACGGTCCCGCGTCATCGTCCCAACTGGTGTGAGTCAAGAACCGTCTACCTTCTAGCCCTAATGTCTCGCTTGATACTTAACTAAATCGAGTGCGGTTTCTTCCTACATGCTCGTCTAGCCTAGAGGAGTCTATCCATACAGACAACATACATTGAAATTAAGCAGAAAAAATGGAGAATCCATGGAAGCTCGAGAAGAAGAAGAGCTCAATACCTTTACTCTGAGAAGTGAAGCTTCATTCAGAGGTGCTCGGCACATTCGTTGGAGTTCTAGGAGGCTATGTATTGAGGCTCTTGCTCTGGTGAAATGCTTAGGTATGAAAGTGTTGAAACCCGATTTCGTGTTTTCACCTCTACAGCAAATGGCTGACCTGGTGAGGGGGCTTTCACTGGGGAACTTCCTCTCTACCTCTGGTGAACGTGTGGGAGAATTTAAATGTTTTTTCTGTGGAGTTTCTGAGGATTTCCTATTTTTTAGCCTAAGATTGAACTCTAAAATTGAGCTCACTCAGTGGAAATTAGGGCAGGAGCACAGTGGAGTTCTTCTTCTCTAGCATGGGAGAGGGTTTGGGAGTGATCTGGGGAGGTTCTGTGAGAAAATTTTCTACCACCTCTCTCATGGCCAAGAGGTGTGGATTATAAGGCCAGGGCCATAAGGTTGAGTCAGGGCTCAATTGGTGGGTGGATTCCACTGCTTAGGTGGAAGGCAGCGGAGCTCCAAAGTCAATTTTGGCTGAGGTGGTCAATTGGGGGAGTTTGGGTGTGCATAGGCTAGTGGTGGCTCTCTATTTTGACCCCCTCCAGTGATTATGCTAGCCGGCAAGGACAGGGGAGCTGGCCTCAGGTTAGGTGAGTCAGGTGGCAGGGTTTAAACGTGATTAACCAGCCAAGAGAGGATTTGGGGTGAGGCAAAAGGAGGATTTATCCACTTAAGGGAAGAGATCCCTTAAAATAGGGGAACCTTGGTCCATGGCTAACTTAGTGTGGGCCAGGTGGATCTATGGTAGTTCCTAGAGTTCAAATGGTGGCTGTGGAAATGTTGGTTTAGCCACATTAGGTTCAAATTGGTTAGGTTATGTCATGGGTTCAAATTGGCTCACTTGGGTTTAGGTTAGGATAACATGGGTTTGGGTTTGATTTAGGTGCAAGTGTCTTAAGTAAAACTGTGTAAATGATTGCCATGAAGAACTTCCATGAAGACAAGGAGAGGTTTTGAGTTCAATTGATAAGTCAATTTGATGGATTTTGGGATTTTGATCAATTTTGGCAAGGTTGGATCAACTTGGGTCCAAGTTGGGTTAAGATAAGGTTTAAACCCAATTGAAAGTTTTAAATGGTTTAGGAGAATGTATTGAAGAGTTCCCAACATCAATTGGGAGGAAATTTTAGGATTTGGCCAATCAATATGGTAGATTTAGGGCATGTGTTCAATTTAAGTTAAAATGGGGTATTTTGGATTTCAAGTGGATTTAGGCTAAGCTTGGGATAAAATAAGGATAATTTAATGTTTCATGGTTTTCATGAGAATGCCATGGAAGGTTTAGAATGGAAATTTCTGGGGAAATAGTTGACATTAGGTTAATTGGGGGTTTTGGATTAATTAGGCAAATTTTGGGGTTTTGGAATTCCAACGGTGTTGAACTCAATGTGAATTAATTTGGACTTAAATTTTGTTTATATTGGTATTGAGGATGTTGAATTAATATTTATAATTGAAATTAGGCAAAATTGGGGTCAAATTGGTTGGTTTGGTTTGACATTGGGTCCATTTGGGTTAAAAATGGGTCAAAGTAGGGATTTTGACAAAATTTTGTCACAATGACAAAATTGGCCTATGGTGTAGTTGGACAAAATGAAATTGGAAATATTTGGGATTTTTTGGAATTTTCTGGGAATTTTTGGATTTTTGGGTAAAAAGCTTATTTTAGGGTATTTGGAGGTTATTTAAAAGGTATTGGGGTATTTGGTGGATTTAGGAGGTGGGAATTGTTTTAAACTGATTTTTAGGAATTTTGGGAATTTTGGGTAATTTTTGAGAATTTTTAGAGAGTTTTGTGGTTGTAGGGCAATTTAGGTAATTTTAGGTAGGTTTGAGGACCTAATGTAAAAACCAGAAATTTTGGCAAAAATGAAATTTGGTTGGGGTTGTGGGAGTGAAGTAGCTTAGAGTGAGCCATGGATCAAGAAGGTGTTCATTTTGAACATCTCATATGTGTTGTTCCTAACCCTCTTAGGCAAGGAGCTAGGGGTTTGAACTTATCCACATGAGTGCTCCAATGAACCAGGAGTCAAGATTGGGTAGGGATGGTTAAGTGTTTAGGATAAGTGTAGGAGTGCAATGTGTGCAAGCTAGACCTCACCAAGACCAGGCCACCCAGGGTAGTCCTAAGACTTGACCATCCTATAGGAATTCATCTTTGTCTTCCCACACATTGGTCCCAACCTTCCAAGTGATTTAGAGGTTGATGACCATCTATGTAGGATTCTAAAGAGAACCAAGATTTGGCTTGAATTTCTAATGGTGGGTTCCATCTATAGTCTTCTAGGATAGTCAAGGAGAAGTCCTATGGCTAAATCCTAAACACTAAGAGGAAAGAAAATACCTCAATAAAAATGAGGTCAACAAATGGTCCCCCAATAGTTGTGGTGTGCTAACCAAGTACACCGCACGTACTGGTGTTGACCGAAGAGTTCAACAGAACCAACACAGATGTCTAAGGGACATACTTAAAACAAAGCATAGAAAAAGTAGAGAAGTTCCCGCTGGGGAGTATCAGGTAAATCTCCAAAGTTGAAGATTCCAGAACTCTCACTGGGGATCAAGATGGTGAGTTTCAATTTGATTGAACTCAAGTTTGATTTAAATCAACGTTTCAAATTTTTATTTTAATATTGAGTTTTGTAATTTTAATTAATTTTTTTTTAAATTGGAAGTGAAAGGGAATTTGGAATTGACAAAAGCAGAGTTTAAATTAAAAAGGGGGTGAGGACTGGAATTTAAGTACCGGCTTAGGAGTGAGAATCAAAATTTAGGTAGCGATCTTGAAAGATGAGAATCAAAATTTAAGTACTGATCTCGAGTTGAGAACTAGAATTTAGGTACCAAACTCGAAATTAGAATCAAAATTTAGGCATCGATCTCGAAAGGGAGTTGGAATTTAGGTACCGACCTCAAAAGGCGAGAGTCAGAATTTAGGTACTGACCTCGAAAGGAGAGAACTAGAATTTAGGTACGAGTCTCGGAAAAAGAGTCAGAATTTAGGTACCGACCTCGAAAGATGAGAATAAAAAATTAGGTACTGACCTCGTAAGGAGAGAACTAGAATTTAGGTACTAGTCTCAGAAAGAGAGAATTGAAATTTAGGTATCAATCATAGAAAGAGAGTCAGAATTTAGGTACCGACCTCGAAAGGAGAGAACTGGAATTTAGGTTTCAGTCTCGAAAAGAGAGAATTGAAATTTATGTATCAATCTCAGAAAGAGAGAATTGAAATTTAAGTATCAATCTCAGAAAGAGAGTCAGAATTTAGGTACCAACCTCGAAAGGTGAGAACTGGAATTTAGGTACCAGTCTCGAAAGAGAGAATTGAAATTTAGGTATTAATCTCAGAAAGAGAGTCAAAATTTAGGTACCGACCTCGAAAGGAAAGAACTGGAATTTATGTACCAGTCTCGAAAGAGAGTATTGAAATTTAGGTATCAAACTGAGAAAGAGAGTCAGAGTTTAAGTACCGACCTCAAAAAATGAGAGTCAGAATTTAGGTACTGACCTCGAAAGGAGAGAACTTAAATTTAGGTACCAGCCTCGAAGGTTGACGATTGAATCATGAAGATTTCGATGTTTAGAAGTGTAGTAGAAGATTAGAATGGGGCATGAAAGTGTTTCACATCCCAAAAGATTTGATCAAAGGCTGATTGTTTGGCGAAGGATTTGAATCCATGTCATCATAACCAAAATGAGAACTCCATAGTTTTTTGTCAGTAGACTCAGCGAACTTCTCAAGATAGGGAAGAAATCACAGAGAGCCGAAAGAACTTCAGAATGATGGAAAAGTTTAGAAGTTTGAAATTGAAGTTTGAGTCTTCCGTGGGGAAGAATCAACTTAAAAGAGGGTTCAAATGAGTTTCAAATGGATTTCTATTTGATGAAGAATTGAAAGATTCGAATCGACGGTTTCAGATCGGAATTCATTTCGAGACTTAGATTCATTTTGTTTGTTTTAGTGTTTCGATTTCATTTATATTGTTTAATTAGAGCTCATGTCAGTTTGGAATTCATTTTTGACATTTAGATTCTTAAAAGAGTTCTCATTCATTTTCTTCTTTTTTTTCCTTTCATTTTCATTTTATTTCTTTTTCATTGTTTTATGTTCATTTTTTTTATTCTATTCATATTCATTTATTTTCAAATCGTTCTTCGTTCGAGGTTCATTCAACTTATTGGCGCTTCCCAGTCAATTTGCACAGAAGAAATAAAGGCAAAATTTGATACAATTGTTTTCATTCAATTTGCTGAAAATATATCATATAGCTTGATCCAAAACATGATGATATTTTCCTTGAAATTTAGTATCTCATACACTCCATATAATTCCAAAACGAATTGCATAAGATCCTTATCAGTTTCTTCAAAAGCATCTGTCAAAATCCATGTCTGAATAGTGACATACATGGATAATAACATCACCTTCCAAGCCATCCTTGGCGGAAATGTCGTTCGGATGTGCATTGGAGGTGCGTTATTTTCTATGTAGCTCACAGCTCGTAAGGTTGAAGACTCTCTAACTCTAGATCCCGTCGAAAACGTAAAGGTATTTTGCTATCGTCCATCCTCCTAAAAGTGACGGAGATTCTCTGAAAAGGCACCCCTGGAATGCAGTGCTTTGCTATGTCTGCTCCATTTTCCTTTAGCACTAGGACGGAACCTACCGGTAGAGGTATCTCCACCAGCCGTCAAAATTTTCCAATGCCTGCTATCTAGAGGTCTGATCGAACATGATGTTACACTGGTTGATGAAAGACACTATCCAGATGGGTCTGACAAACTCATGATGATCTATGTGTGGCGGTATGTTGTCGCCTTCCTCCTTTATGTTGATGACACAGCCGTTGGGTATGCAATCTGCAGGTATTACCCTCCATGTCACCATCCTCTTTACCATCGTCTTGATAATTCTCGGCATCAGATCCAGCTCACTACGATGGAGTATCCCTGGCGGATTTCCTTTCCTATCCTCGGTAAAGTTGTAACAGCATCCGCACTGGATTGTAACTCTTCCTTTTCCTTTCATCCATCTCCGGGGTTCTGAGTAGGTCTTCTCTCCTAAGCGACCACTCCGGCTCATTTTTTGAAGATCGACAACGCAAACCACAATCTGCTACTGCTCGTAATCCAAAAACACATTTGTATGTAGCTCAAGGCCCTCCAGGACGTTGATCTTCTTGCCTCGAATTCTTTCAAAGTATTCAAAGGTTTTTGTTTCAACTTTCTACAGTCTCTCCAGCTCGTACTCTGGAATTATCTAAAATCATTGGGGTCTGGTAACATACTACGGGATGTATGGTTCAACCCCAACAAGTTCTCCTGCATGTCTCACCTCCTCGGGGATATTCAATGCCAAGACATCCTCCGGGGTTGCATTCGCAAGAAAACTTTTCAAAACTGGTGTATCTGTCTGGTGTCGTGGCGCTGATTCTGTTCCTACTCTTCTCGAAATTTCTTTCATATTCTCTATTATTCTTGGAGTTAATCTCCTCTTTTCTGGTTCCTACAGATCCGGCTCCTTAGAATTACTTGCACTGACGGTAGCAACTGTCTCCTTATGCTGGTCCGTTGCTAGCTTGGTCAGCATCCTGTGAATGCGGCAATTCTTGTTTCTTTGCTAGGTCGGAGTGAGAGTAGTTCTCCATACTTCTTGAACTTTTGTGGGCATGGCGCTGACAATCCTGCCCTCTGCTGTAGTAACCACGGACTTGATTTTCTTGTCTGCTCCAGTCTTCTGAGCGGCATTGACTTTCCTCTTCTTATCGGTAGTTTGCTGACTTGAGCTTCCCAATTTCATTACTGTCTGGCTGCAGAAGTCTTCCCGGTCAATCGGGATCCAATCGGCCTTCTCGTATTGCAGCCCGGCCGGTGTGAAATCTGAGTCGATCTCAATCACAACCCCATCCTTCATCTTCTCTTCATCGAGTGCTAGACTCACACCATTTTTGAAGTTCAGAATCAACCGCCTGTTCGACATTTCCCTGCAAAAATAAGGAAAAGACCAGGGGCTGTATCAAGAACGAGAACAATAAGAAAATTTATTTATTAATGAAAATTTTCAGTTTTTTATTTCGTTTGAGCTTAAATAAGATAAGGAAAGATAAGGAAAAATCAGGAATGATATTGATTTGTAAGGAAGGATCAAAATTTATTATTATGATGACTTCTTTCACATATTATTTTAACACAAAAAAAATTGTTTATCATTTTTTCTTATCAAATTTTGGGTTTGGACCCAGTTACAACTGATCACTCTACCCGTGCTTCTAGGAATGAGACTTCATTCTTCAAAACATCAGGTTGTGTAATACTTCTTCAAATATCGTCCATTAATTGGAAGCATGGATCATTCTCCACGGCAATTCATGAGTTGGTAGGAACCTGCTGAGTAGACTGTCTCGACCATGAACAACCCGTCCCAAGTAGGTTCAAATTTACCTCCTATCTTGCTGTGTGAAAGAATAGATCTTTTGAGAACTAGAACCAAGTCACAGACTTTGAATGTCGTTGGGCGGACCAGTTTATCGTGGGCCTGGATCATCTTGGCTGGATACAATTCCAGATTCTACTATGCTGAAAGTTGTTTCCCTTCCAAGCTTTCCAGTTCTTCTAGTCGTAGTTTGGCATTATCTTCAGTAGTTATCTTGTTCGCAACGACAATTCTAAGAGATGGAAACTGAACCTCCAAGGGTAAAATGGCCTCAGACCCGTACACTAGAGCGTAAGGTGTAGACTAAGTAGGAGTTCTAAATGTCGTTTTGTAGGCCCATAAGGCTTCTAACAACTTCTTGTGCCAATTTCTTTTGTTGTCATCCAAAGTTTTCTTTAAGATTTGGACGAGAGTTTTATTAAAAGCCTTAGCCAAGCCGTTTGCTCTTGGGTAGTACATCGTCTAATAGCGCCAGTCAATCCCGTGCCTTCTGACATTGTTCCTGGTACTTCTGAATATTGATCCGTTATTTGAAATAATTTTACGCGGTACCCCAAAATGGTAGACGACTTGATTTCTGAAGAACTGCAGCACGTGATGTGCCTTCACTTCTTTAAGCGGTACTGCTTCTGCCCACTTGGAGAAGTAATCTATAGCTACAAGAATAAAGTGATGTCCTCTTGAGGAAGGCAGTTCTATCGAACCGATACTATCTGTGCCCCAATATTCAAACTGCCACGACGCGATTGTTGGAATTAGCACATTTGGAGGTTGGTGTAGAACCACTCCATGCACTTGGCACTGGTGACAGCTCTTGGCAACCTTCATGCAGTCGGTCATCATCGAGGGCCAGTAGTACCCTAGTCTTTTAATTTTCATTTTTATCTTCGGACCAGACTTAAGAGCTCTACAAAATCCTGAGTGCACTTCTTTAACAATTTCACGAGCCTCGAACCCGCTCAAGCACCTTAGCCACATCTGATTGAAAGACCTTCTGTATAAGGTATTATTTATTAATGCGTATGACAGAGTTCTTTTCTTGATTTGATGGGCTAATGACTTATCATCCGGTAGGTTCCTACTTGCAGGTAGTCTATTAATGGCTGCCGCTAATCTTCTATAGTTTTTGTTACTGCTACAACTATTTCTTCTTCTTTTTCTGATTTGTGCATTGCATCCATGTCAAGATGTGACAGGACTTATCGCTCTTGAACTGACATTTTGATTGATTCATCTTGTAAGCAGGAAAACTCTTTTGTAGGGTGGGCTAACGCTTCTGCGAGAGCATTTTCTCTTCTGGGAATCTTGTATATCGTTACATTCAGAATCCGCTTCAGCAACTTCATTACATATTGAAAGTACTGCTCAAGTCTTGGTTTCAGAATCTTGTACTGTCCTGCAACCTTTTCTATGATCAACTGTGAATCACCATAGATTTTGATATCTGTTATCCCCATCTAATGGTTAACTCCAGTCCGATTATAAGGGCTTCATACTCTGCTTCGTTATTTGTGGATGGGTATGTTAGATGGTAGTAGTATCTTAACATTCCCCGCTCCGGTGTTATAATTATTAGTCTGATTCCTGCCTTACCGGGCATTATCATCTACAATTCTTTATCCTTCAGTACTAAAGATGCTCCGTTGAAGTACAGTTCCCAACACTGATCATCGGGGTCATCCAGACTCATTATCTATTTGTCTGGCAAGTCGTCGTTGAGAGCTGATTCTGCTGGTAAAGGAAGTCTGCTAGGACTTGTCCCTTTACAGCTCGAAGAGGAACAAAATTTATATCGAATTGCAATAGTATCATTGACCACCTGGCGAGTCTACCAGAAAGTGTCGGGCGGGTCAACAAGTATTGCAACGGATTAAACTTTGAGATATGGTTGACCTTATGAGAAATCTTGTAATGTCTGAGATTTTGAGCAGCGAAGATCAGGGCCAAACAATGCTTCTCAATCGAAGGATACTTTACTTCCGTCGGAATTAGACGATGACCTAAGCAGTAGAGAGCATTTTCTTTACCCTCATCATTGACCTAGGCTAGTAGGGCTCCGAGGGAGTCATGTAAAGCCGCGGTATAAAGTACCAACGGTCGACCCGAGACTGGGGCTGCTAAGACAGGTGTCATTAAATACTGTTTAATGTCCTTGAAGGCCCGCTGGTATTTTTCTTCCCAAACGAATTTGGCATCATTTTTAACCAATGCTGACAAGGGCTGACACCTACTTGACAAATTAGAAATAAAGCGTTGAAGATATGCCAATTTCCCTTGAAAGGATCGTAGTTGTTTCAAAGTTTTGGGTGGTGGCATTTCAATGATAGCTTTATTCTTCTCCGGATCGATTTCAATTCCGCGATGTTGGACAACAAATCCTAAGAATTTCTCGGAGATAACGCCAAAAGCGCATTTCAGGAGATTCATCTTAAGGTTAAATTGTCTCAATCGCTCGAAAACAATTCTCAAATCATACAGGTGATCTTCCTTCAATTCTCTTGATGACCACATCATCCATGTAACACTTAACTTTGTTGTAAATGAGATCATCAAACATCCTCGTCATTTCTCTTTGATAGGTTGCTCCTGCATTCTTTAATCCGAAGGGCATGGCTGTCTAGCAGTATACTCTGATTGGTGTTCTGAAGGCTGTAAGCTTTTCATCTTCTAATGCCATCTTTGTCTAATTGTATCTTGATGATCCATCCATGAAAGAGAAGATCTCGTGTGTAGAAGTGATGTCGATCATCAACTCTAGAATTGGTAGTGGGAATTCGTCATTTAGGCATGTTTTGTTTAAATATCTAAAATTCACGTAGATTCTAATCTGACCATTTTACTTTCTGACCGGTACCACATTGGCTAACCAATTTGGATATTGCTCTTCACGTACAAATTTAGCATTGAATAGCTTCTTGACTTCAGCTATAACTTGTTGTTCGATTTCTAGACGCATTCTTCTCGGAGCTTGTCTGACTGGAACGTCCGTGTGATCCACTCCTAGCTTGTGAACTACAACTTCTGAAGCTAAACCTGGCATTTCATCATAACTCCAAGCAAAACATTCCTTGAATTCCATTAGTAGCTTGATCATTTCTTCGGAGTCTTCTTATTTGAGTAAGGAGCTAATAAAGGTCGGCCTAGGCTCTTCAGTAGTACCTAAGTTAACTTCCATTAACTCGTCTATTGTAGATTTAATCTCTTCTTCGAATTCTGGTGGAGTGTCTTCGATTGGTAGATCTTCGAGATCATCTAAAGCTTCTAAGCATCCTTCATTAGGCTCGTGAGTGACAATTAAGCAAAATTCTGTATCATCAACTGGCTCTATTGTGCCGAATCCGAGACCATGCTTTGAATTGGGCGGTCTACCGTTATTATTCCATAATTTTTGAAAGCGTTGAGATTGATCTTTCGTCCATTATTTAGGCAAGACACCACGTTGCATTAAGTTTTGAACATAGGGAGAATACCACTCAAAAGGCAATTCCATTAATTCGGAAGAAGCAACATCTTCAAATTTTATATCATTTTCAATTTTGGAAGAAGAAGCACGTTGATAGAACATGACCGGCTTAGCACCGCCACCATGTATTTCCATGACCACCATACCCTCGACCTTATTAGGATAGATCGGGGTTAGGGTCATAGTATGTACATAATGGTTTATCTTCTCGTACATTAATTTGCTTTCTTCATTCTTTTCATCTTCGAGAGAGATCTTGAACAGGGGTTTCTTTTGATTTATCTTCATTGCTTCCTTCTTGATTTCTTCTTCTTTGGAATTGCTTCCCCAATCAACATCGATGACCGATTTCTTCTGTTCAATTGTTCCACCGTTTTTTCCTCGACCTCGTCCCCGGCCTTGACCTCGGGTGCGAGTTCTGGAGAAATCTTCACCATCTAGACGTAAGGGAGTGGTGAATAAATGTTGAACTAGAATTTTAGGTTCTTCTTTGCCTTGAGCTTCTTTTGCTTCATTTGGTATGGCATTTTTGGAAAAGATCGTCTTCTTCGGAAGCGAGTAGTAGGCTGCATCTTCGTGAATTCTAATTTCGTGTTCGGAGAACGGTTGTAAGTCACCTTTGATACACTGTTCTTCCCCTCCTTCATAATACTTTATGCACTTGTTTAGAGATGATGGTACCATCCGGTTTTCATGGATCTGCGGTCAACCCAGTAGAGTGTTTAACGATGTCTGGAAATTAATTATGTGAAATTTTTCGGTTGTCTTTGCGAAGTCACCGATCTTCATTGATATTGTTATCGATCCAAGGGCTCTTTCTCCTTTCTGGTTGAAACCTTTTAGTAACATTCTGTCTGCTTGAAGCTCACGAGCATCAATTTCCAAATATGCTAATGTTCAAAGGTTTATTATGTTGATTGATGCTCCTGGATCAACTAACACCCTGGAGAGCGTGAACTTACTGATACTGACTGAAATGTACATTTGTTGGTTGTGATCAGTTATTCCGAGCAGTAAATCATTGTCCGTGAAGTAACACCATACTGTCCTTTCAACGAGCAAACCTCATCTAAGGAATTTTTAGCCATTTGAGCTAAGCAAATTTCCCTTGATCAGAGTTTCCCTCATCTCCTTTAATAGGATTAGAGGGTCGTAGATGCTTAGTTTGGGTGGTAGCTTCTTAAGATGGGCTAGCACGCTATAATCTACTTTATTACCAGGTTCTTCAGCCTCATCCTGAATGGGCAATTCCTCTACTGGGGTTGGCTCTTCTTGAGCAACCACCTGCTTTCCTTTATCCTTTGGTACCGCTCTCGGGGGTAGAAATTTTATGCTTCTTAGATTGACTTCTGTTATCTCTTCTGCATCTGGTCTTGGATCTGTCGATGTCTCCTCTAGAATTGGAACAACTGGCTCTTTTGGAGTTGCTTTAGAATCTGAAAACTCCAATTCTATCACAATCGGAGCTCCTCAGATTTCACAAATGGACTCGTCACTTCCTGAACTTTCGTAGCCATTCTTATGGACATCTGCTTTTAATGATTTGAGAATCGTTATTCGTATCGAAATCGAGATCCGGATTAGATTGGTTGTCGTTAGTTACATAATCATTAGTAACAGTCAAAACGTAGACAACACCAATGCTCTTATCATTAAAAGATCCCGCCGGGGTGAGCAAATAATCATACAGAGTTTGAGGTCCGAGGGATTTCTCCCCTGAATCAAAAATAACCATCTTAGGAAAAGCAGCTCATAGTCTACCCTTCGGAGCCTCGGTCTTCTCTTCTTGCACGATCTTCTACTCCTTTTGGGGCAGTTCTTCAATTGCAATTGATCTTGCCGGCTTGGCGAGTTTCTAACTTTGAGCTGAAGCGCATACCGAAGCAATTGGATGTGATCCAAAATTTTCTTCGAAGACTTCGTCCAAACAGTACTCCATCCATCGTCGGTCGTGTACGGGTCTATCGGAAGAATAGGATCCATTGAAATAACATTAACGAAACCTCATTTTTGGGGCTCCTTCACGTATTCCTTTAGGATAGTTATGTTCCCTTTTTGGAGGTTATCCTTGAGCCAATTCTTGAAGATGAAGCAGTCTTCTATCTTGTGTCCGAGCATCCTATGGTAGGGGCAGTAATTAGGATGATCCTTCATATCGACTTCCTCTAGCCTCCTGGGCTCTGGTAGCTAAAAATCAGGCATCTTAATCAAACTGCAAAACATTCTGGCTACTGCTTCAATCTTAAAATGATACTCCTTATTCAAAAGTCCCTTCAAGGCCTGTGGTGGATGAGGCGGCGGTTGATCATGCTGTCGTGATTGATAACTTGATCGAGACTGCTGATAGCTCTGCTGAGGTTGTTGATAAGTCCATTGCGGTGGTTGATAGCTTGGTTGTGGCCGCGCTGGTTGTATCTGCAGTGGTTGTTTACCTTTATCCACTGCTGCGACAATTCCTGATTTCTTCTCAAATGCTTTTAATGGCTTCTGCTTATCAGCCTTATCGACGAAACTCAACTGTTTTGCCTCCTCCTGCAAGGTCCCGGCCTTGCTAAGCAACTTCTCAAAAGTCTTAATTGTGAATCCTTTAAGGAGAAGTGCTATCGGGCCGTGGATACACTTCAACAATATAACAGTTGCATGCTGTTTCTGATGTTATGGTTCACACTTCATGCTTAAGTTCCTCCATCGAAGTATGTAATCCACCGAGGTTTCATTCAGTTTCTGTTGCTCCACCACTATATCATCGATAGTGATGTGGTGTCGAGCCAGCAAACTGTTTAACGAAAGGTTCTTCAATTCTGAAAAGGTCTTGACTAAACCATTCGGCAGTTCTGTGTACCAATCGAAGGCGATCCCTGACAAGCTACTAACAAAATAGCAAACCGTCGCTCCCTCCGACATTGCAGTAACAAGCACGAAAATGTGCGACATGTTGCCGGGGGTTTCCTGTACCGTCGAAAGTCTTAAACAGAGGTGGTATGAAGCCCTTCGGGTATTGGATGACATCAAATTCCTCAGGGTATGGTTTACCCGTCTGAATAGATGCTCCACTCTTAGACTTGGCTAAGGCTTCTCACACCTACTGTTTCACCATATTCTTAATATATTTTTTGGGTATCACGCTTTGCACAGAATCCTTTTTTGGCTATTCATCTCCATTGATGGATGTAATTTCTTTTCCTCCATCTGCAATGTGAATGATCTCCAGAGGTGTTTCCTTTTGAGGTTGAGGTTGACTCTGGAGTGTGGCTAAGGTGGCTGCCATCTCCTCCATCTTCTTCTCCATTCGATTGATCGTGTCATCCTTTTCTCGCAGATGTAGTTTCAGTGCTTCTGGATCATCTCCTTCTGAAGTTGATGGAGCTCCCTGCAAAGCTGACGATGCTCGGGTCTCAACTACATTAATCTCGGCAAATTCTTCTTCCATGAACTCTGATGGTTCCTCTTCATTCCTCAGTCCTTCTCTTCTTTCTCTTGCCAACCGTTTGATGTCTGTTCTTAGCTTTCCTATGGCGGCCTCAAGCGGTCTTTTCCAAACGGTCTCGTGGTTGTCAGGCAACGACTGTCGAACTTCATCTTCAGGAGTTTTCTTTAGAGCCGTAGCACTTTGCTCAGTTTCGGGCTCTCTGACGAGACTTCTCTTCCCAGAGTGTTCTGTTTGTATCGGTTCGGCAATAATAGGTTGCCACACCATCCTTCTTGTAGTAGGTGGCCTAGGACCAGATGGTATGTGTTGACCTCATTTTTGGTGAGGTCTGATCTCTCTCCTTAGTACTTAGGATCTAGCCATAGATTTTCCCTTTGACTATCCTAGAGGACTAGAAATGGGACCCATCACTTAGAAATTCAAACACTTCTTAACTCCCTTCAAACCCCACAATTTTGACTATAAACCCCTAGGTCACTTGGAGGGTTGAAATCAATATGTGGAGGTTTAAAGGATGAGTTTCCCATAGGATTCTTTGGCCTTAGGATCACCTTGGGTGGCTTGGTCTTGGTGAGCACAAGTTTGCACACACCATACTCTCATACACATTCTAAACCCTAAAAGCAGTCTCTCACCCAATTCAACTCCCTGACTCATGTAGGTAACTCATATGGATGGACCTTAACCTCTAAGCCCCTGGCTAAGAGGGTTAGGAACGACATATTGAGTGCCTAAAATGAGTCCTCTCATGGCTCTTGTGAGCTTAGTATGGCGTCATGGCTCAACAAAAATAGTTTCATTTTAATCACACCCAATTAATCTTCATTTTCCCCAAATTTCAATTTTTGACCCCCGGGGCCCTAAACCCACCAAACCTACCAAATGCCCTTGAAATTGCCCAAAATTTGCAAAATTGCCTAAATTACCCAAAATTCCTAAAAATTAATCCTAAATATTCTCCACCACTCAAATTGATCATCCATGGCCAAATATACCAAAATTTCCAAAATACCCCCCAATACCCTCCAAATACCCAAAATACCCTTTTTGACCCAAAAATCCAATAATTCTAAAAATTTTCAAAAAAAATTCAGAAAATCTCAAATATTCCTAATTTCATTTTGTTCAACTACCACATACCCCAATTTTTGTCAATTTAATCCAATTTGATCAAAAGTCCCAAATTAGCCCTTAAGGCCCAAAATGGCCAATTAACCCAATCCATCCCAAATTCAACCCAAATGTTACCCAATTTTCCCCATATTTATTTTGAAATCTTCCTAACATCCCCACAAACAAAACTATAACTTAATTTACCCAATATTTGGACCCAAATTCCACCCAAGCCCAACCCAAACCAAAATTTCCTATATTGGCCTAAACCAATCATAAACCCAAACAAGCCCAAATCCCAAAATCAGGACCCAACCAAAATTGAAAACTCTTTGTTACACCTCCATAAATATTTTACAACATTAATTTTAAATCAAACCCAAAATTAGCCCAACCTTAGCCCAAGTTAGCCCAATTTGACCCACTTTGGTCCTATTACCAAAAGCCCAAATCAAACCTAATTAAACTCCAAATTACCCCAAACTTGTTTCAAATCACTCATAACACATTTCTAAACCAAATGCAACATTTATTTGACACAACCATTCACCAAATTTTCATCCAAAATTTTATTTTTAAAATCTAAAGGCCCACCTTCATAAAACATTTAAAAGCCCATCCACAACAATTTCAAAAGCCTAAAATCTATCCTAAAGCCCACATGACATTTTCATTTGTCATTCCTTTAATCAAAATCACCCCCTAAGTTTTAATTTCATAATCACATGATTTCAAATCAAGCCTCATGCCAAAATCATCCCTAAATACCAAAAATTTCAAAAAACCCTTTTCCATGAAATTGACCAAGCTTGCTCAAGCCACATGGAGCCATGCATAGGCCATATGCAAGCCATAGGAGCCACATTCCACCTCACCAAGCTATTAATGACAAAGGGATGAGGCTCTTTCTTAATCCTTCACTAATCATTTTTAACCTTATTCATGTCACACTCTAATCCAAGTTAGCCACCTCACCAGGGATGGGGACCACACCACCTTCTCTTGGCTGACCCAACTGATTTCTTCCAGCCCAAAATCAAGCCTTCGTGGGTGCACCAAACCCAAATGCATGATTTGACCAAAATAAGCCCAAAATACACTCTACCCCCATTCCATTTAAATCAACTATTATACACATGGCCAATGCCAATTATTTGCACAAAACTCAATCCCTGGACTCATTGAGTCAGATGGTGACCTGACCCTGGCCGGACCACCACCCCAATCGCCGGAAAACCCCATGGTCGAGAGCTCCATGTGAGCCGAAATTTCAAATTTGAGTTTTCTGAGCTGTCCCAACCCAATTGAACTTCACATCTCTTCTTCTCCTCCCCTAAGCAGTTGATCCCAGCCCTTAACTTACCCTGGTGAGCCCTCTAGCAATGGTTATTTAAACTCCTCACCTTCACGACCAAAATTTTGGATGCACTCGACCTTACCAAAACTCTGCCCAATTGATCCTAAACTCTTCTCCTAACTTACAACAATTTATCCCCACTGAAATCCAGCCTTAAAACCCTCTCTGTAAGTTCAAATCTGAGCTCAATTTTAAGCCCAAAACTAGGACACTTCACTATAGTGAGCCAATTCTCAAATTTATTGACTCTACACCTTCACAAGACTAAGAGAAGAAGTTCCCTAGTAAAAGCCCCCTCACCAGGACGGCCATTCCTTCTATCGGCCAAGCTTTGAAATTGGGCTTGATGGAAATCAGGTCTAGACATTTCATCAGGACCAGACGCTTCATCCCTAGGCTCCTCCAGCTCCAACGAACATGCCAAGCCTCTCTGATTGAAGCATCACTTCTCAGAGCTAAGGTATGGAACTCCTCCTTCCTGAGAGCTTCTTTCAATTCTCCATTTCGTTTAAGTCTATTTCATAGCATCATAGCTATATGGATGTGTTCGCCTTGTTGAGATGAGTCCGTAGAGCCCAAAAACACGTAATTTAGTTGAGTATCTAGTGAGATATTAGGGTTAGAAGGTGGATGGCTCATGGGACGCACCAGTCGTAGACGATGACCAGGAGCCGACAGATGGCTTGTGTATCGGGTGAACGGTTGGGATCGCACCGGATGAAGCAACGAAACATGAACCGCGGGCCGCGTGGCATCCCAGTTAGATGGCGGCGTCGAATGGAGGTGCACCACGTGGAGCTTCGGATCTGCCGAGGATGGCATGGTGCCGATGTGGTTAAGTAGGAAATTAGGATATTTTTTAATTATTTAAATTCCCTGAACTTCAAAAATCCATAACTTTGCATAGAAAAATCACAAAAATAAAATAAAAATACCCTCTTGCTCAGTGAACATAGGAGAATAATGTTGAAAAAGAATTAATTTGTTTTGTTAAGTATTTTATTTTTAATTAATTTAATATTGTTTTAAGTATTTCAATTCTCCATTCATGCATATAATTCACCATGGCATGAGACCATAGTGCTTTTGTAGCCTTTGTTCTTGGGAACATTCCCTGAATTTTTCAAGACTAGAGGCCATCTCTGTGTTAAGTTATTGATATTCCAAGTTTATGTGTCTGCTTTGATGTTTTAATTCCAGTAATTAGCATATTGCTTAGAAATTCTAGGAAAATCAGGGAAAGTATCTTAGGACCAGAGGACCCTAGGAAAATTATGGTTTGACTTAATTCCTTAAAAATAACCCTAATTAACCTAAACACTCAAAACTGAACTTTAATTAATTATGAGTAACCACATATCAAAATCACTTAAAAATAATTCTCCACTATCACTTAGGATGTACAGAACCTCACATAAAAATTTTAAATCAATTGGAAATAATTTAAGCCATTAAATGAATTAATTAAGTGACATAGCCATTTTAAAAATTTAAAAATTCATAAAACCCAAAATACACTTTAAAAATTCACCAAATTGGTTTTGTGGGCTCTCTTATATCAGAGGAGTATAACAAAATTAAAATTGGAATTTTTAAAAAATTTTCATTTTTAACCATACTTTTAATATTTTAATAATTAAAAATCTTAAAAAAATCACAAAAATATTAAAATTCATGAAAGTGTCATATTTAGTTCCCTAATCACTATAGAACCAACCAAATATTTTTCCTAAGTCCCTAGGTTAAGATATTGAATTTTAAGGGCTTAAGACAATTTTTAATATTAAAAAATGGATTTTCCAACCTTTTCACCAAATTAATTCTAATAAATCAAACAAAAATCATAAAAATATAAAATTTATTTCTCTAGACTCCTTGATGTCAGAGGGACTTATGAAAAATATAAAATCTATTTTTAAACTTGAATTTTATTTTATAATTAATTAATACCCCAAAAATCAAAATAATTATAATAAATAAAATATAATTCAAAAAATCACCAAAATTGGTCTAATTGGTCCTTTAGTCAGTAGGGACATCCCATAATTTTCTGAAGGATAAAACCTTACCTTGGTCATGTTATTAAATTTTCATTGAAAACCCTTATTTTCCACAAAAATAATTATTAAAATTAAATTAAAAATAGAAAAATCACATTTTCTCCTCTAATATTTTAATTGACCCATGAGTATGGTGGTATAAAAATTTCAAAGTCATTTGAGTTATATTTAATGAATTATGAAATGAACAAGCCTAAGGGGCAAAATGGTGATTATTGAAATTTAGTCTTAATCAATATTTAAGCTTAATTATGTGTAATGGGTAATGAATGATCCTAATTAATCTCCTTAGATGATTGAAACATGAGGAATTAAAGGGTAGAAACCCATTTATCACTTTTCCAATATAAACAAAATGGTTATAATTTCTGAAATTATTAAAAAATTTGAAGTTATTAAAGGAGAATGTATTAAGTGAAGGGGTTTGATATTGGAAGATATTAATTTATTAATCTTAACCCCTAATTAATGATAAAAATCAAATACCACTTAATATTAATTTAATAACTCATTAATGAAAACTAAGATAAATTAAATAATTAAATTAAAAAAAATTCTAAAATAGTTTAATAAAATTTTTTAAATAATATAATTAATTAAATTAAAATTAATTTTAAAATTACATGATTAATGCAAAACAATTCAAATTAAATATAATTAAATTAAAGAAATTTTAAAATAATTAACTTAATTTAACTAAATTAAAATCAACTTCAAATCAACCCAATTAAATTAAATATAACTAAAATTAAAGTTAAGACAATTTTAAAATAGCTAAGTCAACTTTTGAAATTATACAATCAAATTGAAATAACATAAGACAATTATAATTAAACTAAAATATTACAATTAATTTGAATCAATCTTAAAAAACCAACTTAAATCTAAATAAGTTGGTTAAGTTTCTTAATAACCTAATTTGCCCTAAAGGCTTCCACCCACATAATTTTTAAATGGAGTATCAAGTGAAATGTCGCTTCACTCATCTGATAATCAAATGTCCAAGTTCACTGAGCAAGAAGCAAAACTTAACTAAATTCTTGGATGATTAATTCACCTGCATAATGAAATTCATTTGGACTCGAAGTATTCTCAAAAGCATTGAAAAGATTTTTAGGATCCGTCCTAAGCACTTTCTCAATATGATGGGATATTTTAGAAGAACAATTGAACTTAATTGTTCTTTGTGGAAGAAAATCATCCTTAACAAAACACAAGAACCTAGACGTCATAGGAATTGACTAGTAGTAGGATTAGGATTTTGGTAGACAACCAGAACCTTCCCTTAGCTTTACCTAGGTACTTGTTGCAAAATTTAAATGCTCTGACAAGTGTTTTAAGTTCAGCTTGGAATGACGGGAAGACCTTCTAGGTGAGCTTTTACTTTATTGTAATTTACTTACATGTACTGTACTTTACTTTTCTTGCATGTTAAACAAGAATGTCACCACGCATGAAAACTGAAATCTTTAGGATAGCCACAAAATCGAAACTCAAATCTAAATTAAAAATCAATATAAGATAAAATTCACCTCCACAACATTCAAAATATAAAACAAAATTTAATCACAAACAAAACAACAAAACTACAACTACAATTAAATTAAAACATCTCGTTGGATGATCGGGAATCCGTCAAATGATGTAACCCACGTGTTGCTAACGAGATTTCCTATGGTTTAAATGAAAGTGTGGAACTCATTCAGTTGAGTTTAGCAAATTCATTTGGACTAAGTGAATCCAATCAAAATAGCGGTGCCGGGGCGACGGAACCGTGGGATCTTAATCGATCCAACTTAATCAATTTTAAGATTTGTTTTAATTAAAACTTTAAGACATCTGAACCTTAAAAATTTTCTAAACCAAAACACTTCTCTGATCTCCTGATTTTCACATTCTAAAACTAAACCTCTGCGACAAAAAAGAGTTTGGAGCATAGTGGGCAGCACGGCCATCTTCATCGGTAAAACTTGTGTTTATATCAATAAAACCTTTCTAAGAATTAAATAACCAAGCCATAGGATTTCGAGGTAGTTTTTCTAGTGCAACATAAATCCTCAACTTTTCGTTAGGCATTTTGCATAATTGTGTTATGCAAATTAAGCTCTAACCGGTCTTAGGACTCCTAAGGTAGTCGTTCGGTACGACATAAACCCTCACATCTTCGAAGCTATTTGTATGATTATGTCATACAAATATAAGTCCCAATAAATAAAATTGGCTGGATTGTAACATTAAATAAACTCTCAAATTAAAGCAAAACAATAGGATAGTTTGGGAAGTTGCCATGATTCTTCTTGGATCCTCAGCTTCTCCTACTTCTCTTCCTTTTGACTCATAAAATAAATTGTTCCAAATTTGATCTATTCCCTATTGAAATTTCCAAAATACAGTTTGTTTGAAACCTTAAACTTTTCGAAATTCTTGAGGGCAAAACCACTGATCATTATCGAGAGTTTTCTTAAATGATTCCTGTCATTTAAGATGTAATTTATTATAGGGGATTGCCCTTATAGGGAACCTTAAGAACCCAGGTAATATAAACCCTGCTTAATTAATTTATATTAAGCAGGGGAACTTGTCGGCTTATAA
Organism: Papilionanthe hookeriana x Papilionanthe teres; assembly: GCA_022702705.1. Lineage (NCBI taxonomy): Eukaryota > Viridiplantae > Streptophyta > Magnoliopsida > Asparagales > Orchidaceae > Papilionanthe > Papilionanthe hookeriana x Papilionanthe teres. The sequence goes on from CM040426.1 coordinate 146,224,864, forward strand.
AATTGGTTCGCAGACCAAATGGATGTCACAAATCTTCTAGTTTATTTAATCGAGCCCCATCATCAAGTAGTGTGTCTATTCTTTGGGATAAATACACGGTTTATGGTGTGGTGCTCGTTTATATAAACTATTTAGGATGTGAGATCTGTTTGATTTCATATCTTAAAATTTTTAAACATAAAGTTATTTTCAAAATCAAAATGCTTCTTTCTAAAACTATATATATATATATATATATATATATATATATATATATATATATATATATATATATATATATATATATATATTTAAATTAAATTTAAAATTTAAAATTTGCAGACAACTTCTGTAGGTGACCCCTTTTCAAAATACACAAACCTAAAAAATTTAAGCTGTACAAATTCTGGCGACTCCGCTGAGGAGTATTTGCTCTCTCAATTTTTATCAGATGGTTTTACTTTCATAAATCGGTAGCAAGTCCATGTCCCTAGTGGACCAAGCTACCATCCTTCCGTTGAAATACCACGTTCATTTCTATATTGAATGGGTATAATCAACTCTTTCTCGGATTTTGGAGCCACTGTTTAGACACTCCTAAACAGTGAGGTTCCGAAATTCTTTTACCTCTTTGAGGTGGGGTGGACCCCCAATAGGTGTTAGCTTAGGAGCGGTTCCTCGGATCGAGAAGTCTTGTGAGACTCTCCCTTCTTTTCCAATTTCTGGATTGGGTCCCGTACCTTTCCTTTAACCTCTCCCTTTTTAATTTGTTTTTTTTCTAATGAACAAACCTTCTAGTAAAGTAACTCTTTAATAAATGAACTTTCTGTTAAACCACAAGTTCAAAAATAAAACACAATCCAAAAATATCTTGTAAATAATATTAAGAAAATGAAAAGTTAAATGGAGATGTGTTCAGACTCTTTTAGAGAATTTCCTCTCTTTCTTCGTCCCGACAAAAGGAAGTATAAATCGGAACTGACGTTTAGAATCTACCCTGCAGAAAATGTCTGCACCGAAGCTGATTTTCTCCTTCACCAATGGGATAGACTTAGCTTTTTACAAGGACGAGCTGCTTAATGATGCTGTCATTCGCTTTAGACTAGGGTTCGACAATACATATATTAAGTTCGCCGAAGTCACTCTTTTCGCGCTAATGAACAAAGTACTGGAAACTGAGAAGCCCATAATTGAGTTCAACCTGAAATCGACTCAAGAGTTTCCTCCCCTACAAAGGGTTCCAACTGGAAGAAACACTGTTGTTCATAGGAGGTTAGCTACTACCCCTAGAACTGTCATCTCTACCCCCACTGGTCTAGTCATCACTGCACCTACCTTAGCTCCTGCCAAACTGAAAGTAAAAGAAGTCCAAGTCAGTGATGAGTAGGTTACCGTGGAGGGTTCAGATTTTGTTGCAATACCTTCTATCTTCGAGATAGGGTCCAGCTCTAAAGTTGCACCTTAACCCGGAATCAAAGAAGAAATAGGAGCAGAAAGATCACCAGGATCAAGAAAACTAAAGCAGCTGAAGTTGCTTTTCTGGAAGAGATTCCTGAGGAAGAAGAAGAACTGCCTGAGATTTCACCGTTGTTGTGAGGAAGTAGATTCCACCCTCTCTCTGCTGCATCATGAAGAAGATGTCTGGAGGATCGCTGATGCATTACCCCAACCTGCATACTATAGTGACTGTAAAAGGAAGAGGGCCAAGACTACACCGCTTACCCGGCTGCGAGCCATAGTACAGAAACTAGCTAAGAAAGAAAGGTTCCCCATATTAGAGATCCTAAAAAGGATGGGACGAGTGCCAGTCAAATCCCACCTCAGACCACGAGTAGACCCCGTCACTACTCCAGAGAGGCCAAGGAAAAAAGTGCGAGCTAGTGAAAGAAGTTCGCCTGTTGTCGTATCAGGTCACCATATTAGGGAGGACACCACCTACCAGCATACAGCCGACAAACCATCTGGTCCTAGGCCTTCTACTGCAAGAAGGATGGTGTGGCAACCTATTATTGCTGAACCGATACCAACACAATGTTCTGGAAAGAAGAGTCTCGTCATAAAACCTAAATCTGAAGAAAGTGCTACTGCATTAAAGGAATCTCCTAAGAAAGAAGTTCAACAGTCATCACATGACAACCACGAAACCATTTGGAAGAGGCCACTTGAGGACACTATAGGAAAGCTAAGAATTGACATCCGACTGTTGGCAAGGGAAAGAGGAGAAGAATTGAGAAATGAAGTAGATTCATCAGAATTCATGGATGAAGAATGTGCTGAGATCAATTTGGTTGAGACCCGATCGTTAGCTTTGCAGGGAGCTCTGTCAACCTCAGAAAGAGATGAACCAGAAGTAATGAGAGCACGTATTCAAGAAAAAGATGACAATTTCTCAGATGGAAAAGAGGATGGAAGAGATGGCAACCGCCTTAGCTACTCTCCAGAGTCAGCTTCAACCTCAAAAGGAAACACCCCCAGAGATCATTCACATCGTACATGAAGGGAAAGAGATTACGTTTGTCAATGGAGATGAACAACCAAAAAAGGATTCTGCATAGAGCATGATTCTCAAGAAGGATATCAAGAACATGATAGAACAGCAGGTGCAAGAAGCCTTATCCTAATCTAAGAGTGGAGCATCTATCCAGACGGGTAGACCTTACCCTGAGGAGTTTGATGCAGTCCAATACCCAAAGGGCTTCATACCACCTCTATTCAAGACTTTCGATGGTACGGGAAACCCCCGACAGCATGTAGCACACTTTCATGCCAGTTGTTGCAATGCCAGTGGGAGCGACGCCTTGCTCTTTCGTTAGTTCTTCAGCAGTTTGTCAGGGATTGCCTTCGACTGGTATGCAGAATTGCCGAACGGTTTGGTTAAGACCTTTTCAGAATTGAAAAACATTTTTCATTAAGAGATTTTCCGGGCTCGGCACTACATCACTATCGGTGATCTAGTGGTGGAGCAACAGAAACCAAACGAAACTTTAGTGGACTACATACTTTGATGGAGGAATTTAAGCATGAAGTGTGAACCTCAGCTTCAGGAACAACATACAGTCGGTATCCTGCTAAAGAGTATCAATGGCCTGATAGCACTTCTCTTTAAAGGATTCACAATTAAGTCTTTTGAGAAGTTGCTTAGCAAGGTCGGGAGCTTGCAGGAGGAGGCAAAACAATTGAGTTTCGTTGACAAGATCGATAACCAGAAGCCCGTAAAGCCATTCAAAAAGAAATCCGGGATCGTCGTAGTGGTAGACAAAGGTAAGCAGCCAAAGCAAATACAGCCAGAGCGGCCACAGCCTAGTTATCAACCACCGCAACAAATTTATCAGCAATCTCAACAAAACTATCAACAACATCGACCGAGCTATCAATCATGGCAGCATGATCAGCCACCGCCTCGTCCACAGCGTGCCCTGAAAGAACTCATGAATAAAGAATATCCATTCAAGACTGAAGTAATGGTAAAGATGTTTCGCAGTTTGATGAAGACACTCGACTTTCAACTACTAGAGCCCAAAAGGCCAGATGAAGTCAAGAAGAAGGATCATCCAAACTACTGTCTCTACCATAAGATACTCGGACTTAAGATAGAAGACTGCTTCACCTTTAAGAATTGGCTCGATGATAATCTCCAGAAAGGGAACATAACGATTCCGAAGAACATGAAGGAGCACCAAAAAGGAGGTTCCGTCAAAGTTATTTTAATGAATCCTATTGTTCTGATAGACCTATACACGACTGACGATGGATGGAGTACTGTCTGGACAAAGTCTTCAAAGAAAATTTTGGATCACATCCAGACCACTTTGGTGCGCGCTTCAACTCAGATTTTGAAACCTGTCGAGCCGACACTATCACTTGCGATTGAAGAACCGCCCCAGAAGGAGGAGAAGATCGTGGAAGAGAAGAAGACCAAGGCTCCGAAGGGTAGACTAGGATCTGCTTATCCTCGGCTGGTTGTTTCTGATTCGGGCGAGAAATCCCTCGGACCTCTGACTCTATATGATTATTTGCTCGCCACGGCAAGATCTTTTAATGATAAGAGTTTTGGTGTTGGCTACATTTTGACTGTTTCTAACGATTATGTAACTAACGACAACCAACCTAATCCAGATCTTGATTTCAATATGAATAAAGATTCTCAAATCATACTAAACCTCGACAACCACGATAAAGGAGAAGACGTTCATAAGGGTGGCTACAAAAGCACGAGAAGCGACGAGTCCATCGTGAATTTCGAGGAGCTCCAATCACGATAGAATTAGAGTTATCAGATTCCAAAGCAACGCCAGAAGAGCCAGTCATTCTGATTCAAGGGGAGACACTGACAGATCCAGCACCAGATGCAGAAGAGATAACAAAAGTCAATCTAAGAAGCAAAAATGTTCTACCCCCGAGAATGGTTCAAAGGATAAAGGAAAGCAGGTGGTTTCTCAGGAAGAGCTAACCACAACGGATGAATTGCCCATTTAGGAAGAGACTGAAGAGCCTGGAAATAAAGTGGATTATAACATGCTAGCCCATCTTAGGAAGCTACCAACCAAACTGAGCATCTAAGACACTCTGATCCTGTCAAAGGAGATGAGGGAAACTCTAATCAAGGCTTTACTTAAACTAGAAATTTTCTTAGCTCAAATGGCCGGTAATTCCTCAGACGAGGTTTTCTTGTTAAATGAACAGCATGGTGTTACCTTCCAGACAATGATCTACTACTTGGTACAGCTGATCACAATTGACCGTTGTACATCTCAATCACTATTGGGAAGTTCACACTCTCCAAGGTGTTAGTTGATCCGGGAGCATCAATCAACATAATGAGCCATCGAACGTTAGCATATTTAGAAATTGATGCTCGAGACCTCGAAGCAGACAAGATGTTATTAAGAGGCTTCAATCAGAAAGGAGAAAGATCTCTTGGATCGATAACACTGTTAATGAAGACAGGCGATTTAGCAAAGACAACCGCAAAATTTCATATAATTGATTCTGAGACATCGTTCAACGCACTATTGGGTCGGTCGTAGATCAATGAAAATCGGATGGTACCGTCATCTCTGCACCAGTGCATAACGTATTGCGAAGAAGGAGAACAGTGTATCAAAGGTGATTTGCAATCATCGTCTGAAGAAAAAAATATTCTCCAAAAATACCGTACCAAATGAAGCAAAAGAAGTTCGAGACGAAGATGAGCCTGAAATTCTTGTTCAACAGTTACTCACCACTCCCTTACGGCGAGATGGTGAAGCTTTCTCTAGAGCTCGCACCCTAGGTCGAGGCCGGGGATGAGGTCGAGGAAGAAATGGTGGAACAGTTGAATAGAAGAAACTGGTCATCAATGTTGATTGGGAGAACATTTTCGAAGAAAAAGAAATCAAGAAAGAAGCAACGACAAAAAGTCAGAAGAAACCCCGATTCAAGATCTCTCTCGAAGAAGAAAGGAATGAAGAATACAAATCAATGTACAAGAAGATTAATCACTATGTGCATACTATGACCCTGACCCCAATCCATTCTAATAAGGTCGAGGGTATGGTGGTCAAAGAAGTGCATGGTGGTGGTACTAAACCGATCAAATTCTACTGTGGTGCTTCTTCTTCCAAAACTGAAAATGATGTACAATTTGAAGATGTTACTTCATTTGAATTAATGGAAATGCCTTTTGAGTGGTATTCTCCCTGTGCTCAGAATTTAATCCAACGTGGTGTCTTATTCACTCAAATCTCTCTCACCCTTTCTCTCACTTGCCCTCTCTCTTTCTCTATTTTTCTGTTTGTCTATCTTTCCTTCTTTCTCTTTTATTGTCTCACTCTCTCCCTCTCTCTTTCTATATCTCTCTCACACAAATATCTTCCCTATCTCTATATCCATTTCTCTCTCTCTAGCACTCTTTATGATTCTACGTCTATCTCACCCACTTTCTTGCCTCTTTAAATTAAGAAAGTGAGAGTTAGAGAGATGGAGAGTGATAGAAATGTGCAAGAGAGAGAGGTGGAGAGGAAGATCAAGAAGAGAGAGAGGTCAGAGTCAGAGAAATGAAAAAAAGTTTGTGAGAAAGAAAAATAAGAGAGGTAGCTGAGAGATGGGCAAGAGCTAGAGAGAAAGGGAGAGAGAGAGTGTGTGATCTAGACATGGAGAGAAAGAGGTAGAGAGTGAGAAAGACGTACAAAAGAGAGAAGAGAGTGCAAGTGGGAGATATAAAAAGAAGGAGAGAGTTAGGGAGCAAGTGAGAGGGGTGAGATAAGTAAGAGACGGTGGAGAGATAGAGATAGAGGGTGCAAGCAAAAGAGAGTTTGTAATAGAACCTTATGTGAAGCTAAGTGAATAGAGAAAGTGAGACAAATAAAGATGAAGAAAAGACAAAGATAGATAGAGATACAGAGACAGTGAGACTGATATTAAGATGAAGATAAAAAGAACAGTGAGAGAGACAAATATTAAAAGAGAGATAGAGAGAATCAAATTCAAAGCATAAAAGAGAGGGAACGAGGGAGAAGAGCTAGAGAGATGGGAAGAGAGATAATTAAAAGTAAGATAAAGAAGAGAGAGTAAGAGAAGATAATAGATATTAAAAAATGGAGAGTAAGTGATATAGAGAGGAAGAGAGAGGGAGAGAAAATGAGAAAAGGATGAAGAGGGAGAGAGGTAGTGTTATAAAAGAGAGGGAGAGAGGATGCTAGAGTAGTGGAAAGAGCGAGTGAGAGAGGGAAAAAGATAGAAAGATATGTAGAGCGTAAGAGATAAAAAAGAGAGTTATGGAGAGAGAGAGATAAATTGATAGAGAAGAGAAAATCAGAGAGATGGGGGCAAGCAAGAGAGATAGAGAGAAAGTGAGAGAGAAAGTGAGAGAGAAAGTGAGAGAGTGTGTATAAGATTGAGGAAGAAAGAGAGAAAGAGGGTTGGGGAGGGCAATAGAGGGAGAGAGAAATGGAGATAGAGCTAGGGATAGTGTAAGAGAGAGTTATATGAAGATAGATAGAGGGAGACACATAAGAGAGAAGAAGAGAGGGGAAGTGAGAGACAGAAGAGAGAGTGAGATAGAGGGATGGAGAGAGAGAGAGAGAGCATAGTAATAGAGAGAGAAAAATAGAAAAGAGGTTGGAAGAGTGAGCGTTGACAAATAAAATTGAGAGAAAGATAGGTGATGGTAAGAGATAATGTAAGAGAGATGTAAGAGAGAAGAGAGAGAAGGTGTGAGAGAGGGAAGGATAGACAAGGCGAAATGAGTGAAAAGTTTGAGAGGGAAAGAGGCAGTGAGAGAGAAGGAGAGATGGGGAGAGAGAAAAAGAAGACAAAGTGAGAGAAGGAGAGAAAGTGGGATGAGAGCGATGGATGGAGGGAGAGAGGAATGAAGATAAAGAAAACATGACAGTGACAGGGGAGTAAGAGAAGAGAGGGAGTGAGAGAAAAAAGAGATGAGAAAGAGAGAAGAGAGAATAAGAGATGTAAGAGAGAGAGATCGTAGAGAGTGAAAGGAAGTGAGGGAGCAAGAAGGGGAGTGATAAAAGAGAGAGCTTTTGACTGGGAGAGATGGAGAGATAAGTAGAGCAAAACATAGAGTAAGAGGAGAAGAGAGATAGAAAAAGAATAGATAAGTGTGGCAAGAGGGAGAGAGAGAAAAGAGAAGAAGGGAGAGATAAAATATGGAGTACTAGAGATAAAGATAGAGAGTGTATGTGCGAGCAAGAAAGAGAGGAAGGTTGGATGTGTGAGAGAGCAAAGAGAGAGCAAGTGGTGAGGGAGTGGGAGAGAGGTAGATAGTGAAAAATAGAGCTAAGGAGGGATAAAGATAGAGATGTTAGAGTGTATGAGAGAAAAGGAGAGAGAGAAGTAACAAAGATAGATAGGGAGAGAGTGAGAGAGAGAGAGAGAGAAAGAGAGAGAAGGGAAGAGCAGAGAAGAGAGAGATTAAAGCAAGAGAGGAGCATGAGAAATGGAGAGAGCGGAAGGAAAAGGAGAGAGAGAGAGAGTGAGGGAGGGAGAGAGTGGAGGAGAGAGGGAGATAGATAGAGATTGAGAGTTATAGAGAGAGAGGAAAGGAGGGAGGGAGTAATAATAACATAGAAAGATAGTGAGAAAGATGTAGAGAGAAAAAAGAGAGGAAAGAGAGAGAGGAGGGAGAGGGAGAATAGAAAAATAAAAAGCTAGAGAAAAAGTGGGAGTGCAAGAGAGAGAAAATGAGAAAAATGAAAGAGCAAGAGAAGAGAGAGTGGGATATTAGAGAGAGAGCGTGAGAATTAGAGAGAGGAGAGAGAGTGAGATAGAGTGAAGGAGGGAGAGTGAGTGACAGAGCAAGAGAGGAAGAGAGAGGAATAGAAGGAGAGAGATAGAGAGAGAAGATGAATATAGCGGAAAAAGAAAGAGGGAGAAAGGGAGGGAGATATATAGATAGTCTGTTAGGGATAGGGGTGAAAAGGAGGGATGGAGGGAGGGAGAAATGGAGCTATAGATATGAATTGTTAGAGAGAGTGAAATAACTAATTTGAGAGATCGAGAATAGAAAATGATAAGTAGGAAAGAGAACAAAAGAGAAGAGGGAGTGAGGGAGAGAAAGTGAGAAAGAGGGAGAGAAATAACTAGAGAAGAGAGAGAGAGAGAGAGAGAGAGAGAGAGAGAGAGTGCGACATAAAGAGGAAACAATATGGGAGAGTGTCAGAGTGTTTAAAGGGGGAGGAGGAGAGGGGGGAGAGAAACGCATAAAGGAGAGCAGATAGAGAAGAGAAAGAGAGAAAGAAATGGTAAAAGAGTGGGGAGAGAGAGATGGAGGGCATGAGAGGATGGAAGAGAGGGAGAGAAAGTAAAAGAAGAAATGATAGAGTGATGAAGGAGTGAATGAAGAGAGATATGAGAAAGAGAAGGAAGAGCAAGAGGTGCAAGAGACATAGATCAGAGCGCACATGAAGAAAGAACATGTGAAGAGAGATCATGAGAAGAGATAGTGGAAGTAAGTGAGAGAGAGGGAGTGATAGAACATAAAGCTGTTGATTTTGAGAGATAGAGAGAAAATGAAGTGAAACATAGAGCAAGAGAGGAAGCGAATAGAGAAAGAGTGAGATAGAATTCAATAGAAGGAGAGAGACAAAATAGAGTGAGGGAGGGAGGGAGGGAATGAAAAAAAGAGAGCATGAGGGATAGAGACATAGTGCATGAGAGCAAGAAAGAGATGGAAGATGGGAGGTGTGAGAGAAAAGTGAGAGTAAGAGAATGTGTGAGAGAGCAAGAGAAATAAAGAGAGGTATGAGAAGAAGTTTAGATAGAGAGAGATGGAGAGAGGGAGAGAGAAATATCTAGAGAGAGGGAGGGAAGAGATGGAAAGAGAAAGAAATAAAGCTAAGGGCGTGGAGTGAGGTGTAGAGTATGATTGAGGGAGGTAAAAAATATAGTATGAGAGATAAAGATATGTGTGAGCAAGAAAGAAAGGGAGGGTGGGAGAGGGTGGGAGAGAAAAAAACTAGTAAGAGGAAAGCGTGAGGGAGTTAGGAAAGTGAGAGATAGAGACAAGCACAAGAGTGAAGAGGAACTGAGAGAGGATAGATAATGAGGGAGAGAGGGCAAGTTATGAAGAGAGTCGGTAGAAAGTACGAGAGAGAGATAAAGATATATAGATAAAAAGTGAGAGAGAGAGTAAAATGAGGTAGATAGTGGTAGAGGGAGTGAGAGAGATAAGATGGGAGAAAGACGATAGAGAGTATGATAGAGAGATAGAGAGAGGAGGATGAAGAATAATCGAAAGAAGGAGAGCAAGCAAAAGAGAAGTGTGGCAGTGAGATAGAAGGAGAGAAAAAGAGATAGAGAGAGATAGAAAAAGATAGACTAAGGGAAGACTGAGAGAGTGCGAGAGAGGGAGGAAAGGGAAGAAAGGGATGTTGCGATGGTGTTAGATAAAGGGAGGTGGAGAGATAGAGTGTTAAAGGGGAAGGAAAGGGAGAGTGGGAGAGGTGGGAGTGAAAAACAATAGCAAGAGAAAAGCGTGAGGGAGTTAGGCAAGTGAGAGATAGAGAGAAGCACAAGGGTGAAAAGAGACTGAGAGAGGATAGATAGTGGGGGAGAGAGGGCGAGTTATGAAGAGAGAATGAGGGTAGAAAGTATGAGAGAGAGATAAAGATATGTAGATAAAGTGTGAGAGAGTGATTAAAAGGAGGTAGATAGTGGTAGAGGAAGCGAGAGAGAGAGATATGATGGGAGAAAGAGGATAGAGAGTACGATAGAGAGATAGAGAGGAGGATGAAGAACAATTGAAAGAATTAGAGCAAGCAAGAGAGAAGTGCAGCAGTGAGATAGAAGGAGAGAAAAAGAGAGAGAGAAAGAGAAGAGAGAGTGAGGGAAGACTGAGAGAGTGCGAGAGAGGGAGGAAGGGGAAGAGAGGGAGGTTGTGATGGTGTTAGATAAAGGGCGGCGGAGACATAGAGTGTTAGAGAGAAAGGGTGAGAGAGGGAGATAGACAGCGGGAGAGAGGTAGAGAGAGTAATGGAGGTAGAGAGTAAGAGAAAGAGAGATTTAAAGAGAGAGAAAGACAAAATGAGAGCAAGAGAAAGGGAGGGAGAGAGTGCAATAAATTGTTAAAGAGATGAGAGAGAGAGCAAAAGGTAGAGTGACTGATAAAGAGATGTGTGGAGATTAAGATAGAGGGAGCGAGGGAGGGGTAGAGAGAGTGAGGGCGAAAGAGCTAGGGAGAGTTGAGAAGCAAGAGAGGGAGGGAGAGTGGGAACAAAATAGGGGAAGAGAGAGAAATAGTGAGAGAAACAGGATTGAGAGAGCATAGGGAGGAAAGGAGGCAAGAAAAGAGATGAAGTGAAAATGTGGGAGGTAGAATAGGGAAGTAGGGAGTAAGAGAGATACTAAAATGGAGGGTGGGAGAGAGTGGAAGGAGAGACTAAGAGAGAGTGACTAATAGGGTGAGAGAGAGAGGCTGAGAGAGTGAATAGAGACAACTAAGAGTAAGATAGTGTGCATGAGTGTGAGTAAGAGATACAGAAAAGGTTAGACTGAGAGAGAGTTAGAAGGGTAAAAGAGAGAGCTAGATAGTGATATGGAGAGAGAGAGTGGGTAAGATGAACTAGATAATGTGAACAAAATAAGAGATATAAGCTAAGAGCAGGACAGAAGGGAGAGAAGATGAGACATAGAGTGAGAGTGAAAAATAAGGAGATAGAAAGAGAGATGGAGATGGAGAGGGAGAGGGTAAAAATGACAATGAAAGGGAGTGTAAGAGAGATACTAAGAGCGAGAGTAAGAGAGTGATCGAGAAGGGCAGTGGGATAGAGAAAAGTGAGTAAGAGAGATAAAGTATGAAAGAAGAAAGAAAGAGAAGAAAAAGAGAGAGAGATAAAGCAAAAGAGAGAAAAAGAAAGAGGTAAGTGAGAAAGAAAGAGAGGCAAAAAAAGGGAAAGAGAGAGTGTGTGAGGAATTATGGGAGGGAGTAACATAGAGAGAGAATTTGAAATAAAGGTAGAAATTATGCGAGAGGGAGAGATGAGAGAGTTTGTGTGAGAGAGAGACACAAGGAGAGAGGGAGAAAAAAAGTGACGATGAAGGTGATAGAGTAAAAGAAGGGGAGCAAGAGTAAGGGGAGAGTGAGGGAGAGAAAGGGGAGAAAGTAAGAGAGTGATAGATATAAAGAGCGAGAGACGATAAAAAATAGGAAAAGTTGGAGAGAAAAGGAGGGAGAGAGCCATAAACGCAAAAAAAAGGGAGAAAAAGAGAAACATGGCGATTAATAGTGAGAGAGGGTGAGGGCAAGAGGGAGGATGAGTTATAATGAGAGTAAGATAGAGGAAAGAGAGTGGGTGCAAGTGAGAGAAGAAAAAGAGGGCGAGAGAGAGTGGAAGAGTTAGAAAGGGAGAGAGATAATGTGTGAAAGAGAAAGATAATGTCATAAAAGGAGGGACATAGAGGTGAGAGTGGGAGAGTTATCATAATGAGAGATGAGTCGGAGGGTGTTGAAGAGTGAGGCAAAGAGAGTGTGTAAAAGAGGGAGAGGGAGGGAGAAAGGGTGAGAGTTATAAGGCGAAAGAAAGAGAGATCGAGAGAGAGAGAGACAGGGAGAAACTGTGAGAGAGAAAGAGGGATAAAAATGATGGAGAGAAAAAGTGACGAAGAGATAAGAGCAAGAGAGATAAGGAAGCGAGAGAAGGGAGGTGAGAGATAGAGTTTAAAGAAGACATAGAATCAGAGAGAGATAATAAAAGAGAAGAAGAAATGGAAACTGAGAGAAGAGGTGAGATAGAAGCAAGAAAATAAAGAATAAGAGAGAGTGAGAGTGATAAAAGAATAAAGAGCTTGGAAGAGAGAAGATGTAGAGTATGAGAGATAATAAGCGTGAGAAGGGTAGAGGGAAAGAATGAGAGAGTAAGAGGAGATTAAAGGAGAATTACAAGGGATAAATAGAGAAGAGAGAAGTACAAGAGAGAGACTGAGATGGAAAGATAAATAGAGAAGAGAAAGAAGAGAGTTAGATTGAGAGAGAAAGAGAGAGAGGGAGAGGGAGCAAGAGAGAGCTCTATATCTCTCTCTCTTGTTCCTCTTTTTCCCTCTGTCTCTTCCTCTCTCTATTTTTCACACACTCTCTTCTTCATTATCCCTCTCGCTTATACTCTCTTTCTTGCTCTATCCCCACTCTATTCTTGCACTCTCTATAAATCTATCTTGATCTCTTTCTCCCATTTTCTCTATATCTTTTCCTATTTCATCCTTTTTCTCATTTTCTCTTTATTTTATCTTTATCTACCACTCTATCAGTCTCTCTATCTTTCTCTCTCCTTCTCCCTTTTCTCTCCCTTACTCCTCTCTCCCTCTCTTATTATACCTCCCTTTTATAAGTCTCTATTTCTCCTTATATCTCTTATTTTATCTTTCTGTCTCTATCACTCTCTCTAAGTCATCCTTTTTTGTTTCCACTCTCTATACCTACCTCTCCCTCTAGCTCTCTCTTAGTCTACACTCCCACTCCCTCAAACTCTCTCTCCCCTTTTTTCTTTCTCCATCTTATGATCTCTCACCCTTTAACTTTATTACTCCCTCTCTCTCTCTCAGCCTATCTCACTAACAATTACTTCACACTCTCATCTCTCACTCTTCTTTCCCTTTCTGACTATCTTGCTTGTTTCCTCCCTCTCTCTCTTTTTTCTATACCTCTGTTGCTTTTTCTAGCTTTCCCTGGCTCTCTCCTTCTCTCCTCTTTGTTCTTTCTCCCCTGTTTCTCACATTAACTCTCCCCTCTACCTCTATCTCTCTCTCTCGCTTTGTTGTTATCTCCCTCCCACTCTATTACCATCTCTATCTCAATTTCATACACATTTCTCCCTCAATTCCATCTTATCATCTCTCACTCTCTGTTTTTTTTTTTGTTACTCACACTCTACATGCCCCTTTCTCTCTCTCTATCTCTCTCTCTCTCTCTCCACTCCCTCTCCTTATCACTCTTTAACACTTTCTTTCTCTCTCTCAGTCCCACCCTCTCTCACCCTCTATAACTCTTCTCTCGCTCACTTTTCTCTTTCTCGCTCCACCTTGCTTCAATACATTTCCTACTCTCTCACTCTCTCGCATTCTCTCACTTGTTGTCTCCCTCTCTCAATCCCCTCCTCTTTTCTTTACTCTCTACCCTCTCTCTCACTATCAACCTTTCTCCTACTCTCTCTATCTCTCCCACTTTTTATCGCTCTTCATCTATTTCCCTCTTTCAATCTCTCTCTTTCTCCCTCACTTGCTCCATCTCCCTCACTCTTCCCTCTTACTTTCTATTCTCTCACTTTCTCTTTCACCCTCCCTCTCTCTCACACACACTCTCTCAGTCTCTCGTACCCTATTTCCCTCTCACCATGCCATCCCCTCCCTCCTCTCCATCTCTTATCTCACTTTCTCTCTCCCAGTATCCATCCTTATCACTTTCATTCTCTCATCTCCTCCTTGCACTATGTTGCACTCGAATTGACTCACTGTCTCTCTTCTCTTTTTTCTCAATGTCTCTCTCTCATACTGACTCTTCTTCTTCTTCTCCCGCTTTCCCTCTCTTCTCTTTTTTATTGTAACTCTTCCCTCTCTCCATCTATCTTCCCCCTTTTACTCTCTCCTCTCGCTCCCTAGCTCTCCCACCTTTTCTTTCTCTTGCTCTCTTATCTCTATCACTCGCTCTCACAATCTCTCTACTATCACTTTTTCTCTCGCACTCACTTAATCTCCCTACCTCCCTCTATCTCTCACACTCTCTTTTGTTCATCATTGAACCCTCTATCTTGCTTTTTATCAATCTCTTTATTTTGCTCTTCTTTCAGTCTCTCTCATCCTCTTTTGCATTCTCACTCTCGCTCTCCCGTGCTCTCTCCCACTCTATATCTACTTGTCCGTTGTCTTCTTTCTAGCCCCAACAAAAGCTTTCTTTTTTCCAAACCCTTACTCCCACTTCTCACCCCTCTCTTCCTTTCACACTCTCTCCCTTCCATTTCTCTCACTCCCTCTCTCACTTTACTCTCACTCTCTTTTATCTCTCTCTCTCTCTCCCTTAGCCTCTTCCTCTCTCACTCTCTCTTGTCAGCTCTCTCCCTTTCTCTTGCAATCTTTACCTCTCTCCCTTTTTCTCATTATCTCCTTCATTCCCACTATCCATTACTCTCTCATCCTCTTATGTCCATCTCTCCCCTCCCTTTCACTCTCTGCATCCAACTCTCTCAACCTCAGTTCAGCTCAAACTCTTTATCACACTTTCTCTAACTTTCCCACTCTTCACTTTGCTCTATCGCTCTCCCACCAAACCTTCATTTGTCTTGTCAACACACATTCTATATCTCAATGATTATAGAGCATGAGAAGAGAGTGAATATGAGAGAAGATAGAGGGACAAAGGTAGAAAATGAGCAATGGAAAAAAGAGCAGAGAGGAAGGGAGAGGCAAATAGAGGAAAAGAGGAAGGGACAGAGAGCAGAAGAAAGGAAAGTAGGTGACGATAAAAAGAGATAGAGAGAAAGAGTGGGATAGGCATGAGTAATAAGAAGCAAAAGGGAGCGTGAGAGTGAAAGAGAGAGATATAGGAAGGGAGGGAAAGAGAGAAAAAGTGTGAGATAGAGAGGACATGAGAGAGAGAGGGAGCACAAAGGAGTGAGATATAGAAAGATGGAGAGGGGAAGAGAGAGTGGGAGGTATAGATAGAGAGATGGAGAGAGTGAGAAAGAGTTGGACAAAGAGAAGAGAGATAAAGAGAGGGAGAGAGCGTGGAAGGGATAGGGGAACAAAGAGAAAAAAGGAAAGAGAGAGATCCTTTATAGAGAAAGTTAGAGAGAAGAGAGTGAATGTATAGATAGAGAGAGAAATGGAGTGTTGGAGGGACAGAGCAGGAGATAAAGAGAAAAAAGAGATAAGTGATAGAGAGAGTATGTGAGAGAAACGAGAGAGAATAGAGAGGAAAGAGGGGAGACAAATGAAAGAGAGAGAGTGGGAGAGAGGAATGAAGAGAGAGGGGAAGAGATAGAAGAGTGATAGATAAGGGAGAACGAGATACAGTGGGAGGAAGGGAATGAAAGATGATGGCCTTGAGAAACAGAAAGAAAGAAAGAGGGAAAATTAGGAGCAACATAAGAGACAATGAGAGAAGAGAAAGATGAGAAAAAGAGAAGAGAGAGTGAGATATGCAATTTAGAGAGATTAGAGAGTATGAGAAAAAAATGGAAGAGGGAGGGAAGAGTAAGAATGAGTGTGAAAAAGGATGAGAGAGCGAGTGACAAAAGATTAAGTATGAGAAATAGAGAGAGACTGAGAAAAAGAGAAGAGAAAATGATATAAGAGAGTACAGTTGAGTGGGAAATATAGCCAGACAATGGGATTGCAATATAGTGCAAGGAGGAAAAGAGAGAAAGATAGAGATAAGGATGGAAAGTGAAAGAGAGAGTGAGAGATAAAAGATGGAGAGGAGGGACAGGAAGGCTTGGTGAAGAGAAAATAGAGTATGAGAGAGGGAGATTGAGAGAGAGAGATGTTGGAAGAGAGAGAGAAGAGAAAGCAAGAGGGAAGAGTGAGGAAGATGGAGCAAGTGAGGGAGCAAGAGAGAGATTGGGAGAGGGAGATAGATGAACATATATAAAAGAGAGAGAAATGGTGTAGGGAAAAGTTTGATAGTGTGAGAGAGATGAAGAGGGCGGAGAGGGTATAGAGTAAAGAAAAGAAGAGGGGATATAGAAAGATAAAGAGAGGGAGACAGCAAGCGAGAGTACGAAAGAGATTCAGAGAGAAAGAAAAGTGAGGAAGCAAGGGAGAGCAAAGAGACAAAATAAAACGAGAGAAAAATTGGAGAGGGTGAGAGACGGAGGGATTGAGAGAGAGAGAAAAAGAAAGTGATAAAGAGTGATAAAGAGAGGGAATGGAGGGAGAGAGAGAAAGAAGGGGACATGTAGAGAGTGAGTCAGAAAAGAATAGAAAGAGATGATAGGATCGAAAGAGGGAGGAATGTGTAAGAAAGTGAGATAGAGATGGTAATAGAGTGGGAGGAAGATAAAAAGGAAGCGAGACAAAGATAGAGGTAGAGGGGATAGATAATAGGATAAAGGATAGAAAGAGCAAAGAGGAGAGAGGGAGAGAGCTAGGGAGAGCTAGAAAAAGTAGCAGAGGTATAAAGAAGAGAGAGAAAGGGAAAGAAGAGTGAGTGAGTGTGAAAGTGAAGTAAGTGGGAGCGAGATAGGGTGAGTGAGAGAGAGGGAGTAATAAATTTAAAGGGTGAGAGAGCATAAGATGGAGAAAGAGAGAGAGGGAGAGAGAGATAGATGGAGAGGGAGGGTAGATATAGGGAGAGCTAGAGGAAGAGTTGGGTAGATTTAGAGAGAGTGGAAGCAAAAAAAAGGAAGAGTTACAAAGAGAGAGTGATAGAGAGAGAAAGGTAGAATAAGTGAGATAAGGAGAAATAGAGACAGATAAAGTGGATGACAGAAAGAGGTACATAAGGAAAAGAGAGAATGTAAGAGTGACAACAGGGGAGCGAGAGAAAGAGTTATAGAGAGAGGGAGATAGAGAGGATGAGAGAGAGGAAGAGTGACACCAAGATGGCAACAAGGAATAGTGAGTGGAGAGAGAACGAACAAGAGAGGGATTGAGAGTGACAAAAAAGGAGATATAGAGAGAAATAAATATACACACTAAAGAGAGAGACCGATAAGGAGGAAAAGAGAGGGGAGGGAATGATAGAGTAAGGGAGAGACAGGAAGAGAGGGAAGAAGCTGTAAGAAGGTGAGATAAAGAGGGTAAGGGTGTGGGAGGGAGATAGCAAGGAAGCAAGAAAGAGAGAGAACAATGAGCAAGAGAAGAGTGAGAGAGGGAGATAGTGAAGGAAGTGCGAGAGAGACAAAGAGAGAGTGGAAATAATAAAGTGAAAAGATTAGAAAGCATAAGATGGAGCAAGAGAGAAAGATGGAGAGAGATAAGAAGCTAAAGAGAAACTAAGGGAGGGGGAGATATAGAATGGGAGAGAGTGTAAGGGAGTGAGGGAATGAGGGAGAGAGGAGAGTAAGAGAGAGGGAGCGAGAGATGAGAGTAAGATAGAGGGAGTAAGTGGTAGAGAGGTGAGAAAGTAAGAGAGTGCAAGAGATAGAGAGGGAAGGAGAGAGAGAAGAGCATAATAAAGAGCTAGAGGAAAAGGGAGATAGAGATCAAAGAAAGTGTAAGAGAAGATGTGAACTAGAGAGGTGTGAGGAAAGAGTGGGAGGTAGGGGTTGCAAAAGATAGGTAGAGAGAGTAATATAAAGAGTCAAAGTGAGGGAGGTAGTGAGAGAAATAGTTAGATTGAGTGAGGGGAGTGAGATAGAGTAGATAGATTCAGAAAAGAGAGATTAAGAGAAGAATGAGTTATGTGAAGAGAGGAGGGAGTAAGAAAAAGGCAGAGAGGGATCAAGAGAGTGGGTTAGAGAAGAGGATAGCAGAAATGGAAAAGAGATAGAAATGGTGAGAGCTAGAGAGAGATAAGAAAAGGAGAGATGAAAATACAATGACATGGAGAAGAGAGAGTGGGAGAAAAGAGAATTGTGAGAGAGTGATAAAAAGAGGGAGAAAGAGGAGGGGAGATAGTTGGAGAAAGAGAGAAAGAGGTAGAGAGTTAAAAGTAGGGAGAGGGAAAGGGAGAGAGAAACATAAAGAAGGGAGGGAGGGAGAGACACATAAAAAGGCAAAAGAGATGGAGAAAAGAATGAGATAAAGTTCGAGAGAGGTATAAAGATAGATAGAATGAAGAAAGAATTAGAGACTGTGTGTAGATGTGAGGGTAGAGAAAGTGAGGGTTAGAGAAAGACAAGAAGGAGAGAGACCAAGTAAGATTAGAGAGTACTAGCTAAAGAGGGAGAGAGAGAGTGGGTGTAAGAAAGGAGGAAGAGAGACTGAGAGAGGGGAAGACGAAGGAGAGAAAGAGTAAGAGAGAGATAAAGTGAGAGAAGGAAGGAGAGCATCAGGGATAATGATAGAGAGAAAGGGAAATTGAGAGAATAAGAGAGAGAAGAGTAGGAAGAAGAGTGAGGAGAAAGCAACAGAGAGCATCAGATAGAGAGTGAGTGAGGAGGATAGCAAAGGAGTGAGATAGAGATGTAGTCAGATAACAAGATAGATAGAAGAATGAGAGAATGATTGTGATAGGGGCGAGATTAAGAGAGAGCAAAGAGAGAATATGAAAAAGATAGAGAGCAAATATCAGCTAGAAAGATTGAAAAGAGAGAGAATGAGTAAGAGTGTGTGTCAATGAATATCTAGAGAAAGAATAAAAGGTTGGAAAATAAGGAAATGAGAGAGAGGGAGAGGGAGAGGGAGAGTGATAACAAGAGAGCTAAAAAAAGGAGAGAGAGGGAGAGGGAAATGAGAGATACATAGAGGTGAAGAAAGAAAGAGATAGAGTTGACGGGTGAGAGATGGAGAAAGATGGATGTGTAGTAAGATAAAGGGAAAGAGAGAGGAAGAGCAAGAAGAAAAGTGATAAGGAATGAGTGAGAGAGATATAAAATGACGTAGCTAGAGGGTAATAGAGATGGAGAAGGAGAGAGATAGAGAAAAGAGTGAGGTAAAGAGAGTAGCTGAGAGACTGATAGTGAAATTATGAGAGATACTGAGAGTGAGATAGAGTAGAAGAGGGGAGAAAGAGGGGGAGAGGGAATGATGGAAAGAGACCGAGGGAGATAAAAAGAGAAGGATTGAAAGATAGCAAGGGAATGATGAGAGAGAAAGAGAGGAGAAGAGAGTGAGAGAGCTAGAGGGATGTGGTGAAATGAGAGGAAGAAGAGAAAGGGAGGCGAAGAGAAAATAAAAGAGAGAGATAAAGAGAATGGGTGAGAGAGCGAGATAGGAAAGTTAAAGAGGAGAATAGAGAGTCAGAGAGATAGAACAAGATATGGAGAGACAGAGAGGGAGAGTGAGCGTGAGAGAGAAAGGGTCAGAGAGGAGAGTGAGCAAGAGAGTGTGTTCAAAAGATAGAGAGAGCTATAGAGATAGAGTGAAAAAGAAATAGGGAGATAGAGGGAGGGAAGGGACAAAGATATAAATAGATGAGTGAGAAATTGAGACAGAGATGGTGAAGGTGTGAGAGAGGGTGCAAGAGTGATTTTGAGGAAGTAGAAAAGAGAGGGAGGGAGATTGATAGGAGCATGAAAGAGAATGAGGGAGGAGGGCGAGGGGGATTGGGAGGGGGAGAGAATGTGTTTAAGGGAGTGAGAGAGAACAAGTGAGAGAATAAAGAGATAAGAGAGAGACAAAGAGAGAAAGTGAGTGTGAGATTGTTGACCTCATGTTTTTGGTGAGGTCTGATCTCTCTCCACAGTATTTAGGATCTAGCCATAGGTTTTCCCTTCGACTATCCTAGAGGACTAGAAATGGGACCCACCACTTAGAAATTGAAACACTTATTGACTCCCTTCAAACCCCACAATTTTGACTGTAAACCCCCAGGTCACTTGGAGGGTTGAAATCAGTATGTGCAGGTTTAAAGGATGAGTTTCCTATAGGATTCTTTGGCCTTAGGATAACCCTGAGTGGCCTGGTCTTGGGGATGGCAAGCTTACACACACCACACTCTCACACACATTCTAAACCCTCAAACCACACTCTCACCCAACTCAACTCCTTGACTCATGTAGGTAACTCATATGGATGGATCTCAACCCCTAAGCCCCTGGCTAAGAGGGTTACGAACAACATATTGAGTACCTAAAATGAGTCCTCTCATGGCTCTTATGAGCTTAATATGGCTTCATGGATCAACCAAAATAGTCCCATTTTACTCACATCCAATTAATCTTCATTTTCCCCAAATTTCAATTTTTGACCCCAGGGTCCTAAACCCACCAAACCTACCAAATGCCCTTGAAATTGCCCAAAATTTGCAAAATTTCCTAAATTACCCAAAGTTCCTCAAAATCAATCCTAAATATTCTCCACCACTCAAATTGATCATCCATGGCCAAATATACTAAAATTTCTAAAATACCCCCCAATACCCTTCAAATACCCAAAATGCCCTCTTTGAGCCAAAAATCCAAAAAATTCTAAAAATTCTCAAAAAATTCTAAACAATCTCAAATATTCCTAATTTCATTTTATTCAACTGCCACATACCCCAATTTTGTCAATTAAATCCAATTTGATCAAAAGTCCCAAATAGGCCCTTAAGGCCCAAAATGGCCAATTAACCCAATCCATCCCAAATTCAACCCAAATGTCACCCAATTTTCCCCAAATTTGTTTTGAAATCTTCCTAACATCCCTATAAACAAAATTCTTACTTAATTTTCCCCAAATTTGAACCCAAACTCAACCCAAACCTAACTCAAACCAAAATTCCCCAAATTGGCCTAAACCAATCATGAACCCAAACAAGCCCAAATCACAAAATTAAGACCCAACAAAAATCAAAAACTCTTTTTCACACTCCCATAAACATTTTGCAACATTAATTTTACATCAAAACTAACTTTATCCCAACTCTATTTCAAGTTAGCCCAATTTGACCCTCTTTGACTCTTTTATTAAAAGACCTAAATTAAAGACAATTCAACTCCAAATGGAACCAATTTTTTTCTAAAATTTTCATGACACATCCCTAAAATAAATACAACATTTATTTGGCACAATCTTTTACAAAATTTTCATCCAAAAGCTCATTTTAAAACATAAAAACTCACTTCCTTAAAGCATTTTAAAAGCCCATTTTCATCAAATTTAAAAAGCCCAAATGTCCAATCCAAAGCCCACATGACATTTCTTTCCATCATCCATTTAATCAAAGTAACCCCTAAGTTTTAAATCCATGATCAAATGATTCCAAATCAAGTCTCATGCCAAATCATCCCTAAATGCCAAAAATCCCTAAAACTCATTTCATGAAACTTGGCTCAGCCATTCCCAAGCCACATGGAGCCATGAAGCCATGGATAAGCCACATGCAAGCCTTGGGAGCCACTTTACACATCACCATGCCATTAATTGCAAAAGGAGGAGACTCTTTTAAACACCCTTAAAAAGTTTTTAACCCTTTTAATGCTTCACCTTAACCCATGATTAATCCAAATAATCATAGATGGGGACTTCACCACCCTTTCCTAGCTGACTCACCTGACTCCCACAACACCCAAGGCCCCCTTGTTGGGTGCACCAAACCCTAATCCATGACTTGGACCCATTTGAACCCGAAATTAGCCCTCCCCCCATTCAATTTAAATAAACTCCTTTACACATGTCCAAAGACAATTGAACTCACCAAACCCCAGCCCCGACTCCCCTGACCATGAGGGTGACCTCACTCTGGCCATCCAGCCACCACAGTGGCCGGAAAACCTCATGGTCGAGAGCTCTATGTGAGCCAAAAATTCAAATTCTCCCTTGCTGAGCTGCCCCATGGTCGGTGGACACTATGGCTCTTCTTCCCATGACATAAGCAACTGGTCCCAGCCCCTGGCTTGCCCTGATAAGCTCCCCAGCCATGGCTATTTAAACACCACCACACCACGGCCAAAAGGTTGGATGCACTGGACCTTACCAAAACTCTGCCCAATTCATTTAAAACCCCTCTCCTAACATAGAGCAGTTGATCCCCACTGAAATCCAGCCCTAAATGCCCTCTGTGAGCTCAATTTCTGAGCTCAATTTTAAGCCCAAAACCAAGAAACTTCACCACAGTGAGCCAATCTTCAAATTGATTGACTCTACACCTTCACCAGACCAAGAGAAGAAGTTCCCCGACAAAAGCCCCCTCACCAAGCTAGCCATTCTTCCTATCAACCAAGCTTTGAAATTGGGCTTGGTGGAAATAGGTTTTAGACATTTCACCAGGACCAGAGGCTCCATCCCTAGCTTCCTTAGACTCCAACAAACGTGTCGAGCACATCCAATCGAGGCTTCACCTCTTGGACCATGGTATGGAGACTTCTCCTTAGCCTGAGCTTTCTGTGATCCATCATCATATTTGAGTTAATTTCAATGCATGTGATTTGGTTAATTATAGCTCGAGATCTTAAGGTTTAAGTGTGGACGGTTCTCGGGTTAGAACACCTGGGGACGATGAACAGATGCCGTCCATTCACGTGTGTATCGAATGAACGATCCAGATTGCGCTGGACCGGAGCACGGAAAGAGACCGCGGGGCCACGTGGCACTGATGTGGAAGGCACCATCGAATGGAGAAGCACCGCGTGGGACTTCGGAGCAGCCGAGGATGACAGGGCGTCGCGCTGGATAAGTAGAAAAAATAGGGTTTTTTCTATTTAATTAATTCAGCCAACTTCAAAAATCCATATCTTTGCATAGAAAAATCACAAAAATTAAAAAAAATACACTCTTGCTCATTGAACATGGGAGAATAATGTGGAAAAAGAATTAAGTTTTTTTGTTAAGTATTTTATTTTTAAGTAATTTAAAACTTTTTTAAGTATTTCAATACTCCATTCATGAATATAATTCACCATGGCATGGGACCATAGGGCTTTTGTAGCCTCTGTTTTTGGGAATATTTTCTGAATTTTTCAAGACCAGAGGCCATCTTTGTGGCAAGTTATTGATTTTCCAAGTTTATGAATTTACTTTGAAGTTTTAATTCCAGTAATTAGCATATTGCTTAGAAAATTCTAGGAAAATTAGGAGAAGTATCTTAGGACCAGAGGACCCTAGGAAAATTATGACTTGACTTAATTCCTCAAAAATAAGCCTAATTAGCGTAAACACTCAAAACTGAACTTTAATTAATTAGGAGTAACCACACATCAAAATCACTTAAAAACAATTCCCCACTATCACTTAGGATGTAGAGAGCCTTACATAAAAATTTCAAGTCAATTAGAAATAATTTAAGCCATTAAATAAATTAATTAAATTACATAGCCATTTTAAAAATTAAAAAATTCATAAAACCCAAAATACACTTTAAAAAATCACTAATTTGGTTTTGTGGGCTCTCTGATGTCAGGGGAGTCTAACAAAATTAAAATTGGAATTTTCTAAAAATTTTCATTTTTAACCATATTTTTAATATTTTAATATTTAAAAAATTAAAAAAATTCTAAAAATATTAAAATTCATAATAATGTCATATTTGGCCCCCTAATCACATAGAAACCAACCAAATATTTTTCTTAAGTCCCTAGGTTAGGATATTAAATTTTAAAGGCTTAAGACAATTTTTAATATTAAAAAATGGATTTTCCAACCTTTTCACTAAATTAATTCTAATAAATAAAAAAAATCAGAAAAATATAATATATGTTTCTTTGAACTCCTTGAGGTTAGAGGGACTTCAGAAAAATATAAAATCCATTTTTAAACTTTAATTTTATTTTATAATTAATTAATACCCCAAAAATTAAAATAATTATAATAAATAAAATATAATTCAAAAAATCACCAAAATTGGTCCAAATGGTTCTCTGGTGAGTAGGGACATCCCATAATTTTTTTAATTACAGAAACCTTACCTTGGTCATGTTATTGAATTTTCACTGAAAACCCTTATTTTCCACAAAGATAATTATTAAAATTAGATTAAAAATAGAAAAATCACATTTTCTTCTCTGATATTTTAATTGACCCATGAGTGCATAAAAATTCCAAAGTCATTTGAGTTATATTTAATGAGTTATGAAGTGAACAAGCCTAAGGGGCAAAAATGGTAATTATTGAAATTTAACCTTAATCAATATTTAGGCTTAATTATGGGTAACGGGTAATGAATGATCCTAATTAATCTCCTTAGATGATTGAAACATGAGGAATTAAAGGGTAGAAACCCATTTATCACTTTTCCAACATAAACAAAATGGGTATAATTTCTTAAATGGACAGATTAGAATCTGCATGGATTTCAGAGATTTGAATAAAGCATGTCAAAAAGAAGAGTTTCCACTACCAATTCCAGAATTAATGATCAACATCGCTTTGACACATGAAATCTTCTCTTTCATGGATGGATCATTAGGGTACAATCAGATAAAGATGGCATCGGAGGATGAGAAACTCACAGCCTTCAGAACGCCGATCGGAATATACTGCTACATAGTGATGGCTTTCAGGTTGAAGAATGCAGGAGCAACTTACTAAAGAGCGATGACGAGGATTTTTGATGATCTCATTCACAACCAAGTCGAGTGCTACGTGGATGATGTAGTCATCAAGAGCAAACTGAAGGAAGATCACTTGTATGATTTGAGAATTGTTTCGAGCGATTAAGGCAATTTAACCTTAAGATGAATCCTTTGAAATGCGCCTACGGCGTCACCTCTAGAAAATTCTTAGGATTTGTTGTCTAACATCATGGAATTGAAATTGATTCAGAAAAGATTAAAGCTATCTTAGAAATGCCGCTTCCTAAAACTTTGAAACAACTACGATCCTTTCAAGGGAAGTTGGAATATCTTCGACGCTTTATCTCGAATTTGTTAGGTAGGTGTCAGCCCTTCTCAACATTAATTAAAAGGATGTCAAATTTGTTTGGGAAGAGAAATGCCAGTGGGCCTTTGAGGACATTAAACAGTATTTAATGAAACCTTCTGTCTTAGCAGCCCCAATCTCAGGTAGACCGTTGATACTTTATATCGCGGCTTTAGATGACTCCCTCGGAGCCCTGCTAGCCCGGATCAATGACGAGGGGAAAGAAAATGCTCTTTAATACTTAAGTCATCATCTAATTTAGATGGAAGTAAAGTATCCTTCGATTGAAAAGCATTGTTTGGCCCTAATCTTCACCGCTCAAAAGCTCAGGCATTACATGCTTTCTCATAAGGTCAACCTTATTTCGAAGTTTAATCCATTGCAATATTTGATGACCCGACCAACGCTTTCTAGCAGACTTGTTAGTTGGTCGATGATACTATTGCAGTTCGATATAACTTTCATTCCACTTTGTGTCGTGAAGGGGCAAGTCCTTGCAGACTTCCCTGCAGCACAACCTTTACCGACAGAATCGCCGCTCAACGACGACTTGCCCAACGAGTAGACAATGAGCCTAGAAGACCTCGATGATCAACGTTGGGAATTGTACTTTGATGAAGCATCCTCAGCACAGAAAGATAAAGAATTGCAAATGATAGTGCTCGGTAAGGCAGGAATAGGACTAATCTTTATAACACCAGAGCAGGGGATGTTAAGGTATTCCTACCATTTAACAAAATCGTGTACAAACAATGAAGCAGAATACGAGGCCCTTATAACCGGATTGGAATTAACCATTCAGATGGGTATAACAGATATCAATATCTACGGAGATTCAAAGTTGATCATTCAGCAGGTCGCAAGACAGTACAGAATTTTTAAACCAAGGCTCGAGCAGTACTTTTAGTATCCAATGAAGTTGCTAGAGCAGATTCTGAATGTAATGATCTATAAGAACCCCAAAAGCGAAAATCTCTTGTAGATGTGCTAGCCCGCCTTGTGAAAGAGTTTGCCTACTTACAGGATGAGTCAGTTGAAATGTCAGCTCAAGGACAACAGATCCTCTCACAGCTCGACATGGATGTAATACACAAGTCAGGAAAAGAAGAAGAAACAGTTGCAACAATAACACAAATTACAGAAGATTGGCGGCAGCTATTAATCGACTACCTGCAAACAGGAAACCTATCAAATGATAAGTCATTAGCCCATCAGATTAAGAAAAGAACCCTGTCATACACATTAATAAACAATACATTATACAGGAGGTCTTTTGACCGGATGTGGTTAAGGTGCCTGAGTGGGTCTGAGGCTCGTGAAATTGTTAAAGAGGTGCACTTAGGACTTTGTGGCGCTCATCAGTGAGGTCCGAAAATGAAAAGCTTATGCTGAAATCCAAGTCTGAATAGTGAGTTACATGGACAATAACATCACTTTCCAAGCCATCCTTGGCAGGAAATGTCGTTCAGATGTGCATTGGAGGTTTGTTATCTCCCATGTAGCTCACAACTCGTAGGGTCGAACACTCTCTAACTCTAGATTTGGATGAAAGTGGAAAGGCATTTTTCTGTCATCCATCCTTCTGAAAGTCATGGAGATCTGCTCAACAGTCGCTCCTGGAATGCAATATTTTGCTATGTCCGCTCCATTCCCTTTTAACACTAAGACGGAACCTACCGGTAGTGGTATCTCCACCGACCATTGGAATTCTTTGAGGCTTGCTATTTGGAGGACAGATCCGAACATGATGTTATATTGGTTGACGAAAGACAATATACAGAAAGGCCTGATGAAGTCATGATGATCTATGTGTGGCGGTATGAAATTGCCCTCCTGTATATGTTAATGATGCAGCTGTTATGTATGCAATCTGCAGGCAATACCCTCCATGTCACCATCCTTTTTACCATTCTCTTGATAATTCTTGGCATCGGATCCACCTCACTACGACGGAGTATCCCTGGTGGATTTCTCTTTCTGTCTTCAGTGAAGTTGTAGCAACACCCGCACTGGATTGTAACCCTTCCTTTTCTTCTCGTCCACCTTCGAGGTTCTGAGTAGGTCTTCTCTCTCAAACGACCAGCTCGACCCATTTTCACGAAGCTCGATGACATGGACCGCAATTCGTCGTCGCTCATAGTCTGAGAACACATCTGTATGCAGCTCAAGGCCCTCCAGTATGTTGATTCTCTTGCCTCGGATTCTCTCAAAATACTCAAAAGTTTTTTTTTTCAACATTCTGCATCCTTTCCTATTCATATTCCAAAATTATTTGCAACTGGAAAGGTCTGGTAATGTACTGTGGGATGTATGGTTCATCCCCAACACGCTCTCCTGCATGTCTCAGCTCCTTGAGGATAGTCTCTGTCAGGATATCCTTTGGGGTTACTTTCGCAACAAGATTCTTCAAAACTGGTGCATCTGTCTGGCGTCGTGGCACCGATTCTGTTTCTGCTCTTCTTGAAATTTCTTTCATCCTTTCTGCTATTCTTGGAGTTGATCTCCTCTTTTCTGGCTTCTGCTGAACTGATTTCTTCGAAGTACTTGCACTGACGGTAGCAACTCTCTTCATGTTGATCCGCTGCTAGCTTGGTCAGCATCTTACGAATGCGACGATTCTTGTTTCTTCGTTGGGTCGAAGTGAGAGTGGCTCTTCTTACTTCTTGAACTTCTGTGGGCTTGGCGCTGATAAGCCTGCCTTCTGTTGTAGCAACCATGGACTTAATTTTCTTGTCTTCCCCCGTTGCATGAGCTGCATTTGCTTTTCTTTTCTTGCTGGTGGACTGCTGACTTGGGCCACCCAATTTCATCACAGTCTGGCTGTGGAACTCTTCCCGGTCAATCAGGGTCCAATCAATTTCTTCGTACTGTCACCCGGTCTGTGTGAAATCAGAGTTGATCTCAATCATGGCCCCATTCTTCATCATCTTTTCATCGAGTGCTCGACTCACGCCATTCTTAAAGTTCAGAACCAACCGCCCGTTCGATATTTCTCTACGAACAATAAGGAAAGGATCAGGGGCTATACTAAGAACAAGAACAATAAGAAAATTTACTTACTAATGGAAAGATTTTATTCATTTCTTATTTTTTTAAGTTTTTAATAAGAGTAGGAAAAGATGAGGAAAGATCTGGAGTGAGCTGATTTAAAACAAATGATCAAATTTTTTTTATTATGATTTCACATATTTTCTTTTTAACATATTTTTTTAATGATTTTTTTATAATCCATTTTTATGTGTTGGGTTTGCACCCATTTAAAAATGATTACTTCACTCGTGCTTCTAGGAAAGAGACTCTATTTTTTTAATGTTTATCCTTCGAAACATCAGGTTGCGTAATACTTCTTCAAATATCGTCCATTAATTGGAAGCATAGGTTGTTCTCCATGACAATTCACAAGTTGGTAGGAACCTCCAAAGTAGAATATGTCGACCACGAATGAACCCTCTCAATGCGATTCAAATTTACCTCCTATCTTGCGGTGTGCAAGAATAGGTCTCTTGAGAACTAGAACCAAGTCACCGACTTTGAATGTCCTTGGGCGGACTAGTTTATTGTGGGCCTAGATCACCTTGGCTTGATACAGTTCCAAATTCTGCTGCACGGACAGTCGTTTTCCTTCTATGCTTTCCAATTCTTCTAGTCATAATTTGGTATTCTCTTCTATAGTAATTTTTTTCTCTACTGTGATTCTGAGAGACGAAAGCTGAACCTCTAAGGGTAAGACGGCTTCGGACCCGTACACTAGAGCGTAGGGCGTAGACTGAGTAGGAGTTCTGAAAGTCTTTCTGTAGGCCCATAAGGCTTCTAACAACTTCTCGTGCCAATTTCTTTTGTTGTCATCCAAAGTTTTCTTTAGAATTTGGACTTTATTAAAAGCCTCGCCCAAGCCATTTGCTCTTGGGTAGTAGATTGTCAAATAGCGCCAATCAATCCGGTGTTTTCTGAAAAAATTGTTGATCTTTGTACTTCTGAATGCGGATCCGTTGTCTGAGAAAAAGCTGTGTGGTATCCTGAAACGGTAGACGACTTGATTTTTGAAGAACTGTAGCACATGGTGCGCTTTCACTTCTCTGAGCGGTATAGCTTCTGCCCACTTGGAAAAGTAGTCTGTAGCTGCAAGGATGAAATGATGTCCCCTTGAGGAAGGTGGTTCTATCGGACCCACGATATCTGTGCCCAACACTCAAACGGCCACGATGCAATTGTCGGATGCAGCACATTAGGAGGTTGATGTAGAACCACTCCATGCACTTGGCACTGTTGACAACTCTTTGCAACTTTCATGCAGTCAGTCATCATCGAGGGCTAGTAGTACCCTAGTCTCTTAATTTTCATTTTCGGACCTCACTAATGAGCGCCACAAAGTCCTGAGTGCACCTCTTAAACCATTTCACGACCCTCAGACCACTCAGGCACCTTAACCACATCTGGTCAAAAGACCTTCTGTATAACGTATAGTTTATTATTGGGTATGACAGAGTTCTTTTCTTAATCCGATGGGCTAATGACTTATCATCTGGTAGGTTTCCTGTTTGCAGGTAGTTGATTAATGGCTGCCGCCAATCCTCTGTAATTTGTGTTACTGCTGCAACTGTTTCTTCTTCTTTTCCTCACTTGTGTATTGCATCCATGTCGAGCTGTGAGAGGACCTGTCGTCGCTGAACTGACATTTCAACTGACTCATCTATAAGCAGGCAAACTCTTTTGCAAGGCGGGCTAGCGCATCTGCAAGAGCATTTTCTCTTCTAAGGAACTTATAGAGCATTACATTCGGAATCTGCTCTAGCAACTTCATTGCATACTGAAAGTACTGCTCGAGCCTTGGTTTCAAAATTCTGTACTGTCTTGCGACCTGCTGAATGATCAACTGTGAATCTTCGTAGATATTGATATCTATTATACCCATCTTAATGGTCAATTCCACTCCGGTTATAAGGGCCTCATATTCTGCTTCATTGTTTGTACACGGTTTTTTTAAATGGTAGGAATACCTTAACATCCCCCGTTCTGGTGTTATAAAGATTAGTCTGATTTCTGCCTTACCGGGCACTATCTTTTACAATTCTTTATCTTTCTGTGCTGAGGATGCTCCGTCAAAGTACAATTCCCAATGCTGATCATCAAGGACTTTTGATCTATAAAAAAATACCTATTTCTTTATGTCATAGATCTTATCAATTTCTAAGGATATTATGCTTTAATGAAAAGTATTTTTTGTGTTTTTGGATGTAGGTAATGTAAAAAGGTCTAAGAAGGAAAAAGGAGCAAAAAGGAGCAAAAATAGAGTAAAATACCAACAGTATAAAAAAACATGGCCTGGCGCCTAGGCCCCAGAAATTGGCGCCTACGCGCCAGACTCGATACGAAAACTGCCAAGTTTTTGACAACGTTTGATCAGTTATTTCGATGGAGTTAGCGGTTATTGGACATTCTAAAAGGCTGGTAGTTGTTCCTTGATAATAGGACATGTGATACATTTCATTTTGACGCTCCAAAATGATTTTAATCGCGAAGAGGTGCGAGCTAAAGTGAAGAGGTGCGAAGAACTGGACGCTGTGTCCGGCTCGTAGGCACCAGATTCCGGCGCCTAGGCGCCCGATTCCGGCGCCTAGGCGCCAGACCGAGCTTCTATAAGATTCATTGAATGTGGACATGTTTTGAAGAGGTGCCTCAAGGTAACTCTTGAAGCCTATAAATAAAGGTCCATTTCTTCAGAAAACGTGCCCCTCCCATTGTACCCCTTTCTCTTAACTACTTTAGGATCTCTCATCCTTAGAGAGAGAATTAGAGAGAGAAATTTAGGGCCACTTTTGTTTAGTTTAGTGAGTTTTTTTTCAAGTTATTGCATCTGGAGTTCATTACTCTATGGAGTCAGTAGGAATCAGAAGATCTGTATATTTTTATATTTTATTGAAATTTTAATTATCATGTTTTGTTATTTATTTTCAATGTGTTCTGAGTAGTTAGTTACTTTCTTACTTCAATTATGAAGAGATAGATAAGATAATATAAAGATTCGATGGAGAATTAAAATTCAAAATATTTTCAAAATATTGTGATGACATTAATACCTGATCTTACTTTACTTTTAAAATTGGTCGTTTGAATTGTTAAAACCTGTTTAAGAGTTTTGAGACCTTGAAGGAGAAGAACTCTTAACTTGTAAATGTCACACGAATCCTTGGGTAGTCGAAGGCCATGTGCATGTGCGGGCTATTTATGGTGAAGTGCAAATAAATAGGAAGATAATATCGTAGAATTGATAAGTTTTTAAAGTGACAGACTAAATTCTTATAATTTGATTTATAGACTAGGAAAGGGTCACTAGTAGGGCCGACCATAGCCACCCTTGGACATCTAGAAGTGTGAGCCTAGATTAATCCATTCTACTAACAATACATCCGGACCTATTCTGTAAATTAGTCAATGTTCTTTGCGCCTGGATCAAAGGGTAAAGAATAGGAATGCTTCTATTTGGCACAATACCATAAATCAAATTCTCCAACGAATATTAAATTATCTTGAAAATCTTAGATTAATTGAAGGAAAGAAAGTTGTTTATTTTATATAGAATTCATAAAATCTTTTTATTGTTTTCTTTATTTGCATCTAGTAAATTTAGAGTAATTTATAATCAAATTAAAAGATAAAATAAAAATATTTTTAAGATTTTATTTCGCTTTCACTTCATAGAAAATTTATTTCTATAAATCTTCCTTGTGGGATCGATATCGGGGTCTTTGTTTAAAAACCCTATATTACTTGAAATGATATGTATACTTGCATAGTACCCCTAGGATGTAAAAATATTTACTAAATTATATAATATTAATTTTATACACTAGCCGCTATTTATAAATTAAGTCAAAGTTTTTGGCTATCTTTTGGAAGCAAACATTACTGTGTTAAGCGTGGCTCGGTTCAAGTTTTTGGCGTCGTTGCCGAGGAAGGAAAGGAAGTAAGGAAGAAAGAAATAGAATAGTTAAATTTTATATTTATTGCTTGTTTTATGCGAAGATTTGGTTCTGAAGGATTAATACCTTTAGATTCTGAATTGGAAAGAACAATTAGAAAAATTAAAAAGGGAAAAAAAATTCAAAAATTTCAAGAAATAGCTACTTAACAAAATCCAATTGAACTTAATGATCAAAATGTTTATAAACCATTAATGGATTTTGCTAACCCTACAGTTGATGAACTTCATAGTAGTATTCAAATACTCACTGTAGATGCTAATTCTTTTGAACTTAAACCGTATATTATTCAAATGGTGCAAAAACAATCAATTTGGTGGATCACCAAATGAGGATCCAAATTTACATCTTGTTAGTTTTTTAGAACTTTGTGCATCCTTTAAATATAACAATATTTCTGATGATGCTATTAGACTTAGACTCTTTCCTTTTTCTTTAAGAGATAAAGTAAAGATGTGGTTAAACTCATTAGCGACTGGTTCTATTAAAAAATGGGCTGAAATGGGACAAAAATTCCTTGTTAAATATTTTCCTCCTTCTAAAACTACTAAATTAAGAAATGATATTACTTCATTTAGTCAATTTGATGAGGGAGACAATATATGAAACTTGGGAAAGATTTAAAGAACTATTAAGAAAATGTCCTCATCATGCTTTACCTGATTGGTTGATTATTCAAACATTTTATGATTAATTGGATCTTTAAAATCAATTATTGATGCTGTTGCTGGAGGTTCTTTAATGTCTAAATCATTTGAAGAAGCTTACACTTTAATTGAAGAAATGGCTAATAATTATTTTCAATGGCCTTCCGAAAGGATTAACCCTAAAAAGATGGCCAGTATTCAAGATAATGAAGCCTTTTCTATCTTAGCTTCACAAGTTGCAGCAATGTCTAAGAAATTAGATAATTTTGCAATTAATATTTCGCATAATAACTCTGTTAATATTGAAGATTCTCAAACTATTGTAACTTTACAAGCTATTGCAAGTAAAAATAATCCTTATTCAAATTATTATCATCCTAGGTGGAAAAATCATCTTAATTTTAACTAGAATAATTCTCAACAAAAATAGGGTAATAATCAATCTCATCCCACTTGAAATTAGAATAATCAAGTTAATTCAAATTATAAACCTCCTGGATTTAATAATGAACAGAAAAAGTTATCAATAGAACAATTAATTATTCAAATGAATAATCAATTACAAAATCAAAATATTGTTATTCGTAATATTAAAAATCAAATGGGGGCAAATTGCTACTTTAATTAATAATAGACCTCTAGGAACACTTCCTAGTAATGTTGAAATCAATCCAAAGGAAACTGAAAAGAACATGAACAAATTAAAGCTATGCAACTTAGAAGTGGAAATGAATTAAAAAAAAAATTGCAGAATGAAATTGAAAAAGAGATTGAGGTTGAAGAGATTGAAAAACCTAAAGATACTCTCCCTCCTAGTCAAGATCAGACTGTTATACATGTTAATGTGGAAGTTGAAAAACCACCACCACCTTTTCTTCAAAGACTTAAACAGCAAAAACTTGATCATCAATTTTCTAAGTTTGAAATTTTTAAGAGACTTACTATTAACATACCTTTTGCTGAAGCTTTGGAACAAATGCCAACTTACGCAAAATTTTTGAAGGATATTTTAAGCAAAAAATGAAAATTTGAAGCTTTTGAAAGCTGTTGCATTAAGTGAAGAATGCAGTACTAATAATTCAAAAGAAATTACCTGAAAAGCTTAAGGATCCTGGAAGTTTCACTATACCCTGTGCTATTGGAGAAAAATTTTGCGGAAAAGCTTTATGTGATTTAGGAGAAAATATTCATCTCATGCCATTTTCTATCTTTCAAAGATTGGATTTAGGAGATATTACTCCCACCACTGTAACTCTTCAGTTAGCTGATAGATCCATCACTTATCCTAAAGGAGTTATAGAGGATGTCCTTATTAAAGTGTACAAATTTATCTTCCCTTTAGATTTCATAGTACTTGACATGAATGAAGATAAAGAGATACCTATTATTTTAGGAAGACCTTTTCTAGCTACCAGATGAGCTATGATTGATGCGCAAAAAGGAGAATTAACCATGAGAGTCAATGATTAAGAAATTAAATTCAATGTTCTTAAATCAATGAAGTACCCTGATAAAGAGAAATGTTTTCAAATGGATATAATTGATTATTTAATTGAAAAACTTTATCAAGAACAAAGTAAAGTTATTTCTGAAGAAAATTTTGAATTTTTAACTGATGAAGAAGTAGTAGTAGAAGAAGAGACTCGTTTTATTAAAGATAATTAGGAAACTTTAGACATAACTCAAAATGATATACTTTTACCCTCAATTAAAAAAGCACCTGAACTGGAATTAAAAGTGTTACCTTCACCTTTAAAATATGCTTTTCTTGGAAATTCATTAACTTTACCTGTTATTATTTCTTCTGAACTGAGTAAAGATCAAGAAGAAAAATTACTAGGTGTGTTAAAGAGTTATAAGAAAGCTTTTGGTTGGACTATTGCTGATATAAGAGGAATAAGCCCTTCCATTTGCATGCATACGATTTTTATGGAAGAAAATTTTAAACCTACTATAGAATTGCAAAGAAGATTAAATCATATCATGAAAGAGGTTGTTAATAAAGAAATTATTAAGTGGTTAGATGCTGGTATTATTTATCCTATTTCGAATAGTCAATGGGTAAGTCCTATTCATTGTGTTCCGAAGAAAGGAGGTGTAACTGTCATTGTTAGTGATAAAAATGAACTTATTCCTATAAGACAAGATTACTTGGATGGCGAATTTGTATTGACTATAGGAAATTAAATAAAGCCACTAGAAAGGATCATTTTCCTTTACCTTTCTTGGATCAAATGCTCGATAAATTAGTTGGACACTCATATTTCGTTTTCACGGATGGATATTACGTTATCATCCATTACTTATTACTTCGAGGACCAAGAAAAGACAACTTTTACAAGTCTTTATGAAACATTTGCTTTTAGAAGAATGCCTTTTAGTTTATGTAATGCACCTGCAACTTTTCAAAGATGTATGATGTCAATATTTTGTGATTTGATTGACAAAGGAATTGAAATATTCATGGACGATTTTTCAGTCTTTAGAACTTCTTTTGAATCTTTTTGGAAAACATAGCCAAAGTTC
Organism: Papilionanthe hookeriana x Papilionanthe teres; assembly: GCA_022702705.1. Classification (NCBI taxonomy): domain Eukaryota; kingdom Viridiplantae; phylum Streptophyta; class Magnoliopsida; order Asparagales; family Orchidaceae; genus Papilionanthe; species Papilionanthe hookeriana x Papilionanthe teres. The sequence goes on from CM040426.1 coordinate 146,259,860, forward strand.
TGAGAAGATGCGAAGAAACAAATTTAGTTCTTAACTGGGAAAATGTCAATTCATGGTCACAGAAGGCATTGTACTTGGACACAAAGTATCATGAAAAGGGATGGAAGTAGATCAAGCAAAAGTGAAAATTATTGTTGAATTGCAACCACCTACTACTGTTACTGATGTGAGAAGTTTTCTAGGTCATGCTGGATTTTATAGAAGATATATAAAGGATTTTTCTAAAATTGCTAAACCTCTTTGTCATTTATTAGAAAAAGATGCACAATTTGAATTTAATGAAGAATGTATTAATGCGTTTACTATTCTAAAAGAAAAATTAATAACTGCACCTATTATTGATGCACCTGACTGGAATAAATATTTTGAATTAATGTGCGATGCAAGTGATTTTGAAATTGGAGTTGTATTAGGACAAAAATATGAGAAAATTTTCAAAGTTGTATACTATGCTAGTAAATTTCTCACTGAAACAAAAGAAATTACACTACTACTGAAAAAGAGCTTCTAGCTATAGTATATGCCTTTGATAAATTTAGACCTTATCTTCTTTGTACTAAATGCATAGTTCATACTGATCATTCTGCTATTAAATATCTAATATCTAAGAAGGATTCTAAAGCTAGACTTATAAGATGGGTTTTACTTCTACAAGAATTTGATTTTCAAATAGTAGATAGAAAAGGAACTGAAAACCAAATTGTTGATCATTTGTTTAGAATTAAAAATGATATTATTTCGGAAGAAAATATAAATGAGAAATTCCCTGATGAATCTTTATATGTTATTCAAAGATACAAAACACCGTGGTATGTTGATATTGTTAATTATTTAGTTAGCAATATTTTGCCTTATGACTTGGATAACAAATTTATTAAGAAATTTAAATATGATGCTAAATCTTATATTTGGGAAAAACCTCATTTATTTAAAATTGGTAAAGATTCTATGATTCGAAGATGTGTACCTTATGAGGAAACTTTTGCTATTATTCAAAAATTTCATGATTCGATTTTGGAGGACACTTTGGCATAGATAAAACTGCATTTAAAATTTTAAATTCTAGATTTTATTGGCCTACCTTATTTAAAGATGTGAGACAATATGTGAAAATATGTGATCGATGTCAAAGGATGGGAAATATATCTAGGAAAGATGAAATGCCTTTAAACTATATATTGAAAGTTGAAATTTTTGATATATGGGGATTAGACTTTATGGGACCATTTGTTCCATCATCTGGAAAAATTTATATTTTATTAGCAGTTGATTATGTTTCAAAGTGGATTGAAGTTATTGCTTTACCAAACAGTGATTCCAAAAGTGTTTCAAAATTTTTAAAGAAAATGATATTTTCAAGATTTGGAATGCCTAAGATAATTATAACTGATGGTGGAAGTCATTTCAAGAATATAAGAATTCAATCATTACTACAAAAATTTGGAATCAAACATGGAATTGCAACTTCTTATCACCCTCAAACTAATGGAATGGCTGAAGTATCAAACAGAGAAATTAAAAGAATTTTAGAAAAGACTGTTAATCCTAAAAGAATTGATTGGGTTGATAGACTTGATTCTGCATTATGAGCTTATAGAACAGCTTATAAGACACCAATCGGAATGTCACCTTACCGGTTAATTTATGGTAAACATTGTCACTTACCTGTAGAACTTAAACATAAAGCTTATTGTACGATAAAGGAGTTTAATTTTAATTTGAATAAAGCAAGAGAAAAATGATTATTGCAACTAAATGAGATGGAAGAAATTAGAAACAAATCATATGACAATGTAAGAATTTATAAAGAGAAACTGAAGCTTTTGCATGATAAGAAAATTTCAAGAAATTTTTTTGAGCCTGGACATAAAGTATTACTGTTTAATTCTTGTTTAAGACTTTTTCCTGGAAAATTTAGATCTAAATGGATTGGACCTTATTTAGTTGAGAAAGTATACCATTATGGAGCTATGGATATTAAAGATCCAAAAACCGGAAAAATTATTAAAGTAAATGGATTAAGATTGAAGCCTTATTTGGGAGATATTAAGAAGATTTATAAAGAGGCTTATGAATTGAGTCAACTCGATTAAAGATTTACTTAAGTCGAGCTGACGACGTTAAACCAAATGCTTTGTGGGAGGCAACCCATAATTATCTTGTGTTTTTTGTGTTTTGATGAAAGGTTATGCCTCGATCTTGATTAATTTTATATTACTTTAGAAAAGTTTGATGCTCATAAGTCTTGGTTGACTTAGGCTGAAAATTATTTTGAAGTATGTAGAAATTAAAAATAGAATCACTCTATTTTGAATATGAGTAAAAAGGAGATTAAGTTAACCTTCATTATGATAGTTTACAATGTGAGTTATCGAGTCTAAATTACTCTTATCAGTATAATTTACCTATATTGGAGAACAAAATTTTGAAAATTTGACGATTAGGCGAAATGAAGTGGAACATAGTTCCAGCGCCTAGGCTCCAGAATTTGGTCCCTAAGCGCCAGAATCAATTATGTGTCAATAGGTCAGGCGCCTAGGCACCAGATTCGGCGCCTAAGCGCCACGGTTACTGGGTCATGCAAAAACCAAAAATTTTTCAGTTTTTCACACGATTTTCCCCTTTAAATCAACCCATCTTCTTCCTTAACCATCAAGCAATCAAAATTACGTCCCATACACTTTATTCTTGAGAGATTTGAGAAATTTTTAAAGAAATGGAAAGGAGAAATCATGGAGAAGAGGCTAGGGACAAGGTCTCAAGGGATCCTCAACCCTACTTCAATGGTTTCATCGCTGTAAGTTTAGAGAAAATTTGTAGTCATTTGGATATGTTTGAAGAAGATTTTAAAAGGATTGGAGATCAGCTTCATGAGATGTTTCATCAAGTTGAACATCTAGAATGACAAATGAAACTTCAATTTGATCATTTTGTGGCTTATCAAGATGCTCAAGTTGAAATGTATGTGAAGAACAAATGGATTGATGAAAAGACAGCTATGGATTTCCTGAGAGCATTAGTATTCTTTCCAAGTGGAATACACAATTTCCCTTGTGAAGATTAGAATATTCTGGTAATGAGATAGTTATTATGGTTTGTTGAGTCGTTGTATCGATTTAGAGAATCGATTGTGTTTGTTTGTGTATTTGCTTTCATGTTCAATGTGTGTTGTTTTTGCTTTGAAATTATTGTGTTTGAGTGTGTATTAGGAACTTAAAACAAGTATAATACTTATCTGGAATGTATTGAGTCAACATTGAAAATTATGAATGGAATTTAGTGAGTTTAATGTAAACTTAGTGTTTGATTGGTGGATTTAATATTTAATTTTTAAAACTTTTAGAAAATTTTTTGGAAGTTAGAAACTGAAGCTCTACTCTGAAATGAGTAATTGGAAGTTGAATTTATGAATTTTGGTGGAAAAACAAATTTAAAAAAAAAAATTTTGTGAAAGGCACCAGTTCGGCCTGCTACTAAGCGCCAGTTCGGCTTGCTACTCGAAAATTACCATTTAAACCCCCAAAAGCCATTTTTGACACCTAAGCTTCATCTTCTTCCCCATTTTCACGAAAATACATCCTCTAGATCCATTTTGAGGTCAAAACATCAAGGATTTGAGCGCCAAACCACTCGATTTCTTCGTCTCAAGGTCAGATCTACACTTTAAACCATTTATTTTCGAATTTCACCATAGATTTCCCTAAGTTTAGCTAAGAACCGAAAATTTAAAAAAATATTCAATTTTTAGTGATTTCTTTGGAATTCTAAACTTATTTTAAGTTTTATAAACTTAAAAGAGTTTAAATCTTTGATTCCTAAATTGGTTCTTGTTTTCTTTCACGTTTAGATGGCTCCAAAATCTAAGCGCTGGAAGGGACGAGAAAATTTTAATAGCAGCAAATTTCCAACTGCAGCTGCGCATTTTGACTTCCACGAACTTGCGTCGTCGAGAAATTTTATCTCGGAACGAAGTTTTTATCATCGTGGGGAGATGATCGAAAACACTATTGTTGCGCACAACTGGCAACGATTTTGTTACTTTATCGTTATTCGTTGTTATCCCGAGTTGTTCGAGAATTTTATGCAAATTTTCTGGATGTCGAAGATTCTGAAGTCTTTGTCAGAGGTATCAGAGTAGGATTTACTCCAGGAAGAGTCAACATATTCTATGGCCTGCCACCAACGATTGAGTGCTATTATTCTGGATTACCACCATCTGAGGGTGATTTGGATATGATTATTGCCTATTTGACTGACAGTATTGGAACTTAGAAGATCAGGAACGGCAAAAGGGTAGATTTCAAATCTTCCAAGCTGAATGGTGTATCTAAAGCATGGCACTACTTTATTTCTGCAAGATTTTTAACTTCCAACCACCTGAGTGAAGTGACTAGAGATCGAGCGATCTTAAATTACTGCATTCAGGAGAGGAAGCCTATGAATGTCGGGAGCATTATTTATGATTTTATGGAGTCTACTGCGAGGTCCAGCACTTCTATTGGATTAGGATTTCCATCTCTGATCTACTCACTATGTGTTAGTAATTGAGTCACAGCTGATATTTCTGAGGAGAAGCTGAAGTCTACTAAGCCAATTGGGCAGGAGAGTGTTAGTATCTATGATCCTCTTCGAGGGAAGAGATCAACCGCTCCTTCTACTTCTGCACATACTTCGGGTAGACCTTCTACTTCTAGACCCTCTACTTCTGCTGAGCCACCATCAAATTTCTGGGAATCAATGCATGATCATTTTTTAGAGAAACAGCAGGAGTTATTTCAAACTCACTGTAGGATTGATACTATTGATAGAAAACTAGATCATTTATCTGATTATACACTGAGGAAGAGTAATTACGATGCTGAGTATGATGAAGCCCTATTCAGATTTCTGAAGGGTGAACATGATGTTAGCTTTCCTACTTTTCCTAGTTTCACACCATTTGTAGATCCTAAGGATGTAGAATTTTCCTTTGGTGATGAAGATGATGATGAGGCTACAACTAGTGATTAGTAGTTATCGATTTCTTTGATGTGCTTTACTCGTTAGTTTGTTTTATTTGGATTGTTTGTTAGTTTTGTATTTGATGTATGTTGACTGTTTAGTGTTAGGATTCTGTTGTGTTGAGACTGAAATTAGAATTAATTTATATGTTGTTTCAGTTTAATGTTTAGTAATAAATTATTTTGCTCTGTTTTAATTATGTTTCAAATTTAATATCATCATCAATTAGCTGCTTACCCTTCTATATACATGCTTCAATTTTATCTTAATTATTCATAAAAGCATGATTAGAAGTTAATTTTTCTTCTTAAGATTATTTTTACATACTTATTAAAAATTCTGATGATTTTCTTTCTCTCATACTTTCAAATTATCATAGTATACTAAAACTTAAGTTTGGGGAAGGGAAAATCCATTCAAAATTAAATTTTATTTGTCCTTAAAGAACTAATATTTTCTTAAAAATAAAAAAACTTTTTAACATAACTTAAGGAATGAAGAATTTACTTGAGATCAGTTTTATTTTTGAAATTATAAACAATTTAGTGAAATTAACCAAAATTTTACTAACTTTGATTGATTTTAAGAATAGAATTATTTAACTTAAAGAAGATTGAGATAAAGAATTTTTCTATTCATGGTAGAAATAATAGAATTTTAAAATTATTAAGTAATAAAAAATTATCACTTGAAAAAGAAAAGATTGGAATTCTTTTTGAATTTTTATTTATGTTATAATAATTAAGTGGAAATGTATAAGTTTTGAAAATATAAGTTAAGGATAGTGAAGTTCAAAACCATTAACAGGCTATCCAGATATAGTAATCCTCTCTATATATATAAAAAAAAGAAAAAAAAAGATAGAGAGGAGAAGCTTGAAGAAATGCCTAATCAAAAATTGTCTTCACTTGAATTATCTTATAGAAAGAAAACTAGTTACATATTTAACTTGATTTTTATACATAAATATTTATTTGGAAAAGATTTTTCAAGAAGATTTTTTTCTTGTAAATAATCTATGAAAGCTTAATATAATAGACTTCTATTATTTTCAAAATGAATGAAAATTTGAAATCTTATGATTTGGTAGTTAAATATTCTTTAAATTCTTAAAATTAAACCTAGTTAGTGAAATTGTGTTAATAATTTACTAAAGACTTTATAAAATCAAAAATTATAAGGAATCTTAAAAATTTATCTTTTATTTACAAAAGTTATATTTTATGAAGTAAAAAGAGTTACTTGAGGACAAGTAACATTTCAGTTTGGGGGATTTTGATCTATAAAAAATACATATTTCTTTATGTCTTAATTCTTATCAATTTCTAAGGATATTATGCTTTAATGAAAGGTATTTTTGTGTTTTTGGATGTAGGTAATGTAAAAAGGTCTAAGAAGGAAAATGGAGCAAAAAGGAGCAAAAATGGAGCAAAATAACAAAAGTATAAAAAAATATGGCCTGGCGCATAGGCGCCAGAAACTGGCGCCTAAGCGCCAGACTCGATACGAAAACTGTCAAGTTTTTGACAACGTTTGATTAGTAATTTTGACGGAGTGAGCGGTTATTGGACATTCTAGAAGGCTGGCAGTTGTTCCTTGATAATAGGACATGTGATACACTACATTTGGACGCTCCAAAATGGTTTTAATCACGAAGAGGTGCGAGCCAAAGTGAAGAGGTGCGAAGAACTGGACGCGGTGTCCGGCGCCTAGGCGCCAGACCGACCTTCTAGAAGATTCATTGAATGTGGACATGTTTTGAAGAGGTGCCTCAAGGCAACTCTTGAAGCCTATAAATAGAGGTCCATTTCTTCAGAAAACGTGCCCCTCCCATTGTACCCCTTTCTCTTATCTAATTTAGGATCTCTCATCCTTAGATAGAGAATTAGAGAGAGAAATTTAGGGCCACTTTTATTTAGTTTAGTGAGTTTATTTTCAAGTTGTTGCATCTGGAGTTCATTACACTGTGGAGTCAGTAGGAATCAGAAGATCTGTAGAAGAAATATTTGAGATAAGTATATTTTTATATTTGATTCAAAGTTTAATTATCATGTTTAGTTATTTATTTTCAATGTGTTCTGAGTAGTTTGTTACTTTCTTACTTCAATTATGAGGAGATAGATAAGATAATATAAAGATTCATTGGAGAATTAAAATTATTTTCAAAATATTGTGATGATATTAATACCTGATATTACTTTACTTTTTAAATTGGCCAATTGAATTGTTAAAACATGATGAAGAGTTTTGAGACCTTGAAGGAGAAGAACTCTTAACTTGTAAATGTCACACGAATCCTTGGGTAGTAGAAGGCCATGTGCGGGATTATTCATGGTGAAGTGCAAATAAATAGGAAGATAATATTTAAAGGGGGTAGAATTGATAAGTTTTTAGAGTGACAGACTAAATTCTTATAACTTAATTTATAGACTAGGAAAGGGTCACTAGTAGGGCCGACCATAGCCTCCCTTAGACATCTAGATGTGTGAGCCAAGATTAACCCATTCTACTAACAATACATCCGGACCTATTCTGTAAATTAGTCAATGTTCTTTGCGCCTGGATCAAAGTGTAAAGAATAAGAATGCTTCTATTTGGCACAATACCATAAATCAAATTCTCCAACGAATATTAAATTATCTTGAAAATCTTAGATTAATTGAAGGAAAGAAAGTTGTTTATTTTATATAGAATTCATAAAATCTTATTATTGTTTTCTTTATTTGCATCTAGTAAATTAATAGTAATTTATAATCAAATTAAAAGATAAAATAAAAATATTTTTACTATTTTATTTCGCTTTCACTTCATAGAAAATTTATTTCTATAATCAAATTTATTTCTATAAATTCTTATAACTTGCCCCTTTACGGCCCGAAGAGGAATGAAAGTTATATCGAATTGCAACAAAACCATCGTCCAACTAGCAAGTCTACCAAAAAGCGTCGGTCGGGTCATCAAATATTGCAATGGATTAAACTTCGAAATAAGGTTGACCTTATAAGAAAGCATGTAATGCCTGAGCTTTTGAGTGGCGAAGATCAGGGCCAAACAATGCTTTTCAATCGATGGATACTTTACTTCCATCAGAATTAGATGACGACTTAAGTAGTAAAGAGCATTTTCTTTCCTCTCGTCATTGATCTGGGCTAGTAGGGCTCCGAGGGAGTCATTTAACACCGCGGTATAAAGTATCAACGGTCGACCCGAGACTGGGGCTGCTAAGACAGGAGGTGTCATTAAATACTGCTTATTGTCCTCAAAGGCCCACTGGCATTGCTCTTCCCAAAAAAATTTGGTGTCCTTTTTAATTAATGCTGAGAAGGGTTGACACCTACCAAACAAATTCGAGATAAAGCGTCGAAGATATGCCAACTTCCCTTGAAAGGATCGTAGTTGTTTCAAAGTTTTGGGAGGCAGCATTTCTAAGATAGCTTTAATCTTTTCCGGATCGATTTCAATTCCATGATGTCGGACAACAAATCCTAAGAATTTCCTAGAGGTTACGCCGAAGGTGCATTTCAAAAGATTCATCTTAAGGTTAAATTACCTTAATCGCTCAAAAACAATTCTCAAATCATACAAGTGATCATCCTTCAGTTTGCTCTTGATGACTACATCATCCATGTAACACTCGACTTGGTTGTGAATGAGATCACCAAAAATCCTTGTCATTGCTCTTTGGTAAGTTGCTCCTACGTTCTTCAACCCGAAATGCATCACTGTGTAGCAGTATATTCTGATCGGCGTTCTGAAGGCTGTGAGCTTCTCATCCTCCGGTGCCATCTTTATCTGATTGCACCCTAATGATCCATCCATGAAAGAGAAGATCTCATGTGTCAAAGCGATGTCGATCATCAATTCTGGAATTTGTAGTGGAAACTCATCTTTTCGACATGCTTTATTCAAATCTCTGAAATCCATGCAGATTCTGATCTGTCCATTTTTCTTTCTGACTGGTACCACATTGGCTAACCAGGTTGGATATTGTTCTTCACGGACAAATTTAGAGTCTATTAGCTTCTTAACTTCGGCTATAACTTGTTATTCAGTCTCTAGACACATTCTTCTGGGAGCTTGTCTGACTGGAACGACAGCGTGATCCACTCTTAGTTTGTGAACTAGAACTTCTGGAGCTAATCCTGACATTTCATCGTAACTCCAAGAAAAAAAGTCTTTAAATTCCATCAGTAGTTTGATCATGTTTTCAGAGTCTTCTTTATTGAGTAAGGAACTAACAATGGTCGGCCTAGGCTCTTCGCTAGTACATAAGTTAACTTCCATTAACTCATCTATTGTAGATTTAATTTCTTCTTCGAATTCTGGTGGAGCATCTCCAATTGGAAGATCTTCAAGATTATCTTAAGTTTCTAAGCAGTCTTCATTAGGCTCACAAGTGAAAACCAAGCAAAATCCTGTATCATCAACTGATCCTACTGTGCTGAATCCGAGACCTTGCTTTGAATTGTGAGGCCGACTGGCATTATTCTATAATTTTTCAAATTGTTGTGATTGACCTTTTGTCCATTGTTTAGGTAAGACACCACGATGAATTAAACTCTGAACACAGGGAGAGTACCACTCAAAAGGCAATTCCATTAATTTAGATGGAGTAAAGTCTTCAAGTTGTACATCATTTCCAGTTTTGGAAGAAAAAGCGCCAAGGTAGAATTTGATCAGTTTAGTACCGCCACCATGCACTTCCTTGACCACCATACCTTCGACCTTATTAGGATGGATCGTGGTCAGGGTCATAGCTTGTACATAGTGGTTAATCTTCTCGTACATTCGTTTGTATTCTTAATACTTTTCTTCTTTAAGAGAGATCTTGTATTAGGGTTTCTTCCTACTTATTGTCGCTGCTTCTTTCTTGATTTCTTCTTCTTCGGAACTACTCTCCCAATCAACTTCGATGACCGGTTTCTTTTGTTCAACTGTTCCACCATTTCTTCCTCGACCTCATCCCCTGCTTCGACCTCGAGTGCGAGTTCTGGAGAAACCTTCACCATCTCGTTGTAAGGGAGTGGTGAGTAACTGTTGAACTAGAATTTCAGGTTCTTCATCATCTTGAACTTCTTTTGCTTCATTTGGTACGGTATTCTGGAAAAGATTGTTTTCTTCGGAGGCGCGTAGTAGGCTGCATCTTCATGAATTCCGATTTCATGCACGAAGAATGGTTGCAAATCACCTTTGATACACTATTCTCCTCTTATATAATACTTTATGCAATGGTGCAGAGATGACGGTACCATTTGGTTTTCATGTATCCATGATCGACCCAGTAGAGCATTGAACATTGTCTCAGAATTAATTATATGAAATTTTGCGGTTGTCTTTGCTAAATCTCCGGTCTTCATTAATAGTGTTATCGATCCAAGAGCTCTTTCTCCTTTCTGATTGAAGCCTATTAATAACATCTTGTCTGCTTCGAGGTCGCGAGCATCAATTTCCAAATATGCTAACATTAGAAGGCTCATTATGTTGAATTATGCTCCCGGATCAACTAACACCCTGGAGAGCGTGAACTTTCCAATAGTGACTGAGATGTATAACGCTAGATTGTCATCAGCTGTTCCAAGTAGCAAATCATTGTTCGTGAAGGTAACACCTCACTATTGTTTTAACGAGCAAATCTCGTCTAAGGAATTACCGGCCCTTTGAGCTAAACAAATTTCTGGATCAAGTAAGGCCTTGATCAGAGTTTCTCTCATCTCCATTGATAGGATCAGAGTGTCATAGATGCTCAGTTTGGCTGGCAGCTTCCTAAGATGGGCTAGCACATTGTAATCCACTTTTTTACCAGGTTCTTCAATTTCTCCCTGAATGGGCAATTCCTCCGTTGGGGTTGGCTCTTCCTGAGCAACCACCTGCTTTCCTTTATCCTTTGGACCCATTCTCGAGGGTAGAACTTTTCCACTTCTTAAATTGACCTCTGTTATCTCTTCTGCATCTGGTGCTGAACCTGCCAGGGTCTTCCCTTGAATTGGAACGACTGGCTTTTCTACAGTTGCTTCAGAATCTGATAGCTCTAATTCTATTGTGATTGGAGCTCCTCAGAATTCACAAATGGACTCGTCGCTCGTTGAGCTTTCGTGGCCATCCTTAAGAACTTCTTCTCCTTCGTCGTGGTCCTCGAGGTGTACTATTATTTAAGAAACATTATTTGTATCAAAATCAAAATCCGGATTAGGTTGGTTGTCGTTAGTTACGTAATCGTTAGAAATAGTCAAAACATAGCCAACACTAAAACTCTTATCATTATAAGATCCCACCGGGGCGAGGAAATAATCATACAGAGTAAGAGGTCCGAGGGATTTCTCCCCCGAATCAGAAACAACCATTCTGGGATAAGCAGGCCCTAGTCTACCCTTCGGAGCCTCGGTCTTCTTCTCTTCCACGATCTTCTCCTCCTTCTTGGGTGGTTCTTCAATCGCTCTGAGTTGAAGCACGCACCGAAGCGGTCTGGATGTGATAAAAAATTTTCTTTGAAGACTTTTTCCAGATAGTACTCCATCCATCGTCAGTCGTCTATGGGTCTATTAGAACAATAGGATCCGTTGAAATAACATTGACAGAACCTCCTTTTTGGGGCTCCATCATGTATTCCTTCGGGATCGTTATGTTCCCTATTCGGAGATGATCATCGAGCCAATTCTTAATGGTGAGGCTGTCTTCTATCTTATGTCCGAGCATCCTGTGGTAGAGACAATAGTTCAGATGATCCTTCTTGTCGACTTCTTCTGGCCTTTTGGGCTCTGGTAGTTGAAAGTCGGGTGTCTTCATCAAACTGTAAAACATCTTTTCCATTGCTTCAGTCTTGAAGGGATATTATTTATTCATGAGTTCTTTCAGGGCAAGCTGTGGGTGAGGCGGAGGCTGATCATGCTGCCATGATTGATAGCTCGGTTGTGGCTGTTGATAGTTCTGTTGAGGTTGCTAATAAATCTGCTGAGGTTGCTAATAGATCCATTTTGGTGGTTGATAACTAGGTTGTGACCGCTCTGACTGTATTTGTATTGGCTGCTTACCTTTGTCTACTGCCACGATGATCCCGGATTTCTTTTCGAATGCCTTTACGGGCTTCTGTTTATCAGTCTTGTCAATGAAACTCAGCTATTTTGCCCCCTCCTGCAAGCTCCCGGCCTTGCTAAGAAACTTCTTGAAAGTCTTAATTGTGAATCCTTTGAGGAGAAATGCTATCGGGCCATGGATACTCTTCAATAGGATACTGACTGCATGCTGTTCCTGAAGCTGAGGTTCACACTTCATGCTTAAGTTCCTCCATCGAAGTATGTAATCTACTAAAGTTTCGTTTGGTTTCTGTTGCACCACCACTAGATCACAGATAGTGATGTAGTGTCGAGCTCCGGCAAAATGTTTAACGAAAAGATATTACAACCATCCCAAGGACATTCAAAGTCGGTGACTTGGTTCTAGTTCTCAAGAGACCTATTCTTTCACACCGCAAGATAGGAGGTAAATTTGAATCGACTTGGAAGGGGTCATTCGTGGTCGAGACAGTCTACTCTGGAGGTTCCTACCAACTTGTATTGCCATGGAGAACGACCTATGCTTCCAATTAATGGACGATATTTGAAGAAGTATTACGCAACCTGATGTTTTGAAGGATGAACTTTAAAAAAAATGGAGTCTCATTCCTAGAAGCACGGGTGAAGTAATCATTTTTAACTGGGTCCGAACCCAAAACATAAAAATGGATGATAAAAAAAATCATTAAAAAAATATGTTAAAAAGAAAATATGTGAAATCATAATAAAAAAATTTTGATCATTTCTTTTAAATCAGCTCACTCCTGATCTTTCCTCATCTTTTCCTACTCTTTTTAAAAACATAAAAAAAAGAAATGAATAAAAGCTTTCCATTAATAAGTAAACTGTCTTATTGTTCTTGTTCTTAGTACAACCCCTGATCCTTTCCTTGTTGTTCGCAAGGGAATGTCGAACGGGTGGTTGGTTATGAACTTTAAGAATGGCATGAGTCTAGCACTCAACAAAAAGATGATGAAGAATAGGGCTGTGATTGAGATCAACTCCGATTTCACACTATCCGGACTACAGTACGAAGAAACTGATTGGACCTCGATTGACCGGGAAGAGTTCCACAGCCAGACAGTGATGAAATTTGGTGGCCCAAGTCAGCAGTCCACCAGCAAGAAAAGAAAAGCAAACTCCGCTCAAGCAACGGGGGAAGATAAGAAAGTTAAGTCCATGGTTGCTACAGCAGAAGGCAGGCTTGTCAGTGCCTTGCCCACAGAAGTTCAAGAATTAAGAAGAGCTACTCTCACTCTGACCAAACGAAGAAACAAGAACCGTCACATTCGTAAGATATTGACCAAGCTAGCAGCGGATCAACATGAAGAGATAGTTGCTACCGTCAGTGCAAGTACTTCGAAGCAATCAGTTCAGCAGAGGCCAGAAAAGAGGAGATCAACTCCAAGAATTGCAAAAAGGATGAAGAAATTTCAAGAAGAGCAGAAACAGAATCGGTACCACGACGCCAGACAGATGCACCAGTTTTGAAGAGTCTTGTTGCGAAAGCAACCCCGAAGGATGTCGTGACAGAGACTTTCCCTGAGGAGCCGAGATATGCAGGAGAGCGTGTTGGGGTTGAACCATACATCCCACAGTACATTACCAGACCTCGCCAGTTGCAAATAATTTTGATATACGAACTGGAAAGGATGCAGAATGTTGAAAAAAAAACTTTTGAATATTTTGAGAGAATCCGAGGCAAGAGAATCAACATCCTGGAGGGCCTTGAGCTGCATACAGATGTGTTCTCAGACTATGAGCAGCAGCAAATTGTGGACTGTGTCATCGAGCTTCAGAAAATGGGTCGAGCTGGTCGTTTGAGAGAGAAGACCTACTCAGAACCTCGAAGGTGGATGAAAAGAAAAGGAAGAGTTACAATCCAGTGCAGGTGTTGCTACAACTTCACTGAAGATAGAAAGGGAAATCCACCAGGGATACTCCGTCGTAGTGAGGTGGATCCGATGCCAAGAATTATCAAGAGAATGGTAAAAAGGATGGTGACATGGAGGGTATTGCCTGTAGATTGCATACCCAACAGCTGCATCATTAACATATACAGGGAGGGCGATTGCATACCGCCACACATAGATCATCATGAATTCATCAGACCTTTCTGCATAGTGTCTTTCATCAACCAATGTAACATCATGTTTGGATCTGACCTCTGGATAGCAGGCCTCAAAGAATTCCGATGGCTGGTGGAGATACCACTACCGGTAGGTTCCGTCTTGGTGTTAAAAGGGAATGGAGCGGACATAGCTAAACATTGCATTCCAGGAGTACTTGTTGAGCGGATCTCCATGACTTTCAGAAGGATGGATGACAGAAAAATGCCTTTCCACTTTCATCCAGATGTAGAGTTAGAGAGTCTTCGGCCTTACGAGCTGTGATCTACATGGGAGATATCACACCTCCAATGCACATCCGAATGGCATTTCCTGTGAAGGATGTCTTGGAAGGTGATGTTATTGTCCATGTATCTCACGATTCAGACATGGATTGCTAGAAATAATGATTCTCAAATCATACTATACCTCGATGACCACGACGAAGGAGAAGACATTCCCAAGGATGGCTACAAAAGCTCAACGAGTGACGAGTCCATTTGTGAATTCTGAGGCGCTCCAATCACAATAGAATTAGAGCTATCAGATTCTGAAGCAACTGCAGAAAAGCCAATCGTTCCAATTCAAGGGAAGACACCGACAGGTTCAGCACCAGATTCAGAAGAGATAACAGAGGTCAATTTAAGAAGTGGAAAAGTTCTACCCCTTAGAATGGGTCCAAAGGATAAAGGAAAGCAGGTGGTTGCTCAGGAAGAGACAACCCCAACGGAGGAATTGCCCATTCAGGATGAAATTGAAGAACCTGGTAATAAAGTGGATTACAATGTGCTAGCCCATCTTAGGATGCTACCAGCCAAACTGAGCATCTACGATGCTCTGATCCTGTCAAAGGAGATGAGAGAAACATTGATCAAGGCCTTACTTGATCCAGAAATTTGTTTAGCTCAAATGGCCGGTAATTCCTCATATTTGCTCGTTAAAAGAACAGCGAGGTGTTGCCTTCACGAACAATGATTTGCAACTTGGAACTGCTGATCACAATCGACCATTATACATCTCAGTCACTATTGGAAAGTTCACGCTCTCCAGGGTGTTAGTTGATCCGGGAGCATCAATCAACATAATGAGCCTTCGAACGTTAGCATATTTGGAAATTGATGCTTGCGACCTCGAAGCAGACAAGATGTTATTAAGAGGCTTCAATCAGAAAGGAGAAAGAGCTCTTGGATCGATAACACTATTAATGAAGACCGGTGATTTAGCAAAGACAACCACAAAATTCCATATAATTGATTCTGAGACATCGTTCAATGCTCTACTGGGTTGGCCGTAGATCCATGAAAGCCGGATGGTACCGTCATCTCTGCACCAGTGCATAAAGTATTATGAAGGAGGAGAACAATGTATCAAAGGTGATTTGCAACCATTTTCCGTACATGAAATCAGAATTCATGAAGATGCAGCCTACTACGCGTCTTCGAAGAGAACAATCTTCTCCAGAATACCGTACCAAATGAAGTAAAAAAAGTTCAAGACGATGAATAACCTGAAATTCTAGTTCAACAGTTACTCACCACTCCCTTACGGCGAGATGGTGAAGGTTTCTCTAGAACTCACACTCGAGGTCGAGACCGGGGACGAGGTCAAGGAAGAAACGGTGGAACAGTTGAACAAAAGAAACTGGTCATCAAAGTTGATTGAGAGAATAGTTCCAAAGAAGAAGAAATCAAGAAGGAAGCAGCGACAATAAGTCAGAAGAAACCATAATTCAAGATCTCTCCCGAAGAAGAAAAGAATTGAGAATACAAATCAATGTACGAGAAGATTAACCACTATGTACATGCTATGACCTTGACCCCGATCCATCCTAATAAGGTCAAGGGTATGGTGGTGAAGGAAGTGCATGGTGGCGGTACTAAAACCGATCAAATTCTACCATGGCACTTCTTCTTCCAAAATTGAAAATGATGTACAATTTGAAGACTTTACTTCATCTGAATTAATGGAATTGCCTTTTGAGTGGTACTCTCTCTGTGTTTAGAATTTAATTCAACGTGGTGTCTTATCTAAACAATGGACAAAAGGTCAATCAAAACACTTTGAAAAATTAAGGAATAATGCCAGTCAGCCTCACAATTCAAAGCACAGTCTCGGATTCGGCACAGTAGGATCAGTTAATGATACGGGATTTTGCTTGGTTTTCACTTGCGAGCCTAATGAAGACTGCTAGGAAACTTCAAATAATCTAGAAGATCTACCAATTGGAGATGCTCCACCAGAATTTGAAGAAGAAATTAAATCTATAGACGAGTTAATGGAAGTTAACTTAGGTACTAGCGAAGAGCCTAGGCTGGACTTTGTTAGCTCCTTACTCAATAAAGAAGACTCTGAAATCATGATCAAACTACTGATGGAATTTAAAGACTGTTTTGCTTGGAATTAATATGAAATGCCAGGATTAGCTGCAAAAGTTGTAGTTCACAAACCAAGAGTGGATCACGCTGTCGTTCCAGTCAGACAAGCTCCCAGAAGAATGCATCTTTAGATTGAACAACAAGTTATAGCCGAAGTTAAGAAGCTAATAGACACTAAATTTGTCCGTGAAGAACAATATCCAACCTGGTGAGCCAATGTGGTACCGATCAGAAAGAAGAATGGACAGAACAAAATCTGCATGGCTTTCAGAGATTTGAATAAAGCATGTCTAAAAGACGAGTTTCCACTACTAATTCCAGAATTGATGATCAACAACACTTTGACACATGAGATCTTCTCTTTCATGGATGGATCATCAGGGTACAATCAGATAAAGATGGCACCGGAGGATGAGAAGCTCACAACCTTCAGAACGCCGATCAGAATATACTGCTACACAGTAATGCCTTTCGGGTTGAAGAACGCAGGAGCAACTTACCAAAGAGTAATGACGAGGATTTTTTATGATCTCATTCACAACCAAGTCGAGTGCTACATGGATGATGTAGTCATCAAGAGCAAACTGAAGGAAAATCACTTGTATGATTTGAGAATTATTTTCGAAAAATTAAGGCAATTTAACCTTAAGATGAAACCTTTGAAATGCACATTTGGTGTCACCCTGTGAAATTCTTAGGATTTGTTGTTCAACATCGTGGAATTGAAATTGATCCGGAAAAGATTAAAACTATCTTAGAAATGCTGCCTCCCAAAACTTTGAAACAACTACGATCCTTTCAAGGGAAGTTGGCATATCTTCGATGCTTTATCTCGACGCTTTATCTCGAATTTGTTAAGTATGTGTCAGCTCTTCTAGGCATTAATTAAAAAAAGGCCAAATTTGTTTGGGAAGAGAAATGCCAGCGGGCCTTCGAGGAAATTAAGTAGTATTTAATGACACCTCCTGTCTTAGCAGCCCCAGTCTCAGGTCGACCGCTAATACTTTATACCACGGCTTTTTATGACTCCTTCGGAGCCCTGATAGCCCAGATCAATGACAAGGGGAAAGAAAATGCTCTTTACTACTTAATTCATTGTCTAATTCTGATGGAAGTAAAGTATCCTTCGATTGAAAAGCATTGTTTGGCCCTGATCTTCGCCGCTCAAAAGCTCAGGCATTACATGTTTTCTCATAAGGTGAACCTTATTTTGATGTTTAATCCATTGCAATATTTGATGACCCGACCGACGCTTTCGCAGACTTGCTAGTTGGTCGATGATACTATTGCAATTTGATATAATTTTCGTTCCTCTTCGTGCCGTAAAGGGGCAAGTCCTAGCAGACTTCCTCGCAACACAACCTTTGCCGGCAGAATCACCGCTCAACGACGACTTGCCTGACAAGCAGATAATGAGCCTAGAAGACCCCGATGATCAGCGTTGGGAATTGTACTTTGATAGAGCATCCTCAGCACAGAAAGATAAAGAATTACAAATGATAGTGCCAGGTAAGGCAGGAATTGGACTAATCTTTATAACATCAGAGCGGGGGATGTTAAGGTTTTCCTACCATTTAACAGAACTGTTTACAAACAATGAAGTAGAATACGAGGCCCTTATAACCAGACATGAATTGACCATTCAGATGGGTATAACAGATATCAATATCTACGGAGTTTCACAGTTAATCATTCAGCAGGTCGCAGGACAGTACAAAATTTTGAAACCAAGGCTCGAGCAGTACTTTCAGTATGCAATGAAGTTGCTAGAGCAGATTCCGAATGTAGCAATCTATAAGATCCCTGGAAGAGAAAATACTCTTGCATATGAGCTAGCCCGCCTTGCGAAATTGTTTTCCTACATATAGGATGAGTCAGTTGAAATGTCAGTTCAAGGACGACAGGTCCTCTCACAGCTCGACATGGATGCAATAAACAAGTTAGAAAAGAAGAAGAAATAGTTGCAGCAGTAACACAAATTACATAGGATTGGCGGCAGCCATTAATTAACTACCTGCAAATAGGAAACCTACCAGACGATAAGTCATTAGCTCATCAGATTAAGAAAAGAACTCTGTCATACGCATTAATAAACAATATGTTATACAAAAGGTCTTTTGACCAGATGTGGTTAAGGTGCCTAAGTCGGTTTGAGGCTCATAAAATTGTTAAAGAGGTGCACTCAGGACTTTGTGTCGCTCATCAGTGAGGTCCGAAAATGAAAATGAAGATTAAGAGACTAGGGTACTACTGGCCCTCAATGATGATCGACTGCATGAAAGTTGCGAAGAAATGTCACCAGTGCCAAATGCATGGAGTGGTTCTACATCAACCTCTAAATGTGCTGCATCCGAAAATTATGTCGTGGTCATTTGAGTGTTGGGGCACATATATCGTGGGTCTGATAGAACCGCCTTCCTCAAGGGGGCATCGTTTCATCCTTGCAGCTACAGACTACTTTTCCAAGTGGGCAGAAGCTATACTGCTCAGAGAAGTGAATGCGCACCATGTGCTACAGTTCTTCAAAAATTAAGTCGTCTACCATTTCGGGATACCACACAGAATTATCTCAGACAACAGATCCGCATTTAGAAGTACAAAGATCAACAATTTTGTCAGAAGACACGGGATTTATTGGCACTATTCGACAATCTACTACCCAAGAGCAAACGGCTTGGCCGAGGCTTTTAATAAAACTCTCGTCTAAATTTTAAAGAAGACTTTGGACGACTACAAAAGAAATTGGCACGAGAAGTTGTTAGAAGCATTATGGGCCTACAGAACCACTTTTAAAACTCCTACTCAGTCTACGCCCTATGCTCTAGTGTACGGGTCCAAAGTCCTCTTACCCTTGGACGTTCAGCTTCCGTCTCTCAGAATCGCAGTTGGGATTAAAATTACTACAGAAGAGAATATCGAATTACGACTAGAAGAATTGGAAAGTTTGCAAGGAAAATGACTTTCTGCAGAGCAGAATTTGGAACTGTATCAAGCCAAGGTGATCCAGGCCCACGATAAACTGGTCCGCCCAAGGACATTCAAAGTCGGTGACTTGGTTCTAGTTCTCAAGAGACCTATTCTTGCACACCGTAAGATAAGAGGTAAATTTGAACTGAAATGGGAGGGTTCGTTCGTGGTCGAGATAGTCCACTCTAGAGGTTCCTACCAACTTGTGAATTTCCATGGAGAACGACCTATGGTTCCAATTAATGGATGATATTTGAAGAAGTATTACACAACCTGATGTTTCGAAGGATGAACTTTAAAAAAATGGAGTCTCATTCCTAGAAGCACTGTTGAAGTAATCATTTTTAACTGGGTCCGAACCCAAAACATAAAAATGGATGATAAAAAAATTATTAAAAAAATATGTTAAAAAGAAAATATTTGAAATCATAATAATAAAATTTTGATCATTTCTTTTAAATCAAATCACTCCTGATCTTTCCTCATCTTTTGCTACTCTTATTAAAAACTTAAAAAAAAAGAAACGAATAAAAGCTTTCCATTAATAACTAAACTTTCTTATTGTTCTTGTTCTTAGTACAGCCGCTGATCCTTTCCTTGTTATTCGCAGGGAAATGTCGAACGAGCGGTTGGTTCTGAACTTTAAGAATAGCTTGAGTCTAGCACTCGACGAAAAGATGATGAAGAATGGGGCCGTGATTGAGATCGACTCTGATTTCACACGGGCCGGGCTACAATACAAAGAAACTGATTGGACCCCGATTGACCGGGAAGAGTTCCACAGCCAGACAGTGATGAAATTGGGTGGCCCAAGTCAGTAGTCCACCAGCAAGAAAAGAAAAACAAACGACGCTTAAGCAACGGGGGAAGACAAGAAAGTTAATTCCATGGTTGCTACAGGAGAAGGCAGACTTGCCAGCGCCATGCCCACAGAAGATCAAGAAGTAAGAAGAGCCACTATCACAAAACAAGAACCGTCGCATTCGTAAGATGCTGACCAAGCTAGCAGCAGATCAACATGAAGAGACAGTTGCTACCGTCAGTTCAAGTACTTCGAAGAAATCAGTTCAGCAGAAGCCAGAAAAGAGGAGATCAACTCCAAGAACAATAGAAAGGATGAAAGAAATTTCAAGAAGAGCAGAAATAGAATCGGTGCCACGACACCAGACAGATGCACCAGTTTTGAAATGTCTAGTTACGAAAGCAACCCCGAAGGATGTCCTGAAAGAGACTATCCTCGAGGAGCTGAGACATGCAAGAGAGCGTGTTGGGGTTGAACTATACATCCCACAGTACATTACCAGACCCCACCAGTTGCAAATAATTCCAGAATATGAATTAGAAAGGATGCAGAATGTTGAAAAAAAAAACTTTTGAATATTTTGAGAGAATCCGAGGCAAGAGATTCAACATCCTGGAGGGCCTTGAGCTGCATACAGATGTGTTCTCAGACTATGAGTAACAGTAATTTGTGGAATGTGTCATTGAGCTTTAGAAAATGGGTCGAGCTGGTCTTTTAAGAGAGAAGACCTACTCAAAACCTCGAAGGTGGATGAAAAGAAAAGGAAGAGTTACAATCCAGTGCTGGTGTTACTACAACATCGCTGAAGACAGAAAGGGAAATCCACCAGGGATACTCCGTCGTAGTGAGGTGGATCTGATGCCAAGAATTATCAAGAGAATGGTAAAAAGGATGGTGACATGGAGGGTATTGCCTGTAGATTTAACCCGATATAAATATATGCGTACAAAAATCTTCTTTCCTGACAACGGTGCCAAAAACTTGAGCAGAAGTCCTCTGAAGATCAACGTACAAATTAATGCTTTCAAAAATATATGTGATAAATAATAATAGCGGCTAGTATATATAAATATAATTTTATGAAAAATATTTTACACACTAGGGGTACTACGCAAGTATACGTATCATATCAAGTAATATAGGACTTTGAAACAAAGACCCCAATATCGTTCCCACGAGGAGAGAGTTATAGATCTTTAAATATTTTTATTTTAAAGTATTTCTTTTATAGTCAAAAATAAAATATCTTTAATTTACTAGATACAATAATAAAGCAGAAATAAAATGATTGATATAAATAGCATTAAGAAAGCAACTTTCTCCCTTTCAATTAATATAAGATTTTCCAAGATAATAATAATATTCATGGAGAATATAAATTTATGGTATTGTGCCAAATATAAGAATTCCTATTCTTTATCTTTGCTCGATAGTATAAAGAACATTGACTAGCCTATAGATCAGGTCCGGATGTATTTTTAGTAGAATGGGTTAATCTAGGCTCACACTACTAGATGTCCAAGGGTGGCTATGGTCGGCCATACTAGTGACCCTTTCCTTTTCTTTAAACCAAATCATAAGAATTTAGTCTGTCACTCTAAAAAATTATCACTTCTACGCCCAATATATAATATTTTCCTATTTATTTGCACTTCACCTTGAATAACCCGCACAAGGCCTTCGGCTACCCAAGGATTCATCTGATATCTACAAGTTAAGAATTCATCTCCCTCTAGGTCTCAAAACTCTTCAACAGGTTTTAACAATTTAAATGGCCAATTTAAATAGTAAATTAAGAACCGGTATTAATATCATCACAATGTTTTAAAAATATATAATTTTTAATTCTTCGACGAATTTTGTATTATCTTATTTATGTTTTCATAATTGAAAGGAGAAAGTAAAGTAACTACTCAAAACACATTGAAATTAAATAACAAAACATAATAAATAAACTTTGAATCAAAATAAAAATACTTATCTTAGATGTTTCTCCTACTGAACTTCTGATTCCTACTGACTCCACAGCGTAATGAACTCCAGATGAACCAAATCTTTCGAACTCTAAATACAAACTCTAAAATAAACTCACTAATTTATGAAGGAAAGTAAAATGGTGGCCCTAATATTATCTCTCTAATTCTCTCTCTAGGTTGGGTGTTTTTCTCTGCAGGAGTACCCTCCTTTTTATAGTTTTCAAGGCTTGCCTCAAGGTACCTCTTCAAAATGTGCCAAAATTCAATGAATCTTCTAGAAGGTGTGTCTGGCGCCTAGGCGCTGGAATCTGGGGCCTAGGCGCCAGACACCGTGTCCAGTTCTTCGCACTTCTTCACTTTGGATCGCACCTCTTCGCGATTAAAACCATTTTAAAGCGTCCAAATACATTGTATCACATGTCCTAAAAACCAGGAACAACTGACAGTCTTCTAGAAGGTCCAATAACCACTCACACCATCAAAATAACTGACCAAAAGTTGTCAAGAACTTAACAATTTTCTGTATTGAGCTGGCACTTTGACGCCAGACTCTGGCGCCTAAGAGCCGGAATCTAGCGCCTAGGCGTCAGGGCAGTAATTTCGACAATTTTGCAATTTGGCTCTATTTTTGCTCCTTTTTGCCCCTTTTTCTCCTTTTTCATATTTTTATCCTTCTTAAACATTTTTTCATTACCTACATCCAAAACACAAAAATACCTTTCATTAAAGCATAATATCCTTAAAATTTAATAAAAATAAAGGCATAAAAATAGGTATTTTTTTTCTTGGATCAAAATCCCCCAAACTTAAACGTTACTTGCTCTCAAGTAACCCTATTTACTATATAAAATGTATAACATTTGGAATAAATGGTAAATATTTAAGATTCCTTATGAATTTTGATTTTATAAAGGCTTTAGTAAATCATTAACCAAATTTCACTAACTAAGTTTAATTTTAAGAATTTAAAGAATAATCTAACTACCAAATCATATGAATTCAAAAATTTTTCATTCACTTCGAAAATAAGCGCAGTTTATTATATTAAGATCACAGAAATTATTCACAAGAAAAAGAACTTCATGAAATTCTTTTCTAATAAAAATACATGCATAAAAATTAAGTAATATATGCAATCAGTTTTCTTATTATAAGTTAATTCATGTGAAGCCAATTTTTTATTAGGCAATTCCTCAAGCTTCTCCACTCTTTTTCTCTTTTCTATCTTTTTTTTAAAGAGAGAGGATTACTATATCTGAATAGCATGTTAATGGTTTTGAACTTCACTATCCTTAACTTATATTTTCAAACTTATACATTTTCACTTAATTATTATAACATGAATAGATTTCAAAAAGAATTTCAATCTATTCTTTTTCAAGTTATAGTTTTTGATTTCTTAATACTTCTAAAATTCAATTATCTCTACTAGGACTAGAAAAATTTCTTAATCTTATTATTCTTTAAGTTGAATAATTCTATTCTTAAAATCAATCAAAGTTACTAAAATTTTTGGTTAATTCCACTAAATTATTTATAATTTCAAAAATTTAAGTGATCTTAAATAGAATTTTCATTCCTCATGTTAAGTTAAAAACTTTTATTTTAAGAAAATATTAGTTCTTTAAGGACAAATAAAATTTAAATTTATATGTATTTTTCCTTTCCCCCAAACTTAAGTTTTGGTCTATCATGAAATTTTTTTTAAAGTATGAGAGAAAGAAAAACATAATTTTAAAAAGGAATTTTTATAAATATGTAAAAAAAAATTCTAGAAAGAAAAATTTACTTCTACACATGCTTTTATGAATAACACTGAAATAATGAAGCAGGTATAAAAGTAAGCAGGCTCATTAGTAATTAAATTAAATGACTATACTACTTATAATAACAGAAATAGAACAACAATACTAACTAAGAAACAGTAGGCTAAAACAGAAATAAACATAAATTTATCAAAATTTTAATCTTAAACATAATACATTAAAAATAATCTAACAACAGTCTCAACACCAAACAATCCACACAAAGTACATAAAAAAATCTAAACTAGCAAACAACAAACAACAATAAATACTAGCAAACAAACTAAACTAATAACAGACTTAACACATCTCAGAGGTAAATCAGGCTACTAATCACTATCTGTAGCCTCATCATCGTCATCATCACCAAAGCAAACTCAACATCCTTAGGATCAACATATGGTGAGAATCTAGGAAAGGTAGGAAAATGAACATCATGCTCTCCCTTCAGGAATCTAACGAGAGCTTCATCATACTCAGCATCGTAACTACTCTTCCTCTGGGTATAGTCAGATAAATGATCAATTTTCTTATCAATAGAATCAACTCTGTAGTGAGTTTGAAATAACTCATGTTGCTGCTCTATAAACTGATCATGCATTGATTCCCAAAAACTAGATGGTGGCACAGTGACCCGACCCTCAATTACACAGTAAATTAACTTCCAAAAGATGGCAAAAAACTTGACCCTATTTATAAATAGTGGCTAGTGTACAAAATCTTAAATGATATAAAAATTAGAAAATATTTTACACACTAGGAGTACTACGCAAGTATACGTATCGTTTCAAGTAATATAGTGTTTTCTTTAAAAACCCCAGTAAGATGTCTTTAGTCAAATTATAGTCTACTACTAATAGTCCTTAGTTTGTAATGTCAGTTAAAATTTTGTTTTATCTAGCAACTACTCCTAAATACAAGAGTTAAATGTAATAGTAACTATAACAAAATGCAAATAATAATTCTAAAGATAACCCTTTTTGGATGAATTGGTTTGGAGAATTTTGAGATATTAAAAACTACTATTCTTATGTAATGAAATAGATAATGTATAGGATTGAGATGCATTAAATATTGTATGTGCCAAATAGGAGCAATCCTATTCTTTACCCTTTGGTCCAGGAATAAAGAACATTGACTAATCCTATGCTTAGTTACTAAATCTATGGCTAGGCTGGGAGGATACCGGCTACCACTTGGGAGTTCCCACGTTCCCCTCGCCTGAGGGCTAACATCTACACTTCAGCACCCAAACGATAGGACAGAATTGAGGATTTTAGCCTGTCACTCTAAAATCTCCAATTCTACGCCCGATAATATTATTTCCTTGTTTATTTGCATTCAATTCCCATGAACTTCACCATCCATGGAATTTTAATGTGGTTTCACTTTGTTGAGAATTACACCGCTTTTTCAAGTTGATGCAATTACAATGAATTTTAACACTACAATGGGCCCTTTTTGCAATGTAAATTAGGTGCAAGTAAAAAAACATCACATTTATAATTAAATTTACTTCTATCATGCATAACAAAATCCTAAACATGATTTCTACTCATTACAAAAGAAAAGTAAAATGAAAATAATGGCATAATCTTCTCATGCCTCTATTTCCAAAGAAGAAGAAAAAGTAAGATAGATGTGTCACAAAGCACGAAGAAAACACAACGGAAACTTCCTGTAACCAAAGTAAATCCACTAAATAAATGTTTACAAAATTATAAGATAATGAAGAACAATACTTAGCTTTTTCCACTTGAATGAAAGACTAAGATCTCTCCCATAAAGTCTCCCTACGATCCATGCAATGCTAGCCAAATATCTTACAAATTCTCTCAAAATTTTCTCTCCAATCTCTCCAAAATGGTAGAAATCTAAGAATCCTAAACATTCCTTCAAGTTTTCTCCACTTTTCGCCTCTCAAATTCCTCACTTTACTAACCTATATTTGCCATTTTAAAGAGTATGGACGAAGTTTGAAGAGTTTCCATAAGCACCCCTTTGAAAAAGCATTCAAATACGTCAAATATTTGCCCAAAACCGCCAAAAGTAGGTTCATGGTCATCCGGGCAGCTATCGGTGGGTTCGAGGCCGTTGTCGGTGAGCTTTTCGGCCATTTTTCGGTGGTCTAGGGAAAATCTCGCCATCGGTGAGATCGAGGCCACCGTCGGCGAGATAACTCTGCGCAGCTCTACTTTTTAGCTCCATTTGGCTCCGTTTTAGCTCCGATTCGCCCCGTTTCAGTTGCGTTGCGTTCATAACCGATAGCCTTATCGAAAGATGTCAGGGCAGAATTTTATTTCTTGCTCATTCTTGCTCCAAATTACACCATTTTTGCTTTCTTTTTCTCCAATCACCATTACTTGTACCTAAAACCAAAAAACATACAAAATACCTTCCTTTAAAGTGTAATATCATAAAAAATGAGTAAAATGATATAGAAAAAAGCGTATATATTTTAGGCGTGTCAAAATCCCCCAAACTTATCTGTTACTTGTTCTCAAGTAACACTTTTACTACATAAAAATATAACTGAGGGCAATGTACTTTTCACCTGTAATACACTAACATTTTTCATTCAAAAGAATATATTTGTTAGATTTTTAGAAAGAAATTCAGTAACTCAGGTTAACATTATAGGTATAAGAATATTTAGCAATCAAGTCAAAAGGTTCTAGTCTTCTATTTATTTCAGCATAAACCCTAATTTGTCACATTAAGAGTGCCTTGAAATATTATGTGAAAAAGAATTTCATGCAAACTTTATTAGAATGTAGTAGAATACTTTAAATGTAAATTTAGAAATGAAATCAAGTTCTCCCTTTAGAGTGACTCAAGTGAAGCCAATTTTTTATTAGACATCTCCTCAAACTTCTCCTCATAAATATTTTTCGTTTTTTTTCTTTTCTTTCGGGATCATTTTCAATCCCAATTCTTTTTTCACTCTCTTTTCTTTTTGTCTTTTTTTTTTCTCTTTTTTTTTAATGAGGATTACTATATCTGGAGAGCCTGTAATAATTTTGAACTTCACTCTCCTCTTTCTAAAGTTCAAACTTGAAACAAATCCTTACTTTATAATTAGGTATGAGCTTTATCATTCATCATAAAATCACAATCTCTTCTTAACACACAATACTTTAAGTCTCTTAACAGTTCAAAAAAATAGTTTTCTTTACTTTAAATAGTTAACTATATTCAAATTCTTTCATACCAAATATCTTATCCTTATAAAATTAACCGTTATTACTAAAAACTTTCATCCAATCCTTCCATAATATTCAACTAAAATAAAAAGTTTTAGTTATCTCAAGCGAGGTTCAATTGCCAGAAGATATGCTAATAATTTTTGAAAATATAATAATTGAGAACAAATAAAAGTTAATATTTTTCTTCCCCCCAAACTTAAATTTTAAAATATTTTGCAATTAATTCCATAAAATATAGCAGGAAGAAAAAGTAAAGGTTGAATATACTTACTACTAAAACATCCTATCAAATTCATATCATGCATAATCAGGATAGAAAGAGTGTAGGAGAAAGTAAAGCTAACCTAAAACATGCTTGTAATAAAATTACACTAAAAGGAAGTATTTTCACTTTAAAATTTTACTTTTCTTCCAACCCCCAAACTTAATTTTTAACATATACAGCATTTAGTATAGAAAATATAAGCAGGAAGAAAACAATTTAGAAATTCTATGTACCACAAATGTCTATCAAAATCATTTACAAGTATTCAATAGGACAAAATAATATGCAGCAGAAAGTAAATCTAAACTAATCATGCCAGAATGAAATTAACTAAACCAAAGTATAACTAGCGTGCATGTATCAGCATGGGAATATTAAAATGTTCTTCAAGACCTAAATAAAGTTGTAACACAAACATAAACACAAAATTCAAATACAATCACAAATGATAAATTAGGTCAATTCTTCCTTTAACTCATCGCATCTCAATAATTTACTTCCAATTTCTAACGGAATCACTACACTAGTAAACTAGGCACTTCAAAAGATTTTATAGATTATAATCACAAAGATAAGATTATCCCTAATAAATTGGTTTCCAGACACCACTCTCTGGCATCACCTAATCTTTTTAATTAAGCACCTCTAACTGTTATAGAAATCAGTGTGAGATCATCCTAATGTTATTCATTAAATAGGTTCATGACTCCTATAAAATGAAAATAAAGTTGTAAGAAGGAAGTAGCAAATTAAGATAGAACTATCAATGTTTGAAATTCATGATTTCTCTTGTAAAACTCAAGTCTGGTGAGACCCAAGTCATAACGGACTCATTGATCCAACTACTACGAGTGAAAATATAAGTCTAACCATAATAAGAAGTTAAGGAATCACGTCCCTTAAGACACAGACAGAGATCAAATCAAGCTACTAGTAATCCAAACATCTACCAATCATCAATCAAACTAATTAATCCATAATGACACATAAACATCAATTCAATCCACTCTAATGCAAAAACCATACAACACTAACAATCATGACTCTCAAGCACACTAAATCAAAACACACTGATAGCTATGGGTTTCCTCCCATAAAGCGCTTGGTTTAACGTCGTTAGCCCGACAAATGATTCCACCTGGATCAAAATTCCATTTAAGTAATCCTTGATCAATCGCCCAATCATTTTCAGATCCAGGGATTCCTATAAAATCATCAAATTTTAATTTTTCATTTAGCTCTTCATTTTCAGTTTGATTTATATCATAATTCCTCATATTTCTTTCTAGATCCTATATTCTTCTATTGATTTTCTGAAATTGCATATTAAAATTATTCTTTAAATTTATAAGAAATGGATCAATATAAGGTATTTCAATATCTCCCAAATGTTGGATTAGATTCTCTCTAGATAATTCAGATTCTGGATCAAATTATTCTATGTTACTCTTCTGTTTCAAGTTATCTTCCAATTCTTACCCTTTATAATTATTAAATGATGGAGGATCTATCTTAGTTGAGGAAATAGGTTTTTCTAATTCCTTAGGAATTTCTTCCAATGGTCCTCCAATATCATTTTCCTCTTTTCTCAACTCAAAGTTCTTTTGAAATATATCCTCAAATTCTCTTCCAAGCATTAGTTCAATAATTTTATCTTGTTCATCATTTAATTCAGATTTTTCATGTGATTGAGTCGCATCTAAAGATATAAAGACTGGTTGTGTAGATGAATTATCTAAATAGATAGGCTTTAAAATTGTATGGGGTACATCCATCTTAAGTTCATGAGATTTTTCAACAAAGGGAATTGAAAGTTTACTTTTTTTTTAGTGTCCATCATTTCACACCTCTCCTAAACATAAATACAGTCTTCTTTAAGTAATGTTTTCGAATCATCATGAAAATCTATTTCAATCTCATCTTTTAACTTACTCTCAAAACTTTCTTGGAAATGGTCTTTACTTAGATAATCAATTTCATCCATCCAAAAACAATCATCATCTTTTCTCTCGAATTTGGATATTTCATAGTCTTTAATACATCAAAAGTGACTTCATGGTCATTAATATTTATAGCCAACTCTCCTTTTTGCACATCTATCATAGCTTGTCCAGTAACAAGGAAAGGTCTCCCCAAAATAATTGGAATATCTTTATCTTCCTCCGTATCTAATACAATAAAGTCCAAAGGAAAGATAAATTTATCCACTTTAACAAGCACATCTTCTATAAGTCCTTTTGGATAAATGATAGATCGATCAGCTAACAGAAGGGTTACATTAGTGGGAGAAATATTGATTAAACCTAACCTTCTAAATATAGATAGAGGCATCACAATAATGCTCACTCCTAAATCACATAAAGCTTTTCCAGATAATTTTTCTCCAGTTGTACAAGGAATTGTAACGCTACAATTTTTTCTGAAGTATGGCACTGCACTCCTCGCTTAGTGCAACTGTCTCATAATCCCCAAATTTCCTTTTCTTGTTTAATATATCCTTTATAAACTTTGCATAACTTGGCATCTGTTCCAAAGCTTCAGTGAAAGGAATATTTATTGTTAACTTCTTAAGTACTTTCATAAACTTTGAAAATTGTTTATCCAACTCATGTTTTCTAAGTCTTTGAGGAAATGGAGGTGGTGGTTTTTCCAAACTAATTTTAGTTGGAGATATTAATTTTTCCAGATCCCTAGAAACATGTTCTTCAAGTCTTTTAGTTTCCTTTGTTTTTCTCACAACATCTTTCTCTTTTCTAACCACATCCTCTATCTCTCTTTCAGTTTTTAATTGGACAACTTCTATTTTTTCATTAGTGTTCTCTTTAGGGTTGATCTCAATATTGTTAGGAAGTGTTCCTTGGTGTCTATTGCTAAGTGAATTAGCAATTTGTTCCAGTTGATTCTCTATGTTTCTAATCACGGCATTTTGACTTTGCAACTGGTTTCCAATTTCCAATACCATATCTTCCATAGACATTTTCTTATCCTCAAATTGTTGATCATTGTTAGAGTTCGGTGGATATGAAGGTCTATAGTATGTGTTCCCCTGATTATTCCAACTTCCATTAGGATTTATTTGATTATTTTCCCATTTTAGGTTTCCACCATTAGTAGTATGATTCCATCTAAATTTAGGATGGTTCTTCCAATATGGGTGGTAAAAGTTAGAATACGGGTTGTGTATGGTATTTAAAGTCTCATATGATAAGTTAGAATCAATAATATGCTCTAATGAACTTTCCTCACTTACAGTAGTAAATTGAGGTTGGTTCATTCCAAATTAGTCAAACTTCCTTGATATTGCAGCAACCTGAGATGCAAGAAATGCAATCGCATCTGCATCATGACCACTGGCTACATCTTTATGATTTACCCTTGTAGAGGGCCCTTGAAATTCATTTGTAGCCATTTCTTCAATTAATGCATAAGCTTCATCAAATGATTTTGACATTAATGATCCAAAAGCAGCAGCATCAATTATAGACCTAAGGGATCTTACTAACCCATTATAAAAAGTTTGAATGATTAACCAGTCGGGCAGAGCATGGTGTGGACACTTTCTTAGGAGTTCCTTTAATCTTTCCCAGGCTTCGTATATTGATTCTCCTTCATACTGAGAAAATGAGATAATATCGTTTCTAAGTTTAGTAGTCCTTAAAGGTGGAAAATACATAGCTAGAAATTTTTGAGTTAACTCCTCCCAATTTTTAATAGAGCCAGGTGCTAATGAATATAACCACAATTTAGCCTTATCCCTTAGTGAGAAGGGAAAAAGTCTCAGTCTAACAGCATCTATTTATATACCATTATAACAAAATGTAGCACAAAGTTCTAGAAAATTTGATAAATGTAAGTAGGGATCCTCTAAAGGAGTTCCCCTAAACTGATTGTTCTGCACTAGTAGGATAATCTCTGGATTTATTTCAAACGAGTCAGCTTCTACGATAGGGTTTTGTATACTATAGTGAATTTCATCTGTCGTAGGATTTATGTAATCCCACAATGATTTATGATGATTTTCTAAGTTATTATCTTGAAAGTTTTCCATTTCCATTTCTAGTTTTTGAGTCCTTTTTGTATTTTAAATCTTTTATTTTTTTTAAACTCGGAATCATAAGACACAAGTCCTGTAGATCCTTTGTTTCACATATGCAACATAACAAACAATACATTAACAATTAAACAAATAATAAATGAAATATATTCAACAAAACAAAACATTTTCACGAACACCTTATTTTTCACACAAACAATTTGCTCACAACACTTTTTCATATAAAAACACTTTTCACACAAAAATAGTTTTACGACACAACAGTTTTCAAAGTCTAAGCCTAATTACTTCAACTAAAATTCTCCTAAAGTTCTTATCGATGTTTCCCCGGCAACAGCGCCAAAAACATGACCCGACCCGCAATTACACAGTAAATTAACTTCCAAAAGATGGCCAAAAACTTGACCCGATTTATAAATAGCGGCTAGTGTACAAAATCTTAAATGATATAAAAATTAGAAAATATTTTACACACTAGGGGTACTATGCAAGTATACGTATCGTTTCAAGTAATATAGAGTTTTCTTTAAAAACTCCAGTATCGATCCCACGAGGAAGTGAAGTAAGAGGTCTTTAATCAAATGCTAGTCTACTACTAATAGTCCTTAGTTTAAAAAGTCGATTAAAATTGTGTTTTATCTAGCAACTACTCCTAAATACAAGAGTTAAATGTAATAGTAACTATAACTAAATGCAAATAATAATTCTAAAGATAACCCTTTTTGGATGAATCGGTTTGGAGAATTTTGAGATATTAAAAACTACTATTCTTATGTAATGAAATAGATAATGTATAGGACTAAGATGCATTAAATATTGTATGTGCCAAATAGGAGCAATCTTATTCTTTACACTTTGGTCCAGGGATAAAGAACATTGACTAATCCTATGCTTGGTTATTGAATCTGGGGCTAGGTTGGGAGGATATTGGCTGCCACTTCGGAGCTCCCACGTTCCCCTTGCCTGAGGGCTAACATCTACACTTCAGCACCCAAACGATAGGACCGAAATGAGGATTTTTGTCTGTCACTCTAAAATCTCCAATTCTACGGCCGATAATATTATTTCCCTATTTATTTGCATTCAATTCCCATGAACTTCATCATCCATGGAATTTGAATGTGGTTTCACTTTGTTGCAAATTACACCTCTTTTTTCGGGTCGATGCAATTATAAGAAATTTTAATACTACAATGGGACCTTATTGCAATGTAAATTAAGTGCATGTAAAAAAACATCACATTTATAATTAAATTTACTTCTATCATGCATAACAAAATCCTAAACATGATTTCTACTCATTACAAAAGAAAAGTAAAATGAAAATAATGGCCTAATCTTCTCATGTCACTATATCCAAAGAAGAATAAAAAGTAAGAGAGATGTGTCACAAAGCACGAAGAAAACACACCGGAAACTTCATGTAACCAAAGTAAATCCACTAAATAAATGTTTACAAAATTATAAGATAATGAAGAACAATGCTTAGCTTTTTCCCCTTGAAAGAAAGACTAAGATCTCTTCCATAAAGTCTCCCGGTGATCCATGCAATGCTAGCAAAATCCCTTACAAATTCTCTCAAAATCTCCTCTCCAATCTCTCCATAAGGGTAGAAATCTACATTTGTACTCTTAATCTATGAATCCTAAACATTCCTTCAAGTTTTCTCCACTTTTCTCCTCTCAAATTCTTCACTATTCTAACCTATATTCACCATTTTAAAGAGTATGGACGAAGTTTAGAGAGTTTTCATAAGCACCCCTTCGAAAAAGCGTCCAAATACATCGAATATTGGCCCAAAACAGCCAAAAATCAGTTCATGGTCGTCCGGGCCGCTGTTGGCGGGTTCGAGGCTGCTGTCGGTGAGCTTTTCGGCCATTTTTTGGTGGTCTCGGGAAAATCTCACCGTCGGCGAAATCAAGGCTGCCGTCGGCGAGATGACTTTGCGCAGCTCCACCGTTTCGCTCAATTTGGCTCCGTTTTAGCTCTGATTCGCCCCATTTTAGTTGCGTTGCGTTCGTAACAGATAGCCTTATCAAAAGGTGTCAGGGCAAAAATTCATTTCTTGCTCGTTTTTGCTCCAAATTGCACCATTTTTGCTTCCTTTTGCTCCAATCACCATTTCTTGTACCTAAAACCAAAAAAACATACAAAATACATTCCTTTAAAGTGTAATTCATCGAAAATGAGTAAAATGATATAACAAAAAGGGTATATATTTTAGGCATGTCACTCAGTAGTAGAAGTAGAAGGTCGAGAAGTAGAAGATCTACCTAAAGTAAGTGCAGAAGTAGAAGGAGAGGTCGATCTCTTCCCTCAAAGACGATCATATATGCTAACACTCTTCTGCCCAATTGGTTTGGTAGTTTTTAACTTCTCCTCAGAAATATCAACAGTAACTCCATTGCTAACACATAAAGAATAGATCAAAGATGGGAATCCAGTCCCTCAGAAGTGTTGGATCTAGCAGTAGACTCCACAGAATCATAAATGAAACTGCCAACATCTATCAGCTTCCTCTCCTGAATGCAATAGTTTAAGATAGCATGATCTCTAGTGACTTCGCTCAAGTGGTGGGAAGGTAGAAGTCTAGCAGAAATAAAGTAATGCCATGCCTTGGAAATACCATTTAACTTAGAAGATTTGAAATTTACTCGTTGTTCTATAAGCCCATAATGCAGAATCAAGTCTATCAACTCTATTAGTTCTTTTAGGATTAACAGTCTTCTCTAAAATTATTTTAATTTCTCTATTTGATCCTTCAGCCATTCCACTTGTTTGTGGGTGATAAGTAGTTGTAATTTTATGTTTGATTCCAAATTTTTGCAGTAATGATTGAATTCTTATATTTCTAAAATGACTTCCAGCATCTGCGATATTTACCTTAAGCATTCCAAATCTTGAAAAAATCATCTTCTTTAGAAATTTAGATACACTTTTGGAGTCACAGTTAGGTAAAGCTACAACTTCAATCCACTTTGAAACATAATCAACTGCTAATAAAATATAAATTTTTCTAGATGATGGTACAAATGGTCCCATAAAGACTAAACCTCATATATCAAAAATTTTAACTTCCAATATATAGTTTAAAGGCATTTCATCTTTCTTGGATATATTTCCCATCCTTTGACATCGATCACATGTTTTAACATAATGTCTCACATCTCTGAATAAGGTAGGCCAATAAAATTCTGAATTTAAAATTTTAAATGCAGTTTTATCTACTTCAATGTGTCCTCCAAAATCAGAATCATGACATTTTTGAATAATAGCAAAAGTTTCTTCATAAGGTACGCATCTTCAAATTATAGAATCTCTTCCTAATTTAAATAAATGAGGATCTTCCCAAATATAATATTTAGCATCATTTTTAAATTTCTTAATAAATTTTTCATCCAATCCATAAGGTAGAATATTGCTAACTAAATAGTTAACTATATCCGCATATCAAGGTGTTTGGCATCCTTGAATAACATATAAATGTTCATCAGGAAATTTCACATTTATTTTTTCTTCAGTAATAACATCATTCTTAATTCTAGACAAATGATCAGCAATTTGGTTGTCAGTTCCTTTTTTATCCACTATTTGAAAATCAAATTCTTGTAGAAGTAAAACCCATCTTATTAGTCTAGGTTTAGCATCCTTTTTTGACATTAGATATTTAATAGCGGAATGATCAGTATGAACTATGCATTTAGTACCAATAAGATATGGTCTAAATTTATCAAAGGCATATACTATAGCTAGAAGCTCTTTCTCGGTAGTAGTGTAATTTCTTTGTGTTTCAGTGAGAGTTTTACTAGCATAATATATAACTTTGAAAATTTTCTCATATTTTTGTCCCAATACAGCTCCAATTGCAAAATCACTTGCATCGCACATTAATTCAAAAGATTTATTCCAATTAGGTGCAGCAATGATAGGTACAGTTATTAATTTTTCTTTTAAAATATTAAAAGCATTAACACAGTCTTTATTAAATTCAAATTTAGCATCTTTTTTCAATAAAAGACAAAGAGGTTTAGCAATTTTAGAAACATCCTTTATATATTTTTTATAAAATCCAGCATGATCTAGAAAACTTCTCACATCAGTGACAGTAGCAGGTGGTTGTAATTCAGCAATAATTTTCACTTTTGCTTGATCTACTTCCATCCCTTTTTGTGAAATCTTGTGACCAAGTACAATGCCTTTTGTGGCCATGAATTGACATTTTTCCCAGTTAAGAACTATGTTTGTTTCTTCACATCATTTCAGAATTTTGGAAATATTTTCCAAACAAGATTCAAAAGAAGTTCCGAAAATTGAAAAATCGTCCAGGAATATTTCAATTCCTTTGTCAATCAAATCACAAAATATTGACATCATACATCTTTGAAAAGTTGCAGGTGCATTACATAAACCAAAAGACATTCTTCTAAAGGCAAATGTTCCATAAGGACTTGTAAATGTTGTTTTCTCTTGGTCATCAGGAGCGACAGGTAATAAATGATAACCAGAATATCCATCCAGAAAACAGAAATATGAGTGTCCAGCTAATTTATTAAGCATTTGATCCAAGAAAGGTAAAGGAAAATGATCCTTTCTAGTGGCATCATTTAATTTCCTATAATCAATGAAAATTCACCATCAAGTAACTTGTCTTGTAGGAATTAGTTCATTTTATCATTGACAATGACAGTTACTCCTCCTTTCTTGGGAACACAATGAATAGGACTTACCCATTGGCTATCCGAAATAGGATAAATAATACCAGCATCTAACCATTTAACAATTTCTTTTTTAACAACCTCTTTCATGATAGGATTTAATCTTCTTTGCGGTTCAATAGTAGTTTTAAAATTTTCTTCCATTAAAATTCTATGCATACAAATGGAAGGGCTTATTCCTCTTATGTCAGCAATTGTCCAACCAAATGCTTTCTTATAATTCTTTAACACTCCTATCAATTTTTCTTCTTGATCTTTACTTAGCTCAGAAGAAATAATAACAAGTAAAGTTAATGAATTTCCCAGAAATGCATACTTTAAATGTGAATGTAACATTTTTAATTCCAGTTCAAGGGCTTTTTTATTGAGGGTAAAAGTATATCATTTTGAGTTATGTCCAAAGTTTCCGAATTATCTTTTATATAATGACTTTCTTCTTCTTTTAGTTCTTCATCTTCATTTTCATCGGTTAATAATTCAAATTTTTCTTTAGAAATGACTTTACATTTTTCTTGATAATGTTTCTCAATTAAATAATCAATTATATCCATTCGATAACATTTTTCTTTGTCAGGGTACTTCATTGATTTAAGGACATTAAATTTAATCTCTTGATCATTAACTCTCATGATTAATTCTCCTTTTTACACATCAATCATAGCTCGTCCGGTCGCTAGAAAAGGTCTCCCTAAAATAATAGGTATTTCTTTATCTTCTTCCATATTAAGTACAATGAAATCTACAGGGAAGATAAATTTATCTACTTTAACAAGAACATCCTCTATAACTCCTTTAAGGTAAGTGATAGATCTATCAGCTAACTGAAGGGTTACAGTGGTGGGAGTAATCTCTCCTAAATTCAACCTTCGTAAATCACATAAAGCATTTCCAAAAAAATTTTCTCCAATAGCACAAGGTATAATAAAACTTCTAGGATCTTTAAGTTTTTGAGGTAATTTCTTTTGAATTATTGCACTACATTCTTCACTTAATGCAACAGTTTCAAAAGCTTCAAATCTTAATTTCTTACTTCAAATATCCTTCAAAAATTTTGCATAAGTTGGCATTTGTTTCAAAGCTTCAGCAAAAGGTATGTTTATAGTAAGTTTCTTAAAATTTCAAAGAACTTACAAAATTGTTGATCAAGCTTCTATTGTTTAAGTCTTTGAGGAAAAGGTGGTGGTGGTTTTTCAACTTCCATATTACTAGAAATATCAGTTTGATCTTTATTAGGAGAAGGAGTTTCTGTAGATTTTTCAATCTCTTCAACCTCAATCTCTTTTTCAATTTAATTCTCCATTCTTTCTTTTAATTTCTTTCCACTTCTAAGTTGTATAGCTTTAACATGTTCATGTTCTTTTCCAATTTCTTTTTTATTGATTTTAACATTACAAGGAAGTGTTCCTGGGGGTCTATAATTAATTAAATTAGCAATTTGTCCCATTTGATTCTCAATATTACGAATAGCAGTGTTTTGATTTTGTAATTGATTACTTAGTTGTAAAATTAATTCTTCTATTAATAACTTTTTATGTTGATTGTTAAATCCAGGTGGTTTATAGTTTGAATTAACTTGATTCCAATTTCTAGTGGGATGAGATTGATTATTACCCCATTGTTGTGAATTATTCTGGTTAAAATTAGGATGATTTTTCCATCCAGGATTATAATAATTTGAATAAGGATTATTTTTACTAGCAATAGCTTGTAAAGTTTCAATAGTTTGAAAATCTTTAATATTAGCAGAGTTATTATGTGATATATTAATAGCAAAACTATCTAATTTCTTAGACATTGCAACAACTTGTGAAGCAAAAATAGAAAAGGCTTCATTATCATGAATACTTGCCATTCTTTTAGGATTAATCCTTTCAGAAGGCCATTGAAAATTATTGTTAGCCATTTCTTCAATTAAAGTGTAAGCTTCTTCAAATGATTTAGACATTAAAGAACCTCCAGCAGCAGCGTCAAGAATTGATTTTAAACATTCAATTAATCCATTATAAAATGTTTGAATAATTAAGCAATCTGGTAAAGCATGATGAGGACATTTTCTTAATAGTTCTTTAAATCTTTCCCAAGTTTCATAAATTGTCTCCCTGTTAAATTGACTAAATGAAGTAATATCATTTCTTAATTTAGCAGTTTTTGAAGGAGGAAAATATTTAGCAAGGAATTTTTGTGCTATTTCAGCCCATGTTTTAATAGAACCTATTGCTAATGAGTTCAACCACATCTTTGCTTTATCTCTTAAAGAAAAAGGAAAGAGTCTAAGCCTAATAGCATCATCAGAAACATTGTTATATTTAAAGGTAGCACAAAATTCTAAAAAACTAGCAATGTGTAAATTTGGATCCTCATTTGGTGTTCCACCAAATTGATTATTTTGAACCATTTGAATAATAGACGGTTTAAGCTCAAAAGAATGAGCATCTAAAGTGGGTATTTGAATACTATTATGAAGTTCATCAACTGTAGGGTTAGCATAATCCCTTAATGGTTTATAAACATTTTGATCATTAATTTCAATTGAATTTTGTAAATTGTTATGTAAATTAGTCATTTCTTGAAATTTTTGAATTTGTTTTCCTTTTTTAATTCTTCTAACAGTTATTTCTAATTTAGAATCTAAATTTAATAATCCTTCAGGTCCAAAACTACGCATAAAAAGTAAATTAGTAAGAAATAAAATAAATATTATTATTATATATATGTTTTTTTTATATTATATATTTATTTTTTTATTATTTTTTTTACAATAAAGAAAAATGAATAAAATAAAAATACTTAAAATCTAAAAATTTGCCTCTGCTCTCCCCTGCAACGGTAAAAAACTTGACCCGATATAAATATATGCGTACTAAAATCTTCTTCCCTGGCAACGACGCAAAAAACTTGACCCGAAGTTCTCTGAAGATCAACGTACTAATTAATGCTTTCAAAAATATATGTTATAAATAATAATAGCTGCCAGTGTATATAAATATAATTTTATGGAAAATATTTTACACAATAGGGGTACTACGCAAGTATACGTATCGTACCAAGTAATATAGGGCTTTAAAACAAAGACACCAGTATCGTTCCCACGAGGAGAGAGTTATAGATCTTTAAATATTTTTATTTTATAGTATTTCTTTTATAGTCAAAAATAAAATATCTTTAATTTACTAGAAGCAATAATAAAGCAGAAATAAAATGATTGATGTAAATAACAATAAGAAAGCAACTTTCTCCCTTTCAATTAATCCAAGATTTTCTATGATAATAATAATATTCGTGGAGAATATAAATTTATGGTATTGTGCCAAATAGAAGCAATCATATTCTTTATCTTCACTCGATAGTATAAAGAACATTGGCTAGCCTATAGATCAGGTCCGGATGTATTGTTAGTAGAATGGGTTAATTTAGGCTCACACTACTAGATGCCCAAGGGTGGCTATGGTCGGCCCTACTAGCGACCCTTTCCTTTTCTATAAACCAAATCATAAGAATTTAGTCTGTCACTCTAAAAACTTATCAATTCTATGCCCAATATATAATATCTTCCTATTTATTTGCACTTCAACTTGAATAACCTGCACAAGGCCTTCGACTACTAAAGGATTCATGTGATATCTACGAGTTAAGAATTCATCTCCTTCTAGGTCTTAAAACTCTTCAACAGGTTTTAACAATTTAAATGGCCAATTTAAATAGTAAATTAAGAACCGGTATTAATATCATCACAATGTTTTGAAAATATATGATTTTTAATTCTCCGACAAATTTTATATTATCTTATTTATCTTTTCATAATTGAAAGGAGAAAGTAAAGTAACTAAGAACACATTGAAATTAAATAACAAAACCTAATAAAAAAACTTTGAATCAAAATAAAAATACTAATCTTAGATGTTTCTTCTACTGAACTTCTGATTCTTACTGACTCCATAGCGTAATGTACTCCAGATGCACCAACTCTTTCGAACTCTAAAGACAAACTCTAAAATAAACTCACTAATTTATGAAGGAAAGTAAAAAGGTGGCCCTAATATTATCTCTCTAATTCTCTTTCTAGGTTGGGCGTTTTTCTCTGAAGGAATGCCCTCCTATTTATGGTTTTCAAGGGTTGCCTCAAGGCATCTCTTCAAAATGTGTCCAAATTCAATGAATCTTCTAGAAGGTGTTTCTGGCAGCTTGGCGCCAGACACCGTGTCCAGTTCTTCGCACCTCTTCAATTTGGATCGCACCTCTTCACGATTAAAACCGTTTTGAAGCGTCCAAATACATTGTATCACATGTCCTACAAACCAGGAACAACTGCCAGTCTTCTAGAAGGTCTAATAACCGCTCACACTGTCAAAATAACCGCCCAAAAGTAGTCAAAAACTTAACAGTTTTCTGTATCGAGCTGGCGCTTAAGCGCCGGACTCTGGCGCCAGGCCAGTAATTTCGAGAATTTTGCATTTTGGCTCTATTTTTTCTCCTTTTTGCTCCTTTTTTCTCCCTTTTGATATTTTTCTCCTTCTTGAACATTTTTGCATCACCTACATCCAAAAACACAAAAATACCTTTCATTAAACCATAATATCCTTAACATTTAATAAAAATCAAGGCATAAAAATAGGTATTTTTTTGTTGGATCAAGATTGCATACCCAACAGCTGCATCATTAACATATACAGGGAGGGAGATTGCATACCGCCACACAGATCATCATGACTTCGTCAGACCTTACTGCACAGTGTTTTTCGTCCACCAATGTAACATCATGTTCGGATCTGACCTCCAGATAGCAGGCCTCGGAGAATTTTGATGGCCGGTGGAGATACCACTACAAGTAGGTTCCATCTTGGTGTTAAAAGGGAATGGAGAGGACATAGCAAAACATTGCATTCCAGGAGTGCCTATTGAGCGGATCTCCGTGACTTTCAGAAGGATGGATGATAAAAAAATGCCTTTCCACTTTCATCCAGATCCAGAGTTAGAGAGTCTTTGGCCCTACGAGCTGTGAGCTACGTGGGAGATAGCACACCTCCAATGCACATCCGAACGGCATTTCCTGCCAAGGACAGCTTGGAAGGTGATGTTATTGTCCATGTATCTTACTATTCAGACATGGATTCCATGCCGTTCAGAAACTTTGTATCTCACTATTACACAATCTGTTTTGGATTTATGTGGATTGTATGAGATGTTAAATTTTCAAGGAAAATATTATCATCTTTTAGATCAAGCTATATGATGTATTTTTAACAAATTGGAATGGAAACAACCATGTCGTATTTTTCCTTCACCTCTTTTGTGCAAATTGATTGGGAAACACCATTAAGTTAAATGAACTTCGAACAAAGAACAAAAAGAAAAGAAAATGAATAAAGAACTCTTTTTAGGAATCTGAATGTCAAAACAAACTCCAAATTAACATGAACTCTAAATAAACAAAAATGAATTTGAACCACTAAAAACAAACTAAACAAATCTAAACGTCGAATTAAATTCCGATCTGAATCCGTCGATTTGAATCTTTCGACTGAAATCCATTTGAAGCTCCTCTGAATCCTCTTTTGAGTTGATTCTTCCCCACAGAAGACTTTAACTTCAGTTTCAAACTTCGAAACTCCGAATTTGAAATTCCCAGCCTCAGGCTATTTTCAAATCTCTTCCAATTCTCCGCGATCTCTTCCCTCTTTTGAGAAGGTCGACTGAGTCTACTGACACAGAACCACGAAATTTTTGATTTGGTTCTGATGGCATGGATTCATATCTTTCTCCAAACAATCAAAATTTGATCCTCTCCTAGGATGTGAAACTCTTTCATGTCTCATTCAAATTTCCCACTAAACTAAAATTTCCACAGAATCTTCAAAATTAAATAAAAAACAAACTTCTAGGATTGGTACCTAACTTCCAATTCCTATCCTTCTGAGACTGGTACCTAACTTCCAGTCCTCATTTCGAGATCGACACTTAAATTTTGACTCTCCTAAATGAATGTCCTCCAAGTTTGCATTCCTTCCGACAATTTTTCCACACTCTAATACTCCGACTTGGGTATGAGACCAACAAGGCATCCTGATCTCGGTGTCCGCCAAGTTTGCATTCCTTCCGAGAAATTTTTCTGCACTCTTGCTTTTTATCAATCTCCTTATTTTGCTCTTCTTTCAGTCTTTGTCATCCTCTCTTGCACTCTCACTCTCGCTCTCTCGTGCTCTCTCTCACTCTATATCTCCTTGTCCCTTCTCTTCTTTCTAGCCCCAACAAAAGCTTTCTTTTTTCCAAACCCTTACTCCAACTTCTCACCCCTCTCTACCTTTCGCACTCTCTCCCTTCCATTTCTCTCACTCCCTCTCTCACTTTACTCTCACTCTCTTCTATCTCTCTCTCTCTCCCTCAGCTTCTTCCTCTCTCACTCTCTCTTATCAGTTCTATCCCTTTCTCTTGCAATCTTTACCTCCTTCCATTTTTCTCATTTTCTTCTTCATTCCCACTATCTATCTCTCTCTCATCCTCTTATGTCCATCTCTCCCCTCCCTTTCACTCTCTACCTCCAACTCTCTCAACCTCCGTTCAACTCAAACTCTTTATCACTCTTGCTCTAACTTTCTCACTCTTCACTTTGCTCTGTCGCTCTCCCACCAAACCATCATTTGTCTTTTCAACACACTCTATATCTCAATGATTACAGAGCATGAGAAGAGAGTGAATATGGGAGAAGATAGAGGGGAAAAGGTAGAAAATGAGCAATGGAAGAAGGAGTAGAGAGGAAGGGAGAGAGGGAAATAGAAGAAAAGAGGAAGGGATGGAGAGCGGAAGAAAGGAAAGGAGGTGAAGATAAAAAGAGATAGAGAGAAAGAGTGGGATAGGCATGAGTAATAAGAAGGAAAAGGGAGCGTTAGAGTGAAAGAGAGAGATATAGGAAGGGAGAGTGGGAGGTATAGATAGAGAGACATGAGAGAGAGAGGGAGGACAAAGGAGCGAGATATAGAAAGATGGAGAGAGGAAGAGAGAGTGGGAGGTATAGATAGAGAGATGGAGAGAGGGAGAAAGAGTGGGAGAAAGAGAAGAGAGATAAAGAGAGGGAGAGAGCGTGGAAGGGAGAGGGGGAAAAAGAGAAAAAAGGAGAGAGAGAGCCTCTATAAAGAAAGTTAGAGAGAAGAGAGTGAACATATAGATAGAGAGAGAATGGAGTGTTGGAGGGATAGAGCAGGAGATAAAGAGAAAAAAGAGATAAGTGATAGAGAGAGTATGTGAGAGAAACGAGAGAGAAGAGAGAGGAGAGAGGGAGGGACGGACTGATAAACAGGAAGAGGAGACAAATGAAAGAGAGAGAGTGGGAGAGAGGAATGAAGAGAGAGGGGAAGAGATAGAAGAGTGATAGTGAAGGGAGATCGAGATAGAGTGAGAGGAAGGGAAGGAAAGATGAAGGCCTTGAGAAAGAGAGCGAGGGAGGGAGAGAAAGAAAGAAAGAAAGAGGGAAAAGTAGGAGCAACAGAAGAGACAGTGAGAGAAGAGAAAGATGAGAAAAAGAGAAGAGAGAGTGAGATATGCAATTTAGAGAGATTAGAGAGTATGAGAAAAAAATGTAGGAGGGAGAGGAGAGTAAGAATGAGTGTGAAAAAGGATGAGAGAGTGAGTGACAAAAGATTAAGTATGAAAAAA
The DNA here is from genome assembly GCA_022702705.1 of Papilionanthe hookeriana x Papilionanthe teres. NCBI lineage: Eukaryota > Viridiplantae > Streptophyta > Magnoliopsida > Asparagales > Orchidaceae > Papilionanthe > Papilionanthe hookeriana x Papilionanthe teres. Next base: position 146,303,830 of record CM040426.1, read on the forward strand.
TAGAGAGAGACTGAGAAAAAGAGGAGCTAATGATATAAGAGAGTGCAGTTGAGAGGGAAATATAGTCAGATAATGGGAGTGCAATATAAAAGAGAGAGAGATGGACAAAAAGTAGGAGAAAGTTTGATAGTGTGAGAGAGATGAAAAGGGTGAAGAGTGTCGAGAGTATAGAAAAGAGGAGGGGATATAGAAAGATAAAGAGAGGGAGCTAGCAAGCGAGGGTACGAGAGAGAGTGAGAGAGAAAGAAAAGTGAGGAAGCAAGGGAGAGCGAAGAGACAAAACAAAGTGAGAGAGGAGTTGGAGAGGGTGAGAGACGGAGGGATTGAGAGAGAGAGAAAGAGAAAGTGATAAAAAGTGATAAAGAGAGGGAATGGAGGGAGAGAGAGAAAGATGGGGACATGTAGAGAGTGAGTCAGAAAAGAATAGAGAGAGATGATAGGATGGAAAGAGGGAAGAATGTGTAAGAAAGTGAGATAGGTATGGTAATAGAGTGGGAGGAAGATAACAAGGAAGTGAGACAGAGATAGAGGTAGAAGGGATAGATAATAGGATAAAGGGTAGAAAGAGCAAAGAGGAGAGAGGGAGAGAGCTAGGGAGAGCTAGAAAAAGCAGCAGAGGTATAAAGAAGAGAGAGAAAGGGAAAGAAGAGTGAGTGAGTGTGAAAGTGAAGTAAGTGGGAGCGAGATAGGGTGAGTGAGAGAGAGGGAGTAATAAATTTAAAGGGTGAGAGAGCATAAGATGGAGAAGGAGAGAGAGGGAGAGAGAGATAGAGGGAGAGGAAGGGTAGATATAGGGAGAGCTAGAGGAAGAGTTTGGTAGATTTAGAGAGAGTGGAAGCAAAAAAAGGAAGAGTTACAAAGAGAGAGTGATAGAGAAAGAAAGGTAGAATAAGAGAGATAACGAGAAATAGAGAGTGATAAAGTGGATGACAGAAAGAGGTACATAAGGAAACAAGAGAATGTAAGAGTGACATCAAGGGAGTGGGAGAAAGAGTTATAGAGAGACGGAGATAGAGAGGATGAGAGAGAGGGAGAGTGACACCAAGAAGGCGAGAAGGAACAGTGAGTGGAGAGAGAATGAACAAGAGAGGGATTGAGAGTGACAAAAAGGGAGATATGGAAAAATATATATATACACACTAAAGAGAGAGAACGATAAAGAGGGAAGGAGGGGGGAGGGAATGATAGAGTAAGGGAGAGACAGGAAGAGAGGGAAGAAATTGTAAGAAGGTGAAATAAAGAGGGTAAGGGAGTGGGAGGGAGATAGCAAGGAAGTAAGACAGAGAGATGAAGGGAGGGTGGCGAGTGAATAGGAGAAAGAAGGGGATATCAAAAGAAGAGGAAATAAGGAGAGATTAGAGAGATCTATAAAATGCAAGAGAGGTATATCAAAAGGGAGAGAGAGAGAGTGAGAGAGCAAGAAGATTAGAGAAAGAGAAAGAATAATGAGCAAGAGAAGAGTGAGAGAGGGAGATAGTGAAGGAAGTGTGAGAGAGACAAAGAGAGAGTGGAAATAATAAAGTGAAAAGATTAGAAAGCATAAGATGGAGCAAGAGAGTAAGATGGAGAGAGATAAGAAGCTAAAGAGAAAGTAAGGGAGGGGGAGATATAGAATGGGAGAGAGTGTGAGGGAGTGAGAGAAGGAGGGAGAGAGGAGAGTAAGATAGAGGGAGGGAGAGATGTAAGTAAGATAGAGGGAGTAAGTGGTAGAGAGGTGAGAAAGTAAGAGAGTGTAAGAGATAGAGAGGGAAGGAGAGAGAGAAGAGCATAATAAAGAGCTAGAGGAAAAGAGAGATAGAGATCGAAGAAAGTGTAAGAGAATATTTGAACTAGAGAGGTGTGAGGAAAGAGTGGGAGCTAGGGGTTGCAAAAGATAAGTAGAGAGAGTAATATAAAGAGTCAAAGTGAGGGAGGTAGTGAGAGAAATAGTTAGATTGAGTGGGGGAAGTGAGATAGAGTAGATAGAGATAGAGAAGAAAGATTAAGAGAATAATGAGCGTTATGAAGAAAGGAGGGAGTAAGAAAAAGGGAGAGAGGGATCAAGAGAGTGGGTGAGAGAAGAGGATAGAAGAACTGGGAAAGAGATAGAAAGGGTGAGAGCTAGAGAGAGAGAAGAAAATACAATGACATGGAGAAGAGAGAGTGGGAGAAAAGAGAATTGTGAGAGAGTGATAAAAAGAGGGAGAAAGAGGAGGGGAGATAGTTGGAGAAAGAGAGAAAGAGGTAGAGAGTTAAAAGCAGGGAGAAGGAAAGGGAGAGAGAAGGATAAAGAAGGGAGGGAGGGAGAGACACATAAAAAGGCAAAAAGAGATGGAGAAAAGAATGAGATAAAGTTCAAGAGAGATATAAAGATAGATAGAATGAAGAAAGAATGAGAGAGAGTGTGTAGATGTGAGGGTAGAGAAAGTGAGGGTTACAGAAAGACAAGAAGGAGAGAGACCAAGTAAAATTAGAGAGTACTAGCTAAAGAGGGAGAGAGAGTGTGGGTGTAAGAAAGTAGGAAGAGAGAGTGAGAGAGGGGAAGACGAAAGAGAGAAAGAGTAAGAGAGAGATAAAGTGAGAGAAGGAAGGAGAGCATCAGGAATAATGATAGAGAGAGAGGGAAATTGAGAGAATAAGTGAGAGAAGAGTAGGAGAGAAGAGTGAGGAGAAAGCAAGAGAAAGCATCAGATAGAGAGTGAGTGAGAAGGATAGCAAAGGAGTGAGATAGAGATGTAGACATATAACAAGATAAATGGAAGAATGAGAGAATGATTGTGATAGGGGCAAAATTACGAGAGAACAAAGAGAGAATATGAAAAATATAGAGAGCAAATATCAGCTAGAATGATTGAAAAGAGAGAGAATGAGTAAGAGTGTGTGTTAATGAATATCTAGAGAAAGAATAAAAGGTTTGAAAATAAGGAAAATGTGAGAGAGAGAGAGAGTGATAAAGAGAGAGCTAAAAAAAAGGAGAGAGAGGGAGAGAGAAATGAGAGATACATAAAGGTGAAGAAAGAAAGAGATATGGTTGAGTGGATGAGAGATGGAGAAAGATGGATGAGTAGTGAGATAAAGGGAAAGAGAGAGGAAGAGAAAGAAGAAAAGTGATAAGGAATGAGTGAGAGAGATATAGAATGACGTAGCTAGAGGGCAATAGGGATGGAGAGGGAGAGAGATAGAGAAAAGAGTGAGGTAGAGAGGGTAGCTGAGAGACTGATAGTGAAATTATGAGAGATACTGAGAGTGAGATAGAGTAGAAGAGGGGAGAAAGAGTGGGAGAGGGAATGATGGAAAGAGAGCGAGGGAGATAAAAAGAGAATGATTTAATGAGAGCAAGGGAATGATGAGAGAGAAGGAGAGGATAAGAGAGTGATAGAGCTAGAGGGATGTGGTGGAATGAGAGGAAGAAGAGAGAGGGAGGCAAAGAGAAAATAAAAGAGAGAGATAGAGAGAATATGTGAGAGAGCGAGATAGAGATGATAAAGAGGAGAATTGAGAGTCAGAGAGATAGAACAAGATATGGAGGGAGGGAGAGAGAGAGGGAGAGTGAGCGTGAGAGAGAGGGAGAGTGAGCGTGAGAGAGGAAGAGAGTGAAAAAGAAATAGGGAGATAGAGGGAGGGAAGGGACAGAGATATAAATAGATGAGTGAGAAATTGAGACAGAGATGGCGACGGTGTGAGGGAGGGTGTAAGAGTGATTTTGAGGAAGTAGAAAAGTGAGGGAGGGAGATTGATAGAAGCATGAAAGAGAATGAGGGAGGAGGCCGAGGGGGATTGGGAGGGGGAGAGAATGTGTTTGAGAGAGTGAGAGAGAACAAGTGAGAGAACAAAGAGATAAGAGAGAGATAAAGAGAGAAAGTGAGTGTGAGATTGTTGACCTCATTTTTGATGAGGTCTGATCTCTCTCCTTAGTACTTAGGATCTAGCCATAGGTTTTCCCTTCAACTATACTAGAGGACTAGAAATGGGACCCACCACTTAGAAATTCAAACACTTCTTGACTCCCTTCAGACCCCAAAATTTTGACTATAAACCCCCAAGTCACTTGGAGAGTTGAAATCAGTATGTGGAGGTTTAAAGGATGAGTTTCCTATAGGATTCTTTGGCCTTAGGATCACCCTGAGTGGCCTGGTCGAGGTGAGGGCAAGCTTGCACACACCACACTCTCACACACATTCTAAACCCTAAAACCACACTATCACCCAACTCAACTCCCTAACTCATGTAGGTAACTCATATGGATGGACCTCAACCCCAAAGCTCCTGGCTAAGAGGGTTAGGAACAACATATTGAGTACCTAAAATGAGTCCTCTAATGGCTCTTGTGAGCTTAATATGGCTTCATGGCTCAACCAAAATGGTCTCATTTTACTCACATCTAATTCATCTTCATTTTTCCCCAAATTTCAATTTTTGACCCCCGGGGCCCTAAACCCACCAAACCTACCAAATGCCCTTGAAATTGCCCAAAATTTGCAAAATTTCCTAAATTACCATAAATTCCTCAAAATCAATCCTAAATATTCTCCACCACTCAAATTGATCATCCATGGCCAAATATACCAAAATTTAAAAAATACCCCCCAATACCCTCCAAATACCCAAAATGCCCTTTTTGACCCAAAAATCTACAAAATTCTTAAAATTCTCCAAAAATTCCAGAAAATCCCAAATATTCTCAATTTCATTTTGTTCAACCGCAACATACCCCAATTTTGTCTACTTAATCCAATTGATCAAAATTCCCAAATGGGCCCTTAAGGCCCAAAATGGCCAGTCAACCCAATCCATCCCAAACTCAACCCAAATGTCACCCAATTTTCTCCAAATTTGTTTTGAAATCTTCCTAACATCCCCACAAACAAAATTCTAACTTAATTTTCCCCAAATTTGAACCCAAACTCCACCCAAACCTAACTCAAACCAAAATTCCCCAAATTGGGCTAAACCAATCATGAACCCAAACAAGCCCAAATCCCAAAATTAAGACCCAACAAAAATTGAAATCTCTTTTTCACACTCCCATAAACTTTTTGCAACATTAACGTTACATCAAAACCAACTTTAGCCCAACTCTAGCCCAAGTTAGCCCAATTTGACCCACTTTGACTCTATTATTAAAAGACCCAAATTAAACCCAATTCAACTACAAATGACACCAAATCTTTTCTAAAATTTTCATGACACATCCCTAAACTAAATACAACATTTAATTGGCACAATATTTTACAAAATTTTCATCCAAATGCTCATTTTAAAACATAAAAGCCCACTTCCTTAAAGCATTTTAAAAGCTCATTTTCATCAAATCTAAAAAGCCCTAATGTCCAATCCAAAGCCCACAGGACATTTCTTTCCATCATCGATTTAATCAAAGTAACCCCGAAGTTTTAAATCTATGATCAAATGATTCCAAATCAAGCCTCATGCCAAATCGTCCCTAAATGCCAAATATCCCTAAAACCCATTTTCATGAAACTTGGCTAAGCCATTCCCAAGCCACATGGAGCCATGAAGCCATGGATAAGCCACATGCAAACCTTGGGAGCCACTTTACACATCACCATGCCATTAATTGGAAAAGGAGGAGACTCTTTTAAACTCCCTTAAAAAGGTTTTAACCCTTTTAATGCTTCACCTTAACCCATGATTAATCCAAATAATCATAGATAGGGACTTCTCCACCCTTTCCTAGCTGACTCACCTGACTCCCACAGAACCCAAGATACCCTTGGTGGGTGCACCAAACCCTAATCCATGACTTGGACCCATTTGGACCCAAAATTAGCCCTCCCCCCATTCCATTTAATCCAACTCCTTTACACATGTCCAAAGCCTATTGAAGTCACCAAACCCCAACCCTAACTCCCCTGACCTTGAGGGTGACCTGACTCTGGCCGGCCAGCCATCACAGTCGTTGGAAAACCCCATGGTCGAGAGCTCCATGTGAGCCAAAAATTCAAATTCTCCCTTGTTGAGCTGTCCCACGGCCAGTGGACACCATGGCTCTTCTTCCCTTGACCTAAGCAGCTGATCCCAAACCCTGGCTTGCCCTGATAAGCTCCCCAGCCATGGCTATTTAAACACCACCACCCCACGACCAAAAGGTTGGATGCACTGGACCTTACCAAAACTCTGCCCAATTCATTCCAAACCCCTCTCCTAACATAGAGCAGTTGATCCCCACTGAAATCCATCTCTAAAACCCCCTCTGTGAGCTCATTTTCTGAGCTCAATTTTAAGCCCAAAACTAGGACACTTCGCCACAGTGAGCCAATCTTCAAATTGATTGACTCTACACCTTCACCAGACCAAGAGAAGAAGTTCCCCAGGAAAAGCCCCTCACCAGGCTAGCCATTCTTCCTATCGACCAAGCTTCAAAATCGAGCTTGGTGGAAATCGAGTCTAGACATTTCACCAGGTCCAGAGGCTCCATCCCTAGCTTCCTTGGACTCCAACAAACGTGTCGAGCACATCCAATCGAGGCTTCACCTCTTGAACCAAGGTATGGAGACTTCTCCTTTACCTGAGCTTTCAATGATCCATTATCTAATTTGAGTCGATTTCAATGCATGTTAGCCGTATGGATGTGTAGCTCTAGGCTAGACGAACATGTAGGAGAAAACCGCTTGTGATTTGGTTAACTATAGCTCGAGATCTTAAGGTTTATATGTGGACGGTTCTCGGGTTAGAACACCTGGGGACGATGAACGAATGCCATCTATTTGCGCGTGTATCAAATGAACGATCCAAATTGCACCGGACTAGAGCACGGGACGAGACCGTGGGGCTGCATGGCACTGAGGTGGAAGGCGGCGTCAAATGGAGAAGCACTGCGTGGGACTTCGGAGCTGCCGAGGATGACAGGGCGCTGCGCTAGATAAGTAGAAAAATAGAGTTTTTTTCTATTTATTTAATTTAGCCAACTTCAAAAATTCATATCTTTGCATAGAAAAATCACAAAAATAAAAGAAAAATACACACTTGCTCAGTGAACAAAGGAAAATAATGTGTAAAAAGAATTAAGTTGTTTTGTTAAGTATTTTATTTTTAATTAATTTAATACTATTTTAAGTATTTCAATTCTCCATTCATGCATATAATTCACCATGGCATGGGACCATAGGGCTTTTGTAGCCTCTGTTCTTGGGAACATTCCCTGAAATTTTCAAGACCAGAGGCCATCTCTGTGGCAAGTTATTGATTTTCCAAGTTTATGTGTCTGCTTTGATGTTTTAATTCCAGTAATTAGCATATTCCTTAGAAAATTTTAGGAAAATTAGGCGAAGTATTTTAGGACCAACGGACCCTAAGAAATTTATGGCTTGACTTAATTCCTCAAAAATAATCCTAATTAGCCTAAACACTCAAAAGTGAACATTAATTAATTTGGAGTAACCACACATCAAAATCACTTGAAAATAATTCCCCACTGTCACTGAGGATGTAGAGAGACTCACATAAAAATTTCAAGTAAATTGGAAATAATTTAAGCCATTAAATGAATTAATTAAGTAACATAGCCATTTTAAAAATTAAAAAAATTCATAAAACCCAAAATACACTTTAAAAATTCACCAAATTGGTTTTGTTGGCTCTCTGATATCATGGGAGTCTAACAAAGTTAAAATTGGAATTTTCTAAAAAATTTCATTTTTAACCTTATTTTTAATATTTTAATAATTAAAAAATTAAAAAAATCACAAAAATATTAAAATTCATAAAAATATCATATTTGGTCCCCTGATCACATAGGATCCAACCAAATATTTTTCCTAAGTCCCTAGGTTAAGATATTGAATTTTAAAGGCTTAAGACAATTTTTAATATTAAAAAATGGATTTTCCAACCTTGTCACCAAATTAATTCTAATAAATCAAAGAAAAATCAGAAAAATATCTAATTTGTTTCTTTGGACTCCTTGAGGTCAAAGAGACTTACGAAAAATATAAAATTCATTTTTAAACTTTTATTTTATTGTATAATTAATTAATACCCAAAAATTCAAAATAATTATAATAAATAAAATATAATTAGAAAAATCATGAAATTTGGTCTAAATGGTCCTCTGGTCAGTAGGGACATTTCATAATTTTCTTAAGGATAGAAACCTTACCTTGGTCATATTATTGAATTTTCATTGAAAACCCTTATTTTCCACAAAAATAATTATTAAAATTAAATTAAAAAGAGAAAAATCACATTATCTCCTCTGATATTTTAATTGACCAATGAGTATGGTGACATAAAAATTCCAAAGTCATTTGAGTTATATTTAATAAATTATGAAGTGAACAAGCTTAAGGGGCAAAAATGGTAATTATTGAAATTTTGCCATAATCAATATTTAAGCTTAATTATGGGTAACGGGTAATGAATGATCCTAATTAATCTCCTTAGATGATTGAAACATGAGGAATTAAAGGGTAGAAACCCATTTATCACTTTTCCAACTTAAACAAAATGGTTATAATTTCTTAAATTATTAAAAATTTGAAGTTAATTAAAGGAGAATGTATTAAGTGAAGGGGTTTAATCTTGGAAGATATTAATTCATTAATCTTAACCCATGATTAATGATAAGAATCAAATACCACTTTATATTAATTTAATAACTCATTAATGAAAACTAAGATAAATTAAATAACCAAATTAAAATAATTTCTAAGATAATTTAATAAAAAATAAATTTAAAATAATATAATTAATTAAATTAAAAATAATTTTAAAATGACATGATTAATTCAAAACAATTTACATTAAATATAATTAAACAATAACAATTTTAAATTAATTTAATGAACTTTAAATCAAAATTAAATCAATGCAACTAAATTAAAATCAACTTCAAATAAACACAATTAAATAAAATTTAACTAAAATTAAAGTTAAGACAATTTTAGAATAGCTAAGTCAACTTTTGAAAATACACAATCAAATTGAAATAACATAAAAAAGTTATAATTAAACTAAAATATAATAATTAATTTGAATCAATCTTAAAAAACCAACTTAAATCAAAATAAGTTGGTTAAGTTTCTTAATAACCTAACCTGCCCTAAAGGCTTCCACCCACATAATTCCTAAATGGAGTATCAAGCGAAATGTCACTTCACTCATCAGATAATCAAATGTCTAAGTTCATTGAGCAAGAAACAAAACTTAATTAAATTTTTGGATGATTAATTCACATGTACAATGAAATTCATTTGGACTCAAAATAATCTCAGAAGTATTGAAAAGATGTTTAGGACTCGTCCTAAGCACTTTCTCAATATTAATTGAACGTAATTGTTCTTTGGTGAAAAAAATCATCCATAAAACATAAGAACCTAGACGTCATAGGAACTGACTAGTAATATGATTAAGATTTTGATAGACAACCAGAACCTTTCCTTAGCCTTATCTAGGTGCTTTCCTTAAAATGTTTAAATGCTTTGACATGTGTTTTAAGTGCAGTTTGGAATGACGGGAAGACCCTTTAGGTACGCTTTTACTTCATTGCAATTTACTTACTTGTACTGCACTTTACTTTTCTTGCATGTTAAACAAGAATGTCACCTTGCATGAAAACTGAAACTTTTAGGATAGTGACAAAATTGAAACTCAAAACTAAATTAAAAGTCAGAACAAGATAAAATTCACCGCTACAACATTTAAAATATAAAACAACTCAAAATTTAATCACAAAAAGAACAACAAAACCACAACTACAACTAAATTAAAACGTCTCAGTTGATGATCGGGAATACCTCGGATGATGTAACCTACGTGTTGCTAACGGGATTTTCTACAGTCTAAATGAAAGTGTGGAACTCATTTAGATGAGTTAAGCAAATTTATTTGGACTAAGTGAATCCGATAAAAATAACGGTGCTGGAATGATGGAACCGTGGGATCTTAACCGATGTTGTTATAACCAACTTTAAGATTCCACTAACAAAATGTTAAAAACACCTGAACCTTAAGACTTTTCTAAACCAGAACACTTCTCATCTCCTGATTTTCACTTTCTAAAACTAAACCTTCTGTAACAACAAGGAGCTTAGAGCATAGTGGGCAGCATGACCATTGTCGTGAGCAAAACTGGAATCTACATCAACAAAACCTTTCTTAGCATTAAATAACAAAGCCATAGGATTTCGAGGTAGTTTGCCTAGTGCAACATAAATCCTCAACTTTTTGTTAGGCATTTGTATAGTTATGTTATGCAAATTAAGCCCTAACCAGTCTTACGATTCTGAGGTAGTTGTTTGGTACGACATAAACCCTCACATCTTCGAGGCTATTCTTATGATTATGTCATATAAATATAAGTCCTAATTAATTAAAATTGACAGGATTGAAACATTAAATAATATTGTTAAATTGAAACCAAACAATAGGATAGTTTGGGAAGTTGCCAAGATTCCTCTTGGATCCTTTACTTCTCTTACCTTTCCTCCTTTGGATTCCTAAAATAAACTGTTCCAAGTTTTAGCTATTCTTTATTGAAATCTCCAAAGTCCAATTTGTTTGAAACTTTAAACTTTGAAATTCTTGAGAGCAAAACCACTGATCATTATCGAGAGTTTTCTTAAATTATTCCCGTCATTTAAGATGTAATTAACTATAGGGGCTTGCCCTTATACGGAACTTTAAGAACCCAGGTAATATAAACCCTGCTTAATTCCTTTGTATTAAGCATGTGAACTTGTCGGATTATAAAATTGGTTTTTAGACCAAACAGATGGCACAAATCTTCTAGTTTATTTAATCGAGCCCCATCATCAAGTAGTGTGTATATTCTTCGGGATAGATACACGGTTTATGATGTGGTGCTTGTTTATATAAACTATTTGGGATGTGAGACCGGTTTGATTTCATATCTTAAAATTTTTAAACTTAAAATTATATTCAAAATTAAATGTTACTTTCTAAATTATATATATATTTAAATTAAATCTAAAATTCGTCGACAACTTCTGTAGGCGACCCCTTTTCAAAAAAATTAACCTAAAAATTCGCTGACAACTTCTGTAGGGAACACTTTTTCAAAACACATAACCTAAAAATATGCCGACAGAGATGGATATAAAGAAAGAGGGAGGGTTAGAGAGCATAATAAATGAGGAGAAATTAGTAATGAGAGAATAGAGTGTGGTAGAACATAACAGAGAAAGAGAGAAATAACAATAAAAAAGAGTGCGAGAAGAGACAGTTCAAGATAGGGAGAGAGGGTGACTAAGAGAGTGTGAGAAATAGACAGAGAGATAATGAGAAAATGAGAGAGAGGGGGAGGGTGAGAGGGATGGAAATAGAGGGAGAGAGATAGAGATAAAAAGGGAGAGATAGAGAGATAGAATGATAGATTCATAGAGTGTGAGAGAGAATAAGAGTAAGAGCAAGAGAGAGATAGAAAGGGGTGAGAAAGATAGAGAAGAGTGAATGAGAGAAATAGAGGTATAAATAAGTGATGAAAATAGAGAGAGACTGAGAGAGGGTAAGAAAGGAGAGAGTGAGAGATATTAAGCTTGACAGAGAGGGCACTAGGGAGAGCGAGTTAGAAGGAGAAGGAGCAAGTGAGAGGGCATGTGAGATAGAGAGCTGGATATAAAAGGAGGAGATAGAGGGAGAGGGAGATAGAGGGAGGGAATATAGAGAGTGGAAATGAAGAAAGAGATAAAGAAAGTGTGCCTGTGAGAGAGAGTGAACAAGAGAATAGAAAGAAAGAATCAAGAGAATAGGTACATATAGAAGTGAGAGTGACATAGCAAGACAAAGAGATGGAGAGAGTAAGAGAGAGGAGAAATATGTGAGAAACAGAGAGAAAGAGAGAGAGAGATGCAAGATAGCAAGAAAGATGAAAGAAAGAGTGAGAGAAAGATAGAGGAGAGATATTATAGAACACGAGAAGAAATAACAAGAAAGGAATATGGCGGAAGAGTGAGAGTGAGAGTAGAAAATGATGAGGGAGCGAATGATATAAAAGTGACTTAAAAAAACTACTAAAAAGAGAGAGGAGAGTGATAGAAGAGAGACCTATTGAACTTGAGAGATGGAGAGGCAAATATCATGAAACATAAAGAAAAAGTAGAAGAAAGATAGAGAAAGAGAGAGACTGGGTGGAAAGATGGTGAGAGAGACAAGAGGGGAAGAGAGGTATGGACTGAGGGAGAGAAAGAGAGATGAGTATGAGGGAGAGATGGAAAGAGGGTGACAGAGACAAGAGAGGGATGGATGGAGGGAGAGATAGTGTAAGAGGTCAATAGAGAGGGAGAGAGAGGTGAGAGAGATGACAGAGAGAAGCAGATAGTACATGAGCGATAGAGAGAAAGAGGGAGAGAGAGGGAGAAAGATAAAGGGAGAGATATTATACATCATGAGATGATATAGCAAGAAAAGAAAAGGGAGGAAGAGTGAGAGTGAGAGTAGAAAATGATGAGAGAGTGAATGATAGAATGTGAGTGAGAGAGACAACTATTGAAATGAGAGAAGATTGTTATAGAAGAGAGACTAAACGACCTTGAGAGATAGAGGGACAAATAGCAAAAGCGGAAGAAAGATAAAGAAAGTGAGACAGATAGAAAGAGGGTGAGAGAGACAAGGAAGGAAGAGAGGGAGGGAATAGAGCAATATATTATCTCATCATTTCCCACTCTCACTCTCACTTTCACTCTTTCTCCCTTTTCCTTTCTTGCCATATCTTCTCATGCTCTATTATATCTCTCCTCTATCCTTCTCCCTCCCTCTCTTGCATCTTTCTCGCTAAATTGAATCTCTCACTTACTCTCTGCTTCGCTCTCTCCTCTCTATCACCTCTCTCCCTCTCTGTTGATCTCTTACACTCTTTGATGTGCATAAAATAAAGATAGGACTGTGGGGATTGTTGTTCTAATTAGAAAAACCTGACGTGCTAAACCAAAATTTAAAGGAATTGATGGAAATTCATATGAAATGCATGAAACAACACAAGAAAATCATCCCAAAGCTAGATTAAATCGAACTAAAGGTAGAACCTGGAGGTAAAATGAATGGATGGAGATAAACATTGACCCAATGCTCAACACAAAAAAGAACTTTGGTACAAGACCTTCACCCTAAGATTGAAATGAGGAAAGAACCTTGGTACAATGGTAGATGCCACAAATGGGGTGGAAATCCGCTTGATAAGTCAGGAAAGAACTCCTTGAGCGATGGCCAAGAGTTCAGCTGAGTCCTTAGGAAATCATGGGAAACAACCCAAAAGCAAGTTTATGCCAAAATCCAAAGTCTTTTTTCTAATTTGAAGTTAGGTCTATATTTAGGCTAAAGCCTACAAGCAAGAAAGAGAAGATAAAATATCTTCTAAAAAGAATAAGAAACTACATCAAGTTGGCATGCAAGGTATTGTTTAACTGCAATAAAAAGACAAAATATCTAGCCATAATAATATGACTCATTTATCCATGGGCTTTGAATAAGTTGACAAATTTTCATGGTTATTTCTTCTTAAAACCCCATGTATGGCTTGAGTTCAAGCCTCCTAGACTAATCAATTAAGAGGTTCTTTTATCCTCCCTCTTTCCATCTCACATTTTATTATTTTCCTTGTCCCTCCCTCCATCCTTCCCTCTCTTGCTCTCTAGTCTCCCTCACTCTCTCATAATTCTATCACCTCCTTTTTCAATCTCTCTTCCTCTTTTTTTTATGTTTCATGCTATTTGTCTCTCTATCTTTCAAGCTCAGTATGTCACTTCTACTCTCTTCTCTAATTTTAGTAGGTGTCTCTCTCTCACTCACTCTTCTGCACTCGCTCTCTCATAATTTTCTACTATCACTCTCACTCTTCCTCCCTTTTCCCTTCTTGCTAAATTTTCTCATGCTCTCTAATTTCTCTAATGCTATCTTTCTCCCTCTCTGTCTTGCATCTTTCCTGCTATCGTGCATCTCTCTCTCCCTCTTTATCTCTGTTGCTCACATACTCTTTAGTTATCTATATCCTCTCTCTCACCTCTTTCCTTCTCTCAATCTCTTACAATCTCTCTATCTCTGTCTTGCTCTCTCACTCTCTCTCCCCCACTTAAGCATAATAAAGAGCTAGAGATAAATTGAGATAGAGTGATTAAAGATCAAGAAAAGATAGATTGAAAGATTAAGAGTGGAAGAGATTAATTGAGGAAGTTGGAGAGAGAGAGAGAGAGGGAAACTGAGAGCAAGAAAAGAAAGTGAGAAAGAGAGTGATAGAGAGGGAGGGAATGAGCAAGAGAGGGAGAGAGAGGAAATGATGGAGAGAGAGATATAGGAGAGATTAAGATAGGGGATAGAAGAAAGGGAGGTAAAGGGTGGGAAAGATAGCTAGAGAGTGAGAGAAAGAGTCAAAGAGAAAGAAATAGTGAGAGAAAGAGAGAAATAAGTGTGGGAGAGTGAGATAGAGAAGAGAGGGAGATATAAAATATAGAAGGCAAGAGAAGTCTGAGTAATACAGAGAGAGAATTTGTAAGAGAGAGGGAGAGATTTAGGTAGAGGGAGAGTGGGATGGAGAGGAATGAAGAGCAGTGGAGTGTCGGCATATTTTTAGGTTGTGTGTTATTTTAAAGGGGGGGTCGCCTAACAGAAGCTGTCGGCGAATTTTTAATTTAATTAAAATAAATAATTTGTAAAGTAGTATTTGATTTTGAAAATAATTTTAAATTCGAAGGTTTTAAGATATGAGATTAAACCGATCCCACATCCCAAATAGTTTATATAAACGAGCACCGCACCACAAACCGTGTATCTATCCCTAAGGATAGACACACTGCTTGACGGTGGGGCTCGATTAAATAAACTAGAAGATTTGTGACATCCGTTTGGTCTGCGAACCAATTTTATAAGCCGACAAAATTCCCTCGCTTAATATGAAAACATTAAACGAGGGTTTATATTACTCAGGTTCTTTAAAATTCCCTATAAGGGCAAGCCCCTATAGTTAATTACATCTTAAGTGATGGGAATCACCTAAGAAAACTCTCGATAATAATCAATAATTCGCTCTCAAGAATTTCAAAGTTTAAGATTTTCAAGGGATTGAAATTTGGAATTTCAATAGGAATGGATCAAATTTGGAACATTTTGTTTTGGGAATCCAAAGGAAGAAAAGTAGGAGAAATCACAGATTCGAAGCGAACTTCGGTAATTTCCCGACTATCCTATTGTTTGGCTTGGATTTAAGAAAGTCCTAATATTTATTTAAATGTTTTGATTTTGCCAATTTTAATTAATTAGGACTTATATTTATATGATAGAATCATACAAATAGCCTTGAAGATGCGAGGGTTTATGTCGTACCCAACGACTACCTCGGAATCCTAAGACCGGTTAGGGCTTAATTTGCAATGCAAGTGCCTAACGAAGAGGTTGAGGATTTATGTTGCACTAGGCAAACTACCTCGAAATCCTATGGCTTGGTTATTTAATTCTAAGAAAGTTTTGCTGAAGTAGACTCAGGTTTTGCTGATGACGATGGCCGTGCTGCCCACCATGCTCCGAGCTCCTTGTTGTTGCAGAGGTTTAGTTTTAGAAATTATAAATCAGGGGATGAGAAAAGTGTTTTGGTTTAGAGAAAATCTTAATTTCCAGGTGTTTTTTATGTTTTATTTAAAACAAATCTTAAAGTTGATTATAACGACACCGGTTAAGATCCCACAGTTCCATCCTTCCGGCATCATTATTTTTATCGGATTCACTTAGTCCAGATGAATTTGCTAAACTCAACTGAATGAGTTCCACACTTTCATTTAGACCGTGGGAAATCCCGTTAGCAACACATAGGTTACATCATCCGAGGTATTCCCGATCATCCAACGGGACGTTTTAATTTAGTTGTAATTGTAGTTTTGTGTTCTGTTTGTGATTAAATTTTGAGTTGTTTTATATTTTGAAATGTTGTGGCGGTGAATTTTATCTTGCAATGACTTTTAACTTAGTTTTGGTTTCAGTTTTAGGGTCTATCCTAAAGGTGTGAGTTTTCATGCAACGAGTTGTTTATCATGCAAGAAAAGTAAGTGCAATGCGATTAAATAAATTGCGATAATGTAAATTGCAAGAAAGTAAATTGCAATAAAATAAAAGCGTACCTGGAGGGTCTTCCCGTCATCCCAAGCTGCACTTAAAACACAAATAGAATATTTAAGCAAGTTCCTAGATAAAGCTAAGGGAAGGGTTATGGTTTTCTACCAAATTCCTAATCCTATAGCTAGTCATTTCCTATGACGTCTAGGTTCTTTGTGTTTTGGTTTAAGGACGATTTTCTTCATCAAAGAACAATTAAGTCCAATTGTTCTTATAAATGTCCTATCATATTGAGGAAGTGCTTAAAAATAATCTTAAACATCTTTTCAATATTTTCTAGGATTGTTTTAAGTCCAAATGGGTTTAATTATACAAATGAATTAATCGTCCGAGAATTCAAGTTTTGTTGTTATCTTACTCAGATGAACTAGGACATTTGAATATCCTATAAGTGAAGTAACATTTCATTTAATGTTCGTTTAGGAGTTATAATAACCAAAGCTTTCGAGGGTAAATTGGTATTCAAATGATTTGATTTAAGTTAAAGGGTTTAAATTTGGAATAGTGTTCAAGTTGCTTTATATTTAATTTCTTTCTGTTTTAGGTGTTGTTATTTAATTCAATTTAATATAATTTAATTTAATTTAATTGAGATTTAATTTTAATTTAATTTAATTCAATTGAGTTTGATTTGATGTTAAATTAATTTAATTTGATTTGATTTAATTTTAATTTAATTTGATTTAATTTAATTTAATTTAATTTAATTTAATTTAATTTGATTTAATTTATTTCATTTAATTTAATTTAATTTAATTTAATTTAATTTAATTTAATTTAATTTAATTTAATTTAATATAATTTAATTTATTTTACTTAATTTAATTTAATTTAATTTAATTTATTTAATTTAATTTAATTTTAATTTAATTTTATTTTTAATTTTAATTGAAAATTTTTTTAAAAGAGTTTAATAATTTAATTTTAGTTTAATGATTAAGTCTTTTAATATTTTATATTTGAGTTATCATTTTGATTAAGAATTGAATATTAATGAGATAATTAATTTAGAGATTTTTAAATTAAAGAATAAATCTCTTCCTAATAATATCCCTATTTTAATAATTCCAATTTTATTATTCTTCCAAATTTAATCAATTATTTAATTAAGGTTTAATCATTTTAAATTGCTTAATGGGTTTCTACCCTTTAATTATTTAAATTTCAATCATCCAAATCAGATTAGGATCAAATATTTTACTTGTTAATTTTTTATTAAACCTAAAGTTTTAATTAAGGATTAAAAATTTTAATTACCACTTTACCCTTTAAGCTTAATAATTTCATAACTCACTAAATTGAACTCAAATGAACTTGAAATTTTTATGTGACTTCACTCATATGTCAATAAAGACATGGGAGGAGAAAATGTGATTTTTCTGTATTTAATTTATTTATATAATTATTTTTGATAGAAAATAAAGATTTCCAAGGAAAATTTAATAACATGACCAAGGGAAAGTTTCTGTCCTTAAGAAAATTAGGGAACATTCCTAATGACCAGAGGACCACTTGGACCAATTTTGGTGATTGTTTGAATTATATTATTTTTATTATAATTATTTTAAGTTTTGGAGTGTTAATTAATTTAAAAATAAAATAAATGTTGAAAAATGAATTTTATATTTTTCAAAAATCTCTCTGATATCAAGGAAATCAGAGAATCAAATTTTACAATTTTTTGATTTTTCTATGATTTATTATAATTATTTTAGTGAAAATGCTAGAAAATACATTTTTTTAATTTTAAAATTACCTTAAAGCTTTAAAATTTAATATCTCACTAAATAGACCTAAGAAAAATGTGGGGTTTGTTCCTAAGTGATTAAAATTCAAAATGTGACATTTTGGTGAATTTTATTATTTTTGTGATTTTTATTATTTTTAATTATTAAAAATATTAAAATATTATTAAAAATCAACTTTTTAGAAAATTGAAATTTTAATTTTCTTAGGTTCCCCTGATATCAGAGAGGCTCCAAAACCAATTTGGTGAATTTTTGAAAGATATTTTAAAAGTTATGAATTTTTAAAGTTTAAAATGGCTAAGTGGCTTAATCAACCCAATTAGTGGGGCTAACCAAGTCCAATTGACCTCAAACTTTTATGGTGGATTCCTCTGATCCTAAAGGTCAGTGGAGAATTGATTTCAAGTCAATTTGATGCATGGTTAACTCTAATTAATTAGAGACCTATTTTGGGTGTTTTAGCCAATTAGGGTTGTTTTAAATGAACTAAGTCAAAACCTTTTTTTCCTAGGGTTCTCTGGTCATAAGAAACATCACCAAATTTTCCTAGAATTTATTTCACAACATACTATTTGTTGGAATTAAAATACTCAAAACAGCAACATGAATTTGAAAAATCAATAACTTTTTATAGGGATGGCCTCTGACTTTGGAAAATTCAGGGAATGATCCCAAATTCAGAGGCTTCAAAAGCCCTATGGTCTCATGCCATGGTGAATTGTATACATGCATGGAGAATTAAAAGTATGCAGAGAGTAAATAAATTATAAAAAATAAAATACTTGATGAAATTAAATGATTTCTTTCCCACATTATTCTCCTCTCGTTCACCGAGCAAGAGGGTATTTTTATTTTACTTTTCGATTTTTCTACACGAGTTATGAATTTTTGAAGTTTAGGGAATTAAATAAATCAAAAAATACCCTAATTTTCTATTTATCCACGCGGCGCCAACTCATCCTCGGCATCTCCGAAACGCCGCGTGTCGCGCTCCCATTCGACGCCGCCACCTGAGTCAGCAGCCCGGGCCCCGCGGTTCTCATACCATCTCCCGGTCCGACGCCATCTGAGCCATTCGTCCGTGCGTGTATTGAATGGGCGGCATCCGTTCATCGTCCCCGAGCGTCCTCACCCGAGAGCCGTCCACACTAAATCCCTAAGATCTCACTCGATACTCAATGGATTTTCATGTTCTTATGCTCTATGGATTCGTCTTGAAGAGACGAACACATCTATATGGCTATCATGCATTGAAACTAAGGAATTTGAAATGGAGAATCTCCAGAAGCTCGGGATGAAGAATTAGCTCATACCTTTGCTCGGAGAAGTGTGGCTTCAATCTGAGAGTTGTTGCACCTTCGATTGGATCCCGCGAAGCTCCGGATGAAGTCTCCCGGTCGCAGTGAATTGTCTAGATGTGATTTCGACCAAGCGCGATCACAAAGCTTGTAGGCTGGAGCAACCTGGGTGGCCTGGAGATGGGGCTTTTGTCGGTGGACACCTTCCCTCGGTCCAGTGATGGTGTAGAACCAATCAATTTGGGAATTGGCTCACTCGTGGAGAAGTGTCCTAGTTTTGGGTGGAATTTCGGTTGGGAAATTGGATTTTATCGATGGGGATTAGAGGCAAATTGACACCGGGGATCAACTGCTCTAAGGGTGGAGAAGGGTTTGGAACAATTTTGGCGAGTTTCGGCAAGGTTTGTGCAACTCTCCTCCTTGGCCGTGAGGGTGAGGGGTTTAAATAGGAGAGGCTGGAGAGCCTTCCGGGGGAGTTGAGGCATGGGATCGAGCTGCTGCGGTGAGGAGAAGAACGGCCATAGTGACCATTTGGCATGGAGCGACTCGACAAGTGGGAATTCCAAACTTTGGCTCCTCCCGAGGTCTCGGCCATGGTGTTTTCCGGCGATCCGGGCGGGCGGCTGCGGGCATGGGTCACCCTCGAGTCCGGAGTGGGTCAGGGTTGGAGGTTTGTGCAATCAATTGGCAATTGCCATGTGTAAAGGCTTTGAATTAAAATGGAATGGGGAGGGGGTCATTTTGGCCTTAATTTGGTCAACCCATTGGTTTGGGTTGGGTGCACCTCCTCATGGCCTGATTTTGGGCTGAGAGGATCAGTTGGGTCAGCCAAGGGAGAGTGGTGTGGTCTCTATCCATGATGAGGTGGCTAAACATGGTTTAGTGTATGACATGCTTAAGGTAAAAAAGGGGTTAAGGAGGATTAGGAAAGGGGTTCCTCCTTTTGCCATTAATGGCTTGATCACATGTCAAGCCTTCCATTGCTTCATGTGGCTTGTCCATGGCTTGCATGGCTCACCTTTGGCTTGGGAAAAGGTTTGGTCAATTTCATGAAAATGGGTTTTAAGAATTTTGGATATTTTGGTGAAAATTTGCATGAAGCTCGATTTGGAATGGTTTAATTGATGATTTTGAAACTTAGGGGTGATTTTGATTAAATGGATGATGAGGGGAAATGCCATGTGGGCTTTGGATGGATTTGGGCTTTTGAATGTGGTGAAGTGGGCTTTTAGGAAAGTTTAAGGGGAATGGGCTTTTTGATTTTAGGATGGGCATTTGGGTAAAGATTTTGTGAAGAAATTTGTCAAATAAATGTCATAATTGGTTTAGGGATGTTCTATGAAGGGCTTGGAATCAATTTGGTGTGATTTGGAGTTGAATTGGTTTGAATTTGGATTTATTTGGTAAGTGGGCCTATGTAGGTCAAATTGGGCTAACTTGGGCTAATGTTGGGCTAGGGTTGAAATTGATATAAAATCAATGTTGAGAAATGTTTATGGGAGTGTTTCAAAGAGGTTTTGACTTTGGTTGGGCTTTGATTTTGGGGTTTGGGCTCATTTGGGTTAGGTTTGGGTTTAGGTCAAAATAGGGCCTTTTAACTTTGGGTTGAGTTTGAGTGGGGATTGGGTCTAAATTTTGTTCAAATCATGTTATTATTTTGTTTGTGGGAATGTTAAGGAAGATTTAGAAAAGATTTTGGGTTAATTGGAATTGAATTGGGTGAGTTTGGGTTAGGTTTGGGTCATGGGTCTAAATTGGGCTTTAATGCCAAAAGTGAGATTGGATCCAAATGTCAATCAAATTGGGCTTGGATTTGGTCTAGATTGGTATTTGGGATATTGAATTGAAGTTTAGAATTGAATTGGACCAAAATTTGGGTCAATTGGGTAGGTTTGGTTTGACATTGGGTTCACTTAGGGTTAAAATGGGTCAAATTGGGGGTTTTGACAAAAGTAGGGTAAATTGACAAAAGTGGCCCATGGTGTAGTTGGACAAAATGAAATTGGGAATATTTGGGATTTTCTGGAATTTTCTGGGAATTTTCTGAATTTTTGGATTTTTTGGCCAAGAGGGGTATTTTGGGTATTTGGAGGGTGTTGGGAGGTTTTCTTGGAATTTTTGGTATTTTTGGGTATGGATGATCAATTTAAGTGATGTGGAAATTTTTGGGAATGATTTTGGAGAATTTTGGATAATTTGGAAATTTTGAGAAATTTGGGTAATTTCGGGGGTTTTGGGTAGGCTAAGCGGGTGTAGGGTCCCGGGGGTCAAAAATTGAAAATTTGGGAAATTGAAGATTGGGTGGATGTAAGTGGAAAGAAGTCATTTTGGTTGAGCCATGAAGTCATTTTGGTTGAGCCATGAAGTCATTTTGGTTGAGCCATGAAGCCATATCAAGCCCATGTGAGCCATGAAGGGACCCATTTGAGGCATTCACTATGTTGTTCCTAACCCTCTTAGCCAAGGGTTTAGGGGTTAAGGACCATCCATGTGAATCACCTACATGAGTCAGGAGGTCAAGTTAGGTATGGGTGTGGTTTTAGGAGGTATGTGGAAGTGTAGTGTGTAGGTGTAGTGTATAAATGTAGTGTGTGTGTAAGCCGGCCCCTTCACGGACCAGAGCCACCAGAGGCGGTCCTAAGGCCAAAGAGTCCTATAGGAACTCATCCTTTAAACTTCCACATTTGATTTCAACCCTCCAGGTGATTAGGGGTCTACGATCAAGTTTGTAGAGTTTGCGGGGAGTTAAGAAGTGGTTTGAATTTCTAGAAGGTGGGTCCCGATTCTAGTCCTCTAAGATAGTCGGAGGAAAAGCCTAAGGCTAGATCCTAAGTACTAAAGAGAAGAAGAGAAGACCTCATCAAAAATGAGGTCGACAAATGGACCCCCGATAGGTGTGGTGGTCGACAGAGCACACCGCGCGTATTGGCGTTGACCGAAACGATCAACAAAACCAACACAGACGTCCAAGTGACAAACTTAGGACGAAATAGAGGAGTTTTCGCTGGGGAGTAGCAAGTATATCTCTGAAACCGGAGATTCCTAAACTCTCGCTGGGGAAAGGAAAAGGAGGTGAATCCCAAATCACATGACACGGGGAATTTCGATTTAGATTTTATTTTGTTTCAATTTAAGTTTTGATGTGTGAGTTTAGATTTTAGTTTGGAGTTTCAATTTAGATTGAAGTTTGTCGAGATTAATTTGAAGGATTTGATTTGAAATGAAAATTGGAATTACGAGGTTGTAGATGTAACATCTTCGATCTCGAAAGAAAATTGAATTGATCGGATTAAATCACTGCAGGTGAGGAGAAATCTCGGAGTAATGCGGTATTGGATATAAAATCCTTAACCTCAAAAGTTTGATTTTGATGTATTTCGAGTGTAATAGGAAAAGAATCCTAAAGCGATGCGGTCTTGGATGTAAAATCCTCGACCCAAAAGGTTGAATTTGATGTACTTCGGTCGCAATAGGAAAGAATCCTAAAGCGGTGCGGTCTTGGATATAAAATCCTCGACCCAAAAGGTTGAATTTGATGTATTTCGGTACAGTAGGAAAGAATCCTAAAGCGGTGCGATCTTGGATGTAAAATCCTCGACCCAAAAGTTTGAATTTGATGTACTTCGAGTGCGATAGGAAAAGAATCCTAAAGCGATGCGGTCTTGGATGTAAAATCCTCGACCCAAAAGTTTGAATTTTGATGTACTTCGGTGCTAATAGGGAAGAATCCTAAAGCGAGTGCGATCTTGGATGTAAAATCCTCGACCCAAAAGTTTGAATTTGATGTATTTCGAGTGCAATAGGAAAAGAATCCTAAAGCGATGCGGTCTTGGATGTAAAATCCTCGACCCAAAAGTTTAAATTTGATGTATTTCGGTGCAATAGGAAAGAATCCTAAAGCGATGCGGTCTTGGATATAAAATCCTCGATCCAAAAGGTTGAATTTGATGTACTTCGAGTGCCGTAGGAAAGAATCCTAAAGCAGTGCAGTCTTGGATATAAAATCCTCGACCCAAAAGGTTGAATTTGATGTATTTCAGTGCCGTAGGAAAGAATCCTAAAGCAGTGCAGTCTTGGATGTAAAATCCTCGACCCAAAAGTTTGAATTTGATGTATTTCAGTGCAATAGGAAAGAATCCTAAAGCAGTGCAGTCTTGGATATAAAATCCTCGACCCAAAAGGTTGAATTTGATGTATTTCAGTGCCGTAGGAAAGAATCCTAAAGCAGTGCAGTCTTGGATGTAAAATCCTCGACCCAAAAGGTTGAATTTGATGTATTTCAGTGCCGTAGGAAAGAATCCTAAAGCAATGCAGTCTTGGATGTAAAATCCTCGACCCAAAATTTTGAATTTGATGTATTTCGAGTGTCGTAGGAAAGAATCCTAAGCGGTGCGATCTTGGATGTAAAATCCTCGACCCAAAATTTTGAATTTGATGTATTTCGAGTGCAATAGGAAAAGAATCCTAAAGCGAGTGCGATCTTGGATGTAAAATCCTCGACCAAAAAGTTTGAATTTGATGTATTTCGATGCAATAGGAAAGAATCCTAAAGCGAGTGCGGTCTTGGATGTAAAATCCTCGACCCAAAAGTTTGAATTTGATGTACTTCGGTGCAATAGGAAAGAATCCTAAAAGCGAGTGCGGTCTTGGATATAAAATCCTCGACCCAAAAGGTTGAATTTGATGTACTTCGATGCAATAGAAAAGAATCCTAAAGCGATGCGAGTCTTAGATATAAAATCCTCGACCCAAAAGGTTGAATTTGTTGTATTTCGGTGCCGTAGGAAAGAATCCTAAAGCGAGTGCGATCTTGGATGTAAAATCCTCGACCCAAAAGTTTGAATTTGATGTACTTCAGTGCAATAGGAAAAGAATCCTAAAGCAGTGCATTCTTGGATGTAAAATCCTCGACCCAAAAGTTTGAATTTGATGTACTTCAGTGCAATAGGAAAAGAATCCTAAAGCAGTGCAGTCTTGGATGTAAAATCCTCGACCCAAAAGTTTGAATTTGATGTACATCAGTACAACAGGAAAGAATCCTAAAGCAGTGCAGTCGTGGATGTAAAATCCTCGACCCAAAAGTTTGAATTTGATGTATTTCGAGTGCAATAGGAAAAGAATCCTAAAGCGATGCGGTCTTGGATGTAAAATCCTCGACCCAAAGGTTTGAATTTGATGTATTTCGGTGCAATAGGAAAAGAATCCTAAAGCGAGTGCGATCTTGGATGTAAAATCCTCGACCCAAAAGTTTGAATTTGATGTACTTCAGTGCAATAGGAAAAGAATCCTAAAGCATTGCAGTCTTGGATGTAAAATCCTCGACCCAAAAGGTTGAATTTGATGTACTTCAGTGCAATAGGAAAAGAATCCTAAGGCAGTGCAGTCTTGGATGTAAAATCCTCGACCCAAAAGTTTGAATTTGATTTGATTGATATTTGATTCAAGATCTGGAAGAAATTGAATTTGAATTTGATTGAGACTTGAAATCTGGAAAGATTGAATTTGAGATTTGGAAGGATGAGTTTGAACTCGATTGAAATTTGATTTAGGATTTGATTTGAAATTTGGAAGATCAAATTTGAAACTTGACCGGGAGTGGATTTGGAATTTGATTGAGAATTTGATTTGTGGTTTGATTTAACATTTATGTTGATTTCGTTTATCTTTTAATGATTCAAATTTTTTTTTATCGTTTATTTAATGTTCATGTGAATTTGGTGTTTGTCATTTTTAGATCTTTAAAGAAAGTTTTCTTTTATCCCCTTTTTTTTATTTATTTTCTGTTCTTTGTTCGAAGTCCATTTAACTTTAATGGCGTTTCCCAATCAATTTGCACAAAAGAGGTGAAGGCCAAAAATGTGACATGGTCACTTTCATTCCAATCATATTGAAGATACATCATACAACTCGATCTGGAATACATTTCATACAATCCATGTAGACTCAAAACGGACTATGTATGATCTTTGTTGGTCCATCCAAAGAAGCATCTGTCAAAAATCCATGTCTGAATAGTTGGGTACATGGTTAATAACATCACCTTCCAAGCCATCCTTGGCAAGGATGTCGTATGGATGTACATTGGAGGTGTGATATCTCCCATGCAACTCACAGCTCGTAAGGCCGTAGGTTCTCTAGCTCTGGGTCAGGTTGGAAATGGTAAGGTGTCTTGCTGTCGTCCATTCTCCTGAAAGTAGCGAGATCCGCTTCATCGGCACTCTGGTATGCAATGCTTAGCGATATCCGCTCCGTTGCCCTTCGGTATCATGACGGAACCTACCGGTAAAGGTATCTTCACCGGCCCTCGGAACTCACTCGGGCTCCGCTATCCGGAGGTTAGATCCGAACATGATGTCACACTCGTTCGGGAAAGAGACGCGTGCGGAAGGTCCGACAAAGTCATGGTGATCTATGTGTGGGGGTATGCGATCACCTGTTTGTAGATGTTGATAATGCAGCTATTGGGTATGCAATCTGCTGCGAGTACCCTCCATGTTATCAATCTTTTTACCATTCTCTTGATGACTAATGGCATCGGATCTACTTGCCCATGACGGAGTATTCCGGTGGGTTTCCCTTCTGTCTTCGGCAAAGTTGTAGCGAGCATCCGCATTGTATTGTGATTCTTCCCTTCCCCGGCATCCATCTTCGGGGTTCCGAGTAGGTATTCTCCCTTAGGCGCACTGCTCGGCAATTCTTTTCAAATCCCGGATACAATCCACGATTTGCTGTTGTTCATACTCGGAGAATACGTCGGTATGTAGCTCGAGGCCCTCTAGTGTATTAATTCTTCTACCTTTAATTCTCTCGAAGTATTCAAAGGTTTTCTTTTCAACATTTTGCATTCTCTCCAGCTCGTATTCCGGAATGATCTGCAGATGGCGAGGCCTTGTGACATATTGTGGGATATATGGTTCAATCCCTTCATGTTCTCCTGCATACCTCGGCTCCTCAGGGATGATGCTCGTCGGGACATCCCCGGGGTTGCTTACGCAACAAGGTCATGCATTATTGGTGGTTCTATCCGGTGGCGTGGTAGCCTTCTTTCTTCTGATCTTCTGGAGATTTCCCTGATTCTTTCTGTTATCCTAGGAGCTGGCCTCCTTTCTTCAGGTTCCTGGTGAACCGGTGTCCTCGAAGTGTATGTACTGGCATTAGCAACTGTCTCGTCGCACGCGGTCCGCGGCTAGTTTTGTTAACATCTTACGGATACGGCGATTCTTATTTCTTCGTTGCGTGGGCTGTGAGAGTAGCCCTTTGAACTTCATGAATCTCCGTGGGCGCGGCACGACAAGCTCGCCCTCCGCCGTAGCGACTACGGACTTCATTTTCTTATCTTCTTCGGTGTTTTCTTTTCTTTTCTTGTTGTTGGATTGGTGGCTTGGGCCACCCACTTTCATCTCTGTACGCCGGGTAGTTCTTCTCGGTTAGCCGGGACCCAGTCACTTTCCTCGTCTCGTAGGCCTGTCGGTGCGAAATCCTAGTCAATCTCAATTATCGCTCCATCTTTCACCCTCTTTTCATCGAGTGCAAGGCTTACGCCATTCTTAAAGTTCGGGACCAACCGCCCGTTCGACATTTCCCTGTAAAAAGACAAGGAAAAGGATCAGGGGTTGTACTAAGAACAAGAACATTAAGAAAATGTTTATTAAAGATACATTTATATATATATATATATATATATTTTTTAATTTTCAAATTTAACAGGAATGAAGTAGGATAAGATCAGGGAAGAGATTTTGATTTGGAAAAGAAAACAAGGAAAACATATTATCATGACTTTATTTATTTTAACACATTTTATTATTTTTGGGTTCGGACCCAATCATAAGTAATTACTTCGCCCGTGTTTCTTAGGGATGAAGAATTCATTCCTTCGAAACATCGGGTAGCGTAATACTTTTTCAAGTATCGTCCGTTGATCGGAAGCATATGTCGTTCTCCCGGCAATTCACTAGCCGGTAGGAACCTCCCGAGTATACCTGTTTCAACCACAAACGGTCCTTCCCGAGTGGGTTCAAATTTTCCTCCTATCTTGCGGTGTGCAAGAATAGGTCTCTTGAGAACGAGAACTAAGTCACCAACTTTGAAGGTTCTTGGGCGGACCCGGTTTGTCATGGACTTGAACCATCTTAGCTTGGTATTGTTCTAAATTCGTTGCTGCTGCAAGTCTTTTCCCTTCCAAGCTTTCTAATTCTTCGAGTCGTAATTTGGCGTTCTCTTCGTCGTGATCTTGTTTGCAACCGCAATTCGAGTGAAGGAAGGCCGAACCTCTAATGGTAACACCGCCTCGGACCCATACACCAGAGCGTAAGGTGTAGCTTGAGTAGGAGTTCTGAAGGTTGTCCGGTAGGCCCATAAGGCTACTAACAATTTCTCGTGCCAATTTCTCTTATTATCGTCCAAGGTTTTCTTTAAGATTTGAACGAGAGTTTTATTAAAAGCCTCAGCGAGACCATTTGCTCTTGGGTAGTAAATTGTTGAGTATCGCCGATCGATTCCGTGTCTCACGACAAAATTGTTGATTTGCATGCTTCGAATGCTGACCCATTATACGAGATGATCCTGCGCGGCACTCCGAAATGGTAGACAACTTGGTTCTTGAAAAACTGTAGCACGTGGTGTGCTTTCACTTCTCTAAGTGGAACTGCCTCTGCCCACTTGGAAAAGTAATCTGTAGCCGCAAGAATAAAGCGATGTCCTTTTGAAGATGGTGGTTCTATCGGACCCACTATATCTGTGCCCCAACATTCAAATGGCCACGACGCACTTGTCGGATGTAGCACATTTGGAGGTTGGTGTAGAACCACTCCATGCACTTGGCATTGGTGACGGCTCTTGGCGATTTTCATGCAGTCGGTCATCATCGAGGGCCGGTAGTACCCTAGTCTTTTAATTTTCATTTTCATCTTCGGACCCGATCGGTGAGCACCACAGAGTCCTGAATGCACCTCCTTAACAATTTCACGGGCCTCGAACCCGCTTAGGCACCTTAGCCACATTTGATCAAAAGACCTTCTGTACAATGTGTTGTTTATTAATGCGTAAGACAAAGTTCTTTTCTTGATCTGATGGGCTAGCGACCTATCGTCTGGTAGCTTTCCTGTTTGCAGGTAATCTATCAATGGCTATCGCCAATCTTCGTGTTTTCCGTCATTGCTGTAACTGATTCTTTTTCTTTTTTCGATTTGTGTATTGTGTCTATGTCGAGCTGTGATAGGACCTGACGTCCGTGAACCGACACTTCCACCGATTCATCCCGCAAACGAGCGAATTCTTTTGCGAGACGGGCTAAAGCATCCGCTAAAGCATTTTCTTTTCGGGAATTTTGTAGATTGTCACATTTGGAATCTGTTCCAACAGTTTGTATGGCATACTTGGAAGTATTGTTCGAGTCTTGGCTTTAAAATTCTGTATTGTCCAGCGATCCGTTGAATGATTAACTGCGAATCCCCGTAGATGTTGATGTCACGTTATCCCCATTTGAATAGCTAATTCCGAGTCCGTTATGAGGGCTTCGTATTCCGCTTCATTGTTTGTACACGGTTACGTCAAGTGGTAGGAGTATCTCAACATCCCCCGCTCCGGTGTTATAAAGATTAGCCCGATTCCTGCCTTACCGGGCACTATCACTTGCGATTCTTCGTCTTTGTGTGCTGAAGATGCTCCGTCGAAATATAATTCCCAACGTCGATCATCAAGGTCTTCTAGATTCATTATCTGTTCATCTGGCAAATCGTCATTGAGAGGAGATTCTGCCGGCAAAGGGTGTGCTGCGCGAGAAAGTCCGCTAAGACTTGTCCCTTCATGGCACGCGAGAGGCACGAAAGTTATATCGAATTGCAATAATATCATTGACCATCCGGCAAGTCTACCGGAAAGTGTTGGACGAGTCATCAAGTATTGCAATGGATTAAACTTCGAGATCGGGTTGACCTTATGAGAAAGCATGTAGTGCCCGAGCTTTTGAGCGGCGAAGATCGGGGCCAAACAATGCTTTTCAATTGCGGGATACCTTACTTCCGTCGGAAGTAAACGACGGCTTAAGTAGTAAAGAGCATTTTCTTTACCCTCATCATTGACTCAGGCTAACGGGGCTCCGAGAGAGTCGTCTAGAGCCGCGGTGTAAAGTATCGGCGGTCTACACGAGACCGGGGTCGCTAAGACGGGAGGTGTCATTAAATATTGTTTAATGTCCTCGAAGGCCTTCTCGGCATTTCCCTTCCCAAATAAATTTGGCGTCCTTTTTAACTAATGCCGAGAAAGGCTGACACCTACCCGACGAGTTTGAGATAAAGCATCGAAGATATGCCGACTTCCCTTGAAAGGATCGTAGTTGTTTTAAGGTTTTGGGAGGCGGCATTTCTAAGATAGCTTTAATCTTTTCCGGGTTGATTTCAATTCCACGATGTCGGACAACGAATCCTAAGAATTTCCCGGAGGTGACGCCGAAGGCGCATTTTAAGGGATTCATTTTAAGGTTAAATTGTCTTAATCATTCGAAAACAATTCTCAAATCATACGAGTGGTTTTCCTTTACTTTGCTTTTGATGACCACATCGTCCACGTAGCATTCGACTTGATTGTGGATGAGATCATCAAAAATTCTTGTCATTGCTCTTTGATAGGTTGCTCCTGCGTTCTTCGATCCGAATGGCATTACTTGTGTAGCAAAATACTCCGATCGGCGTTACGAATGCTGTAAGCTTTTCATCTTCTGGAGCCATTTTTATCTGGTTGTATCCCGAAGATCCATCCATGAACGAGAATATTTCATGTGTTGAAGCAATGTCGATCATTAATTGCAGGATCGGTAGAGGAATTCATCCTTTGGACTTGCCTTGTTTAAATCTCCGAAGTCCACACAAATTCGATTTGACCATTCTTCTTTCGATCGGCACCACATTGGCTAACCAAGTCGGGTATTGTTCTTCACGGACAAATCGGCGTCTATTAGCTTTTTAACTTCGGCTATGACTTGTTGTTCGATTTCTAGACGCATTCTTCCGGGACCTTGTCCGGTCGGGACGAAGTAGGATCCACTCCTAGCTTATGAACTGCAACCTCTGGAGCTAATCCTAGCATTTCATCGTAGTTCCAAGCAAAAAAATCCTTAAATTCCATTAATAATTTGATTATTTCTTCGGAGTCTTCTTTGTTGAGTAAGGAGCTAACAAAGGTAGGTCTAGGCTCTTCGCTAGTACCTAAGTTAACTTCCGTTAACTCATCTATTGTGGATTTAATTTCTTCTTCGAATTCTGGTGGAGCGTCTCCAATTTGTAAATCTTCGAGTTCGTCTGTAGTTTCCATGCAGTTTTCATTGGGCTCGCAAGTGACAACCAAGCAAAATTCAGTATCGTCAACTGACCCTACTGTGCCGAATCCGAGACCATACTTTGAATTGGGAGGACGACCGGAGTTATTCCATAATTTTTCAAAATGTTGTGATTGGCCTTTTGTCCATTGTCAAGGTAATAAACCACGTTGAATTAAATTTTAAACACAGGGAGAGTACCACTCAAAAGGTAATTCCATTAATTCTGATGAAGTGACATCTTCGAATTGTACATTATTTTCAGTTTTGGAGGAAGAAGCACCACGGTAGAATTTGATTGGCCTTGCACCGTCGTTACGTACCTCTTTGACCACCATACCCTCGATCTTATTAGAAAGGATCGGGGTCAGGGTCATAGTATGTACATAGTGGTTAATCTTCTCGTACATTGATTTGTATTCTTCGTTCTTCTCATCTTCGAGAGAGATCTTGAATTGCGGCTTCTTCGACTTATTGTCGCTGCTTCTTGCTTGACTTCTTTTTCTTCTTCGAACTATCTTCCCAATCAACATTGATGATCGGTTTCCTCCGTCCAACTGTCCTAACGTCTCTACCACGACCTCGTCCCCGGCCTCGACCTCGGATGCGAGTTGTGGAGAAACCTTCACTATCTCGCCGTAAGGGAGTGGTGAGTGATCTGTTGGACTAGAACTTCGGGTTCTTCGTCGTCCTGAACTTTCTTTGCTTCATTTGTTACGGTATCTTTAGAGAAGATCGTTTTCTTTGGCGGTGCATAATAAGCTGCATCTTCATGGATTCCAATTTCATGTACGGAGAATGGTTGTAAGTCGCCTTTGATGCACTGTTCCCCTCCATCGTAGTATTTGATGCACTGGTGCAGAGATGATGGTACCATCCTGTTTTCATGTATCCATGGTCGGCCCAGCAGAGCGTTGAACGATGTTTCTGAATCGATTATGTGAAATTTTACGGTTGTCTTTGCTAAGTCACCGGTCTTCATTAGTAACGTTATTGACCCGAGGGCTCTTTCTCCTTTCTGGTTGAATCCTCTTAATAACATTTTGTCTGCTTCGAGCTCGCGAGCATCAATTTCCAAATATGCTAGTGTTCGAAGACTCATTATATTGATCGATGCTCCTGGATCCACCAATACTGCGGAGAGCGTAAACTTTCCAATTGTAACCGAAATGTACAATGGTCGGTTGTGATCTCGTCGTCCCAAGTAGTAGGTCATTGTCCGTGAAGGTAACACCTCGCTGTTCCTTTAACGAGCAAACCTCATCTAAGGAATCTCCGGCCATTTGAGCTAAGCAAATTTCTGGATCAAGTAAGGCCTTGATCAGAGCTTCTCTCATCTCCTTTGATAAGATGAGAGCATCGTAAATGCTCAGTTTGGCCGGTAGTTTCCTAAGATGGGCTAACACGTTGTAGTCCACTTTGTTCTCATGCGTCTCGGCTTCTTCTCGAATGGGTATTTCTTCTGCTGGGGTTGGTTCTTCTTGAGCAACCACCTGCTTTCCTTTGTCTTTTGGACCCACTCTTGGAGGTAGAACTTTTCCACTTCTCAAGTTGACTTCTGTAATTTCTTCTAAATCTAGTGTTGAACTTGTCGGTGTCTCCTCCTGAATCGGAATGACAGGCTCTTCCGGATTATCTTCAGAATCTGAAGGCTCTAACTCTATCGTGACTGGAGCTCCTCGAAACTCGCAGATAGATTCGTTGCTTGTTGAACTCTCGTAGCCTCCTTGATGGATATCTTCTTCGTTATTTTGATTGTCGAGATCGTGTATGATTTGAGAATTGTCGTTGGTATCGAAATCGATGTCCGGATTGTCGCTAGTTACGTAATCGTTAGAAACAGTCAAAACGTAGCCAACGCCATCACCCTTATCATTATATGATCCCACCGAAGTGAGCGAGATAATCATACAAAATCGGAGGTTCGAGGGATTTCTCCCCCGAATCGAAACAACTATCCTAGGATAAGCGGCCCCTAACCTAGCCTTAGGAGTCTCGGTCCCCTCTTCTTCGTCAATTTTCTTCTTTTCTTCGATCGTCTCCTGTCGAGGTGGTTCTTCTATCGCAAGTGATAGTACCGGTTTAACGGGTCTCGAACTACGAATTGAAGCTCGCATCGAAGCGGTTCGGATGTCGTCTAAAATCTTCTTCGAAGACCTCGTCCGAGGCGGTAGTCCATCCATCGTCGGTTGCATAGGGATCTATCGGAATGACGGGATCGATTGAGATAACATTGACGGAACCTCCTTTACGGGGTTCCTTCATGTACTCCTTCGGGATTGTTATATTTCCTTTCGAAGGTTGTCGTTGAGCCAACTTTTAAAGGTAATGCAATCTTCTATCTTGTGCCCAAGCATCCGATGGTAGGGGCAAAAGTTGGGATCACCGTTCTTGTTGACTTCCTCTCGGTCTTTTAGGTTCGCGGCATGGAAATCTAGAGTCTTCATTAGACTACGGAACATTTTCGGTACTTGCTTCATTCTTGAACGGATATTCCACTGCTCGAAGCTCCCTCGATGTACGTTGCGGACGAGACGGTTGTTCATACTTGTGGAGATGACTGATAGTCGGGTCGGGGTTGCTTGGTAATTCGTTGTGGTTGCTGCGGCCGTTCTGGTGGTATTTGCATCTGTTGCTTGCCTTTGTCAACTGCTGCAACGATCCCGGATTTCTTTTCGAAGGTCTTCACCGGCTTCTGCTTGTCCGTCTTGTCGGCAAAACTTAATAGCTTCGCCTCTTCTTGCAAGCTTCCGGCCTTGCTTAACAACTTCCTGAAAGTCTTAATAGTGAATCCTTTGAGGAGAAGTGCTATCGGGCCGTGAATGCTTTTAAGCAAGAGGCCGACTGCATGTTGTTCTTGCAGTTGTGGTTCACACTTCATGCATAAGTTTCTCTATCGAAGTATGTAATCCACCAAAGTTTCATTCGGCCTTTGTTTCTCTACCACTAAATCACCTATAGTGATGTGGTGCTAAGCTCCGGCGAATCGCTTGATGAAGAGGCTCTCTAGCTCTGAGAATGTCTTCACTGAACCATTGGGTAATTCTGCATACCAGTCGAAAGCGATTCCTGACAGACTGCTGAAGAACTGTCGGAAGAGTAGTGCATCGCTCCCGCCGGCATTGCAACAACTGGCACGAAAGTGTGCAACATGCTGTCGGGGGTTCCCGGTTCCGTCGAAGGTCTTGAACAGAGGTGGTACGAAGCCTTTCGGGTATTGGACAGCGTCGAATTCTTCTGGGTAAGGTCTACCCATCCGAATGGATGTCCCGTTCTTCGATTGTGCTAAGGCTTCTCCACCTGCTGTTCTACCAAGTTCTTGATATCCTTTTCAGGGATCATACTTTGTGCTGTATCCTTTTTAGCCGATCATCCCCATTGATGGATGTAATCTCCTTTCCTCCGTCTACAATGTGAATGACCTCTGGGGGTGTCTCTCTATGTGGTTGTACTTGACTCTGGAGAGTGGCCAGAGCTACGGCCATTTCTTCCATCCTTTTTGCCATTTGAGCGATCGTGTCGTCTTTCTCCTGAAGCTGTCTTCTCATCAGTTATGGCTCCTCTCTTCTTGCGGCTGCAGGAGCACCTTGCGAAGCTGATGAAGCTCGTGTCTCAACCATATTGATTTCTGCATATTCGTCGTCCATGAACTCCGATGAATCGATCTCATCTCCGAACTTTTCTTCTCTTTCTTTTGCCAACCGTCGGATATCGGTTCTCAACTTTTCCATGGCATCTTCCAGCGGGGATTTCGTGTGTCTTTGCGGTTGTCATGCGATAGGCTGCCGGGTCCCTTTTTCAAGAGTTCCCTTTATCGCGAGTAGCACTTTCTTCGGATTCCGGCCTCCCGGCGAGACTTTCTTTCTCGGGCCGTCGTTTCAATCTCAATCGCCCGAGTAGTGGGACGCCATACCATCCTTCTAGCGGCGGAAGGTCTAGGACCGGATGGTGCGTCGGCCAAATGCTTGGAAGGTGGTATCCTCCCTAATCTGCAATCCCGAGACTACGACGGGCGGACTAGCCTTCATTCTTTTACTTGGCTTTTCTGTCATGATGGCGGGCTCGACTCGGGGCCCAAGACGGGATTTGACTGGCACCCGCCCTATCCTTCATAGAATCTCCGATACGGGGCAGTTTTCCTTCCTTGCTAACTTTTCTACCAAAGTTTGCAGTCGAGCAAACGGCGTAGTTCTAGTTCTTTTCTTGCGGCTATCGTTGTAGTATGCGGGCTGAGGTAATGTGGCAGCAATCTTGTGAACATTCTCCTCATCCTCTGCGGCGGAGAGGGGATGGAACCTGCTTCCTCCCAAAAGTGGTATGTAGTCAGGCAGCGGTGTATATTCTGTAGCGGTGTATATTACGGCGGCTCCGGAATTTCCTCCGGAAAAGCAATCTCGGCGGCTACGGCTTCTCCGGCGATCCTTCTACTTCGTTTCTTCTTTGCGTCCTTGTCGGTGACGGAATCTTTGAAATGGACCCGATTTCGAAAACGAAGGTCTTACGAGAAGATCCGTACCCTCCACGGTAACGGGTTTACCATAGTTACGGATTTCTTTCCCCTTTGATTTGGTGGAAGTCGGGGTAGGTGCAGAAACAACTAGACCAGTGGGGGTAGTAAGAACAGTCCTCCTGCGGACGGCAGTACTCCTCCTAGTCGGGATCCTTTGCAAGGGAGGAAACTCTTGGGTCGACCTAAGGTTGAACTCAAGCAGCGGTTCCTCAGCTTCAGATACCTTGTTCGTTAGTGCAAAGAGGGAGACGTCGGTGACCTTGACGTTCGTGTTTTCAAATCCTTGTCCAAATCGGATGATCCCATTGTCGGGCAGCTCATCCTTATAGACAGCGAAGTCCAGTCCGTTGGTGAAGGAGAAAATCAGCTTCGGGGCTTCCATTTCTGCAGGGTAGATTCTGGTTGTCAGTCCCAAGTTATGCTTCTTTTCTTTAGGATGAGAAGAAAGGAATTGAAAAGAGTCCGAACTCATTCTTGTTCATGTATTTATAAGAAGGAATCATTTGTTAAAAGAATCACTTATTAGAGGGTTTGTTTATTTAGAACGGAATGTTCAAAGGTGTAGAGAAGGTAAGGATTCCGATTCGAGTTGGAAAGGAAAAGAAAGTCTTAAGCAAGACTTCTCGACTCGAAGGATTACTCCTAAACTAACACCTATTGGGGTCCACCCCACCTCGAAATGAGGTAAAAGGATCTCGGAACCTCTCTGTTTAGGGGTGTCTAAACGAGTGGCTCCTAAATCCAAGAGAATGTTGGCTATACTCATTCAAGATAGAAATGAACATAGTATTCCAACGGAAAGAAGGGTAGTTTGATCCACTAAGGACATGGATGCACTACCGATTTTTGAAAGCAGAACTATCTGATTATAATGGAGAGAGGAATTTTCCCCAGCGGAGTCGCCAGAAATCTGTCGGCATATTTTTAGGTTGTGTGTTATTTTAAAGGGGGGTCGCCTAACAGAAGCTGTCGGCGAATTTTTAATTTAATTAAAATAAATAATTTGTAAAGTAGTATTTGATTTTGAAAATAATTTTAAATTTGAAGGTTTTAAGATATGAGATTAAACCGATCCCACATCCCAAATAGTTTATATAAACGAGCACCGCACCACAAACCGTGTATCTATCCCTAAGGATAGACACACTGCTTGACGGTGGGGCTCGATTAAATAAACTAGAAGATTTGTGACTCCGTTTGGTCTGCGAACCAATTTTATAAGCCGACAAAATTCCCCTGCTTAATATGAAAACATTAAACGGGGTTTATATTACTCGGGTTCTTTAAAATTCCCTATAAGGGCAAGCCCCTATAGTTAATTACATCTTAAGTGATGGGAATCATCTAAGAAAACTCTCGATAATAATTAATAATTCTGCTCTCAAGAATTTAAAAGTTTAAGATTTTCAAGGGATTGAAATTTAGAATTTCAATAGGGAATGGATCAAATTTGGAACATTTTGTTTTGGGAATCCAAAGGAAGAAAAGTAGGAGAAATCACAGATTCGAAGCGAACTTTGGTAATTTCCCGACTATCCTATTGTTTGGTTTGGATTTAAGAAAGTCCTAATATTTATTTAAATGTTTTGATTTTGCCAATTTTAATTAATTAGGACTTATATTTATATGATAGAATCATACAAATAGCCTTGAAGATGTGAGGGTTTATGTCGTACCCAACGACTACCTCGGAATCCTAAGACCGGTTAGGGCTTAATTTGCAATGCAAGTGCCTAACGAAGAGGTTGAGGATTTATGTTGCACTAGGCAAACTACCTCGAAATCCTATGGCTTGGTTATTTAATTCTAGGAAAGTTTCTTTGAAGTAGACTCGAGTTTTGCTTGATGACGATGGCCGTGCTTGCCCACCATGCTCCGAGCTCCTTGTTGTTGCGGAGGTTTAGTTTTAGAAATTATAAATCGGGGGATGAGAAAAGTGTTTTGGTTTAGAGAAAATCTTAATTTCCGGGTGTTTTTTATGTTTTATTTAAAACAAATCTTAAAGTTGATTATAACGACACCGGTTAAGATCCCACGGTTCCATCCTTCCGGCATCATTATTTTTATCGGATTCACTTAGTCCGGATGAATTTGCTAAACTCAACTGAATGAGTTCCACACTTTCATTTAGACTGTGGGAAATCCCGTTAGCAACACGTAGGTTACATCATCCGAGGTATTCCCGATCATCCAACAGGACGTTTTAATTTAGTTGTAATTGTAGTTTTGTGTTCTGTTTGTGATTAAATTTTGAGTTGTTTTATATTTTGAAATGTTGTGGCGGTGAATTTTTTCTTGCAATGACTTTTAACTTAGTTTTGGTTTCAGTTTTAGGGTCTATCCTAAAGGTGTGAGTTTTCATGCAACAGTTGTCTATCATGCAAGAAAAGTAAGTGCAATGCAGTTAAATAAATTGCAATAATGTAAATTGCAAGAAAGTAAATTGCAATAAAATAAAAGCGTACTGGAGGGTCTTCCCGTCATCCCAAGCTGCACTTAAAACACAATTAGAATATTTAAGCAAGTTCCTAGATAAAGCTAAGGGAAGGGTTATGGTTTTCTACCAAATTCCTAATCCTATAGCTTAGTCATTTCCTATGACGTCTAGGTTCTTTGTGTTTTGGTTTAAGGACGATTTTCTTCATCAAAGAACAATTAAGTCCAATTGTTCTTATAAATGTCCTATCATATTGAGGAAGTGCTTAAAAATAATCTTAAACATCTTTTCAATATTTTCTAGGATTGTTTTAAGTCCAAATGGGTTTAATTATACAAATGAATTAATCGTCAGAGAATTCAAGTTTTGTTGTTATCTTACTCAGTGAACTAGGACATTTGAATATCCTATAAGTGAAGTAACATTTCTTTTAATGTTCTGTTTAGGAGTTATAATAACCAAAGCTTTCGAGGGTAAATTGGTATTCAAATGATTTGATTTAAGTTAAAGGGTTTAAATTTGGAATAGTGTTCAAGTTGCTTTATATTTAATTTCTTTCTGTTTTAGGTGTTGTTATTTAATTTAATTTAATTTAATTTAATTTAATTTAATTGAGTTTTAATTTTAATTTAATTTAATTCAATTGAGTTTGATTTGATGTTAAATTAATTTAATTTGATTTGATTTAATTTTAATTTAATTTAATTTAATTTAATTTAATTTAATTTAATTTAATTTAATTTGATTTAATTTATTTCATTTAATTTAATTTAATTTAATTTAATTTAATTTAATTTAATTTAATTTAATTTAATTTAATTTAATTTAATTTGTTTATTTAATTTATTTTAATTTTAATTTAATTTTATTTTTAATTTTAATTGAAAATTTTTTTAAAAGAGTTTAATAATTTAATTTTAGTTTAATGATTAAGTCTTTTAATATTTTAAATTTGAGTTATCATTTTAATTAAGAATTGAATATTAATGAGATAATTAATATAGGGATTTTTAAATTAAAGAATAAATCTCTTCCTAATAATATCCCTATTTTAATAATTCCAATTTTATTATTCTTCCAAATTTAATCAATTATTTAATTAAGGTTTAATCATTTTAAATTGCTTAATGGGTTTCTACCCTTTAATTATTTAAATTTCAATCATCCAAATCAGATTAGGATCAAATATTTTACTTGTTAATTTTTTATTAAACCTAAAGTTTTAATTAAGGATTAAAAATTTTAATTACCACTTTACCCTTTAAGCTTAATAATTTCATAACTCACTAAAATGAACTCAAATGAACTTGAAATTTTTATGTGACTTCACTCATATGTCAATAAAGACATGAGAGGAGAAAATGTGATTTTTCTGTATTTAATTTATTTATATAATTAGTTTTGGTAGAAAATAGAGATTTCCAAGGAAAATTTAATAACATGACCAAGTGAAAGTTTCTGTCCTTAAGAAAATTAGGGGACATTCCTAATGACCAGAGGACCACTTGGACCAATTTTGGTGATTGTTTGAATTATATTATTTTTATTATAATTATTTTAAGTTTTGGAGTGTTAATTAATTTAAAAATAAAATAAATGTTGAAAAATGAATTTTATATTTTTCAAAAATCTCTCTGATATCAAGGAAATCAGAGAATCAAATTTTACAATTTTTTGATTTTTCTATGATTTATTATAATTATTTTAGTGAAAATGCTAGAAAATACATTTTTTTAATTTTAAAATTACCTTAAAGCTTTAAAATTTAATATCTCACTAAATAGACCTAAGAAAAATGTGGGGTTTGTTCCTAAGTGATTAAAATTCAAAATGTGACATTTTGGTGAATTTTATTATTTTTGTGATTTTTATTATTTTTTAATTATTAAAAATATTAAAATATTATTAAAAATTAACTTTTTTAGAAAATTGAAATTTTAATTTTCTTAGGTTCCCTTA
Organism: Papilionanthe hookeriana x Papilionanthe teres; assembly: GCA_022702705.1. Taxonomy (NCBI): domain Eukaryota; kingdom Viridiplantae; phylum Streptophyta; class Magnoliopsida; order Asparagales; family Orchidaceae; genus Papilionanthe; species Papilionanthe hookeriana x Papilionanthe teres. The sequence continues at coordinate 146,343,149 of CM040426.1, forward strand.
ATATCAGAGAGGCTCCAAAACCAATTTGGTGAATTTTTGAAAGGTATTTTAAAAGTTATGAATTTTTAAAGTTTAAAATGACTAAGTGGCTTAATCAACCCAATTAGTGGGGCTAACCAAGTCCAATTGACCTCAAACTTTTATGGTGGATTCCTCTGATCCTAAAGGTCAGTAGAGAATTGATTTCAAGTCAATTTGATGCATGGTTAACTCTAATTAATTAGAGACCTATTTTGGGTGTTTAAGCCAATTAGGGTTGTTTTAAATGAACTAACTCAAAACGTATTTTTCCTAGGGTCCTCTGGTCATAAGAAACATCACCAAATTTTCCTAGAATTTATTTCACAACATGCTATTTGTTGGAATTAAAATACTCAAAACAGCAACATGAATTTGAAAAATCAATAACTTTTTATAGGGATGGCCTCTGACTTTGGAAAATTCAGGGAATGTTCCCAAATTCAGAGGCTTCAAAAGCCCTATGGTCTCATGCCATGGTGAATTGTATACATGCATGGAGAATTAAAAGTATGCAGAGAGTAAATAAATTATAAAAAATAAAATACTTGATGAAATTAAATGATTTCTTTTCCACATTATTCTCCTCTGTTCAGCTGAGCGAGAGGGTATTTTTATTTTATTTTTCTGATTTTTCTACACAGAGTTATGAATTTTTGAAGTTTAGGGAATTAAATAAATCAAAAAATACCCTAATTTTCTATTTATCCACGCGGTGCCAACTCATCCTCGGCATCTCCGAAACGCCGCGTGTCGCGCTCCCATTCGACGCCGCCACCTGAGTCAGCGGCCGGGCCGCGGTTCTCGTCTCGTCTCCCGGTCCGACGCCATCCGAGCCGTTCGTTCGCGCGTGTATTGAATGGGCGGCATCCGTTCATCGTCCCCGAGCGTCCTCACCCGAGAGCCGTCCACACTAAATCCCTAAGATCTCACTCGATACTCGATGGATTTTCATGTTCTTATGCTCTATGGATTCGTCTTGAAGAGACGAACACATCTATATGGCTATCATGCATTGAAACTAAGGCATTTGAAATGGAGAATCTCCAGAAGCTTGGGATGAAGAATTAGCTCATACCTTTGCTCAGAGAAGTGTGGCTTCGATCTGAGAGTTGTTGCATCTTCGATTGGATCCCGACGAAGCTCCGGATGAAGTCTCCCGGTGCAGTGAATTGTCTAGATGTGATTTCGACCAAGCCCGATCACAAAGCTTGGAGGCTGGAGCAGCCGGGTGGCTCGGAGATGGGGCTTTTGCTGGTGGACACCTTCCCTTGGTCCGGTGAAGGTGTAGAACCAATCAATTTGGGGATTGGCTCACTCGTGGAGAAGTGTCCCGGTTTTGGGTGAAATTTCGGTTGGGAAATTGGATTTTATCGGTGGGGATTAGGGCAAATTGACACCTGGGATCAAGCTGCTCTAAGGGTGGAGAAGGGTTTGGAACAATTTTGGCGAGTTTTGGCAAGGTTTGTGCAACTCTCCTCCATGGCCGTGAGGGTGAGGGGTTTAAATAGGAGAGGCTGGAGAGCCTTCCAGGGGAGTTGAGGCATGGGATCGAGCTGCTCCGGTGAGGAGAAGAACGGCCATAGTGACCATTTGGCATGGGGCGGCTCGGCAAGTGGGAATTCCAAACTTTGGCTCCTCCCAAGGTCTCGGCCATGGTGTTTTCCGGCGATCCGGGCGGCTGGCCGGCAGGCATGGGTCACCCTCGGGTCCAGGTGGGTCGGGGTTGGAGGTTTGTGCAATCGATTGGCAATTGCCATGTGTAAAGGCTTTGAATTAAAATGGAATGGGGAGGGGGTCATTTTGGCCTTAATTTGGTCAACCCATTGGTTTGGGTTGGGTGCACCTCCCCATGGCCTGATTTTGGGCTGAGAGCATCGGTTGGGTCGGCCAAGGGAGAGTGGTGTGGTCTCTATCCATGATGAGGTGGCTAAACATGGTTTAGTGTGTGACATGCTTAAGGTAAAAAGGGGTTAAGGAGGATTAGGAAAGGGGCTCCTCCTTTTGCCATTAATGGCTTGATCACATGTCAAGCCTTCCATGGCTTCATGTGGCTTGTCCATGGCTTGCATGGCTCACCTTTGGCTTGGGAAAAGGTTTGGTCAATTTCATGAAAATGGGTTTTAAGAATTTTTGATATTTTGGTGAAAATTTACATGAAGCTTGATTTGGAATGGTTTAATTGATGATTTTGAAACTTAGCTGTGATTTTGATTAAATGGATGCTGAGGGGAAATGTCATGTGGGCTTTGGATGGATTTGGGCTTTTGAATGTGGTGAAGTGGGCTTTTAGGAAAGTTTAAGGGGAATGGGCTTTTTGATTTTAGGATGGGCATTTGGGTAAAGATTTTGTGAAGAACTTTGTCAGATAAATGTCATAATTGGTTTAGGGATGTTTTATGAAGGGCTTGGAATCAATTTGGTGTGATTTGGAGTTGAATTGGGTGAGTTTGGGTTAGGTTTGGGTCATGGGTCCAAATTGGGCTTTAAGGCCAAAAGTGAGATTGGATCCAAATGTCAATCAAATTGGGCTTAGATTTTGTCTAGATTGGTATTTATGATATTGAATTGAAGTTTAGAATTGAATTGGACCAAAATTCGGGTCAATTGGGTAGGTTTGGTTTAACATTGGGTTCACTTTGGGTTAAAATGGGTCAAATTGGGGGTTTTGACAAAAGTAGGGTAAATTGACAAAATTGGCCCATGGTGTAGTTGGACAAAATGCAATTAGGAATATTTGGGACTTTCTGGAATTTTCTGGGAATTTTCTGAATTTTTGGATTTTTAGGTCAAGAGGGGTATTTTGGGTATTTGGAGGGTATTGGGAGGTTTTCTTGGAATTTTTGGTATTTTTGGGTATGGATGATCAATTTAAGTGATGTGGAAATGTATGGGAATGATTTTGGAGAATTTTGGATAATTTCGAAATTTTGAGAAATTTGGGTAATTTCGGGGGTTTTGGGTAGGCTAAGCGAGTGTAGGGTCCCGGGGGTCAAAAATTGAAAATTTGGAAAATTGAAGATTGGGTGGATGTAAGTGGAAAGAAGTCATTTTGGTTGAGCCATGAAGCCATGTCAAGCCCATGTGAGCCATGAAGGGACCCATTTGAGGCATTCACTATGTTGTTCCTAACCCTCTTGCGCGAGGGCTTAGGGGTTAATGACCATCCATGTGAATCATCCACATGAGTCGGGAGGTCAAGTTAGGTATAGGTGTGGTTTTAGGAGGTATGTGGAAGTGTAGTGTGTAGGTGTAGTGTATAAATGTAGTGTGTGTGTAAGCCGGCCCCTTCACCGGACCGGGCCGCCGGGGCGATCCTAAGGCCAAAGAGTCCTATAGGAACTCATCCTTTAAACTTCCACATCGATTTCGACCCTCTAGGTGATTAGGGGTCTACGGTCAAGTTTGTGGAGTTTGCGGGGAGTTAAGAAGTGGTTTGAATTTCTAAAGGTGGGTCCCAATTCTAGTCCTTTAAGATAGTCAAAGGAAAAGCCTAAGGCTAGATCCTAAGTACTAAAGAGAAGAAGAGAAGACCTCATCAAAAATGAGGTCAACATGGAGGACGAAATGGGAGAAAGGTCCAGAGGGTGAGAGCAAGAGGAGTAGAAGATGATAGAGCGAATGAGACATAGACATGGAGAAGAGATAGTGGGAGAGAAGAGAGGGGAGATAGTGAGACAGAGGGAGAAAGAAAGCAAGAGAGAGGGAAGAGGGGGAGAGAGATAGATGCGTTAGAAGGATAATGAGATAAAGAAGGAGAGAGAAGTGTGGGAGAGAGAATGAGCCAAAGGGAGAGGGATAAAGGAGGTACCAATAAAGCTAGAGAGAGGACAAGGAAGTGAGAAAAAGAAAGAGGGAGAGAGATTTGTGTGGTGGAGAGAGAGTGGGAACTAGAAATATAAAAGTAAGAGATAGAATAAGGAAATGAAAGATGAGTGAGTGAGGGATAGAGTATGTGAGAGATATGGGACAGAAAGAGGGCGTGTGTGCAAGAAGGAGAGGAAGAGAGAGGGAAAGATGAAGGATATATAGTGAGAGAGAGTGATAGAATGAGAGAGGGAGAGGAATGGATGAATAAGGATAGAGTGATAGGGGAAATAAAGAGAGCTGGGGAAAGTAGAGAGGGAGAGGAGAGAAGAGAGAAGAGAGAAGAGAGAAGAGAGAGTGAGTAAGAGGGAACACAAGGGGAACAGATAGAGAGGCTGTGGGATATCAAGATAAAAATGTGAAGAATGAGAGAGTGAGAGAGAGTAATAAAGAGGGAACAACAAGAGAGAAAAGTGAAAGAAATGAGAGAGAGATATAATAGTAGTGAGAGAGGGCAAGGAAATAGAGAGAGAGAATGTGGGTAAATATCAATAGAGAGAACAAAAATTAGGAGAATAGAAAGTGAGTGAGGGAGGAGTGAGATAAAGGGATAGAGAGCTAGAGAAGAAGTGACAAGAATGAGAGATATATAGAGGTGAAGAGAGAGATGAAGGAGCAAGTAAAGAGAGATTGAGAGAGATGGAATGGATGTAAGAGAGAGAAGAGAACAAGAGAAGAGAAAAAATGGAAAGAGAAATATAGGAAGATGTTTCGAGAGGGCGATAGGGAGAATGATAGAGGAGAATAGTGAGGTAGAGAGCCAATGAGGGGGAGAGAGAAAATTGTGAGAGAGATTGAGAGCATGAGAGCGGGAGAGAGGGAGAAAAATCAAAAGAGCAAGAGAATTTTAGGAAGAGTGAGCCATGGAGAAAAGTAGAATGAGAGAGAGGGAGAGACAAGTAAGAGTGTGTGTGAGCATAAAACGAGGGAGTGAGAGGGAAAAAGAGAGATGGAGGAAGGAAAATGTAAGGAGGGAGAAATAAAGGGTATGTGCGTGTGAGACAGACAGAAAGTAAGAGGATAGAGAGAAATAAAGGGGAGTGAAAGTAAGAAAGCAAGAGAGAGAGGAAATTAGAGAAAAAGAGAGTGGGAGATACGGGGTGAGAGAGAAGAGGGGAGAAAATGTGTGAGTAGTTGAGCAAGACAGAGAGGGAGGGAAAGAGGGAGAATGAGAGAAACGAGAGGAAGGGGGGAGGGGGAGAGAGAGAGCAAGGGAGAGAAACATAAAGATAGATGAGAGACTTGAAAAGAGAGAGGTGGTTATAGAGATGGAGTGGGGGTGGAAGATTGAGCATGTTTGGGAGCGATAGATAAATAATGTGAGAGATTGAGAGCATGAGAGAGAGAGAGAGGCAGAGATGGAGAGCTGGAGGGGGAGAGTGAGATAGAGGATGAAGAGAGAGATAGAGATAAAGGGAGAGAAGGAATAAGAGAAAGAGAAATTAAGGAGGAGTTGTCGGCATATTTTTAGGTTGTGTGTTATTTTAAAGGGGGGTCGCCTAACAGAAGCTGTCGGTGAATTTTTAATTTAATTAAGATAAATAATTTGTAAAGTAGTATTTGATTTTGAAAATAATTTTAAATTTGAAGGTTTTAATATATGAGATTAAACCGATCCCACATCCCAAATAGTTTATATAAACGAGCACCGCACCACAAACCGTGTATCTATCCCTAAGGATAGACACACTGCTTGACGGTGGGGCTCGATTAAATAAACTAGAAGATTTGTGACATCCGTTTGGTCTGCGAACCAATTTTAAAAGCCGACAAAATTCCCCTGCTTAATATGAAAACATTAAACAGGGTTTATATTATCTGGGTTCTTTAAAATTTCCTATAAGGGCAAGCCCCTATAGTTAATTACATCTTAAGTGATGGGAATCACCTAAGAAAACTCTCGATAATAATCAATAATTCTGCTCTCAAGAATTTCAAAGTTTAAGATTTTCAAGGGATTGAAATTTGGAATTTCAATAGGGAATGGATCAAATTTGGAACATTTTGTTTTGGGAATCCAAAGGAAGAAAAGTAGGAGAAATCACAGATTCGAAGCGAACTTCGATAATTTCCCGACTATCCTATTGTTTGGCTTGGATTTAGGGAAGTCCTAATATTTATTTAAATGTTTTGATTTTGCCAATTTTAATTAATTAGGACTTATATTTATATGATAGAATCATACAAATAGCCTCGAAGATGTGAGGGTTTATGTCGTATCGGACGACTACCTCGGAATCCTAAAACTGGTTAGGGCTTAATTTGCAGTGCAAATGCCTAACAAAAGGTTGAGGATTTATGTCGCACTAGGCAAACTACCTCGAAGTCCTATGGTTTTGTTGTTTAGTTCTAGGAAAGTTTTGCTGAAGTAGACTCAGGTTTTGCTGATGACGATGGCCGTGCTGCCCACCATGCTCCGAGCTCCTTGTTGTTGCAGAGGTTTAGTTTTAGAAATTATAAATCAGGGGATGAGAAAAGTGTTTTGGTTTAGAGAAAATCTTAATTTCTAGGTGTTTTTTATGTTTTATTTAAAACAAATCTTAAAGTTGATTATAACGACACCGGTTAAGATCCCACGGTTCCATCCTTCCGGCATCATTATTTTTATCGGATTCACTTAGTCCAGATGAATTTGCTAAACTCAACTGAATGAGTTCCACACTTTCATTTAGACCGTGGGAAATCCCGTTAGCAACACGTAGGTTACATCATCCGAGGTATTCCCGATCATCCAACAGGACGTTTTAATTTAGTTGTAATTGTAGTTTTGTGTTCTGTTTGTGATTAAATTTTGAGTTGTTTTATATTTTGAAATGTTGTGGCGGTGAATTTTATCTTGCAATGACTTTTAACTTAGTTTTGGTTTCGGTTTTAGGGTCTATCCTAAAGGTTTGAGTTTTCATGCAACGGTTGTTTATCATGCAAGAAAAGTAAGTGCAATGCGGTTAAATAAATTGCAATAATGTAAATTGCAAGAAAGTAAATTGCAATAAAATAAAAGCGTAGCTGGAGGGTCTTCCCGTCATCCCAAGCTGCACTTAAAACACAATTAGAATATTTAAGCAAGTTCCTAGATAAAGCTAAGGGAAGGGTTATGGTTTTCTACCAAATTCCTAATCCTATAGCTAGTCATTTCCTATGACGTCTAGGTTCTTTGTGTTTTTGTTTGAAGACGATTTTCTTCATCAAAGAATAATTAAATTCAATTGTTCTTATAAATGTCCTATCATATTGAGGAAGTGCTTAAGAAGAATCTTAAACATCTTTTCAATATTTATAGGATTGTTTTAAGTCCAAATGAATTTAATTATATAAATGAATTAATCGTCCGAGAATTCAAGTTTTGTTGTTATCTTGCTCGATGAACTAGGACATTTGAATATCCTATAAGTGAAGTAACATTTCATTTAATGTTACGTTTAGGAGTTATGATAACTAAAACTTTCAAGGGTAAATTGGTATTCAAATGATTTGATTTAAGTTAAAGGGTTTAAATTTGGAATAGTGTTCAAGTTGCTTTATATTTAATTTCTTTCTGTTTTAGGTGTTGTTATTTAATTCAATTTAATTTAATTTAATTTAATTTAATTGAGTTTTAATTTTAATTTAATTTAATTCAATTGAGTTTGATTTGATGTTAAATTAATTTAATTTGATTTGATTTAATTTTAATTTAATTTGATTTAATTTAATTTAATTTAATTTAATTTAATTTAATTTGATTTAATTTATTTCATTTAATTTAATTTAATTTAATTTAATTTAATTTGATTTAATTTATTTCATTTAATTTAATTTAATTTGATTTAATTTAATTTAATTTAATTTAATTTAATTTAATTTAATTTAATTTACTTAATTTAATTTAATTTAATTTAATTTAATTTATTTAATTTAATTTTAATTTAATTTTATTTTTAATTTTAATTGAAAAATTTTTTTTAAAAGAGTTTAATAATTTAATTTTAGTTTAATGATTAAGTCTTTTAATATTTTAAATTTGAGTTATCATTTTAATTAAGAGTTGAATATTAATGAGATAATTAATTTAGGGATTTTTAAATTAAAGAATAAATCTCTTCCTAATAATATCCCTATTTTAATAATTCCAATTTTATTATTCTTCCAAATTTAATCAATTATTTAATTAAAGTTTAATCATTTTAAAATTGCTTAATGGGTTTCTACCCTTTAATCATTTAAATTTCAATCATCCAAATCAGATTAGGATCAAATATTTTACTTGTTAATAATTTTTTTATTAAACCTAAAGTTTTAATTAAGTGTTAAAAAAAATTTAATTACCACTTTACCCTTTAAGCTTAATAATTTCATAACTCACTAAATTTAACTCAAATGAACTTGAAATTTTTATGTGACTTCACTCATATGTCAATAAAGACATGAGAGGAGAAAATGTGATTTTTCTGTATTTAATTTATTTATATAATTATTTTTGGTAGAAAATAGAGATTTTCAAGGAAAATTTAATAACATGACCAAGGAAAAGTTTCTGTCCTTAAGAAAATTAGGGGACATTCCTAATGACCAGAGGACCACTTGGACCAATTTTGGTGATTTTTTGAATTATATTATTTTTATTATAATTATTTTAAGTTTTGGCGTGTTAATTAATTTAAAAATAAAATAAATGTTGAAAAATGAATTTTATATTTTTCAAAAATCTCTCTGATATCAAGGAAACCAGAGAAGCAAATTTTGCAATTTTTTGATTTTTCTATAATTTATTATAATTATTTTAGTGAAAATGCTAGAAAATACATTTTTTAATTTTAAAATTACCTTAAAGCTTTAAAATTTAATATCTCACTAAATAGACCTAAGAAAAATGTGGGATTTGTTCCTATGTGATTAAAATTCAAAATGTGACATTTTGGTGAATTTTATTATTTTTGTGATTTTTATTATTTTTTAATTATTAAAAATATTAAAATATTATTAAAAATCAACTTTTTTAGAAAATTGAAATTTTAATTTTCTTAGGTTCCCCTGATATCAGAGAGGCTCCAAAACCAATTTGGTGAATTTTTGAAAGGTATTTTAAAAGTTATGAATTTTTAAAGTTTAAAATGGCTAAGTGGCTTAATCAACCCAATTAGTGGGGCTAACCAAGTCCAATTGACCTCAAACTTTTATGGTAGATTCCTCTGATCCTAAATGTCAATGGAGAATTGATTTCAAGTTAATTTGATGCATGGTTAACTCTAATTAATTAGAGACCTATTTTGGGTATTTAAGCCAATTAGGGTTGTTTTAAATGAACTAAGTCAAAACCTATTTTTCCTAGGGTTCTCTGGTCATAAGAAACATCACCAAATTTTCCTAGAATTTATTTCACAACATGCTATTTGTTGGAATTAAAATACTCAAAACAGCAACATGAATTTGAAAAATCAATAACTTTTTATAGGGATGGCCTATGACTTTGGAAAATTCAGGGAATGTTCCCAAATTCAGAGGCTTCAAAAGCCCTATGGTCTCATGCCATGGTGAATTGTATACATGCATGGAGAATTAAAAGTATGCAGAGAGTAAATAAATTATAAAAAATAAAATACTTGATGAAATTAAATGATTTCTTTCCCACATTATTCTCCTCTGTTCACTGAGCAAGTGGGTATTTTTATTTTATTTTTCTGATTTTTCTACACAGAGTTATGAATTTTTGAAGTTTAGGGAATTAAATAAATCAAAAAATACCCTAATTTTCTATTTATCCACGCGGCGCCAACTCATCCTCGGCATCTCCGAAACGCCGCGTGTCGCGCTCCCATTCGACGCCGCCACCCGAGTCGGCAGCCGGGCCCCGCGGTTCTCGTACCGTCTCCTGGTCCGACGCCATCTGAGCCGTTCGTCCGCGCGTGTATTGAATGGGCGGCATCCGTTCATCGTCCCCGAGCGTCCTCACCCGAGAGCCGTCCACACTAAATCCCTAAGATCTCACTCGATACTCAATGGATTTTCATGTTCTTATGCTCTATGGATTCGTCTTGAAGAGACGAACACATCTATACGACTATCATGCATTGAAACTAAGGCATTTGAAATGGAGAATCTCCAGAAGCTCGGGATGAAGAATTAGCTCATACCTTTACTCAGAGAAGTGTGGCTTCGATCTGAGAGTTGTTGCACCTTCGATTGGATCCCGGCAAGCTCCGGATGAAGTCTCCCGGTCCAGTGAATTGTCTAGATGTGATTTCGACCAAGCCCGATCACAAAGCTTGGAGGCTGGAGCAACCGGGTGGCCCGGAGATGGGGCTTTTGCTTGGTGGACACCTTCCCTTGGTCCGGTGAAGGTGTAGAACCAATCAATTTGGGAATTGGCTCACTTGTGGAGAAGTGTCCTGGTTTTGGGTGGAATTTCAGTTGGGAAATTGGATTTTATCAGTGGGGATTAGGGCAAATTGACACTGGGGATCAACTGCTCTAAGGGTGGAGAAGGATCTGAAAAAATTTTGGCAGAGTTTCGACAAGGTTTGTGCAACTCTCCTCCATGGTCGTGAGGGTGAGGGGTTTAAATAGGAGAGGCTGGAGAGCCTTCCAGGGGGAGTTGAGGCATGGGATCAGCTGCTCTGGTGAGGAGAAGAACAGCCATAGTGACCATTTGGCATGGGGCAGCTCAGCATGTGGGAATTCCAAACTTTGGCTCCTCCCAAGGTCTCGGCCATGGTGTTTTCCGGCGATCCAGGTGGCTGGCCGGCAGGCTTGGGTCACCCTCAGGTCCAGGTGGGTCAGGGTTGGAGGTTTGTGCAATCAATTGGCAATTGCCATGTGTAAAGGCTTTGAATTAAAATGGAATGGGGAGGGGGTCATTTTGGCCTTAATTTGGTCAACCCATTGGTTTGGTTTGGGTGCACCTCCCCATGGCCTCGATTTTGGGCTGAGAGGATCGGTTGGGTCGGCCGAGGGAGAGTGGTGTGGTCTCTATCCATGATGAGGTGGCTAAACATGGTTTAGCGTGTGACATGCTTAAGGTAAAAAAGGGGTTAAGGAGGATTAGGAAAGGGGCTCCTCCTTTTGCCATTAATGGCTTGATCACATGTCAAGCCTTCCATGGCTTCATGTGGCTTGTCCATGGCTTGCATGGCTCACCTTTGGCTTGGGAAAAGGTTTGGTCAATTTCATGAAAATGGGTTTTAAGAATTTTGGATATTTTGGTGAAAATTTACATGAAGCTTGATTTGGAATGGTTTAATTGATGATTTTGAAACTTAGGGGTGATTTTTATTAAATGGATGATGAGGGGAAATGCCATGTGGGCTTTGGATGGATTTGGGCTTTTGAATGTGGTGAAGTGGGCTTTTAGGAAAGTTTAAGGGGAATGGGCTTTTTGATTTTAGGATGGGCATTTGGGTAAAGATTTTATGAAGAACTTTGTCAAATAAATGTCATAATTGGTTTAGGGATGTTCTATGAAGGGCTTGGAATCAATTTGGTGTGATTTGGAGTTGAATTGGTTTGAATTTGGATTTATTTGGTAAGTGGGCCTATGTAGGTCAAATTGGGCTAACTTGGGGTAATGTTGGGCTAGGGTTGAAATTGATATAAAATAAATGTTGAGAAATGTTTATGGGAGTGTTTCAAAGAGGTTTTGACTTTGGTTGGGCTTTGATTTTGGGGTTTGGGCTCATTTGGGTTAGGTTTGGGTTTAGGTCAAAATAGGGCCTTTTAACTTTGGGTTGAGTTTGAGTGGGGTTTGGGTCTAAATTTTGGGCAATTCATGTTAGTATTTTGTTTGTGGGAATGTTAAGGAAGATTTAGAAAAGATTTGGGGTTAATTGGAATTGAATTGGGTGAGTTTGGGTTAGGTTTGGGTCATGGGTCCAAATTGGGCTTTAAGGCCAAAAGTGAGATTGGATCCAAATGTCAATCAAATTGGGCTTGGATTTGGTCTAGATTGGTATTTGGGATATTGAATTGAAGTTTAGAATTGAATTGGACCAAAATTGGGGTCAATTGGGTAGGTTTGGTTTGACATTGGGTTCACTTAGGGTTAAAATGGGTCAAATTGGGGGTTTTGACAAAAGTAGGGTAAATTGACAAAATTAGCCCATGGTGTAGTTGGACAAAATGAAATTGGGAATATTTGAGATTTTCTGGAATTTTCTGGGAATTTTCTGAATTTTTGGATTTTTTGGCCAAGAGGGGTATTTTGGGTATTTGGAGGGTATTGGGAGGTTTTCTTGGAATTTTTGGTATTTTTGGGTATGGATGATCAATTTAAGTGATGTGGAAATGTTTGGGAATGATTTTGGAGAATTTTGGATAATTTGGAAATTTTGAGAAATTTGGGTAATTTCGGGGGTTTTGGGTAGGCTAAGAGGGTGTAGGGTCCCGGGGGTCAAAAATTGAAAATTTGGGAAATTGAAGATTGGGTGGATGTAAGTGGAAAGAAGTCATTTTGGTTGAGCCATGAAGCCATATCAAGCCCATGTGAGCCATGAAGGGACCCATTTGAGGCATTCACTATGTTGTTCCTAACCCTCTTAACCAAGGGTTTAGGGGTTAAGGACCATCCATGTGAATCACCTACATGAGTCAGGAGGTCAAGTTAGGTATGGGTGTGGTTTTAGGAGGTATGTGGAAGTGTAGTGTGTAGGTGTAGTGTATAAATGTAGTGTGTGTGTAAGCCGGCCCCGTCACTGGACCGAGCCGCCTGTAGGCGATCCTAAGGCCAAAGAGTCCTATAGGAACTCATCCTTTAAACTTCCACATTTGATTTCAACCCTCTAGGTGATTAGGGGTCTACGATCAAGTTTGTAGAGTTTGCGGGGAGTTAAGAAGTGGTTTGAATTTCTAGAAGGTGGGTCCCAATTCTAGTCCTCTAAGATAGTCAGAGGAAAAGCCTAAGGCTAGATCCTAAGTACTAAAGAGAAGAAGAGAAGACCTCATCAAAAATGAGGTCAACAGGAGTGTGAAGAAGAGATAAAAGGAAAGAGAGATAAGGGTATAGGAAGGGAAAAATGAAGGGAGGAACACACTGAGACATGATAGATTAAGAAAATAGTTTGAGGGAGTGAAGGGGAAGAGTGAGGTATAGAAACAGAGAGTGAGAAAAGAGTAAGATAAAAAAGAGAGAGAGGAGACAGGAGAGAGAGAGTGATCAAAAGTGCTCGAGGGGGATGAGAACATGAGAGAGTGAGACAGAAAAGAAAGAGATGGAGAGACACAACAAGAGAGAAGAGAAAGCTAGAGAAGAGAGAGAATACACAAATAAGGTAAATTAAGTGAATGAAAAGATAGTGGGAGAATAAAAGAAAGGGTGAAATATATATACTAAAGAGAAAGATGGAAGGAGAGAATGAAAGGGATAGAGTAAGAGAGAGGAAGAAATGGAAAGAGAAAGATATGAAGAGAGGAATGGAGGGATGAAGGGGAGAGAGAGGGAAAAAAGAGAAGGAGTCAAAGAGTAAGAGATATAGATAGAGTGGAGGGATATGTGAGAAGGCGAGAGAGATTGAGGGAGAGAGATTGAATGAGTGATGGAGGGAGGGAGAGAGAGAGAGAGAGAGAGAGAGAGAGAGAGAGCAAGTGTGCAAAAGGGGAGAAAGAGAGAGAGCGAGTGTGCGAGAGCAGAGAGAGAGAGAGAGAGAGAGAGAGAGAGAGAGAGAGAGAGAGAGAGAGAGAGAGCTAGATTGAGTAAGATAGTTAAAGAAAGAAGCGCTAGAGAGAGGGAGAGAAAATGATGGAGTGATAAAGAGAAAGAGTAGAGGGAGCGAGAAAAAGAGAGAACAATGTGTGAGGGATATAGAGTGAATGAGAGGAGAAAGAAGACAAAGTAAGAGAAAGAAGAGAGATAGAGAGACAAAGGGAGGCGATGAGTGAGAAAATGAGAAGGGAGAACAAGAGAAGAGAGAGAAGAGATAGTGTGTGTGTGAGAGATAGTAGACCTAGAGAGGAGAGAGAGAAGAGAGAGAGTGTAAGATAGGGAACGATAGACATAGATACAAGAGAGAGAAATAGAAGAGAGCTAGAGAGTGGAAGAGAGAAGCGAGAGAAATTGAAGAGCGGCCTAGGGACTGGAAGAGGCATAGAAACAATAATAATGAAACATAGAGAGAGAGTGACAAAGAGAAGAGAAGAAAAAGTTGGAGAGAAGGAGATAAAGAAATTGAGATAGAAAGGAATGAATAGTGGGAGCAAAGTAGAGAGATGATGAGAGCGAGAGGGAGGGGGTGGTAGAGGAAGAGGGGGAAGAGGTGAAGAGAAAGAATGATGTGAGAGGGAGGGACAAAAAGTGAGGGGGTTAGAGTAAGCAAGGGAGTGAGAGAGAGATTAAAAGAGGGGCCATAAGAGAGAGAGAGATAAAGAGAAGGAGAATGAGAGGGAGAGATGGAGTGATATAGAGCGAGTTAAGAGAGAATGAGATAAGAGAAAAAAGATTTAAGAGAATTACAGAGATAATGTGAGCGTGAGAGAGAGTTAAACATGGTGAAAGAGCAAGTAAGAGAGAGGAAGAGAGATGGAGAGAGCAAAAAAGGAGAGTGAGAGAAGATATAAAGAGAGAGGGAAAGAGAGAGAGAGATAGAGGGAGATAGAGATGCAAAGTGAGCAAGCTAGAGAAAGAAATATAAAGAAGAGCTAGAGATAGATAATAATAGGGGAGAGAGTAAGAGCGTTACTGTGAGCTTGATTTCAAGCGAAAGAAAGCTAAAGTGTGAGTAGAGAAAGAGAGAAACACAGAAAAATAGAGCCAGAGGGTGAGAGAAAAAGAGAGAGAAGAGATGGTAAGAAATTGAGAGAGGGAGAGAGGAAGAGTGAGAGATATACAGAGAGAGAAAATAAGATAGAAATTGTATGTGTGAGAGAGGGAGAAAAAGTGGTGAGGGGTAAGTGAGATGGAGGGAGAAGAGGAAGAGAGAAAATGAGAGAAAAAAAGAATGTGGGAAAGCAAGAGGGATAAAGGGAGAGAGAATGCATGAGAGAGAGGCAGGGCGAGGTCGAGGGAGGGGGATTGGGAGAGGGTGAGAGATGGAGGGATGGGGAAAGCAAGAGAGATGGAGAGACAACAAGAGAGTGGGAGAGAGATTGAATGTGTGTGTTTAAGAGAGTGAGAGATATAGAGCTAAAAAGATAGAAAGACAATTAAGATAGTGAGATAAAGAGAGAGAAGTGTGAGCGAGATTTAGCAAGAGTGAGAAAGTTGAGAGGGAGATAATAGGGAACCAGAGAGAGGGAGGGTAACGAGAGAATATAGTTTGGGAAGTGGAGATATAGAAGAGATGAAGAGGAGGTTAAGAGGCAAAAGAGAGGAGAGAGAGCAGAAGAGTAGGAGGAGAGAGAGGTAAGAGAGAAAAGGGAGAAGAGAAAGTTAAAGAAGAGAGATTGAGAAAGAGAGAGTGAAATAAAGAGAGAGTGTGAGGAGGGAGAAAATGAAGGAGAGAGAGAGCATGAGAGAGAAAGTGAAAGAGAGAGGGAGAGGGAGATAGTGAGATTGGGAGAGAGAATGATAGGGATAGAGAATATGAAGAGTGAGGGTGAAAGAGAGAATAATAAGAGTGACACAGAAGAGAGAGATAAGAGAGGAAGAAGAAAAATATATAGAGAGTGAGATAAGTGAAAAAAAGAAAGAGACTAAGAGAGGGTGTGAGGGGAAGAGAGAGGGTGAGAGATAGTAAGGAGGTAAGAGTAAGGAAATAAAAGAGAAAGAAATAATAAAAAGAGGAGAAAAATAAGAAAGAGAGAGGGAAAAAGAGAGAGAGGGAGAGAGGAGAGAGATGAAGGGAGTTATGAGAGAAAGCAAGTGAGACCAAGCTAGATGAAAGAGAGAGAAAAAGAGAGACAAGAGAGAGAGTAAGAAAAAGGTAAGAGTAAGCAAATAAATCATAATAAAGAAGAAAGAGGTACGAAAAGAGGGATGGAGGGGTGAGAGAGAGGGAGGAAGGGTGGGAGTTTGAGAGTAGGGCTGTAAACGAGCCGAGCCTGAGCGAGCTCAGGGTCGGCTCGTGTTCGACTCGTTGGATACTGGGTACTGTTCAAACTCGGCTCGTGTTCGAAATGGCTCGGGAAGGTTGTGTTCGTGTTCGGCTCGAACAATATTTTTAGGCTCGAATTCGGCTTGAAAATGGAGATAGACTCTGAAGAGGAAGAGGAAGAGGAAGAGGAAGAGGAAACCCTTACCTGTCAACGCCGAAACCCTCTCACGATTTTGAGAGGAGGAGCGCCGGAACCTCTCGCCACCGGAACCTCTCGCCGCCGGAACTTCTCGCCCCGAAAGCCTTTCGCGATTTTGAGATGAAGGAGAGAGTCGAAGAGGGAGACCGGGAGGCGGCCGAACTCGAGAATATTCGAGAGGGAGGAGGCGGGGCTTAGAGTTAGGGTTTTTTTTAGTTTTATACTTATATATATTATATTATATTATATTATATTAATTATATAATTTATATTATATAAATATATAATATTATATAAGTGATATTAATCAATAATTTGTTATATATTATAATTTATAGGATTTAATTTTTTAAAGTTTGATTAATTTTTTTATTTTAAAAATTTCAATTAATCATAATTTATAATATTTAATTTTATAAATATGTATTATATGTAATATTTATTTTTTTTCGAGCCAATTCGAACCGAACACGAGCGAACAATTGTTTGTTCGTGTTCGGCTCGTTTATATTTCGAGCTTAACAATTTTTTCGTGTTCGGCTCATTAAGCTTAACGAACGAGCCGAACACGAGCTGCTTAACGAGACGAACACGAGCTGCTTAACGAGCCGAACACGAGCTGTTCGCGAACAACGAGCCAAATTGACAGCCCTATTTGAGAGGGATAGAGCGATAGAGAGAGTAGATGGAGGTGGAGAGAGTGAGAGAGTGAAAGCTCGAAAGATGGAGAGAAGGAAAAGAATGAGTAATAGAGAGAAGAGATCCATGAGAAAGCTAAAAAAAAGTGAGATGCAGGTAGAGAGTGAAAGGTGATGTGAGAGAGAGAGAGAGGGATGAAAGCATGTCTGAGAGTAAGGGAGAAAGTATGAGAAAGAGACAGAGGGAGGGTTTCAGAGAGAGAAAGAGTAGGACTAACGGAGGGTAAGAGAAATTGTTGGGACGGAAAGAGGCTGAGAGAGAAAAGAGTGTGAGAGAGAAGAGAATGGAAAGACCGAGGAGAAAGAATATAGATGAGTGAGAGAGTAGGTTAGAGATAGAGTGAATGAGGTGGAGAGAGGGAGAGAGGGAGAGAGAGAGAGAGTTTGAGGGAGAGAGAGGGATAAAAAAACGAGAGAAGAGAGGGATGGAGTGGGAGGTAGAGAGTGGGAGTGAAGGAGATAAATAAAGTGAAGGAGAAACAAATAGAGAAAGAAGGGAGAGTGAGTGAGCGGCGAAAATATAAATAGTGAGGGATATAGTTAGAGAATGAGATAAAGAATATGATGGACAGAGTGGTCATCGGAACAAGGAAATAAAGAGAAATGGAGGGGGAGAAGGAGAGAACGAGGAGGGAGATAGAAAGTCAGAGAGAAAAACAAAACAAGACAAATACTGCAAGGAAGATAGAGAGAGTTAGGGAGACATAAGAGAGAGGAGTGTAGCAGGGGTTGGGGGAAATGGATCAAGATGGAGGGATGGAGGAAACAAGAGAGAGGGAGAGGTAACAAGAGAGAGGGAGAGAGATAAAATGTGTAAGAGAAAGTGAGAAAGAGAGAAAGAGTGAGAAAGGGAGGGAGAGAAAGAGAAAGTTAGGGAGGGAGGCTATGAGAGAGACTAGAAAATGAGGGGAGGTAAAGAAGAGAGAGAGATAAAGATAGTAACGAGAAAGAGAGCAAAGGTGTTAGAGATATTGAGGGAGAGAGAAAGAATGAGAGAGAATGAGAAAAAGATTGTTAGTGAGTGAGCAAGATAGAGGGAGAGAGAGATAGAGGGAGAGGGAGGGCAGACATTGAGAGAGCTAGAGGAATAGGTGGATATATTTAAAGAGAGTGGAAGAGAAAAGGAAGAGTTACAAAGAGAGAGAGTGATAGAGATAGAACAGAGAGTGAGAGAGAAACGTAGATATGGAGAGATAAGGAGAAATAGAGACTGTGAAAGGGAATGGGAGAATAAGGTACATAAATTTAAAGAGAGAGAAGAAGAGTGAGATTGGCGTAGAGGGAGAAAGAGCTGTAGAGAGAGCAAGAAAATGTTGAGGATGAAGAAAAGCTTGGATAAATCCTTAGCATCCTTCCCTTTCTTTCTCTCCCTCTCCTTTTCCTATTCACTCTTCTCTTCCCTCTTGTCCCCTCTTTCCCTCACTCTGTCCATCCCTTCCCTCTCCTTCCCTCTCTCTCCATCACTCTATCTCTCTCCTCTATCTTGCTCACTCGCTCTCTCGCTACCTTAACTCTCCTGCCATCTCTCTCTCTACTCTAACACTATGCTCTCTTTCCTTCCTTTCCTCAATTTATCTCTCTCCTCTCCCTAGCTCTCTCTCACATACTCTCTTACTCTTCTCTCTCTTTCTCTCTCCCTCACCATACCTCCCTCTATCTATTTCTTTTGCTCTTTCTTTCTTTTTCTCTATACTTTTGTCTCTCTCTTCCTCCAACCTTCCCCCTCTCTCGGTCTCTCTCGTTTTCATTCTTATTTATTTCTCCCTCTTCCTTTGTGTCTATCCTTCTCTCTCTCCTTTCCCTTTCTCTCCCACTTTCCTCACTCTTCCTCACTTCTTATACCTATCACTATTTTGTACACTCTTTTATTCTTATCCTCTCTCCTCCTCCCACTATCACTCTCTCATCAATGTCTCTCTATCACTCTTAATCTTCTCACACCTCTCACTCTTCTCTCTTTCTCTTTCTCATACACATTCTCTTACTCACACCTTTCTTATCTATATCTCCAATTCTAATCCCCCTCTTTCTCTCTTCCTCTCTCCCTCTTTCTCTTTTACTGTCTCCATTTTTCACACACTCTCTCTTGTTCTCTATCCCTTTTTCTTGTGCTCTCTTTCTTCCTCTTTCCCCACTCTTTCCATGCTCTTGTTGACCTCAATTTTGGTGAGGTCTTTTGATTCTCTCTTTAGTACTTAGGATCTAGCCTTAGGCTTTTCCTTTGACTAATCTTAGAGGACTAGAAATGGAACCCACCATTTAGAAATTCAAACTACTTCTTAACTCCCTGCAAACCCCACAAGCTTGATTGTAGACCCCTAATCACCTAGAGGGTTGAAATCAAATGTGGAGGTTTAAAGGATGAGTTCCCTATAGGACGTTTTGGCCTTATGAATACCCTGGATGGCTTGGTCTGGTGAGGGTTGACTTGCACATACACTACACTCCCACACACATTTCAAGTCCTAAAACCACACTCTCACCCCACTTGACTTCCTGACTCATGTAGGTAATTCATATGGATGGTCCTTAACCCCTAAGCCCCTGGCTAAGAGGGTTAGGAACAACATAGTGAATGTCTCAAATGAGTCCTCTCATGGCTCATATGGGCTCAATATGGCTTCATGGCTCAACCAAAATGATTCCATTTCACTCACACTTGATTAATCTTCTTTTTTTCAAATTGTCAGTTTTTGACCCTCGGGGCCCCGTACCCACCAAGCATACCAAATACCCTTGAAATGACCCAAAATTTGTAAAATTACCTAAATTGCCAAAGATTTCTCAAAATTAATCCTAAACACTTCCCACCACTCAAATTGACCATCTTTAGCCAAAAATACCAAAATTTCCATAAATACCCTTAAACCCCCCCAAAATTACCAAAATATCTTTTTACCCAAAAATCCAAAAATTCTAAAAATTCACAGAAAATTCCAAAAAATCTCAAATATTCTCAATTTCATTTTTGTTCAACTACACCATGGGCCAATTTTTGCCAATTTACCCCACTTTTACCAAAACCCTCAATTTGACCCATTTTTTTAACCCAAGTGAACCCAATGTCAAACCAAACCACCACAATTGACCTCAATTTTGGTCCAATTCAATTCTAAAATTCAATTCAATATCCCTAATATCAATTTAGAACTAATCCAAGTCAAACTTCATTGACATTTGAGCCCAGTTCCAATTTGGAGCTTAAGGCCCAATTTTGACCCATGACCCAAACCTAGCCAAATTCAAGTCCAATTGGCCCCAAATCTTTTCTAAAGCCTTCCTAACATCCCCATAAACAAAACACTAACTTGATTTGCCCAAAATTTTAACCTAAACTCCACCCAAACCTAACCCAAAACCAAAATCCCTTAAATTGACCTAAGCCCAAACCTAACCCAAATGGGCCCAAATCCCAAAATTAGAGCCCAACTAAAATTGAAAACTCTTTGTAACACTCCCATAAACATTTTCAACATTAATTTTACACCAAATTCAACCTTAGTCCAAACTTAGCCCAAGTTAGCCCAATTTGGCCCACCTTGGCCCCTTTACCAAAAAGCCCAAATTCAACGCAATTCTACTCCAAATCACACCAAATTGATTCCAAACCATTCATGAAACATCCCTAAACTAAACCCAACATTTATTTGGCACAGTCTTTCACAAAATTCTTCATCCAAAAGTCCATTTTGAAATATAAAGGCCCACCCATTTAAGCCTTTTAAAAAGCCCACTTCCACCAAACCCAAAAGCCCAAAAATTCATCCAAAGCCCACATGACAATTCCTTCTCATCATCCACTTGATAAAATCATTCCCTAAAGTTTGAAACCTATGATTAAATCATTTCAAATTAGGCTTTATCCAAATTCCCAAAATGCCAAAATTCCTAAAATCCATTCCAATGAAATTGACTAAGCCATCCCCAAGCCCAAATGAAGCCATGAAGCCATCCTTAAGCCCCATGTAAAGCCATGAGAAGTTTAACATGTGACCATCCCATAAATGGCAAGAGGAGGAGCCTCTTTAAGGATTCTCTTAAAGGTGATTAAACCTTTTCATGCTTCCCCTAAACTATGTTTAAACTTAAACATGCTTGGATAGTGACTTCTCCCCACTAATCTAGCTGACTCACCTGACCTCCCTCAGCCCAAACCAGAGCTTGGAGATGTGAACCCAACCCTTTTGCATGACTTGACCCATTTGGATCCAAAATCACCCCTCTACCCATACCACTTAAAGCTAAAATCTTTACACATGTCCACGGCTAATTGATTGCACCATTGCCAACCCCTGATCCTTCTGATCAAGATGGTGACCTAACCCTGCCGGTCAGCCGCCTGGATCGCCAGAAAACGCCATGGCCGAGAGCTCCATGTGAGCCAAAATTTTTAATTCTTCCTTGTTGAGTTGTCCTAGTCCAATTGAACACGATGGATGTTCTTCTCTTGCATAGAGCAGCTGATCCCAAGCATCAAACCCCCTGGGAAGCCCTCCAGCCACCTCTACTTAAGCACCACCTCCTCTCGGCTAAAAAAGTGTGTTGAACCAAAACCTTACCAAAACTCTGCCAAAATCACTCCAGATCCCTCTCCAGACATAGAGAACTTGATCCCCACTGAAATCCAGCCCTAAAACCCTCTCTGTGAGTCCAATTTTGGAGTTGAAATTCAAGCCCAAAACTAGGACACTTCACCACAGTGAGCCAATCTTCAAATTGATTGACTCTACACCTTCACCAGACCAAGAGGAGAAGTTCCCCAGCAAAAGCCCCCTCACCAGGCCAGCCATTGCTTCCAGCCTCCAAGCTTTGTGATCGGACTTGGTCACTTTTGTACCTAGGCATTTCCCCAGAGCAAGAAACTTCATCTGGAGCTTGCTTGGACTCAATCGAAGGTGACACAACCCTCAGATCGAAGCTTCACTTCTCTGAGCAAAGGTATGAACTCACTCTTCCTCCCGAGCTCCTGGAGATTCTCCATTTAGTTTGAGTTTATTTCAATGCACCTTAACAATATAGA
Organism: Papilionanthe hookeriana x Papilionanthe teres; assembly: GCA_022702705.1. Taxonomy (NCBI): domain Eukaryota; kingdom Viridiplantae; phylum Streptophyta; class Magnoliopsida; order Asparagales; family Orchidaceae; genus Papilionanthe; species Papilionanthe hookeriana x Papilionanthe teres. The sequence goes on from CM040426.1 coordinate 146,364,887, forward strand.
TGTTTTCGTCTCTTCAAGACGGTCGATAGAGTATAAGAACGCAAAAATCCATGGAGAATCGAGTGAGATATTAAGGTTTTAGTGTTGACGGTCACGGGTGCACACCAGTAGGAGACGATGACCAGGAGCTGTTGGATCGAGCGTGTATCAAGCGGACGGTCGAGATCAAGCCAGACAGTGCAATGGTACGTGAATAGAGGAGAATCACGGAGTGATGCGTGGGCTTTCGATCCGGACTAGGATGACACGGCACCGAGTCAGATAAGTGCAAAATTAGGATTTTTTGGATTTATTTAAATACCAGAACTTCAAAAATTCATATCTTTGCATAGAAAAATTACAAAAATAAAATAAAAATACCCTCTTGCTCAGTGAATAGAGGAGCATAATTTGGAAAAGAAATCAAGTTAATTAGATGAGTATTTTATTTTTAATAATTTATTTACTGTTTCCAATGTTTTGATTCTCCATTTGCATGGACATTCACGATGGCATGAGACCATAAGGCTTTTGAAGCCTCTGATCTTGGGAACATTCCTTGAATTTTTCAAGGTCAGAGGCCATCTTTGTGAAAAGTTATTGATTTTTCAAGTTCATGTCACTGTTTTAGGTATTCTAATTCCAATAATTAGCATGTTGTAAAATAAATTCTAGGAAAATTTGGTGGTGTTTCTTAGGACCAGGGGACCCAATGAAAAATATATTTTGAGTTAATTCATTCATAATAACCCTAATTGGCCTAAACTCCCAAAATTGAATTTGAATTAATTTGGGTTAACTACACACCAAATTGACTTGAAAACAATTCTCCATTGCTCTTTAGGGTCAGAAGAACCTTACATAAAATTTTGAAATCAAATGGACTTGATTAACCCTACCAAAAGGATTAATTGAGCCTCACAAGCAAAATGGAACTTTAAAAATTCATAACTCCAAAAATACTTTTCAGAAATTCACAAAAGTGGGTTTGGAGCTTCTCTATTATTAGGGGAGTTCGGGAAAATTAAAATTGAAATTTTCTAAAAAAGTTGATTTTTCACAATATTTTAATATTTTAATAATTAAAAAATACTAAAAATCACAAAAATATTAAGAATCATAAAAATGTCACATTTTGACTCCTAATCACGTAAGAATAAACTAAATATTTTTCCTAAGTCCCTAGGATAAGATATTGAATTTTAAAGGCTTAATGTAATTTTTAATATTAAAAAAATGAATTTTCAACCTTTTTCACTAAAATAAATCTAATAAATCAAAGAAAAATTAGAAAATTAAAAAATTTGTTTCTCTAGTCTCCTTGAGGTCAGAGAAATTTAAGAAAAATATAAAATCTATTTTTCAATTTTTATTTTATTTTAAAGTTAGTTAATACTCTAAAATTTAAAATAATTATAATAAATAAAATATAATTCAAAAAATTACAAAAATTGGTCCAAGTGGTCCTCTAGTCATTAGAAACATCCCATAATTTTTTTAAGGACGAAACTTTACCTTGCTCATGTTGTTGAATTTTCTTTGAAAACCCCTATTTTCTACTAAATTATATAAATAAATTAAAGTCAGAAAAATCACATTTTCTCCTCTAATGTCTTAATTGACATGTGTGTAAGGTGACATAAAAATTTCAAATTCATTTGAGCTCAATTTAAGTGAGTTATGAAATAAATAAGCCCAAAAGGGCATAAAGGTAATTAAAAAATTTTAACCCTTAATTAAAATTTTAGGTTTAATCAAAATGGAGGGTAAAATATTTGATTTTAACTTTCTGTCGGATGATTGAAACTTAGGGAAATTAAAAGGGTAGAAACCCATTAAACACATTGAAAATATCAAAATGAAACTCTAATTAATTAAATAATTTAAATTTTGGAAAGAATATATTTAAAATTTGGATTATTAAAATAGGGATATTATTAAGAGGATATTTATTCTTTAATTTAAAAATCCTTAAATAAGTCACTTCAATAATATTTAGTTCTTAATTAAAAATTAAAATAATAATCCAAACTAAATAAATTAAAAATTAAAAGAAGATAACCCTTAAATGAATTAAAGCTTAAAATGTTAAATGGTCCAATAATTAAAATCAAATTTAAAATCTTAGACTTAAATTATTCTAAATTAAATTAAGTCAAGTCAAAGTTTAAACTAAATTAAATTAACACCTTAACAATTAAATTAAATTAAATTTAAAATATTGAAACTAAAATTAAATTAAATTAAAATTAAAATTAAATTAAATTAAAATTAAATTAAATTAAATTAAATTAAAATTAAATTAAAATTAAATTAAAATTAAATTAAATAAAATAAAATTAAATTAAATTAAATTAAATCAAACTAAATTAAATTAAATTAAATTAACATCACTTAACAACAAACCTAAATGAAATCATTAAGAGTTAAATCAAAACATATCAAAGATTTCAACACCTTTTTCAATATAAGTAAATCTAAAACATAAAAAGTTAATATGAAATATAATATCACTTAAAGTGTAAAGATTTAAATTATATCTAAAATAATTTGAACCCTATTCCAAACTTAATAATCATTAATTAATTTAATCAAATTAAATTAAATCATTAAAATATTTATTACTTTGCCCTTAAAAGGCTTTTATTGTTATAACTCTTGAATGAAGCATCAAGTGAAGTGTCACTTCGCACATAAGATATTCAAATGTGCTAAGTTCACTGAGCAAGAAACAAAACAAAATTAAAATCCTTTGATGATTAATTCACCAATACAATAAAATTCATTTGAACCCAAAATAATCCCAAAAGTATTGAAAACATGTTTAAGATTCATCTTAAACACTTCCTCGATATGATGGGGTGTTTTAGAAGAATAATTGAACTTAATTGTTCTTTGGTGAAGAAAATCATCTCTAAACCAAACCAACAGCCTAGACGTCATAGGAAATGACTAGCAATAGGATTAGGATTCTGGTAGACAACCAAAACCCTTTTCCTTAGCTTTACATAGGTATTTCTTGCAAAAATATGTTTAAATGCTCTAACATGTGTTTTAAGTGTAGCTTGGGATGATGGGAAGACTCTCCAGGTACGCTTTTATGTTGTTGCAATTTACCTACATGTGTTGCATTTTAATTTTCTTGTATGGTAAAACAACTGTTGCATGAAAACCAAAACCTATAGGATAGCCACAAAACTGAAACAAAAACAAAATTAAAAGTCATCGCAAGATAAAATTCACCGCCACAACATTCTAAAATATAAAACAACTCAAAATTTAATCACAAACAAAACAACAAAACTTCAATTACAACTAAATTAAAATATCTCATTGGACGATCGGGAATACCTCGGATGATGTAACCTATGTGTTGCTAACGGGATTTCCCACTGTCTAAATGAAAGTGTGGAACTCATTCAGTTGAGTTTAGCAAATTCATCTAGACTAAGTGAATTTGATAAAAATAACGATGACGGAATGATGGAACCGTGAGATCTTAACTGTTATTGTTATAATCAACTTTAAGATTTGTTTTAATTAAAACATTAAAAAAAAACTTGGATTTTATGATTTTTTTTAAACCAAGACACTTTTCTCATCTCCAGATTTTCACCTTCTAAAACTAAACCTCTGTAACAGCAAGGATCTTGGAGCATGTTGGGCAGCACAGCCATCGTCATCAGCAAAACTTGAATCTACTTCAGCAAAACCTTTCCTAATTTTAAGCAACAAAGCCATATGATTTCGAGGTAGTTTGCTTAGTGCAACATAAATCCTCGTTAGGAATTTGTATAATCATGTTATGCAAATTAAGCCCTAACCGGTCTTAGGACTCCGAGGTAGTCGCTTGATACGACATAAACCCTCACATCTTCGAGGCTACTTGTGTGATTATATCATACAATCATAAGTCCTGATTAATTAAAATTGGCAGGATTGCAACATTAAATAATTTCCTTAAACTCGAAGCCAAATAATAGGATAGTGTGGGAAGTTGCCAAGATTCTTCTTGGATCCTCAACTTCTCCTACTTCTCTTCCTTTGGACTCCTACAATAAATTGTTCTAAATTCGAGCTAATCCCTATTGAAATTTCCAAAACTCAATCCTTTGAAAACCTTAAACTTTAAAATTCTTGAGAGCAAAACCACTGATCATTATCGAGAGTTTTCTTAAATGATTCCTGTCATTTAAGATGTAATTAACTATAGGGGCTTACCCTTATAGGGAACTTTAAGAACCTGAGTAATATAAACTCGCTTAATTCCTTTATATTAAGCGGGGAACTTGTCGGCTTATAAAATTGGTTCGCAGACCAAACGGATGTCACAAAGCTTTTAGTTTATTTAATCGAGCCCCACCATCAAGCAGTGTGTCTATTCCTCGGGATAAATACATGGTTGTGGTGCGGTGCTCGTTTATATAAACTATTCGAGATGTGAGATCGGTTTGATTTCATATCTTAAAACTTTTGAATTTAAAGTTATTTTCAAAATCAAATGCTACTTTCTAAATTATATATATATATATTTAAATTAAATTCAAAATTTAAAATTCGCTGATGATTTCAGTAGGCGGCCCCTTTTCAAAATACAACACTCAACCTAAAATTAAGTCGTACAGCTCTCTCTAAAAAATTTATCTCTATCACTTTCTCCTTCTTTCTCGCTATCATTCACGGACTCTCTGCTTCTCTCTCTCGCCTATCTCTCATCTCTCTCTCTCTTGCTTATCTCTCATCTTTCTTTTTGTTCTATCTCTCCACGCTTATGCTCCTATTATGCTGCTCTCTTTCTCCCTCTTACTCTTTTCTCTTTCTTACCCTCACTATAACTCTATATCAATCCATCTATCTCTCTTAATATCTCTCTTTTTCTCAATCTCTCTCCCTCTCTTTCCATTCCTCCCACCCTCTTTTTCTCTCTCAATTTCTCATTACCTCTCCCTTCTTCTCTCACTCCCTCTCTCTCTGTTTCTTTCTTTTTTCTCTCCCTCCAGTCGTTCTCTCTCACAATATTTACTTATCCATTCTTCTGCTTCCTCTGTTTCCCTCTCTCTTCTCTCTATCTCTTATTCACCTCCTTTCTCTCTCACTTCTTCTACATCTCTCAATCTCTATCTCCCTCTCACTTCCACTACTTCACTTCACCTCTCTCCCTTGTTCTCCCTCTTGATTTCTCTCTTACACAGTCACTTGTTCACTCAAATCTCTCTCACCCTTTATCTCACTCGCCCTCTCTCTTTTTCTCTTTTTTTGTTTGTCTATCTTTCGTTCTTTCTCTTTCATGGTCTCACTCTCTCCCTCTCTCTTTCTAAATCTCTCTCTCACACAAATACCTTCCTTATCTCTATCTCCATTTCTCCCTCTGTCCGACACTCTTTATGATTCTACTTATATCTCACCCATTTTCTCGCTTCTCTAAATTAAGAAAGTAAGAGTTAGAAAGATGGAGAATGATAGAAAAGTACAAGAGAGAGAGGTGAAGAGGAAGATAGATAAGAAAGAGAGGTAAGAGTCAGAGAAAAGAAGAAAAAATGTGAGAAAGAAAGATAAGAGAGGTAGCTAAGAGATGGGCAGGAGCTAGACAGGAAGGGTGAGAGAGAGTGTGATTTAGACATGGAGAGAAAGAGGTAGAGAGTAAGAAAGAAGTGCAAGAAAGAGAAGAGAGTGCAAGAGGGAGATATAAAAAGAAAGAGAGAGTTAGAGAGAAAGTGAGAGGGGTGAGATAAGTAGGAGATGGTGGAGAGATAGAGATAGAGGGCACAAGCAAAAGAGTGTGTGTGAGAGAGAACCTTAAGCGAAGCTAAGGGAATAAAGAAAGTGAGACAAATAGAGATGAAGTGAATACAAAGATAGATAGAGATGCAGAGACGGTGAGAGTGAGATTAAGACGAAGATAGAAAGAACAGTGGGAGAGACAAATATTAAAAGAGAGAGAGAATCAAATTCATAGGATAAAAGAGAGGGAACGAGGGAGAAGAGTAGAGAGATGGGAAGAAAAAGTAAGATAAAGAAGAGAGAGTGAGAGAAGATAATAGATATTAAAAGATGGAGAGTGAGTGATATAGAGTGGAAGAGAGAGGGAGAGAAAATCATAAAAGATATAGATGGAGAGAGAGGGAGAGAGGATGTTATAGTAGTCAAAAGAGCGAGTGAGAAGGGAGAAAGATAGATAGCTATGTAGAGCGTAAGAGATGGAAGAGAGTTATGGAGAGAGAGATAAATTGAGAGAGAAGAGAAAATCAGAGAGATAGGGCAAGCGAGAGAGATAGAGAGAAAGTGAGAGAAAGGAAGAGAGAGTGTTTATGAGATTGAGGAAGAAAGAGAGAAAGAACTAGGGAGAGAGAAATGGAGATAGAGCTAGGGATAGTGTAAGAGAGAGTAATATGAAGATAGATAGATAGAGATATATAAGATAGAAGAAGAGGGGGAGTGAGAAACCGAAGAGAGAGTGAGAGAGAGGGATGGTGAGAGAAGAGAGATGGAAAGAGAGAGCATTGTAATAAAGAGAGAAAGATAGAAAAGAGGGTGGAAGAGTGAGCATTGACAAATAGAAGAGAGAGAAAGATAAGTGATGGTAAGAGAGAATGTAAGAGAGAAGAGGGAGAGAGCGTGATAGAGGGAAGGATAGACAAGGAGAAGGGAGTGAAAAGTTTGAGAGGGAGGGAGGCAGTGAGAGAAAAGGAGGGATGGGGAGAAATAAAAAGAAGAGAAAGCGAGAGAAGGAAAGAAAGAGAGAAGAGAGTGATGGATGGAGGGAGAGAGGCCACGAGGGAGGAAGGAAGGGAGAGATGGATGAAGATAAAGAAAAAATGACTGTGACGAGGGAGTAAGAGAAGAGAGGGAGTGAGAGAAGTAAGAGATGAGAAAGATAAAAGAGAGAGCAAGAGATGCAAGAGAGAGAGAGATCAGAGAGAGTGAATGGAAGTGTGGGACCAAAAAGGGAAGTGGTAAAAGAGATAGCTTTTGACTGGGAGAGATGGAGAGATAAGTAGAACAAAACATAGAGTAAGAGAGGAAGAGAGATAGAAAAAGAATAGATAAGTGTGGCAAGAGGGAGAGAGAGAGAAAAGAGAGGAAGGGAGAGATAAAATATGGAGCACTAGAGATAAAGATAGAGATCTTAGAGTGTATAAGAGAAAGGGAGAGAGAGAAGTATTAAAGACAAAGAGGGAGAGAGTGGGAGAGAGAAAGAGAAAGAAGGGAAGAGCAGAGAAGAGAGAGATGAGAGCGAGAGAGGAGCATGAGAGATGGAGAGAGAGGAAGGAAAGGGAGAGAGAGTAGGGAGGGAGAGAGTGGAGGAGAGAGGGAGGCAGATAGAGATAGAGAGTTATAGAGAGAGAGGAAAGGAGGGAGGGTGTAATAATAAGAGAGAAATAGAGCAAAAAAGATGTAGAGAGAGAGAAAAAAGAGTGGAAAGATAGAGGGGAGGGAGAGGGTGAATAGCAAAATAAAGCACAAGGGAAAATTTGAGAGTCAAAGAGAGAGAAAATGAGAGAAATAAAAGAGCAAGAGAAGTGAGAGTGAAAGATAGAGGGGTGGGGATATTCGAAAAGGGAGCATGAGAAGTAGAGAGAGGAGAGAGAGTGTGAGAGAGAGTGAAGGAGGGAGAGTGAGTGAGAGAGCAAGAGAGGAAGAGAGAGAAATAAAAGGAGAGAGACAGAGAGAAGATGAATATAGCGAAAATGAAAGAGGGATAAAAGGAGGGAGGGAACGATATAGTGAAAAAGAGAGAGATATATAGATAGTCTGTTAGGGATTGGGAAGAAAGGGAGGGATAGAGGGAGGGTGAAACGGAGATAGAGATACGAATTGTGTTATAGAGAGTGAAATAGTTAATTTGAGAGATTGAGAACATAAAATGATACAGAGGAAAGAGAGCAAGAGAGAAGAGGGAGTGAGAGAGAGAAAGTGAGAAAGAGGGAGAAAAATAACTAGAGAAGAGAGAGAGAGAGAGAAATAGAGGGAGGGATAAAGAGTGCGACATAAAGAGGAGACAGTATGGGAGAGTTTCAGAGTGTGTAAATAGGGAGGAGGAGAGAGGGGGGAGAGGAGGCATAAAGGAGAGCACATAGAGAAGAGAAAGAAAGAAAGAAGTGGTAAGAGAGTTGGGAGAGAGAGATGGAGGGCATGAGAGAATGGAAGGGGGAGAGAGAGAAACTAAAAGAAGAAATGATAGAGTGATGAAGGAGTGAACGAAGGAGATATGAGAAAGAGAAGGAAGAGCAAGAGGTGCAATAGAGAGAGATCAGAGTGCATATGAAGAAAGAACATGTGAAGAGAGAACATGCGAAAAGAGAGCATGTGAAAAGAAAGTGGAAGGAAGTGGGAGAGAGGGAGTGATATAACATAAAGCTGTTGTGTGTGAGAGAGAAAGAGAAAATGAAGTGAAACATAGAGCAAGAGAGGAAGGGAGATAGAGAAAGAGAGAGATAGAAGTCAAAAGAAAGAGAGAGACAACATAGAGGGAGGGACGAAGGGAATGAAAAAAAAGAGAGCATGAGGGATAGAGACAGAGTGCATGAGAGCAAGAAAGAGATGGAGGGTGGGAGGTGTGAGAGAAAAGTGAGAGTAAGAGGAAGTGTGGGAGAGAAAGAGAGAGATAAAGAGAGATAAAGGGAGAAGGTGAGATTGAGAGGGATGGAGAGAGGGAGATAGAAATATATATAAAGAGGGAGGGAAGAGATGGAAAGAAAAAAGAAAAAAAAGCTAAGGGCGTGGAGTGAGGTGTGAGAGTATGAGAGAGGGAGAAAGAGATATAGAGAGAGGTAGACGTTTCTAAGAGGATAGAGATTTTGATAGAGAGATCAGGAAAGAGAGAGGAAGGGATAAATAACAGGAGAGAGAAGAGATAAATAGTAAGGGAGAAAGAGAAAAAAAGAGATGGAAGCGAGTGAGGCAAGTGGCAGTTGGAAAAAGAGGGAGGGATGAGGGGGAGATGGGCAAAAGAGAGGGAGGGAGAGGGAGGAAGGGAGATGAAGAATGGGAGAGGGACAGAGACAAAAGAATGGAGGGAGAGAGAAATAGTAAGAGAGGGAGTAAGAAGATGTGTAGAGAGATGGAGAAAAAGAGGAAAGACAGAGGGACACAGTGAGAAGAGAAAAATAAACAAATAGAGAGAATGTGAGAGTGAGAGAGAGTGAGAAATAGAGTGATGAAAGAGCGAAAGAAGAGAGTAAGAGATAAAGATTGGTGGGGAGATTAAGAGAGAGCATGAGTGTAGAGAGAGGGAAGAGAGAGTCAAAGAAGAGAAAGCGAGAGTGCGTGAAGGAGAAACAGTGAGTAAGAGAGTAAGAGAGAGAGAGAATAAGGGGGAGAGAGACAAAGATAGAGGACAAAGGGAGCGAGGGAGGGAAATGATAGAGAGAAAGAGAGAGATAGAGGTAGTGAAGTAGGGATGGGAAAGAAAGAGCAAGAAAGCGAGGGTGAGAGATAAAGAGAGAAGGAAGGTAGGAGTGAGAGTGATAGATATTTTGAGGGAGGGAGGCTAGAGAAAGGGAGAGAGAAAGAGAGAAGAGTGATCATTTGAGTGGGAGGGTTAGAGAGAAAAGGAGAGTGAAACATAGATCAAGAGAGGAAAAGGTATACATAAATGGAGAAATAGAGAATGCAAATAGGGAGGGGTAAAGAAAATAGAGGGAGGGAGTGAGGGAGGGAGGGAGGTGGGAGGGAGGTAAAAAAATATAGTATGAGAGATAAAGATATGTGTAAGCAAGAAAGAAAGGGAGGGTGGGATAGGGTGCGAGAGAAAAAAATAGAAAAAGGAAAGCGTGAGGGAGTTAGGCAAGTGAGAGGTAGAGAGAAGCACAAGGGTGAAGAGAGACTGAAAGAGGGCAGATAGTGCGGAAGAGAGGGCGAGTTATGTAGAGAGAGGGAGGGTAGAAAGTATGAGAGAGAGATAATGATATGTAGATAATGGGTGAGAGAAAGAGTAAAAGGTGGTAGATAGTGGTTGAGGGAGCAAGAGAGAGATAAGATGGGAGAAAGAGGATAGAGAGTATGATAGAGAGATGAGAGAGGAGGATGAAGAACAACTGAAAGAGCGAGAGCAAGCAAGAGAGAAGTGCGGCAGTGAGATAGAAGGAGAGAGAAAGAGAGAGAGAGACAAAGAAGAGAGAGTGAGGGAAGACTGAGAGGGTTCAAGAGTGGGAGGCAGAGGAAGAGAGGGAGGTTACGATGGTGTTTGATAAAGGGAGGTGGAGAGATAGACTGTGAGAGAGAAAGGGAGAGAGAGGGAGATAGAAAGTGAGAGAGAGGTAAAGAGAGTAATGGAGTTAGAGAGTAAGAGTAAGAGAGATATAAAGAGAGAGAAAGAAAAAAGAGAGAGCAAGAGAGAGAGGGAGGGAGAGTGGGAGTGAGAGGCAAGAAGAGTGCAACAAAGTGTTAAAGAGAATGAGAGAGAGAGAGAGGAAGGTTGAGTGACTGATAGAGAGATGTGTGGAGATTAAGATAGAGGGAGCGGGGGAGGGGGAGAGAGAGTGAGGGCAAAGAGCTAGAGAGAGTTGAGAAAGCAACAGAGGGATGGAGAGTGAGTGGGAGCAAAAGAGGGGAAGAGAAAGAAAAAAGGGAAAAAATAGAGGGAGAAAGAGGATAGAGAGAGCAGAGGGAGAAAAGGCGGCAAGAAAATAAATGAAGTGAAAATTTGGGAGTTAGAATAGGGAAGTAAGGAGCCGGAGAGAGTGAAAGTAAAAGAGGAAGGGAAGGTATTGTGGGAGTGAGTGAGATACTAAAAGGGAGGGTGGGAATGATAGCAAGGAGAGAGTGAAAGAGAGTAACTAAGAGGGTAAGATAGAGAGAGACTGAGAGAGTGAATAAGAGACAACTAAGAGTAAGATATAGTGTGTGTGTGTCAGTGAGAGATACAAAGAAAGGGTTAGAGTGAGAGAGAGTTAGAAGGGTAAAAGAGAGGATTTTATAGTGATAGGGGGAGAGAGAGAGAGGGTAAGACGAAATAGATAATGAGAATAAAATGAGAGATATAAGCTAAGAGCAGTAGAGAAGGGAGAGTAGATGAGACATAGAGTGAGAGAGAAAAATAAAAAGATAGAATGAGTGATGGAGATGGAGAGGAAGAGAGTAAACATGAGAATGAAAGGGAGTGCAAGAGAGATACTAAGAGTGAAAGCAAGAGAGTGTTCGAGAAGGGCAGTGAGATAGAGAAAAGTGAGTAACAGAGCTAAAGTGTGAATAAAGAAAGAAAGAGAGAAAAAAAAATGAGAGAGATAAAGCAAAAGAAAGAAAAAGAAAAAGGGAAGTGAGAGAGAAAGAGAGGTAAAGAGAGTGTGTGAGGAATTATGAGAGGGAAAGAGATTGAGGGAGGGAGTAAGAAGGAGAGAGAATTTGAAATAAAGGTAGAAATTATGCGATAGGGAGAGACGAGAGAGTTTTTGTGAGAGAGAGACACAAGAAGAGAGAGAGGGAAAAAAAGTGAGGATGAAGGTGATAGAGTAACAGAGGGGGGAGCAAAAGGAAGGGGAGAGTGCAAGGGAGAGAGATAATGGAAGTGATCGAGAGAGAGGGGAGAAAGTAAGAGAGTGATAGAGATAAAGAGGGAGAGACAATAAGAAATTGAAAAAGTTGGAGAGAAAAGGAGGGAAATAGAGTGAGATAGAGAGATAAAGAGAGAGAAATGTCGATAAATAGTGAGAGTGGGTAAATAACGAGACTGGTTGAGGGCAAGAGAGAGGATGAGTTATAGTGAAAGTAAGATAGAGGCAAGAGACTGGGAGTAAGTGAGAGAAAAAAAGAGTGCAAGAACAGGCGCACTGCTTGAGAGTTTAAATTAAATTAAATTTAATATATATAGTTTGGAAAATAGCATTTGATCTTTGAAAATAATTTTTAAGTTTGAAAATTTTAAGATATGAAATCAAGCCGATCTCACATCCCAAATAGTTTATATAAATTTAAAATAATTTTTAAATTTGGAACAGAAGTAGGAGAAGCTGAGGATCCAAGAAGAATCTTGGCAACCTCCCAAACTATCCTATGGTTTGGTTTCAATTTGAGAATTTATTTAATATTTCAATCCTGCCAATTTTGATTAATTAGGACTTATATTTGTATGATAAAATCATAAAAATAGCCTCGAAGATGTGAGGGTTTATGTCGTACCAAATGACTATCTCAGAGTACTAAGACCAGTTAGGGCTTAATTTACATGACATGATCATGCAAATGCCTAACAAAGAGTTGAAGATTTATGTTGCACAAGGAAAACTACCTCAAAGTCTTATGGCTTGGTTATTTAATTCTAAGAAAGGTTTAGTTGGTGTAGATCCGAGTTTTGCTGAAGTAGATGGTCGTGCTGCCCACTATGCTCCGAGCTCCTTGTTGTTGCAGAGGTTTAGTTTTAGAAGGTGAAAATCAGGAGATGAGAGAAGTGTTTTGGTTTAGAAATCTTAAATTCCAAATATTTTTAATATTTTAATTAAAACAAATCTTAAAGTTGTTTAAACAGAACCGATTAAGATCCCATGGTTCTGTCATCCCGGCACTGTTATTTTCATTGAATTCACTTAGTGTAGATGAATTTACTAAACTCAACTGAATGAGTTCCACACATTCATTTAGACCGTGGGAAATCCCGTTAGCAACACCTAGGTTACATCATCCGAGGTATTCTCAATCATTCAACGAGACGTTTAATTTAGTTGAAATTGTAGTTTTGTTGTTCTGTTTGTGATTAAATTTTGAGTTTTTTTATATTTTGGAATGTTGTAGAGGTGAATTTTATCTTGTGGTGACTTTTAATTTAGTTTTGGGTTTCAGTTTTGTGACTATCCTAAAGGTTTCAGTTTTCATGCAACAATCTTGTTTAACATGCAAGAAAAAGTAAAGTGCAGTGCATGTAAGTAAATTGCAAAAAAAGTAAATTGCAATAAAATAAAAGTGTACCTGGAGGGTCTTCCTGTCATCCCAAGCTGCACTTAAAACACATGTTAAGGCATTTAAATATTTCAACAAGTACCTAAGTAAAGCTAAGGGAAGGTTCTGGTTGTCTACCAAGATCATAATCCTATAACAAGTCATTTCGTATGACGTCCAGGTTCTTGTGTTTTGTTTATGGATGATTTTCTTCACGAAAGAACAATTAAGTTCAATTGTTCTTCTAAAACATCCCATCATTGAGAAAGTGCTTAGGACGAGTCCTAAACTTCTTTTCAATACTTCCGAGATTATTTTGAGTCCAAGTAAATTTATTTGCACAGGTGAATTAATCATCCAGGAGTTTAGTTAAGCTTTGTCTCTTGCTCAGTGAACTTGGGCATTTGATTACCTGATGAATGAAGTGACATCTCACTTAATACTCCATTTAAGAGTTATAATAATTAAAGCCTTCAGGGGCAAGTTGGATTGTTGAGAATTTTAATCATTCTTAATTTGAAGTTTGAGTTAATGGTTTAAAGTGATTTAGTTTAATTATGAGGTTTTAATTAATAATTTTAAGTTTGGAATTTTGTTCAAATTATTTTTGGTTTAAATCTTTATACTTTAAGTGAACTTAATATTTCAAATTAATCTTTGGTGTTTCAAATTCACTTAGATTATTCATATATCTTAATGATTTAGTTTAGGTTAATTATGATATTTTAGGTTATTTTTGATTAGTTTGATTTTTTATATTCTTAATGATGAATTGTCTTAATATTTCAATTTTTTTACTTTTATTATTGGGTGATGTTAATTTAATAAAATTTAAATTTAAATTAATTGAATTTGACTTAATTTAATTTAATTTAATTTCAATATTTAAAATTTAATTTAATTTAATTGTTAAAATGTTAATTTAATTTAATTTTAATTTTTAATTTAATTTTTTCTTAATTTACTTTAATTTAATTTAGTTTAATTTTAATTTAATTGTTAAACCACTTAATATTTTGAGCTTTCCTTTAATTTAAGGGTTTTTTTTTTAATTTTTAATTTACTTAGTTTGGATTATCATTTTAATCTTAATTAAGAGTTAAATATTATTGAAGTGATTTATTTAAGGATTTTTTTATTAAAGAATTAATATTCTCTCAAGTTATATCACTATTTTTAATAATTTAAATTTTCATTAATCTTCCAAAATTTAAATTGTTTAAATAATTAAAGTTTCATTTTTGGTTTATTAAAAGTGATTAATGAGTTCCCACCTTTTTAATTTCCCAAAGTTTCGATCATCCAAGAAAGATAAAATCAAATATTTTACCCTCCATTTTAATTAAACCTAAAATTTTAATAAAGGGGTTTAAATTCTTTATTTACCTTTATGCCCTTTTAGGCTTATTTATTTCATAACTCACTAAAGTGAGTTCAAATAAACTTGAAATTTTTATTTCACCTTACTCACATGTCAATTAAGACATTAGAGGGGAAAATGTCATTTTTCTGAATTAAATTTATTTATATAATTATTTTTAGTGAAAAATAAGGGATTTCAATGGAAATTCAACAACATGACCAAGGAAAGGTTTCTATCCTTAAGAAAATTATGGGATGTTCCTAATGACTGGAGGACCACTTGGACCAATTTTGGTGATTTGTTAAATTATATTTTATTTATTATAATTATTTTGATTTTTGGAGAGTTAATTAATTATAAAATAAAATTAAAGTTGAAAAATGTATTTAATATTTTTCTTGAATCTCTCTAACCTCAAAGAGTTCAAAGAAACAATTTTTACAATTTTATGATTTTTCTTTGATTTATTGGAATTAATTTAGTGAAAAGTTTGGAAAATACATTTTTTAATATTAAAAATTGTTTTAAGCCTTTAAAATTCAATATCTTAACTTAGAGACTTAGGAAAAATATTTTGTTGGTTTTTAAGTGATTAAGAGTCAAAATGTGACATTTTTATGATTTTTATTATTTTTGTGATTTTTATTATTTTTTAATTATTTAAATATCGAAAATATCATTAAAAATGAAAATTTTTTGAAAATTTCAATTTTAATTTTTATAGACTTCTCTGATATCAGAGACCCCACATAACCAATTTGGTGAATTTTTGAAATGTATTTTTGGAGTTATGAATTTTTAAAGTTTAATTTTGATCATGTGGCTTAATTAATTTATTTAGTGAGGCTAATCATTTCCAATTGACTAAAAATTTCTATGCAAGGTTCTTTGTATCATAAAGATCAATGGAGAATTAATTTCAAGTTAAATTGATGTGTGGTTAACCCTAATTAATTAAAATTCAATTTTGAGTATTTAGGCTAATTAGGGTTATTTTTATTGAATTAAGCCTAACCATAATTATCCTAGGGTCCTCTCATCCTAAGAAACGTCCCCAAATTTTTCTAGAATTTATTGAGTAATATGCTAATTATTGGAACTAAAATACCAAAACAGTGACATAAACTTGAAAAATACATAACTTTCCATAGAGATAGCCTCTAATCTTGAAAAATTCAGGGATGGTTCCCAAGATCAGAGGCTTCAAAATCCCTATGGTCTCATGCCATGGTGAATTATGTATGCAAATGGAGAATCAAAACACTCAAAACAGTAAATAATAAATTAAAAATAAAATACTCATCAAATTAACCCAATTATTTTTCTTGTTGTTCTCCTCTATTCAGTGAGCAAGAAGGTATTTTTATTTTATTTTTTTGATTTCTCTATGAAAAGTTATGATTTTTTGAAGTTTATGTTCAAAAATAAATCAAAAATCCAATTCCCTCTCAAACTATCGCTATCAAGGGGGGCCACATGTCGCTCCGTGATTGGCTGGTGCATTTCTGCTTATGGATGAAGCTCCCGTCCGACTGCATCTCAGCCGTCCATGCGATACACATGTGATCGGACGGCTACTCCTCCTCTCTCCTAGTTCTTTTCACTCAAAACTGTCTACCTTCAAACCTTGATATCTCACTCGTTTCTCAACAAAATTGAGTGATTTTTTTTTAAAACTATCATCTAATCAAGTAGCACACATCTATGTGGTGATGATATACTTAGAGCAGGTGAATATTTACATAAATTTAAAATAAGCTCTGTTGGAGGAGAAAAAATTTGATACCTTTGTCCAAGTGGTGAGGCCTCAATTGGAAATGGTTGGAATGAGCTTAGTTGTGCATGGAGAAGCTTTGGGAACAATTTGGCAGAGTTTCCCCAAGGTAATTTTTCATCTCTTCTCTTTGGCCATGAATGGAGCTTAAATAGAGGAGTTTAAGTTCAAATTGGTCAAAGCATGAGGTTTGGCTTGGTTCACCTTTCCATGGTTTGATTTGGGCTGAGAAAAGCTCCCTTGATTCAGCTTGATTAGTGGGGAGAAGTCACAATCCAAGTACAATTAGGCTTAAGCATGGGTTAGGGGAGACATGGGAGTGCTTAATTACTTTAAGGGAATCAAGAAAGAGGCTCCTCCTCTTGTCCAATATGGTATGGTCACATGAACACCACTCACATGGCTTGCATGGGGCTTAAGGATGGCTTCACGGCTAGCCTATGGCTTGTCCATGACTAGGTCAATTTTCATGAAAAAAGGTTATTTGGAATTTTTTGAAAACTTTGGATTTTTTTATTAGTTTTGTCATGATGCTATTTTGGTTTAATCAAAATGATGGGTTTGGACTTAGGCATGATTTAAATCATAGGGAATGATGAGAGAAAATTTCATGTGGGCTTTGGAATGAAATTTGGGCTTTTGAATTTGTTGAAAGTGGGCTTTTAAAAAGGTTTAAGGAGGTGAGCTTTTAGGTTTGAAAACAAATTGGTTGATGGCAATTTTGTAAAAGATTTGGTCTAAAAAATGTTAGATTTAGTTTAGGGATGTGTCATGAGTGATTTGGAACAAATTTGAAGTGATTTTGAATTGAATTGGGTTTAATTTGGGCCTTTTTAGTAAAGGGGCCAAAGTGGGTCAAATTGGGCTAACTTGGTTTAAGGTTGGGCTAATGTTGGATTTGATGTAAAATGAATGTTGAGAAATGTTTTTGGGGTGTAACAAAGAGTTTTCAATTTTGGTTGGGCTTTAATTTTGGGATTTGGGCCTATTTGGGTTAGGTTTGGGTTTAGGCCAATTTAGGGGATTTTGACTTTGGGTTAGGCTTGGTGGAGTTTAGGTTCAAATTTGGGGCAAATCTTGTTATTATTTTGTTTATGGGGATATTAGGAAGGTTTAGGAAAAGATTTGGGGCTAATTGGAGTTGAATTGGGTTGCTCTGGGCTAAGTTAAGGTCATGGGCCAAAATTGGGCTTTAAGCTTCCAATTGGAATTGGATCCAAATTTTAATCAAATTGGGCTTGGATTTGGTCTAAATTGATATTGGATATATTTAATTGAAGTTTAGAATTGAATTGGATCAAAATTGAGGTAAATTGGGTTGATTTGGTTTGACATTGAGTCCACTTGGGTTAAGAATGGATCAAATTGGCGGTTTTAGTAAAAGTGTGTTAAATTGATAAAATTAGCTTATGGTGTAGTTTAACAAAATTAAATTAGGAATTTTTGGGATTTTCTGGAATTTTATGGGAATTTTTGGAATTTATGGATTTTTGGTTAAAAAGGGCATTTTGGGTATTTGGATGGTATTGGGGGTATTTTTGGTAATTTTGGTATATTTGGCTAAGGATGATCAATTTGAATAGTGGGAAATGTTTAGAATTGGTTTTGAGAAATTTTGGATAATTTAAGCAATTTTTCAAATTTTGGGTAGTTTCAAGGGCATTTGGTAGGTTTGGTGGAGTAGGGCCCCGGAGGTCAAAAATTGAAATTTTGGAAAAATGAAGATTGATCAAGTTTGAGTGAAATGGAATCATTTTGGTTGAGCCATGAAGCCATATCAAGCCCATAAGAGCCATGAAAGGACTCATTTGAGGCATTCACTGTGTTGTTCCGAACCTTCTTAGCCAAGGGCTTAGGGATTGAGGACCATCCATATGGATTACCTACATGAGTTAGGAAGTCAAGCTAAGTATGAATGGTTTTAGGATTTGGAATGTGTGTGAAAGTGTAATGTGTGCAAGTAAACCCTCACCAGACTAGGCCACTCAGGGTAGTCCTAAGGCCAAAGAGTCCTATAGGGAACTCATCTTTTAAACCTCCAAATTTGATCTTAACCCTCCAAGTGACTTAGGGGTTTACAATCAAACTTATGGGGTTTGCAGGGAGTTAAGAGGTGTTTAAATTTATATGTGGTGGGTTCCATTTCTATTCCTCTAAGATAGTGAAAGGGAAAGCCTAAGGCTAGATCCTAAGTGCTAAAGAGAGAGAAGAGAAAAGACCTCATCAAAAATGAGGTCAACAAATGAACCCCCAATAGGTGTGGTGTCCTATCCAAGCACACTGCGTGTATTGGTATTGACCAAAGAGATCAAGAAAACCAACACAGACATGTAAGTGACACACTTAGAACAGAGTAGAAACAAATTTCTGCTGGGGAGTATCGAGTATATCTCCAAGACTGGAGATCCCTGAACTCTCGCTGGGGAAAAGAGAAGGACGTGAATTTCATATCATAAGATCTGGGGAAATTTCGATTTAGATTTCATTTCATTTTCTGTTTTAAGTTTTAATGTTGAGTTTAGATTTTGATTTGTTCTGAGTTTCAATTTCAGTTGAGGTTTAATTCAAAATCAATTCAAGGAAATAAGGATTTGAAATGAGAATTGGAATCTAGGTTCCAACCTTGGGATTACGAATAGAACTGGAATTTAGGTGCCAGCCTCAGAGTAAGAATCAGAGTTTAAGTATCAATTGAAAAGGATGAGAATCGAAATTTAGGTACTGATCTCGAAATAAGATCTGGAATTTGGTACCAGCCTCGGAAGAAGAGAGTTGAAATTTGGTATCAATCTCGGGAAGGGAGTCAGAATTTGGTACCGACCTCGAAAGGATAGAACTGGAATTTAGTACCAGTCTCGAAGGTTTAAAGAGAATTGGAAAATGGTTTCAGTCTCTAAGGTTTAAAGAGAACTAGAATCTGGTTCCATTCGTGAAGGTTTAAGGAGAACTGGAATCTGGTCCCAGCCTCGAAGGTTTAAAAAGAACTGGAATCTCCCAGTCTCGAAGGTTTAAAGAGAACTGGAATCTGGTCCCAGTCTCGAAGGTTTAAAGAGAACTGGAATCTAGTTCCAGTCTCGAAGGTTTAAAGAGAACAGGAATCTGGTTCCAGTCTCAAAGGTTTAAAGAGAACTAGAGTCTAGCTCCAGTCTCGAAGGTTTAAAGAGAACTAGAATCTGGCTCCAGTCTCGAAGGTTTAAAGAGAACTGGAAACTGGTTCTAATCTCAAAGGTTTAAAGAAAAATGGAAACTGGTTCCAATCTCAAAGGTTTAAAGAGAACTGGAATCTGGTTCCAGTCTCGAAGGTTTAATGAGAAATGGAATCTGGTTCCAGTCTCGAAGGTTTAAAGAGAACTGGAATCTGGTCCCAGACTCGAAGGTTTAAAGAGAACTAGAATCTGATTCCAGTCTCGAAAATTTAAAGAGAACTACAATCTGGTTCCAGTCTCGAAGGTTTATAGAGAACTGGAATCTGGTTCCAGTCTCGAAGGTTTAAAGAGAACTGGATTCTGGTTCTAGTCTCGAAGGTTTAAAGAGAACTGGAATCTAGTCCTAGTCTCGAAGGTTTAAAGAGAACTGGAATCTGGTGCCAGTCTCAAAGGTTTAAAGAGAACTGGAATCTGGTTCCAGTCTCGAATGTTTAAAGAGAACTGGAATCTGGTTCCAGTCTCAAAGGTTTAAAGAGAACTGGAATCTGGTTCCAGTCTCGAAGGTTTAAAGAGAATTGGAATCTAGTTCCAGTCTCGAAGGTTTAAAGGGCTGAAATTTGCTATGGAGATTTGAGTTTAGCGGAAGATTTGGAATGAGACGTGAAATTGTTTCACGTCCCACGAGGATCGATCAAAGTCTTATTATTTGGCGAAGGATATGAATCCATGCCATTAGAACCAAATCGAGAATTTTTGTGGTTCTGTGTCAGTAGATTCAGTCGACCTTCTCAAAAGAAGGAAGGAAATATGGAGAGTCAAAAAGAAATTTGAGAATAGCCGAAGGCTGGGGATTTCAGATTCAGGAATTTGTCTTAGTCTCTTGTTGTAATTTGATTTTAGCTTGATTTTTTTTAAGGTTCACATTTATTTGGGGTTCGTGTTTATTTATAGTTTGTTTTGACATTCAGATTTTTTTTTTGTAGAGAGTTTTTATTTATTTTTATTTTTTATTTGTTCTTTGTTCGAAGTTCTTTTAATATAATGGCGTTTCCCAGTCAATTTGCACAAAAAGAAGTGAAGGCAAAACATGACATGGTCACTTTCGTTCCAATCTTGTCGAAAATACATCATACATCTTGATCCAAAACATGATGATATTTTCTTTGAGAGTTTAATATCTCATACAATCCATATAAATCCAAAATGGATTGTGTAAGATTCTTCAAGTTTCTTCTAAAAGCATCTGCGAAAATCTAGGTCTGAATAGTGAGATACATGGACAGTAACATCACCTTCCAAGTCATCCTTGGCTGGAATGCCGTATGGATGTGCATTAGAGGTGTGCTATCTCCCATGTAACTTACAGCTCGTAAGGTCAGAGGTTCTCTAACTCTGGATCTAGCTGGAAGTGAAAAGGAATCTTTTTGTCATCCATTCTCCTGAAAGTAACAAAGATCCGCTCAACAGGCACTCCTGGAATGAAATGCTTTGCGATGTCAGCTCCATTCCCTTTTAATACCATGACATGACCTACCGGTAGTGGTATCTCTACTGGCCCTCGGAATTCACCGGGGCCTGCTATCCGGAGGTCAGATCCGAACATGATATTGCACTGGTTGACAAAAGACACTGTGTAGAAAGTTCTAAAGAAATCATGATGGTCTATGTGTGGAGGTATGCAATCACCCTCCTTGCAGATGTTAATGATGCAGATGTTGGGTATGCAATCTGCAGGCAATACCCTCCATATTTCCTCTTTACCATTCTTTTAATAATATTCAGCATCGGATCCACCTCACTGCAACGGAGTATCCTTGGTGGATTTCCTTTCTTGTCTACTGCGAAGTTGTAGCAACATCAGCATTGGATCGTAACTCTTCCTTTTCTTGGCATCCACCTTCGGGATTCTAAATAAGTTTTCTCCCTCAGACGACCAGCTCGGCCCATTTTCTGAAGTTCAATGATGCAGTCTACAATTTACTGTTGTTCGTAATCTGAGAATATATCTGTATGCAGCTCGAGGCTTTCTAAGATATTGATCCTCTTGCCTCCAATTCTCTCAAAGTATTCCAAAGTTTTCTTTTCAACATTCTACATTCTTTCAGACTCATATTTTGAAATTATCTGCAATCAGCGAGGTCTAGTAACGTACTGGGGAATGTATGGTTCAACCCTGGCACGCTCTCCTACATGTCTTAGCTCCTCAAGTATAGTCTCTATCGGGACATCCTCCGGGGTTGCTTTCACAGCAAGACTTCAGAGCTGGTGCATCTGTTTGGTGTCGAGGCTCTGATTCTATCTCTTCTCTTCTTGGAATTTTCTTTATCTGTTCTGCTTTCCTTGGAGTTGGTCTCCTCCTTTTAGGTTCTTGACGAACCAATTTCTTCGGAGTATTTGTATTGATGGTAGCAACTGTCTCTTCATGTTGATCTACTGCTAACTTGGTTAACATCTTGCGAATGCGGCGATTCTTGTTCCTCCGTTGGGTGGCAGTGAGAGTAGCTCTCCTTACCCCTTGGATTTCTGTAGGCATGGCGCTAACAATGGACTTAACTTTCTTATCTTCTCCTGTTACATGAGCGGCGTTTGCTTTTCTCTTTTTGCTGGTAGATGGTTGATTTGAGCCACCCAATTTCATCACTGTATGGTTGTGGAGTTCTTCCCGATCAATCAGGGTCCAATCATTTTCTTTGTATTGTAACTCGGCTGGTGTGAAGTCAGAGTCAATCTCAATCACGGCTCCATCCTTCACCCTCTTTTCATCAAGTGCTAGACTCACGTCATTCTAAAAGTTCAGAACCAACTGCCCGTTCGACATTTCCCTGCGGAAAACAAGGAAAGGATCAAGGGTTGTACTAAGAACAATAATAGTAGAAAAATAATTTGTTTATTAATGAAGAGCTTTTTATTCATTTATTTTAAATTTAAATAGGAGTATGAAAAGATGAAGAAAGATCAAGAGTGAGACTCGATTTGAAAGGAAGGATAAAGACTTTATTATCATGATTTCACATGTTTTCTTTTAACATTTTTTTAACGATTTTCTTTATCATTCACTTTTTTTATTTTTTTGTTCGGACCCAGTCATAAGTAATTACAGTGCCTGTGCTTCTAGGAATAAGGATTCATCCTTCAAAACATCAGGTTGCGTAATACTTCTTTAGATATCGTCCATTAATTGGAAGCATAGGTCGATCTCCACGACAATTTACAAGCTGGAAGGAACCTCCTGAGTAGACTGTCTCGACCACGAATGGCCCTTCCCATGTTAGTTCAAATTTACCTCCTATCTTGCGGTGTGCAAGAATAGGTCTTCTGAGTACTAAAATGAAGTCACCGACTTTGAATGTGCTTGGACGGACTAATTTAGCATGGGCCAGCATCATCTTGTTTTGATACAGTTCTAAGTTCTGCTGTGCTAAAAGTCTTTTCCCTTCCAAGCTTTCCAATTCTTCTAGTTGTAGTTTGACATTTTCTTCTGTAGTGATTTCGTTTGCAACTGCAATTCTGAGTGACGGAAGCTGTACTTCCTAGGGTAAGACGGCCTCGGACCCGTACACTAGGGCGTAAGGCGTAGACTGGGTTGGAGTTCTAAAAGTCGTCATGTAGGCCCATAAGGCTTCTAACAACTTCTCGTGCCAATTTCTCTTGTTGTCGTCTAAAGTTTTCTTTAGGATTTGGATGAGAGTTTTATTAAAAGCCTCGGCCAAGCCATTCGCTCTTAGGTAGTAGATTATTAAATAGCACCAGTCGATTCCGTGTCTTCTGACAAAATTGTTGATTTTCCTACTTTTGAATGCAGACCAATTATCTGAAATGATTCTGCGCGGTACTCCGAAACGGTAGACGACTTGATTCTTGAAGAACTGTAGCACGTGGTGTGCCTTCACTTCTCTGAGCGGTACTGCTTCTTCCTACTTGGAAATGTAATATGTAGCTGCAAGAATGAAGGGATGTCCTCTTGAAGAAGGCGGATCTATCGGACCCACGATATCTGTGCCCCAACACTCAAATGGCCATGACGCGATTGTCGGATGTAGCACATTTGGAGGTTGATGTAGAACCACTCCATGCACTTAGCATTGGTGAATACTCTTGGCGACCTTCATGCAATTGGTCATCATCGAGGGCCAGTAGTACCCTAGTCTTTTAATCTTCATTTTCATCTTCGGACCCGATTGATGAGCGCCACAAAGTCCAGAGTGTACTTCTTTGACAATTTCATGAACCTCAGACTCGCTCAGGCACCTTAGCCACATCTGATCGAAAGACCTTCTGTATAACATGTTGTTTATTAATGCGTAAGAAAGAGTTCTTTTCTTGATTTGATGGGTTATCGATTTATTACCTGGTAAGTTTCCTATTTGCAAGTAGTCTATCAGTGGCTGCCACCAATCTTCTGTATTTTCTGTCACTGCTGCAACTGTTTCTTCTACTTTTTCTGCTGATTTGTGTATTATTTCCATGTCGAGCTGTGATAGGACCTATCGTCCTTGAACTGACACTTCAACTGAATCATCCTGCAAGCAAGCAAATTCCTTTGCAAGGCGGGCTAACGCATCTGCGAGAGCATTTTCTCTTCTGGGAATCTTGTAGATTGTTACATTTGGAATTTGCTCCAACAGTTTCATGGCGTACTGAAAGTACTGCTCGAGTCTTGGCTTTAGAATTTTGTACTGTCCGGTGACTTGCTGAATGATCAACTGTGAATCTCCGTAGATATTGATATTTGTTATCCCCATCTGAATGGTTAATTCCAATCCGGTTATAAGGGCCTCGTATTCTGCCTTGTTGTTTGTACACGGTTCTGTTAAGTGATAGGAATACCTTAACATCCCCCGCTCCAGAGTTATAAAGATTAGTCTGATTCCTGCCTTACCGGGAAATATCATTTGTTATTCTTTATCTTTCTGTGCTGAAGATGCTCCATCGAAGTACAGTTCCCAACGCTGATCATCGGGGTCTTCTAGGCTCATTATCTGCTCGTCTGGCAAGTCGTCATTGAGAGGCGATTCTGCCGGTAAAGGGTGTGCTGCAAGGAAGTCTGCCAGGACTTGTCCCTTTACGGCACGAAGAGGAACAAAAGTTATATCGAATTGCAATAGTATCATTGACCACCTGGTAAGTCTGTAAGAAAGTGTCTGATGGGTCATCAAATATTGCAACGGATTAAACTTCGAAATAAGGTTGACCTTATGAGAAAGCATGAAGTGCCTGAGCTTCTGTGTTGCGAAGATCAGGGCCAAACAATGCTTCTCAATAGGAGGATACTTTACTTCCATTGGAATGAGATGACGGCTTAGGTAATAGAGCGCATTTTCTTTTCCCTTATCATGGACCTAGGCTAGCAGGGCTCTGAGAGAGTCGTCTAGAGCTGCGGTATAAAGTATCGACGGTCTACCCGAGACTGGGGCTGCTAAGACAGGAGGTGTCATTAGGTATTGTTTGATTTCATCAAAGGCATGTTTACATTTGGAGTCCCAAGTAAACTTGGCATCTTTCTTAACAAAAATAGAAAAAGGCTGACACCTTCCTGACAAATTCAAGATAAAGCGTCGAAGATATGCTAATTTTCCTTGAAAGGATCGTAGTTGTTTCAAGGTTTTGGGAGGCAGCATTTCTAAGATAGCTTTAATCTTTTCTGGATCGATTTAAATTCCTCGATGTCGAACAAAAAATCCTAAGAATTTCCCAGAGGTGACACCGAAGGCACATTTCAAGGGATTCATCTTAAGGTTATATTGTCTTAATCGCTCGAAAACAATTCTCAAATCATACAAGTGATCTTCCTTTAATTTGCTCTTGATGAACACATCATCCACGTAACACTCGACTTGGTTGTGAATGAGATCATCAAAAATCCTTATCATTGCTCTTTGATAGGTTGCTCCTGCGTTCTTTAATCCAAATGGCATCACTGTGTACCAGTACACTCTAATTGGCGTTCTGAAGGCTGTGAGCTTTTCATCTTCCGGTGTCATCTTTATCTGGTTGTATCCTGAAGATCCGTCCATGAAAGAGAAGACTTCATGCATTGAGGCGATGTCGATCATCAATTCTGGAATTGGTAGCGAGAATTCATCCTTCGGACATGCTTTGTTTAAATCTTTGAAATCTACGCAGATTCTAATTTGACCATTCTTCTTTATGACTGGTACCACATTGGCTAACCAAGTTGGATATTGTTCCTCACGGACAAATTTAGCATCTATTAGCTTCTTAATTTCAGCTATCACTTGTTGCTCAATCTCTAAACGCTTTCTTCTCAGAGCTTGTCTGACTGGAACGGTAGTGGGATCTACTCCTAGCTTGTGAACTATGACTTCTGGAGCTAATCCTGGCATTTCATCATAACTCCAAGAAAAATAGTCTTTGAACTCCATCAATAGCTTAATTATGTTTTCGGAGTCTTAGTTATTGAGTAAGGAGCTAACAAAAGTCGGCCTAGGCTCTTCGCTAGTACTTAAGTTAACTTCCATTAACTTGTCTATTGTAGATTTAATTTCTTCTTCGAATTCTGGCGGAGCATCTCCGATTGGTAGATCTTTAAGAGTTTCTGAAGCTTCTAAGCAGTCTTCATTAGGCTCGCAAATGACAACCAATCAAAATCCCGTATTGTCAATTGATCCTACCATGCCGAATCCGAGACCATGTTTTGAATTGGGAGGCCGGCTGACATTATTCCATAATTTTTCAAAGTGTTTTGATTGACCTTTTGTCCATCGTCGAGGTAAGACACCACGTTGAATTAAATTTTGAACACAGAGAGAATACCACTCAAAAGGCAATTCCATTAATTCAGATGAAGTAACATCTTCAAATTGTACATCCTTTTTAGTATTGGAAGAAGGAGCACCACGGTAAAAATTGATTGGTCTAGTACCACCACCATGCACTTACTTAACCATCATACCCTCGATCTTATTAGAATGGATCAGGTTCAGGGTCATAGTATGTACATAGTGGTTAATCTTCTCGTACATTGATTTATATTCTTCATTCTTTTCATCTTCAAGGGAGATCTTGAACTGTGGTTTCTTTTGATTTACTGTTGCTGCTTCTTTCTTGATTTTTTCTTCTTCGGAACTGTTCTCCCAATCAACGTCGATGACTGGTTTCTTCTGTCCAACTGTTCCAACGTCTCATCCACGACCTCGTCCCCGGCCTCAAACTCGGGTGTGAGTTCTGTAGAAACCTTCACCATCTCGCCGTAAGGGAGTGGTGAATAACTGTTGGACTAGAATTTCAGGCTCTTCATTGTCTTGCACTTCTTTTGCTTCATTTAGTATGACATTTTTGGAGAAGATTGTTTTATTTGGAGGCGCGAAATAGACTGCATCTTCGTTAATTCCTATTTAATGCACGGAGAACGGTTGCAGGTTTCAAACCTTGAGTTGAAGCGTGCACCGAAGAATTCTGGATGTGATCCAAAATTTTCTTTGAATTCTTTGTCCAGATGGTACTCCATCCATCATCGGTCGTATACGGGTTTATCGGAACAATAGGATCCGTCGAGATAACATTGACGAAACCTCCTTTTTGGGGTTCCTTCATGTATTCTTTCGGGATCGTTATGTTCCCTTTTCGGAGATTGTCGTCAAGCCAACTCTTGAAAGTGATGCAATCCTCTATCTTATGCCCGAGCATCCGGTGGTAAGGGCAATAGTTTGGATGATATTTCTTATTGACTTCTTCTGGCCTCTTGGGCTCTGGTAGCTGAAAATCGAGTGTCTTCATTAAACTGCAGAACATCTTCACTCTTGCTTCAGTTTTAAATGGATATTCCTTATTCAGAAAATCTTTCAGGGTACGTTGTGGACTGGGCGGTTGTTCATAATGTTGAGGCGACTGATAGCTCAGTCGAGGCTGTTGATAACCCTACTGAGGTTGTTGGTAAGTACGTTGCGGCGGTTGATAACAATGCTGTGGCCGCTCTGGCTGTATCTGAACCGGCTGCTCAGCCTTATCTCCTGCGACGACGATTCCGGATTTCATTTCAAATGCTTTTGCAGGCTTATGTTTATCGGTCTTGTCCACGAAACTTAGTTGCTTTGCTTCCACTTGAAAGCTCCCTACCTTGCTAAGCAACTTCTCGAAAGTCTTGATTATAAATCCTTTAAGGTGAAATGCTATAGGGCCATGGATACTCTTAAGCAAGATGCCGATTGCATGTTATTCTTGAAGCTGTGGTTCACACATCATGCTTAAATTTCTCCATCGAAGTATGTAATCCACTAGAGTTTTATTCAGTTTCTAGTGCTCCACCACTAGATCACCGATGGTGATGTGGTGCGAAGCCCCTGCAAAACGCATAACGAAGAGGTTTTCTAACTCTGAAAAGGTCTTAGCTGAACCATTTAGCAATTCTACATACCAGTCAAAGGCAATCCCTGACAAACTGCTGACGAACTGATGGAAGAGTAAATCATCACTCCCACCAGCATTGCAGCAACTAGCACGAAAATGTGTGACATGCTACCGGGGGTTTCCCGTGCCATCAAAAGTCTTGAAAAGAGGTGGTACGAAGCCTTTTAGGTATTGGACGACATCAAATTCTTCAGGAAATGGCCTACCCGTCTGAATAGATGCTCCACTCTTGGATTGTGCTAGAGCTTATCGCACCTGCTGTTCTACCTTGTTTCTAATGTCCTTTTCGGGAATCATGCTCTGTGAAAAATCCTTCTTTGGTGGCTCATCTTCGTTGACAGATGTGATCTCTTTTCCACCATCTGCAATATGGATGATCTCTGGGGTTGTTTCTTCCTGAGGTTGTACCTGACTCTGGAGAGTGGCTAAAGCAGCAGCCATCTCTTCCATCCTCTTTGCCATCTGGGAAATTGTGTCATCTCTTTCCCGAAGCTGTGCTCTCATCACTTCCGGTTCATCTCTTTTCGCAACTGTCGGAGCACCTTGCAAAGCTGACGATGCTCGTGTCTCAACTAAGTTGATCTCAGCATAATCTTTATCCATAAACTCTGATGAATCTATTTCATATTCCAACTTTTCTCCTCTTTCTTTCACCAACCGTCAGATATCTGTCCTTAGCTTTCCTATAGCATCCTCGAGGGGTCTCTTCCAGACGGTCTCGCGGTTGTCATGTGATGGCTGTTGAACTTCTTTTTCGGGAGTTTCTTTTACTGCAGCAGCACTTCCTTCTGATTCAAGCTCTTTCATGAGACTTTTCTTCTCAGGACATTGTGTTGGTCTTGGCTCGGTAATAGGTCTCCACACCATCCTTCTTGCAGCAGAAGGCCTAGGACCAGACGGTCTGTCGGCTATATGCTGGTAAGTGATGTACTCCGTAATATGATGACCCGATACAACAACAGGTGAACTAGCTTTCATTTTCTTCCTTAGTTTCTCTATGGCAGTGTCAGGCTCTACTCGCGGTCCGAGGCGGGATCTAGCTGGCACTCATCCCATTCTTCTTAGGATTTTTGACACGGGGCATCTTTCTTTCTTTGCCAATTTTTCTATCACAGCTTGTATCCTAGCAAATGGCGTAGTCTTAACCCTTTTTCTTTTATAGTTACTATAGTATGTAGGTCGGGGTAATGTAGCGGCAATCCTTCATACATCTTCATCTGATTCAGCAGAGAGAGGGTGAAACCTACTTCCTTCCAACAGAGGTGTATACTCAGGCAGTTCAGGGATTTCTTCCAGGAAAGCAACTTCAGCGGCCTTGGCTTTTTCAATCCTGGCTATCTTTCTGCTTCTATTTCTCCTTTGAGTCCGAGTTAGGGGTGTAACTCTTGAACTGGACCTAATCTCCAAAACAGATGGTATTATAGCAAAATCTGTACCCTCCACGGTGACGAGCTCATCACGTACTTGGATTTCCTTCTCCTTCGGTTTGGCGAAGCCGGGGTAGGTGCAGAGATGACTAGACCGGTGGGGGTAGAGACAACAGTCCTTCCACGAATAACAGTACTTCTTTCAGCTGGAACCCTTTGCAGGGGAGGGAATTCATGAGCCGACTTCATGTTGAACTCAATTACGGGCTCCTCAGTTTCTGGCACTTTGTCAATTAGTGTGAAGAGGGTGATGTCAGTGAACTTAATATCTGTATTGTCGAATCCTTGTCCAAAACTGATGAATCCATTGTCGGGCAGTTCATCCTTATAGACGGCGAAGTCCATCCCATTGGTGAAGGAGAAAATTAACTTTGGTGCAGTCATTTTCTGCAGTGTAGATTCCGAATGTCAGTCCCGAATTATGCTTCATTTTGTCACAAAACTTAGGATGAAAAAGAAAGAGTCCGAACACATTCTCATTTATCTTAATGTATTTATGATTTAAAAGAGTTTTTTTATTAAAGGGTTGTTTATTAGAAGATTTGTTTGTTAGGAACAAAATGATTAAAGGTATAGAAAAGGTAAATGACCATATTCATAATTGGAAAGGAAGAGAAAATCTAGTAAGACTCTCAACCCGAAGGACCGCACCCAAGCTAACACCTATTGGGGGTCCACCCCACCTTAGAAAAGAGGTAAAAGGATTTCGGAATCTCTCCATTTAGGGGTGTCTAAACAATGGCCCCTAAATCCGAGAGAAGTTGGCTATACCCATTCAAGATAGAAATGAACATGGTATGCCAACAGAAAGAATCGTAGTTTGCTCCACTAGGAACATGGATACACTACCAATTTATGAATGCAAAACCATCTGATCAAAATGGTGAGAGGAACTAGTCCCCAGCAGAGTCGCCAGAAGTTGTCCGGCTTATTTTTAGGTTGTCTGTTATATTTTAAAAAGGGTGTCGCCAATTAAACATTGTGCGGGGAATTTTAAGATTTTAAATTTAATTCAATATATATAGTTTTAAAAATAGCATTTGATTTTTGAATATAATTTTTAAGTCTGAAAATTTTAAGATATGAAATCAAGCCGATCTCACATCCTAAATAGTTTACATAAACGAGCACCACACCACAAACCGTGAATCTATCCCGAAGAATAGACACACTGCTTGATGATTGGGCTCGATTAAATAAACTAGAAGATTTGTGACATTCGTTTGGTCTGCGAACCAATTTTATAAGCCGACAAGTTCCCCTGCTTAATATAAAAGAATTAAGCAAGGTTTATATTACCTGGGTTCTTAAAGTTCCCTATAAGGGCAAGCCCGTATAGTTAATTACATCTTAAATGATGGGAATCATTTAAGAAAACTCTCGGTAATAATTAGTGGTTTTGCTCTCAAGAATTTCAAAGTTTAAGGTTTCAAATGAATTGAATTTTGGAAATTTCAATTGGGAATGGATCAAATTTGGAACAATTAATTTTAGGAGTCCAAAGGAAGAGAAGTAGGAGAAGCTGAGGATCCAAGAAGAATCTTGACAACTTCCCAAGCTATCCTATGGTTTGGTTTCAATTTGAGAATTTTTTTAATATTTCAATCCTGCCAATTTTGATTAATTAGGACTTATATTTGTATGATAAAATCATACAAATAGCCTCGAAGATGTGAGGGTTTATGTCGTACCAAACGACTACCTCAGAGTCCTAAGACCAGTTAGGGCTTAATTTACACGACATAATCATGCAAATGCCTAACAAAGAGTTGAGGATTTATGTTGCACTAGGCAAACAACCTCGAAGTCATGTGGTTTGGTTATTTAATTCTAAGAAAGAATTAGCTGGTGTAGATCCGAGTTTTGCTGAAGTAGATGGCCGTGCTGCCCACTATGCTCCGAGCTCCTTGTTGTTGCAGAGGTTTAGTTTTAGAAGGTGAAAATTAGGAGATTAGAGAAGTGTTTTGATTTAGAAATCTTAAAGTCTAAATATTTTTAATATTTTAATTAAAACAAATCTTAAAGTTGTTTAAACAAAACCGATTAAGATCCCACAGTTCCATCATCCCAGCACCGTTATTTTAATCGAATTCACTTAGTCCAGATGAATTTGCTAAACTCAACTGAATGAGTTCCAGACTTTCATTTAGACCATGGGAAATCCCGTTAGCAACACGTGGGTTACATCATCCGAGGTATTCCCGATCATTCAACGAGACGTTTTAATTTAGTTGCAATTGTAGTTTTGTTGTTCTGTTTGTGATTAAATTTTGAGTTGTTTTATAATTAGGAATGTTGTGGCGGTGAATTTTATCTTGTGGTGACTTTTAATTTTGTTTTGGGTTTCAGTTTTGTGACTATCCTAAAGGTTTCAGTTTTCATGCAACAATCTTGTTTAACATGCAAGAAAAAGTAAAGTGCAGTGCATGTAAGTAAATTGCAATAAAGTAAATTGCAATAAAATAAAAGCGTACCTGGAGGGTCTTCCCGTCATCCCAAGCTGCACTTAAAACACATGTTAAGGCATTTAAATATTTCAACAAGTACTTAGGTAAAGCTAAGGGAAGGTTCTGGTTGTCTACCAAGATCATAATCTTATAACTAGTCATTTCCTATGACGTTTAGGTTCTTGTGTTTTGTTTATGGATGATTTTCTTCACTAAAGAACAATTATGTTCAATTGTTCTTCTAAAACATCTCATCATATTGAGAAAGTGCTTAGGATGAGTCCTAAACATCTTTTCAATACTTTCGAGATTATTTTGAGTCAAAGTAAATTTAGTTACACAGGTGAATTAATCATCCGAGAGTTTAGTTACACTTTGTCTCTTGCTCAATGAACTTGGGCATTTGATTACCTGATGAATGAAGTGACATCTCACTTAATACTCCATTTAAGAGTTATAATAATTAAAGACTTTAGGGGCAAGTTGGTTTGTTGAGAATTTTAATCATTCTTAATTTGAAGTTTGTGATGGTTTAAAGTGATTTAGTTTAATTATGAGGTTTTAATTAATAATTTTAAGTTTGGAATAGTGTTCAAATTATTTTTGGTTTAATTATTTATACTTTAAGTGATCTTAATATTTTAAATTAATCTTTAGTGTTTCAAATTCACTTAGATTATTCATATATCTTAATGATTTGGTTTAGGTTAATTATAATATTTTAGATTAATCTTGATTAGTTTGATTTTTTATATTCTTCATTATGAATTGTCTTAATATTTCAAATCTGTTTTACTTTTATTATTGAGTGACGTTATTTTAATATAATTTAAATTAAATTAAATTAAATTAAATTAAATTTAATTTAATTTAATTTCAATATTTTTAATTTAATTTAATTTAATTGTTAAAATGTTAATTTAGTTTAATTTTAATTTTAATTTAATTTTTACTTAATTTAATTTAATTTAATTGTTAAACCACTTAATATTTTGAGCTTTCCTTTAATTTAAGGGTTTTTTTTTAATTTACTTAGTTTGGATTATCATTTTAATCTTAATTAAGAGTTAAATATTATTGAAGTGATTTATTTAGGGATTATTTTATTAAAGAATTAATATCCTCTCAAGTTATATCCCTATTTTTAATAATTCAAATTTTCATTAATCTTCTAAAATTTAAATTGTTTAAATAATTATTCATTTTTGGTTTATTAAAAGTGATTAATGGGTTCCTACCTTTTTAATTTCCCAAAGTTTCAATCATCCAAGAAAGATAAAATCAAATATTTTACCCTCCATTTTAATTAAACCTAAAATTTTAATAAAGGGGTTTAAATTCTTTAATTACCTTTATGCCCTTTTAGGTTTATTTATTTCATAACTCACTAAATTGAGTTCAAATGAACTTGTAATTTTTATGTCACCTCACTCACATGTCAATTACGACATTAGAGGAGAAAATGTGATTTTTCTGAATTTAATTTATTTATATAATTATTTTTAGTGAAAAATAAGGGATTTCAATGGAAATTCAACAACATGACCAAGGAAAGGTTTCTGTCCTTAAGAAAATTATGGGATTTTCCTAATATACATAGGACCACTTGGAGCAATTTTGGGTATTTTTTAAATTATATTTTATTTATTATAATTATATTGATTTTTGGAGTTTTAATTAATTATAAAATAAAATTAAAGTTGAAAAATGGATTTTATATTTTTCTTGAATTTCTCTGACCTCAAGGAGTTCAGAGAAATAAATTTTACAATTTTCTAATTTTGCTTTGTTTATTAGAATTAATTTAGTGAAAAGGTTGGAAAATACATTTTTTAATATTAAAAATTGTTTTGAGCATTTAAAATTCATTATCATAACTTAGAGACTTAGGAAAAATATTTGGTTGGTTTCTAAGTGATTAAGAGTCAAAATGTAACATTTTTATGATTTTTATTATTATTGTGATTTTTATTATTTTTTAATTATTTAAATATCAAAAATATCATTAACAATGAAAAATTTTAGAAAATTCCAATTTTAATTTTTATAGAATTCTTTTATATCAGAGAGCCCACAAAACCAATTTAGTGAATTTTTTAAATGTATTTTTGAAGTTATGAATTTTTAAAGTTTATTTTTGATCATGTGGCTTAATTAATTCATTTAGTGGGGCCAATCATTTCCAATTGACTTCAAATATTTATGCAAGGTTCTCTGTATCCCAAAGATCAATGGAGAATTGATTTCAAGTTATTTTGATGTGTGGTTAACCCTAATTATTTTAAATTTAATTTTGAGTATTTAGGCTAATTAGGGTTATTCTTAATGAATTAACCCTAACCATAATTATCCTAGGGTCCTCTGGTCCTAAGAAACTACCCCAAAATTTTTCTAGAATTTATTGAGCAATATGCTAATTATTGGAATTAAAATACCAAACCAGTGACATAAACTTGAAAAATACATAAGTTTCCATAGAGATAGCCCCTAATCATAAAAAATTCAAGGAATGTTTCCACGTTCAAAGGCTTCAAAAGCCCTATGGTCTCATGCCATGGTGAATTGTGTATGCAAATGGAGAATCAAAATACTCAAAATAGTAAATAATTAATTAAAAATAAAATACTCATCAAATTAATGTAATTTGTTTTCCTCATTGTTCTCCTCTGTTCACTGAGCAAGAGGGTATTTTTATTCTATTTTTGTGATTTTTTTATGAAAAGTTAAGATTTTTTGAAGTTTATGTTCAATAATAAATCAAAAATCCAATTTCCCTCTCAGACTATCGCTATCAAAGGGGGCCACGTGTCGCCCCGTGATTGGCTGGCGCGTTTCTGCTTATAGATGAAGCTCCCGTCTGACTGCATCTCGGCCGTCCGTGCGATACACATGTGATCAGACGGCTACTGCTCCTCTCTCCTAGTTCTATTCACCCAAAACTGTCTACCTTCAAACCTTGATATCTCACTCGTTTCTCAATGAAATTAAGTGAAATGTTTTTTAAAATGATCGTCCAATCAAGTAGTACACATCTATATGGTGATGATATACTTAAAGCATGTGAATATTTACATAAATTTAAAATAAGCTCGGTTGGAGGAGAAAAAATTTGATACCTTTGTACAAGAGGTGAGAGCTCAATTGGAAATGGTTGGATTGAACTTAGGAGTGCTTGGACAAGCTTTGGGAACAATTTGGCAGAGTTTCCCCAAGGTAATCTTTTGCATCTCTTCTATTTGGCCATGAATGGAGCTTAAATAGAGGAGTTTAAGTTCAAATGGGTCAAAGCATAAGGATGGGCTTGGTTCACCATTCCATGGTCTGATATGGGCTGAGAAAAGCTCCCTTGATTCAGCTTAATTAGTGGGGAGAAGTCACAATCCAAGTACAATTAGGCTTATGCATGGGTTAGGGGAGACATGGGAGTGCTTAATTACTTTAAGGGAATCAAGAAAGAGGCTCCTCCTCTTGCCCAATATGGTATGGTCACATGAACACCACTCACATGGCTTGCATGGGGCTTAAGGATGGCTTCAGGGCTAGCCTATGGCTTGTCCACGGCTTGGTCAATTTTCATGAAAAAAGGTTATTTGGAATTTTTTGAAAACTTTGGATTTTTTGATTGGTATTGTCATGATGCTATTTTGGTTTAATCAAAATGATGGGTTTTGGACTTAGGGGTGATTTAAATCATATGGAATGATGAGGGAAAATTTCATGTGGGCTTTGGAATGAAAATTGGGCTTTTGAATTTGTTGGAAGTGGGCTTTTAATAAGGTTCAAGGAGGTGGGCTTTTAGGTTTGAAAAAAAATTGGTAGATGGAAATTTTGTAAAAGATTTGGTTAAAAAAAAGTTCGGTTTAGTTTAGGGATGTGTCATGAGTGATTTGGAAACAATTTGAAGTGATTTTGAATTGAATTGAGTTTAATTTGGGTCTTTTTAGTAAAGGGGCCAAAGTGGGTCAAATTGGGCTAACTTGGTTTAAGGTTGGGCTAATGCTGGATTTGATGTAAAATTAATGTTGAAAAATGTTTATGGGGTGTAACAAAGAGCTTTCAATTTTGATTGGGCTTTAATTTTGGGATTTGGGCATATTTGGGTTAGGTTTGGGTTTAGGCCAATTTAGGGGATTTTGACTTTAGGTTAGGTTTGAGTGGAGTTTAGGTTCAAATTTGGGGCAAATATTGTTAATGTTTTGTTTTTGGGGATATTAGGAAGGTTAAGGAAAATATTTGGGGCTAATTGGAGTTGAATTGGGTTGGTCTGGGCTAAGTTAAGGTCATGGGCTAAATTTGGGCTTTAAGCTTCAAATTGGAATTGGATCCAAATGTTAATCAAATTGGGCTTAGAGTTAGTCTAAATTAATATTGGAGATATTGAATTGAAGTTTAGAATTGAATTGGATCAAAATTGAGGTCAATTGGGTTGATTTGGTTTGACATTGGGTCCACTTGGGTTAAGAATGGGTCCAATTGGGGGTTTTGGTAAAAGTGGGTTAAATTAACAAAATTGGCTTATGGTGTAGTTGAACAAAATATAATTGTGAATATTTGGGATTTTCTAGAATTTTCTGGGAATTTTTGGAATTTATGGATTTTTGGTTAAAAAGGGCATTTTGGGTATTTGGAGGGTATTGGGGGGTATTTTTGGAAATTTTCGTATATTTGGCTAAGGATGATCAATTTAAATGGTGGGAAATGTTTAGGATTGGTTTTGAGGAATTTTGGATAATTTAGGCAATTTTTCAAATTTAAGGTAGTTTCAAGGGCATTTGGTAGGTTTGGTGGGTGTAGGGCCACGGAGGTCAAAAATTGAAATTTTAGAAAAATGAAGACTGATCAAGTTTAAGTAGAATGGAATCACTTTGATTGAGCCATGAAGCCATATCAAGCACATAAGAGCCATGAGAGGACTTATTTGAGGCATTCACTATGTTGTTCCTAACCCTCTTAGCCAAGGGCTTAAGGGTTGAGGACCATCCATATGGATTACCTACATGAGTCAGGAAGTCAAGCTAGGTATGAATGGTTTTAGGATTTGGAATATGTGTGAAAGGGTAATATGTGCAGGTCAACCCTCACTAGACCAGGCCACTCAGGGTAGTCCTAAGGCCAAAGAGTCCTATAGGGAACGCATCTTTTAAACCTCCACATTTGATCTTAACCCTCCAAGTGACTTAGGGGTTTACAATCAAAATTATGGGGTTTGCAGGGAGTTAAGACGTGCTTAAATTTCTAAGTCGTGGGTTCCATTTCTAGTCCTCTAAGATTGTCAAAGGGAAAGCCTAAGGCTAGATCCTCAGTGCTAAAGAGAGAGAAGAGAAAAGACCTCATAAAAAATGAGGTCAATAAGAGTGAGGGAAAGAGAGTGTGTAAAAGAGGGAGAGGGAGGGAGAAAGAGTGAGAGCTGTAGGGAGAAAGGGAGAGAGAGAGAGAGTGAGAGAAAGAGAAAGGGAGAAAGAGTGAGAGAGAAGCAGAAACATCTCTCTTTCTCACCCACTCTTCTGCCATCTCTCACTCTCTTTCAACCTCTCTCACTATTTTTCCATCTCTCCAAATCTCTCACTTACAAACAAAAACATTCTCTCTCCCATTCTCCATTTATCTCACTCTCACTTTTTCTCTCCCTCTCTCTCCTCTCTCTACCTCAAACTTCCTCTCTCTCTCCCTCTTCTCTCTGTGGCTCACCCTTCTTCACTCTCCTCTCTCTTATACTCTCTTTCTTTCTTTATCCACACTCTTCTCTTGCTCTCTTTATAACTATTTCTTTGTCCTTCTCCCTCTTTCTATTTATATATGTCTCTTTCTTCCCTCTCTCCTTACCACTATATTTATCTCCTTATATCACACTCTACAATCTCTGTCTATCTTTCTCTCTCTCCATCCCTTTTTCTCTCCCTTGCTCCTCTCTCCCTCTTCCTCGCAATCTCCCTCTCTTCTTTCAGCTCTCTCTCTCCCTATCCCTTCTTCTCTCTTCCCCTTTATCATATTCTCAGTCTCTTCTCCCCTTTTTGCTCAACCTCATGTGTGATCTCTTTCTCCCACTTTTAGCCCTCTATCACTCTATCACTCCATCATTCTCACACGCTCTTCTCTATAGAAAGAGAGAGCTAGTGTGTAAGGGAGAGTGGGAGTCGAAGATAAAGAGGGATGGAAAAAGAAGAGAAAGCTGGAGGGAGTAAGAGAGATAGCAAGAGAGAATGAGGAAGAAAGGGAGATTGAGGGACAAGATGAGAGTGGGTGAGGGAGAGAGGACAAAATTGAAAGAGAGAGAGAGAGAACAAAATGTAGTGAGATTAAATAGCAAGAGAATAAGACTAAGAGTGAGAGAGAGTGAGTAAGATAATGTAGAGAGAAAGATTTATTGAGAGAGGTAGAGATCGAGTAGAGAGAGAGAGGCAAATAGGATGAGAGAGAGCAAGAGAGTGGGGGCAAAGAGAGAGATTAAAGATAGAGTGAGGGAAGAAGGACAGATAGGGAGTTATAAAAGAGTAAGAGAGAGATAGTGAGACAAATATAGTGATAGAGGAAGATCAAGGTAGATAAGAGTGAGAGAGACATAGATAAAAGAGGTAGAACAATATAGAGAGTGATAAAAATAGAGTGAGTGAGAAAGAGCTAAAGAGTGCGAGATAGAGTCACCAAGACCATATGAGAGATAGAGGGAGAGAGGGACAGAGAAAGAGGGAGGAAGATATTGAGATAAAAAACAAGTTGAGAGGGATAAAGAGAATGAGAGATGGAGAGAGTTAGAGTGAGAAATCCTTAGAGATGGAGAATAATGATAGAGTTGAAAGATGAGAGATATGGAGAAGAGAGAAGGAGAGGGAAAGAGAAAGAAAGCAGGAGTGAGAGCAAAGTGAGGGAGGGAAAGAGAAAGGGAGCGGGATAGAGGAAGTGAAAGGGATAGAGAAAAGTTGGAGAGAGAGGGTGAGAGAAAAAAAAAGACGAAGAGAGGAAGGGATAGAGAAAAAAAGAAAAATTAAGAGTGGGAGAGGAAGAGAGGGAGGGAGGGAGAGGGAGATAAAAAGGTGGTGAAATATAAAAATGGAGAGAGAGATTTATATAGATAGAATGAGGGAGAGAGAAAGAGTGTGTGTAAGCAAGCGAGTGAAGAGAGGGTGAGAGGGAGAAACAAAAGAGAGAGATTAAGAGAGAATGCTTGTGTGTAAAAAGTAGGGAGAGAGAGAGTGAGACAAGAGACAGGGAAAGAGACAGAAAAGAAGAAAGGGAGAAAGGAAGAGATGGAGAGTTAGAGTGAGATGGAGGGGGAGATGAATTCTGGAGAGACGAAGGAACGAGTAAGTGAGAGAGGTAGCATGAGATAGAGAGATAAATAGATATCAAGATAGAGAGATATGACAAAAGAGAGAGAGAGAGAGGAGAGAAAGGGTTAGAGAAAGTGGGTAAGAGACCAATAAGTGGGATAGTGAGAGAGAAATAACAAAGAATGAGAGAAGAAAGTGAGATAGAGGGATGTATGAGTGAGAGAAGATAGAGCAAAAGAATGTTGTTGATAGAGAGGGTGAGTGAGATGAAGAGAGAAAAAAATGAGGGAGAGAGAGAATAATAGAAACATTGTGAGCTATTGAAAGCAAGAGAAAGAGAGAGAGAGAGATGTGATGAGAGGGAGATAGAGGAGATAGAGAGCGAGGAGAAGAAAAGATGGAATAAGAAAAGTTGAGGGGGAGAACAAGAGAGTGAGAGAGAGGGACAAATAAAGAGAAAGCGATAGAGTGATAATGTTTGATAAAGAGAGAGAAAGAGAAAGAGTGATCAAGATTATGTGAGCTATAGAGGGAGAGTGGGAGGGAGAGTTGGCGAGGGAGGAAGAATGGGAGAGAGAGAGAGAGAGTGAGAGAGAGTGTGAGGAGAGGAAGTGAGTGCCAAAGAGAAGAGTGAGAAAGAGTGAAAGAATGAGAAACATAGAAAAAAGATGGTGAGAAAGGAGAGAGAAGTGTGGGGAGGAGAGAGTTTGACAACGATATAGAGGAATAGAGAGAGGAGAGGGATAGTGAGAAGATGGGGCCTATAGGAAGTGAGAAGGAAAGAGAGAGAGAGAGGAGTCCGAAGAGAAATGATAAGAGAAGCGAGTTAGAAAAAGGGTAGGATAGATAAAGCGGAAAAGTGAGAGGGATAAAGGGAGTGCCAATAAAGAGATAGATAGATAATGAGAGAAAAAGAGAGAGATACGGAGATAGTGAGGTAGAGTGAGAGCAAAAGATAGAAGAGAGATAGAGAGAGCAAGTAAGCGAGAGAAAAGAGTGTGAGATGGAGTTTGTGTGTGTGTGTGAGAGAGAGAGAGAGAGGGAGAAAGAAAAGAGTGAGAGAGAGTGTATGCGTGCGAAAGGGAGGGGATAAGAGAAAGTAAGGCAGATAATGAAAAAGAGACAGAATGAGAGTTAGAAAATGAGAGAGAGAAGGGAGAAAGAAGAGTGAGTGAGTGAGAGGGAGAGCGAGTGAGAGATAAAAAGAGATAAAGAAATATCAACATAGAGATGGGGGGAAAATATAGTGAGAGAGGTGGCGAGTGGCGGTGAGAAGTAGAGAGCGAGAGAAAAGAGAGAGAATGTAAGAGAAAGCAAAGAGAGAATGTGTTAATGACGGTGAGAGAGAGCAAAGAGAGAAGGCAAAAGAGAGAGTGTGTGTACTTGTGTGAATAATAAAAGACAGTGAGTGT
The DNA here is from genome assembly GCA_022702705.1 of Papilionanthe hookeriana x Papilionanthe teres. Classification (NCBI taxonomy): domain Eukaryota; kingdom Viridiplantae; phylum Streptophyta; class Magnoliopsida; order Asparagales; family Orchidaceae; genus Papilionanthe; species Papilionanthe hookeriana x Papilionanthe teres. Next base: position 146,404,940 of record CM040426.1, read on the forward strand.
GTGCTTGAGGAAGAGAGAGAACATAACATGCGAGAAGAAAGAAAATCAGAGAGTAAGAGGGAGAGATAGAGAGAAAAGGGAGGGATAAAGAGATAGATAAATAAATATTGATGGTGATGGTGAGAGAGAGAGAATGCTACATAGTAGGAGCAAAGTATAGAGATAGACGAAAAGAAAATAGGAGAAGAGGTAAAGAAAAATTGACATAATATGAGAGGGAAACGAAGAGAGAGGGCAGGAGTGAAAGAGAGATGGAGAGTGAGGAGTTCAAAAATGAGATTGGGATAAAAAAAGAGAATGGGAATAATAGTGAGAGAAAGATAGATAGAAAGTGAGGAGAAAGATAGAGAAGAGTGAGGGGGGAGAGGGATACAAAAAATTGAGATGGAAATGGAGAGAGAATGAGAGCGGGTAAGACAAGAGAGAGTGAGAGACAGTAAGCTAGACAAAGAGAGTTCTAGGGTGAGGGAGTAAGAGAGAGAGAGAGAAAGTGACAGGGTGTGTGAGATTGAGAGAAGGTTAAAAAATGAGAGAGAGGGAGAGAGAGAGGTAATGAGGGAGGCAAATATAGGTAAGGGAAATAAAGATAGAGATATGGAAGGTGTGTGTGTGGGAAAGAAAGAGAGGGAGAAAGAGTGAATATATAGAAAGAACAAGATGATAGGACTCATAGGGTGAGAGAGAAAGAGAGAGATAAAGAGATAGTAAGAGTTCAAGAGAGAGGGAGACAGAGGTGAGAGAGGAAAGAGAGAAGCAGAGAGTACATGAGAGTGTTGACCTCATTTTTGATGAGGTCTTCTCTTCTTCTTTTAGTACTTAGGATCTAGCCTTAGGCTTTTCCTTTGACTATCCTAGAGGATTAGAATTGGGACCCACCACTTAGAAATTCAAACCACTTCTTAACTCCCTACAAACTCCACAAACTTGACTATAGACCCCTAATCACCTAGAGGGTTGAAATCAAATGTGGAAGTTTAAAGGATGAGTTCCTATAGGACTCTTTGGCCTTAGGACTGCCCTGGGTGGCCTGGTCTGGTGAGGGTTGACTTACACACACTACACTTAAACACTACACTTTCACACACCTCCTAAAACCACACCTATACCCAACTTGACCTCCTGACTCATGAAGGTGATTCACATGGATGGTCCTTAACCCCTAAGCCCTCGGTCGAGAGGGTTAGGAACAACATAGTGGATGCCTCAAATGAGTCCCTTCATGGCTCATGTGGGCTTGATATGGCTTCATGGCTCAACCAAAATGATTTCATTCCACTTACAATTACTCAATCTTCAATTTTGCAAATTTTCAATTTTTGACCCTCGGGACCCTACACCCGCCTAGCCTACCCAAAGCCCTTGAAATTACCCAAATTTTTCAAAATTTTTAAATAACCCAAAATTCCCAAAAATTAACCTTGAAAATTTCCTCACCAATCAAGTTGATCACCCATAGCCAAAAATACCAAAAATTCCAAAAATACCTCCTAATACCCTCCAAATACCCAAAATATCCCTCTTGACCCAAAAATCCAAAAATTCAGAAAATTCCCAGAAAATTCTAGAAAATCCCAAATATTCCCAATTTCATTTTTTTCAACTACACCATGGGCCAAATTTGTCAATTTACCCCACTTTTGTCAAAACCCCCAATTTGACCCATTTTAACCCAAAGTTAACCCAATGTAAAACCAAACCTAGCCAATTGACCCAAATTCTGATCCAATTCAATTCTAAACTTCAATTTAACATTCCCAACACCAATCTAGACCTGATCCAAGTCCAATTTGATTGACATTTGAATCCAATTTCACTTTTGGCCTTAAAGCCCAATTTGGACCCATGACCCAAACCTAACCCAAACTAATCCAATTCAACTCCAATTAACCCCAAACCTTTTCTAAACCTTCCTTAACATCCCCAAAAACAAAACACTAACATGATTTACCCAAAATTTAGACCCAAACCCCACTCAAATTCAATCCAAAGCCAAAAAGCCCAATTTTGACCTAAACCCAAACCTAACCCAAATAAGCCCAAACCCCAAAATCAAAACCCAACCAAAGTCAAAACCTCTTTGAAACACTCCCATAAACATTTCCCAACATTAATTTTACATCAATTTGAACCCTATCCCAACATTGGCCCAGGTTAGCCCAATTTGACCAACATTGGCCCATTTACCAAAGAGGTCCAAATCCAACCCAATTCAAGCCCAAACCACTTCAAATTTCTTCCAAATCATTCATGAAACATTCCTAAATTGAATTCAACACTTATTGGATCCAATACTTTGCAAAATTCTCATCCTAAAATTTGTTTTGAAATCTAAAAGCCCACTCTCTAAACCATCTTGAAAGCCCATCCAAAGTGAAATCCAAAAGCCCAAAGCCCACATGACAATTCCTTCTCATCATCCCTTTAATTGGGATCAATTCCTAAGTCCCAAATCAATCATCAAATCAACCTAAATCAAGCACCATCTAAATTTTTCACTAGATTGCTAAAATATCCAAATTCCTTTTTCATATAAAAGGATCCACTTTTCCTAAGTCATGGATGAGCCAAATGAAGCCACATGCAAGCCATGGACAAGCCACATGAAGCCATGGAAGGTTTGACATGTGACCAAGCCATTAATGGCAAAAGGAGGGCCCCCTTTCCTAATCCTTCATTAAGCCTTTTTAACCATAAGCATGTCACACACTAAACCATGCTTAGCTACCTCACCATGGATGGAGACTTCACCACTCCATGGCAGCTGACCCAAGTGACTCTTTTCAGCCCAAAACCAAGCCTTAGGTGGTGCACCTAGCCCAAAAGGATGGGTTGACCCAAATCAAGGCAAAGTGGCCTCTCCTCCATAGCATTTTAATCCAAGCACTTCACACATGTCCATGGCCAGTTGACTGCACAAACCTCCAGACCTGACCCACTCCGGACTCGAGGGTGACCCATGCTGCACGACCCGACCGCTCGGGTCGCCGGAAAACACTATGGCCGAGACCTTGGGAGGAGCCAAAGTTTGGAATTCCCACTCGCTGAGCCGCCCCATCCACAGTGGCCATTGCAGCTGTTCTTCTCTTACCAAGAGCAGTCGATCCCGATCCCTAACTCCCCGGGAGGCCCTCCAGACCTCTCCTATTTAAACACCCCCTCTCTCGGCCATGGGAGAGGTGCTGAACCAACCTTAAGGAAACTCTGCCAAAATCATTCCAGACCACTCCCTACACATAGAGCACTTGATTCCCACTGGATTCCAGCCCCAATTCCCACTAGTTGAGCTCAATTTTGAGTTCAAACTTCAGCACAAAACCAGGACACTTCTTCACAGTGGACCAATCCCCAAATTGATTGATCCTACACCTTCACCGGACCAAGGGAAGAAGTCCACCAGCGAAAGCCCCTCTCCGGGCCACCCACCTGTTCCGGACTCCAAGCTTTGTAATCGACTGTGGTCGAAATCATACCTGGACAATTCACCAGGCCAGGAGACTTCATCTGGAGCTTGTTTGGACTCAATCGAAGGTGACACAACCCTCAGATTGAAGCCACACTTCTCTGAGCTAAGGTATGAGCTAACTCTTTATCCCGAGCTTCTGGAGATTCTCCATTTCAAATACCTTAATTTCAATGCATGATCACCAAATAGATGTATTCGTCTCTTCAAGATGAATCCATAGAGCACAAGAACATGAAAATCCGTTAAGTATTGAGTGAGATATTAAGGATTTAGTGTGGACGGTCCTCGGGTTGGGAAGCTTGGGGACGATGAACGGATGTCGTTCATTTAATACATGCGCGGACAGACGGCCAGGATCGCGTCGGATGAGGAGACATAACGATACAGCGGGCCCCTGGAGCGCTGAGTCGGATGGCGGCGCCGAATTAGAACATGCCGCGTGGCCTTTCGGAGACGCTGAGGTTGAGTCAGCGCCGCGTGGATAAGTAGAAAAATAGGTTATTTTTCTTTTTATTTAATTCCCTGAACTTGAAAAATGCATAACTTTGTGTAGGAAAATCAGAAAAATAAAATAAAAATACCCTCTTGCTCAGTGAACAGAGGAGAATAATGTGGAAAAGAAATCATTTAATTTCATCAAGTATTTTATTTTTAATAATTTATTTACTCTCTGCACATTTTCAATTCTCCATGCATGTATACAATTCACCATGACATGAGACCATAGGGCTTTTGAAGCCTCTGAATTTGGGAAAATTCCCTGAATTTTCCAAAGTCAGAGGCCATCCCTATGAAAAGTTATTGATTTTTCAACTCTAGGTTGCTAGTTTGAGTATTTTAATTCCAATATTTAGCATATTATGAAATAAATTCTAGGAAAATTTGGTGATGTTTATTATGACCAGAGGAACCTAGGAAAAATAGGTTTTGAATTAATCCACTTGGAATAACCCTAATTGGCTTAAATACCCAAAATAGGTCCTTAATTAATTAGAGCTAATCATACATCAAATTTACTTGAAATCAATTCTCCACTGACCTTTAGGATCAGAGGAACCCACCATAAAAATTTGAGGTCAATTGGACTTGGTTAGCCCTACTAAATGGGTTGATTAAGCCATTTAGCCAATTTAAACTTTAAAAATTCATAACTTTCAAAATACTTTTCAAAAATTCACTTAATTGGTTTTGGAGCCTCTTTGATATCAGGTGAATTTAAGAAAAATAAAATTGCAATTTTCTAAAAAAGTTGATTTTTTGCATTATTTTAATATTTTAATAATTAAAAAATAATAAAAATCACAAAAATAATAAAATTCACCAAAATGTCACATTTTGAATTTTAATCACTTAGGAACAAACCCCATATTTCTCTTAAGTCTATATGATGAGATATTAAATTTTAAAGCCCTAAGGTAATTTTAAAATTAAAAAAATGTATTTTTTAGCATTTCCACTAAAATAATTCTAATAAATCAAAGAAAAATTAGAAAATTGTAAAAATTAATTCGCTGATTTCCTTGATATCAGAGAGATTTTTGAAAAATATAAAATTTATTTTTCAACCTTTATTTTATTTTTAAATTAATTAATACTCCAAAACTCAAAATAATTATAATAAAAATAATATAATTCAAAAAATCACCAAAATTGGTCCAAGTGGTCCTCTGATCATTAGGAATGTCCCATAATTTTCTTAAAGATAGAAACTTTCCCTTGGTCATATTATTAAATTTTCCTTGGAAATCCCTATTTTCCACCAAAAATAATTACATAAATAAATTAAATATAGAAAAATCACATTTTTCTCCTCTCATGCCTTTATTGACATATGAGTGAAGTCACATAAAAATTTTAAGTTCATTTAAGCTCAATTTAGTGAGTTATGAAATTATTAAGCTTGAAGGGCAAAATGGTAATTAAAATTTTAACCTTTAATTAAAACTTTAGGCTTAATAAAATTAAAGAGTAAAGTATTTGATCCTAATCTGATTTGGATGATTGAAATTTGAATAATAAGGGTAGAAACCTATTAAACAATTTAAAAATAAATGGAATAAACCTTAATTAAATAATTGATTAAATTTGGAAGAATAATAAAATTGGAATTATTAAAATAGGGATATTATTAGGAAGAGATTTGTTCTTTAATTTAAGAATCCCTAAATTAATCATCTCAATAATATTTAATTCCTAATTAAAATGATAATCCAAATTTAAGATTTAAAATGCTAAAAGACTTAATCATTAAATTAAATTAAAGTTAAATTATTTAAATTAAATCCTTTTAAAATTTCAATTAAATTAATACTTTAATAATTAAAATTAAATCATCTTTAAAAAATAAAAAAATAAAAAAATATTAAATTAAAATTAAAAATTAAATTAAATTAAATTAAATTAAATTAAATTAAATTAAATTAAATTAAATTAAATTAAATTAAATTAAATCATATCAAATCAAATTAAATTGAATTAAATTAAATTAAATAATAGAAACAAGTTAAAATTAAATTCAAATTAAATTAAATTAAAATTAAAACTAAACCAAATTAAATTAAATTACAGTTAAATTAAATTGAATTAAAATAACATCACCTAAGACATAAAGAAATTCAAAAATAAATATAAAGCAACTTGAACACTATTCCAAATTTAAACCCGTTAATCGAAATTAAATTAAATCACAAACCATTTGAACATCAATTTGCCCTCAAAAGCTTTTGTTGTCATAACTCCTAAATAGAACGTTAAGTGAAATGTTATTTCTCTCATAGGATATTCAAATGTCCTAGTTGACTGAGTAAGGTAACAACAAAACTTGAATTCCCGGACGATTAATTCATTTGTATGATTAAATTCATTTGGACTTAAAACGACTCTAGCAATATTGAAAAGATGTTTAAGATTCTTCTTAAACACTTTCTCAATATGATAGGATGTTTATGAGAACAACTGAACTTAATTGTTCTTTGATGAAGAAAATCGTCTTTAAACTAAAACACAAGAACCTAGACGTCATAGGAGATGACTAGCTACAGGATTAGGAACTTGGTAGAAAACCATAACCCTTCCCTTAGTTTTACCTAGGAACTTGTTCTAAATGCTTAAATATTCTAAATTGTGTTTGAGTGCAGCTTGGGATAACGGGAAGACCCTCCAGGTACACTTTTATTTTGTTGCAATTTACTTTATTGCAATTTACTTAATCACATCGCACTTACTTTTCTTGCATGATAAACAACTGTTGCATGAAAACCCACACTCTTAGGATAGTCCCTAAAAATGAAACCAAAACTAAATTAAAACTCATTGCAAGATAAAATTCACCGCCACAACATTTCAAAATATAAAACAACTCAAAATCTAATCACAAACAGAACACAAAACTGCAATTATAACTAAATTAAAATGTCTTGTTGGATGATCGGGAATACCTCGGATGATGTAACCTACGTGTTGCTAACGGGATTTCCCATGGTCTAAATGAAAGTGTGGAACTCATTTAGTTGAGTTTAGCAAATTCATCTGGACTAAGTGAATCCGATTAAAATAACGATGCCGGAAGGATGGAACCGTGGGATCTTAACCGGTGTTGTTATATTCAACTTTAAGATTTGTTGTAATTAAAACATGAAAAACACTTGGAAATTAAGAATTTCTCTAAACCAAAACACTTTTCTCATCTCCTGATTTATGACTTCTAAAACTAAACCTCTGCAACAACAAGTAGCTCGGAGCATGGTGGACAGCACGACCATCGTCATCAACAAAATCTGAATCTGCTTCAGCAAAACTTTCTTAAGAATGAAATAACTAAGCCATAGGACCTCGAGGTAGTTTGCCTAGTGCAACATGAATCCTCAACCTTTTGTTAGGAATTTGCATTACAAATTAAGCCCTAATCGGTTTTAGGATTCTGAGGTAGTCGTCCGATACGACATAAACCCTCACATCTTCCAGACTATTTGTATGATTTTATCATACAAATATAAGTCCAAATTAATTAAAATTGGCAAGATTGAAATATCAGATAATATTAGGATTTTCTTAAACTCAAAGCCAAATAATAGGATAGTTTGGGAAGTTGCCAAGATTCTTCTTGGATCCTCAGCTTCTCCTATTTCTCTTCCTATTGGACTCCTGAAATAAATTGTTCCAAATTTGATCCATTCCCTTTTGAAATTCAAAAATTCAATCCCTTGAAAACTTAAACTTTAAAATTCTTGAGAGCAGAACTACTGATTATTATCGAGAGTTTTCTTAGGTGATTCCCGTCACTTAAGATGTAGTTAAATATAGGGGCTTGCCCTTATAGGGAATTTTAAGAACCCAGGTAATATAAACCCTGCTTAATTCCTTTATATTAAGCAGGGGAACTTGTCGGCTTATAAAATAGGTTCGCAGACTAAACGGATGTCACAAATCTTTTAGTTTATTTAATCGAGCCCCACCATCAAGCAGTGTGTCTATCCTTAGGGATAGATACACGGTTTGTGGTGCGGTGCTCGTTTATATAAACTATTTGGGATGTGAAATCAGTTTGATTTCATATCTTAAAATTTTCAAACTTAAAATTATTTTCAAAATCAAATGCTACTTTCTAAATTATATATATATATTTAAATCAAATTTAAAATCTAAAATTCACCGACAATTTTTGTTAGGCGACCCCCTTTTCAAAATAAAACACACAACCTAAAAATATGCCTACAGCTTCTGGCGACTCCGCTGGGGAAAATTCCTCTCTCCATTTTAATCAGACAATTCTGCTTTCAAAAATCGGTAGTGTATCCATGTTCCTAGTGGATCAAACTACCCTTCTTTTCGTTGGAATACTATGTTCATTTCTACCTTGAACAAGTATAGCCAACATTCTCTCGGATTTAGGAGCCACTGTTTAGACACCCCTAAACAAAGAGGTTCCGAGATCCTTTTACCTCATTTCTGAGGTGGGGTGGACCCCCAATAGGTATTAGTTTAGGAGCGGTCTTGCGGGTCGAGAAGTTTCTACAAGACTTTCTCTTCCTTTTCCGGTTCCTAATCAATTCCTTTTACTCTTCCTACAACTCTCCTTCTTTTAATAATTCTCCTTCCTAACGAACAAATCTTTTCGAAAAAAGACAATTTTCTTTTAATACCACAAATACATCAAGGTAAACAGAAATGTGTTCGGACTCTTTCTTTTTCGTCATAACTTGTACGATAAGAAGAAGCACGATTCGGGGACTAACACTTGGAATCTACCCTGCAGAAATGGAAGCCCCAAAACTGATCTTCTCCTTCGTCAACGGACTGGACCTGGCCGTGTTCAAGGACGAACTGCCTGATAATGGAATTATTCGATTCGGACAAGGATTCGGGGACACCGACATCAAAATCCCCGACGTCACTCTCTTTTCACTCACAAGAAAAGTACCAGAAACTGAGAAGCCGTTGATTAAGTTTAACCTCAAGTCAACTCATGAATTCCCTCCTCTGTAAAAGATTCCAACTGAGAGGAGTACTGTTGTTCGCAGAAGGACTGTTGTTGCTACCCCCACTGGTCTAGTTGTCTCTGCACCTACCCCGGCTTCTGCCAAACTAAAGGGAAAGGAAATTCAGAACTATGATGAACCTATTACCATGGAGGGTACAGATCTTCCTGTGAAACCTTCTATTTTTGAAATCGGGTCCAGCTCGAGAATTCCATCGCTGACACGGACTCAGAGAAGGAACAGAAGTAGAAGGATTGCTAGAGAAGCCAGAGCTGCTGAAGTTGCTTTCCTAGAAGAAATCCCGTAACCGCCCGAGTATACACCGCCGCTCGAATACATACTACTTTTGGGAGGAAGCAGGTTCCATCCCCTCTCCGCCGCGAGAGGATGAAGAAAATGTTCGCAAGATTGTCGCCACATTGCCTCAGCCCGTATATTACAACGATAGCCATAAGAAAAGGGCTAGAATTACGCCATTTGCTCGACTGCAAACCTTGATAGAGAAGTTAGCAAAGAAAGAAAAATGCCCTGTGTGAGAGATTTTAAGAAGGATAGGGCGGGTGCCAGCCAAGTCCCGTCTTGGGCCGCGAGTAGAACCTGCTATCGCTGCGGAAAAGCCGAATAAGAGAATGAAAGCTAGTCCGCCCGTCGTTGTTTCAGGACTACAAATTAGGGAGGATACCACCTTCCGAGCATTTGGTCGACGGACCATCCGGTCCCGGACCTTCGCTGCTAGAAGGATGGTATGGCGTCCCACTACCTGGACAATTAAGATTAAAACAACAACCCGAGAAAGAAAGTCTCGTCGGGAGACTTGAGTCCGAAGAAAGTGCTACCGCAGATAAAGGGGACTCATGAGAAGGAAACCCGACAGTTATCATATGACAACCGCAAGGATGTACGTAAAAGACCACTAGAAGATGCTATGGAAAAGCTAAGAGCCGATATTCGGCGATTAGCAAGGGAAAGAGAAGAGAAATTCGGAGATGAAGTTAACTCATCAGAGTTCATGGATGATGAATATGCAGAAATTAACATGATTGAAACACGAGCTTCGTCAGCTTCACAAGGTGCCCTCGTGAACTTGCAGAAGAGAGGAGCCGAAGTAATGAGGAGGCAGCTTCAAGAGAAAGATGATACGATCACCCAAATGGCGAAAAGGATGAAAGAGATGGTTGTAGCTCTAGCCACTCTCCAGAGTCAGGTTCAACCCCAAAGAGAAACACCCCCAGAAGTCATTCACATTGTAGACGGAGGAAAGGAGATTACATCCGTCAATGGGGATGATCAATTAAAAAAGGATGCAACACAAAGCATGATTCCGGAAAAGGATATCAAGAGTATGGTGGAACGACAGGTGCGAGAAGCCTTGGCACAATCAAAGAGCGAGACATCCATTCGGACGGGTAGACCTTACCCCGAAGAATTCGACGCTGTCCAATATCCGAAAGGCTTTGTACCACCTCTATTCAAGACCTTTGATGGAACCGGAAACCCTCGGCAGCATGTTGCACATTTTCTTGCCAGTTGTTGCAATGCCGGCGGAAGTGATGCCTTATTCTTCAGACAATTTGTCAGCAGCCTATCAGGGATCGCCTTTGATTGGTATGCAGAATTACCGAACGTTTCGGTGAAGACATTTTCAGAACTAGAGAACCTCTTAATCAAGCGATTTGTCGTAGCTCAGCACCACATCACTATAGGTGATTTAGTGGTAGAGAAGCAGAAACACAACGAAACCTTGGTGGACTACATACTTCGATGAAGGAACCTAAGTATGAAGTGTGAGCCACAACTACAAGAACAACATGTAGTCGGCATTTTACTTAAGAGCATTCATGGCCCGATAGCACTTCTCCTCAAGGGATTTACTATTAAGACTATCGAGAAGTTGTTAAGCAAGGCCGGAAGCTTGCAAGAGGAGGCGAAGCAATTAAGTTTTACCGACAAAACAGACAAACAGAAGCCCGTGGAAACTTTTGAAAAGAATTCCGGGATCGTTGCAGCAGTAGATAAAGGCAAGCAACCAATACAAATATCGTCAGAATGGCCGCAGCAACCTCAACAAAATTACCAGCAACCCCGACCCAGCTATTAGTCATCTCAACAGTATGAACAACCGCCTCGTCCGCAACGTACGTTAAGGGAGCTTCGAGCGAGGAGTATTCGTTCAAGAATGAGGCGATGCCGAAAATGTTCCGCAGATCGATGAAGAATCCAGATTTCCAACTCGCCGGAGCCTAAGAGACCGAAGAAGTCGACAAGAAAGGTGATCCCAAATTTTGCCCTTACCACCTGGATGCTTGGGCATAAGATAGAAGATTGTATTACCTTCAAAAGTTAGCTCAACGACAATCTTCGGAAAGGGAATATAACGATCCCGAAGGAGTACATGAAGGAACCCCATAAAGGAGGTTCCGTCAATGTTATCTCGACGGATCTCATTGTTCCGATAGATCCCTATGCGACTAATGATGGATGGACTACCGCTTGGACAAAGTCTTCGAAGAAGATTTTGGATCACATCCAAACCGCTTCGGTGCGAGCCTCAATTCAGAGTTCGAAACCTGTCAAGTCGGCACTATCACTTGCGATAGAAGAACCACCTCCACAGGAGACGATTGAAGAGAAGAAGAAAATCGACGAAGAAGAGAAGACCGAGGCTCTTAAGGCTAGACTAGGGGCTGCTTATCCTAGGATCGTTGTTTCCGATTCGGGGGAAAAATCTCTCGAACCTCTGACTCTGTATGATTATCTGCTCACTCTGGTGGGATCTTATAATGATAAGGGTTATGGCGTTGGCTATGTTTTGACTGTTTCTAACGATTACGTAACTAGGGACAATCCGGACATCGATTCCGATACAAATGACAATTCTTAAATCATACACAATCTCGACAATCACAATGACAAAGAAGACATCCACCAAGGAGGCTACGAGAGTTTAACAAGCAATGAATCTATTTGCGAGTTTCGAGGAGCTCCAGTCACAATAGAGTTAGAGCCTTCAGACTCTGAAGCTAATCCAAAAGAACCTGTCATTCCGATTCAGGAGGAGACACCAGCAAACTCAATACTAGATTCAGAAGAAATTACAGAAGTCAACTTAAGAAGTGGAAGAGTTCTACCTCCGAGAATGGGTCCAAAAGACAAAGGAAAGCAGGTGGTTGTTCAAGAAGAACCAACCCCGTAGACAGAAATACCCATTCGAGAAGAAGCCGAGACACATGAAAATAAAGTGGACTACAATGTGCTAGCCCATCTTAGGAAATTACCGGCCAAACTGAGCATCTACGACGCTCTCATCTTATCAAAGGAGATGAGAGAAGCGCTGATCAAGGCCTTACTTGATCCGGAAATTTGCTTAGCTCAAATGACCGGAGATTCCTTAGATGGGGTTTGTTCGTTAAAGGAACAGCGAGGTGTCACCATTACGGACAATGACCTGCTACTTGGGACAGCAGACCACAACCGACCGTTATACATTTCAGTTACAATAGGGAAGTTTACACTCTCCAGTGTATTGGTTGATCTAGGAGCATCAATCAATATAATGAGTCTTCAAACACTAGCATACTTGGAAATTGATGCCCGCGAGCTCGAAGCCGACAAAATGTTATTAAGAGGATTCAACCAGAAAGGAGAAAGAGCCTTCGGATCAATAACACTACTAATGAAGACCGGTGACTTAGCAAAGACAACCGCAAAATTTCACATAATTGATTCAGAAACGTCATTCAACGCTCTACTGGGCCGACCATGGATACATGAAAACAGGATGGTACCATCATCTCTACATCAGTGCATAAAATACTACGATGGAGGGGAACAGTGCATCAAAGGTGACTTACAACCATTCTCCGTACATGAGATTGGAATCCATGAAGACGCATCTTATTATGCACCACCGAAGAAAACAATCTTCTCCAGAGATACCATAACAAATGAAGCAAAGAAAGTTCGGGACAACGAAGAACCTGAAGTTCTAGTCCAACAGTCACTCACCACTCCCTTACGACGAGATGGCGAAGGTTTCTCCACAACTCGCATCCGAGGTCAAGGCCGGGGACGAGGTCGTGGCAGAGACGTTAGAACAGTTGGACAGAGGAAACCAACCATCAATGTTGATTGGGAAGATAGTTCTGAAGAAGAAAAAGAAATCAAGCAAGAAGCAGCGACAATAAGTCGAAAGAAGCCGCAATTCAGGATCCCGCTCGAAGATGAAAAGAATGAAGAATAAAAATCGATGTACGAGAAGATTAACCACTATGTACATACTATGACCCTGACCCCGATCCATTCTAATAAGATCGAGGGTATGGTGGTCAAAGAGGTACGTAGCGGCGGTGCAAAGCCCATCAAATTCTACCGTGGTGCTCCTTCCTCTAAAACTGAAAATAATGTACAATTTGAAGATGTCACTTCATCAAAATTAATGGAATTAACTTTTGAGTGGTACTCTCCCTGTGTTCAAAATTTAATTCAGCGTGGTTTCTTACCTCGACAATTGACAAAAGGTCAATCATAACATTTTGAAAAATTATGGAATAACTCCGGTTGTCCACCCAATTCAAAGCATTGTCTCGGATTCGGCACAATAGGATCAGTTGACGATGCTGAATTTTGCTTGGTTGTCACTTGCGAGTCTAAGGAAAACTCGCATGGAAACTACGGAAGAATTTGAAGATTTACAAATTGGAGACGCTCCACCGAATTCGAAGAAGAGATTAAATCTACTAATAGATGAGTTAACGGAAGTTAACTTAGGTACTAGCGAAGAGCCTGGACCTACCTTTGTTAACTCCTTACTCAATAAAGAAGACTCCGAAGAAATAATCAAGTTATTAATGGAATTTAAAGATCGTTTTGCTTGGATCTACGATGAGATGCCAGGTTTAGCTCAAGAGGTCGCAATCCATAAGCTAGGAGTGGATCCTACTTCTGTCCCAATCAGACAAGGTCCCAGAAGAATGCGTCTAGAAATCGAACAACAAGTCATAGCTGAAGTTAAAAAGCTAATAGATGCTAAATTTGTCCGCGAAGAACAATACCCGACTTGGTTAGCCAATGTGGTGCTAGTCAAAAAGAAGAATGGTCAGATCAGAATTTGTGTGGATTTCAGAGATTTGAACAAGGCATGTCCAAAAGATGAATTCCCTCTACCGATCCCAGAACTAATGATCGACATTGCTTCGACACATGAAATATTCTCATTCATGGATGGATCTTCGAGGATACAACCGGATAAAAATGGCTTCGGAAGATGAAAAACTTACAGCATTCGAACGCCGATTGGAATATATTGCTACACGAAGTGATGCCATTCGGATCGAAGAACGCAGGAGCAACATACCGAGAGCGATGACAAGAATTTTTGATGATCTCATCCACAATCAAGTCGAATGCTACGTGGACGATGTGGTCATCAAAAGCAAAGTAAAGGAAAACCACCTATATGATTTGAGAATTGTTTTCGAACGATTAAGACAATTTAACCTTAAGATGAATCCCTTAAAATGCGCCTTCGGCGTCACCTCTGGGAAATTCTTAGGATTCGTTGTCCGACATCGTGGAATTAAAATCAACCCGGAAAAGATTAAAGCTATCTTAGAAATGCCACCTCCCAAAACCTTAAAGCAACTACGATCTTTTCAAGGGAAGCTGGCATATCTTCGACGCTTTATCTCAAACCTCGTCGGGTAGGTGTCGACCTTTCTCGACATTAGTTAAAAAGGACGCCAAATTTATTTGGGAAGAAAAATGCCGAAGGCCTTTGAGGACATTAAGTAATATTTAATGACACCTCCTGTCTTAGCGACTCCGATCTCGGGTAGACCGCTGATACTTTATATCGCGGCTTTAGACGACTCTCTCGGAGCCCTGTTAGCCCAAGTCAATGATGAGGGTAAAGAAAATGCTCTTTACTACCTAAGCCGTCGTTTACTTCCGATAGAAATAAGGTATCCCGCAATTGAAAAACATTGTTTGGCCCTGATCTTCGCCACTCAAAAGCTCAAGCACTACATGCTTTCTCATAAGGTCAACCTAATCTCGAAATTTAATCCATTGCAATACTTGATGACTCGTCCAACGCTTTCCGACAGACTTTCCAGATGGTCAATAATATTATTGCAATTCGATATAACTTTCGTGCCTCTTCGTGTCGTAAAGGGACAAGTCTTAGCGAGACTTCCTCGCAAAGCACACCCTTTGCGGCGGAATCTCCTCTCAATGACGATTTGCCGGATGAACAAATAATGAGCCTAGAAGACCCCGATGATCGACGTTGGGAATTATATTTCGACGGAGCATCTTCGACACACAAAGACGAAGAATCGCAAGTGATAGTGCCTGTAAGGCAGGGATCAGATTAATCTTTATAACACCGGAGCGGGGGATGTTAAGATACTCCTACCACTTGACAGAGCCGTGTACAAACAATGAAGTAGAATACGAAGCCCTCATAACAAGACTGGAATTAACTATTCAAATGGGGATAACAGACATCAACATCTACGGGGATTCGCAGTTAATCATTCAACAGATCAACGGACAGTACAGAATTTTAAAACCAAGACTCGAGCAATACTTCTAGTATGTCATACAGTTGTTAGAACATATTCCGAATGTGACGATCTACAAAATTCCCGAAAAAGAAAATGCTTTAGCAGATGCGTTAGCTCGTCTCGCAAAAGAATTTGCCTGCTTGCAAGATGAATCGGTGGAAGTGTCGGTTCACGGACGTCGGGTCCTATCACGACTCGACATAGACACAATACACAAATCGAAAAAGAAGAAGAATCAGCTGCAACAATGGATGTAGAAAACACGAAAGATCGGCGACAACCATTAATAGACTACCCGCAAAACGGAAAACTACCGGATGATAGGTCGATAGCCATCGGATCAAGAAAAGAACTCGTCCTACGCATTAATAAACAACACGTTATACAGAAGGTCTTTCCATCAAATGTGGCTAAGGTTCCTAAGCGGGTCCGAGGCCCGTGAAATTGTTAAAGAGGTCCATTCAGGACTCTGTGGCGCTCACTAGTCTGGTCCGAAGATGAAAATGAAAATTAAAAGACTAGGATACTACTGGCCCTCGATGATGACCGACTGCATGAAAATCACCAAGAGCTGTCACCAATGCCAAGTGCACGAAGTGGTTCTACACCAACCTCCGAATGTGTTACATCCGACAATTGTGTCGTGGCCATTTGAATGTTGGGGCACGGATATAGTGGGTCCAATAGAACCACCATCTTCAAAAGGACATCGCTTCATTCTTGCGGCTACAGATTACTTTTCCAAGTGGGCAGAGGCAGTTCTACTTAGAGAAGTGAAAGCACACCACGTGCTACAGTTTTTCAAGAACCAAGTTGTCTACCGTTTCGGAGTGCCGCACAGGATCATCTCAGATAATGGGTCAGCATATAGAAGCACACAAATCAATAATTTTGTCAGGAGACACGGAATCGACTGGCGATATTCAACAATTTACTACCCAAGAGCAAACGGCCTGGCTGAGGCTTTTAATAAAACTCTCGTTCAAATCTTAAAGAAAACTTTGGACGACAATAAGAGAAATTGGCACGAGAAGTTATTAGAAGCCTTATGGGCCTACCGGACAACCTTCAGAACTCCTACTCAAGCTACACCTTACGCTCTGGTGTATGGGTCTGAGGTAGTGTTACCCTTAGAGGTCCAGCTTCCTTCACTTAGAATCGCAGTCGCAAACAAAATCACGACAGAAGAGAATGCCAAATTACGACTAGAAGAATTGGAAAGCCTGGAAGGTAAAAGACTTGCAGCACAGCAGAATTTAGAACTATACCAAGCCAAGATGGTTCAAGCCCATGACAGACTGGTTCGCCCAAGAACCTTCAAAGTTGGTGACTTAGTTCTCGTTCTCAAAAGTCCTATCCTTGCACACCGCAAGATAGGAGGAAAATTTGAACCCACTTGGGAAGGGCCGTTTGTGGTTGAAGCAAGTATACTCGGGAGGCTCCTACCGGCTAGTGAATTGCCAAGGAGAACGACATATGCTTCCGATCAACGGACGATACTTGAAGAAGTATTACGCTACCTGATGTTTCGAAGGAATGAATTCTTCATCCCTAGAAGCACGGGCGAAGTAGTTACTTATGACTGAGTCCGAACCCAAAAATAATAAAAAATGTGCTAAAATAAATAAAATCATGATAATAAAGTTTTCATTGTTTTCTCTTCCATATCAAAATCTCTTTCCTAATCTTATTCCACTTCATTCCTGTTAAATTTAAAAATACCAAAAATAAAAAAAAATGTCTTTAATAAACATTTTCTTAATGTTCTTGTTCTTAGTACAGCCCCTGATCCTTTTCCTTGTCTTTTCGCAGGGAAATGTCGAACGGGCGGTTGGTCCCGAACTTTAGAAATGGCTTAAGCCTTGCACTCGACGAAAAGAGGGTGAAAGATGGAGCGATAATGAGATTGACTCGGACTTCGCACCGGCGAGCCCGCAATACCGAGGAAGGTGATTGGGTCCCAATTGATCGAGAGGAACCGCCCGATCGGACGAGTAATGAAAGTGTGTGGCCCAAGCCACCAATCTAGCAGCAGGAAAAGGAAAACAAACACTAAAGAAGACAAGAGAATCAAGTCTGTAGTCGCTACAGCAGAGGGCAGGCTTGTCAGCACCGCGCCCACAGAAATTCAGGAAGTACGAAGAGCTACTCTCACAGCAACTCAGCGAAGAAATAAAAATCGCCGTATCAGCAAGATGTTAACTAAACTAGCAGCGGACCAGCGCGACGAGGCAGTTGCTACTGCCAGTGCATATACTTCAAGGACGCCAGTTCACCAGGTACCTGAAGGAAGGAGGCCAACTCCGAGGATAACAGAAGAGACCAGGGAAATCTCAAGAAGAACAGAAGAAGGAAGGCTACCATGCCACGAGATAAAGCCACCAGTAATGCATAACCTTGTTGCAGAAGCAACCCCGGAGGATGTCCTGACGGACACCATCCCCGAGGAGCCGAGGTATGCAGGAGAACGTGAAGGGATTGAGCCGTATATCCCACAGTACGTCACCAGGCCTCTCCATTTGCAAATTATTCCAGAATACGAGCTAGAAAAAATGCAGAATGTCGAGAAGAAAACTTTTGAATACTTCGAGAGAATCAGTGGCAGGAGGATCAATATACTAGAAGGCCTCGAGCTACACAGACGTGTTGTCAGAATACGAACAAAAACAAACCGTGGACTGCATCCGGGATTTGAAAAGAATGGGCTGAGCGGGCCGCCTAAGAGAAAACACTTACTCGGAACCACGGAGATGGATGCCAGGGAAAGGTAGAATTACAATACAATGTGGATGCTGCTACAATTTCGCAGAAGACAGGAAGGGAAACCCACCGGGAATACTCCGTCATGGCAAGGTAGATCCAATGTCGTTAGTCATCAAAAGGATGGTAAAGAGAATGATAACGTGGAGGGTACTGCCAGCAGATTGCATACCCAACGGTTGCATCATTAACATTTACAAGAAGGGTGATCGCATACCCCCGCACATAGATCACCACGACTTTGTCGGACCTTTTTGCACGGTTTCTTTTCCGAACGAGTGTAATATCATGTTCGGATCCGACCTCCGGATAGCGAGCCCGAGTGAGTTCCGAGGGCCGGTAAAGATACCTTTATCGGTAGGTTCTGTCATGATACTGAAGGGCAACGGAGCAGATGTCGCTAAACATTGCATACCGGGAGTACCAATGAAGCATATCTCAGTTACTTTCAGAAGGATGGATGACAGGAAAGCACCTTACCACTTCCAGCCAGAGCCGGAGCAAAAGAGCCTCCGTCCTTACAAGTTGTGAGTTACATTGAAAATATCACACCTCCAACGTTCATCCATATGACATCCTTGCCAAGGATGGCTTGGAAGGTGATGTTCTTGACCATGTACCTCACTATTCAGACATGGATTTTTGACAGATTCCTTTTTGGATGGATTGACAAAGATCATACATAGTCCGTTTTGATTCTACATGGATTGTATGAGAAGTATTCCAGATCAAGTTGTATGATGTATCTTCAACATGATTGGAATGAAAGTGACCATGTCACATTTTTGGCCTTCACCTCTTTTGTGCAAGTTGATTGTAAAACGCCATTAAAGTTAAATGAACTTCGAACAAAGAACTGAAAAGAAACAAAAGGAATAAAAGAAAACTTTCCTTAAAAATAAAAAAATGATGAACGCCAAATTCACATGAACATTAAATGAACGATAAAGCAAATTTGAATCGTTAAAAGACAAACAAAATGAACATAAATTTCAAATCGAATCTCAATCAAAAATTCAAATTCAACTTTCCAAATTTCAAATCAAATCTCAATCAAATTCAAACTCAATCTTCCAAATCTGAAATCCAATCCGTTCTGCTCTCTCCTTTGTCTGGGATGGAAGCGGTCAATTCCATTCACATGGAGCCACGAGGTTTTCGATTCGAATCTAGTGGCAAGGAATTATATCCAATCCAAACCAGCAACTCTCAATCAACTCTTTTGATTGGGATATGTAGCATCTACATATTCCCTCCTAATTTGTTTCTTTCCACAAAAAAAATCTTTTACAACTTTCATGAAATTCTCGAAACACCAAAATTCCACACTTTTCAAATCAACACTACAAATCTTTACAAAATCAATTACATCAAAATTCAAACTCTTGGGGTTGAGGATTTTACATCCGAGACTGCATTGCTTTAGGATTCTTTCCCTTTCCCAATGAAATACATCAAATTCAAATTCTCGGGGTTGAGGATTTTACATCCGAGACTGCATTGCTTTAGGATTCTTTCCCTATCGCAATGAAATACATCAAAATCAAACTCTTGGGGTTGAGGATTTTACATCCGAGACTGCATTGCTTTAGGATTTTTTCCCTATCGCAATGAAATACATCAAATTCAAACTCTTGGGGTTGAGGAATTTACATCCGAGACTGCATTGCCTTAGGATTCTTTCCCTATCGCAATGAAATACATCAAATTCAAATTCTTAGGGTTGAGGATTTTACATCCGAGACTGCATTGCTTTAGGATTCTTTCCCTATCGCAATGAAATACATCAAAATCAAACTCTTGGGGTTGAGGATTTTACATCCGAGACTGCATTGCCTTAGGATTCTTTCCCTATCGCAATGAAATACATCAAAATCAAACTTTTGGGGTTGAGGATTTTACATCCGAGACTGCATTGCTTTAGGATTCTTTCCATATCTCAATGAAATACATCAAAATCAAACTTTTGGGGTTGAGGATTTTACATCCGAGACTGCATTGCTTTAGGATTCTTTCCCTATCGCAATGAAATACATCAAAATAAAACTCTTGAGGTTAAGGATTTTACATCCAATACTGCATTGCTCTAAGATCTCTCCCATTGTAATGATTCAATCCAATCAATTCAATTTTCTTTTGAGGTTGAAGATGTTACATCTAAAACCACAAAATTCCAATTTTCATTTCAAGTTCAAATCCCTTCAAATTAATTTTAACAAAACTTCAATTTAAATTAAAACTCAAGCTAAAATCTAAACTTACACATCAAAACTTAAACTGAAACTAAATGAAATCTAAATTGAAATTCCCTCAGATCATGTGATTTGGGATTCACCTCCTTTTCCTTTCCCCAGCGAGAGTTCAGGAATCTCCAGTCTCAGAGATATACTTAACACTCCCCAGTGGAAATTCTTCTACTTCGTCCTAAGTTTGTTACTTGGACATCTGTGTTGGTTTTGTTGATCTTTTCGGTCAACGCCAATATGCGTAGTGTGCTTGGTTAGCACACCACACCTATTGGGGGTCCATTTGTTGACCTCATTTTTGATGAGGTCTTCTCTTCTTCTTTTTTAGTACTTAGGATCTAGCCTTAGGTTTTTCCTTTGACTATCCCAGAGGATTAGAATTGGGACCCACCACTTAGAAATTCAAACCACTTCTTAGCTCCCTGCAAACTCCACAAACTTGACTATAGACCCCTAATCACCTAGAGGGTTGAAATCAAATGTGGAAGTTTAAAGGTTGAGTTCCTATAGGACTCTTTGGCCTTAGGACTGCCCTAGATGGCCTGGTCTGGAGAGGGTTGACTTACACACACTACACTTAAACACTACACTTTCACACACCTCCTAAAACCACACCTATACCCAACTTGGCCTCCTGACTCATGAAAGTGATTCACATGGATGATCCTTAACCCCTAAGCCCTTAGCTAGAGGGATAGGAACAACATAGTGGATGCCTCAAATGAGTCCCTTCATGGCTCATGTGGGCTTGATATGATTTCATGGCTCAACCAAAATGATTTCATTCCACTTACAATTATTCAATCTTCAATTTTGCAAATTTTCAATTTTTGACTCCCGGGACCCTACACCCGCCTAGCCTACCCAAAACCCTTGAAATTACCGAAAATTTTCAAAATTTCCAAATCACCCAAAATTCCCCAAAATTAAGCTTGAACATTTCCTCACCAATCAAGTTGATCACCCATAGCCAAAAATACCAAAAATTCTAAAAATACCTCCCAATACCCTCCAAATACCCAAAATACCCCTCTTGACCCAAAAATCCAAAAATTCAGAAAATTCCTAGAAAATTCCATAAATTCCCAAATATTCCCAATTTCATTTTGTTCAACTACACCATGGGCCAAATTTGTCAATTTACCCCACGTTTGTCGAAACCCCCAATTTGACCCATTTTAAACCAAAGTGAACCCAATATCAAACCAAACCTAGCCAATTGACCCAAATTCTGATCCAATTCAATTCTAAACTTCAATTTAACATTCCCAACACCAATCTAGACCAGATCCAAGTCCAATTTGATTGACATTTGAATCCAATTTCACTTTTAGCCTTAAAGCCCAATTTGGACCCATGACCCAAACCTAACCCAATCTAACCCAATTCAACTCCAATTAACCCCAAACCATTTCTAAACCTTTCTTAACATCCCCACAAAAAAAACACTAACATGATTTACCCAAAATTTAGACCCAAACCCCACTCAAATTCAACCCAAAGCCAAAAAGCCCAATTTTGACCTAAACCCAAACCTAACCCAAATAAGCCCAAACCCCAAAATCAAAACCCAACCAAAGTCAAAACCTCTTTGAAACACTCCCATAAACATTTCCCAACATTAATTTTACATCAATTTGAACCCTAGCCCAACATTGGCCCAGAGTTAGCCCAATTTAGCCTACATTGGCCCATTTACCAAAGAGGTCCAAATCCAACCCGATTCAAGCCCAAACCACTTCAAATTTATTCCAAATCATTCATGAAACATTCCTAAATTGAATTCAGCACTTATTGGATCCAATCCTTTGCAAAATTCTCATCCTAAAATTTGTTTTGAAATCTAAAAGCCCACTCTCTAAACCATCTTAAAAGCCCATCCAAAGTGAAATCCAAAAGCCCAAAGCCCACATGACAATTCCTTCTCATCATCCCTTTAATTGGGATCAATTCCTAAGTCCCAAATCAATCATCAAATCAACCTAAATCAAGCACCATCTAAATTTTTCACTAGATTGCCAAAATATCCAAATTCCTTTTTCATATAAATGGATCCACTTTTCCTAAGTCAAGGATGAGCCAAATGAAGCCACATGCAAGCCATGGACAAGCCACATGAAGCCATGGAAGGTTTGACATGTGACCAATCCATTAATGGAAAAAGGAGGGCCCCCTTTCCTAATCCTTCATCAAGCCTTTTTAACCATAAGCATGTCACACACTAAACCATGCTTAGCCACCTCACCATGGATAGAGACTTCACCACTCCATGGCAGCTGACCCAAGTGACTCTTTTCAGCCCAAAACCAGGCCTTGGGTGGTGCACCTAGCCCAAAAGGATGGGTTGACCCAAATCAAGCCAAAGTGGCCTCTCCCCCACACCATTTTAATCCAAGCACTTTACACATGTCCATGGCCAATTGACTGCACAAACCTCCAGCCCTGACCCACCTGGACCTGAGGGTAACCCATGCCTACCGGCCAGCCGCCTTAGTCGCCGGAAAACACCATGGCTGAGACCTTGGGAGGAGCCAAAGTTTGGAATTCCCACCTGCTGAGCTGCCCCATCCCTAGTGGACATTGCAGCTGTTCCTCTCTTGCCAAGAGCAGCTGATCCCAGTCCCTAACTCCCCCTGGGGGGCCCTCCAGCCACTCCTATTTAAATACCCCCTCTCTCAGCCATGGGAGAGGTGCTGAACCAACCTTAAGGAAACTCTGCCAAAATCATTACGGACCACTCTCTACACATAGAGCACTTGATTCCCACTGGATTCCAGCCTCGATTCCTCTAGTCGAGCTCGATTTTGAGTTCAAACTTCAAGCACAAAACCGAGACACTTCTTCACAGTGGACCAATCCCCAAATTGATTGATCCTACACCTTCACCAGACCAAGGGAAGAAGTCCACCAGCAAAAGCCCCCTCTCCAGGCCACCCACCTGTTCCAGACTCCAAGCTTTGTAATCGGCTGTAGTCGAAATCATACCTGAATAATTCACTAGGCCAGGAGACTTCATCTCGAGCTTGTTTGGACTCAGTCGAAGGTGACATAACCCTCAGATTGAAGCCACACTTCTCTGAGCTAAGGTATGAGCTAACTCTTTATCCCGAGCTTCTGGAGATTCTCCATTTCAAATACCTTAATTTCAATGCATGATCACCGTATAGATGTATTCGTCTCTTCAAGACGAATCCATAGAGCACAAGAACACGAAAATCCGTTAAGTATTGAGTGAGATATTAAGGATTTAGTGTGGACGGTCCTCGGGTTGGGAAGCTTGGGGACGATGAACGGATGCCGTTCATTTAATACATGCGCGGACAGACGGCCAGGATCGCGTCGGAAGAGGAGACGGAACGATACAGCGGGCCCCTGGAGAGCTGAGTCGGATGGAAGCGCCGAATCAGAACATGTCGCGTGGCCTTTCGGAGACGCCGAGGTTGAGTCAGCGCCGCGTGGATAAGTAGAAAAATAGGTTATTTTTCTATTTATTTAATTCCCTGAACTTAAAAAATGCATAACTTTGTGTAGGAAAATAAGAAAAATAAAATAAAAATACCCTCTTGCTCAGTGAACAGAGGAGAATAATGTGGAAAAGAAATCATTTAATTTCATCAAGTATTTATTTTTAATAATTTATTTACTCTCTGCACCTTTTCAATTCTCCATGCATGTATACAATTCACCATGGCATGAGACCATAGGAGCTTTTGAAGCCTCCGAATTTGGGAACATTCCCTGAATTTTCCAAAGTCAGAGGCCATCCCTATGAAGAGTTATTGATTTTTCAACTCTAGGTTGCTAGTTTGAGTATTTTAATTCTAATAATTAGCATATTGTGAAATAAATTCTAGGAAAATTTGGTGATGTTTATTATGACCAGAGGAACCTAAAAAAAATAGGTTTTGAATTAATCCACTTGGAATAACCCTAATTGGCTTAAATACCCAAAATAGGTCCTTAATTAATTAGAGCTAATCATACATCAAATTGACTTGAAATCAATTCTCCACTAACCTTTAGGACCAGAGGAACCCACCATAAAAATTTGAGATCAATTGGACTTCGTTAGCCCTACTAAATGGGTTGATTAAGCCATTTAGCCAATTTAAACTTTAAAAATTCATAACTTTCAAAATACTTTTAAAAAATTCACTAAATTGGTTTTGGAGCCTCTTTGATATCAGGGGAATTTAAGAAAAATAAAATTGCAATTTTCTAAAAAAGTTGATTTTTTGCATTATTTTAATATTTTAATAATTAAAAAATAATAAAAATCACAAAAATAATAAAATTCACCAAAATGTCACATTTTGAATTTTAATCACTTAGGAACAAACCCTATATTTCTCTTATGTATATATGATGAGATATTAAATTTTAAAGCCATAAGGTAATTTTAAAATTAAAAAATGTATTTTTTAGCATTTCCACTAAAATAATTCTAATAAATCAAAGAAAAATCAGAAAATCGTAAAAATTGGTTCTCTGATTTTCTTGATATTAAAGAGATTTTTGAAAAATAGAAAATTCATTTTTCAACCTTTATTTTATTTTTAAATTAATTAATACTCCAAAACTCAAAATAATTATAATAAAAATAATATAATTCAAAAAATCACCAAAGTTGGTCCAAGTGGTCCACTGGTCATTAGGAATGTCCCATAATTTTCTTAAAGACAGAAACTTTCCCTTGGTCATATTATTAAATTTTCCTTGGAAATCCCTATTTTCCACCAAAAATAATTACATAAATAAATCAAAAAGAGAAAAATCACATTTTCTCCTCTCATGCCTTTATTGACATATGAGGGAAGTCACATAAAAATTTCAAGTTAATTTAAGCTCAATTTAGTGAGTTATGAAATTATTAAGCTTGAAGGGCAAAATGGTAATTAAAATTTTAACCTTTAATTAAAACTTTAGGCTTAATAAAATTAAAGAGTAAAGTCTTTGATCCTAATCTGATTTGGATGATTGAAATTTGAATAATAAGGGTAGAAACCTATTAAACAATTTAAAAATAATTGGAATAAACCTTAATTAAATAATTGATTAAATTTGGAAGAATAATAAAATTAGAATTATTAAAATAGGGATATTATTAGGAAGAGATTTGTTCTTTAATTTAAGAATCCCTAAATTAATCATCTCAATAATATTTAATTCCTAATTAAAATGATAATCCAAATTTAAGATTTAAAATGCTAAAAGACTTAATCATTAAATTAAATTAAAGTTAAATTATTTAAATTAAATCCTTTTAAAATTTCAATTAAATTAATACTTTAATAATTAAAATTAAATCATCTTTAAAAAATAAAAAAAATAATAAAATATTAAATTAAAATTAAAAATAAAATAGAATAAATTAAATTAAATTAAATTAAATTAAATTAAATTAAAATAAATTAAATCAAATTAAATTGAATTAAATTAAATTAAATAATAGAAACAAGTTAAAATTAAATTCAAATTAAATTAAATTAAAATTAAAACTAAACCAAATTAAATTAAATTACAGTTAAATTAAATTGAATTAAAATAACATCACCTAAGACATAAAGAAATTCAAAAATAAATATAAAGCAACTTGAACACTATTCCAAATTTAAACCCGTTAAGCGAAATTAAATTAAATCACAAACCATTTGAACATCAATTTGCCCTCAAAAGCTTTTGTTGTCATAACTCCTAAATAGAACGTTAAGTGAAATGTTATTTCTCTCATAGGATATTCAAATGTCCTAGTTCAGCTGAGTAAGGTAACAACAAAACTTGAATTCCGGACGATTAATTCATTTGTATGATTAAATTCATTTGGACTTAAAACGACTCTAGCAATATTGAAAAGATGTTTAAGATTCTTCTTAAACACTTTCTCAATATGATAGGATGTTTATGAGAACAAGCTGAACTTAATTGTTCTTTGATGAAGAAAATCGTCCTTAAACTAAAACACGAGAACCTAGACATCATAGGAGATGACTAGCTACAGGATTAGGAACTTGGTAGAAAACCATGACCCTTCCCTTAGTTTTACCTAGGAACTTGTTCTAAATGCTTAAATATTCTAAATTGTGTTTGAGTGCAGCTTGGGATGACGGGAAGACCCTCCAGGTACGCTTTTATTTTGTTACAATTTACTTTATTGCAATTTACTTAATCACATCGCACTTACTTTTCTTGCATGATAAACAACTGTTGCATGAAAACCCACACTCTTAGAATAGTCCCTAAAACTGAAACCAAAACTAAATTAAAAGTCATTGTAAGATAAAATTCACCGCCACAACATTTCAAAATATAAAACAACTCAAAATTTAATCACGAAACGAACACAAAGCTGCAATTATAACTAAATTAAAACGTCTTGTTGGATGATCGGGAATACCTCGGATGATGTAACCTACGTGTTGCTAACGGGATTTCCCGAGGTCTAAATGAAAGTGTGGAACTCATTTAGTTGAGTTTAGCAAATTCATACGGACTAAGTGAATGCGATTAAAATAACGATGCCTGGAAGGATGGAACCGTGGGATCTTAACGAGTGTTGTTATAATCAACTTTAAGATTTGTTGTAATTAAAACATGAAAAACACTTGGAAATTAAGAATTTCTATAAACCAAAACACTTTTCTCATCTCCTGATTTATGACTTCTAAAACTAAACCTCTGCAACAACAAGGAGCTCGGAGCATGGTGGGCAGCACAACCATCGTCATCAGCAAAACCTGAATCTGCTTCAGCAAAACTTTCTTAAGAATTAAATAACTAAGCCATAGGACCTCGAGGTAGTTTTCCTAGTGCAACATAAATCCTCAACCTTTTGTTAGGCATTTGCATTGCAAATTAAGCCCTAACCGATTTTAGTATTCTGAGGTAGTCGTCCGATACGACATAAACCCTTACATCTTCTAGGCTATTTATATGATTTTATCATACAAATATAAGTCCAAATTAATTAAAATTGGCAAGATTGAAATATCAGATAATATTAGGATTTTCTTAAACTCGAAGCCAAACAATATGATAGTTTGGGAAGTTGCCAAGATTCTTCTTGGATCCTCAGCTTCTCCTATTTCTCTTCCTTTTGGACTCCTGAAATAAATTGTTCCAAATTTGATCCATTCTCTATTGAAATTCCAAAATTCATTCCCTTGAAAACTTAAACTTTGAAATTCTTGAGAGCAGAACTACTGATTATTATCGAGAGTTTTCTTAGGTGATTCCCGTCACTTAAGATGTAATTAACTATAGGGGCTTGCCCTTATAGGGAATTTTAAGAATCCAGGTAATATAAAACCTACTTAATTCTTTTATATTAAGAAGGGGAACTTGTCGGCTTATAAAATAGTTTCGCAGACCAAACGGATGTCACAAATCTTTTAGTTTATTTAATCGAGCCCCACCATTAAGCAGTGTGTCTATCCTTTGGGATAGATACACGGTTTGTGGTGCGGTGCTCGTTTATATAAACTATTTGGGATGTGAAATCAGTTTGATTTCATATCTTAAAATTTTCAAACTTAAATTTTTTTTCAAAATCAAATGCTACTTTCTAAATTATATATATATATTTAAATCAAATTTAAAATCTAAAATTCACCGACAATTTCTGTTAGGCGACCCCCTTTTCAAAATAAAACACACAACCTAAAAATATGCCGACAGAGAGATAGAGAGAAAGAGGGAGAGAGAGAGAGGAAGCATGAGGTAGAGAGATGGAGAGAAGAAGTGAGAGTGGGATAAAGAGAGAAAGGGAGAAAGAATGTTTTTGTGTGTGAGTCAGAGATAGTGAGAGATAGGTAAATAGTGAGAGAGGTTGAAAGAGAGTGAGAGAGGTGGTGGGAGAGTGGGTGAGAGAAGAGCTACATAATTGGAGCAAAGCGTAGAGAGATAAACCAAATAGAAAAAAAAAGAAGTGTGAGAGAAGACACATAATGAGAGAGATAAAGTAAGATAAGCCTGAAAGAAGAGGCATAGTACGAGAGAGGGACAAAGACAGAGAGCGAGAGGGAGAGAGTTAAAAAAAGAGATTGGGAGAGAAAGAGAGAGAATGAGAGCAAGTGCGAGAGAGAGATAAGAAGGGGGAGTAAGAAAGAGAAGACAGAGAAAGAGATAGTAAAAGGGGAGACAAAGAAAAAAGAGTGAGATAGGGTAAGAGCAGAGAAACTGAGACTAAAAAAGCAAGAGAGAGAGATATATATATCTTGAAATAGGGAGAATGCGAGAAAGAGGCAGAGAGAGGTAGAGTAAGCAAGAGAGAGAACTTGGGAGATTTAGTTAAAGAGTGAGATAAAGGGAGAGAACCAGAGAGAAAGTGAATTAGAATTTTAGTTAAAGAAAAGAAAGGTGCAAGGGTGAGACAAAAGGATAGAGTTAAAGTGAGAGAGAACGAAAGAAAGAGAGAGAAATAGGTACATATAGTGAAGGAGAGAGCACAAGAATGAGAGCAAGGGAGAGGGAGAAAGATCTATAGAGAGAGACAGGAGGATAGAGAGTATGAGAGAGAGGGAGAGTGACAACAAGAAGGCAACAAGGCTTTTGCTTTATGTTTCATGTTATTTGTCTCTCTATCTTTGAAGCTCAGTAAGTCACTTCTATTACTCTCTTCTCTCATTATAGTAGATGTCTCTCTATCACTCACTTTTCTAGCACTCTCTCTCATAATTTTCTACTATCACTTTCACTCTTCCTCCCTTTTTCCCTTCTTGCTCAACTTTTTTATGCTCTATAATATTTCTAATTCTATCTTTCTCCCTCTCTCTCTCTTGCATCTTTCCTTCTATCTTGCATCTCTCTCTCCCTCTTTCTCTCTATCACTCACGTACTCGTTGGTTCTCTCTATCCTTTCTCTCACCTCTCTCAATCTCCTACACTCTCTCTCCCACTCAAGCATAATAAAGAGCTAGAGATAAATTGAGATAGAGAGAGATGAAAGATCAAAAGAAGATAGAGTGAAGATTAAGAGTGGAAGAGATTAATTGAGGAAGTCGAAGAGAGAGAGAGAGGGAAAGTGAGAGCGAGAAAAGAGTGTGAGAAAGAGTGCGATAGAGAGGGAGGGAATGAGCAAGAGAGGGAGAGAGGGTAAATGAGGGAGAGATAGATATAGGGAGAGATTAAGATAGGGGATAGAATAAAGGGAGGTAGAGGATGGGAAAGAGAGCTAGAGAGTGAGAGAAAGAAATAGTGAGAGAAATTGAGAAATAAGTGTGGGAGAGTGAGATAAAGAGGAGAGAGATATAAAATATAGAGGGTAAGAGATGTGTGAGTGATACAGGGAGAGAGATTGTATGAGATAAGGAGAGATTTAGGTAGATGGAGAATGGGATGGAGAGGAAGGAAGAGGAGGGGAGAACGAAATGGGAGAAAGATAGAGAGGGTGAGAGCTAGAGGAGTAGAACAAGATAGAGCGAATGAGACATAGACATGGAGAAGAAATAGTGGGAGAGAAGAGAGGGGACATAGTGAGACAAAGAGAGAGAAAGAGAGCAGGAGAGAGGGAAGAGGGAGAGAGAGAGAGAGAGAGAGAGAGATGTGTTAGAAGGATAATGAGATAAAGAAGAAGGGAGAAGTGTGGGAGAGAAAATGAGCCAAAGGGGGAGGGATAAAGGAGGTAGAGATAAAGTTAGAGAGAGGACAAGGAAGTCAGAAAAAGAAAGAGGGAGAGATATTTGTGTGGTGGAGACAGAGTGGGAACTAGAAATATAAAAGTAAGAGAGAGAAAAAGGAAATGAGAGAAGAGAGTGTGGGGATAGAGTATGTGAGAGAGATAGGACAGAAAGAGTGTGTGTGTGCATGAAGGAGAGGAAGAGAGAGTGAGAGAGGGAGAGAGAGGGAAAGACGATGGATATATAGTAAGAGAGAGTGATAGAAGGAGAGAGGGAGGGGAATGGATGAATAAGGATAGAGTGAGGGGGGAAATAAAGAGAGCTAGGGGTAGTAGAGAGGGAGAGGAGAGAAGAGAGAAGAGAAAGTGAGTGAGAGGGAACACAAGGGGGACAGATAGAGAGGTTGTCAGATATCAAGATAAAAATGGGGAGAAATAGAGAGTGAAAGAGAGTAACAGAGAGGGACTAAAAAGAGAGAAACGTGAAGGAAATGAGAGAGAGAGATAATAGTAGTGAGAGAGGCAAGAGAAAGAGCGATAGAGAGAGAGAGAGAATGTGGGTAAATATCAATAGAGAAACAAAAAGTGGGAGAATAGAAAGTGAGTGAGGGAGGAGTGAGATAAAGGGATAGAGAGCTGGAGAAGAAGTGACAAGAATGAGAGATATATAGAGGTGGAGACAGTGATGAAGGAGCACATAAAGAGAGATTGAGAAAGGTGGAATGGATGCAAGAGAGAGAAGAGAATGTGAGAAGAGAAAAAATGGAAAGAGAAATATAGGACGATGATTAGAGAGAGGGTGATCGAGATGGAGAGGGAGGAAGATAGAGGAGAAGTGTGAGGTGGAGAGCCAATGAGGGGGTGAGAGAGAAATTGTGAGAGAGATTGAGAGCAAGAGTGTGGGAGAGAGGGACAAAGAGTGTTATTTTGGAAAAGGAGAGAGGGAGAAAAATCAAAATAGCAAGAGAATTTTCGGAAGAGTGAGCGATGGATAAAAGTAGAGGAGAGAGAGAGATATAGTGAGATAAAGATTGTGAGAGAGAGATAAGTAAGAGTGTGTGTGAGGCATAAAACGAGGGAGTGGGAGGGAGAAACAGAGATGGAGGAAGGAAAATGTAGGGAGGGAGAAATAGAGAGTGAGTGTGCATGTGAAACAGACAAAAAGTAAGAGGATAGAGAGAAATAAGAGGAGTTAAAGTAAGAGAGCAAGAGAGGGAGGGAATGAAAGAACAAGAGAGTGGGAGATACGGGGTGAGAGAGAAGAGGAGAGAAAATGTGAGATTAGTTGAGCAAGAGAGAAAGGGAGGGAAAGAGGGAGAAATAGAAAAATGAGAGGAAGGGGGAGAGGGGAAGAGAGGGGGAGAGAGGGAGAGAAACATAAAGAGAGACGAGGGACATGAAAAGAGAGACTGTACTATAGAGATGGAGTGGGGGGATAGAATGAGCAAGTTGGGAGCGATAGATGAATAATGTGAGAGATTGAGAGCGGGAGAGAGAGAGGCAAAGATGGAGAGATGGAGGGGGTGAGTGAGATAAAGGATGAAGAGAGAGAGATAGAAATAAAGGGAGAGAAGGAATAAGAGCAAGAGAAATTGAGGAGGAGTGAGCTAGGAGAAAAGTAGAACGAGAGAGAGGGAGATGTAGTGAGATAGAGTTTATGAGAGAGAGAGAGACATGGAAAGAAGTGAGAGTGAGCTAGAGATGGAGGAGTGAGGAGGGGACGGTGAGAAAGTATTTGTGTGTGTGAGAGAGAAACAGTGAGAGAGAACAATAGAGTCAGAGATATTGCAAAGAGAGAGAGAATGAACGAAAGAGTAAAAGAGAAATAATGAGTGAAAAATGGAGCAAAAAGAGATAAAATAGATAAAGGAGAGGGAGAACAACGAGAGATAGATACAAAAAGAGAGACAGAGAGTGCAATCACAAAGAGTGAGAGGAAGAGGGAAAGGGATAGAGAGAGGAAGAAGGAGATAAACTGGTAAAAAAAGTGAGATTGAGATATATAGAGAAATAAGAGTTAGATAGAGATAACAAGAGAAGATAGAGAAAAGATTAATTATAAAAGATTTTGGGAGGGAGAGTGAGAAAGAGAAAGAGAGGTAGTGAGATAGAGAAGACCAGGAGAGCGAGTGGAGATAGATAGAGAAGGAGGGGAGATAGAGACAAGAGAGTGAGAAAAAGAGGGGGGGTGAGCTATAAAATGAGGGTGAGTGAGGGGATGTGTGATAGAGAGAGGAATAATATTTTGGGCGAGCAAGAGATAGAGGGAATGTGAGAGAGAAAGATGTGGGATAGAGCAAGAGATAGATAACATGAGTGAGAGATAGAAAATGAGAGTGTTAGTGTTTTTGAGAGAGACTCAGAATGAGAGAGACAAAGAAGGTGTGAGATTAAAATGGAGAAGTGGG
Source organism: Papilionanthe hookeriana x Papilionanthe teres (assembly GCA_022702705.1). Classification (NCBI taxonomy): domain Eukaryota; kingdom Viridiplantae; phylum Streptophyta; class Magnoliopsida; order Asparagales; family Orchidaceae; genus Papilionanthe; species Papilionanthe hookeriana x Papilionanthe teres. Next base: position 146,437,473 of record CM040426.1, read on the forward strand.
AGAGAGGGGAGAGGGAAAAGAACAAGGGAGAGAGCAAGAGAGATAGAAGAGATAAAGAGAGGGAGAGAGAGTTTGTGAGCAACATAGAGGTAACAAGAGTGAGAGGGAGGGGTTAGAGAAGGTAGTGCGAAAGAGTGTGAAATATAGGGAAAGAGGTGTGAGGGAGAAAGGAAGAGAGATGAAATAGAGAGAATAAGTGAAAGATGGAGAGAGTGAGAGATATGAAGAGTGAAGAGAGAGGGAGACAGACATTGAGATTACTAGGGAAAATCATATAGAGGGAGAGAGAGTGAGCGAACATGGTTAAATGAGTGTGAGAATTGTTGGAGGGTTGTAGAGTGTGAGAGAAAATTGGAGAGTGGAGGGAAAATATAGACTAAAAGAAATAGAAAGGGAGGAAGTGAGAGAGTGAGAGTGAGTGAGGGACAGAGAAAAGATTGATAGAGAGAGGGAGGGAGGGAGAGAAAGACACAGAGTAGGAGAGAGAATAAGATAGAGAATGAGAGAAAGAGGAAGGTATATAGAGTATGAAAAAGACCATGATGTTGATAAAGAGATCGATGTTAAAGGAAGAGAGAGAATTAAGAGCAAGGTAATATAGAGTAAGAGCAAGTGTGAAGAAAATAAAAAAAGGAAAGAGAGATAAGGATAGAAGGAGGGCAAAACGAAGGCAGGAAGACACTGAGACAAGAGAGATTAAGAAAAGAGTTGGAGGGAGTGAGGGGGAAGAGAGAGGTATAGAAATAGAGAGTGAGAAAAAAGTAAGATAAAGAAGACAGTGAGAGGAGAGAGGGGAGAGGGAGAGTGATCAAAAGTGCTCGAGGGGGATGAAAGCATGAGAGTGTGAGACAGAAGAGAAAGAGACGGAGAGACACTATAAGAGAGAAGAGAAAGCTAGAGAAGACAGAGAATACACAAATAAGGTAAATTAAGTGAATGAAAAGATAGTGAAAAAATGATAGAAAGGGTGAAATATATATACTAAAGAGAAAGATGGAAAGAGAGAGTGAATGGCATAGAGAACGAGAGAGGAAGAAAGGGAAAGAGAAAGATATGAAGAGAGGAATGGAGGGACGAAGGGGAGAGAGAGAGAAAGAGAGGGAAGGAGTCAGAGAGTAAGAGTTAATAGATAGAGTGGAGGGATAAGTGAGAGGGCGAGAGAGATTGAATGAGCGATGGAGGGAGAGTGAGAGAGAGATCAAGTGTGTGAAAGGGGAGAAAGAGAGAGAGCGAGTGTGCGAGAGCCAGAGAGAGAGAGAGAGAGAGAGAGAGAGAGAGAGAGAGAGAGAGAGAGAGAGCTAGATTGAGTAAGATAGTTAAAGAAAGAAGCGCTAGAGAGAGGGAGAAAAAATGATGTAGTGATAAAGAGAGAGTGTGAGGGAGGGAGGGAAAAAAAGAGAGAAAAATGTGTGAGGGATATAGAGTGAATGAGATGAGAAAGAAGATAGAGTAAGAGAAAGAAGAGAGACATAGAGAGATAAAGGGAGGCGATGAGTGAGAAAATGAGAAGCAGTGTAAGAGAAAAGAGAGAAAGAGATAGTGTGTGTGAGAAATAGTAGACCTAGAGAGTGTAAGATAGGGAAGGATAGACATAGATATAAGAGAAAGCAATAGAAGAGAGCTAGAGAGTGGAAGAGAGAAGCGAGAGAAATTGGAGAGTGGGATAGGGAGTGGAAGAGGCATAGATACAATAATAATCAAACATTGAGAGAGAGTGACGTAGAGAAGAGAAGATAAAGTTGGAGAGAAGGAGAGAAAGAAGAGGAGATAAAAAGGAATGGATGGTGGGAGCAAAATACAGAGATGATGAGAGATTCATGATAAAGAGAGTGAAAGAGAGTTAAACACGGTGAAAGAGCAAGTAAGAAAGTGTAAGAGAGAGGGAGAGAGCAAAAAAAGAGAGCGAAAGAAGATATAAAGAGAGAGAGAGAGAGTGACAGAGGGAGATAGAGATGCAAAGTAAGCAAGCTAGAGAAAGAAGTATAAAGAATAGCTAGAGAGAGATAATAATAGGGGAGAGATTAAGAAAGTTATTGTAAGTATGATTTAAAGTGTAAGAGAGCTGGAGAGTGAGCGGAGTAAGAGAGAAAACATAGAAAAATAGAGCCAGAGAGAGAGAAAAAGAGAGAGAAGAGATGGTGAGAGATTGAGAGAGGGAGAGAGGAACAATGAGAGAAATAAAGAGAGAGAAAATAAAAAAGAAATTGTAAGGGAGAGATAGGGATAAAAGTGGTGAAGGGGTAAGTGAGAGGGAGGGAGAAGAGGGAGAGAGAAAATGAGAGAAAAAAAGAATGTGGGAAAGAAAGAGGGATAAAGGAAGAGAGATTGCAAGAGAGAGAGGTAGGGAGAGAGTGAGGAAGGGGGATTGGGGGAGGGCGAGAGATGGAGGGATGGAGAAAGCAAGACAGGTGGAGAGACAACAAGAGAGAGGGAGAGAGATTGAATGTGTGTGTTTAAGAGAGTGAGAGATATAGAGAGAAAGAGATAGAATGACGATTAAGATAGTGAGATAAAGAGAGAGAAGTGTGAGTGAGATTTAGCAACAGTGAGAAAGCTGAGAGGGAGATAATAGAAAGCAAGAGAGAGGGAGGGGTAACAAGAGAAAATAGAGTGGGAAGTGGAGGGATAGAAAAGGCGGAGAGGAGGTAAACAGGCGAAGGAGAGGAGAGAGAGTAGAAGAGTAAGGGAAGAGAGAGAGGCGAGAGAGAAAAGGAAGAAGAGAAAATTAAAGAAGAGAGATTGAGAAAGAGAGAGAGTGAAATAGAGAGAGAGAGAGAGAGGAGGGATAAAATGAAGGAGAGAGCTTGAGAGAGATAGTGAAAGAGAGAGGGAGAGGGAGAGGGTGAGATTGGGAGAGAGAATGATAGTGATAGAGAATAGGAAGAGTGAGGGACAAAGAGAGAATAGAAAGAGTGAGACAGAAGAGAGAGATAAGAGAGGAAGTAGAAAAAGAAATAGAGAGTGAGAAAAGTGAGAGAAAGAATGAGACTAAGTGAAGGTGTGAGGGGAAGAGAGAGGGTGAGTGATAGTAAGGAGGTAATAGTAGGGAAAGAGAAGAGAAAGAAATAATAAAAGTAGGAGAAAGATAAGAAAGAGGGAGGGAAAAAGAAAGAGAGAGGAGATAGATGAAGGGAGTTATGAGAGAAAGCAAGTGAGACCAAGTTAGATGAAAGAGGGAAGAAAATGAGAGATAAGAGAGAGAGTAAGGATATGGTAGGAGTAAGTAAATAAGACATATTAAGAAAGAAAGAGGTAAGAAGAAAGGGATGGAGGGGTTAGGGAGACGGAGGAAGGGTGAGAGTTTGAGAGAGATTGAGCGATATAGAGAGTAGATGGAGGTGGAGAGAGTGAGAGAGTGAAAAGCATGAGAATGACAAAGAGAAGGAAAAGAATGAGAGAAAGAGAGAAGAGATCCATGAGAGAGCTAAAGAAAAAGAGTGAGATGGAGGGAGAGAATGAAAGATGATGCGACTGAGAGAGAGAGGGTTGAAAGCATGTCTGAGAGTTATGGAGAGGGAGAGCGAGGGAGAAAGTATGAGAAAGAGATAGAGGGAGGGTTTCAGAGAGACAAAGGGAAGGACTAAGGGAGGGTAAGAGAGATTTTGGGACGGAAAGAGGCCAAGAGAGAGAAGTGTGAGAGAGAGAAGAGAATGGAAAGATTGAGGAAGAAGAAGATACAATGAGTGAGAGAGTAGGTTAGAGATAGAGTGAATGAAGTGGAGAAAGGGAGAGAGTGAGAGATAAAGAGTTTGAGGGTGAAAGAGGGAAGAGAAATGAGAGAAGAGAGGGATGGAGCGGGAGGCAAAGTGTGGGAGTGAGGGAGATAAATAGAGTGAAGGAGAGACAAATAAAGAAAGAAGGGAGAGTGAGTGATCTATGAAAATAAAAAGAGTGAGGGATAGAGTTAGAGAATGAGATAAAGATTGTGATGGAGAGAGAGGGAGAACGTAGGTCACAGGAACAGGGAAAGAATGGAGGGTGAGAATGTGAAAATGTGGAGTGAGATAGAAAGTGAGAGAGAAAAACAAAACAAGACAGATATTGCAAGGAAGATAAGAAGAGTCAGGGAGACATAACGAGGGAGAGGGAGTGTAGCAGGGGTTGGGTAAAATGGATCAAGATGGAGGAATGGAGAAAACAAAATGGAGAGAGAGAGAGAGAGAGATAAAATGTGTGAGAGAAAGAGAGAAAGAGTGAGAAAGGAAGGGAGGGGGAGAGAGAGAGAGAGAGAGAGAGAGAGAGAGAGTTAGGGAGGGAGGCTATGAGAGAGACTACAAAATGAGGGGTGGTAAAGAAGAGAGAGAGAGAAATTTAGATAAATGAGAGAGAGAGAGTAAAGATAGTAACAAGACAGCAAAAGTGTTAGGGATTGTAAGGGAGAGAGAAACTTTGAGAGAGAATGAGAAAAAGATAGTTAGTGAGTGAGCATGATAGAGGGAGAGGGGGCCAGACATTAAGAGAGCTAGAGGAAGAGGTGGATATATTTAAAGAGAGTGGAAGAGAAAAGGAAGAGTTACGAAGAGGGAGAGTGATATAGATAGAAAAAAGAGAGAGAGAGAAGATATGGAGAGTTAAGGAGAAATAGAGACTGTGGAAGGGAATGAGAGAATGAGGTACATAAATTTAAAGAGAGAGAAGAAGAGTGAGATTGGGGTAGAGGGAGAAAGAGCCGTAAAGAGTGTGCGGCTTATTTGTGTTTTATTTTGAAAAAGGGGGGTCGCCTACAGAAGTTGTCGGTGAATTTTAAATTTTAAATTTAATTTAAATATATATATAATTTAGAAAGTTGCATTTGATTTTAAAAATAACTTTAAATTTGAATGTTTTAAATTATGAAATCAAACCGATCTTACATCCCGAAAAGTTTATATAAACAAGCACCGCACCACAAATCGTGTATTTATCCCGAGGAATAGACACACTGCTTGATGATGGGGCTTGATTAAGTAAACTAAAGATTTGTGACATCCGTTTGGTCTGTGAACCAATTTTATAAGCTGACAAGTTCCCCTACTTAATATAAAGGAATTAAGCAGGGTTTATATTACCTGGGTTCTTAAAGTTCTCTATAAATGACAGGAATCATTTAAGAAAACTCTCGATAATGATCAGTGGTTTTGCTCTCAAAAATTTCAAAGTTTAAGGTTTTCAAACAATTGAATTTTGGAATTTCAATAGGGAATGGATCAAATTTAGGACGATTTATTTTGGGAATTCAAGGGAAGAGAAGTAGGAGAAGTTGAAGATCCAAGAAGAATTTTGGCAACTTCCCAAACTATCCTATTATTTGGCTTCGAGTTTAAGAACATTATTTAATGTTGCAATCCTGCCAATTTTAATTAATTAAGACTTATGTTTGTATGACATAATCACACAAATAGCCTCGAAGATGTGAGGGTTTATGTCGTATCAAGCGACTACCTCAGAGTCCTAAGACCGGTTAGGGCTTAATTTGGATAACATGATTATACAAATGCCTAACGAAAAGTTGAGGATTTATGTTGCACTAAGTAAACTACCTCGAAATCCTATGGCTTTGTTGTTTAAAACTAGGAAAGGTTTTGCTGAAGTAGATTCAAGTTTTGCTGATGACGATGGCCGTGCTGCCCACCATGCTCCAAGCTCCTTGTTGTTGCTGAGGTTTAGTTTTAGACGGTGAAAATCAGGGGATGTGAAAAGTGTCTTGGTTTAGAGAAAATCTTAAAATCCAAGTGTTTTTTAATGTTTTAATTAAAACAAATCTTAAAGTTGATTATAACAACACCGGTTAGGATCCCACAGTTCTATCATTCCGGCATCATTATTTTTATCTGATTCACATAGTCCAGATGAATTTGCTAAACTCAACTGAATGAGTTCCACACTTTCATTTAGACCGTGGGAAATCCCGTTAGCAACACATAGGTTACATAATCTGAGATATTCCTGATCATCCAACGAAACATTTTAATTTTAGTTGTAATTGCAATTTTGTTGTTTTGTTTGTGAATAAATTTTGAGTTGTTTTATATTTTGGAATGTTGTGGCGGTGAATTTTATCTTGTGATGACTTTTAATTTAGTTTTGGTTTCAGTTTTGTGGCTATCCTATAAGTTTTGGTTTTCATGCAACAATTGTTTTACCATGCAAGAAAATTAAAATGCAACACATGTAGGTAAATTGCAACAAAGTAAAAGCGTACCTGGAGGGTCTTCCCGTCATCCCAAGCTACACTTAAAACACATGTTAGAGCATTTAAACATATTTTTGCAAAAATACCTAGGTAAAGCTATGGGAAAGGGTTTTGGTTGTCTACCAGAATCTTAATCCTATTGCTAGTCATTTCCTATGACGTCTAGGTTGTTGGTTTGGTTTAAGGATGATTTTCTTCACCAAAGAACAACTAAGTTTAATTATTCTTCTAAAACACCCCATCGTATCGAGGAAGTGTTTAAGACGAGTCTTAAACATCTTTTCAATTCTTCTGGGATTATTTTGAGTTCAAATGAATTTTATTGTATTGGTGAATTAATCATCAAATGATTTTAACTTTGTTTTGTTTCTTGCTTGGTGAACTTAGGACATTTGAATATCTTATGTGTGAAGTGACACTTCACTTGATGCTTCATTTAAGAGTTATAACAACAAAAGCCTTTTAAGGGCAAAGTAATAAATATTTTAATGATTTAATTTGATTTGATTTAATTATAAAAATTTATTAATGATTATTAAGTTTGGAATAGGGTTCGAGTTATTTTATATTTAATTTAAATCTTTACACTTTAAGTGATATTATATTTCAGATTAACTTTTCATGTTTTAATTTTACTTATATTGAAAAAGGTGTTGAAATCTTTCATATGTTTTGATTTAACTCTTACTGATTTCATTTAGGTTTGTTGTTAAGTGACGTTAATTTAATTTAATTTAATTTAATTTGATTTAATTTAATTTAATTTAGTTTTATTTAATTTAATTTAATTTTAATTTAATTTTAACTTAATTTAATTTAATTTAATTTTAATTTCAATATTTTTAATTTAATTTAATTTAATTGTTAAGGTGTTAATTTAATTTAATTTAAACTTTGACTTGACTTAATTTAATTTAATTTAATTTAACTCCAAGATTTTAAATTTAATTTTAATTACTGGACCATTTAACATTTTAAGTTTTAATTCATTTAAGCGTTATCTTCTTTTAATTTTTAATTTATTTAGTTTGGATTATTATTTTAATTTTTAATTAAGAACTAAATATTATTGAAGTGACTTATTTAGGGATTTTTAAATTAAAGAATAAATATCCTCTTAATAATATCCCTATTTTAATAATCCAAATTTTAAATATATTCTTTCAAAAATTTAATTTATTTAATTAATTAGAGTTTCATTTTGATATTTTCAAAGTGTTTAATGGGTTTCTACCCTTTTAATTTCCATAAGTTTCAATCATCTAAGAGAAAAATAAAATCAAATATTTTACCCTCCATTTTGATTAAACCTAAAGTTTTAATTAAGGGTTAAAATTCTTTAATTACCTTTATGCCCTTTTGGGCTTATTTATTTCATAACTCACTAAATTAAGCTCAAATGAATTTAAAATATTTATGTCACCTCACTCACATGTCAATTAAGACATTAGAGGAGAAAATGTGATTTTTCTGACTTTAATTTATTTATATAATTATTTTTAGTAGAAAATAGGGGTTTTCAAAGAAAATTCAACAACATGACCAAGGTAAAGTTTCTGTCCTTAAGAAAATTATGGGATGTTTCGAATGACCAAAGAACCACATGAACCAATTTTGGTGATTTTTTGAACTATATTTTATTTATTATAATTAATTTGAGTTTTAGAGTATTAATTAATTTTAAAATAAAATAAAATTTGAAAAATAGATTTTATATTTTTCTTAAATTTCTCTAACCTCAAGGAGTCCAGAGAGACAAATTTTATAATTTTCTGATTTTTCTTTGATTTATTAGAGTTATTTTAGTGAAAAAGGTTGAAAATTCATTTTTTTAATATTAAAAATTACATTAAGCCTTTAACATTCAATATCTTATCCTAGGGACTTAGGAAAAATATTTGGTTTGTTCCTAAGTTATTAGGAGTCAAAATGTGACATTTTTATGATTCTTAATATTTTTGTGATTTTTATTATTTTTTTAATTATTAAAATTTTTAAATATTGTGAAAAATCAACTTTTAGAAAATTCCAATTTTAATTTTCCTGAACTCCCCTAATATCAGAGAAGATCCAAAACCATTTTTGTGAATTTTTGAAAAGTATTTTTGGAATTATGAATTGTTAAAGTTCCATTTTGCTTATGAGGCTTAATCAATCCATTTGGTGGGGTTAATCAAGTCCAATTGATTTCAAAATTTTATGTAAGGTTTCTCTGACCCTAAAGAGCAATGGAGAATTTTTTTCAAGTCAATTTGGTGTGTGGTTAACCTTAATTAATTCAAATTCAATTTTGGGAGTTTGGGCCAATTAAGGTTATTATGAATGATTTAACTCAAAATATATTTTTCATAGTGTCCCCTGGTCCTAAGAAATACCACCAAATTTTCCTAGAATTTATTTTACAACATGATAATTATTGGAATGAGAATACCTAAAACAGTGACATGAACTTGAAAAATCAATAACTTTTCACAGAGATGGCCTCTGACCTTGAAAAAATCAGGGAATGTTCCCAAGATCTGAGGCTTCAAAAGCCCTATGGTTTCATGCCATGGTGAATTGTCTATGCAAATGGAGAATCAAAACATTAAAAAGAGTAAATAAATTATTAAAAATAAAATACTCATCAAATTAACTTGATTTCTTTTCCACATTATTCTCCTCTGTTCACTGAGAAAGAGGGTATTTTTCTTTTATTTTTGTGATTTTTCTATGCAAAGATATGAATTTTTGAAGTTATGGTATTTAAATAAATCCAAAACAATCCTAATTTTCTACTTATCCGACTCAGCACCGCTTCATCCTTGTCCGGACCAAAAGCCCACGCGTTGCTCCGTGATTCAGCGTTGCCATCTGTGTCGGTGCTACGGGGGCCAGCCATTCACATACCATTATGTTGTCCGGCTTGATCTCGACCGTCCGCTTGATACACGAGCGATCCAACGGCTCCTGGTCATTGTCTCCGACTGGTGTGCACCCGTGACCGTCCACACTAAAACCTTAAGATCTCACTCGATTCTCCATGGATTTTTGCGTTCTTATACTCTATCGATTCGTCTTGAAGAGAAGAACACATCTATATGGTTAAGGTTCATTGAAATCAACTCAAACTAAGTGGAGAATCTCCAGGAGCTCGAGAGGAAGAGTGAGTTCATACCTTTGCTCAGAGAAGTGATGCTTCAATCTGAGGGTTGTGTCACCTTCGATTGAGTTCAAGCAAGCTCCAGATGAAGTCTCTTGCTCTGGGGAAATGTCTAGGTACAAAAGTGACCAAGGCCGATCACAAAGCTTGGAGGCTGGAAGCAATGGCTGGCCTGGTGAGGGGGCTTTTGCTGGGGAACTTCTCCTCTTAGTCTGGTGAAGGTGTAGAGTCAATCAATTTGAAGATTGGCTCACTGTGGTGAAGTGTCCTTGTTTTGGACTTGAATTTCAACTCCAAAATTAGACTCACAGAGAGGGCTTTAGGGTTGGATTTCAGTGGGGATCAAATTCTCTATTTCTGGAGAGGGATCTGGAGTGATTTTGGCAGAGTTTTGGTAAGGTTTGGTTCAACACCTTGTTTGGCCGAGAGGGTGGTAGGTTTAAATAGACATGGTTGGAGGGCTTCCCAAGGGGGTTTGATGCTTGTGATTAGCTGCTCTATGTAAGAGATGAATAGCCATGGTGTTCAATTGGACTGGGACAACTCAGCAAGGAAGAATTAAAAATTTTGGCTCACATGGAGCTCTCGGCCATGGCCTTTTCCGGCGACCCAGGTGGCTAGCCGGCAGGGTTAGGTTACCATCATGATCAGAAGGATCAGGGGTTGGCAATGGTGCAGTCAATTAGCCATGGACATGTGTAAAGAGTTTAGCTTTTAGTGGTATGGGGAGAGGGGTGATTTTGGATCCAAATGGGTCAAGTCATGCAAATGGGTTGGGTTCACCTCTCTAAGCTCTGGTTTGGGCTGAGGCAGGTCAGGTGAGTCAGCTAGATTAGTGGGGAGAAGTCACTATCCAAGCATGTTTAAATTTAAACATAGTTTAGGGGAAGCATGAAAAGGTTTAATCACCTTTAAGAGAATCCTTAAAGAGGGTCCCCCTCTTGCCATTTATGGGATGGTCACATGTAAAACTTCTCATGACTTTACATGGGGCTTAAAGATGGCTTCATGGCTTCATTTGGGCTTGGGGATGGCTTAGTCAATTTAATTAGAATGGATTTTAGGAATTTTGGCATTTTGATGGGAATTTGGATAAAGCCTAATTTAGAATGATTTAATCATAGGTTTTAAACTTTAGGGAATGATTTTATCAAGTGTATGATGAGAAGGAATTGTCATGTGGGCTTTGGATGAATTTTTGGGCTTTTGGGTTTGGTGGAAGTGGGCTATTTAAAAGGCTTAATTGGGTGGGCCTTTATATTTTAAATGGACTTTTGGATGAAGAATTTTGTGAAAGACCATGCAAAATAAATGTTGGGTTTAGTTTAGGGGTGTTTCATGAATGGTTTGGAATCAATTTGGTGTTATTTGGAGTAGAATTGGGTTGAATTTGGGCTTTTTTTGGTAAAGGAGCCAAGGTTAGCCAAATTGGGCTAACTTAGGCTAACTTGGGCTAAGGTTGGGCTAAGGTTGAATTTGGTGTAAAATTAATGTTGAAAAATGTTTATGGGAGTGTTACAAAGAGTTTTCAACTTTGGTTGGGCTCTAATTTTGGTATTTGGGCCCATTTGGGTTAGGTTTGGGCTTAGGTCAATTTAAGGGATTTTGGTTTTGGGATAGGTTTGGGTGGCGTTTAGGTTCAAATTTTGGGTAAATCAAGTTAGTTTTTTGTTTATGGGGATATTAGGAAGGCTTTAGAAAAGATTTGGGGCCAATTGGAGTTGAATTGGGCTAGGTTTGGGTTAGGTTTAGGTCATGAGTCAAAATTGGGCCTTAAGCCCCAAATTGGAATTGGGCCCAAATGTCAATAAAATTGGACATAGATTTGGTCTAAATTGATATTGGGGATATTGAATTGAAGTTTAGAATTGAATTGAACCAAAATTGAGGTCAATTGGGGTGTTTTGGTTTGACATTACGTTCACTTGGGTTAAAAAATGGGTCAAATTGGGGTTTTGGTAGAAGTGGGGTAAATTGGTAAAATTTGCCCATGTTTTAGTTGAACAAAATGAAATTGAGAATATTTGGGATTTTCTAGAATTTTTTGGGAATTTTTAGAATTTTTTGATTTTTGGGGTAAAAGGGTATTTTGGTAATTTGGGGGGGGGGGGTTTAGGGGATTTTCTGGAAATTTTGGTATTTTTGGCAAAAGATGGTCAATTTGAGTGTTGGGAAGTGTTTAGGATTAATTTTGAGGAATCTTGGGTAATTTAGGTAATTTTTCAAATTTTGGGTCATTTCAAGGGTATTTGGTAGGTTTGGTAGGGTGCGGGGCCCCAGGGGTCAAAAACTGAAATTTTGAAAAAAAGAAGATTGATCAAGTGTGAGTGAAATGGAATCATTTTGGTTGAGCTATGAAGTCATATTAAGCCCATATGAGCCATGAGAGGACTCATTTCAGGCATTCACTATGTTGTTCTTAACCCTCTGAGCTAGTGGCTTAGGGGATAAGGACTATCCATATGAATTACCTACATGAGTTAGGAAGTCAAGTTGGGTGAGAGTGTGGTTTTAGGACTTGTAATGTTTGTCAGAGTGTAGTGTATGTGCAAGTCAACCCTCACCAGACCAGGCCATCCAAGGTATTCCTAAGGCCAAAAAGTCCTATAGGGAACTCATCCTTTAAACCTCCACATTTGATTTCAACCCTCTAGGTAATTAGGGGTCTACAACCAAGCTTGTGGGGTTTGCAGGGAGTTAAGAAGTAGTTTGAATTTTTAAATGGTGGGTTCCATTTCTAGTCCTCTAAGATTAGTCAAAGGAAAATCCTAAGGCTAGATCCTAAGTACTAAAGAGAGAAGCAAAAGACCTCACCAAAATTGAGGTCAACAGTGAGAGCGAGAAATGTTGACGATGAAGAAAAACTTGGATAAATCCTCAGCCTCCTTCCCTTTCTTTCTCTCCATCTTCTCTTCCTCTTCACTCTTATCTTCCCTCTCATCCCCTCTCTCACTTACTCTATCCATCCCTTCCCTCTCCATCCCTCTCTCTGCATCACTCTATCTCTCTCCTCTATCTTGCTTACTCGCTCTCTTGCTCTCTCGCTACCATGACTCTCCTGCCATCTCTCTCTTCTCTAACACTAAGCTCTCTTCTCTTTCTTTTCTCAATTTCTCTCTCCTCTACCTATCTCTCTCTTACGTACTCTCTTGCTCGCTCCCTCACCATACCTCTCTCTATCTATTTCTTTTCCTCTTTCTTCTCTTTCTCAATACTTCTGTCTCTCTCTCCCTCCAACCCTCCCCCTCTCTCAGTCTCACTCATTTTCATTTTTATTTATTTTTCCTTTTCCCCTTTCTATCTATCCTTCTCTCTCTCCTTTCCCTTTCTATCCCTCTCTCTTCACAGTTCCTTACTTCTTATACTCATCTCTATCTCCTTCTTTCTCTCACTCTCACTTCTTCTCTCTCCCTCTTGCCCTCTCTTTTTCTCTATCACTATCCCGTCCACTCTTTTATTCTTATCCTCTATCCTCCCACTATCACTCTCTCTTATCTATGTCTCTCTATCACTTTTAATCTTCTCACGCTTCTCACTCTTCTATCTTTCTCTTTCTCACACACATTCTCTTACTCACACCTTTCTTATCTATATCTCCAATTCTAATCCCCCCCTCTCTCTCTCTTTCTCTCTCCTACTTTCTCTTTTACTGTCTCCATTTTTCACACACTCTCTCTTGTTCTCTATCCATTTTTCTTGCACTCTCTTTCATGCTCTATCCCCACTCTTTCATGCTCTCTCTAAAAAAATTATCTCTATCACTTTCTCCCTCGTTCTCTCTATCATTAACGTACTTTCTACTTCTCTCTCTCTCTCTCTGTCTCTTGATCAAATAAACTCTCTCTCCATCTCACTTGAGCTCTCTCACTCTCTCTCACACGTGCACATTTTGTATCTCTATCTTCATTTCCCCACCCAATATTTTCCTCCCTGCATCTCTATCTCTTCCTTGCTCTCCCCTATCTCACACACCCTCTCACTTGGTTTATCTTCACCACACTCCCTCCCCCTAACACTCTCTCTGCCTAGCTCAATATCTCCTACTCTCTCTTCTTTTACCCCCTCTCAGTCTCTATCTATTTTCATCTCTATTTTTTTCTATCTCTCTCTCTCTCACTCTTCTTTATCTTTCTCCATCTTTCTATCTATCTCTCCCTTACTCTCATTCTCTCTGTCTCTCCCAATCTCTTTTTGAACTCCTCGCTCTTCATTTCTTTCTCCCCTTCTCTCTTTCCCTCGCATTATGTCTATTTTCTATACCTCTTCTCCCCTTTTCTTTTTGGTCTATCTCTCCATACTTATGCTCCTATTATGCAGCTCTCTCCCTCTTACTCTTTTCTCTCTCTTGCCCTCACTATCACTCTATATCAATCTATCTATCTCTCTCAATCTCTCTCTTTTTATCATTCTCTCTCCCTCTCTTTCCATCCCTCCCACCCTCTTCCTCTCTCTCATTTTCTCATTGCCTCTCCCTTCTTCTCTCATTCCATCTCTCTCTATTTCTCTCTTTTTTCGCTCCCTCCTATCGTTCTCTCTCACAGTATTTACTTATTCAATCACCTTCTTCCTCTGTTTCCCTCTCTCTTCTCTCTATCTCTTATTCACCTCCTTTCCCTCTTACTTCCTCTACATCTCTCAATCTCTCTCTTCCTCTCACATCCACTACTTCACTTCATCTCTCTCCCTTATTGTCCTGTCGGCATATTTATAGGTTTTGTGTTTTGAAAAGGGGTCGCCTACAGAAGTTGTCGGCCAATTTTAAATTTAATTTAAATATATATATAATTTTGAAAGTAATATTTGATTTTGAAAATAATTTTTAGTTTAAAAATTTTAAGATATGAAATCAAGCCGATCTTACATCCTAAATAGTTTATATAAACGACACCGCATCACAAACCATGTATCTATCCCGAAGAATAGACACACTCCTTGATGATGGGGCTCGATTAAATAAACTAGAAGATTTGTGACATCCTTTTGGTCTGCGAACCAATTTTATAAGCTGACAAGTTCCACTTCTTAATATAGAGGAATTAAGCAGGGTTATATTACCTGGGTTCTTAAAGTTCCCTATAAGGGCAAGCCCCTATAGTTAATTACATCTTAAATGAACGGAATCACTCAAGAAAACTCTCGATAATGATCAGTGGTTTTACTCTCAAGAATTTCAAAATTTAAGTTTTTCAAAGGATTGAATTCTAGAAATTTCAATAGGGAATAACTCAAATTTGGAACAGTTTATTTTAAGAATCTAAAGGAAGAGAAGTAGGGGATGTCACGGACACGAAGTAAACTTCGATGACTTCCCAACTATCCTATGGTTTGGCTTCAATTTGAGAGTTTATTTAATCTTATAATCCTGCCAAATTTAATTAATTAGGACTTATATTTGTATGACATAATCACACAAATAACCTCGAAGATGTGAGGGTTTATGTCGTACCGAACGACTACCTCGGAATCCTAAGACCGGTTAGGACTTAATTTGCATAAAATGATTATGCAAGTGTCTAACGAAAAGGTTGAGGATTTATGTTGCACTAGGCAAACTACCTCGAAATCCTATGGCTTGGTTATTTAATTCTAAGAATTTTTTTTTGATGTAGATTCCAGTTTTGCTGACGACGATGGCCGTGCTGCCCACTATGCTCCACGCTCCTTGTCGTTGCAGAGGTTTAATTTTAAAAGGTGAAAATCAGGATATGAGAGTAGTGTTTTGTTTTAGAAGAATTTTAAAGTTCAGGTATTTTTAATGTTTTATTAGGGGAATCTTAAAGTCGATTATAACAACACTGGTTAAGATCCCACGGTTCCATAATTTCGGCACCGTTATTTTTATCAGATTCACTTAGTCCAAATGAATTTTTTAACTCAACTGAATGAGTTCCACACTTTTATTTAGACTGTGGGAAATCCCGTTAGCAACACGTAGGTTACATCATCCGAGGTATTCCAGATCATCTAACAAGACGTTTTAATTTACTTATAGTTGTGGTTTTGTTGTTCTGTTTGTGATTAAATTTTGAGTTCTTTTATATTTTGAAATGTTGTGCCGGTGAATTTTATCTTGTTGTAACTTTTAATTTAGTTTTGAGTTTCAGTTTTGTGGCTCTCCTAAAGGTTTCAGTTTTCATGCAGGGTGTCAATCTTGTTTAACATGCAAGAAAAGTAAAGTGCAGTGCAGGTAAATAAATAAATTGAAATAAAATAAAAGTGTACCTGGAGGGTCTTCTCATAATTTCTAAGCTGTACTTGAAACACATGTTAGAGCATTTAAATATTTGCAAGGTAATACCTAGGTAATGCTAGGGGAAGGTATTGGTTGTCTACCAAAATCCTAATCCTATAGCTAGTCAATTCCTATGACGTCTAGGTTCTTGTGTTTCGTTAAGGATGATTTTCTTCATCAAAGAACAATTACGTTCGATTGTTCTTCTAAAACATCTCATCGTATTGAGAAAGTTCTTAGGATGGGTCCTAAACATCTTTTCAATACTTCTGAGATTATTTTGAGTCCAAATGAATTTTATTGTACTGGTGAATTAATCATCCAAAGTTTAGTTAAGTTTTGTCTCTTGCTCAGTGAACTAGGATGTTTGATTATCATATGAGTGAAGTGACATTTCACTTAATGCTTTAATTAAGAGCTATAATAATGAAAGCCTTTAGGGGGCAAATAAGTTTGTTAAAGAATTTAACCGCTTTGATTAAAGTTGAATTGATGATTTAGAATTATTTAATTTAGTTTCAAAAATTTGAGTTAATTTTCTCTTAAGTGTTTTAAACTATTTGAATTTAAAGATATGTTTAGATTATTCAATTTAATTAAACTTTTAATGATTTAAATTTAATTCGACTTAATTGTAACACCTTAGGTCAATTTTAATTGGTTTGATTTTTTTATGTTTTTAATTATGAATTGTCTTAAGGTTGATTATCTTTAATGTTTCACATTTGTTTTAGATTTGTTTTTTAAGTGATTTCCAATTAATTTTAACGTTTTAAATTTATTTCAATTTGATTATCAAATCACTTAATGTTTTAAGCTTTTTATTTAATTAAGGTTTATTTTCCTTTTAATTATTTAATTATTAATTTCAATTATCATTTTTGAGTTTTATTAAGAGTTGAATATTATTAAAGTGATTTATTTAGGGATTTTTAAATTAAAGAATTGATATCTTCTTAAATCATATCCCCAATCTTAATTTTAACTTATTCTTCCAAAATTCAAATTGTTTAATTAATTAAAATTTACTTTAAATATTTTTAAGATGATTAATGAGTTTCTACCCCTTAATTCCCTAGGTTTCAATCATCTAATGAAAATTTTAAAATCAGATATTTTACCCTCCCCTTGATTAAACCTAAATATTAATTAGGGTTAAAATTCTTTAATTACCTTTATGCCCCTTTTAAGCATGTTCATTTCATAACTCAGCAAATTAAGCATAAATAAACTTAAAACTTTTATGTCACTTCACTCACATATCAATTAAGACATTTGAGGAGAAAATGTGTTTTTTCTAAATTTAATTTAATTTATATATTTATTTTTATGAAAAATATGGGTTTTCAATGAAAATTCAACAACATGACCAAGCTAAGGTTTCTGTCCTTAGGAAAATTATAGGATGTTCCTACCGACCGGAGGGCCATTTAAACCAATTTTGCTGATTTTTTGAATTAAATTTTATTTATTATAATTATTTTATATTTTGGAGTATTAATTAATTATAAAATAGAATTGATGGCTGAAAAATGAATTTTATAGTTTTATAAATCTCTCTAACCTCAAGGAGTTCAGAGAAGCAAATTTTATATTTTTCTAATTTTGCTTTGATTTATTAGAATTAATTTAGAGAAAATGTGGGGAAATTCTTTTTTTAATATTAGAAATTGTCTTAAGCATTTAAAATTTAATATCTTAACCTAGAGACTTGGGAAAAAATTTGGATTTTTGTGATTTTTATTATTTTTAATTATTAAAATATTAAAATATGGTGAAAAATAAAGATTTTTAGAAAATTCTAATTTTAACTTTCTTAGACTCCTCTGATGTCAGAGAAGTCCCAAAACGAATTTGGTGAATTTTTTATATGTACTTTGGGAGTTGTGAATTTTTAAAGTTTCAATTTTGGTTTTATGTGACTTAATTAATCCATTTAGTGGATTAAATCATTTCCAATTGATTTCAAATTTTTATGTGGGACTCCTCTGACCCTAAAGATCAGTGAAGAATTATTTTCAAGTGATTTTGATGTATGCTTAGCCCTATTTAATTAAAATTCAGTTGTGAATGTTTAAGCTAATTAGGGTTATCCTTAATGAGTTAACTCAAAATATATTTTTCTTAGGGTCGCCTGGTCATAAGATACCTCCCCTAATTTTTCTAGGATTTATTGACCAATATGCTAATTATTGGAATTAAAAGGCCAAAACAGATACTTAAACTTGAAAAATCAATAACTTGCCATAGAGATGGCCTCTGGCCTCCCAAAATTTAGAGAATGTTTCCAAGAATAGAGGCTACAAAAGCTCTATGTTATCATGCCATGGTGAATTGTATAAATGAATGAAGAATTAAAATTCTGAAATCATTAAATAATTAACTAAAAATAAAATACTCATCAAAATAACTTAATTCTTTTTCCACATTGTTCTCCTCTGTTCACTGAGTAAGAGAGTATTTTTATTTTATTTTTGTGATTTTTCTACACATAGATATGGATTTTTAAAGTTTTAGGTATTTAAATAAATAGAAAATACCCTATTTATCTACTTAACCCAGTCAGTGCCGCGTCAACCACGGCAGCTCCGAAAGCCCAAGCGGCGCGCTCCTATTCGATGCCGCCATCTAAGTCAGCAGCCACGCATCCCGAGGTCTCGCTTCATCTCCTCATCTGGCTTGATCTGGATCATCCATTCAATAAACGCGCGATCTGACGGCTGCTGGTCATCGTCTCCGACCGGTGTGTCCCGAGAGCAGTCCACACTAAAACCCTAATATCTCCCTCATTTCTTAACCAATTTACATGAAATTTGATCCTGTGTGTTTGTCTAAACGAGAGCTACAAATCCATATGGCTAACATGCATTGAAATTAACTCAAATGAAATGAAGAATCACTGGAAGCTCTCGGGAAGGAGGAGTTCCATACCTTGGCTCTGAGAAGTGAAGCTTCAATCAGAGGGGCTTGGCACGTTCGTTGGAGCTAGAGGAGCCTAGGGATGAAGCCTCTAGCCCTGGTGAATTGTCTAGACCAGACTTCCACCGAGCTCGATTTCAAAGCTTGGCCGCTATAAGAAATGGCTGACCTGGAGAGGGGGCTTTTGTTGGGGAACTTCTTCTCTTAGTCTGGTGAAGGTGTAGGGTCAATCAATTTGAGGATTGGCTCACTGTAGTGAAGTGTCCTGTTTTTTGGGTGGATTGTGAGTTGAGAAATTGAGCTCGCAGAGGGGGTTTTAGGGCTGGATTTTAGTGGGGATCAAGTGCTCTGTGTTTGGAGAAGGGTCTGGAGTGATTTTGGCAGAGTTTTGGTAAGGTTTTGTTCAGCACCTCTTTTGGCCGAGAGGTGGTGGTGTTTAAATAGAGGTGGCTAAAGGGCTTCCCAGGGACAATTGGAGGCTGGTATCAGCTACTCAGTGGAGGAGAAGAACAGCCATGGTGTCCATTTGGGTTGGGACAACTCAGCTAGTGGGTTTAAATTTTTTGAAGCCAAATAAGGCTCTCGGCCTGGTGTTTTCCGGCGGCTGTGGTGGCTGGCCAGCCAGGCATGGGTCACCATCTGACTCAATGGGTTTAGGGCTGGAAGTTGGTGCAATCAATTAGGGTTTGACATGTGTAAAGGGTTTGATTTAAATGACATGGAGGGAAGCTCATTTTGAGCTTGGTTTGGTCAACTCATGCAAATGAGTTGGGTGCACCCTCCCATGACCTGGTTTTGGGCATAGGGAATCATTTGGGTCAGCTGAATTGGAGTGGTGAAGTCTCCATCCAAGGTGAAGTGGCTAAGCTTAGTTTAGAGTGTAACATGGATGAGATTAAAAATGCTAATGAAGGTTTAAGAAAGAGCCCCCTCTTCTTGTCATTAATGGCTTGGTGTGGTGACAAAGCTCTCATGGCTTCATATAGCTTGTGAATGGCTTCATTTGGCTTGCCCATGGCTTGGGAAAAGGTTGGCTTATTTTCATAAAAATGGGTTTTGGCATTTTTGATGAATTTTGGGGAAACTGGCATGTGGCTTGATTTGGA
Organism: Papilionanthe hookeriana x Papilionanthe teres; assembly: GCA_022702705.1. NCBI lineage: Eukaryota > Viridiplantae > Streptophyta > Magnoliopsida > Asparagales > Orchidaceae > Papilionanthe > Papilionanthe hookeriana x Papilionanthe teres. The sequence continues at coordinate 146,457,044 of CM040426.1, forward strand.
ATTATTTGATTATTGATTTAGGACTTAGGGATGATTTCAATTAAAAGGATGATGAAAGGAAATTTCATGTGGGCTTTGGAATAAGTCTTGGGCTTTTTGAAATCGTTTTGGATGGGCTTTTAAAATGGTTTAAGGAAGTGGGCTTTTAGGTTTTGAAATAAATTGATGGATGAAAATTTGTGAGGGGTTGTGTCAAATAAATGTTGGGATTGGTTTATGAGTGTGCCATGAGAACTTTAGAAGAGATTTGATGCTATTTGGAGTTGAAATGGGTTCAATTTGGGTCTTTTTGGTAATGAGGCCAAAGTAGATCAAATTGGGCTAACTTGGGTTAAGGTTGGACCAGTGTTGGGTTTGATGTAATGTTAATGTTGAAAAATGTTTATGGGGGTGTGACAAAGAGTTTTCAACTTTGGTTGGGCTTTGATTTTGAGATTTGGGCTCATTTGAGTTCATGATGGATTTAGGCCAAATTGGGGATTTTTGGTTTGGGTTAGGTTTGGGTGGAGCTTGGTTTCAAATTTGGGGCAAATCAAGTTAGATTTTTGTTTGTGGGGATGTTAGGAAGGTTTAGGAAAAGATTTGGGGTTAATTGGAGTTGAATTGGGTTGGTTTAGGCTAAGTTTAAGTCATGGGTTAAAATTGGGCTTTATGCTTCAAATTGAGATTGGATCCACATGTTGATGAAATTGGGTTTGGATTTGGTCTAAATTGGTATAGAATATATTAAATTGAAGTTTAGGATTGAATTGGATCAAAATTGAGGTCAATTGGAGTGGTTTGGTTGGACATTGGACTATCTTAGGTTAAAAATAGATCAAATTGGGGGTTTTGGTAAAAGTGGGCTAAATTGACAAAATTGGCTTATGGTGTAGTTGAACAAAATGAAATTGGAAATATTTTGGATTTTCTGAATTTTTGGAGTATTATGGGTATTTGGAGGGTATTGAGGGGGTATTTGGAAATGGATGATCAATTTGGGTGGGGGGAAATGTTTAAGATTGATTTTGAGGAATTTTGGGTACTTTAGATAATTTTGCATATTTTGGGCAATTTCAAGGGCATTTGGTAGGCTTGGTGGGTTTAGAGTCCCGGGGTCAAAAATTGAAATTTTGAAAAAATGAAGGTTGTGAAATGAAATCATTTTGGTTGAGCCATGAAGCCATATTAAGCTGACAAGAACCATGAGAGGACTCATCTTAGGCACTCAATATATTGTTCCTAACCCTCTTAACCAAGAGCTTAGGGTTGAGGACCATCCATATGAATTACCTACATGAGTCAGGGAGTCAAATTGGTTAAAGGTAGTTTTAGGGCTTTAGAATGTATGTGAAAATGTAGTGTGTGTGCAAGTCAACTTTCACCAGACAAGGCCACCCAGGGTAATCCTAAGGCCAAAGAGTCCTTTAGGAAACTCATACTTTAAACTTCCACATTTGATTTTAACCCTCCAAGTGGCTTAGGGGTTTACAATCAAACTTGTGGGGTTTGAAGGGAGCCAAAAAGTGCTTAAATTTCTAAGTGATGGGTCCCATTTCTAGTCCTCTAGAAAATACCTCATAAAAAATGAGGTCAACAAATGGACCCCCAAAAGATGAGGTGTGCTAACCAAGCACACCGCACGTATTGGCGTTGGCCAAAGATATCAACAAAACCGATACAGATGTCTAAGTGACACACTTAGAACGAAGCACAGAAAAATTTTCGCTGGGGAGTAACAGGTAAACCTCCAAGACTGAAGATCCCTAAACTCTCGCTGGGGAAAAGAAAAGGAAGTGAATTCCAGATCACATGATCTGGAGAAATTTGATTTAGATTTCGCTTCATCTTCTATTTCAAGTTTTAATGTTGAGTTTGTTTCGAGTTTCAATTTCGATTGAAGTTTATTTTAAAATCGATTCAGGAAAATTCTGAATTTGAAATGAGAATTGGAACCTAGGTTCCAACCTCGAGATTTTCAAAATGAACTGGAATTTAGGTACCAGCCTTGAAGTGAGAGTCGGAGTTTAAGTATTGATTGAAAAGGATGAGAATCAAAATTTAGATACTGATCTTGAAAAAAGAACTGGAATTTGGTACTAGTCTCGAAAGAGAGAATTGAAATTTAGTATCAATCTCGGAAAGAGAGTCGGAATTTGGTACCGACCTTGAAAGGAGAGAACTGGAATTTGGTACCAGTCTCGAAAGAGAGAATTGAAATTTGGTATCAATCTCGGAAAGAGAGTCAGAATTTGGTACCGACCTTAAAAGGAGAGAACTGGAATTTGGTACCAGTCTCGAAAGAGAGAATTGAAATTTGGTATCAATCTCGGAAAGAGAGTCAGAATTTGGTACCGACCTCGAAAGGAGAGAACTGGAATTTGGTGCCAGTCTCGAAAGAGGGAATTGAAATTTAGTATCAATCTCGAAAAGAGAGTCAGAATTTGGTATCGACCTCAAAAGGAGAGAAGTAGAATTTGGTACCAGTCACGAAAGAGGGAATTGAAATTTAGTATCAATCTCAGAAAGAGATTCGTAATTTGGTACCAACCTCGAAAGGAGAGAACTGGAATTTGGTACCAGTCTCGAAAGAGAGAATTGAAATTTAGTATCAATCTCGAAAAGAGAGTAGGAATATGGTACCGACCTCAAAAGGAGAGAACTAGAATTTGGTACCAATCTCGAAAGGAGAGAACTGGAATTTGGTACCTGTCTCGAAAGAGAGAATTGAAATTTTTTATCAATCTCGAAAGAGAATCAGAATTTGGTATCAATCTCAAAAAGAGAGTCGGAATTTGGTACCGACCTCGAAAGGAGAGAACTGAAATTTGGTACCAGTCTAAAATGAGAGAATTGAAATTTAGTATCAATCTCAGAAAGAGATTTGGAATTTGGTACCGACCTCGAAATGAGAGAAATGGAATTTGGTACCAGTCTCGAAAGAGAGAATTGAAATTTGGTATCAATCTCAGAAAGAGAGTCGGAATTTGGTACCGACCTCGAAAGAAGAGAACTAGAATTTAGGTACCAATCCCAAAAGTTTGTATTTGATTTGGTTTGGAAGATTTTGTGGAAATTTCAGTTTAATGGAAGATTGGAATGAGACATGAATGTATTTCACATCCCAAGAGAATTGATCGAATTTTGATTGTTTGAAGGAGGATATGAATCCATGCCATCAGAACCAGGTCAAAAATTTTGTGGTTCTGTGTCAGTAGACTCAGTCGACCTTCTTAAAAGAGGAAAGAGATCACGGAGGGTCAAGAAAGTTTGAGAATAGCCTGAGGCTGGGGAATTTCAGATTAGGGAATTTGAAGTTTGATACTGAAGTTGAAGTCTTCTGTGGGGAGGAATCAACTCAAAAGAGGATTTAGAGGAGCTTCAAATGGATTTCAGTCGAAAGAAGAATTGAAAGATTCGAATTAATGAATTCAAATCAGATTCGTTTGTTTTGGTGATTCAATTTCATTTTTGTTTATTTAGAGTTCGTGTTAATTTGGAGTTCGTTTTGACATTCAAATTCTTAAAAAGAGTTCTTATTCATTTTCTTTTTTTCCTTCGTTTTTTGTTCAAAGTTCATTTAACTTAATGGCGTTTTCCAGTCAATTTGCACAAAAAGAGGTAAAGGCAAAACACGACATGGTAGTTTCCTTTCAATTTGTTGAAAATGCATCACATAGCTCGATCCAAAACATGATGATATTTTCCTTGAAAAATCAACATCTTATACAATCCACATAAATCGAAAATGGATTGTGTAAGATTCTTGTTGATTCTTCCAAAGGCATATGTCAAAATCCATGTCTGAATAGGGAGTTACATGGACAATAACATCACCTTCCAAGCCACCCTTGGCAGGAAATGTCGTTTGGATGTGCATTGGAGGTGTGCTATCTACCATGTAGCTCACAGCTCGTAGGGTCGAAGGCTCTCTAACTCTGGATCTGGTTGAAAGTGGAAAGACATTTTTCTATCTTCCATCCTTCTGAAAGTGATGGAGATTCGTTTAATAGGCACTCCTGGAATGCAATGTTTTGCTACATCCACTCCATTTCCTTTTAACACCAAGACGGAACCTACCGGTAGTGGAATCTCCACCGGCCCTCGGAATTCTCCGGGGCCTGTAATTCAGAGGTCAGATCTGAACTTGATGTTGCACTGGTTGACGAAATACACTATGCAGAAAGGTCTGACGAAGTCATGATGGTCTATGTGTGGAGTTGTGTAGTCACCCTCCTTGTAGATGTTAATGATGCAGCTGTTTGGTATGCAGTCCGCAGGCAATACCCTCCATGCTACCATCCTCTTTACCATTCTCTTAATAATTCTTGGCATCAGATCCACCTCACTGCGATGGAGTACCCCTGGTGGATTTCCTTTTCTGTCTACCGAGAATTTGTAGCAACACCCGCATTGGATCGTAACTCTTCCTTTTCCTGGCATCCATCTTCGGGGTTCTGAATAGGTCTTTTCCCTTAGGCGGCCAGCTCGACCCATTTTCTAAAGTTCAACGATGTAGTCTACAATTTGCTGCTGTTCATAATCTGAAAACACATTTGTATGTAGCTCGAGGCCTTCTAGGATGTTGATCCTCCTGCCTCGAATACTTTCAAAATATTCAAAAGTTTTTTCTCAACAATCTGCATCCTTTCCTGCTCGTATTCTGGAATTATCTGCAATTGGCGAGGCCTGGTAACATACTGTGGGATGTATGGTTCAATCCCAGCATGCTCTCCTGCATGTCTTAGCTCCTCGGGGATAGTCTCTGTCTGGACATCCTCCGGGGTTGCTTTCACAACAAGAGTCTTCAGAACTGGTACATCTGTTTGGCGCCGAGGCACTGATTTTGTTTCAGTTCTTCTTGGGATTTCTTTTATCTTTTCTGTTGTTCTTAGAGTTGGTCTCCTCTTTTCTGGTTCCTGACGAACCAATTTCTTTGAAGTATTTGTATTGACAGTAGCGACTATCTCTTCTTGTTGATCCGCTGCCAGCTTGGTCAGCATCTTGCCTATGTGACGGTTCTTGTTTCTTCGCTGAGTAGGAGTGAGAGTAGCTCTCCTTACTTCTTAAATTTCTGTGGGCATGGCGTTGACAAGCCTGCCCTCTGCTGTAGCAACCACAGACTTTATTTTCTTGTCTTCTCCTGTTGCATGAGTGGTGTTTGCTTTTCTTTTCTTGTTGGTGGACTGTTGACTTGGGCCACCCAATTTCATCATTATCTGGCTGTGGTACCCTTCCCGATCAATCGGGGTCCAATCATTTTCTTTGTACTGTAGCCCGACCGGTGTGAAATCAGAATCAATCTCAATCACAGCCCCATCCTTCATCCTCTTTTGGTTGAGTGCTAGACTCATGCCATTCTTAAAGTTCAGAACCAACCGCCCGTTCGACATTTCCCTGCGAAAAACAAGGAAATGATCAAGGGTTGTACTAAGAACAAGGACAATAAGAAAACATTTATTAATGCAAAATCTTATTTATTTCTTTTAAATTTTAAAGAGATTAGGAAGAGATGAAGAAAGATCAAGAATGAATTGATTTAAAAGGAAAGATTAACACTTTATCATTACGACTTCACATGTTTTCTTTTAACACATTTTTTTTAATGATTTTTATCATCCCTTTTTATATTTTTGTTTTTTTTGGGTTCGGACCCAATTACAAGTGATTACTGTGCCCGTGTTTCTAGGAATGAGACTCCACTTTTAAATTCCATCCCTCGAAACATCAGGTTGCGTAATACTTCTTTAGATACCGTCCATTAATTGGATGCATAGGTCATTCTCCATGAAAATTCACCAGTTGGTAGGAACCTCCAAAGTAGACTGTCTCGACCACGAATGGCCCTTCCCAAGTCGGTTCAAATTTATCTCTTATCTTGCGGTGCACAAGAAGATGTCTCTTGAGGACTAGAACTAAGTCACCGACTTTGAATGTCCTTGGGCGGACCAGTTTATCATGGGCCTGAATCATCTTGGCTTGATATAGTTTCAAATTTAGCTGCGCTGAAAGTCGTTTTCCTTCCAAGCTTTCCAATTCTTCTAGTCGTAATTTTGCGTTCTCTTCTGTAGTGATTTTGTTCACAACTGCAATTCTGAGAGACAGAAGCTGGACTTCCAAGGGTAAGACGGCCTTGGACCCATATACTAAAGCGTAAGGTGTAGACAGTGTAGGAGTTCTGAAAGTCGTCCTATATGCTGATAAGGCTTCTAACAACTTCTCATGCCAATTTCTTTTGTTGTTGTCCAAAGTTTTCTTTAGGATTCAGACGAGAGTTTTATTAAAAGCCTCGGCCAAGCCTTTTGTTCTTGGGTAATAGATCGTTGAATAGCGCCAGTGGATCCTGTGTCTTCTGACAAAATTGTTGATCTTCGTGCTTCTAAATGCAGACACATTATCTGAGATAATCCTGCGCGGTACCCCAAAACGGAAGACGACTTCATTCTTGAAGAACTATAGCACATGATGTGCTTTTACTTCTCTTAGCGGTACTGCTTCTGCCCATTTCGAAAAGTAATCCGTAGCTGCAAGGATAAAGAGATGTCCTCTTAAAGAAGGTGGTTCTATCGGACCCACAATATTCGTGCCCCAACACTCAAATGGCCACAATGCGATTGTTAGAAGTAGCACATTTGGAGGTTGATGTAAAACCATTCCATGTACTTGGCAGTGGTGACAGCTCTTTGTAACTTTCATGTAGTTGGTCATCATTGAGGGCCAGTAGTACCCTAATCTTTTAATTTTGATCTTCATTTTCGGACCTGACTGATGAGCGCCACAAAGTCCCGAGTGCACTTCTTTAACAATTTCACGAGCCTTGGACTCGCTTAGACACCTTAGCCACATCTGATCAAAAGACCTTCTGTATAACATATTGTTTTTTAATGCCTAAGACAGAGTTCTATTCTTAATCTGATGAGCTAATGACTTATCGTCTGGTAGGTTTCCTATTTATAGGTAGTCTATTAATGGCTGCCGTCAATCTTCTGCATTTTCTGTTACTGCTGTAACTGTTTCTTCTTCTTTCCTTCTGATTTGTGCATTGCATCCATGTCGGGCTGTGATAGGACCTGTCGTCCCTGAACTGACACTTCAACTGATTTGTCATGTAAGCAAGCAAATTCCTTTGCAAGGCGGGCTAACGCATCTGCGAGAGCATTTTCCATTTTGGGAATCTTGTAGATCATTACATTCAGAATCTGTTCCAATAATTTCATGACATACTGAAAGTACTGCTCAAGTCTTGGCTTTAAAATTCTGTACTGTCCGGCGACCTGTTGATTGATCAACTCAGAATCCCCGTAGATGTTGATGTCTGTTATCCCCATCTAAATAATTAACTCTAATACGGTTATGAGAGCTTCGTATTCGTCCTCATTGTTCGTACATGGTTCCGTTAGATGGTAGGAGTATCTTAACATTCCCCTTTCTGGTGTTATAAATATTAGTCTGATCCTTGCCTTACTGGGCACTATTGTTTGCCATTCTTTGTCTTTCTATGCTGAAGATGCTCCATCGAAGTACATCTCCCAACGCTGATCGTCGGGGTCTTCTAGGCTCATTATTTTCTCTTCAGGCAAGTCGTCGTTGAGAGGCGATTCTGCCGGTAAAGCGTGTGCTGCGAGGAAGTTGCTAGGACTTGTCCCTTTACAGCACAAAGAGGTATGAAAGTTATAATGAATTGCAATAGTATCATCGACCACCTGGCAAGTCTACTGGAAAGCATCGGTCGGGTCATCAAATATTGCAACAGATTAAACTTTTACCTTATGAGAAAGCATGTAATGCCTGAGCTTTTGAGTAACGAAGATCAGAGCAAAAAAATGCTTCTCAATAGGAGGCTACTTTAGTTCTGTCAGAATTAAATGATGACTTAAGTAGTAGAGAGCATTTTCTTTTCCCTCATTGTTGACCTCGGCTAGTAGGGCTCCGAGAGAGTCTTCTAAAGCCGTGGTATAAAGTATCAACGATCTACCTGAGACAAGGACTGCTAAGACAGGAGGTGTCATTAAATACTGCTTAATGTCCTCGAAGGCCCGCTGGCATTTTTCTTCCCAAACAAATTTGGCATCCTTTCTAAGTAATGCCGAGAAGGGTTGACACCTACTTGACAAATTTGAGATAAAGCGTCGAAGATATGCTAACTTCCCTTGAAAGGATCGTAGTTGTTTCAAAGTTCTGGGAGGAGGCATTTCTAAGATAGCTTTAATCTTCTCTGGATCAATTTCAATTCCACGAAGTTGGATGACAAATCCTAAGAATTTCTCAGAGGGGACGCCGAAGGCACATTTCAAGGGATTCATCTTAAGGTTAAATTGTCTTAATCACTCAAAAAGAATTCTCAAATCATACAAGTGATCTTCTTTTAGTTTGCTTTTGATGACCACATCATCCACGTAGCACTCGACTTGGTTGTGAATGTGATCATCAAAAATCCTCATCATAGCTCTTTGGTATGTTGCTCCTGCATTCTTCAGTCCGAAAGGCATCACTGTATAACAGAATACTCCGATCGGCATTCTGAAGACTGTGAGCTTCTCATCTTCCGGTGCCATTTTTATTTGATTGTATCCTGAAGATCCATCCATAAAAGAGAAGATTTCATGTGTTGAAGCAATTTCGATCATCAGTTCTGGAATTGGTAGTGGGAATTCATCTTTTGGACATACTTTATTCAAATCTCTGAAATCCACGAAGATTCTGATCTGTCCATTCTTTTTTCTGACTGGTACCACGTTGGCTAGCCAAGTCGAGTATTGTTCTTCACGAACAAATTTAGCGTTTATTAGCTTCATAACTTCAGCTATTACTTGTTGTTCAATCTCTAGACGCATTCTTCTGGAAGCCTGCCTGACTGGAACTGCAACAGGATCCACTCCTAGCCTATGAACTAGCACCTCTGGAGCTAATCATGCCATTTCATCGTAACTCCAAGCAAAAAAGTCCTTAAATATGATCAGTAGCTTGATCATGTTTTCGGTATTTTCTTTATTGAGCAAGGAGCTAACAAAGGTCGGCCTAGGCTCTTTGCTAGGACCTAAGTTAACTTCCACTAACTCGTCTATTGTAGATTTAATTTCTTCTTCAATGTCTGGCAGAGCATTTCCAATTTGCTGATCTTCGAGATCATTTGAGGCTTCTAAGCAAACTTCATTAGGCTCGCAAGTGATAACCAAGCAAAATTCCGTGTCATCAACCGATCCTACTGTGCCAAATCCGAGACCATGTTTTGAATTGGGAGGCCGACTGGCATTATTCCATAAATTTTCAAAGTGTTGTGATTGACCTTTTGTCCATCGTCGAGGTAAGACACCACGTTGAATTAAATATTGAACACAGGGAGAATACCACTCAAAAGGTAGTTCCATTAATTCGAAAGAAGTAACATCTTCAAATTTTACATCATTTTCAGTTTTGGAAGAAGAAGCACCACGGTAGAATTTGATCGGTTTAGTACCGCCACCATGTACCCCCTTAACCACCATACCCTCGACCTTGTTAGGATAGATCAGGGTCAGGGTCATAGTATGCACATAATAGTTAATTTTTACGTACATTGATTTGTATTCTTCATTCTTTTCATCTTCGAGAGAGATTTTGAACTGGGGTTTCTTTCTGTTTATTGTCGCTGCTTCTTTCTTGATTTCTTCTTCTTCGAAAATTTTCTCTCAATCAACGTCGATGACTGGTTTCTTCTCTCCAACTGTTCCATGGTTTCTTCCACGACCTCGTCCCCGGCCTAGACCTCAGGTGTGAGTTCTGGAGAAATCTTCACCATCTCGCCGTAAGGGAGTGGTGAGTAACTGCTGGACTAGAATTTCAGGTTCTTCATCGTCTCGAACTTCTTTTGCATCATTTGGTATGGTATTTCTAGAGAAGATTATTTTCTTCGGAGGTGCGTAGTAAGCTGCATCTTTGTGAATTTCGATTTCATGCACGGAGAATGGTTGCAGGTCACCTTTGATACACTGTTCTCCTCCTTCGTAATATTTTATGCACTGGTGTAGAGACGACGGTACCATCCTGTTTTCATGGATCCATGACTGACCCAGTAGAGGGTTGAATCATTTCTCAGAATCAATTATATGGAATTTTGCGGTTGTCTATGCTAAATCACCGGTCTTCATTAATAGTGTTAACGATCCAAGGGCTCTTTCTTCATTTTGATTGAAGCCTCTTAATAACATCTTGTCTGCTTCGAGGTTACGAGCATCAATTTCCAAATATGCCAACGTCCGAAGATTCATTATGTTGATCGATGCACCCGGATCAACCAACATTCTGGAAAGCGTGAACTTTCCAATAGTGACTAAAATGTATAACGGTCGGTTGTGATCAGCTGTTCCCAGTAGTAGATCATTGTCCATGAAGGTAACTCCTCGCATTTCTTTTAACGAGCAAACCACATCGAAAGAATTACCGGCCATTTGAGCTAAGCAAATTTCTGGATCAAGTAAAGCCTTGATCAGAGTTTCTCTTATCTCCTTTGACTAGAACAGAGCGTCGCATCTGCTCAGTTTGGCTGGTAGCTTCCTAAGATGGGCTAGCACGTTATAATCCACCTTATTACCATGTTCTTCATTTTCTTCCTGAACGGGAAATTCCTCTACTGGGGTTGGCTCTTCCTGAGCAACCACCTACTTTCCTTTATCCTTTGGACCCATTCTCGAAGGTAGAACTTTTCCACTGCTAAGGTTGACTTCAGTTTCTTATTTTGAATCTTTCGATGTCTCCTCTTGAATCGGAACGACTGGCTCTTCTGGAGTCACTTCGGAATATGATAACTCTAATTCTATCATGATTGGAGCTCCTCAAAATTCACAAATAGACTCATTGCTTATTGATCTTTTGTAGCCATCTTTGTGAGCTTCTTCTCCTTCTTCGTGGTCATCGAGGTTCAGTATGATTTGAGAATCATTTATCATATTGGAATCGAGATCCGGATTAGGTTGGTTGTCGTTAGTTATGTAATCGTTAGAAATAGTCAAAACGTAGGCAACACCAAAACTGTCATCATAATAAGATCACGTCGGGGCGAGCAAATAATCTTACAGAGTCAAAGGTTCGAGGGATTTCTCCCCCGAATCGAAAATAACCATCCTAGGATAAGCAACCCCTAGTCTACCCTTTGGAGCCTCAGTCTTCTTTTCTTCCACGATCTTCTCCTTCTTCTGAGGCGGTTCTTCAATCGCAAGCGATAGCACCGGTTCGGCAGGTTTCAAACTTTGAGTTGCAGCGCACACTGAAGCGGTCTGGATGTGATCCAAAATTTTCTTCGAAGACTTTCCCCAGACGATACTCCATTCATCATTGGTCGTGTAAGGGTCTATCGGAATAATAGGACCCGTTAAAATAACATTGACGAAACCTCCTTTTTGGGGTTCCTTCATGTATTCCTTCGTGATCGTTATGTTCCCTTTCCTGAGATTGTCGTCAAGCCAACTCTTGAAAGTGATGCAATCCTCTATCTTGTGCCCGAGCATCTGGTGGTAAGGGCAACAGTTTGGATGATCTTTCTTGTTGACTTCTTCTGGCCTCTTAGGCTCTGGTAGCTGAAAATTTGGTGTCTTCATTAAACTGCGAAACATCTTCTCTACCGCTTTAGTTTTGAATGGATATTCCCTATTTAGGAGTTCTTTCAGGGTACGCGATGGATGAGGTGGTTGCTCATAATGCTGAGGTGACTGATAGCTCGGTCGAGGCTGTTGGTAGTTCTGTTGAGGTTGCTGATAAACCCATTGTGGTGGTTGATAACTAGGCTATGGTCGCTCTGGCTGTATCTACACTAGCTGCTTGCCTTTATCTAGTGCTGCCTTTTCAAATGCTTTTATAGGCTTCTGCTTATCAGCCTTGTCCACAAAACTTAGTTGTTTTTCTTCTTCCTGCAAGCTCCTGGCCTTGCTAAGCAACTTCTCGAAAGTCTTAATTGTAAATCCTTTAAGGAGAAGTGCTATCGGGCCGTAGATACTTTTCAGCAAAATACCGATCACATGATGTTCCTGAAGTTGTGGTTCACACTTCATGCTTAAGTTTCTCCATCGAAGTATGTAATCCACTAGAGTTTCGTTCGGTTTCTGTTGTTCCACCACTAAATCACCGATAGTGATGTGGTGCCAGGCTCCAGCAAACCGATTAACGAAGAGGTTTTCTAACTCTGAAAAGGTCTTAACTGAGCCATTTGGCAATTTTGCATACCATTCGAAGGCAATCCCTGTTAAACTGCTGACGAACTGTCGAAAGAGTAAAGCATCGCTCCCACCGGCATTGCAAAAACTAGCACGAAAATGTGCGACATGCTGCCAGGGGTTTCCCGTTCCATCAAAAGTTTTGAACAGAGGTGGTACGAAACCTTTTGGGTATTGGACCGCATCGAATTCTTCAAGGTAAGGTCTACCTGTCTGAATAGATGCTCCACTCTTAGACTGGGCTAAGGCTTCTCGGACCTGCTGTTCTACCATGTTTTTTATATAATTTTTGGGAATCATGCTTTGTGCAGAATCTTTCTTCGGTTTTTCATCTTCATTAATAAATGTGATCTCATTTCCTCCGTCCGCAATGTGAATAATTTATGGGGGTGTTTCCTTTTGAGGTTGCAGCTGACTCTGGAGAGTGGCTAAGGAAGCAGACAGCTCTTCCATCCTTTTTGCCATCTAGGAAATTGTATCATCCTTTTCTTGAAGTTGTGCTCTCATCACTTCTGGTTCCTCCCATTCGGAAGCTAACGGAGCGCCTTGTGAAGCTGCCGATGCTTGGGTCTCGACCATATTAATCTCGGCGTACTCTTAATCCATAAATTCTGATGAATCTACTTCATTTTATAATTTTTCTCCTCTTTCTTTTTTCAACCGTCGGATGTCGGTTCTTAGCTTGCCTATGGCATTCTTTAGTAGCCTCTTCCAAATGGTTTCCCGATTATCATGTGATGATTGTTGAACTTCTTTCTCACGAGTTTCTTTTAATGCAGTAGCACTTTCTTCAGATTTTGGCTTTCTGATGAGACTCTTCTTTCTAGAGCAATGTGCTTGTATCGGTTCAGCAATAATAGGTCGCCACACCATCCTTCTCGCAGTAGAAGGACTAGGACCAGATGGTCTGTCGGCTATAAGTCGGTAGGTGGTGTCCTCCCTAATATGGTGTCCAGATATGACAACAGGCGAACTAGCTCGCACTTTCTTCCTTGGCCTCTCCGGAGCAGTGACGGGGTTCACTAGCGGTTCGAGGTGGGATTTGAGTGGCACTCGTCCCATTCTTCTTAAGATCTCTGATACGGGGCATCCTTCCTTCTTAGCTAGTTTCTCTACTACGGCTCGCAGTCGAGTAAACGGCGTAGTCTTGGCCCTCTTCCTCTTACAAACACTATAGTATGCAGGCCGGGGTAATGCAGCGGCGATCCTCCGAACATCTTCTTCATCCGATGCAGCAGAGAGAAGGTGGAACCTACTTCCTCCCAACAACGGTGAAATTTCAGGTAGTTCTTCCTCCTCCTCAGGAATCTCTTCCAGAAAAGCAACTTCAGCAGCCTTGGCCTTCTCAATACTGGCGATCTTTCTGCTCCTATTTCTTCTCTGAGTCTGAGTCAGGGGTGCAACTCTTGAACTGGACCCTATCTCAAAGACCGGAGGTATTGTAGCAAAATATGTACCCTCCAAGGTGGCAGGCTCATCACAGACTTGGATTTCCTTCCCCTTCAGTTTGGTAGGAGTTGGGGTAGGTGCAGAGATGACTAGACCGGTGGGGGTAGAGACAACAGTCCTCGTAACAACAGTGTTGCTTCTTTCAGCCGGGACCCTTTGTAGGGGAGGGAACTCTTGAGTCGATTTCAAGTTAAACTCAATTACGGGCTCCTCAGTTTCTGATACTTTGTCCATTAGTGTGAAGAGGGTGACGTCAGCGAACTTAATATCTGTATTGTCGAATCCTTGTCCAAAATGGATGATTCTATTGTCGGGCAGCTCATCCTTATAGACGGCGAAGTCCATTCCATTGGTGAAGGAGAAAATTAACTTTGGTGCAGTCATTTTCTGCAAGGTGAATTCCAACCGTCAGTCTCGAATTATGCTTCCTTTTATCGCAAAGCTTAAGACGAAAAAGAAAGAGTCCGAACAAATTTTCTTTTATCATAGTGTATTTGTGATTTTTAAAAGAGTTTGCTTATTAAAAGGTTGTTTATTAGAGGATTTGTTTGTTCAGAAAAAATGATTAATGGAGGAAGGTTAAAGGAAAGGTAAAGGATTCGATTCGGAATTGGAAAGGAAGAGAAAGTCTCGTAAGACTTCTCAACTCAAAAGATCGCTCCTAGGCTAACACCTATTAGGGGTCCACCCCACCTCAGAAAGAGGCAGAAGGATTTCAGAACCTCTTTATTTAGGGGTCTCTAAACAGTGGCTCCAAAATCCAAAAGGAGTTAACTACACTCACTCAAGACAGAAATGAGCAAGGTATGCCAATGGAAAGAATGGTAATTTGGTCCACTAGGGATATGGACTCACTACTGATTTATGAAAGATAAACCATCTGATTAAAATGGAGAGATGAGCTAGTCCTCAGTGGAGACGCCAGAAGTTGTTGGCATATTTATAGGTTGTGTGTTTTGAAAAGGGGTCGCCTAAAGAAGTTGTCGGCCAATTTTAAATTTAATTTAAATATATATATATAATTTGGAAAGTAACATTTGATCTTGAAAATAATTTTAAGTTTAAAAATTTTAAGATATGAAATCAAACCGATCTCACATCATAAATAGTTTATAAAAACGAGCACCGCATCACAAACCGTGTATCTATCCCGAAGAATAGACACACTGCTTGATGATGGGGCTCGATTAAATAAACTAGAAGATTTTTGACATCCATTTGGTCTGCGAACTAATTTTATAAGCCGACAAGTTACCCTACTTAATATAGAGGAATTAAGCAGGGTTTATATTACCTGGGTTCTTAAAGTTCCCTATAAGGGCAAGCCCCTATAGTTAATTACAAGTTAAATGACAAGAATCACTTAAGAAAACTCTCGATAATGATCAGTGGTTTTGCTCTCAAGAATTTCAAAGTTTAAGGTTTTCAAAGGATTGAATTCTGGAAATTTCAATAGTGAATAGCTCAAATTTGGAACAATTTATTTTAGGAATCCAAAGGAAGAGAAGTAGGGGATGTCACGGACTCGAAGTGAACTTTGGTGACTTCCCAACTATCCTATGGTTAGGCTTCAATTGGAGAGTTTATTTAATATTGTAATCCTATAAATTTTTATTAATTAGGACTTATATTTGTATGACATAATCACACAAATAACCTCGAAGATGTGAGGGTTTATGTCGTACCAAACGACTACCTCAGAATCCTAAGACTGATTAGGGCTTAATTTGTATAAAATGATTATGCAAGCGCCTAACTAAAAGGTTAAGGATTTATGTTGAACTAGGCAAAATACCTCGAAATCCTATGGCTTTGTTATTTAATTCTAAGAATGGTTTTGTTGATGTTGATTCCAGTTTTGCTGACGACGATGGCCGTGCTGCCCACTATGCTCCAAGCTCCTTGTCATTGCAGAGGTTTAGTTTTAGAAGGTGACAATCAGGAGATGAGAGAAGTGTTTTGTTTTAGAAGAGTTTTAAGGTTCAGGTATTTTTAATGTTTTATTAGGGGAATCTTAAAGTTGATTATAACAACACCAGTTAACATCCCACAGTTCCATCATTTCAGCATCGTTATTTTTATCGGATTCACTTAGTCCAAATGAATTTGCTAAACTCAACTCAACGAGTTCCACACTTTCATTTAGACTGTGGGAAATCCCTTTAGCAACACGTAGGTTACATCATCCGAGGTAATCCTGATCATCCAACAAGACGTTTTAATTTAGTTATAGTTGTGGTTTTGTTGTTCTGTTTGTGATTAAATTTTGAGTTATTTTATATTTTGAAATGCTGTGGCGGTGAATTTTATCTTTTTTTGACTTTAAATTTAGTTTTGAATTTTAGTTTTTTGGTTATCCTAAAGGTTCCAGTTTTCATGCAGGGTGTCAATCTTGTTTAACATGCAAAAAAAGTAAAGTGCAGTGCAGGTAAGTAAATAAATTGCAATAAAATAAAAGCGTACCTGGAGGGTGTTCTCGTTATTTCCAAGCTGCACTTAAAACACATGTCAGAGCATTTAAATATTTGCAAGGTAATACCTAGGTAAAGCTAGGGGAAGGTTTTGGTTGTCTACCAAAATCCTAATCCTATAGCTAGTCAATTCCTATGACGTCTAGGTTCTTGTGTTTTGTTAAGGATGATTTTCTTCATCAAAGAACAATTAAGATTGATTGTTCTTCTAAAATATCTCATCATATTGAGAAAGTGCTTAGGATGAGTCCGAAACATCTTTTCAATACTTATGAGATTATTTTGATTCCAAATGAATTTTATTGTACTGGTGAATTAACCATCCAAAGTTTAGTTGAGTTTTGTCTCTTGCTCAGTGAACTTCGATTTTTGATTATCCTATGAGTGAAGTGGCATTTCACTTAATGCTTTATTTAAGAGTTATAATAATGAAAGCCTTTAGGGGGGCAGATCAGTTTGTTAAAGAATTTAACCGCTTTAATTAAAGTTGAGTTGATGATTTAGGATGATTTAATTTAGTTTCAAAAATTTGAGTTGATTTTCTCTTAAGTGTTTTAAACTGTTTGAATTTAAAGACATGTTTAGATTATTCAATTTAATTAAACTTTTTATGATTTAAATTTAATTCAACTTAATTGTAACACTTTAGGTCAATTTTAATTGGTTTGATTTTTTATGTTTTTAATTATGAATTGTCTTAAGGTTGATTTTCTTTAATGTTTCAAATTTGTTTTAGATTTGTTTTTTTAAGTGATTTCAAATTAGTTTTAACGTTTTAAATTTATTTCAATTTAATTATCAAATCACTTAATGTTTTAAGCTTTTAATTTAATTAAGGTTTATTTTCCTTTTAATTATTTAATTATTAATTTCAATTATCATTTTTGGGTTTGATTAAGAGTTGAATATTATTAAAGTGATTCATTTAGGGATTTTTTAATTAAAGAATTGATATCTTCTTAAATCATATCCCTAATCTTAATTTTAACTTATTCTTCCAAAATTCAAATTGTTTAATTAATTAAAATTTACTTTAAATATTTTCAAGATGATTAATGGGTTTCTACCCCTTAATTCCCTAGTTTTCAATCATCTAATGAAAATTTTAAAATCAGATATTTTACCCTCCCCTTGATTAAACCTAAATATTAATTAGGGTTAAAATTCTTTAATTACCTTTATGCCCCTTTTAAGCATGTTCATTTCATAACTCATCAAATTAAGCTCAAATAAACTTAAAACTTTTATGTCACTTCACTCACATGTCAATTAAGACATTAGAGGAGAAAATATGATTTTTCTGAATTTGATTTAATTTATATATTTATTTTTATGAAAAATATGGGTTTTCAATGAAAATTCAACAACATGATCAAGGTAAGGTTTTTGTCCTTAAGAAAATTATGGGATGTTCCTACTGACCAGAGGGCCATTTGAATCAATTTTGGTGATTTTTTGAATTAAATTTTATTTATTATAATTATTTTGAATTTTTGAGTATTAATTAATTATAAAATAGAATTGAAGGTTGAAAATTGAATTTTATATTTTTCATAAATCTCTCTGACCTTAAGGAGTTCAGAGAAGCAAAATTTATATTTTTCTAATTTTTCTTTGATTTATTAGAATTAATTTAGTGAAAATGTGGGGAAATTCATTTTTTAATATTAAAATTTGTCTTAAGCATTTAAAATTCAATATCTTAACCTAGAGACTTGGGAAAAAAATTTGGTTTGTTCCTATGTGATTAGGAGTCAATATGTGACATTTCTGTGATTTTTAATATTTTGTGATTTTTATTATTTTTTAATTATTAATATATTAAAATATGGTGAAAAATAAAGATTTTCAGAAAATTCCAATTGTAATTTTTTTAGACTCCTCTGATATCAGAGAAGTCCTAAAACCAATTTAGTGAATTTTTGAGATGTACTTTGGGAGTTGTGAATTTTTAAAGTTTAATTTTGGTTATGTGACTTAATTTATTCATTTAGTGGGTTAAATCATTTCCAATTGATTTTAAATTTTTATGTGGGACTCCTTTGACCCTAAAGATCAGTGGAGAATTGTTTTCAAGTGATTTTGATGTATGGTTAGCCCTATTTAATTAAAATTCAGTTTTGAATGTTTAGGCCAATTAGGGTTATTCTTATTGAGTTAACTCAAAAAATATTTTTCTTAGGGTTTATTGATCAACATCCTAATTAGTGGAATTAAAATGCCGAAACAGACACTTAAACTTGAAAATTCAAGAACTTGCCATAGAGATGGCCTGTGGCCTTAGAAAATTCAGGGAACGTTCCTAAGAACGGAGGCTACAAAAGCCCTATGATCTCATGCCATGGTGAATTGTATAAATGCATGGAGAATTAAAATACTGAAATCAGTAAATAATTAACTAAAAATAAAATACTCATCAAAATAACTTAATTCTTTTCCTCATTGTTCTTCTCTGTTCACTGAGTAAGAGGTTATTTTTATTTTATTTTTTGATTTTTCTACACAAAGATATGGATATTTAATGTTTCAGGTATTTAAATAAATAGAAAATACCCTATTTATCTACTTAACCCAGTCAGCGCCGCGTCAACCTCTGTAGCTTCGAAAGCCTACGCGGCACGCTCCTATTCGACTCCACCACCTGAGTCAGCAGACACGCGTCCCTTGGTCTCGCTTCATCTCCTCGTCCGACTTGATCTGGATTGTCCATTTGATACACGCCCGATCCAACGATTGCTAGTCATCGTCTCCGACTGGTGTGTCCTGAGAGTCGTCCACACTAAAACCCTAATATCTCTCTCATTTCTTAACCAATTTACATGAAATTTGATCCTATGTGTTCTTCTAAATGAGAGCTACAAATCCATGTAGCTAACATGCATTGAAATTAACTCAAATGAAATGATGAATCGCTGGAAGCTCTCAGGAAGGAGAAATTCCATACCTTGGCTCTAAGAAGTGAAGCTTCAATCAGAGGGGCTTGGCACAGTCGTTGGAGCTAGAGGAGCCTAGGGATGATGCCTCTGGCCCTGATGAATTATCTAGACCAGACTTATACGAAGCCCAATTTCAAAGCTTGGCCGATAGAAGAAATGGTTGGCCTGGAGAGGGGGCTTTTGCTGGGGAACTTCTTCTCTTGGTCTGGTGAAGGTGTAGGGTCAATCAATTTGAGGATTGGCTCACTGTGGTGAAGTGTCCTATTTTTTGGGTTGATTTTGAGCTGAGAAATTGAGCTCACAGAGGGGGTTTTAGGGCTGGATTTCAGTGGGGATCAAGTGCTTTGTGTTTGGAGAAGGGTCTGGAGTGATTTTGGTAGAGTTTTGGTAAGGTTTTGTTTAGCACCTTTTCTGGCCAAGAGGAGGTGGTGTTTAAATAGAGGTGGCTGGAGGTCTTCCCAGGGGCAATTGGAGGCTCGGATCAGTTGCTCAAGGGAGGAGAATGACTGCCATGGTGTCCATTTGGGTCGGGATAGCTCAGCCAGTGGGTTTGAATTTTTTAAAGCCAAATAAGGCTCTCGGCCTGGTGTTTTCCGGTGGTTGTGGTGGCTGGCGGCCAGGCAAGGGTCACCATCTGACTCAGTGGAGTCAGGGCTGGAAGTTGGTGCAATCAATTGGGGTTTGACATGTGTAAAGTGTTTGATTTAAATGACATGGGGGAAGCTCATTTTGAGCTCGGTTTGGTCAACTCATGCAAATGGTTTGGGTGCACCCTCCCATAACCTGGTTTTGCGCTTAGGGAATCATTTGGGTCAGCTGAATTGGAGTGGTGAAATCTCCATCCAAGGTGAGGTGGCTAGGCTTAGTTTAGAGTGTAGCATGGATGTGGTTAAAAATGCTTAATGATGGTTTAAGAAAGAGCCCCCTCTTCTTACCATTAATAGCTTGGTGAGGTGTCAAAGCTCTCATGGCTTCATATGGCTTGTGAATGCCTTCTTTTGGCTTGCCCATGGCTTGGGAAAAGGTTGTCTTATTTTCATAAAAATGGGTTTTGGCATTTTTGATGAATTTAGGGGAAATTGGCATGTTGCTTGATTTGGAATGATTTGATTATTGATTTAGGACTTAGGGATGATTTCAATTAAAAGTATGATGAAAGGAAATTTCATGTGGGCTTTGGAATAAGTCTTGGGCTTTTTAAAATCATTTTGGATGGGCTTTTAAAATGGTTTAAGGAAGTGGGATTTTTGGTTTTGAAATAATTTGATGGATGAAAATTGGTGCAGACTATTGTCAAATAAATGTTGGGATTGGTTTAAGAGTGTGTCATGAGAACTTTAGAAGAGATTTGATGCCATTTGGAGTTGAAATGGGTTCAATTTGGGTCCTTTTGGTAATGAGGCCAAAGTAGATAAAATTGGGCTAACTTGGGTTATGGTTTGACCAATGTTGGGTTTGTTGTAAAATTAATGTTGAATAATGTTTATGGGGGTGTGACAAAGATTTTTCAACTTTGGTTGGGCTTTGATTTTGGGATTTGGGCTCATTTGGGTTCATGATGGATTTAGGCCAAATTGGGGATTTTTGGTTTGGGTTAGGTTTGGGTGGAGTTCGGTTTCAAATTTGGGGCAAATCAAGTTAGAATTTTATTTGTGGGGATGTTAGGAAGTTTTAGGAAAAGAATTAGGGTTAATTCGAGTTGAATTGGGTTAGTTTGGGCTAAGTTTAAGTCGTGGGTCGAAATTGGGCTTTGAGCTTCAAATTGAGATTGGATCCACATGTTGATGAAATTTGGTTTGGATTTGGACTAAATTGGTATTGAGGATATTAAATTGAAGTTAAGGATTGAATTGGATGAAAATTGAGGTCAATTTGAGTGGTTTGGTTTGACATTAGGCTCTCTTAGGTTAAAAATAGTTTAAATTAGGGGTTTTGGTTAAAGTGGGCTAATTTAAAAATATTGGCTTATGGTGTAGTTGAACAAAATGAAATTAGGAATATTTGGGATTTTATGGAATTTTCTGGGAATTTTCTGAATTTTTAGAATTTTTGGGTTAAAAGGGTATTTTGGGTATTTGGAGGGTATTGAGGGGGTATTTGGAAATGGATGTTAAATTTGAGTTGGGGGAAATGTTTAGGATTGATTTTGATGAATTTTGGGTAATTTAGGCATGTTTACAAATTTTGGGCAATTTCAAGGGCATTTGGTTGGCTTGGTGGGTTTAGGGTCTCGGGGGTCAAAAATTGAAATTTTTGAAAAATGAAGGTTGATCAAGTGTGAGTGAAATGAAATCATTTTGGTTGAGCCATGAAGCCATATTAAGCTCACAAGAGCCATGAGAGGACTCATCTTAGGCACTCAATATGTTGTTCCTAACCCTCTTAACTAAGGACTTAGGGGTTGAGGACCATCCATATGAATTACCTACATGAGTCAGGGAGTCAAAGTGGTTAAAGGTAGTTTTAGGGCTTTAGAATGTATGTGAAAGAGTGTAGTGTTTGTGCAAGTCAACCCTCACCAGACTAGACCATCTAGGGTAATCCTAAGGCCAAAGAGTCCTATAGGAAACTCATCCTTTAGACCTCCACATTTGATTTTAACCCTCTAAGTGGCTTAGGGGTTTACAATCAAAGTTTATTTATTATGTTTTGTTGTTTATATTAAATGTTTTCTGAGTAGTTATTTTACTTTCTTCCTTCAATTATGAAAAGATAAATAAGATAATATAAAATTCAATGGAGAATTGAAAATGAAAATATTTTCAAAACACTGTGATGATATTAAATACCTGATCTTACTTTACTTTTTAAATTGGCCATTTAAACTGTTAAAACCTCTTGAAGAGTTTTGAGACCTAGAAGGAGAAGAACTCTTAACTTGTAGATATCACATGAATCCTTGGGTAGTCGAAGGCCATGCACGGGCTATTCAAGGTGAAGTGCAAATAAATAGGAAGATAAGATTTAAAGGGCATAGAATTGATAAGTTTTTAGAGTGACAGACTAAATTCTTATAATTTGATTTATAGATAAGGAATGGGTCACTAGTAGGGCCGACCATAGCCACCCTTGGATATCTAGTAGTGTGATCCTAGATTAACCCATTCTACTAACAATACATCCGGACCTGATCTGTAGATTAGCAAATGTTCTTTGCGCCTGGATCAAAGGGTAAAGAATATGAATGCTTCTATTTAGCACAATACCATAAAATAGATTCTCCAACGAATATTAAATTATCTTAAAAATTCTTGGATTAATTGAAAGGAAGAAAGTTGTTTGATTTTATATAGTTTTCACAAAATAATTTTCTTATTATTGTTTTCTTTACCTGCATATAGTAAATTAAAAGTAATTTAAAGTTATATTAAAATATAAAAAGATTTTGAAATACAATATTTAAAAATTAACTACCATTTTTCCCCGTGGGATCGATACTGAGGTTTTTGTTTCAAAGCCCTATATT
Organism: Papilionanthe hookeriana x Papilionanthe teres; assembly: GCA_022702705.1. NCBI lineage: Eukaryota > Viridiplantae > Streptophyta > Magnoliopsida > Asparagales > Orchidaceae > Papilionanthe > Papilionanthe hookeriana x Papilionanthe teres. The sequence continues at coordinate 146,479,530 of CM040426.1, forward strand.
ACTTGAAACGATACGTATACTTGCGTAGTACCCCTAGTGTGTAAAATATTTTCTAAAATTTTACAACATTTTGATTTTATACACTAGCCGCTATTTATAAATTGGGTCAAGTTTTTGGCCATCTTTTGGAAGTGAATATTACTTTGTTATTGCGGGTCAGGTCAAGAAGTAGAGAGATAGAGAAAAGAGTGAGGTAGAGAGAGTAGCTGAGAGACTAATAGTGAAATTATGAGAAATTCAGAGAGTGAGATAGAGTAGAAGAGAGGGGAGAAAGAGGGGGAGAGGGAATGATGGAAAGAGAGAGAGGGAGATAAAAAGTGAAGGATTGAAAGAGAGCAAGGGAATGATGAGAGAGAAAGAGAGGAGAAGAGAGTGAGAGAGCTAGAGGGATGTGGTGGAATGAGAGGAAGAAGAGAGAGGGAGATGAAGAGAAAATAAAAGGGAGAGATAGAGAGAATGTGTGAGAGAGCGAGATAGGGAAGATAAAGAGAAGGAGAATAGTGAGTTAGAGAGATAGAACAAGATATGGAGAGAGAGAGAGAGCGAGAGTGAGTGTGAGAGAGAGAGGGTAAGAGAGGAGAGTGAGCAATAGAGTATGTTTGAAAGATAGAGAGATGGTGAAGGTGTGAGAGAGGGTGCAAGAGTGATTTTGAGGCAGTAGAAAAACAGAGGGAGGGAGACTGATAGGAGCATGAAAGAGAATGAAGGAGGAGGGGGAGAGAATGTGTTTGAGAGAGTGAGAGAGAACAAGTGAGAGAATAAAGAGATAAGAGAGAGATAAAGAGAGAAAGTGAGAGTGAGATAAATATAAAGAAAGAGAGAGAGAGTTAGAGAGCATAATAAATAAGGAGAAATTAGTAATGAGAGAATAGAGTGTGGGAGAACATAACAAAGAGCGAGAGTAATAACAATAAAAAAGATTGCTAGAAGAGAGAGTTCAAGATATGGAGAGATGGTGACTAAGAGATTGCGGGAAATAGACAAAGAGATAATGAGAAATTGAGAGAGAGGGAGAGGGTGAGAGGGATGGAAATAGAGGGAGAGAGATAGAGAGAAAAAGGGAGAGATAGAGAGATAAAATGATAGATTGATAGAATGTGAGAGAGAATGAGAGTAAGAGCAAGAGAGAGATAGAAAAGGGTGAGAAAGATAGAGAAGAGTGAGCGAGAGAAATAGAGGTATAAATAAGTGATGAAAATAGAGAGAGACTGAGAGAGGGTAAGAAAAGAGTGGGTGAGAGATATTGAGCATGACAGAGAGGGCGCTAGGGTGATGGAGTGAAAAGGAGAAGGAGCAAGTGAGAGGGTGTGTGAGATAGAGAGCTAGATATAAAAGGAGGAGATAGAGAGAGAGGGAGATGGAGGGAGGGAATATAGAGAGTGGAAATGAAGAAAGAGATAAGGAAGGTGTGCCTGTGAGAGAGAGTGAACAAGAGAATATAAAGAAAGAACAAGAGAATAGGTACATATAGAAGAGAGAGTGACATAGCAAGACAGAGAGACAGAGAGAGTAAGAGAGAGGATAAAGAGATGCAGAGAGTATGTGAGAGATAGAGAGAAAGAGGGAGAGAGATGCAAGATAGCAAGAAAGATGGAAGAAAGAGTGAGAGAAAGATAGAGGAGAGATATTATAGAACACGAGAAGAAATAACAAGAAAGTAAAATGGAGGAAGAGTGAAAGTGAGAGTAGGAAATGATGAGAGAGCGAATGATAGATAAGTGAGTTAAAAACAACTAATGAAAAGAGAGAGGAGAGTGAAAGAAGAAAGACCTATTGAGCTTGAGAGATTGAGAGGCAAATAGCGTGAAACATAAAGCAAAAGTGGAAGAAAGATAGAGAAAGAGAGAGACAGGGTGGAAAAATGGTGAGAGAGACAAGAGGGGAAGAGAGGGAAGGACTGAGGGAGAGACAGAGAGATGAGTAAGAGGGAGAGATAGAAAGAGGGTGACAGAGACAAGAGAGGGATGGATGGAGGGAGAGATAGTGTAAGAGGTCAAGAAAGAGGGAGAGATAGTGTAAGAGGTCAAGAAAGAGGGAGAGAGAGGCGAGAGAGATTAGAGAGAGAAGCGGATAGTACATGAGCGACAGAGAGAAAGAGGGAGAGAGATGGAGAAAGATAAAGGGAGAGAGATTATGGATCATGAGATGATATACCAAGAAAAGAAAAGGGAGGAAGAGTGAGAGTGAGAGTAGAAAATGATGAGAGAGCGAATGATAGAAAAGTGAGTGAGAGAGACAGCTACTGAAAAGAGAGAAGTTAGTAATAGAAGAGAGACTAATTGACCTTGAGAGATAGAGGGACAAATAGCAAAAGAGGAAGAGAGATAAAGAAAGTGAGACAGACAAAAAGAGGGTGAGAGATACATGGAAGGAAGACAAGGAGGGAATGGAACAATATATTATCTCATCATTTCCCACTCTCACTCTCACTTTTTCTCCCTTTTCCTTTCTTGCCATATCTTCTCATGCTCTATTATTTCTCTCCTCTATCCTCCTCCCTCTCTCTTGCATCTTTCTTGCTAACTTGAATCTCTCTCTCCCTCTTTCTCTTTATAGCTCACGTACTCTCTGCTTCTCTCTCTCCTCCCTCTCACTTCTCTCTCCCTCTCTGTTGATATCTTACTCTCTTTAATATGCATAAAATAAAGATAGGATTGTGGGGATTGTTGTTCTAATTAGAAAAACCTGACGTGCTAAACAAAAATTGAAAGGAATTGATGGAAATTCATATGAGATGCATGAAACAACACAAAAAATCATCCCAAAGCTAGAATAAACCAAACTAAAGGTAGAACCTGGCAGTAAATGAATGGATGGAGATAAACCTTGACCCAATGCTCAACACAAAAAAGAACTTTGGTATAGGACCTTCACCCTAAGCTTGACATGAGGAAAGAACCTTGGTACATTGGTAGACGCCACAAATGGGGTTGAAATCCGCTTGATAAGTCGGGAAAGAACTCCTTGAGCGATGGCTAAGAGTTCAGCTGAATCCTTAGGAAACCATGGGAAACAACCTAAAACCAAGTTTTGTGCCAAAATCCAAAGTCTTTTCTCTCATTTGAATTAAGGCCTATATTTAGGCTAAAGCTTACAAGCAAGAAAGAGAAGATAAAATATCTTCTAGAACAAATAAGAAACTACATCAAGTTCGCAAGCAAGGTATTATTAAACTGCAATAAAAAGATGAAATATCTAGCCATAATAATATGACTCATTTATCGTTAGGCTTTGATTAAGTTGACAAATGTTCATGGCTATTTCTTCTTAAAACCTCATGTATGGCTTAAGTTCAAGCCTCCTAGACTAATCCATTAAGAGCTTCTTTCATCCTTCCTCTTTGAGGGAGAAAGGGCAAGTAAGAAAGAGGAAGAGAGAGGGAGAGAGCAAAAAGACAGAGCGAGAGAAGATATAAAGAGAGAGGGAGAGAGAGAGAGACAGTGACAGAGGGAGATAGAGATGCAAAGTGAGCAAGCTAGAGAAAGAAATATAAAGAATAACTAGAGAGAGATAATAATAGGGGAGAGATTAAGAAAGTTATTGTGAGTATGATTTAAAGTGTAAGAGAGCTGGAGAATGAGTGGAGTAAGAGAGAAAAACATAGAAAAATAGAGCCAGAGGGAGAGAGAAAAAGAGAGAGAAGATTTAGTGAGAGATTGAGAGAGGGAGAGAGGAACAGTGAGAGAAATATAGAGAGAGAAAATAAAAAAAAATTGTAAGGGAGAGTTAGGGAGAAAAGTGGTGAAGGCGTAAATGAGATGGAGGGAGAAGAGGGAGAGAGAAAATGAGAGAAAAAAAGAATGTGGGAAAGAAAGAGGGATAAAGGGAGAGAGATTGCAAGAGAGAGAGGCAGGGAGAGAGCGAGGGAGGGAAATTGGGAGAGGGTGAGAGATGGAGGGATGGAGAAAGCAAGACAGGTGGAGAGACAACAAGAGAGCGGGAGAGAGATTGAATGTGTGTGTTTAAGAGAGTGAGACATATAGAGAGAAAGAGATAGAATGATGATTAAGATAGTGAGATAAAGAGAGAGAAGTGTGAGTGAGATTTAGCAAGAGTGAAAAAGTTGAGAGGGACATAATAGAAAGCAAGAGAGAGGGAGGGGTAACAAGAGAAAATAGAGTGGGAAGTGGAGGGATAGAAAAGATGGAGAGGAGGTAAAGAGGTGAAAGAGAGGAGAGAGAGCAGAAGAGTAGGGGAAGAGAGAGAGGCAAGAGAGAAAAGGGAGAAGAGAAAATTAAAGAAGAGATATTTAGAAGAAGAGAGTGAATTAGAGAGAGATAGGAGGGAGAAAATGAAGGAGAGAGAGCATGAGAGAGATAGTAAAAGAGAGAGGGTACGGGAGAGGGTGAGATTGGGAGAGAGAATGATAGGGATAGAGAATAGGAAGACTGAGGGAGAAAGAGAGAATATAAAGAGTGAGACAGAAGAGAGAGATAAGAGAGGAAGAAGAAAAAGATATAGAGAGTGAGATAATTGAGAAAAAAAAAGAGACTAAGAGAAGGTGTGATGGGAAGAGAGAGGGTGAGAGATAGTAAGGAGGTAATAGTAGGGAAAGAGAACAGAAAGAAATAATAAAAGAGGAGAAAGATAAGAAAGAGAGAGGAGATAGATGAAGGGAGTTATGAGAGAAAGCAAGTGAGACCAAGTTAGATGAAAGAGGGAAGAAAATGAGAGATAAGAGAGAGAGTAAGGAGAAGGTAAGAGTAAGTAAATAAGACATAATAAGAAAGAAAGAGGTAAGAAGAGTGGGATGGAAGGGTGCGGGGGAGGGAGGAAGGGTGGGAGTTTGAGAGAGATTGAGCGATAGAGAGAGTAGATGGAGGTGGAGAGAGTGAAAGAGTGAAAAGCATGAGAAAGACAAAGAGAAGGAAAATAATGAGAAATAGAGGGAAGAGATCCATGAGGGAGGTAAAGAAAAAGAGTGAGATGGAGGGAGAGAATGAAAAATGATGTGATTGAGAGAGAGAGGGTTGAAAGCATGTCTGAGAGTTAGGGAGAGGGAGAGCAAGGGAGAAAGTATGAGAAAGAGACGGAGGGAGGGTTTCAGAGAGAGAAAGAGAAGGATTAAGGGAGGGTAAGAGAGATGTTGGGACAGAAAGAGGCCAAGAGAGAGAAGTGTGAGAGAGATAAGAGAATAGAGAGATTGAGGAAGAACAAGATAGAATGAGTGAGAGAGTAGATTAGAGATACAGTGAATGAGCTGGAGAGAGGGAGAGAGTGAGAGATAGAGAGTTCGAGGGTGAAAGTGGGAGAGAGAAATGAGAGAAGAGAGGGGATGGAGCTGGAGGCAAAGAGTAGGACTGAGGGAGATAAATAGAGTGAAGGAGAGACAAATAGAGAAAGAAGAAAGAGTGATGGATCGGCGAAAATAGAAAGAGTGAGGGATAGAGTTAGAGAATGAGTTAAAGATTATGATGTAGAGAGAGGGAGAACGTTAGGTCACAGGAACAAATAAAGAATGGAGGGGGAGAAGGAGAGAATGTTAAGTGAGATATAAGGTGAGAGAGAAAAACAAAATTAGACAGATATTGCAAGGAAGATAAAAAGAGTCAGGGAGACATAAAGAGGGAGAGGGAGTTTAGCAGGGGTTGGGGAAAATGGATAAAGATGAAGGAATTGAGGAAACAAAATGGAGGGAGAGATAAAATGTGTATGAGAAAGAGAGAAAGAGAGAAAGAGTGAGAAAGGAAGGGAGAGAGAGAGAGAGAAAGTTAGGGAGGGAGGTTATGAGAGAGAAAAGAAAATGAGGGCAGGTAAAGAAGAGAGAGAGAAATTTAGATAAATGAGAGAGAGTAAAGATAGTAACAAGACAGAGCAAAAGTGTTAGGGATAGTAAGGGAGAGAGAAAGATTAAGAGAGAATGAGAAAAAGATTGTTAGTGACTGAGCATGATAGAGGGAGAGGGAGATAGTGGGAGAGGGGGGCAGACATTAAGAGAGCTAGATGAAGAGGTGGATATATTTAAAGAGAGTGGAAGATTAAAGGAAGCATTACAAAGAGAGAGAGTGATAGAGATAGAACGAAGCGAGAGAGAGAAAGGTAGATATGGAGAGATAAGGAGAAATAGAGACTGTGGAAGGGAATGAGAGAATGAGGTACATAAATTTAAAGAGAGAGAAGAAGAGTGAGATTGGGTAGAGGGAGAAAGAGCTATAGAGAGAGCGAGAAAATGTTGAGGATGAAGAAAAACTTGGATAAATCCTTAGCGTCCTACCATTTCTTTCTCTCCATCTCCTCTTCCTCTTCACTCTTCTCTTCCCTCTCATCCCCTCTCTCCCTCACTCTGTCCATCCCTTCCCTCTCCTTCCCTCTCTCTGCATCACTCTATCTCTCTCCTCTATCTAGCTCACTCGCTCTCTCGCACTCTCACTACCTTGACTCTCCTTTCATCTCTCTCTTCTCTAACACTAAGCTCTCTTTTCTTTCTTTTCTCAATTTCTCTCTCTTCTACCTACCTCTCTCTTAAGTACTCTCTTGCTCGCTCCCTCACCATACCTCTCTTTATCTATTTCTTTTGCTCTTTCTTCCTCTTTCTCAATACTTCTATCTCTCTCTCCCTCCAACCCTCCCCCTCTCTCAGTCTCACTCAATTTCATTTTAATTTATTTCTCCTTTTCCCCCTTTCTGTTTATCCTTCTCTCTCTGTTTTCCCTTTCTCTCCCTCTCTCCTCACACTTCCTCACTTCTTATACTCATCTATATCTCCTTCTTTCTCTCACTCTCCCTTCTTCTCTCTCCCTCTCACCCTCCCGTTTTCTCTATCACTATCTTGTCCATTCTTTTATTCTTATCCTCTCTCCTCCCACTATCACTCTCTCTTATCTATGTATCTCTATCACTTTTAAACTTCTCACACTTCTCACTCTTCTCTCTTTCTCTTTCTCACACACATTCTTTTACTCGCACCTTTCTTATCTATATCTCCAATTGTAATCCACTCTCTTTCTCTCTTCCTCTCTCCCTCTTTCTCTCTTACTGTCTCCATTTTTCACACACTCTCTCTTGTTCTCTATCCATTTTTCTTGTGCTCTCTTTCTTGATCTATCCCCACTCTTCTCATGCTCTCTCCGAAAAATTTATCTCTATCACTTTCTCCCTCTTTCTCTCTTTCATTCACGTACTCTCTGCTTCTCTCTCTCTCGCATATCTCTCATCTCTCTCTCTCTCTCTTGATCAATTAACCTCTCTCTCCATCTTGCTCTAGCTCTCTCACCCTCTCACACGTGCACATTCCATATCTCTATCTTCATTTCCCCACACAATATTTTCCTCCATGCATCTCTATCTCTCCCTTGCTCTCTCTTATCTCACACACCCTCTCACTTGGTCTATATTCACCACACTTCCTCTCCCTAACGCTTTCTCTGCCTAGCTCAATATCTCCTACTCTCTTTTCTTTTACCACCTCTCAGTTTCTATCTATTCTCATCTCTATTTTTTCCTATCTCTCTCTCTCTCACACACACACTTCTCTATCTTTCTCCCTCTTTCTATCAATCTCTCCCTTACTCTCATTCTCTCTGTCTCTCCCAATCTCTTTTTTGAACTCCTCGCTCTTCATTTATTTCTCCCCTTCTCTATTTCTCTCGCATTATGATTATTTTCTCTACCTCTTCTCCCCTTTTCTTTTTGGTCTATCTCTCCATACTTATGCTCCTATTATGCAAGTCTCTCTCCCTCTTACTCTTCTCTCTCTTGCCCTCACTATCAATCCAACTATCTCTCTCAATCTCTCTTTTTTTCTCAATATCTCTCTCTCTCTTTCCATCTAGCCCACCCGCTTCCTCTCTCTCTCATTTTCTCATTACCTCTCCCTTCTTCTCTCATTCCCTCTCTCTCTATTTCTCTCTTTTCTCTCTCCCACCTATAGTCCTCTCTCATAGTATTTACTAATCCAATCACCTTCTTCCTCTGTTTCCCTCTCTCTTCTCTCTTTCTCTTATTCACCTACTTTCTCTCTTACTTCCTATACATCTCTCAATCTCTCTCTTCCTCTCACATCCACTACTTCACTTCATCTATCTCCGTTATTCTCCCTTTCGATTTCTTTCTTACACAGTCTCTTGTTCACTCAAATCTCTCTCACCATTTCTCTCACTCGCCCTCTCTCTTTCTCTCTTTTTCTGTTTGTATATGTTTCCTTCTTTCTCTTTTTTGGTCTCACTCTCTCCCTCTCTCTTTCTATATCTCTCTCACACAAATACCTTTCCTATCTCTATCTCCATTTCTCTCTCTAGCACTCTTTATGATTCTACTTCTATCTCACCCACTTTCTCGCTTCTCTAAGATTAAGAAAGTGAGAGTTAGAGAGATGGAGAGTGATAAAAAAAGTGCAAAAGAGAGAGGCAGAGAGGAAGATAGAGAAGAGGGATAGAGGTAAGAGTCAAACAAAAAAAAATGAATGTGAGAAAGAAAAATAAGAGAGGTAGCTGAGAGATGGGAAAGAGCTAGAGATGAAGGGAGATAGAAAGCGTGATTTAGACATTGAGAGAAAGAGATAGAGAATGAGAAAGATGTGCAAGAGAGAGAAGAGAGTGCAAGAGGGAGATATAAAAAGAAGAAGAGAGTTAGAGACAAGTGCTAGGGGTGAGATAAGTAAGAGACGATGGAGAGATAGAGATAGAGGATGCAAGCAAAAGAGAGCTTGTGAGAGAACCTTAAGTGAAGCTAAGAGAATAGAGAAAGTGAGATAAATAGAGATGAAGAGAAGACAAAGATAGATAGAGATGCATAAATGGTGAGACTGATATTAAGACGAAGATAGAAAGAACAGCGAGAGAAGCAAATATTAAAAGAGAGATAGAGAGAATCAAATTCAAAGCATAAAAGAGAGGGAACAAGGGAAAAGAGCTAGAGATATGGGAGGAGAGATAATTAAAAGTAAAATAAAGAAGAGAGAGTGAGAGAAGATAATAGATATTAAAATATGGAGAGTAAGTGATGTAGAGAGGAAGAGAGAGGGAGTGAAAATGAGAAAAAGATGAAGAGGGAGAGAGGGAGTGTTGTTGACCTCATTTTTGATAAGGTCTTTTCTCTTCTCTCTCCTTAGTACTTATGATCTAGCCATAAGGCTTCTCCTTGGATATCTTAGAGGACTAGAAATGGGACCAATCACTTAGAAATTCAAACACTTCTTGGCTCCCTTAAAACCCCACAAATTTGATTGTAAACCCCCAGGTTACTTGGAAGGTTGAGATCAAATGTGGAGGTTTAAAGGATGAGCTCCTATAGGACTCTTTGGCCTTAGGATTACCCTGGGTGGTCTGGTCCTGGTAAGGGTAAGCTTGCACAGACCACACTCTCACACACATTCCAAACTCTAAAACTACCTTTAACCAATTTGACTTTCTGACTCATGTAGATAACTCATATGGATGGTCCTCAACCCCTAAGCCCCTAGTTAAGAGGGTTAGGAACAACATATTGAGTACCTAAGATGAGTCCTCTCATGGCTTTTGTGAGCTTAATATGGCTTCATCGCTCAACCAAAATGATTTCATTTCACTCACACTTAATCAATCTTCATTTTCCCAAAATTTCAATTGTTGACCCCCGGGACCCTAAACCCAACAAACCTATCAAATGCCCTTGAAATTGCCCAAAATTTGCAAAATTGCCTAAATTATCCAAAATTCCTCAAAATTAATCCTATAAATTTTCCCCCACTCAAATTGACCATCCATGGCCAAATATACCAAAAGTTCCAAAAATACCCCCTCAATACCCTTCAAATACCCAAAATACCCTTTTAGCCCAAAAATCCAAACCAAATTCCAAAAATTCCCCAAAAATTCCAAAAAATCTCAAATATTCCCAACATCATTTTATTTAACTACACCATAGGCCAATGTTGTTAATTTAATCTTGTTTGATCAAAAAATTCCAAATGGGCCTTTAAGGCCCAAAATGACCAACAAACCCAATCCATCCCAAATTCAACCCAAATGTTATCCAATTTTCCCCAAATTTGTTCTAAAATCTTCCTAACATCCCCATAAACAAAAATCTGACTTCATTTGCCCCAAATTTGAAACCAAACTCCACCCAAGCTTAACCTAAACCAAAAATCCCCAAATTGGCCTAAACCCATCATGAACCCAAACCTAGCCCAAATCCCAAAATCAAAACCCAACCAAAATTGAAAACTCTCTTTCACACCCCCATAAAAATTTTTCAACATTAACTTTACATCAAAATCAAAATTAACCCAACCTTAGCCTAAGTTAACCCAATTTGGTCTACTTTGACCCTATTACTAAAAGGCCCAAATTAAATCCAATTCAACTCAAAATCACCCCAAACTTGTTTCAAACCTTTCATGGCACACCCCTAAACCAAATGCAACATTCATTTGGCACAGCCCTTCACAAAGTTTCCATCCACTAATTCATTTTAAAAATTAAAAGCCCACCTCCTTAAACCAATTTAAAAGCCCATCTCTCACCAAATCCAAAAAGCCCAAAATTAATTCTAAAGCCCATATGGCAAACCCCCCCTTCATCCATTTAATCTAAATCAATACCTAAGTTCCAAACCAATGATTAAATCAACCTAAATCAAGCTTCATCCAAATCTTCCACCAAAATGCCAAAATCCCTAAAATCCATTTTCAAGAAACTAAGCCATGCCATCCCCAAGCCAAATGGAGCCATGAAGCCATGTATAAGTCACATGCAAGCCATGGAAGACACTTTCCACATCACCAATACCTTTATAAGCTTCCCCTTATGTCTTTTTTAACCCCTTTGATGTCACACCCTAACCCAAAATTAACTTAAAAAATCTTGATGGGGACTTCACCACACATGTGAGGCTGACCCAAGTGATTCTTTTCAGCCCAAAACCAGGCATTGGGTGGTGCACCAAGCCTAAAACCATAGGTTGACCAAATTGAACCTAAAATAAGCTTCCCCCCATTCCATTTCAATTCAGCCCCTTTATACTTGGCCAACTCCAATTGACTTTACCAAATTCAAGCCCTGACCCTCCTGATCAGGATGGTGACCTGACCCTGGCCTGCCGGCCACCACAGCCGCCGGAAAACCCCATGGCCGAGAGCTCCATGTGAGCCAAAATTTTGAATTCTTCCTTGCTGAGCAGTCCCATGCCTAATGGACACCATGGCTATTCTTCTCTTGACCTAGGCAGGAAATCTCAACCCTCAATTGCCCCTGGGAAGCCCTCCAGCCAGCTCTATTTAAACTCCACCTGCTCTCGGCCAAGAAAGATAGTTGAACAAAACCGTACAGAAACTCTACCAAAATTGCTCCAGACCCTCCTCCTAGCATAGAACACTTGATCCCCACTGAAATCCAGCCCTAATTTCCCCTCTGTGAGCTCAATTTCAGAGTTGAATTTCAAGCCCAAAACCAGGACACTTCACCACAGTGAGTCAATCCTTAAATTGACTGACCCTACACCTTCACCAGACCAAGAGGAGAAGTTTTCCAGCAAAAGCCCCCTCACCAGGCCACCCAATTGTTCTAGAGTCCAAAGCTTGAAATCAACCTTGGTCACTTTCATACTTAGACAATTTCTTAGAGCCAGAGACTTCATTTGGAGCTTCCTTAGCTTCAATCAAAGGTGCCACAACTCTCTGATTGAAGCTTCACTTCTCAGAGCAAAGGTATTGACCTCTTCTTCCCCCCGAGCTTCTATGGATTCTCCATTTTGTTTGGCTTAATTTTAATGCATCATAGCCATATAGATGTGTTCTTCTTATCGAGACGAATCCATAAAGCATAAGAACATTTAATTTGGTTGAGTATCGAGCGAGATCTTAAACCTAGAAGATGGACGGCTCTCGGGACACACCAGACGGAGACGATGACCAGCAGTCATCGGATCACGCGTGGATGGAATGGACGGTCCAGAATGCATCGGACGAACAGACGGAACGGAACCGCGGGCCTCCAGAGTGTTGAGTCAGATGGCGGCTTCGAATGGTGAAGTGACACATGGCCTTTCGGAGCTGCCGAGGTTGAGTCGGCGACGCGTGGATTGTTGACCTCATTTTTGATGAGGTATTTTCTTTTCTCTCTCCTTAGTACTTAGGATCTAGCCATAGGGCTTCTCCTTGACTATCTTATAGGACTAGAAATGGGACCCATCACTTTGAAATTCAAACACTTCTTGGCTCCCTTCAAACCCCACAAGTTTGATTGTAAACATCTAAGCCACTTGGATGGTTAAAATCAAATGTGGAGGTTTAAAGGATGAGTTTCCTATAGGACTCTTTGGCCTTAGGATTACCCTGGGTGGCCTGGTCTGGTGAGGGTTGACTTGCACACACACTACACTCTTTCACATACATTCTAAAGCCCTAAAACTACCTTTAACCAATTTGACTCCCTGACTCATGTAGGTAACTCATATGGATGGACCTTAACCCCTAAGCCCCTCGCTAAGAGGGTTAGCAACAACATAATGAATGCCTAATATGAGTCCTCCCGTGGCTCTTGTGAGCTTAATATGGCTTCATGGCTCAATCAAATGGTTTCATTTCACTCACACTTGATCAACATTCATTTTTCCAAAATTTCAATTTTTGACCCCCGGGACCCTAAACCCACCAAGCATACCAAATGCCCTTAAAATTGCCCAAAATTTGCAAAATTTCCTAACTTACCCAAAATTACTCAAAATAAATCCTAAATATTTCCCCCCACTCAAATTGATCATCCATGACCAAATACACCAAAATTTTCCAAATACCCTCTCAACACCCTCCAAATACCCAAATTACCCTTTTAACCCAAAAATTCCAAAATTTCAGAAAATTCCAAAAAAATTCTTGAAAATCCCAAATATTTCCAATTTCATTTTGTTCAACTACACCATAAGCTAATGTTGTCAATTTATCCCACTTTTACCAAAACCCACAATTTGACCTATTTTTAACCTAAGAGAGCCCAATGTCCATCCAAACCACTCCAATTGACCTCAATTTTGATCCAATTCAATCCTAAACTTCAATTTAATATCCCCAACCAATTTAGACCAAATCTAAACCCAATTTCATCAACATGTGGATCCAATCTCAATTTGAAGCTTAAAGCCCAATTTTGGCCCATGACTTAAACTTAGCCCAAACCAACCCAATTCAACTCCAATTAACCCCAAATATTTTACTAAAACTTCCTAACATCCCCACAAACAAAAATCTAACTTTATTTGCCCCAAATTTGAAAACAAACTCCACCCAAACCAAAAATCCCCAATTTGGCCTAAATCCATCATGAACCCAAATGAGCCTAAATCCCAAAATCAAAGCCCAACCAAAGTTAAAAGTCTTTGTCACACCACCATAAACATTTTTCAACATTAATTTTACATCAAACCAAACATTGGTCCAACCATACCCCAAGTTAGCCCAAATTGAACCCATTTCAACTCCAAATGGCATCAAATCTCTTCTAAAGTTCTCATGGCACAGTCTTAAACCAATCCTAACATTTATTTGACACAACCCCTCACCAATTTTCATCCATCAATTTATTTCAAAACCTAAAAGCCCACTTCCTTAAACAATTTTAAAAGCCCATCCAAAATGATTTCAAAAAGCCCAAGACTTATTCCAAAGCCCACATGAAGTTTCCTCTCATCATCCTTTTAATTGAAATCATCCCTAAGTCCTAAATCAATAATTAAATCATTCCAAATCAAGCCACGTACCAATTTCCCCTAAATTCATCAAAAATGCCAAAACCCATTTTAATGAAAATAAGCCAACCTTTTCCCAAGCCATGGGCAAGCCAAATGAAGCCATTCACAAGCCCTATGAAGCCATGAGAGCTTTGACACCTCACCAAGCCATTAATGGCAAGAAGAGGGGGCTCTTTCTTTAACCTTCATTAAGAATTTTTAACCTCATCCATGCTACACTCTAAACTAAGCTTAGCCACCTCACCTTGGATGGAGACTTCACCACTCCAATTCAGCTGGCCCAAATGATTCCCTAAGCCCAAAACCAGGTCATGGGAGGGTGTACCCAACCCATTTGCATGAGTTGAACAAACCAAGCTAAAAATAAGCTTCCCCCCATGCCATTTAAATCAAACCCTTTACACATGTCAAACCCCAATTGATTGCACCAACTTCCAGCCCTGGCTCTACTGAATCAGATGGTGACCCATGCCTGGCCGGCTAGCCACCACAGCCGCCAGAAAACACCAGGCCGAGAGCCTTATTTAACTTCAAAAAATTCAAACCCACTGGCTGAGCTGTCCCAACCTCCAATTGCCCCTGGGAAGCCCTCCATCCACCTCTATTTAAACACAACCACCTCTCGGCCAAAAGAGGTGCTGAAGAAAACCTTACCAAAACTCTGCCAAAATCACTTCAAACCCTTCTCCAAACACAAAGCACTTGATCCCCACTGAAATCCAACCCTAAAACCCCCCCTGCGAGCTCAATTTCTCAGCTCAAAATCCACCCAAAAAACAGGACACTTCAACACAGTGAGCCAATTCTCAAATTGATTGAGCCTACACCTTCACCAGACCAAGAGCAGAAGTTCCCCAGCATAAGCCCCCTCTCCAGGCCAGCCATTTCTTCTATCGGCCAAGCTTTGAAATCGGGCTTGGTGGAAGTCTGGTCTAGACAATTCACTATGGCCAGAGGCTTCATCCCTAGGCTCCTCTAGCTCTAACGAACGTGCCAAGCCTCTCTGATTGAAGCTTCACTTCTCAGAGCCAAGGTTTGGAACTCCTCCTTCCCGAGAGCTTCCAGCGATTCTCCATTACATTTGAGTTAATTTAAATGCATGTTAGCCATATGGATTTGTAGCTCTCATTTAGACGAACACATAGGATCAAATTTCATGTAATTTGGTTAAGAAATGAGGGAGATATTAAGGTTTTAGTGTGGATGGCTCTCGGGACACACCAGTCAGAGACGATGACCAGCAGCCGTCAGATCGCGCGTGTATCGAATGGACGATCCAGATCGAGCAGGACGAGGAGATCAAGTGAGACCGCGGGAAGCGTGGCTGCTGACTCAGGTGGCGGCGTCGAATAGGAGCGCACTGCGTGGGCTTTCGAAGCTGCTGAGGTTGATGCAGCGCTTACTGGGTTAAGTAGATAAATAGGGTATTTTCTATTTATTTAAATACCTGAAAATTTAAAAATCCATATCTTTGTGTAGAAAAATCACAAAAATAAAATAAAAATACCCTCTTGCTCAGTGAACCGAGGAGAACAATGTGGAAAAATAATTAAGTTCTTTTGATGAGTATTTTATTTTTAGTTAATTATTTACTGATTTCAGTTTTTTAATTCTCCATGCATGTATACAATTCACAATGGCATGAGACCATAGGGCTTTTGTAGCATCTATTCTTGGGGACATTCCCTGAATATTCCAAGGCTAGAAGCCATCTCTGTGGCAAGATATTGATTTTTCAAATTTATGTGTCTGTTTTGCCATTTTAATTCCAGTAATTAGCATGTTGCTTAGAAAATCCTAGAAAAATTAAGGCAGGTATCTTATGTCCAGAGGACCCTGTAAAAAATATATTTTGAGTTAACTCATTAAGAATAACCCTAATTGACCTAAACATTCAAAACTGAATTTTAATTAAATAGGGCTAACCATATATGAAAATCACTTGAAAACAAATCTCCACTGATCTTTAGGGTCAGAGGAGTCCCACATAAAAATTTGAAATCAATTGGAAATGATTTAACCCACTAAATGGATTAATTAAGTCACTAAATGGATTAATTAATTCACATAACCAAAATTAAACTTTAAAAATTCACAACTCCCAAAGTACATCTAAAAAATTCAAAAAATTGATTTTGGGACTTCTCTGATATCGGAGGAGTCTAAGAAAATTAAAATTGAAATTTTCTAAAAATCTTTATTTTTCAGCATATTTTAATATTTTAATAATTTAAAAATAATAAAAATCACAAAAATTTTAAAATTCATAAAAATGTCACATTTTGACTCCTAATCACTTAGGAACAAACCAAATATTTTTCCCAAGTCTCTAGGTTAAGATATTGAATTTTAAATGCTTAAGACAATTTTTAATATTAAAAAATGAATTTCCCCACATTTTCACTAAATTAATTCTAATAAATCAAAGAAAAATCAAAAAATATAAAATTTGCTTCTCTGAACTTCTTGAGGTAAGAGAGATTTATGAAAATATAAAATTCATTTTTCAACCTTCAATTCTATTTTATAATTAATTAATACTCCAAAATTCAAAATAATTATAATAAATAAAATATAATTCAAAAAATCACCAAAATTAGTCCAAATGGCCCTCTGGTCAGTAGGCATCTCATAATTTTCCTAAGGATAGAAATCTTACCTTGGTCATTTTGTTGAATTTTCATTGAAAACCCATATTTTTCATAAAAATAAATATATAAATTAAATTAAATTCAGAAAAATCACATTTTCTCCTCTAATGTCTTAATTGACATGTGTGTGAAGTGACATAAAAATTTTAAGTTCATTTGAGCTTAATTTGATGTGTTATTAAATGAACATGCTTAAAAGGGGCATAAAGATAATTGAAGAATTTTAACCCTAATTAATATTTAGGTTTAATCAAGGGGAGGGTAAAATATCTGATTTTAAAATTTCCATTAGATGATTGAAACCTAGGGAATTAAGGGGTAGAAACCCATTAATCATCTTGAAAAAATTTAAAGTAAATTTTAATTAATTAAACAATTTAAATTTTGAATGAATAAGTTAAAATTTGGATTAGGGATATGATTTAAAAAGATATCAATTCTTTAATTTAAAAATCCCTAAAAGAATCACTTTAATAATATTCAACTCTTAATCAAACTCAAAAATGATAATTGAAACTAATAATTAAATAATTAAAAGGAAAATAAACCTTAGTTAAATTAAAAGCTTAAAGCATTAAGTGATTTGACAATCAAATTGAAATAAATTTAAAAAATTAAAATTAATTTGAAATCACTTAAAAAACAAATCTAAAACAAATTTGAAACATTAAAGAAAATGAACCTTAAGACAATTCATAATTAAAAGCAAAAAAAAATCAAACCAATTAAAATTGACCTGAAGTGTTACAATTAAGTCAAATTAAATTTAAATCATTAAAAGTTTAATTAAATTGAATAATCTAAACATATCTTTAAATTCAAACAGTTTAAAGTACTTAAGAGAAAATCAACTCGAATTTTTGAAACTAAATTAAATCATCCTAAATCATCAATTCAACTTTAATCAAAGCGGTTAAATTCTTTAACAAACTGATTTGCCCCCTAAAGGCTTTCATTATTATAACTCTTAAATAAAGCATTAAGTGAAATGTCACTTCACTCATAGGATAATCAAACATCCTAGTTCACTGAGCAAGAGACAAAACTCAACTAAACTTTGGATGACTAATTCACCAGTACAATAAAATTCATTTGCACTCAAAATAATCTCAGAAGTATTGAAAAGATGTTTAGGACTCGTCCTAAGCACTTTCTCAATACAATAAGATGTTTTAGAAGAACAATCGAACTTAATTGTTCTTTGATGAAGAAAATCATCCTTAACAAGACAGAAGAACGTAGACGTCATAAGAATTGATTAGCTATAGGAATAGGATTTTGGTAGACAACCAAAATCTTCCCCTAGCTTTACCTAGGTATTACCTTGCAAATATATAAATGCTCTAGCTTGGAATGACGAGAAGACCCTCCAGGAATGTTTTTATTTTATTGTAATTTATTTACTTACCTGCACTGCACTTTACTTTTCTTGCATGTTATAAAGATTGAAACCCTGCATGAAAACTAAAATCTTTAGGATAACCAAAAAACTGAAACCTAAAACTAAATTAAAGTCATAACAAGATAAAATTCACCGCCATAACATTTCAAATTATAAAACAACTCAAAATTTAATCACAAACAGAACACAAAACTATAACTACAACTAAATTAAAACGTCTCGTTGGATGATCGAGAATACCTCGGATGATGTAACCTACGTGTTGCTAACGGGATTTCCCATGGTCTAAATGAAAGTGTGGAACTCATTCAATTGAGTTTAGCAAATTCATTTGGACTAAGTGAATCCGATAAAAATAACGGTGCCTGAATGATGGAACCGTGGGATCTTAACCGGTGTTGTTATATATAACTTTAAGATTCCCCTAATAAAACATTAAAAATACCTGAACTATAAAACTCTTCTAAAACAAAACAATTCTCTCATCTCCTGATTGTCACCTTCTAAAACTAAACCTCTACAACGACAAGGAGCTTGGAGCATAGTGGGCAGCACGACCATCGTCATCAGCAAAACTTAAGTCTACTCCAGCAAAACCTTTCTTAGAATTAAATAACCAAGACATAGGATTTCGAGGTAGTTTGCTTAGTGCAACATAAATCCTCAACTTTTTGTTAGGTATTTGTATAATCATATTATGTAAATTAAGTTTTAACTGGTCTTAGGACTCTGAGGTAGTCGTTTGGTACAATATAAACTCTCACATCTTCGAGGCTATTTGTGTGATTTTTATCATACAAGTATAAGTCCTAATTAATTAAAATTGGCAGGATTACAACATTAAATAAGTTCTTACATTGAAGCCAAATAATAGGATAGTTGGGAAGTCACCGAAGTTCACTTCGGGTCTTTGACATCCCCTACTTCTCCTCCATTGGATTCCTAAAATAAACTGTTCCAAAGTTGATCAATTCCCTATTGAAATTCCAAAATTCAATCCTTTGAAAACCTTAAACTTTGAAATTCTTGAGAGGAAAACCACTGATCATTATCGAGAGTTTTCTTAAATGATTCCTATCATTTAAGATGTAATTAACTATAGGGGCTGGCCCTTATAGGGAACTTTAAGAACCCAGGTAATACAAACCCTGTTAAATTCTTTTATATTAAGCAGGGGAACTTGTCGGCTTATAAAATTGGTTCGCAGACCAAATGGATGTCACAAATCTTCTAATTTATTTAATCGAGCCCTATCATCAAGCAGTGTTTCTATTCTTCGGGATAGATACACGGTTTGTGATGCGGTGCTCGTTTATATAAACTACTTGTGATGTGAGATCGGTTCGATTTCACATCTTAAAATTTTCAAACTTAAAGTTATTTTCAAAATCAAATGTTTCTTTCTAAATTATATATATATATATATATATTTAAATTAAATTTAAAATCTAAAATCTGTCGACAACTTCGTAGGTGACCCTCTTTTTAAAATACAACACACAAACCTAAAAATATGCCGACTTGGATAAGTAGGAAATTAGGGGTATTTTTGATTAATTTAAATACCCAGAATTTTAAAAATGCATATATTTGCATAGAAAAATCATAAAAATAAAATAAAAATACATTCTTGCTCAGTGAACAGAGGAGAACAATGTGGAAAAAGAATTAAGTCATTTTGATGAGTATTTTATTTTTAATTAATTATCAATTGATTTCAATATTTTAATTCTTCATGCATGCATACAATTCACCATGGCATGAGACCATAGGGCCTTTGTAGCCTCTATTCTTGGGAACATCCTCTGAATTTTCCAAGGTCAGAGGCCATCTCTATGGCAAGTTATTGATTTTCCAAGTTTAAATGTCTGTTTTGGCATTTTATTTCCAATAATTAGAATGTTGATCAATAAATCCTAGAAAACTTAGGCGAGGTATCTTATGACCAAATGACCCTAAGAAAAATATATTTTGAGTTAACTCATTAAGAATAACCCTGATTGGCCTAAACATTCAAAAATAAATTTTAATTAAATAGGAATAACCATACATCAAATTTACTTGAAAACAATTCTCCACTAATCTTTATGGTCAAAGGAGTCCCACATAAAAATTTGAAATCAATTGGAAATGATTTAACACACTAAATGGATTAATTAAATCACATAACCAAAATTAAACTTTAAAAATTCACAACTCCCAAAGTACATATAAAAAATTCACTAAATTGGTTTTTGGACTTCTCTAATATCAGAGAAGTCTAACAAAATTAAAATTGGAATTTTCTAAAAATCTTCATTTTTCACCATATTTTAATATTTTAATAATTAAAAAAATAATAAAAATCACAAAAATATTAAAAATCATAAAAATGTCACATTTTAACTCCTAATCACTTAGGAACAAACCAAATATTTTTCCTAAGTCTCTAGGTTAAGATATTGAATTTTAAATGCTTAAGACAATTTTTTATATTTAAAAAATGAATTGTTAAACCTTCGCATTAAAATAATTCCAATAAATCACAGAAAAATTAGAAAAATATAAAATTTGCTTCTCTGAACTTCTTGAGGTCAGAGAGATTTATGAAAAATATAAAATTTTTTTTTCAACCCTAAATTTATTATATAATTAATTAATACTTCAAAATTAAAAATAATTATAAAAAATAAAATAAAATTCAAAAAATCACCAAAATTAGTCCAAGGGGTCCTCTGGTCAGTAGGAACATCCCATAATTTTCCTAAGGATAGAAACTTGACCTTTGTCATGTTGTTGAAGTTTTAATGAAAACCCATATTTTTCATAAAAATAAATATATAAATTAAATTAAATTCAGAAAAATCACATTTTCTCCTCTAATGTTTTGATTGACATGTGAGTGAAGTGACATAAAAATTTTAAGTTCATTTGAGCTTAGTTTGATGAGTTATGAAATGAACATGCTTAAAAGGACATAAATGTAATTAAAGAATTTTAACCCTAATTAATATTTAGGTTTAATTAAGGGGAGGGTAAAATATCTGATTTTAAAATTTTCATTAGATGATTGAAACCTAGGGAATTAAGGGGTAGAAACCCATTAATCATCTTGAAAATATTTAAAATAAATTTTAATTAATTGAACAATTTGAATTTTGGAAGAATAAGTTAAAATTTGGATTATTAAGATTAGGGGTATGATTTAAGAAAATATCAATTCTTTAATTTAAAATCTCTAAATGAATCACTTTAATAACATTTCAATTCTTAATTAAACTCAAAAATGATAATTGAAATTAATAATTAAATAATTAAAAGGAAAATAAACCTTAATTAAATTAAAAGCTTAAAGCATTAAGAGAATTGATAATCAAATTGAAATAAATTTAAAACATTAAAATTAATTTGAAATCACTTAAAAACAAATCTGAAACAAATTTGAAACATTAAAGGAAATCAACCCTAAGACAATTCATAATTAAAAACATAAAAAATCAAACCAATTAAAATTTACCTAAAGTGTTACATTTAAGTCAAATTAAATTTAAATCCTTAAAAGTTTAATTAAATTGAATAATCTAAACACCTCTTTCAAATCAAACAATTTAAAACACATAAGAGAAAATCAACTTGAATTTTGAAACTAAATTAAATCATCCTAAATCATCAATTCAACTTTAATCAAAGCTGTTAAATTCTTTAACAAACTAATTTGCCCCTAAAGGCTATCATTATTATTACTCTTAAGTAAAGCATCAAGTGAAATGTCACTTTACTCACAGGATAATCAAACATCATAATTCACTGAGCACTAAACAAACTAAACTAAATTTTTTGATGATCAATTCACCAATACAATAAAGCTCATTTGGGCTCAAAATAATCACAAATATAATGAAAAGATGTTTAGGACTCGTCCTAAACACTTCCTCAATATGATGGGGTGTTTTAGAAGAAAAATCAAACTTAATTGTTCTTTGGTGAAGAAAATCATCCATAGAAACAAAAGAACCTAGACGTCATAGGGATTGACTAGCAATAGGATTAGGATTTTGGTAGACAACCAGAAACTTTCTTTAGCTTTACCTAGGTACTTGTTGCAAATATATGCCTTAACATGTGTTTTAAGTGTAGCTTAGAAATGACGAGAAGACCCTCCAGGTACGCTTTTATTTTATTAAAATTTATTTACTTACCTGCACTGCACTTTACTTTTCTTGCATGTTAAACACGATTGACACCCTGCATGAAAACTGAAACCTTTAAGATAGCCACAAAATTGAAACCCAAAACTAAATTAAAAGTCACAACAAGATAAAGTTTACCGCCACAACATTCAAAATATAAAACTACTCAAAACTTAATCACAAACAAAACAACAAAACTACAATTGCAACTAAATTAAAAACGTCTCGTTAGATGATCGGGAATACCTCGGATGATGTAACCCACGTGTTGCTAACGGAAATTCCCACGGTCTAAATGAAAGTGTAGAACTCATTCAGTTGAGTTTAGCAAATTCATCTAGACTAAGTGAATCCAATGAAAATAACAGTGTCGGGATGATGGAACCGTGGGATCTTAATCGGTTCTGTTTAACCAACTTTAAGATTTGTTTTAATTAAAACATTAAAAACATTTGGACTTTAAGACTTTTCTCGAACCAAAACACTTCTCTCATCTCCTGATTTTCACTTTCTAAAACTAAACCTCTCCAACGACAAGGAGCTTGGAGCAAGCATAGTGGGCAGCACGGCCATCGTCGTCAGCAATACTTGTGTCTACTTCAGCTAAACCTTTCTTAGCATTAATTAACAAAACTAGAGGATTTCAAGGTAGTTTGCCTAGTGCAACATAAATCCTCACCTTTTCGTTAGGCATTTACATAATCATGTTATGTAAATTAAGCCCTAACCAGTTTTAGGATTCCGAGGTAGTCGTTTGGTATGACATAAACCCTCACATCTCTGAGGCTATTTGTATGATTTTATCATACAAATATAAGTCCAAATTAATTAAAATTGGCAGGATTACAACATTAAATAAACTCTTAAATTGAAGCCAAACAATAGGATAGTTTGGGAAGTTTCCAAGATTCTTCTTGGATCCTCAACTTCTCCTACTTCTCTTCTCTTGGACTCCTAAAATTAAATGTTCCAAATTTGAGCTAATCCCTTTTGAAATTCCAAAATTCAATCCTTTGAAAACCTTAAACTTTGAAATTCTTGAGAGCAAAACCATTGATCATTATCGAGAGTTTTCTTAAGTTTCTTCAGACATTTAAGATGTAATTAACTATAGGGGCTTACCTTTATAGAGAAATTTAAGAACCCAAGTAATATAAACCTTGCTTAATTCCTCTATATTAAGCAGAGGAACTTGTCAGCTTATAAAATTTGTTCGCAGACCAAACGGATGTCACAAATCTGCTAGTTTATTTAATCGAGCCCCATCATCAAGTAGTGTGTCTATTCTTCGGGATAGATACACAGTTTGTGATGTGGCGCTCGTTTATATAAACAATTTGGGATGTGAGATCGGTTTGATTTCATATCTTTAAAATCTTTCGAACTAAAAAATTATTTTTAAAATCAAATGCTACTTTCCAAATTATATATATATATATATATATTAAAATTAAATTTATAATCTAAAACTCGCCGACAACTTCTATAGGCGACCCCTTTTCAAAATACCACATAACCTAAAAATATGCCTACAACTTCTGGCGACTCCATTGGGGACTAGTTCCTCTCTCCATTTTAATCAGATGGTTTTGCTTTCATAAATCGGTAGTGAGTCCATACCCCTAGTGAATCAAACTACCATTCTTTCTGTTTGCGTACCACGTTTATTTCTGTCTTGAACGGGTATAGTCAACTCCTTTTGGATTTTGGAGCCACTGTTTAGACACCCCTAAACTGAGAGGTTCTGAAATCCTTTTGCCTCTTTCTGAGGTGGGGTAGACCCCCAATACGTGTTAGCTTAGGATCGGTCCTTCGGGTTGTGATGTCTTACGAGACTTTCTCTTCCTTTCCAATTCTGAATCGAATCCTTTACCTTTCCTTTAACTTTCTTACATTAATTATTTTGTTCCTAACAAACAAATCCTCTAATAAACAACCTTTTAATAAGCAAACTCTTTTAAAAATCACAAATACACTAGGATAAAAGAAAATGTGTTCGGACTCTTTCTTTTCCGTCTTAAGTTTTGCGATAAAAGGAAGCATAATTCAGGACTGACGTTCAAAATTTACCCTGTAGAAATTAACTGCACCAAAGTTAATTTTCTCCTTCACCATTGGAATGGACTTCGCTGTCTATAAGGATGAACTGCCCGATAATGGAATCATCCATTTTGGACAAGGATTCGACAATACAGATGTTAAGTTCGCTGATGTCACCCTCTTCACACTAATGGACAAAGTATCAGAAACTGAGGAGCCCGTAATTGAGTTTAACCTGAAATCAACTCAATAGTTCCCTCCCTTGCAATGGTCCCAGTTGAAACAAGTACCACTATTCATAGGAGGATTGTTGTCTCTACCCCCATCGGTCTAGTCATCTCTGCACCTACCCCGGCTCCTGCCATATTGAAGGGGAAGGAAATCCAAATTTATAATGAGCTTGCTACCGTGGAGGGTACAGATTTTGCTGCAGTACCGTCTGTTTTCAAAATTGGGTCCAGTTCAAATTTTACACCCCTGATTCGGACTCAAAGAAGAAATAGGAGCACAAAAATCGCCAGGATCGAGAAGGCTAAGCCTGCTGAAGTTGCTTTTCTGGAAGAGATTCCAGAGGAAGAGGAAGAACTACCTAGGTATTCACCCTTGTTGGAAGGAAGTAGGTTTCACCCTCTCTCTGCTGCATTGGATGAGTTCGAAGGATCGCCGTTGCATTACCCCAACCTACATACTATAGCGACTGTAAGAGGAAGAGGGTTAAGACTATGCCGCTTACTCGACTACGAGCCGTAGTAGAGAAACCAGCTATGAAGGAAGAATGACCCGTATTAGAGATCTTAAGAAGAATGGGACGAGTGCCAGTCAAATCCCGCCTTGGTTCGCGAGTGAACCCCGTCACTGCCCCGGAGAGGCCAAGGAAGAAAGTGCAAGCTATTGAAAGAAGTTCGCCTGTTGTCATATTAGGTCACAATATTAGGGAGGACACCACCTACCGACGCACAGCCAACATACCATCTGGTCCTAGGCCTTCTACTGCGAGAAGGTTTGTGTGGCAACCTATTATTGCTAAACCAATACAAGCACAATGTTCTGGAAAGAAGAGTCTCGTCAGAAAGCTAGAATCTAAAGAAAGTGCTACTGCATTAAAAGAAACTCCTGAGAAAGAAGTTTAACAGTCATCACATGACAACCACGAAACCGTTTGGAAGAGACCACTTAAGGATGCTATAGGAAAGCTAAGAACGGACATCCGACGGTTGGCGAAGGAAAGAGGAGAAAAGAAAATGCTCTCTACTACTTAATTCATCGTTTAGTTCTAACAGAAGTAAAGTATCCCTCGATTGAGAAGCATTGATTGGCCCTGATCTTCGCCGCTCAAAAGCTCAGTCATTACATGCTTTCTCATAAGGTCAACCTTATCTCGAAAGTTAATCCATTGCAATATTTGATGACCCGACCAATGCTTTCCAGCAGACATTCCAGGTGGTCGATGATACTATTGCAATTCGATATAACTTTCATTCTGCTTCATGTCGTAAAGGGACAAGTCCTAGCAGACTTCCTCGCAGCACACCCTTTACCGGCAGAATCGCCTCTCAACGACGATTTGCCTGACGAGGAGATAATGAGCCAAGAAGACCCTGACGATCAACGTTGGGAGCTGTACTATGATGGAGCATCTTCAGTGCAGAAAGACAAAGAATTGCAAACGATAGTGCCCGGTAAGGCAGGAATCGAACTAATATTTATAACACTGGAAAAGGGAATGTTAAGATACTCCTACCATCTAACGGAACCATGTACAAACCATGAGGCTGACTAGGAAGCCCTTATAACTGGATTGGAATTGATCATTCAGATGGGGATAACAGACATCAATATCTACGGAGATTCATAGTTGATCATTGAACAGGTCGCCGGACAGTGCAGAATTTTAAAACCAAGGCTTGAGCAGTACTTTTAGTACGCCATGAAATTGTTAGAGCAGATTCTGAATGTAACGATCTACAAGATTCCCACAAGAGAAAATGCTCTCGCAAATGCATTAGCCCGCCTTGCAAAGGAATTTGCCTGCTTGCAGGATGAATCAGTTCAAGTGTTAGTTCAGGGACGTCAGGTTTTCTCGCAGCTCGACATGGACATGATACACAAGTCAGAAAAAGAAGAAGAATCAATTGCAGCAGTAACATAAAATTCAAAAGACTGGCGTCAACCGCTCATAGACTACCTGCAAACAGGAAACCTACTGATGATAAGTCATTAGCTCATCAGATAAAGAAAAGAACACTGTCTTACGCATTAATAAACAATACGTTATACAGAAGGTCTTTCGATCAGATGTGGCTAAGGTGCCTGAGCAAGTTTGAGGCTCGTGAAATTATTAAGGAAGTACACTCAGGACTTTGTGGCGCTCATCAGTCAGGTCCAAAAATAAAGATGAAGATAAAAAGACTAGGGTACTACTGGCCCTCGACGATGACCGATTACATGAAGATTGCCAAAAGTTGTCAACAATGCCAAGTGCATGGAGTGGTTCTACATCAACCTCCAAATGTGCTACATCCGACAATTGCGTCATGGCGATTTGAATGTTGGGGCACAGATATCGTGGGCCCGATAGAACCGCCTTCTTCAAGAGGACATCGCTTCATTCTTGCAGCTACAGATTACTTTTCCAAGTGGGCAGAAGCAGTAACGTTCAGAGAAGTGAAGGCACACTATGTGCTACAGTTCTTTAATAATCAAGTCGTTTACCGTTTTAGGGTACCGCGCAGGTGTTGACCTCATTTTTGATGAGGTCTTCTCTTCTTCTTTTTAGTACTTAGGATCTAGCCTTAAGCTTTTCCTTTGACTGTCTTAGAGGACTAGAATTGGGACCCACCACCTAGAATTTCAAACCACTTCTTAACTCCCTGCAAACTCTACAAACTTGACTATAGACCCCTAATCACCTAGAGGGTTGAAATCAAATGTGGAAGTTTAAAGGATGAGTTCCTATAGGGCTCTTTGGCCTTAGGACTACCCTGGATGGCCTGGTTTGGTGAGGGCTGACCTACACACACACACTACATTTATACACTACACTTTCACACACCTATACCCAATTTGACCTCCTGACTCATGTAGGTGATTCACATGGATGGTCCTTAACCCCAAAGCCCTTGGCTAAGAGGATTAGGAACAACATAGTGGATGCCTCAAATAAGTCCCTTCATGGCTCATGTGGGCTTGATATGGCTTCATGGCTCAACCAAGATGATTTCATTCCACTCACATTCACCTAATCTTCAATTTCCCAAATTTTCAATTTTTTGACCCCCGGGACCCTACACCCGCTAAGCCTACCCAAAACCATTGAAACTACCCAAATTTCTCAAAAATTTCCAAATCACCCAAAATTCTCCAAAATCATTCCTAAACATTTCTCTCCACTCAAGTTGATCATCCATAGCCAAAAATACCAAAAATTCCAAAAATACCTCCCAATACCCTCCAAATACCCAAAATACCCCTCTTGACCCAAGAATCCAAAAATTCAGAAAATTACCAGAAAATTCCAGAAAATCCCAAATATTACCAATTTCATTTTTTTCAACTACACCATGGGCCAATTTTATCAATTTACCTTACTTTTGTCAAAACCCCCAATTTGACCCATTTTAACCCTAAGTGAACCCAATGTCAAACCAAACCTACCCAATTGACCCAAATTCTAGTCCAATTCAATTCTAAACTTCAATTCAACAATCCCAACACCAATCTAGACCAAATCCAAGTCCAATTTGATTGACATTTGGATCCAATTTCACTTTTGGCCTTAAAGCCCAATTTGGACCCATGACCCAAACCTAACTCAAACTCACCCAATTCAACTCCAATTAACCCCAAATCTTTTCCAAATCTTCCTTAACATTCCCACAAACAAAAAACTAACATGATTTGCCCAACATTTAGACCCAAACCCCACTCAACTTCAACCCAAAGCTAAAAGGCCCTATTTTGACCTAAACCCAAACCTAACCCAAATGAGCCCAAACCCCAAAATCAAAGCCCAACCAAAGCCAAAACCTCTTTGAAACACTCCCATAAACATTTCCCAACATTAATTTTACATCAATTTCAACCGTAGCCCAACATTGGCCCAAGTTAGCCCAATTTGACCTATATTGGCCCATTCACCAAAGAAGCCCAAATTAAACCCAATTCAAACCCAAATCACTCCCAATTTGCTTCAAATCACTCATGACACATCCATGAGCTAAAACCAACAATTATTTGGCCCAAACTTCTACAAAATTCCCATCCATAAATCTATTTTTAAACTAAAATCCCACTTACATGAAACCTTCCTAAAGACCATCTTCACCAAAATCCAAAGGGCTAAAATCAATCTAAAGCCCATATGCCAAATTCTTCTCATCATACCCTCAATTAAATCAATCCCTAAGTTTGAAAATTCATCATGAAGCCATTCCAAATTAAGCCCCATACAAATTTACATCAAAATACCAAAATTTTTCTTAAATCCATTTCCATGAAATTGACTCAACTTTTCCCAAGCCAAAGATGAGCCATGAAGCCATGCATGAGCCACATGGAAGCCATGAGAGCCTCTTTACATGTCACCATGCCATTTTGGGCAAAAGGAGGAGACTCTTTCCTTATTTCCTAAAGGTGATTAACCACTCCCATGATTCCTCTTAACCATGCTTATGCCTAATTGTGCTTGGATGGTGACTTGACCCTACTGATTATGCTGAGCCAAATCACTTTCTCTTCAGCCTAAATCAAGCTTTGGGTGGTGCACCTAGCCCAAAGGGATGGGTTGACCAATTTGAGCCAAAATGAGCCCTCTCCCATTCCATTCTAATCCAAGCCCTTTACACATGGCATTTGCCAATTGCCTACACTAAACCCCAGCCCTGACCCACCTGAACAAGATGGTGACCAGTGCACTGGCCGGCCACCCACTGGTCACCGGAAAACACCATGGCTGAGACCTTGGGAGGAGCCAAACTTTGGAATTCCACCTTGCTGAGCTGCCTCATGCCAAATGGCCACCATGGCTATTCTTCCCATGACCAGAGCAGCTGATCCCAGCCCTTGGCCATCTCTGTGAGGCTCTCCGGCCACCTCTCTTTAAACCCGACCCCCTCACGGCCATGAGGGGAGAGTTGCACAAACCTTGCCGAAACTGCGCCAAAATTGTTCCAAACCCTTCTCCATCCTTAGAGCGATTGATCCCCGTGCCAATTTGCCCTAATCCTCACTAACGAACTCGATTTCTCGGCCAAAATTCCACCCAAAACCGGGACACTTCTCCACGGTGGATCAATCCCCAAATTGATTGGTCCTACACCTTCACCAGACCAAGGGAAGGAGTCCACCAGCAAAAGCCCCCTCTCCAGGCCACCCATCTGTTCCAGACTCCAAGCTTTGTGATCGGGCTTGGTCGAAATCATACCTAGACAATTCATCAGACCAGGAGACTTCATCTGGAGCTTGCTGGGATCCAATCGAAGGTGACACAACCCTCAGATTGAAGCCACACTTCTCTGAGCAAAGGTATGAGCTAATTCTTCATCCTAAGCTTCTGGAGATTCTCCATTTCAAATGCTTTAATTTCAATGCATGATCACCATATAGATGTATTCGTCTCTTCAAGACGAATCCATAGAGCATAAGAACACGAAAATCCATTGAGTATTGAGTGAGATATTAGGGATTTAGTGTGGACGGCTCTCGGGTGAGGACGCTTGGGGACGATGAACGGATGCCGTTCATTTAATACACGCGCGGAAGAACGGCCAGGATTGCGTCGGATCAGGAGATTGAACGACACAGCGGGGCCCCAGAGCGCTGAGTCAGATGGCGGCGTCGAACCAGAACACGCCGCGTGGCCTTTCGGAGCTGTCGAGGTTGACGCGGCGCCGCGTGGATAAATAGAAAATTAGGGTATTTTTGATTTATTTAATTCCCCTAAACTTCAAAAATCCATAACTTTGTGTGGGAAAATCAGAAAAAAAAATAAAAATACCCTCTTGCTCAGTGAACAGAGGAGAATAATGTGGAAAAGAAATCATTTAATTTTATCAAGTATTTTATTTTTAATGATTTATTTACCCTCCGTATTATTTTAATTCTCCATGCATATAGGAAATTCACCATGGCATGAGACCATAGGGCTTTTGAAGCCTCCGAATTTGGGAACATTCCCTGAATTTTCCAAAGTCGGAGGCCATCCCTATGAGAAGTTATTGATTTTTCAAATTCATGTTACTGTTTTGAGTATTTTAAATCCAATAATTAGCATGTTGTGAAATAAATTCTAGGAAAATTTGGTGATGTCTCTTATGACTAGAGGACCCTAGGAAAAATAGATTTGGGATTAGTTTATTGAAAATAACCCTAATTAGCTTAAACACCCAAATTAGCTCCTTAATTAATTAGAGCTAACCTTACATCAAATTGACTTGAAATCAATTCTCCACTGACCTTTAGGGTCAGAGGAATCCACCATAAAAATTTGAAGTCAATTGGACTTGGTTAGCCCTACTAAATGGGTTGATTAAGCCATTTAGCCATTTTAAACTTTAAAAATTCATAACTTTCAAAATACCTTTCAAAATTTCACCAAATTGGTTTTGGAGCCTCTCTGATATCAGGGGAATTTAAGAAAAGTAAAATTTCAATTTTCTAAAAAATTTAATTTTTTGCATTATTTTAATATTTAATAATTAAAAAATAATAAAAATCACAAAAATAATAAAATTCACCAAAATGTCACATTTTGAATTTTAATCACTTAGGAACAAATCTCATATTTTTCTTAGGTCTATTTAATGAGATATTAAATTTTAAAGCCCTAAGGTAATTTTAAAATTAAAAAAATGTATATTCTAGCATTTTCACTAAAATAATTATAATAAATCAAAGAAAAATCAGAAAATTGCAAAAGTTGATTCTCTGATTTCCTTGATATCAGAGAGATTTTTGAAAAATATAAATTTCATTTTTCAACCTTTATTTTATTTTTTAAATTAATTAATACTCCAAAACTTAAAATAATTATAATAAAAATAATATAATTCAAAAAATCACCAAAATTGGTCCAAGTGGTCCTCTGGTCATTAGGAATGTCCCATAATTTTCTTAAGGACAGAAACTTTCCCTTGGTCATATTATTAAATTTTCTTTGGAGATTCCTATTTTCCACCAAAAATAATTACATAAATAAATTAAATACAGAAAAATCACATTTTCTCCTCTCATGTCTTTATTGGCATATGAGTGAAGTCACATAAAAATTTCAAGTTCATTTAAGCTCAATTTAGTGAGTTATGAAATTATTAAGCTTGAAGGGCAAAATGGTAATTAAAATTTTAACATTTAATTAAAACATTAGGTTTAATAAAATTAACAAGTAAAATATTTGATCTTAATCTGATTTGGATGATTGAAATTTAAATAATTAAAGGGTAGAAACCTACTAAACAATTTAAAATAATTGAAATAAACTTTAATTAAATAATTGATTAAATTTGGAAGAATAATGAAATTGGAATTATTAAAATAGGGATGTTATTAGGAAGAAATTTATTCTTTAATTTAAGAATCCCTAAATTAATCATCTCAATAATATTTAATTCCTAATTAAAATGATAATCCAAATTTAAGATTTAAAATGCTAAAAGACATAATCATTAAATTAAATTAAAGTTAAATTATTTAAATTAAATCCTTTTAAAATTTCAATTAAATTAAAACTTTAATAATTAAAATTAAATCATCTTTAAAACATAAAAAATAAAATATTAAATTAAAATTAAAAATAAAATTAAATTAAAATTTAAATTAAATTAAATCAAATTAAATCAAATTAAATTAAATTAAATTAAATTAAATCATATTAAATTAAATCAAATTAAATTAAATTAAAATAAAAAAATAAAAATCAAGTTAAAATTAAAATTAAAATAAATTCAATAAATTAAATTAAAATTAAACCAAATTAAATCAAATTAAACTAAAGTTAAATTAAATTGAATTAAATAACATCACCTAAGACATAAAGGAATTAAATATAAAACAACTTGAACACTATTCCAAATTTAAACCCGTTAATTGAAATTAAACTAAATCACAAACCATTTGAACACCAATTTGCCCTCGAAAGATTTGGCTATCATAACCCCTAAACAGAACGTTAAATGAAATGTTACTTCACCTATAGGATATTCAAATGTCCTAGTTCACTGAGCAAGATAACAAAACTTGAATTCCCGGACGATTAATTCATTTGTATGATTAAATTCATTTGGACTTAAAACAATTCTATCAGTATTGAAAAGATGTTTAAGATTCTTCTTAAGCACTTCTTCAATATGATAGGATACTTATAAGAATAATTGAACTTAATTGTTCTTTGATGAAGAAAATCATCCTCAAACCAAAACACAAGAACCTAGACGTCATAGGAAATGACTAGCTATAGGATTAGGAATTTGGTAGAAAACCATAACCCTTCCCTTAGCTTTACCTAGGAACTTGCTTAAATATTCTAATTGTATTTTAAGTACAGACTTGGGATGACGGGAAGACCCTCCGAGTACGCTTTTATTTTATTGCAATTTATCTTATTGCAATTTCTTTAATCGCATCACACTTACTTTTCTTGCATAATAAACAACTGTTGCATGAAAACCCACACCTTTAGGATAGTCTCTAAAACTGAAACCAAAACTAAATTAAAAGTCATTGCAAGATAAAATTCACCGCCACAACATTTCAAAATATAAAACAACTCAAAATTTAATCACAAACAGAATACAAAACTACAACTACAACTAAATTAAAATGTCCTGTTGGATGATCGGGAAGACCTCGGATGATGTAACCTACGTAATGTTAACGGGATTTCCCACGGTCTAAATGAAAGTGTGGAACTCATTTAGTTGAGTTTAGCAAATTCATCTGGACTAAGTGAATCCGATAAAAATAACGATGCCGGAAGGATGGAACCGTGGGATCTTAACCGGTGTCGTTATAATCAACTTTAAGATTTGTTTTAATTAAAACACAAAAAAACACTTGAAAATTAAGATTTTCTCTAAACCAGAACACTTTTCTCATCTCCTAATTTATGACTTCTAAAACTAAACCTCTGCAACAACAAGGAGCTCGGAGCATGGTGGGCAGCACGGCCATCGTCATCAGCAAAACCTGAGTCTACTTCAGCAAAACTTTCTTAGAATTAAACAACAATCCATAGGATTTCGAGGTAGTTTGCCTAGTGCAACATAAATCCTCAACATTTTGTTAGGCATTTGCATTGCAAATTAAGCCCTAACCGGTCTTAGGATTCCGAGGTAGTCGTTCGGTACGGCATAAACCCTCATAACTTCAAGGCTATTTGTATGATTGTCTCATACAAATATAAGTCCAAATTAATTAAAATTGGCAAGATCAAAACATTAAATAAATATTAGGACTTTCCTAAATCCAAGCCAAACAATAGGATAGTCGGGGAATTACCGAAGTTCGCTTCGAATCTGTGATTTCTCCTACCTTTCTTCCTTTGAATTCCCAAAACAAAATGTTCCAAATTTGATCCATTCCCTATTGAAATTCCAAAATTCAATCCTCGAAAACCTTAAACTTTGAAATTCTTGAGAGCAAAATTACCGATTATTATCGAGAGTTTCCTTAGGTGATTCCCGTCACTTAAGATGTAATTAACTATAGGGGCTTGCCCTTATAGGGAATTTTAAAGAACCCGAGTAATATAAACCCTGTTTAATGCTTTCATATTAAGCAGGGGAATTTGTCGGCTTATAAAATTGGTTCGCAGACCAAACAGATGTCACAAATCTTCTAGTTTATTTAATCGAGCCCCATCGTCAAGCAGTGTGCCTATTCTTCGGGATAGATACACGGTTTGTAGTACGATGCTCGTTTATATAAACTATTTGGGATGTGAGATTGGTTTGATTTCATATCTTAAAATCTTCAAATTTAAAAATTATTTTTAAAATCAAATACTACTTTTCAAATTATTTATTTAAATTAAATTAAAAATTCGCCGATAATTTCTGTAGGCGACCCCTTTTCAAAATACAACACAACCTAAAAATATGCCTACAACAGGATTATTTCAGATAATGGGTCCGAGTTCAGAAGTACGAAGATCAACAATTTTGTCAGAAGACATGGGATCGACTGGCGCTATTCAACGATTTACTACCCAAGAGTGAATGGCTTGGCCGAAGCTTTCAATAGAACTCATGTCCAAATCGTAAAGAAAACTTTGGACGACAACAAGAGAAATTGGCATGAGAAGTTGTTAAAAGCCTTATAGGCATGCAGGACGACTTTTAAACCTCTTACACAGTCTACACCTTACGCTTTAGTATACGGGTCCAAGGCCGTCTTACCCTTGGATGTTCAGCTTCCGTCTCTTAGAATTGCAGTTGCGAACAAGATTACTACAGAAGAAAATACCAAACTACGACTAGAAGAATTGGAAAGCTTTGAAGGGAAACGACTTTCAGCGTAGCAAAATTTGGAACTGTATCAAGCCAAGATGATTCAGGCCCATGATAAACTGGTCCGCCCAAGGACACTCAAAGTCAGTGACTTAGTTCTAGTCCTCAAGAGACCTATTCTCGCACACCGCAAGATATGAGGTAAATTCGAACCGTCTTGGGAAGGTTCGTTCGTGGTTGAGACAGTCTACTCAGGAGGTTCCTACCAGCTTGTGAATTGCCACGGAGAATGATCTATGCTTCCAATTAATGGACGATATCTAAAGAAGTATTACGCAACCTGATGTTTCGAAGGATGGAATATAAAAGTGGAGTCTCATTCCTAGAAACAGGGGCATAGTAATCACTTGTAACTGGGTCCGAACCCAAAAGATAAAAACATAAAAATAGATGGTAAAAATCATTAAAAAAAATGTGTTAAAAGAAAACATGTGAAATCGTAATGATAAAATGTTAATCTTTCCTTTTAAATCAATTCATTCCTGATCTTTCTTCATCTCTTCCTACTTCATTTAAAATTTAAAAGAAGTAAATAAAATTTTTCATTAATAAATATTTTCTTATTGTTCTTGTTCTTAGTACAGCCCCTAATCTTTTCCTTGTTTTTTGCAGGGAAAGGTCGAACGGGCGGTTGGTTATGAACTTTAAGAATAGCGTGAGTCTAGCATTCGATGAAAAGTGGATGAAGGATGGAGCCGTGATTGAGATTGATTCTGATTTCACACCGGCCGAGCTACAATATGAAGAGACCGATTGGACCCCGATTGACCGGGAAAAACTCCGCAGCCATACAGTGATGAAATTGGGTGAACCAAGTTAGCCGTCTACTAGCAAGAAAAGAAAAGCAAACACCGCTCATTCAACTGGAGAAAATAAGAAAATAAAGTCCGTGGTTACTACAGCAGAGGGCAGACTTGTCAGCGCCATGCCCACAGAGATTCAAGAAGTAATGAGAGCTACTCTCACTTCGACTCAACGAAGAAACAAGAATCGCCGCATACGCAAAATGCTGACCAAACAGGTAGCGGATCAACAAGAAGAGACAATTGCTACCGTAAGTACAAATACTCTGAAGAAATTGGTCCGTCAGGAGCCAGAAAAGAGGAGACCAATTCCAAGAACAACAGAAAAGATAAAAGAAATCCCAAGAAGAGCAGAAATAGAATCAGCGCCTCGACGCCAAGCAGATGTACCAGTTCTGAAGAGTCTTGTTGCGAAAGCAACCCCAGAGGATGTCCTGACAGAGACTATCCCCGAGGAGCTAAGACATGCCGGAGAGCATGCTAGGGTTGAACCATACATTCCCCAATACGTCACCAGGGCTCGCCGAATGCAGATAATTATGGAATGCGAGCTGGAAAGGCTGCAGAATGTTGAGAAGAAAACTTTTGAATATTTTGAAAGGATTCGAGGCAGGAGGATCAACATCCTAGAAGGTCTCGAGCTGCATCGTTGAACTTCAGAAAATGGGTCAAGCTGGCCGCCTAAGGGAAAAGACCTATTCAGAACCTCGAAGATGGATGCCAGGAAAAGGAAGAGTTACGATCCAATGCGGGTGTTGCTACAACTTCGCGGTAGACAGTAAAGGAAATCCACCAGGGATTCTCCGTCACAGTGAGGTGGATCTGATGCCAAGAATTATTAAGAGAATAGTAAAGAGGATGGTGCCATGGAGGGTATTGCCTTCGGACTGCATACCCAACAGCTGTATCATTAATATCTACAAGGAGGGCGACTACATACCTCCACACATAGACCATCATGACTTCGTCAGACCTTTCTGCACAGTGTCTTTTGTCAACCAGTACAATATCATGTTCAGATCTGACCTCCGGATTGTAGGCCCCGGATAATTCTGAGGGCCGGTGCAGATACCACTACCGGGTAGGTTCCGTCTTGCTATTAAAAGGAAATGGAGCAGACATAGCAACACATTGCATTCCAGGAGTGCCTGTTGAGCGGATCTCTGTTACTTTCAGGAGGATGGATGATAGATAAATGCCTTTCCACTTTCAGCCAGATCCAGAGTTAAAGAGCCTTCGGCCTTACAAGCTGTGAGTTACATGGGAGATAGCACACCTCCAATGCACATCCAAACGACATTCCCTGCTAAGGGTGGCTTGGAAGGTGATGTTATTGTCCATGTAACTCACTATTCATACATGGATTTCGACAGATGCTTTTGGAAGAATCAACAAGAGTCTTACACAATCCATTTTGGATTTATGTGGATTGTATGAGATGTTGAATTTTCAAGGAAAATATCATCATGTTTTGGATCGAGCTATATGATATATTTTTAACAAATTGAAATGGAAATGACCACGTCATGTTTTGCCTTCACCTCTTTTTGTGCAAATTGACTGGGAAATGCCATTAAGTTAAATCAACTTCGAACAAAGAACGAAGGAAAAATAGAAAATAAATAAGACCTCTTTTTAAGAATCTGAATGTCAAAATGAACTCTAAATAAACAAAAATGAAATTGAATCTCCAAAACAAACAAAATGAGCCTAAATCTCGAATAGAATTCCGATTTGAATTCGTCAATTCTAATCTTTCAATTCTTCTTTCGACTGAAATCCATTTAAAGCTCCGATAAATCCTCTTTCGAGTTGATTCTTCCCCACAGAAGACTTCAACTTCGGTTTCAAAGTTTAAAACTCCGAATCTGAATTTCCCCAACCTCAGGCTATTCTCAAACATTTTCAACTCTCCACAATCTCTTTCCTCTTTTGAGAAGGTCAACTAAGTCTATTGACATAGAACCACAAAATTTTCGATTTGGTTCTGATGGCATGGATTCATATCCTTCGCCAAACAATCAAAATTCAATCAACTCTCTTGGGATGTAAAATACTTTCATGTCTCATTCCAATCTTCCACTAAGCTGAAATTTCCACAAATTCTTCAAAACCAAATGAAATACAAGCTTTTGGAATTGGTACCTATATTCTAATTCCCATCCTTTCTAGACTGGTACCGAATTCCAGTTCTTTTCTTTCGAGGTCGGTACCAAATTCCGACTCTCTTTCTGAGATTGATACCAATTTTCAATTTTCTCTTTCGAGACTGGTACCAAATTCCAGTTCTCTCCTTTCTAGGTCGGTACCAAATTTTGACTCTCTTTCCGAGATTGGTACCTAAATTCTAATTCCCATCCTTTCGAGACAAGTACCAAATTTCAATTCACTCCTTTCGAGATCGGTACCAAATTCCGACTCTCTTTCCAAGATTAATACTAAATTTCGACTCTTTCTTTAGAGACTGGTACTAAATTCCAGTTTTCTCCTTTCAAGGTCGGTACCAAATTCTGACTCTCTTTCCGAGATTGATACCAAATTTCAATTCTCTCTTTCGAGACTGGTACCAAATTCCAGTTCTCTCCTTTTGAGGTCGGTACCAAATTTTGACTCTCTTTCCGAGATTGATACTAGATTTCAATTCTCTCTTTGGAGACTGGTACTAAATTACAGTTCTCTCCTTTCGAGGTCAGTACCAAATTCTGACTCTCTTTCCGAGATTGATACCAAATTTCAATTCTCTCTTTCGAGACTGGTACCAAATTCCAGTTCTCTCCTTTTGAGGTCGGTACCAAATTCTGACACTCTTTCTAAGATTGATACTAAATTTCAATTCTCTCTTTCGACACTAGTACCAAATTTCAGTTCTCTCTTTTCGAGGTCGGTACCAAATTCCGACTCTCTTTCCGAGATTGATACTAAATTTCAATTCTCTCTTTCGAGACTGGTACCAAATTCCAGTTTTCTCCTTTCGAGCTCAGTACCAAATTTCGACTCTCTTTCTGAGACTGATACCAAATTTCAATTCTCTCTTTCCAGACTGGTACCAAATTCTAGTTCTCTCCTTTCGAGGTCAGTACCTAAATTCTGATTATCATCCTTTTCAATCAATACTTAAACTCTGACTCTCACTTCGAGGCTGGTACCTAAATTCCAATTCTCTTTGTAAATCTCATGGTTGGAACCTAGGTTCCAATTCTCATTTCTAATTCAGAATTTTCCTGAATCGATTTTAAATTAAACTTCAATCGAAATTGAAACTCGGAACAAATCGAAATCTAAACTTAACATTAAATCTTGAAATAGAAAATGAAGCGAAATCTAAATCAAACTTCTCCAGATCTCGTGATCTGGAACACCTCCTTTTCTTTTCTCCTGCGAGAGTTCTAAAATCTTCAGTCTTCAAGATTTACCCGTTACTCCCCAGCAGAAATTTTTTTCTGTGCTTTGTTCTAAGTGTGTCACTTAGACATCTGTGTTGGTTTCGTTGATCTCTTCGGTTAACGCCAATAAGCGCGGTGTGCTTGGTTAGCACACCACACCTATTGGGGGTCCTTGTTGACCTCATTTTTGATGAGACCTTTTCTCTTCTCTCTCCTTAGTACTTAGGATCTAGCCATAGGGTTTCTCCTTGACTATCTTAGAGGACTAGAAATGGGACCCGTCACTTAGAAATTCAAACACTTCTTGGCTCCCTTCAAACCCCACAAGTTTGATTGTAAACCCCTAAGCCACTTGGAGGGTTAAAATCAAATGTGGATGTTTAAATGATGAGTTTCTTATAGGACTCTTTGGCCTTAGGATTACCCTGGGTGGCCCTGACTTATGTAGGTAACTCATATGGATGGTCCTCAAACCCTAAGACCCTAGTTAAGAGGGTTAGGAACAACATATTGAGTACCTAAGATGAGTCCTCTCATGGCTTTTGTGAGCTCAATATGGCTTCATGGCTCAACAAAAATGATTTTATTTCAGTCACACTTAATCAATCCTCATTTTTTCAAAATTTCAATTTTTGACCCCCAAGACCCTAAACCCACCAAACCTACCAAATGCCCTTGCAATTGCCCAAAATTTGCAAAATTGCCTAAATTATCCAAAATTCCTCAAAATCAATCCTAAAAATTTCCCCCACTCAAATTTATCATCCATGGCCAAATATACCAAAAGTTCCAAAAATACCCTCTCAATACCCTCCAAATACCCAAAATACCCTTTTAGGCAAAAAAATCAAAAAAAAATCCAAAAAATTCGAAAAAATCTCAAATATTCCTAACATCATTTTCTTCAACTACACCATAAACCAATTTTGTAAATTTAACCTTGTTTGATCAAAAAATTCCAAAAGGGCCTTTAAGGCCCAAAATGACCAACCAACCCAATCCATCCCAAATTCAACCCAAATGTTACCCAATTTTCCCTAAATTTATTTTGAAATCTTCCTAACATACCCACAAACAAAAATCTGACTTAATTTGCCCAAAATTTGAAACCGAACTCCACCTAAGCTTAACCCAAACCAAAAATCCCCAATTTGGCCGAAACCCATCATGAACACAAACCTAGCCCAAATCCCAAAATCAAAACCCAACAAAAATTGAAAACTCTTTGTCACACCCTTATAAACATTTTTCAACATTAATTTTACATCAAAATCAACATTAACCCAACTTTAGCCTAAGTTAGCCCAATTTGGTCCACTTTGACCCTATTACTAAAAGGCCCAAATTAAATTCAATTCAACTCAAAATCACCCCAAACTTGTTTCAAACCTTTCATGGCACACCTCTAAACCAAATGCAACATTCATTTGGCATAGCCCTTCACAAAATTTCCTTCCACTAATTCATTTTAAAACTTAAAAGTCCACCTCCTTAAACCATTTTAAAAGCCCATCTCTCACCAAATCCAAAAAGCCCAAAATTGAATCTAAAGCCCATATGGCAACCCCCCTTCATCCATTTAATCTAAATCAATCCCTAAGTTCCAAACCAATGATTAAATCAACCTAAATCAAGCTTCATCCAAATATTCCACCAAAATGCCAAAATCCTTAAAATCCATTTTCATGGAACTAAGCCAAGCCATCCCCAAGCCAAATGGAGCCATGAAGCCATGTATAAGTGACATGCAAGCCATGGAAGACACTTTCCACATCACTAATCCATTTATGGCAAAGGAGGGAATCCCTTTCTAAGCTTCCCCTTAAGCCTTTTTTAACCCCTTTGAGGTCACACCCTAACCCAAAATTAACTTAAACAATCTTGATGGGGACTTCACCACACATGTAAGGCTGACCCAAGTGATTCTTTTCAGCCCAAAACTAGGCATTGGGTGGTGCACCAAGCCTAAAACCATGGGTTGACCAAATTGAACCCAAAATAAGCCTCCCCCCATTCCATTTCAATTCAACCCCTTTACACTTGGCCAACTCCAATTGAATTCACCAAATTCAAGCCCTGACCCTCCTGATCAGGATGGTGACCTGACCTTGGCTGGCCAGCCACCACAGCCACCGGAAAACCCCAAGGTCGAGAGCTCCATGTGAGCGAAAAT
Organism: Papilionanthe hookeriana x Papilionanthe teres; assembly: GCA_022702705.1. NCBI lineage: Eukaryota > Viridiplantae > Streptophyta > Magnoliopsida > Asparagales > Orchidaceae > Papilionanthe > Papilionanthe hookeriana x Papilionanthe teres. The sequence continues at coordinate 146,520,318 of CM040426.1, forward strand.
TTTGAATTCTTCCTTGCTGAGCTGCCTCATGCCTAATGGACACCATGACTGTTCTTCTCTTGACCTAGGTAGCAAATCCCAACGCTCAATTGCCTATGGGAAGCCCTCCAGCCAGCTCTATTTAAACTCCACCCCCTCTCTGCCAAAAAAGAGAGTTGAACAAAACCATACAGAAACTCTGACAAAATTGCTCCAGACCCTCCTCCTAGTATAAAACACTTGATCCCCAATGAAATCCAACCCTAATTTCCCCTCTGTCAGCTCAATTTTAGAGTTGAATTTCAAGCCTAAAACCAGGACACTTCTCTACAGTGAGTCAATCCTTAAATTGACTGACCCTACACCTTCACCAGACCAAGAGGAGAAGTTTTCTAGCAAAAGCCCCCTCCCCAGACCACCCAACTGTTCTAGAGTCCAAAGCTTGAAATCGGCCAAGGTCACTTTCATACCTAGACAATTCCTCAGAGCCAGAGACTTCATCTGGAGCTTCCTTAGGTATCGAAGGTGCCATAACTCTCTGATTGAAGCTTCACTTCTCAGAGTAAAGGCATTGACCTCTTCTTCCCCTCGAGCTTCTACGGATTCTCCATTTGGTTTGGCTTAATTTTAATGCATCATAGTGTCAGCATATTTTTTAGGTTGTGTGTTTTATTTTGAAAAGGGGATCGCCTACAGAAATTGTCAGCGAATTTTTTTAATTTAATTTAAATGAATAATTTGAAAAGTAGTATTTGATTTTGAAAAAAATTTTAAATTTGAAAATTTTAAGATATGAAATCAAACTGATTTCACATCCCAAATAGTTCACATAAACGAGCACCGCACCACAAACCGTGTATCTATCCCGAAGAGTAGACACACTGCTTGATAATGGGGCTCGATTAGATAAACTAGAAAGGTTTGTGACATCCGTTTGGTCTGCGAACCAATTTTATAAGCCGACAAATTCCCCTGCTTAATATGAAAGCATTAAACAGGGTTTATATTACACGGGTTCTTTAATATTCCTTATAAGGGCAAGCCCCTATAGTTAATTACATCTTAAGTGACGGGAATCACCTAAGAAAACTCTCGATAATAATCAGTAATTCTGCTCTCAAGAATTTCAAAGTTTAAGTTTCCAAAGGATTGAATTTTGGAATTTCAATAGGGAATGGATCAAGTTTGGAACATTTTATTTTGGGAATTCAATGGAAGAAATGTAGGAGAAATCACAGATACGAAGCGAACTTCGGTAACTCCCCGACTATGCTATTATTTGGCTTGAATTTAGGAAAGTTCTAGTGTTTATTTAATGTTTTGATTTTGCCAATTTTAATCAATTAGGACTTATATTTGTATGATAAAATCACACAAATAGCCTCGAAGATGTGAGGGTTTATGTCGTATCGGACGACTACCTCGGAATCCTAAGACCGGTTAGGGCTTAATTTGCAATGCAAATGCCTAACGAAGAGTTGAGGATTTATGTTACACTAGGCAAACTACCTTGAGATCCTATGGCTTAGTTATTTAATTCTAAGAATGGTTTTGCTGATGTAGATTCAAGTTTTGCTGATGACGATGGTCGTGCTGCCCACCATGCTCCGAGCTCCTTGTTGTTGCAGAGGTTTAGTTATAGAAGTCATAAATCTGGAGATGAGATAAGTGTTTTGGTTTAGAGAAATTTCTTAATTTCCAAGTTTTTTTTTATGTTTTATTTAAAACAAATCTAAAAGTTGATTATAACAACACCGGTTAAGATCCTACGGTTCCATCCTTCCGGCATCGTTATTTTTATCGGATTCACTTAGTCCAGATGAATTTGCTAAACTCAACTGAATGAGTTCCACACTTTCATTTAGACCGTGGGAAATCCCGTTAGCAACACGTAGGTTACATCATCCGAGGTATTCCCGATCATCCAACGGGACGTTTTAATTTAGTTGTAATTGTAGTTTTGTGTTCTGTTTATGATTAGATTTTGAGTTGTTTTATATTTTGAAATGTTGTGGCGATGAATTTTATCTTGCAATGACTTTTAATTTAGTTTTGATTTCGGTTTTAGGGACTATCCTAAAGGTGTGGGTTTTCATGCAACAGTTATTTATCATGCAAGAAAAGTAAGTGTGATGCGATTAAAGTAAATTGCAATAAGGTAAATTGCAATAAAATAAAAGCGTACCTGGAGGGTCTTCCCGTCATCCCAAGCTGCACTTAAAATACAATTAGAATATTTAAACAAGTTCCTAGGTAAAGCTAAGGGAAGGGTTATGGTTTTCTACCAAATTCCTAATCCTATAGCTAGTCATTTCCTATGACGTCTAGGTTCTTGTGTTTATGTTTGAGGACGATTTTCTTCATCAAAGAATAATTAAGTTCAATTGTTCTTGTAAGTATACTATCATATTGAGGAAGTGCTTAAGAAGAATCTTAAACATCTTTTCAATACTGATAGGATTGTTTTATGTCCAAATGGATTTAATTAATCAGGTGAAGTAATCGTCCGAGGTTTAGTTAAGTTTTGTTGTTATATTACTCAGTGAACGAGGACATTTGAATATCCTATAAGTGGAGTAACATTTCATTCACATTTCATTTAATGTTCTGTTTAGGAGTTATGATAACCAAAGCTTTCGAGGGCAAAATGGTGTTCAAGTGGTTTATGATTTAATTTAATCTCAGTTAACGGGCTTAAATTTGGAATAGTATTCAAGTTGCTTTATATTTAATTTCTTCATGTCTTAGGTGATGTTATTTTTTAATTCAATTTAATTTAACTTTAATTTAATTTGATTTGGTTTAGCTTCAATTTTAATTTAATTAATTTAATTTAAATTAATTTTAATTTTAACTTGATTTTATTTTATTTTTATTTTTATTTAATTTAATTTAATTTAATTTAATTTAATTTAATTATATTTTTTAATTTTATTTTATTTAATTAATTTAATTTAATTTAATTTAATTTAATTTAATTTAATAATATTTTTTTAATTTAATTTTATTTAATTAATTTAATTTAATTTAATTTAATTTAATTAATTTAATTTAATTTTAATTAAATTTAATTCAGTTTAATTTAATTTAATTTAATTTATTTAATTTAATTTAATTTAAATTAATTTAGTTTGTTTGATTTAATTTAATTTAATCTTTAATTTAATTTTATTTTTAATTTTAATTTAATTGAAAATTTAAAAAGAGTTTAATAATTTAACTTTTAATTTAATTTTAATGATTAAGTCCTTTAACACTTTAAACTTAAATTTGAATTGTCATTTTAATTAGGAATTAAATATTATTGAGATGATTAATTTAGGGATCCTTAGATCAAAGAATAAATTTCTTCCTAATAATAATATCCCTATTTAATAATTCCAATTTTATTATTCTTCCAAATTTAATCAATTATTTAATTAGGGTTTATTTTAATTATTTTTAAATTATTTAATAGGTTTCTACCCTTTAATTATCTAAATTTCAATCATCCAAATCAGATTAAGATCAAATATTTTACTCTTTAATTTTATTAAACCTAAAGTTTTAATTAAGGGTTAAAATTTTAATTATCACTTTGCCCTTCAAGCTTAATAATTTCATAACTCACTAAATTGAGCTTAAATGAACTTGAAATTTTTATGTGACTTTACTCATATGTCAATAAAGACATGAGAGGAGAAAATGTGATTTTTATGTATTTTATTTATTTATGTAATTATTTTTAGTAGAAAATAGAGATTTCCAAGGAAAATTTAATAATATGACCAAGAGAAAGTTTCTGTCCTTAAGAAAATTATGGGACATTCCTAATGATCAGAGGACCACTTGGACCAATTTTGGTGATTTTTTAAAATAAATTATTTTTATTATAATTATTTTAAGTTTTAGAGTATTAATTAATTTAAAAATAAAATAAAGGTTGAAAAATGAAATTTATATTTTTCAAAAATCTCTCTGATATCAAGGAAATCAGAGAATCAATTTTTACAATTTTCTGATTTTTCTTTGATTTATTAGAATTATTTTAGTGGAAATGCTAAAAAATACATTTTTTAATTTTAAAATTACCTTAGGGCTTTAAAATTTAATATCTCATTAAATAAACCTAAGAAAAATATGGGGTTTGCTCCTAAGTGATCAAAATTCAAAATGTGACATTTTGGTGAATTTTTTTATTTTTGTGATTTTTATTATTTTTTAATTATTAAAATATTAAGATAATACAAAAAACAACTTTTTTAGAAAATTGAAATTTTAATTTTTCTAAATTCCCCCGATATCGAAGAGAGCTTAAAACTAATATGGTGAAATTTTGAAAAGCATTTTGAAAGTTATGAATTTTTAAAGTTCAAATTGACTAAATGGCTTAACCATTAATTTAGTAGGGCTAACGAGTCCGGTGACATCAAATTTTTATTACTGATTATACGATCACCAAGGTCGAGTGGAGAATTGATTCAGTACGATTTGATGTGTGATTAGCTCTAATTAATTAGGGACCTATTTTGGGTGTTTAAGTAAATTAGGGTTATTTTGAATGGAATTAATTAAAACTGTGCCTACTGAGGTCCTCGTGTAGAAACATCACCAGGTACCTGGAATTTATTTCACAACATCTTGGTATTGGAATTAAAATACTCAAAAGCAGTGGCGTAAATTTGAAAAATCGATAACTTCTCGTAGGGATGGCCTGCGACTTTGGAAAATTCGAGAATGTTCCCAAATTGAGGAGAAACTGGCTATGGTCTCATGCCATGGTGAATTTCTATGCATGGAGAATTAAAGTAATGCGGAGAGGGTAAATAAATCATTAAAAATAAAATATTTGATGAAATTAAATGATTTCTTTTCCACATTATTCTCCTGCGATTTCACTTCAACGAGAGGGTATTTTTATTTTATTTTTGATTTTCTACACAAAGTTATGGATTTTGAAGTTTGGGGTAAATGGCAGGAAAATGCCCTAATTTTCTATTTATCCACGCGACACCGCGTCGACCTCGGCGGCTGCGACACGCGTGGCGTTCTCGGTCGCGCCGCCATCCGGCCCGGCGCTCCGGGGGCCCCGCGCTGTCGTTCCATCTCCTCATCGGGCGCGATCCGCGTCCGTCCGCGCGTGTATTAGGTAGGCAGGTATCTGGGTCACTGAATCTGGCAATCTCACCACAGAGCCGTCCACACTAAAACCACAAAAAACTCGCTCGTGTATGATTTTCGTGTTCTTATGCTCTATGGATTCTTCTTGAAGAGAAGAACACATCTATACGGTGATCATGCATTGAAATTAAAGCATTTGAAAGTGAGAATCTCCGAAGCTCGGGATGAAAATTAGCTCATACCTTTGCTCGAGGAGAAGTGTGGCTTCAATGCGAAGGTTGTGTCGCCTTCGATTGGATTCAGCAAAGCTCGGGATGAATTCTCGTGCAGTGAGTTGCACAGCTATGAAAGTGACCGTGGTCACAAGCTTGGTACGGAACAGCCCAGGTGGGCTGGAGATGGGGCTTTCGATGGGAAACTTCTCCTCTTGGTCCGGTGAAGGTGTAGGACCAGTCGATTTGAGGATTGGCTCGCTGTGGCAAAGTGTGTGTCACGGTTTTGGAGTGAAATTTCGGTCCCAGAAATTGGATTACATGCAGGTGGGGATTAGGGCAAATTGACCTTTGGGGATCATTTGCTCTAAGTATGGAGTAGGGTTTGGAACAATTTTGAGAGTTTTGTAAAAGGTTTGTGCAACTCACCTATGTCGTGGTAGAAGTCGGGTTTAAATAGAAAATTTGGAGAGCCTGCGGGGATGACGAGGTTGGGATCGGGGCGTATACGGGCAATAAGGAAGAACGGCCATGTGGCCATTGGGCATTAGGCGACTCGACGAATTAGATTCCAAGGTTGGCTCCTTCCCAAAGTCTCAGCCATGGTGTTTTCCGAGCAGCCAGTGCGCAGCGGCGAGGCATGAGTCACTCTCGAGTCCGGGTGGGTCGGGGGCGGAGGTTTTGTGCGATCGATTGGCCATGGACATGTGTAAGGTTTGAATCGAAGTGGAATAGGAAAGTGCTAGTTTTGGGTCTAAATGGGTCAACCTTGGTTTTGGGTTAAGTCCACCCTCCAAGGCCAATTTTGGCTGAAGGAAAGTCACTTGGATCTGACTTAATTAGTGGGGTCAAGTCACAATCCAAGTACAATTAAGTTTATGCATGGTTTAGTGGAGTCATGGAAGTAGCTAATCCCCTTAAGAGAATATGGAAAGAGCCTCCTCCTCTTGCCATCTTGGGTATGGTGAGGTGGAAAGTAGATTCCACTTGTCTATGGCTCCCATGTGGCTCGTACATGCTTCATGGCTCACCTTTGGCTTGGAAAAAGCTAAGTCGACTTTCATGAAAGAGGTTTTTAGGAATTTTGGTAATTTAGGAGTGATTTGATGGGATTTGGCACACTTGGATGATTTGGAATCATTTGATGGTTGATTTAAACTTAGGGATGATTTTAATTAAGGGTATGATGAGAAGAATTTGTCGTATGGGCTTGTAAAATTTGAGCTTTTAGGAAGGTTTAAGAAAGTGGGCTTTTGGTTTAAAAATAAATTTATGGATGGGAATTTTGTGAAAGTTGGAGCCCGAACAAATGTTGGGTTCTAGCTCATGGATGTGTGTCGGCATTATTTTTTTTAAGGTCATGTGTTTTATTTTGAAAAGTGGTCGCTATCGAAGTTGTGCGGCGAATTTTTATTTAAATTTAATTTAAATATATAATTTAGAAAGTAGTATTTGATTTTGAAAATAATTTTTTTAAATTTAGAGAAGTTTTAAGATATGAGATTAAACCGATCTCACATCCCCAAATAGTTTATATAAACGAGCGCCGCACCGCGAAGCCGTATATACATCCCCCAAGGATAGACACAACATGATAGTGGGGGCTCGATGAAATAAACTAGAAGTTTTGTGACATCCATTTGGTTTGCGAACCAATTTTATAGCGAACAAATTCACACTTAATATGAAAGTATCAAGCAGGTTTATATTACTGCTGGAGTTCCACACAAAATTCCATTTTATAAGGGCAAGCCACATAGTTAATTACATCTTAAGTGACGGGAATCACCTAAGAAAACTCTCGATAATAATCGAAATAGTGCCTTTCGGGAATTTGAAGTTTAAGGTTTTCAAAGATTGAATTTTGGAATTTCAATAGGGAATGGATCAAATTTTGGAACATTTTGTTTTGTGAATCAAAGAAGAGAGGTAGGAGAAATCAACGATTTGAAGTGAACTTCGATAATTTCGATATCTGTTGTTTGTCTTGAATTTAGGAAGATCCCCAATGTTTGTTGATATTTGATCTTGCAATTTCAATTAATTAGGGCTTATATTTGTATGATAAAATCAAACAAATAACTTTAGAAGATGTGAGGGTTTATTGTCGTATCGGACGACTACCTCGGAATCCTAAGACTAGGTTAGGGCTTAATTTGCAATGCGAATGCACAACGAGTTGAGTTTATGTTGCACTAAAGCTGACTACCTGAAGTCCTATGCTTGGTTGTTTTAATTCTAGGAAAGTTTTCTTTGGTAGACTCGAGTTTTGCGATGACGATGGTCGTGCTGCCCACCATGCTCAAAATCTATTATTTGCGGAGGTTTAGTTTTAGAAATCATAAATCGGGGAGTTGAGAAAAGTGTTTTGGTTTTAGAGAAAATCTTAATTTCAGTGTTTTTATGTTTTATTTAAAGCAAATCTTAAAGTTGATTATAACGACACGGTTAAGATCACGGTTCCATCCTTCCGGCATCATTATTTTTATCGGATTCACTTAGTCCAGATGAATTTGCTAAACTCAGCGGGAATAAGGTTCACACTTTCATTTAGACGAGTGGGAAATCCCGTTAACCTTGCGTAGGTTACATCATCAAGTATTCCGGAGTCATCCAATAAGGACGTTTTAATTTAGTTGTAATTGTAGTTTTGTGTTGTTTGTGATTAAATTTTGAGTTGTTTTATATTTTGAAATGTTGTGGCGGTGAATTTTATCTTGATGACTTTTAACTTAGTTTTTGGTTTCAGTTTTAGGGTACATCATTTAAGGTGTAGGTTTTCATGCAACGGTTGTTTATCATGTGAGAAAAATAAATGCATTTGCAATAAAGTAAATTGCAAGAAAGTAAATTGCAATAAAAATAAAATAAAAGCGTACCTGGAGGGTCTTCCCGTCATTCCAAGCTGTAAAACTCAATTAGAATATTTAAGCAAGTTCTACAGAGTAAGAAAGCCCAAGGGAAGGTTATGGTTTTCTGCAAATTCTGATACATAGCTAAGTGTATTCTCTATGACGTCTAGGTTCTTTGTGTTTTGTTTTTAAAGAGACGATTTTCTTCATCAAAGAATAGTTAACCCCAATTGTTCTTATAAATGTCATATCATATTGAGGAAGTGCTTAAGAGGAATCTTAAACATCTTTTCAATATTTCTAGGATTGTTTTAGATCGAATGAATTTAATTATACAAATGAATTAATCGTCAAGAGAATTTCAAGTTTTATTGTTATCTTGCTCGAGTGAACTAGGACATTTGAATATCCTATAAGTGAAGTAACATTTCATTTAATGTTCTGTTTAGGAGTTATGATAACTAAAACTTTTGAGGGTAAATTGGTATTCGAATGATTTGATTTAAGTTAAAAGAGGTTTAAATTTGGAATAGTGTTAGTTGCTTTATATTTAATTTAATTTAATTTAATTGAATTTGATTTAGTTTAACATAGTTCAATTTAATTTGATTTGGTATTTAATTAATTGATTTAAGTTAATTTAATTTAATTATTTAATTTAATTTAATTTAATTATTTAATTTAATTTAATTTAATTATTTAATTTAATTTAATTTAATTATTTAATTTAGTTTAATTTAATTTAATTTGTTTTAATTTAATTTAATTTAATTATTAAATTTAATTTAATTTTAATTTAATTTATCTTTAATTTACTTTATTTTTAATTTTAATTGAAATTTGAAAAGTTTAATAATTTAATTAAATCTTTTAATATTTTAAATTTGAGTTATCGTTTTAATTAAAAATTGAGTATTAATGATATAATTATTTTAGGGATTTTTAAATTAAAAGATAAATCTCTTCCTATTAAATATCCTTATTTTAATAATTCCAATTTTATTATTCTTAAAAATTTAATCTATTATTTAATTAAATTTAATCATTTTAAAAAATGTTTAATAAGTTCTACCTTTAATTATTTATTTTACAATCATCGAGCCGATTAGATCAAATATTTTACTTGTTGATTTTTTTAAACCTAAAGTTTAATTAAGGGTTGAAAGTTTAGTACTATTTTACCCCTTAAGCTTAATAATTTCTCTTCATTTAAATTGAATTAAATGAACTTGAAATTTTTGTGACTTCACTCGTATGTCGATAAAGACATGAGAGGAGAAAAAGTGATTTTTTTATTATTTAATTTATTTATGTAATTATTTTTGGTAGAAAATAGAGATTTTCAAGGAAATTTGATAACATGACTGAGAAAGTTTCTGTGCTTAAGAAAATTAGGGGACATTCTATTGACGAGAGGACCGCGGGCCCAATTTTGGTGATTTTTGAATTATATTATTTTTATTATAATTATTTTGGGTTTTGGAGTGTTAATTAATTTAAAAATAAAATAAATGTTGAAAAATGAATTTTATATTTTTCAAAAATCTCTGATATCGAGAAACAAATCAAATTTTGTAATTTTCTAATTTTCTATGATTTATAATAATTATTTTAGTGAAAATGCTAGAAAATACATTTTTTTTTAATTTTAAAATTACCCTAGGGCTTTAAAATTCAATATCTCACTAAATGAGCCTAGGAAAAATGTGGGATTTGTTCTTTGGTGATTAAAATTCAAAATGTGACATTTTGGTGAATTTTATTATTTTTGTGATTTTTGTTATTTTAATTATTAAAAATATTAAAATATTATTAAAAATTAACTTTTTTTTAAGTGAAATTTTAATTTTCTTAGGTTCCCCTGATATCAGAGAGGCTCCAAAACCAATTTGGTGAATTTTTGAAAAGTATTTTAAAAGTTATGAATTTTTAAAAAGTTTAAAATGGCTAAGTGACTTAATCAACCCAATTAGTGGGGCTAGCAGCAGTCAATTGACTCAAATTTTTATGGTAGATTCCTCTGATCCTAAAGGTGTGATGGAGAATTGATTTCAAGTCAATTTGATACCTGGTTAACTCTAATTAATTAAGAGACCTATTTTGGGTGTTTAAGCTTAGGTGGGAGCTGTTTAAATGAACTAAGTGAAACACAATTTTTCTGAGGTTCTCGTGGTCTGGGAACATCACCAAATTTTCCTAGAATTTATTTCACACCCAACATGCTAGCTACTGGAATTAAAATACTCAAAGCAGGTGACACCGAACTTGAAAAATCAAGAACTCCTCATGAGGATGAGCCTCGACTTTGGAAAATTCATGGAATGTTCCCAAATTCGAGGCTTCACTCCCCATGGTCTCATGCCATGGTGAATTGTATGCATGCATGGAGAATTAAAACAATCTGAGAGAGTAAATAAATCATAAAGAACAAATGTTGATGAAATTAAGTGATTTCTTTTTTCATTATTCTCCTCTGTTCACTGAGCAAGAGGAGTATTTTTATTTTATTTTTGTGATTTTTCTACACAAAGTTATGGATTTTGAAGTTTGAGATTAAATAAATAAGAAAATACCACTTTATTTATGTTATCCACGCGGCGCGGCGTCGACCTCGGCGGCTCCGAGACGCACACGCGTCGGCTCCCGTCGACGCCGCCACCGAGGTCGGCGGCCGGGCCGCGGTTCTCGTACGCGTCTCCTGGTCCAACGCCGATGCGGCGGGATCGTGCGTGTATCGAATGGACGGCATGGTTCATCGTCTGAGTGTTCTCGCTGAGAGCCGTCACACTAAATCCTAAGATCTCACTCGATTCTCGATGGATTTTTACGTTCTTGTCTCCTATGGATTCGTCTCGAAGAGGCAGGCTGCATCTACGAATTGTAACATGCATTGGAACTAAGGCATTTGAAATAGAGAATCTTCGAAGCTCGGGATGAAGGATTGGCTCATACCTTGGCTCGAGGAGAAGTGTGGCTTCAATCGAGAGTTGTTGCACCTTCGATTGGGTCACTGTGACTCCGGTGAGTCTCACAGTGCAGTGGTGTACGGATATGATTTCGACCAAGCCCGATCACAAAGCTTGGAGAATTTGAACGGCGGGTGGCTGGAGATGGGGCTTTTGGTGGTGGACACCTTCCTTGGTAAGTGAAGGTGTAGAGCCAATCGGTGGGGTGTCCTTGTGGAAAGTATCTGGTTTTTGGGCTAAAGTTTGAAGGCTCAAAAATTAAAAACAAGCTAGAAGGTGGGTGGTCGAATTGGGGATCGGGTGCTCACATGTGTAAGTGATGCGGGAGTGATTTTGTGAGAGTTTCCTTAAGGTTTTGTTTCGGCACCTCTCATGGCCGAGAGGAGTGGGTGCCGTAGGAGAGGTGGAAGGCCTCTCGGAGGAGATGGGCTTAGGATGTTGCTGCGAGTGAGGAGAAGATCGGCCATAGTGACAGTAGGCATGGGCGACTCGGCGAAGTGAGAATTTCAATGTTGGCTCGCGTGAGCTCTCGTGTAGTGTTTTCCGTGGCAGTGGCCGGCCGGCCGAGCAATAGTCACCATCTTAGTGGTGGAGTCAGAGCTGGGGTTTAGTGTAGACGGTGAGTTTGACATGTGTAAGGGATTTGATTTAAATGGAATGGAGAAGGCTCACTTTGGCTTGGTTTAAGGTCAACCCACCATTTTGGGCTTGGTGCACCTTCAGGCTGGGTTAATTTGAGGGAATCATTCCAGGTCGGCTTAGAGGAGTAGTGAAGTCTCCATCCATGATGAGGTGGCTAAACATGGTTTAGTGTGTGACATGATTAAGGTAAAAAGGTTAAGGAGGTTTAAGAAAGAACCCCCTCTTCTTGCCATAAATGGACTAATGACAAGTCAAAGCCCTCATGGCTTCATGTGGCTTGAGAATGGCTTGTTCATGGCTTCATTTGGCTTGGGAAAAAGGTTGATTTGTTTCATGAAAAGGGTTTTAAGAAATTTTTTGGTAATTTGATGGGAATTTGGATGAAGCTTCATTGGGATAATTCAATGATGATTTAGGACTTAGGTAATGGATTTAATTAAATGGATGACAAATGGAGATGTCATGTGGGCTTTAGGGTGAATTTGGGCTTTTGAATTTTGAAGGAAATGGGCTTTTAAGAAGGTTTAAGGGAAGTGGGCTTTTAAGTTTAAGGATGTGTTCATGGATGGGAATTTTTGTAGAATTTTGGGCCAATAGTTGTTGGTTTTGAACAGGGATGTTTCATGAATAATTTGAAATGATTTAAGGTGGTTTGGGTTTGAATTGGGTTGAATTTGGGTTATTTGGTAAATGGGCCAATGTAGAATGAATTGGGCTAACTTGGGCCAATGTTGGGCTAGGGTTGAAATTGATGTAAAATAAATGTTAAGAAATGTTTATGGGAGTGTTTCAAAGAGGTTTTGGCTTTGGTTGGGTTTTAATTTTGAGGTTTGGGCCTATTTGGGTTAGATTTGGGTTTAGGTCAAAATTGGGCTTTTGATTTTGGGTTGAATTTGAGTGGGGTTTGGGTCAAAATCTTGGGCAAATCATGTTAGTGTTTTGTTTATGAGGATGTTAAGGAAGGTTTAGAAAAGATTTGGGGTTAATTGGAGTTGAATTGGGGGTTGGTTGGGCTAAGTTTGGGTCATGAGTCAAATTTGGGCTTTAAGGCCCAAAGTGAAATTGGATCCAAATGTCAATCAAGTGGACTTGGATTTAGTCTAAATTGGTATTGGGAATGTTGAATTGAAGTTTAGAATTGAATTGGACCAAAATTGGGGTCAATTGGAGTAGAGTTTGGTTTGACATTAGGTCCACTTTGAGTTAAAATGGGTCGATTTGGGAGTTTTGACAAAAGTAAGACAGAATTGACAAAATTGGCCCATGGTGTAGTTGGACAAAATGAGGTAGTATTTGGGATTTCTGGAATTTTTGGGAATTTTCTGAATTTTTGGATTTTTAGGCCAGAAAGAATTATTTTGGGTATTTGGAAATTGTCGGGAGTATTTTTGGAATCTTTGGTATTTTTTGGTATGGATGATCGATTTGAGTGATTTGGAGATGTTTGGGATTGATTTTGGAAAATTTTGGGTAATTTGGAAATTTTGCGAAAATTTGAAGTAATTTCGAGGTTTTGGGTAGGTTTAGTAGGTGTAGGGTCTCGGGGGTCAAAAATTGAAAATTTGGGAAATTTAAGATTAGGTGAATTTGAGTGGGGTAGAGGAAATCATTTTGGTTGAGCCATGAAGCCATTCAAGCCCATATGAGCCATGAAAGGACTCATTTGAGGCATTATTTATGTTGTTCTATACTCTTGTGAGGCTTCAGGGGTTGAGACCATCCATGTGAATCACCTACATGAGTCGGGAGGTCAAGTTGGGTATGGGTGTGGTTTTAGGAAGTGTGTGGAAATGTAGTGTGTAAGTGTAGTGTATCGGCCCCTTCACCGGACCGGGCCGCGGGGGGCGGTCTAAGGCGAAGAGTCTTATAAGGAACTCATCCTTTAAACTTCCACATTTGATTTCAACCCTCTAGGTGATTAGGGGTCTATAGTCAAGTTTGTGGAGTTTGCGGGGAGTTTAGAAGTGGTTTGAATTTCTAAAGGCGAGTCCCGATTCTAGTCCTCAAGATAATAGTCAGGAAAAGCTGGTAGATCTACCAAAAGCACTAAAAAGAAGGAAGGCCTCATGAAAATGGGGTACCGACATGGACCCCCAATGGGTGTGGTGGGCGACGGAGCACACGCGTGGTGTTGGCCAAGAGCGATCAGCAAAACCAACACGGATATCCAGTGACGAACTTGGGGCCGAAGTAGAGTTGCTGTTTGGGGGTGTCAGGCATGTCTGCGGAGCCGGAGATTCTTGAACTCTCGGCGGGAAAGGAAAAGGAGGAGAGGTAAATCCCCAAATCACGCATGATGCGAGGGAATTTCGATTTAGATTTTATTTCGTTTCAATTTATGTTTTGATGTGTGAGTTTAAATTTTAGTTTGGAGTTTGATTTAGATTGAAGTTTTTGTCGAAATTAATTTGAGGGATTTGATTTGGAGAAATGAAAATTGGGATTTTGAGGTTTTAGATGTAACATCTCCAACCTCGAAAAGAAAATTGAATTGATTAGATTGAATCGTTGCGATGAGAAGATATCTCGGAGCAAAGTGGTGTTGGATGTAAAATCCTTAACCTCGAGTTTGATTTTGATGTGATGTATTTCATTGCGATAGGAAAAGATCTAAAGCAATGCGGTCTCGGATGTAAAATCCTCGACGAAGGTTGAATTTTGATGTATTTCGGTGCAATAGGAAGAGAATCCTAAAGCGGTGCGGTCTTGGATGTAAAATCCTCGACTCGAAAAGTTTGAATTTTGATGTATTTCGGTCTGATAGGAAGAGAATCCTAAAGCGATGCGATCTTGGATGTAAAATCCTCGGCAAAGTTTGAATTTTGATGTATTTCAGTGCAATAGGAAAGTCTAAAACGGTGCGGTCTTGGATCCGCCATAAAATCCTCGACCCAAAAGTTTGAATTTTGGTGTATTTCGGTCTGATAGGAAGAGAGAATCCTAAGCGGTACCGTCTTGGATGTAAAATCCTCGGCCAAAAGTTTGAATTTTGATGTATTTAGGTGCAATAGGAAGAGAATCCTAAGCGAGTGCGGTCTTGGATGTAAAATCCTCGACCCAAAAGTTTTAAATTTTGGTGTATTTGATCTATGACCAGGAAGAGAATCACAAAGCGGTGCGGTCTTGGATGTAAAATCCTCGACCCAAAGTTTTGAATTTTGATGTATTGGGAGGTGCAATAGGAAGAGAATCCACAAAGCGGTACGGTCTTGGATGTAATCCTCGACCCCGAAAGTTTTGAATTTTGATGTATTTCGGTCTGATAGGAAGAGAATCCTAAAGCGGTGCGGTCTTGGATGTAAAATCCTCGACCCAAAGTTTTGAATTTTTGATGTATTTCGGTGCAATAGGAAGAGAATCCTAAAGCGGTGCGGTCTTGGATGTAAAATCCTCGACCCAAAAAGTTTTGAATTTTGATGTATTTCGGTGCGATAGGAAGAGAATCCTAAGCGGTGCGGTCTTGGATGTAATATCCTCGGCACGAAAGTTTTGAATTTTGATGTATTTCGATTATTAGGAAGAGAATCCTAAAGCCGAGTGCGGTCTTGGATGTAAAATCCTCGACCAAAAGTTTTGAATTTTGATGTGAGATCTAGAAGATCGGATTTGAGATTTGATAGAGATTGAATTTAGATTTGATTGAGACTTGAAACTGGAAAGATTGAATTTGGAAATTTGGAAATTTGGAAGGATGAGTTTGAACCCGATTGAAACTTGATTTGATTTAAGATTTGATTTGAAATTTGAAAGATCAAGTTTGAAACTTGATCGAATTGGTTGGATTTGATTGTTGAAATTTGATTTGAGATTTGGGAAGATCAAATTTGAAATTTGATCGAGAGTGGATTTGGAATTTGATTGAGAATTTGATTTTGAAGTTTGGAAGGATGGAATTTGATTTTGAAGTTTGAAAAGATTGAAATTTGATTCGGAATTTGGAAAGATTGAATTTGAGATTTGTGTTGATTTCGTTTATCTTTTAATGGTTAATTTATTTTGTTGTTTATTTAATGTTCATGTGAACTTGGTGTTTGTCTTATTTCAGATTTTTCGAAAGTTTTCTTTTATTCTCTTTTTTTCTTTTCTGTTCTTTGTTCAAAAGTTCATTTAACTTTAATGGCGTTTCCCAATCAATTTGCACAAAGAGGTGAGCCAAAAACGTGACATGGTCTTTCATTCCAATCATGTTGAAAATACGTCGTACGACTCGATACGGAATATATTTCATACAATCCATGTAGACTCGAAACGAATCATGTATGATCTTTGTTGATCCATCAAAAGAATCATCTGTCAAAAATCCATATCTGAATGATGAGGTACATGGTCAATAACATCACCTTCCAAGCCATCCTTGGCAAGGATGCAGTGGATGTACATTGGAGGTGTGATATTTCCCATGTAACTCGCGGCTAAATGGGAGTTCTCACAGCTCTGGATGCGGTTGGAAATGGTAAGGTATTTCTTGTCGTCCATCCTCTGAAAGTAGCGAGATTCGCTCCTTGGCACCCCTGGTATGCAATGCTTTGCGATATACGCTCCGTTACCTTGCGGTATCATGACGGAACCCCGCAGGTAGAGTATCTTTCTGGCCCTCGGAACTCACTAGGGCCTGCTATCGGAGAGTCGGATCCGAACATGATGTTGCACTCATTCAAGAAGAGCCGTGCGAAAGGTCGGCGAAGTCGTGGTGATCAATATGTGGGGGTATGCAGTCACCGTTGTTTGTAGATGTTGATAATGCGGCTATTGGGTATGCAATCTGCGGCGATTACCCTCCATGTTATCAATCTTTTTACCATTCTCTTGATAACTAATGGCATCGGATCTACTTGCCCATGACGAAGTATTCTAGGTGGGTTTCCTTTTAAATATTCAGCAAGGTTATGACGGCATCCATTGTATTGTAGTTCTTCCTTTCCACTGGCATCCATCTCAGGAGTTAAAGGTATGTGTTTTCCCTCGAGACGCTGCTCGTAGGTCTTTTCGGATCCGGATACGGTCCACGTTCTTTGTTGACTATACTGCGAGAATACGTCGGTGTGTAGCTCGAGGCCTTCTAGTATGTTGATTCTTCTTCCTTTAATTCTCTCGATATTCGAAGTTTTCTTCGACTGTTCGCATCTCTCATTCTATTCGGAATGATCTGGATCGGCGGGGACGCAGCGAGCCTGTTGTGGGATATATGGGGTTCAATCCCCTTCCCGTTCCCCTGCCGCCTTCGGCTCCTCACGGATGATGTACGTAGGACATCCCCGGGGTTATACACGCAAGGTCATGCCTTCTTGGTGGTTCTATCCGGTGGCGTGGTAGCCTTCTTTCTTCGATCTTGGAGATTTCCACAGTTCTTTACGGTATTGTAGGAGCTGGCCTCCTTTCTTCAGGTTCACAGTGAACCGGTGTCCATGTGAAAGTGTGTGTCTTGGCATTAGCAATTGTCTCGTCGCGGTCGCGGTAGTTTTGTTAACATTTACGGATACGGCGATTCTTATTTCTTCGTTGCGTGGGCGCGGAAGTAGCCCTCCGAACTTCTTGAATCTGCGGGCGCGGCGGCGGCAAGCCTGCCCTCCGGCGTAGTGACTACGGACTTCATTTCTTGTCTTCTTCGGTGTTGCTTTTCTTTTCTTGTTGTTGGATTGGTGGCTTGGGCCACCCACTTTCATCCTTGTACGCCGGGTAGTTCTTCTCGGTTAGCGGGACCAGTCACTTTCCTCGTCTTGTAGGCCTGCGGTATGAGAAATCTGAGTCGATCTCGATTATCGCTCCATCTTTCACCCTCTTTTCATCGAGAACGACACGCCATTCTTAAAGTTAAGCAAACCGCAGGATTCGACATTTCCTAACGAAAAGACAAGGAAAAGGATGGGGGCTGTACTAAGAACAAGAACATTAAGAGAAAATGTTTGTTAAAGATACATTTTTTATTTCTCATATTTTGAAATTTAACGGGAATGAAGTAGGATAAGATGAGGAAGAGATTTTGATTTGAAAAGAAGCAAAGGAAAACTTAATTATCATGATTTTATTTATCTTAGCACATTTTATTATTTTTTGGGTTCGGACCCGATCATAAGTAATTACTTCACCGTGTTTTTCTGGGGATGAAGAATTCATTCCTTGAAACATCGAGTAGCGTAATATTTTTCGAAGTATCGTCCGTTGATTGGAAGCATATGTCGTTCTCCACGGCAATTCTTCATTTGGTAGGAACCCCCAGGTATCTTGCTTGACCACGAACGGTCCTTCCCAGTGGGTTCAAATTTTCCTCCTATCTTGCGGTGTGCAAGAATAGGTCTCTTGAGAACGAGAACTAAGTCACCAACTTTGAAGGTTCTTGGGCGGACCGATTTGTCATGGGCTTGAACCATCTTGGCTTGGTATAGTTCTAAATTACGTTGTCTTTCAAATTATTTCCTTCAAGCTTTCTAATTCTTGAGTCTTAGTACGGCGTTTTCTTCGCCATTGATGCTTGTTTGCAATTGCAATTAAGGTGAAGGAAGATTTGAACCTCTAAAAGGTAACCTTTGCCTCGGACCCATACACTTGGGAGTAAGGTGTGGCTGGTAGGGTTCGGAGTTGTCGAGTAGACGTAAGGCTTCTTTGTTCTCGTGCCAATTTCTCTTATTATCGTCCGAGTTTTCTTTAAGATTTGAGCAGAGTTTTATTAAAAGCCTCAGCGGGCCGTTTGCTCTTGGGTAGTAAATTGTCGAGTATCGCCGATCGGTCTGTGTCTTCGACAAAATTGTTGATTTGTGTGCTTACCGAATGCGGCCCATTATCGAGATGATCTGCGCGGCACTCCGAAACGGTAGACAACTTGGTTCTTGAAAAACTGTAGCCGTGGTGTGCTTTCACTTATACAAGTGGAGCTGGCAACACGCCCTTGGAAAAGTAATCTGTAGGTTTGCAAGAATGAAACGATGTCCTTTTGAAGATGGTGGTTCTATCGGACCCGCTATATACGTGCCCCCCAGCATTCGAATGGCCACGACGCAGTTGTCGGGTGTAGCACATTTGGAGGTTGGTGTAGAACCACTCCGTGCACTTGGCATTGATGACGGCTGCGCGATTTTCATGCGGTCGGTCATCATCGAGGGCCGGTAATTGCCTACGTCTTTTAATTTTCATTTTCATCTTTGGACTAGGCGGTGAGCGCCACGAGTGCGAATGCACCTCTTTAACAATTTCACGGGCCTCGGACCCGCTTAGGCACCTTAGCCGCATTTGATCAAAAGACCTTCTGTATAATGTGTTGTTTATTAATGCGTGAGAGTGAGTTCTTTTCTTGATACGATGGGCTAGCGACCTATCGTCTGGTAGCTTTCTGTTTGCGGGTAGTCATCAATGGTACATGTGATCTTGTGTTTAAATATGCTTTGTGATTCTTTTTCTTTTCGATTTGTGTATCATGTATACATGTGTTTGTGATAGGACACGACGTCCGTGAAGCTTGACACTTCCTTGATTCATCTTGCAAGCAGGCAAATTCTTTTGCGAGACGGGCTAAAGCATACGTAAAGCATTCTCTTTTCTAGGAATTTTGTAGATTATCACATTTGGAATCATTCCAACAATTGTATATCTTGGAAGTATTGTTCGAGTCTTGGTTTAAAGTGCATGTTAATCGACGTCTGTTGAATGATTAGCATGAATCCGTAGATGTTGATGTACGTATCTGGCAATTTGAATGGTTAATTCCGATCCCGTTATGAGGCCGTATTCTGCTTCGTTGTTTGTACACGGTTCGCTCGAGTAGTAGATATGTAACATCCCCGCTCCGTGTTATAAAGGTCGCCCATTCTGCCTTCACAAGACATCAACTAGATTCTTCGTCTTTTGTGTGCGAAGATGCTCCGTCGAAATATAATTCCCAACGTCGATCGTCAAGGTCTTCTAGGTTCATTATTTGTTCATGCGGCGGATCGTCATTGAGAGGAGATCGGGCGGCAAAGGTGTCTTCTTTGAGGAAGTCGCAAGGCACTGTCCGCTGCGGCCCGCGCGGAAACCACGGGTATATCGAATTGCAATAATATCAGTGACCATAAATGATCTGTAGGAAAAGTGTTGGACGAGTCATCAAGTATTGCAATGGATTAAACTTCGAAATCGAAGTTGACCTTATGAGAAAGCATGTAGTGCTGAGCTTTTGAGCGGCGAATCAGTAAACAATGCTGAATTCACGGGATACCTTACTTCGTCGGAGTAAACGACGACAAGTAGTAAAGAGCATTTCTTTACCCTCATCATTGACACAGGCTAACGGGCTCGAGGCGTCGTCTAAAGCCGCGGTGTAAAGTATCGGTCTACTTTGGGCCAGAACGCTAAGGCAGGGAGAGTGTCATTAAATATTGTTTAATGTTAGAAGGAAAACCAAAGCATTTCTCTTCCAGGCAAATTTGGCGTCCTTTTTAACTAGTGGAGAAAGTGACACCTACTGACGGAGTTTGAGATAAAGCGTCGAAGATATGCCGGCTTCCCTTGAAAAGAAGATCGTAATTGTTTAAGGTTTTGGGAGGCGGCATTTCTAAGATAGCTTTAATCTTCTCCGGATCGATTCCGATTCACGATGTCGGACAACGAATCTAAGAATTTCCGGAGGTGACGCCGAAGGCGCATTTAAGGGATTCATCTTAAGGTTAAATTGTGTAATCGTTCAGCTGGTCTCGATTCATACGGTGGTTTCCTTTACTTTGCTTTTGATGACGACATCGTCACGTAGCATTCGGCTTCCAGTTGTGGATGAGATCATCAAAATTCTTGTCATTGCTCTTTGGTGTGGATTGCTCCTGAATTTCTTCGAGTCCGAATGGCATCACCGTGTAGCAAAATACTCGATCGGCGTTACGAATGTTTGTAAGCTTTTTCATCTTCTGGAGCGTTTTATCCAGTTTGTATCCACGAAGATCCATGTGAATGAGAATATTTCATGTGTCGAAGCAATATCGATCATCGATTCTGGAATCGGTAGAGGGAATTCATCTTTTGGACATGCCTTGTTTAAATCTGCGAAGTCTACACAAATTAGAGTAGCCATTCTTCTTCACGGCGGCACCACATTGGCTAACCGGAGTCGGGTATTGTTCTTCGCGGACAAATTTGATACATTAGCTTTTTAACTTGGTATGACTTGTTGTTCGATTTCCGGACGCATTCTTAAAGGACCTTGTATAAATTTGAGACAGTAGGATCTACTCCTAGCTTATGGACTGCAACCTGCGAATTAATCAGCATTTCATGGCAGCTCAAGCAAAGCAGTCCATAAATTCCATTAGCAATTTGATTATTTCTTGGTCTTCTTTATTGAGGTAAGGAGCTAACAAGGTAGGTCTCGGCTCTTCGCTAGTACCCAGTTAACTTCCAGTTAACTCATCTATTATAGATTTGATTTCTTCTTCGAATTCTGGTGGAGCGTCTCCCGATTTGTAAATCTTCGAGTTCGTATCGGTAGTTTCCATGCGTTTTCATTGGATTTGCAAGTGACAACCGAAGCAAAATTCGGTATCGTCAGCGGCCCCTCATGCCGAATGCGGTCATACTTTGAATTGGGAGGACGGCCGGAGTTATTCCATAACTTTTCAAAATGTTGTGATTATTGCTTTTGTGTTAATAGAAGTGAAACCCGTTGAATTAAATTTTGAACACGGGGAGAGTACCACTCAAAAAGGTAATTCCATTAGGTCGATGAAGTGACATCTTCGAATTGTACATTATTTTCAGTTTTGGAGGAAGAAGCACCACGGTAGAATTTGATCGGCTTTGCACCGTCACTAGTACCTCTTTGACCTCATACTCGATCTTGTTCGAATGGATCGGGAGTTAGGGTCCTGGTATGTACGTAGTGGTTAATCTTCTCGTACATTGATTTGTATTCTTCGTTCTTTTCATCTTCGAGGAGATCTTGTATTGCGGCTTCTTTCGACTTATTGTTGCTGAAACAAACGTTCTTTTTCTTCTTAGTGTCTGTCCAATCGGCAGCCAGTGGTTGGTTTCTTATCCGAAGATTGTCTGGTGTCTGCCGCGGCCTCGTCCCGGCTCGACTCGGATGCGAGTTGTGGAGAAACCTTCACCATCTCGCCGGAAGGGAGTGGTGGTGGTGTTGGACTAGAGCTTCAGGTTCTTCGTTATCACTGAACTTTCTTTGCTTCATTTGTTATGGTATCTGCAGAGGGTGTTTTCTTTGGCGGTGCATAATAGGCTGCATCTTCATGGATTCGATTTCATGTACGAATGGTTGTAAGTCTCCTTTGATGCACTGTTCCCCCTCATCGTAATATTTGATACCTTGATGCGAGAGATGATGGTACCATCTGTTTTCATGTATCGTAATTCGGCCGTCAGAGCGTTGAACGACGTTTTACGAATCGATTATATTAAATTTTATGATTGTCTTTGCTAAATCACGGTCTTCATGTTAGCGTTATTGACCGAGGGCTCTTTCTCCTTTCTGGTTGAATCCTCTTAATAACATTTTGTCGGCCTCGAGCTCACGAGCATCAATTTCCCGAGTATGCTGGTGTTCAGAAGACTCATTATATTGATTGATGCTCCTGGATCCACCAATACTGCGGAAGTAAACTTCCCGATTATGGCAGGAAATGTACAACGGTCGGTTGTGATGTTCTTTGTCCAGTAGTAGGTCATTGTACGAAGGTAACACCTCGGCTTGTTCCTTTAACGAGCAAACCTCATCCAAGGAATCTCCGGCCATTTGAGCTAGCGAATTTAGGATCGGTAAGGCCTTGATCGAGCTTCTCTCATCTCCTTTGATAAGATGAGAGCATCGTAGATGCTCGGTTGCTTGGTAGTTTCCTAAGATGGGCTAGCACGTTGCAGTACTTTGTTCTCACGGCCAATACCGGCTTCTTCTCGAATGGGTATGTCTTCTGGCAGGGTTGGTTCTTCTTGAACGACCACACCTTTCTTGTCTTTTGGACCCATTCTTGGAGGTAGAACTTTTCAGCTTCTTAGGTTGACACGTAATTTCTTCCGAATCTAGTATTGAGTTTGTCGGTGTCTCTCCGAATCGGAATGAGCGGCTCTTGGATTATCTTCCAAATACGAAGGCTCAACTTTCATTATGCTTGGAGCTCCTCGAAACTCACGGATAAGATCCGTTGCTTGTTGAACTCTAAGTAGCCTCCTTGATGGATGCCTTCTTCCGTCATTTTGATCGTCGAGATCTTGTATGATTTGAGGTATTTGTTGGTATCGAAATCGACGCCCGGATTGTCGCTAGTTACGTAATCGTTAGAAACGATTAAACGTAGCCAACGCCATCACCCTTATCATTATATGATGTCAACGAAGTGAAAGCGGATAATCATACAAAATCGAGAGGTTCGAGGATTTCTCCCCGAATCGAAGCTTAATCATCTAGGATAAAGCGGCCCCCAGTACAGCCTTGGGAATCTCGGTCCCCTCTTCTTCGTCAATTTTCTTCTTCTCTTCGGTTTTCTCTGTCGAGGTGGTTCTTCTATCGCAAGTTATGATGCCGGCTTAACGAGGGTCTCGAACTACGAATTGAAGCTCGCAAGGCGGTTCGGATGTTGTCTAAAATCTTCTTCGAATCGTCGAGGCGGTAGTCCATCCATCGTCGGTTGCATAGGGATCTATCGGAATGACGGGATCGGTTGAGATAACATTGACGGAACCTCCTTTGCAGGGTTCCTTCATGTACTCCTTCGGGATTGTTATATTTCCTTTCCGAAGGTTGTCGTTGAGCCAACTTTTGAAGGTAATGCGGGTCTTATCTTGTGCCCGAGCATCCGTTAATTTGGGCCCCGGATTGCAGGATCACCTTTCTTGTTGACTTCCTACGGTCTTTAGGCTGCAGCGGTACAAATCTGGAGTTTTCATTAAGCTACGGAACATCTTTGAGTTCTTGCTTCATTCTTGAACGGATATTCTCTGCTCGGAAGCTCCCTCGATGTACGTTGCGGACGAGACGGTTGTTCATCACTGGCAGACGGCCCGTCGTTGGACCGGGGTTCTTGGTAATTTTGTTGTGGTTGTTGCGGCGGATGCAGTGGCAGGTATTTGCATCGGTTGTTTGCCTTTGTCAGCTGGCACCGCCGACCCGTTCTTTTCGAAAGTCTTCGGCCACCTTGCCGTCTTGTCGGCAAAACAATTCTTCGCCTCTTCTTGCGAGCTTCGGCCTTGCTTAACAACTTCTCAAAAGTCTTAATAGTGAATCCCTTGAGGAGAAGTGCTATCGGGGCGTGGATGCTTTTAAACAGGGTAAGCCATTTGCATGTTGTTCTTGCGGAGTTGTGGTTCACACTTCATACTTAAATTTCTCGTCGAAGTATGTAATCCTTTAGAGGTTGTTCGGCCTTTGTTTCTCTATACTAAATCACCTATAGTGATGTGATGTGAAACTCAAGCAAATCGCTTATCGCTCCTCTAGCTGCGAGAATGTCTTCCTTTACGGATCCGTTGGTGATGCGCATACCGGTCGAGAGGCGATTCCTGTGAGGCTAACGAGCGCGTCGGAAGAGTGGCGCATCGCTCCGCCGGCATTGCGACAAGCCGGCACGAGGAGTGTGCGACATGCGTCGGGGTTCCGATTCGTCGAAGGTCTTAAGCAGAGGTGGTACGAAGCCCTTTGGGTATTGGACAGCGTCGAATTCTTCGGTGAGTCTGCCGTCCGAATAGATGTCAGATTCTTCGATTGTCTTGGGCTTCTCGCCTTTCTTTGTTACACGAGTTCTTGATATCCTTTTCGAGATCATGCTGTGTTGTATCCTTTTCGGTAGTCGTCCCCATTGACGGATGTAATTTCCTTCCCCTCCCCGTCTACGAGGTGAATGACTTAAGAGTGTCTCTACATGTGGTTGTACTTGACTTTGGAGAGTGGCTAGAGCTATGGCCATCTCTTCCATCCTCTTCGCCATTTTGAGCGATCGTGTCGTCCTTTCTGGTACATCTCTTCATCGATTCCGGCTCCTCTCTTTCTACGAGTGCGGGAGCACCTTGAGGAGCGTGAAGCTCGTGTCTCGACCTGTTGATTTGCATATTCGTTGTCCATGAATTCCGATGAGTCGATCTCATCTCGAACTTTTCTTCTCTTTCTTTGCCAACCGTCGGATGTCGGTTCTCGGCTTTTCATGGCATCTCTAGCGGAGCTTTTAAACGTATCTTTGTGGTTGTGTGTGCGATGGTTGCGAGATCTTTTTTCACGAGTCCCTTCTTCATCGCGGTAGCACTTTCTTGATTCAGCCTCTGGCGAGACTTTCTTTCTCGGTGTTCTTGTTTCGGTCTCCAATGCCAAGTAGTGGGACGCACGCTGCATCCTTCTAGCGACGGAGAGGTGCATGACCGGATGGTGTCGGCCCCGGAAAATCTTTGGAAGGTGGTATCACCACTAAATACGTAACCTGATACTACGACGGGCGGGCTAGCTGCCTTCCATTCTCTTGCTTGGCTTTTCTATCCGCGACGGCGGGTTCTGCTCGGGGCCCGGAAGCGGGATTTGGCGGCACAGCCACATCCTTCGTAGAATTTAGACACGGGCGGTCCCTGCAACCCCGGCTGGCTTTTACCGCAAAGTTTGCGGGTCGAGCAAACGGCGTAGTTCGATTCTTTTTATTGCGGCTATCGTTGTAGTATGCGGGCTGTGGTAATATGGCAGCAATCTTGCGAACATTCTCCTCGTCCTCTGCGGCGGAGAGGATGGAACATTCTCCCCAGTGGTATGTAGTCGGGCGATTGGTGTATATTCTGGTAGCGGTGTATATTACGGTAACTGCGGAATTTCCTCCGGGAAGGCAATCTCGGCAGCTCGGCTTCTGGCGATCCTTCTATTTCTATTTCTTCTTTGGGTCTTTGTCGGCGAAGGAATCTTCGGGCGGACCCGATTTCGAAGACGAGGAAGGTCTTACGGGGAGAATCCCAGTACCCTCCACGGTAACGGGTTTATCATGGATTGCGGATTCCTTTCCCTTTGATTTGGCGAAGTCGGGGTACGATGAAACAACTAGACCGATGGGGGTAGTGAGAGCAGGTCCTCACTGCGGACGGCGGTCTCCTCTGATGGGACCCTTCTGCGAGGGGGAGGGAAACTCTTGGGTGGCCTGGGTTGTTCAGCCGATTCATGGCCTTCAGATGCCTTGTTCGTCGGTGCAAAGAGGGAGACGTCGGTGACTTTAATGAATTGACTGTTTTCAAATCCTGTCCAAATCGGATGACCCCGTTGTCGGGCAGTTCATCCTTATAGACGGCGAAGTCAGGTCCGTTGGTGAAGGAGAAAATCGGTTTGGGGCTTCCATTTTAAAGAATTGGGTCCCAGTTTAATGGGTCCCGAGTTATGCTTCTTTTCTTTGGGACGAAAAGAGATTGAAAGGTACGAACGCATTCTTTGTTCATGTATTTATGAAGAATTATTTGTTAAAAAGAATCGCCGTAGAGGGTTTGTTTATTTAGACGGAATGTTCGAAGGTGTAGAGAAGGTAAGGAATCGATTCGGGGAAAGGAAAGAAGGTCTTAAGCAAGACTTCTCGACTCGAAGGATCGCTCAAACTAACACGGTGGGGGTCACCCCGCCCCCTCGAAATGAGGTAAAAGGATCTCGGAACCTCTGCGGTTTAGGGGTGTTTAAACGGTGGCTCTAAATCCAGAAAGAATGTTAGCTATACTTGTTCGAGATAGAAATGAACATGTTCCAACGGAAAAGAAAGTCAGTTTGATCCATTAGGGACATGGATACACTACGGGTGCAGCAGGTATTTGATTATAATGGAGAGAGGAATTCTCTGAGAAGCCCAGTCGCCGAAGTGTCGGCATTATTTTTTTAGGTGTGTGTTTTATTTTGAAAAGTGGTCGCCTAACGAAGTTATGGCGAATTTTTATTTTAAATTTAATTTAAATATATATAATTTAGAAAGTAGTATTTAGATTTTGTAATTTTTAAATTTGAAAGTTTTAAGATGAGATTAAACTGATCTCACATCCCCCGAATAGTTTATATAAACGAGCGCCGCACCACAAACCGTATATACATCCTAAGGATAGACACCTTGCTTGATGGTGGGGCTCGATCAAATAAACTAGAAGTTTTATGACATCCGTTTGGTTTGCGAACCAATTTTATAAATGACAATTCTGGCAATATGAAAGTATCCAGCAGGAGTTTATATTACACAGGTTCTTTAAAATTCCCTATAAGGGCGAGCCCCTATAGTTATTACATCTTATTGACGGGAATCACTGAAAACTCTCGATAATAATCAATAGTGCTGAAAATTTGAAGTTTAAGGTTTTGAAGATTGAATTTTGGAATTTCGATAGGGGAATGGATCAAATTTTGGAACATTTTGTTTGTGAATCCAAAGGAAGAGGTAGGAGAAATCTTGATTCGAAGTGAACTTCGATAATTTCCCGACTATCACATTGTTTTGTCTTGAATTTAGGAAAGTCACAATGTTTGTTGATATTTCGATCTTAGATTTCGATTAATTAGGGCTTATATTTGTATATAAAATCAAGCAAATAGCACAGAAGATGTGAGGGTTTATTGTCGTATCGGATGACTACCTCGGAATCCTAAGACCGGTTAGGGCTTAATTTGCAATGCAAATGCCTAACGAAGAGTTGAGGATTTATGTTGCCTTTGAGCGAGCTACCTCGAAGTCTATGCTTTAGTTATTTCAATTCTAGGAAAGTTTCTTGAAGTAGACTCGGGTTTTTCTTGATGACGATGGTCGTCTTGCCCACCATGCTCACGAGCTCCTTGTTGTTGCGAGAGGTTTAGTTTTAGAAATCATAAATCGGGAGTTGAGAAAAGTGTTTTGGTTTAGAGAAAATCTTAATTTCAGTGTTTTTTATGTTTTATTTAAAACAAATCTTAAAGTTGATTATAACGACACCGGTTAAGATCCCACGGTTCCATCCTTCCGGCATCATTATTTTTATCGGATTCACTTAGTCAGTTAGATTTGCTAAGCTGTTGAATGAGTTCCACACTTTCATTTAGACCGTGGGAAATCCCCGTTATGCTCGTAGGTTACATCATCAGAGGTATTCCCGATCATCAAGACGGGACGTTTTAATTTAGTTGTAATTGTAGTTTTGTGTTAAATTTTGTTTGTAAGTTAAATTTTGAGTTGTTTTATATTTTGAAATGTTTAGTAATGATGAATTTTATCTTGCAATGACTTTTAACTTAGTTTTGGTTTTAGGTTTGGGGTGTTTATCCTAAAGGTGTGGGTTTTCAATACCTTGAGTTGTTTATCATGCGAAAAATAAATGCGTTGCGATAAAGTAAATTGCAAGAAAGTAAATTTAAATAAAATAAAATAAGCGTGCTGGAGGGTCTTCCTAGTCATTCGAAGCTGCACTTAAAACTTCGATTAGAATATTTAAGCAAGTTCTGAGTAGTGAAGGTTATGGTTTTCTGCAATTCTGTCATATGTGTAATTAAATGCTCTATAGCGTCTAGGTTCTTTTGTGTTTTTGTTTTGAAGACGATTTTCTTCATCGAAGAATAGTTAACCCGATTGTTCTTATAAATGTCCTATCATATTGAGGAAGTGCTTAAGAGATCTTAAACATCTTTGATATTTAGGATTGTTTTAAGTCGATAATTTAATTATACAAATGAATTAATCGTCCCGAGAATTTGAGTTTTATTGTTGCTCTTTATTTCAGGTGAGGCGGAACGTTTGAACTATCTGTATAAGTGAAGTAACATTTCATTTAATGTTATACAATTTTAGGAGTTATGATAACTAAAACTTTGAGGAGTAAATTGGTATTGAATGATTTGATTTAAGTTAAAAGAGTTTAAATTTGGAATAGTGTTGATTGCTTTATATTTAATTTAATTTAATTTAATTGAATTTGATTTAGTTTAACATAGTTGAATTTAATTTGATTTGGTATTTAATTAATTTGATTTGATTTAATTTAATTTAATTATTTAATTTAATTTAATTTAATTATTTAATTTAATTTAATTTAATTATTTAATTTAATTTAATTTAATTATTTAATTTAGTTTAATTTAATTTAATTTGTTTTAATTTAATTTAATTTAATTATTAAATTTAATTTAATTTTAATTTAATTTATCTTTAATTCTTTGTTTTAATTTAATTGGGCTAGACTGTGAAGTTTAATAATTTAATTAAGTCTTTTAATATTTTAAATTTGAGTTATCATTTTAATTAAAAATTGAGTATTAATGATATAATTATTTTAGGGATTTTTAAATTAAAGAATAAATCTCTTCCTAATAAATATCATATTTTAATAATTCCGATTTTATTATTCTTCGATTGTCTATTATTTAATTAAAGTTTAATCATTTTAAAATATTTAATGAGTTTCTACCCTTTAATTATTTAAATTTCAA
Source organism: Papilionanthe hookeriana x Papilionanthe teres (assembly GCA_022702705.1). NCBI lineage: Eukaryota > Viridiplantae > Streptophyta > Magnoliopsida > Asparagales > Orchidaceae > Papilionanthe > Papilionanthe hookeriana x Papilionanthe teres. The sequence goes on from CM040426.1 coordinate 146,549,419, forward strand.
TCATCCAAACCAGATTAAGATCAAATATTTTACTTGTTGATTTTTTTAAACCTAAAGTTTTAATTAAGGGTTGAAAGTTTAATTACCATTTACCCCCTTCGCTTAATAATTTCATAACTCACAAAATTGAATTCAAATGAACTTGAAATTTTTTATGTGACTTCACTCATATGTCAATAAAAGACATGAGAGGAGAAAAGTTTTTCTGTATTTAATTTGTTATATAATTATTTTTGGTAAAAATAGAGATTTTCAAAGGGAAATTTGATAGCATGACCAAGGGAAAGTTTCTGTCCTTAAGAAAATTGAGGACATTCCTATTGACAGAGGACCACTTGGACTAATTTTGGTGATTTTTTGAATTATATTATTTTTATTATAATTATTTTGGGTTTTTGGAGTGTTAATTAATTTAAAAATAAAATAAATGTTGAAAAATGAATTTTATATTTTTCAAAAATCTCTCTGATATCCAAGGAAACCAGAGAATCAAATTTTGTAATTTTCTAATTTTTCTATGATTTATAATAATTATTTTAGTGAAAATGCTAGAAAATACATTTTTTTTTAATTTTAAATTACCTAGGGCTTTAAAATTCAATATCTCACTAAATAGACCTAGGAAAAATGTGGGATTTGTTCCTAAGTGATTAAAATTCAAATGTGACATTTTGGTGAATTTTATTATTTTTGTGATTTTTATTATTTTTAATTATTAAAAATATTAAAATATTATTAAATTAACTTTTTTAGAAAATTGAAATTTTAATTTTCTTAGGTTCCCCTTTGATATCGAGAGGCTCCAAAACCAATTTGGTGAATTTTTGAAAAGTATTTTAAAAGTTATGAATTTTAAAGTTTAAAATGGGTAAGTGAGCAATCGGCCGATTAGTGGGGCCTAGCAGATCCGATTGACCTCGAGAGAATTTTACAATTTGGAGATTCCTACGATCACAAGGTCGAGTGGAGAATTGATTCCAAGTCAATTTGATACAGTTAACTCTAAATTAATTAAAGAACTTATTTGGGTGTTTAAAACGATTAGAGAGTACATTTAAATGAACTAAAGGTAACTATTTTCTGAGGTTCTCACAGTGCTGGGAACATCACCAAATTTTCTAAATTTATTTCACAACATGCTATTTGCGATTAAAATGCACAAAACGATGACCTGAACTTGAAAAATCAAGAACTCCTCATAGGGATGGCCTACGCTTTGGAAAATTCATGGAATGTTCCCAAATTAGGAGGGCTTAACCACATGGTCTCATGCCATGGTGGTGTATGCATGCATGGAGAATTAAAACAATGCGAGTAAATAAATCATAAAAAATAAAATATTTGATGAAATTAAGTGAATTCCACTGCATTATTCTCTCATTCCGAAACGGGGTATTTTTATTTTATTTTTGTGATTTCTACACGAAGATATGGATTTTTGAAGTTTAGGGAATTAAATAAATAAGAAAATACCATTTATTTATCTGTTATCCACGCGGCGCCGCGTCAACCTCGGCCTCCGAACGCACACGCGTCGCGCTCCCATTCGACGCCGCCACCCGAGTCGGCGGCCCGGGCCCCGCGGTTCTCGTACCGTCTCCGCAGTCCAGCCGCGATCACGGCCGTCCGTGCGCGCGTGTATCGAATGGACGGCATCCGTTCATCGTCCCCGAGTGTTCTCACCCGAGAGCCGTCCACACTAAATCCCTAAGATCTCACTCGATTCTCAATGGATTTTTACGTTCTTATACTCTCTGGATTCGTCTCGAAGAGACGAACACATCTATACGGTTAACATGCATTGGAACTAAGGCATTTGAAATAGAGAATCTTCAGAAGCTCGGGATGAAGAGTTAGCTCATACCTTGGCTCAGAGAAGTGTGGCTTCAATCTGAGAGTTGTTGCACCTTCGATTGGGTCTAGCAAGCTCCGGATGAAGTCTCTCGAGTGCAGTGAATTGTCCGGATATGATTTCGACCAAGCCCGATCACAAAGCTTGGAGAATTTGGAGCAACGCAGGTGGCTCGGAGATGGGGCTTTTGGTGGTGGGCACCTTCCCTTGGTACGGTGAAGGTGTAGAGCCAATCAATTTGGGAATTGGCTCACTGTGGAGAAGTGTCCTGGTTTTTGGGCTAAAGTTTGAGCTCGAAATTGGGCTCGACTAGAAGGAATTGGGGCTGGAATTCGGTGGGGATCGGGTGCTCTATGTGTAGAGAGTGATGCGGAGTGATTTTGGCGAGTTTCCTTAAGGTTTTTGTTTCGGCACCTCTCATGGCCGAGAGGGGTGGAGTTTAAATAGGAGAGGGTGGAAGGCCTCTCGGAGGGAGTTAGGGCTTGGGATCGAGTGCTCCGGTGAGGAGAAGATCGGCCATGGTGACCACTAGGCATGGGGCGGCTCGGCAAGTGAGAATTTCAATGTTGGCTCACATGTGAGCTCTCGGCCATGGTGTTTTCCGGCGGCACAGTGGCCGGCGGCCGAGCAATGGTCACCATCTTGGTCGGGTGGGTCGAGGCGGGGTTTAGTGTAGGCGATTGAGGTTTGACATGTGTAAAGGAGTTTGATTTAAATGGAATGGGAGAAGGCTCACTTTGGCTTGGTTTGGGTCAACCCACCATTTTGGGCTTGGTGCACCCTTCCAAGCTCCGATTTTGAGTCGAGGGAATCATTTAGGTCGGCTTAGAAGGAGTGGTGAAGTCTCGCATCCATGATGAGGTGGCTAAACATGGTTTAGTGTGTGACATGATTAAGGTAAAAAGGGTTAAAGGAGGTTTAAGAAAGAACCCCTCTTCTTGCCATAAATGGACTAATGACAAGTCAAAGCCCTCATGGCTTCATGTGGCTTGAGAATGGCTTGTTCATGGCTTCATTTGGCTTGGGAAAAGGTTGATTTGTTTCATGAAAAGGGTTTTAAGAAATTTTTTGGTAATTTGATGGGAATTTGGATGAAGCTTCATTTGGGATAATTCAATGATGATTTTAGGACTTAGGTAATGGATTTAATTAAATGGATGACAAATGGAGATGTCATGTGGGCTTTAGGGTAGATTTGGGCTTTTGAATTTTGAAGGAAATGGGCTTTTAAGAAGGTTTAAGGGAAGTGGGCTTTTAAGTTTAAGGATGTGTTCATGGATGGGAATTTTTGTAGAAGTTTGGGCCAAATAGTTGTTGGTTTTGGTTTAGGGATGTTTCATGAATAATTTGAAATAGATTTAAGGTGGTTTGGGTTTGAATTGGGTTGAATTTGGGTTTATTTGGTAAATGGGCCAATGTAGGTCAAATTGGGCTAACTTGGGCCAATGTTGGGCTAGGGTTGAAATTGATGTAAAATAAATGTTAAGAAATGTTTATGGGAGTGTTTCAAAGAGGTTTTGGCTTTGGTTGGGTTTTAATTTTGAGGTTTGGGCCTATTTGGGTTAGATTTGGGTTTAGGTCAAAATTGGGCTTTTTGATTTTGGGTTGAATTTGAGTGGGGTTTGGGTCAAAATCTTGGGCAAATCATGTTAGTGTTTTGTTTATGAGGATGTTAAGGAAGGTTTAGAAAAGATTTGGGGTTAATTGGAGTTGAATTGGGTTAGTTTGGGCTAAGTTTGGGTCATGGGTCCAAATTTGGGCTTTAAGGCCCAAAGTGAAATTGGATCCAAATGTTAATCAAATTGGACTTGGATTTGGTCTAAATTGGTATTGGGAATGTTGAATTGAAGTTTAGAATTGAATTGGACCAAAATTGGGGTCAATTGGGTAGGTTTGGTTTGACATTGGGTCCACTTTGGGTTAAAATGGGTCGATTTGGGGGTTTTGACAAAAGTAGGGTAAATTGACAAAATTGGCCCATGGTGTAGTTGGACAAAATGAAATTGGGAATATTTGGGATTTTCTGGAATTTTTTGGGAATTTTCTGAATTTTTGGATTTTTAGGCAAGAAGGGTATTTTGGGTATTTGGAGGGTATCGGGGGTATTTTTGGAATCTTTGGTATTTTTTGGTATGGATGATCAATTTGAGTGATTTGGAGATGTTTGGGATTGATTTTGGAAAATTTTGGGTAATTTGGAAATTTTGCAAAAATTTAGGTAATTTCAAGGGTTTTGGGTAGGTTTAGTAGGTGTAGGGTCTCGGGGGTCAAAAATTGAAAATTTGGGAAATTTAAGATTGAGTGAATTTGAGTGGGGTGAAATCATTTTGGTTGAGCCATGAAGCCATTTCAAGCCCATATGAGCCATGAAAGGACTCATTTGAGGCATTCATTATGTTGTTCCTAACCCTCTTAGCAAGGGCTTAGGGGTTAAGGACCATCCATGTGAATCACCTACATGAGTCAGGAGGTCAAGTTGGGTATGGGTGTGGTTTTAGGAAGTGTGTGGAAATGTAGTGTGTAAGTGTAGTGTATGTCAGCCCCTTCACTGGACAGGCCACCCGAGGCGATCCTAAGGCCAAAGAGTCTTATAGGAACTCATCCTTTAAACTTCCACATTTGATTTCAACCCTCTAGGTGATTAGGGGTCTATAGTCGAGTTTGTGGAGTTTGCGGGGAGTTTAGAAGTGGTTTGAATTTCTAAAAGGCGGGTCCCAATTCTAGTCCTCTAAGATAGTCAAAGGAAAAGCCTAAGGCTAGATCCTAAGCACTAAAAAGAAGAAAGGAAGACCTCATCAAAAATGAGGTCAACAATGTGTCATGAGTGACTTGAAGCAAATTGGGAGTGATTTGGGTTTGAATTGGGTTGAATTTGGGCTTCTTTGGTGAATGGGCCAATATAGGTCAAATTGGGCTAACTTGGGCCAATGTTGGGCTAGGGTTGAAAGTGATGTAAAATAAATGTTGGGAAATGTTTATGGGAGTGTTTCAAAGAGGTTTTGGCTTTGGTTGGGTTTTGGTTTTGGGGTTTGGGCTTATTTGGGTTAGGTTTGGGTTTAGGTTAAAATTGGGCCTTTTGGTTTTGGGGTTGAATTTGAGTGGGGTTTGAGTCTAAATTTTGGTCAAATCATGTTAAGGTTTTGTTTTTAGGGATATTAAGGGAGGTTTGGAAAAGATTTGGGGTTAATTGGAGTTGAATTGGGTGAGTTTGGGTTAGGTTTGGGTCATGGGTCCAAATTGGGCTTTAAGGCCAAAAGTGAAATTGGATCCAAATTTCAATCAAATTGGACTTGGATTTGGTCTAGATTGGTGTTGGGAATGTTGAATTGAAGTTTAGAATTGAATTGGATCAGAATTTTGGTTAATTGGGTAGGTTTGGTTTGACATTGGGTTCACTCAGGGTTAAAATGGGTCAAATTGGGGGTTTAAACAAAAGTAGGGTAAATTGACAAAATTGGCCCATGGTGTAGTTGAACAAAATGAAATTGGGAATATTTGCGATTTTCTGGAATTTTCTGAATTTTTGGATTTTTGGGTCAAGAGGGGTATTTTGGGTATTTGGAGGGTATTGGGAGGTATTTTTGGAATTTTTGGTATTTTTTGGCATGGATGATCAATTTGAGTAATGTGGAAATGTTTGGGATTGTTTTTGAGGAATTTTGGGTGATTTGGAAATTTTGGAGGATTTCGAGGGTTTTGGGTAAGGCTAGGCGGGTGTAGGGTCCCGAGAGTCGAAAATTAAAAATTTGGAAAATTGAAGATCGGGTGAATATAAGTGGAATGAAATCATTTTGGTTGAGCCATGAAGCCATATCAAGCCCACATGAGCCATGAAGGGACTCATTTGAGGCATCCATTATGTTGTTCCTAACCCTCTTAGCCAAGGGCTTAGGGGTTAAGGACCATCCATGTGAATCACCTACATGAGTCAGGAGGTCAAGTTGGGTATGGGTGTGTTTTTTAAGATGTGTGTGAAAAGTGTAGTGTATAGGTGTAGTGTGTGTGTAAGTCAGCCCTTCACCAGACCAGGCCACCCAGGGCAGTCCTAAGGCCAAAGAGTCCTATAGGAACCCATCCTTTAAACTTCCACATTTGATTTCAACACTCTAGGTGATTAGGGGTCTACGATCGAGTTTGTGGAGTTTGTAGGGAGTTAAGAAGTGGTTTGAGTTTCTAAGTGGTGGGTCCCAATTCTAGTCCTCTAAGATAGTCAAAGGAAAAGCCTAAGGCTAGATCCTAAGTACTAAAAAGAAGAAGAGAAGACCTCATCAAAAATGAGGTCAACAAATGGACCCCCAATAGGTGTGGTGTGCTAACCAAGCACACCGCACGTATTGGTTTTGACCGAAAAGATCAACAAAACCAACACAGTTAGGATGAAATTAAAGAATTTCCGCTGGGGAGTGTCAAGTATATCTCTGAGACTGGAGATTCCTGAACTCTCGTTGGGGAAAGGGAAAGGAGGTGAATCCCAAATCACATGATCTAGGGGAATTTCGATTTAGATTTCATTTTGTTTTAGTTTAATTTTTGATGTGTGAGCCCAGATTTTAGTTTGGAGTTTTAATTTAAATTGAAGTTTGTCAAAATTAATTTGAAGGGGTTTGATTTTGAAATGCGAATTGGAATTTTGTGGTTTTAGATGTAACATCTTCAACTTCAAAAGAAAATTGAATTGATTAGATTGAATCATTACAATGAGGAGAGATCTCAGAGTAATGTGGTATTGGATGTAAAATCCTTAACCTCAAGAATTTGATTTTGATGTATTTCATCGCGATAGGGAAAGAATCCTAAAGCAATGCAGTCTCGGATGTAAAATCCTCAACCCCAAAAGTTTGATTTTGATGTATTTCATTGCGATAGGGAAATAATCCTAAAGCAATGCAGTCTCGGATGTAAAATCCTCAACCCTAAGAATTTGATTTTGTTGTATTTCATTGTGATAGGGAAAGAATCCTAAAGCAATGCAGTCTCGGATGTAAAATCCTCAACCCCAAAAGTTTGATTTTGTTGTATTTCATTGCGATAGGGAAAGAATCCTAAAGCAATGCAGCCTCGGATGTAAAATCCTCAACCCCAAGAATTTGATTTTGTTGTATTTCATTGAGATAAGGAAAAAATCCTAAAGCAATGCAGTCTCGGATATAAAATCCTCAACCCCAAAAGTTTGGTTTTGGTGTATTTCATTGCGATAGGGAAAGAATCCTAAAGAAATGCAGTCTCGGATGTAAAATCCTCAACCCCAAAAGTTTGATTTTGATGTATTTCATTGCGATAGGGAAAGAATCCTAAAGCAATGCGAGTCTCGGATGTAAAATCCTCAACTCCAAAAGTTTGATTTTGATGTATTTCATTGCGATAGGGAAAGAATCCTAAAACAATGCAGTCTCGGATGTAAAATCCTCAACCCCAAAAGTTTGATTTTGATGTATTTCATTGCGATAGGGAAAGAATCCTAAAGCAATGCAGTCTCGGATGTAAAATCCTCAACTCCAAAAGTTTGATTTTGATGTATTTCATTGCGATAGGGAAAGAATCCTAAAGCAATGCGGTCTCGGAAGTAAAATCCTCAACTCCAAAAGTTTGATTTTGATGTATTTCATTGCGATAGGGAAAGAATCCTAAAGCAATGCAGTCTCGGATGTAAAATCCTCAACTCCAAAAGTTTGATTTTGATGTATTTAATTGCAATAGGGAAAGAATCCTAAAGCAATGCAGTCTCGGATGTAAAAATCCTCAACCCTAAGACTTTGAATTCTGATGTATTTCATTGCGATAGGGAAAGGATCCTAAAGCAATGCAGTCTCGGATGTAAAATCCTCAACCCCAAGAATTTGAATTTTGATGTATTTCATTGCAATAGGGAAAGAATCCTAAAGCAATGCAGTCTCGGATGTAAAATCCTCAACCCCAAAAGTTTGATTTTTAATGTAGGGTAATTGATTTTGCAAAGATTTGCAGTGTGGGATTTTGGTGTTTCGAGAATTTCATGAAAGTTGTAAAAGACTTTCATGGAAGGAAATAAATTAGGAGGGAATATGTAGATGTTACATATCCCGTTCAAAAGAGTTGATCGGAAGTCACTGGTTTGGATTGGATATAATCCCTCGCCATCAGATTCGATCCGTGTCAATGGAATCAACCGCTTCCATCCCGGACGAGGGAGAGAATAGAACGGATTGGATTTCAGATTTGGAAGGTTGAGTTTGAATTTGATTGAGGTTTGATTTGAAATTTGGAAGATTGAATTTGAATTTTATTTAGATTTGATTTGAAATTTGGAAAGATTGAATTTGAAATTGATTGAGATTTGATTTGAAATTTGGAAAAATTGAATTTGAATTTGATTTAAAATTTGTGCTCATTTTGTTTGTCCTATAACGATTCAAATTTATTTTATCGCTTATTTAATGTTCATGTGAATTTGGTGTTCATCATTTTTAGATTTTTAAGGAAAGTTTTCTCTTATGCTTTTTTTTATTTCTTTTCTGTTCTTTGTTCGAAGTTCATTTAACGTTAATGGCGTTTCCCAGTCAATTTGCACAAAAGAGGTGAAGGCCAAAAATGTGACATGGTCACTTTCATTCCAATCATGTTGAAGATACATCATACAACTCGATCTCGAATACATCTCATACAATCCATGTAGACTCAAAACGGACTACGTATGATCTTTGTCAATCCATCAAAAAAAAAGTATCTGTCAGAAATCCATGTCTGAATAGTGGGGTACATGGTCAATAACATCACCTTCCAAGCCATCCTTGGCAAGGATGCCGTATGGATGTACGTTGGAGGTGTGATATTTTCCATGCAACTCACGACTCGTAAGGCCGGAGGATCTCTAGCTCCGAGTCCGGTCGGAAGTGGTAAGGTGTCTTCCTGTCGTCCATCCTTCCGAAAGTAGCCGAGATCCACTTCACTGGTACTCCTGGTATGCAATGTTTAGCGACATCCGCTCCGTTGCCCTTCGGTATCATGACGGAACCTACGGGTAATGGTATCTTTCATCGGCCCTCGGAACTCACACGGGCCTCGCTATCCGGAGGTCGGATCCGAACATGATATTACACTCGTTCGGAAAAGAAACCGTGCGGAAAGGTCCGACAAAGTCGTGGTGATCTATGTGCGGGGGTATGCAGTCACCCTTCTTGTAAATGTTAATAATGCAGCTGTTGGGTATGCAATCTGCTGGAAGTACCCTCCATGTTATCAATATTTTTACCATTCTTTTGATGACTAATGGCATTGGATCCACCTGGCCATGACGGAGTATTCCCGGTGGGTTTCCCTTCCTGTCTTCTGCGAAGTTGTAGCGAGCATCCGTATTGTATTGTAATTCTCCCTTTCCACCGGCATCCATCTCCGGGGTTCGAGTAAGTGTTTTCTCTTAGGCGGCCCGCTCGACCCATTCTTTTCAAATCCCGGATGCAGTCCACGATTTGTTATTGTTCGTATTCTGAGAACACGTATGTATGTAGCTTGAGGCCTTCTAGTATATTGATCCTTCTGCCTCTGATTCTCTCGAAGTATTCAAAAGTTTGCTTCTCAACATTCTGCATTCTTTCTAGCTCGTATTCTGGAATAATCTGCAAATGGCGAGGCTTGGTGACGTACTATGGGATATACGGCTCAATCCCTTCACGTTCTCCTGCATACCTCGGCTCCTCGGGGATGATGTCCGTCGGGACATCCTCTCGGGTTGCTTCTGCAACAAGGTTATGCATTACTGGTGGTTCTATCTGGTGGCGTGGTAGCCTTCTTTCTTCTGATCTTCTTGAGATTTTCCTGGTCTCTTCTGTTATCCTAGGAGCTGGCCTCCTTTCTTCAGGTTCCTGGTGAACCGGTGTCCTTGAAGTGTATGTACTGGCAGTAGCAACTGCCTCGTCACGCTGGTCCGCGGCTAGTTTGGTTAACATCTTGTGGATACGGTGATTTTTATTTCTTCGCTTAGTTGGTGTGAGAGTAGCTCTTCGTACTTCCTGAGTTTCTGTGGGCGCGGCGCTGACAAGCCTGCCCTCTGCTGTAGCGACTACAGACTTGATTTTCTTGTCTTCTTCAGTGTTTGTTTTCCTTTTCTTGCTGCTGGATTGGTGGCTTGGGCCACTCACTTTCACTACTGTCTAACTGGGTAGTTCCTTTCGGTCAACTGGGACCCAGTCACTTTCCTCATATTGCAGGCCTACTGGTGTGAAGTCTGAGTCAATCTCGATTATCGCTCCATCTTTCACCCCTTTTCGTCGAGTGCAAGGCTTACGCCATTTCTAAAGTTCGGGACCAACCGCCCGTTCGACATTTCCCCGCGAAAGGACAAGGAAAAGGATCGAGGACGTACTAAGAACAAGAACATTAAGAAAATGTTTATTAAAGACAGTTTTTTTTATTACTTCTTGTATTTTTAAATTTAACAGGAGTGAAATGGGATAAGATCAGGAAGGAGATTTTGATATGGAAGAGAAAACATTTTTTATCATGATTTTATTTATTTTAGCATATTTTTTATTATTATTATTTTTTTTGGGTTCGGACTCCGATGAAAGTAATTACTTCGCCGTGCTTCTGTGGATGAAAAATTCATTCCTTCGAAACATCGGTAGCGTAATACTTCTTCAATCGTCGTCCGTTGATCGGAAGCATATGTCGTTCTCCTTGCGCTTCACTAGCCGATAGGAGCCTCCCGAGTAGATCGCCTCAACCACAAACGGCCCTTCCCAAGTGGGTTCAAATTTTCCTCCTATCTTGCGGTGTGCAAGGATAGGTCTCTTGAGAACGAGAACTAAGTCACCAACTTTCAAGGTTCTTGGGCGGATCGGCTTGTCATGGGCTTGAACCATCTTAGCTTGGTATAGTTCTAAATTCTCGTCGCGCCGCAAGTCTTTCCCTTCCAGGTTTTCCAATTCTTCTAGTCGTAATTTGGCATTCTCTTCGTCGTGATTTTGTTTGCAATCGCAATTCCGAGTGAAGGAAGCCGGACCTCTAAGGGTAACACTCGCCTCGAACCCATACACCAAAGCGTAAGGTGTAGCTTCGAGTAGGAGTTCGAAGGTTGTCCCAGTAAGCTCCATAAGGCTTCTAATAACTTCTCGTGCCAATTTCTCTTATTATCGTCCAAGGTTTTTTTAAGATTTGAACGAGAGTTTTATTAAAAGCCTCGAGCAAGGCCGTTTGCTCTTGGGTAGTAAATTGTTGAATATCGCCAGTCGATTCCATGTCTCTTGACAAAATTGTTGATTTGTGTGCTTCCGAATGCCGACCCATTATCCGAGATGATCTCGCGCGGCACTCCGAAACGGTAGACAACTTGGTTCTTGAAAAACCGTAGCACGTGGTGTGCTTTAACTTCTCCGAGTGGAACCGCCTCGACCCACTTGGAAAAGTAATCTGTAGCCGCAAGAATGAAGCGATGTCCTTTTGAAGATGGTGGTTCTATTGGTCCCACTATATCCGTGCCCCAACATTCAAATGGCCACGACGCAATTGTCGGATGTAGCACATTTAGAGGTTGGTGTAGAACCACTCCGTGCACTTGGCATTGGTGACAGCTCTTGGCGATTTTCATGCAATCGGTCATCATCGAGGGCCAGTAGTACCTTAGTCTTTTAATTTTCATTTTCATCTTCGGACCCGACCGGTGAGCCCTACGGAGTCCCGAATGCACCTCTTTAACAATTTCACGGGCCTCGTACCCGCTTGGCACGTTAGCCACATTTGATCGAAAGACTTTCCGTATAACGTGTTATTTATTAATGCGTAAGACGAGTTCTTTTCTTGATCCGGTGGGCTAATGACCTATCGTCCGGTAGTTTTCCTGTTTGCGTGTAGTCTATTAATGGCCGTCGCCAATCTTCCGTGTTTTACTCGTCATCGTTGCAACCGATTCTTCTTCTTTTTCGATTCGTGTATTGTGTCTATGTCGAGCCGTGATAGGACCCGACGTCCGTGAACCGACACTTCCATCGATTCATCTCGCAAGCGAGCAAATTCTTTTGCGAGACAGGCTAACCCATCTGCTAAAGCATTTTCTTTTCTGGGAATTTTGTAGATCGTCACATTCGGAATTTGTTCCAACAACTGTATGGCATACTGGAAGTATTGCTCGAGTCTTGGTTTTAAAATTTTGTACTGTCCGGCGATCTGTTGAATGATTAACTGCGAATCCCCCTAGATGTTGATGTCACGTTATCCCCATTTGAATAGCTAATTCCGGTCTCGTTATGAGGACTTCGTATTCTGCTTTGTTTTTTGTACATGGCTCTGTCAAGTGGTAGGAGTATCTTAACATCCCCCGCTCCGGTGTTATAAAGATTAGTCCGATTCCTGCCTTACCGGGCACTATCATTTGCGATTCTTCGTCTTTGTGTGCTGAAGATGCTCCGTCGAAATATAATTCCCAACCTCGATCATTAAGGTCTTCTAGGCTCATTATTTGTTCATCTAGAAAATCATCATTGAGAGGAGATTCTGCCGGCAAAGGGTGTACTGTGAGGATGTCTGCTAGGACTTGTCCCTTTACGGCACGAAGAGGCACGAAAGTTATATCGAATTGCAATAATATCATTGACCATCTGGCTTGTCTGCCGGAAAGCGTTGGACGAGTCATCAAGTATTGCAATGGATTAAATTTCGAGATCAGGTTGACCTTATGAGAAAGCATGTAGGCCTGAGCTTTTGAGTGGCGAAGATCAGGGCCAAACAATGCTTTTCAATTGCAGGATACCTTATTTCCGTCGGAAGTAAACGATAGCTTAAGTAATAAAGAGCATTTTCTTTACCCTCTTCATTGACCTGGGCTAACAGGGCTCCGAGAGAGTTGTCTAAAGCCGCGGTATAAAGTATCAGCGGTCTACCTGAGACTGGGGCTGCTAAGACAGGAGGTGTCATTAAATATTGTTTAATGTCCTCGAAGGCCCTCTAGCATTTATCTTCCCAAATAAATTTGGAGTCCTTTTTAACTAGTGCCGAGAAAGGCTGACACCTACCTGACAAGTTTGAGATAAAGCGTCGAAGATATGCCAGCTTCCCTTGAAAAGATCGTAGTTGCTTGAAGGTTTTGGGAGGCGGCATTTCTAAGATAGCTTTAATCTTTTCCGGGTCGATTTCAATTCCACGATGTCGGACAACGAATCCTAAGAATTTCCCGGAGGTGACGCCGAAGGCTCATTTTAAGGGATTCATCTTAAGGTTAAATTGTCTCAATCGTTCGAAAACAATTCTCAAATCATACAAGTGGTTGTCCTTTACTTTGCTTTTGATGACCACATCGTCCACGTAGCATTCGACTTGATTGTGGATGAGATCATCAAAAATTCTTGTCATCGCTCTCTGGTATGTTGCTCCTGCGTTCTTCGGTCCGAATGGCATCACTGTGTAGCAATATACTCCGATCGGCGTTCTGAATGTCGTAAGTTTTTCATCTTTTGGAGCCATTTTTATCTGGTTGTATCCTGAAGATCCATCCATGAATGAAAATATCTCATGTGTCGAAGCAATGTCGATCATTAGTTCTGGGATCGGTAGAGGGAATTCATCCTTTGGACATGCCTTGTTTAAATCTCTGAAGTCCACACAAATTCGATCCGACCATTCTTCTTTCGATCGGCACCACATTGGCTAACCAAGTCGGGTATTGTTCTTCACGGGCAAATTTGGCGTCTATTAGCTTTTTAACTTCATCTATGACTTGTTGTTCGATTTCTAGACGCATTCTTCTGGGACCTTGCCTGACTGGGATAGAAGTAGGATCCACTCCTAGCTTATGGACTGCGACCTCTGGAGCTAATCCTGACATCTCGTCATAGTTCCAAGCAAAACAGTTTTTAAATTCCATTAATAACTTGATTATTTCTTCGGAGTCTTCTTTATTGAGTAAGGAGCTAACAAAGGTAGGTCTCAGGCTCTTCGCTAGTACCTAAGTTAACTTTCGTTAACTCATCTATTGTAGATTTAATTTCTTCTTCGAATTCCGGTGGAGCGTCTCCAATTTGTAAATCTTCAAATTCTTCCGTAGTTTCCATGCAGTTTTCATTAGACTCGCAAGTGACAACCAAGCAAAATTCAGTATCGTCAACTGATCCTACTGTGCCGAATCCGAGACCATGATTTGAATTGGGTGAACGACCGGAGTTATTCCATAATTTTTCAAAATGTTGTGATTGACCTTTTGTCCATTATCGAGGTAAGAATCCACACTGAATTAAATTTTGAACACAGGGAGAGTACCACTCAAAAGGCAATTCCATTAATTCTGATGAAGTGACATCTTCAAATTGTACATTATTTTCAGTTTTGGAGGAAGGAGCACCACGGTAGAATTTGATGGGCTTTGCACCGCCGCTATGTACCTCTTTGACCACCATACCCTCGATCTCATTAGAATGGATCGGGGTCAGGGTCATAGTATGTACATAGTGGTTAATCTTCTCGTACATCGATTTGTATACTTCGTTCTTCTCATCTTCGAGAGAGATCTTGAATTGCGGCTTCTTCCAACTTATTGTCGCTGCTTCTTCCTTGATTTATTTTTCTTCTTCAGAACTGTCTTCCCAATCAACATTGATGGCTGGTTTCCTCTGTCCAACTGTCCTAACGTCTCTACCACGACCTCGTCCCCGGCCTCGACCTAGGATGCGAGTTGTGGAGAAACCTTCACCATCTCGCCGTAAGGGAGTGGTGAGTGACTGTTGGACTAGAACTTCAGGTTCTTCGTTGTCCCAAACTTTCTTTGCTTCATTCGTTATGGTATGTCTGGAGAAGATTGTTTTTTTCAGAGGTGCATAATAAGCTTCATCTTCATGGATTCCAATTTCATGTACGGAGAATGGTTGTAAGTCACCTTTGATGCACTTGTTCCCCTCCATCGTAGTATTTGATGCACTGATGTAGAGATGATGGTACCATCCGATTTTCATGTATCCATGGTCGGCCCAGTAGAGCGTTGAACGACGTTTCTGAATCAATTATGTGAAATTTTGCGGTTGTCTTTGCTAAGTCGCCGGTCTTCATTAGTAGTGTTATTGATCCGAGGGCTCTTTCTCCTTTCTGGTTGAATCCCCTTAATAACATTTTGTCTGCTTCGAGCTCGCGAGCATCAATTTCCAAATATGCTAGTGTTAAAAGACTCATTATATTGATTGATGCTCCTGGATCCACCAATACTCTGGAGAGTGTAAACTTCTCAATTGTAACTGAAATGTACAATGGTCGGTTGTGGTCTGCTGTCCCAAGTAATAGGTCATTGTCCGTGAAGGTAACACCTCGCTGTTCCTTTAACGAGTAAACCTCATCTAAGGAATCTCCAGCCATTTGATCCAAGCAAATTTCTGGATCAAGTAAAGCCTTGATCAGAGCTTCTCTCATCTCCTTTGATAAGATGAGGGCGTCGTAGATGCTCGGCTTGGCCGGTAGTTTCCTAAGATGGGCTAGCACGTTGTAGTCCACTTTATTTCCATGTGTCTCGATTTCTTCTCGAATGGGTATTTCTTCTGCCGGGGTTGGTTCTTCTTGAACAACCACCTGCTTTCCTTTGTCTTTTGGACCCATTCTCGGAGGTAGAACTCTTCCACTTCTTAAGTTAACTTCTGTAATTTCTTCTGAATCTAGTATTGAGTTTGCTAGTGTTTCTTCTTGAATCGGAATGACAGGTTCTTCCGGATTAGCTTCAGAGTCTGAAGGCTCTAACTCTATTGTGACTGGAGCTCCTCGAAACTCGCAGATAGATTCGTTGCTTGTTGAACTCTCGTAGCCTCCTTGATGGATGTCTTGTTCGTCATTGCGATCGTCGATATTGTGTATGATTTGAGAATTGTTGTTGGTATCGAAATCGATGTCCAGATTGTCGCTAGTTACGTAATCATTAGAAACAGTCAAAACGTAGCCAATGCCATAACCCTTATCATTATAAGATCCCACCGGAGTGAGCAGATAATCATACAGAGTCAGAGGTTCGAGGGATTTCTCCCCCGAATCCGAAACAACTATCCTAGGATAAGCAGCCCCTAGTCTAGCCTTAGGAGCCTCGGTCTTCTCTTCTTCATCGATTTTCTTCTTCTCTTCAATCGTCTCCTGTTGAGGTGGTTCTTCTATTGCAAGTGATAGTGCCGACTTGAAAGGTTTCGAACTCTAAATTGAGGCTAAAATCTTTTTCGAAGACCTTGTCCAAGCGGTAGTCCATCCATCATCAGTCGCATAGGGATCTATCGGAACAATGAGATCAGTTGAGACAACATTGACGGAACCTCCTTTCTAGGGTTCCTTCATGTACTCCTTCGGGATTGTTATGTTCCCTTTTCGAAGATTTTCGTTGAGCCAACTTTTGAAGGTAATACAATCTTCTATCTTGTGTCCAAGCATCCAGTGGTAAGGGCAAAAGTTGGGATCACCTTTCTTGTTGACTTCTTCTGGTCTCTTAGGTTCTAGCAGTTGGAAATCTGGAGTCTTCATCAAACTGTGGAACATTTTCGGCACTGCCTCATTCTTGAACGGATACTCCCTGCTCAGAAGCTCCCTTAATGTACGTTCCGGACAAGGCGGTTGTTCATACTGTGGAGATGACTAATAGCTGGGTCGGGGTTGCTGGTAATTCTGTTGAGGTTGCTGCGGCTGTTTGGATGATAGTTGTATCGGTTGCTTGCCTTTGTCGACTGCTGCAACAATCCCAGATTTCTTTTCAAAAGTCTTCACAGGCTTTTGCTTGTCTGTCTTGTCTGCGAAACTTAATTGCTTCGCCTCCTCTTGCAAGCTTCCGGCCTTGCTTAACAACTTCTCGAAAGTCTTAATAGTAAATCCCTTGAGGAGAAGTGCTATCGGGCCGTGAATGCTTTTAAGTAAGATGCCGACTGCATGTTGTTCTTGTAGTTGTGGTTCACACTTCATACTTAGGTTCCTCCATCGAAGTATGTAATCCACCAAAGTTTCGTTCGGCTTCTGCTTCTCTACCACTAAATCACCTATAGTGATGTGGTGCTGAGCTTCGGCAAATCGCTTGATGAAGAGGTTCTCTAGTTCTGAGAATGTCTTCACAGAACCATTCGATAATTCTGCATACCATCAAAGGCGATCCCTGACAGGCTGCTGACAAATTGTCGGAAGAGTAATGCATCACTTCCGCCGGCATTGCAACAACTGGCACGAAAGTGTGCAACATGCTGTCGGGGGTTCCCGTTTCCATCAAAGGTCTTAAACAGAGGTGGTACGAAGCCTTTCGGGTATTGGACAGCGTCGAATTCTTCAGGGTAAGGTCTACCCGTCCGAATGGATGTCCTACTCTTCGATCGTGCCAAGGCTTCTCGCACTTCGCTTGTTCCACCAAGCTCTTGATATCCTTTTCTGGAATCATGCTCTGTGTCACATCCTTCTTTAGCTGATCATCCCCGTTGACGGACGTAATCTCCTTTCCTCCGTCTACAATGTGAATGACCTCTGGGGGTGTCTCTCTTTGGGGTTGCACTTGACTCTAGAGGGTGGCTAGGGCTACAGCCATCTCTTCCATCCTCTTTGCCATTTGGGCGATTGTATCATCTTTCTCTTGAAGCCGCCTCCTCATTACTTCGGCTCCTCTCTTCGCGCGTGCCGAGGAGCACCTTGTGAAGCTGACGAAGCTCGTGTTTCGACCATGTTAATTTCTGCATACTCATCATCCATGAATTCTGACGAATCAATCTCATCTTCGAATTTCTCTTTTCTTTCCTTTGCTAATTGTCGAATATCAGTCCTCAACTTTTCCATATCATCCTCTAGTGGTCCTTTCTGCGCATCCTTACAGTTGTCATGTGATAGCTGTCGGGTTCCCTTCTCATGAGTCCCCTTCACTGCGGTAGCGCTTTCTTCGGATTCAAGTCTCCTGACTAGACTTTCCTTTTCAGGCTGTTGTTTCAATCTTAATTGTCCAGTAGTGGGATGCCATACCATCCTTCTAGCGACAGAAGGTCTAGGACCGGATGGTCCGTCGACCAAATGCTGGAAGGTGGTATCCTCCCTAATCTGTAATCCTGAAATAACGACAGGCGGACTAGCCTTCATCCTTTTATTTGGCTTTTCTGTAATGATGGCAGGTTCTACTCGCGGCCCAAGATGAGATTTGACTGGCACCCGCCCTATCCTTCTTAAAATCTCCGATACGGGGCATTTCTCTTTCTTTGCTAACTTCTCAATCACAGTCTGTAGTCGGGCAAATGGTGTAATCCTAGCCCTTTTCTTTCGCTCGTCGTCTGTAGTATGCGGGTCGAGGTAATGTAGAAACAATCCTGCGTACATTTTCCTCGTCGATCGCTCGTGGAAAGGGGATGGAATCTACTTCCTTCCAAAAGGGATGTATCTTCGAGCAATGGTATGTATTCGGGTAGTGGTGTGTACTCGGGGATTTCTTCTAAGAAAGCGAATTCGAGCGGCTACGGCCTTCCCGGCAATCTTCCTACTTCGTTCCTTCTTTGGGTCCGTGTTAGTGATGGAATTCTCGAGCCGAACCCGATTTCAAAAACGAAGGTCTCACAAGAAGGTCCGTACCCTCCACGGTAACGGAGTTCACCATAGTTACGGATTTCCTTCCCCTTTAATTTGGCAGAAGCCGGGGTAGGTGCAGAGACAACTAGACCAGTGGGGATAGCAACAACAGTCCTTCTGTGGACAGCAGTACTCCTTTCAGTCGGGATCTTTTGCAGGGGAGGAAACTCTTGGGTTGACCTAAGGTTGTTCTCGAATCCCTGTCCAAACCGGATGATCCCATTGTCGGGCAGCTCATCCTTATAAACAGCGAAGTCCAATCCATTGGTGAAGGAGAAAATCAGCTTTGGGGCTTCCATTTCGCGGGGTAGATTCGATTGTCGGTCCCAAGTTATGCTTCTTCTCTTCGGGACGAAAAGAAAGGAATCGAAAAGAGTCCGAACACATTCTTGTTCATGTATTTATAAGAAGGAGTTATTTGTTAAAAGAGTCATTCATTAGAGGGTTTGTTTATTTAGAACGGAATGTTCAAAGGTGTAGAGAAGGTAATGAATCCGATTCAGAGTTGGAAAGGAAAAGAAAGTCTTATGCAAGACTTCTCGACTCGAAGGATCACTCCTAAACTAACACCTATTGGGGGTCCACCCCACCTCAGAAATGAGGTAAAAGGATCTCGGAACCTCTCTATTTAGGGGTGTCTAAATAGTGGCTCCTAAATCCAAGAGAATGTTGGCTATACTCGTTCAAGGTAGAAATGAACATAGTATTCGAACGAAAAGAAGGGTAGCTTGATCCACAAGGGACATGGATACACTACCGATTTCTTTTGAAAGCAGAATTGTCTGATTAAAATGGAGAGAGGAATTTTCCCCAGCGGAGTCGCCAGAAGTTGTTGGTATATTTTTTAGGTTGTGTGTTTTATTTTGAAAAGGGGATCGCCTACAGAAATTGTCGACGAATTTTTTAATTTAATTTAAATGAATAATTTGAAAAGTAGTATTTGATTTTGAAAATAATTTTAAATTTGAAAATTTTAAGATATGAAATCAAACTGATTTCACATCCCAAAAAGTTCACATAAACGAGCATCGCACCACAAACTGTGTATCTATCCCGAAGAGTAGACACACTGCTTGATAATGGGGCTCGATTAGATAAACTAGAAAGGTTTGTGACATCCGTTTGGTCCGCGAACCAATTTTATAAGCCGACAAATTCCCCTGCTTAATATGAAAGCATTAAACAGGGTTTATATTACCTAGGTTCTTTAAAATTCCCTATAAGGGCAAGCCCCTATAGTTAATTACATCTTAAGTGATGAGAATCACCTAAGAAAACTCTCAAAAATAATTAGTAATTCTGCTCTCAAGAATTTTAAAGTTTAAGTTTCCAAAGGATTGAATTTTGGAATTTCAATAGGGAATGGATCAAGTTTGGAACATTTTATTTTAGGAATTCAAAGGAAGAAAGGTAGGAGAAATCACAGATCCGAAGCGAACTTCGGTAACTCCCCGACTATCCTATTGTTTGGCTTAAATTTAGGAAAGTCCTAGTGTTTATTTAATGTTTTGATTTTTCCAATTTTAATCAATTAGGACTTAAATTTGTATGATAAAATCACACAAATAGCCTCGAAGATGTGAGGGTTTATGTCGTATCGGATGACTACCTCGGAATCCTAAGACCGGTTAGGGCTTAATTTGCAATGAAAATGCCTAACGAAGAGTTGAGGATTTATGTTGCACTAGGCAAACTACCTCGAGATCCTATGGCTTAGTTATTTAATTCTAAGAATGGTTTTGCTGATGTAGATTCAAGTTTTGCTGATGACGATGGTCGTGCTGCCCATCATGCTCCGAGCTCCTTGTTGTTGCAGAGGTTTAGTTATAGAAGTCATAAATAAGAAGATGAGAGAAGTGTTTTGGTTTAGAGAAATTTCTTAATTTCCAAGTTTTTTTATGTTTTATTTAAAACAAATCTTAAAGTTGATTATAACAACACCGGTTAAGATCCCACGGTTCCATCCTTCCGGCATCGTTATTTTTATCGGATTCACTTAGTCCAGATGAATTTGCTAAAGTCAACTGAATGAGTTCCACACTTTCATTTAGACCATGGGAAATCCCGTGAGCAACACGTAGGTTACATCATCCGAGGTATTCCCGATCATCCAACATGACGTTTTAATTTAGTTGTAATTGTACTTTTGTGTTCTGTTTGTGATTAAATTTTGAGTTGTTTTATATTTTGTAATGTTGTGGCGGTGAATTTTATCTTGCAATGACTTTTAATTTAGTTTTGGTTTCAGTTTTAGGGACTATCCTAAAGGTGTGGGTTTTCATGCAACAGTTGTTTATCATGCAAGAAAAGTAAGTGCGATGCGATTAAAGTAAGTGCGATAAGGTAAATTGCAATAAAATAAAAGCGTACCTGGAGGGTCTTCCCGTCATCCTAAGCTGCACTTAAAACACAATTAGAATATTTAAGCAAGTTCCTAGGTAAAGCTAAGGCAAGGGTTATGGTTTTCTACCAAATTCCTAATCCTATAGCTAGTCATTTCCTATGACGTCTAGGTTCTTGTGTTTTGGTTTGAGGACGATTTTCTTCATCAAAGAATAATTAAGTTCAATTGTTCTTGTAAGTATACTATCATATTGAGGAAGTGCTTAAGAAGAATCTTAAACATCTTTTCAATACTAATAGGATTGTTTTAAGTCCAAATGGATTTAATTAATCAGGTGAAGTAATCGTCCGAGGATTAGTTAAGTTTTGTTGTTAACTTACTCAGTGAACTAGGACATTTGAATATCCTATAAGTGGAGTAACATTTCATTTAATGTTCTGTTTAGGAGTTATGATAACCAAAGCTTTCGAGGGCAAAATGGTGTTCAAGTGGTTTATGATTTAATTTAATCTCAGTTAACAGGTTTAAATTTGGAATAGTGTTCAAGTTGCTTTATATTTAATTTCTTAATGTCTTAAGTGATGTTATTTTTTAATTCAATTTAATTTAACTTTAATTTGATTTGATTTGGTTTAGCTTCAATTTTAATTTAATTTATTTAATTTAAATTAATTTTAATTTTAAATTGATTTTATTTTTTTTAATTTAATTTAATTTAATTTAATTATATTTTTTTAAAATTTAATTTTATTTAATTAATTTAATGTAATTTAATTTAATTATATTTTTTTAATTTTATTTTATTTAATTAATTTAATTTAATTTTAATTAAATTTAATTCAATTTAATTCGATTTAATTTAATTTGTTCAATTTAATTTGTTTGATTTAATTTAATTTAATCTTTAATTTTATTTTATTTTTAATTTTAATTTAATTGAAAATTTAAAAAGAGTTTAATAATTTAACTTTTAATTTAATTTTAATGATTAAGTCCTTTAACACTTTAAACTTAAATTTGAATTGTCATTTTAATTAGGAATTAAATATTATTGAGATGATTAATTTAGGGATCCTTAGATCAAAGAATAAATTTCTTCCTAATAATAATATCCCTATTTAATAATTCCAATTTTATTATTCTTCCAAATTTAATCAATTATTTAATTAGGGTTTATTTTAATTATTTTTAAATTATTTAATAGGTTTCTACCCTTTAATTATCTAAATTTCAATCATCCAAATCAGATTAAGATCAAATATTTTACTCTTTAATTTTATTAAATCTAAAGTTTTAATTAAGGGTTAAAATTTTAATTACCACTTTGCCCTTCAAGCTTAATAATTTCATAACTCACTAAATTGAGTTTAAATGAACTTGAAATTTTTATGTGACTTCACTCATATGTCAATAAAGACATGAGAGGAGAAAATATGATTTTTCTGTATTTAATTTATTTATGTAATTTTTTTTGGTAGAAAATAGAGATTTCCAAGGAAAATTTAATAATATGACCAAGAGAAAGTTTCTGTCCTTAAGAAAATTATGGGACATTCCTAATGACCAGAGGACCACATGGATCAATTTTGGTGAGTTTTTGAATTATATTATTTTTATTATAATTATTTTAAGTTTTTGAGTATTAATCAATTTAAAAATAAAATAAAGGTTGAAAAATGAAATTTATATTTTTCAAAAATCTCTCTGATATCAAGGAAATCAGAGAATAAATTTTTACAATTTTCTGATTTTTCTTTGATTTATTAGAATTATTTTAGTGGAAATGCTAAAAAATACATTTTTTAATTTTAAAATTACCTTAGGGCTTTAAAATTTAATATCTCATTAAATAAACCTAAGAAAAATATGGGGTTTGCTCCTAAGTGATTAAAAGTCAAAATGTGACATTTTGGTGAATTTTATTATTTTTGTGATTTTTATTATTTTTTAATTATTAAAATATTAAGATAATACCAAAAAATCAAATTTTTTTATAAAATTGAAATTTTAATTTTCTTAAATTCCCTTGATATCAGAGATGCTCCAAAACTAATTTGGTGAATTTTTGAAAAGCATTTTGAAAGTTATGAATTTTTAAAGTTCAAATTGACTAAATGGCTTAACCAACCCATTTAGTAGGGCTAACCAAGTCCAATTGACTTCAAATTTTTATTGTGGGTTCCTCTGACCCTAAAGGTCAGTGGAGAATTGATTTCAAGTTAATTTGATGTGTGATTAGCTCTAATTAATTAGGGACCTATTTTGGGTGTTTAAGCCAATTAGGGATATTTTGAATGATTTAATTCAAAACCTATTTTTCCTAGGGTCCTCTGGTCATAAGAAACATCACCAAATTTTTCTAGAATTTATTTCACAACATGCTAATTATTGGAATTAAAATACTCAAAATAGTAGCATGAATTTGAAAAATCAATAACTTCTCATAGGGATGGCCTCTGACTTTGGAAAATTCAGGGAATGTTCCCAAATTCAGAGGCTTCAAAAACCCTATGGTCTCATGCCATGGTGAATTTCTTATGTGCATGGAGAATTAAAATAATGCAGAGGGTAAATAAATCATTAAAAATAAAATACTTAATGAAATTAAATGATTTATTTTCCACATTATTCTCCTCTGTTCACTGAGCAAGAGGGTATTTTTATTTTATTTTTCTGATTTTTCTACACAAAGTTATGGATTTTTGAAGTTTAGGGAATTAAATAAATAGAAAAATACCCTAATTTTCTATTTATCCACGCGGCGCCGCTTCAACCTCGGTAGCTCCGAAACGCCGCGTGGCGCTCTCTGATTCGACGCCGCCATCCAACTCAGCGCTCCAGGGGCCCGCTGTATCATTCTGTCTTCTCATCCGGCGCGATCCTGGCCGTCCGTCTGCGCGTGTATTAAATGAACGGTATCCGTTCATCGTCCCCAAGCGTCCTCACCTGAGAGCCGTCCACACTAAAACCCTAAGAACTCACTCAATACTTAACGGATTTTCATGTTCTTGTGCTCTATGGATTCGTCTTGAAGAGACGAACACATCTATACGGTGATCATGCATTGAAATTAAAGCATTTGAAATGGAGAATCTCCAGAAGCTCGGAATGAAGAATTAGCTCATACCTTTGCTCAGAGAAGTGTGGCTTCAATCTGAGGGTTGTGTCACCTTCGATTGGATCCCAGCAAGCTCTAGATGAAGTCTCCTGATCTGGTGAGTTGCCTAGCTATGAAAGTGACCACAGCCGATCACAAAGCTTGGAGTCTGGAACAACTGGGTGGCTTGGAGATGGGGCTTTCAGTGGGAAACTTCTCCTCTTGGTCCAGTGAAGGTGTAGGACCGATCAATTTGAGGATTGGCTCCTTGTGGCAAAGTGTCCTGGTTTTGTGTGAAATTTCAGTTGAGAAATTGGATTATGTCAGTGGGGATTAGGGCAAATTGACACTGGGGATCAACTGCTCTAAGTATGGAGTAGGGTTTGGAACAATTTTGGCAGAGTTTCGGCAAGGTTTGTGCAACTCTCCCTTATGGCCGTGAGGGGGTCGGGTTTAAATAGAGGTGGATGGAGAGCCTCACAGGGGATGGCCGAGGGTTGGGATCAGCCTGCTCCGGGCATGGGAAGAACGGCCATGGTGGCCATTGGGCATGAGGCGACTCGGCAAGGTGGAATTCCAAAGTTTGGCTCCTCCCAAGGTCTCGGCCATGGTGTTTTCCGGCGACCCGGGCGGGCGGCTCGCGGGCATGGGTCACCCTCAGGTCCAGGTAGGTCAGGGCTGGAGGTTTGTGCAGTCAATTAACCATGGACATGTGTAAAGGGTTTGAATCAAAGTGGAATGGGAAAGGGCTAGTTTTGGATCTAAATGGGTCAACCCTTGGTTTTGGGTTAAGTCCACCCTCCAAGGCCAATTTGGGCTGAAGGGAAAGTCACATGGATCAGCTTGGTTAGTGGGGTCAAGTCACAATCCAAGTACAATTAAGTTTTTGCATGGTTTAGTGGAGTCATGGAAGTGGCTAATCCCCCTTAAGAGAATATGGAAAGGGCCTCCTCCTCTTGCCATCTTGGGTATGGTGAGGAGGAAAGTAGATTCCATAGCTCTCATGGCTCCCATGTGGCTCATGCATGGCTTCATGGCTCACCTTTGGCTTGGAAAAAGCTAAGTTAACTTTCATGAAAGAGGTTTTTAGGAATTTTGGTAATTTAGGAGTGATTTGATGGGATTTGGCACATGGCTTGATTTGGAATCATTTGATGGTTGATTTGAACTTAGGGATGATTTTAATTAAGGGTATGATGAGAAGAATTTGTCATATGGGCTTTAGCATGAAATTTGGGCTTTTAGGAAGGTTTAAGAAAGTGGGCTTTTGGTTTAAAAATAAATTTATGGATGGGAATTTTGTGAAGGATTGGGCCAAACAAATGTTGGGTTTAACTCATGGATGTGTCATGAGTGACTTGAAGCAAATTGGGAGTGATTTGGGTTTGAATTGGGTTGAATTTGGGCTTCTTTGGTGAATGGGCCAATATAGGTCAAATTGGGCTAACTTGGGCCAATGTTGGGCTAGGGTTGAAATTGATGTAAATTAAATTTTGGAAAATGTTTATGGGAGTGTTTCAAAGAGTTTTTGGCTTTGGTTGGGTTTTGGTTTTGGGGTTTGGGCTTATTTGGGTTAGGTTTGGGTTTAGGTCAAAATTGGGCCTTTTGGTTTTGGGTTGAATTTGAGTGGGGTTTCAGTCTAAATTTTGGGCAAATCATGTTAAGGTTTTGTTTGTAGGGATATTAAGGGAGGTTTGGAAAATATTTGGGGTTAATTGGAGTTGAATTGGGTGAGTTTGGGTTAGGTTTGGGTCATGGATCCAAATTGGGCTTTAAGGCCAAAAGTGAAATTGGATCCAAATGTCAATCAAATTGGACTTGGATTTGGTCTAGATTGGTGTTGAGAATGTTGAATTGAAGTTTAGAATTGAATTGGACCAGAATTTGGGTCAATTGGGTAGGTTTTCTTGACATTGGGTTCACTTAGGGTTAAAATGGGTAAAATTGGGGGTTTTGACAAAAGTAGGGTAAATTGACAAAATTGGCCCATGGTGTAGTTGAAAAAAATAAAATTTGGAATATTTGGGATTTTCTGGAATTTTCTAGGAATTTTCGGAATTTTTTGATTTTTGGGTCAAGAGGGGTATTTTGGGTATTTGGAGGGTATTGGGAGGTATTTTTGGAATTTTTGGTATTTTTAGGCATGGATGTTCAATTTGAGTAATGTGGAAATGTTTGGGATTGGTTTTGAGGAATTTTGGGTGATTTGGAAATTTTGGAGGATTTCAAGGGTTTTGGGTAGGCTAGGCGGGTGTAGGGTCCCGGGGGTCAAAAATTGAAAATTTGGAAAATTGAAGATTGGGTGAATATAAGAGGAATGAAATCATTTTGGTTGAGCCATGAAGCCATATCAAGCCCACATGAGCCATGAAGGGACTCATTTGAGGCATCCATTATGTTGTTCCTAACCCTCTTAGCCAAGGGCTTAGGGGTTAAGGACCATCCATGTGAATCACCTACATGAGTCAGGAGGTCAAGTTGGGTATGGGTGTGTTTTTTAAGATGTGTGTGAAAAGTGTAGTGTATAGGTGTAGTGTGTGTGTAAGTCAGCCCTTCACCGAACAGCCACCTGTAGGCGGTCCTAGGCCAAAGAGTCCCATAGGAACCCATCCTTTAAACTTCCACATTTGATTTCAACCCTCTAGGTGATTAGGGGTCGACAATCAAGTTTGTGGAGTTTGCAGGGAGTTAAGAAGTGGTTTGAGTTTCTAAGTGGTGGGTCCCAATTCTAGTCCTCTAAGATAGTCAAAGGAAAAGCCTAAGGCTATATCCTAAGTACTAAAAAGAAGAAGAGAAGACCTCATCAAAAATGAGGTCAACACATAGCTGTATAGATGTGTTCGTCTTGTCGAGACAAATCCATAGAGCATAAGAACTTTTAATTTGGTTGAGTATCGAGCGAGATCTTAAACCTAGAAGATGGACGGCTCTCGGGACACACCAGACGAAGACGATGACTAGCAGCCGTCGGATCGCGCGTGGATGGAATGGACGGTCCAGATTGCATCAGACGACCAGACGGAACGGAACCACGGGCCCCCGAAGGGTTGAGTCAGATGGCGGCGTCGAATGGTGAAGCAAATAGTGGCCTTTCGGAGCTGTCGAGGTTGAGTCGGCGCCGCGTGAATAAATAGAAAATTAGGGGTATTTTTGATTTATTTAAATACCTAGAACTTTAAAAATGCATATATTTGCATAGAAAAATCACAAAAATAAAATAAAAATACTCTCTTGCTCAGTGAACAGAGGAGCACAATGTGGAAAAAGAATTAAGTCATTTTGATGAGTATTTTATTTTTAATTAATTATTTATTGATTTCAGTATTATAATTCACCATGCATGCATACGATTCGCCATGGCATGAGATCATAGGGCTTTTGTAGCCTCTGTTCTTGAGAACATTCCCTGAATTTTCCAAGGTCAGAAGCTATCTCTATGGCAAGTTATTGATTTTCCAAATTTAAGTGTCTGTTTTGGCATTTTAATTCCAATAATTAGCATGTTGATCAATAAATCCTAGAAAAATTAGGGGAGATATCTTATGACCAGAGGACCCAAAGAAAATTATATTTTGAGTTAACTCGTTAAGAATAACCCTAATTGGCTTAAACATTCAAAATTGAATTTTAATTAAATAGGACTAACCATACATCAAAATTACTTGAAAATATTTCTCCACTAATCTTTAGAGTCAGTGGAGTCCTACATAAAAATTTGAAATCAATTGGAAATGATTTAACCCACTAAATGGATTAATTAAGTCACATAACCAAATCTAAACTATAAAAATTCACAACTCACAAAGTACATCTCAAAAATTCACCAAATTGGTTTTGGGACTTCTCTAATATTAGGAACTCTTCATTTTTCACCATATTTTAATATTTTAATAATTAAAAAAATAATAAAAAACACAAAAATATGAAAGCTCATAAAAATGTCACATTTTGACTCTAATCACTTAGGAACAAACAAAATATTTTTCCTAAGTCTCTAGGTTAAGATATTGAATTTTAAATGCGTAAGACAATCTTTGATATTAAAAAAATGAATTGTTAAACCTTCCCATTAAAATAATTCCAATAAATTACAAAAATTAAGAAAAATATAAATTTTGCTTATCTGAACTCTTTGAGGTCAAAGAGATTTATGAAAAATATAAAATTCATTTTTCAACCTTAAATTTATTTTATAATTAATTAACACTCCAAATTTCAAAATAATTATAATAAATAAAATATAATTCAAAAAATCACAAAAATTGGTCTAAGTGGTTCTCTAGAAAGTAGGAACATCCCATAATTTTCCTAAGTATAGAAACCTTACCTTGGTCATGTTGTTGAATTTTTATTGCAAACCCATATTTTTCATAAAAATAAATATATAAATTAAATTAAATTCAGAAAAATCACCTTTTTTCCTCTAATGTCTTAATTGACATGTGAGTGAAGTGACATAAAAATTTTAAGTTCATTTGAGATTAATTTGATGAGTTATGAAATGAACATGCTTAAAATGACATAAAGGTAATTAAAGAATTTTAACCCTAATTAATAT
Source organism: Papilionanthe hookeriana x Papilionanthe teres (assembly GCA_022702705.1). Lineage (NCBI taxonomy): Eukaryota > Viridiplantae > Streptophyta > Magnoliopsida > Asparagales > Orchidaceae > Papilionanthe > Papilionanthe hookeriana x Papilionanthe teres. Next base: position 146,577,770 of record CM040426.1, read on the forward strand.
TTAGGTTTAATCAAGGGGAGGGTAAAATATTTGATTTTAAAATTTTCATTACATGATTGAAACCTAGGGAATTAAGGGGTAGAAATCCATTAATCATCTTAAAAATATTTACCGTAAATTTTTATTAATTAAACAATTTGAATTTTGGAAGAATAAGTTAAAATTTGTATTATTAAGATTAGGGGTATGATTTAAAAAGATATCAATTCTTTAATTTAAAATCCCTAAATGAATTACTTTAATAACATTTCAATTCTTAATTAAACTCAAAAATGATAATTAAAATTAATAATTAAATAATTAAAAGGAAAATAAACCTTAATTAAATTAAAAGTTTAAAGCATTAAGTGATTTGATAATCAAATTAAAATAAATTTAAAACATTAAAATTAATTTGAAATTACTTAAAAAATAAATCTAAAACAAAATTGAAACATTAAAGAAAATCAACCTTAAGACAATTCATAATTAAAAACATAAAAAATCAAACCAATTAAAATTGACCTAAGGTGTTACATTTAAGTCAAATTAAATTTAAATCATTAAAAGTTTAATTAAATTGAATAATCTAAACACCTCTTTCAAATCAAACAATTTAAAACGCTTGAGAGAAATTTAACTTGAATTTTGAAACTAAATTAAATCATCCTAAATAATCAATTTAACTTTAATTAAAGCAGTTAAATTTTTAACAAACTAATTTCCCTCTAAAGGCTATCATTATTATAACTCTTAAGTAAAGCATCAAGTGAAATGTCACTTTACTCATAGGATAATCAAACATCCTACTTCACTGAGCAAGAAACAAACTAAACTAAATTTTTGGATGATCAATTCACCAATACAATAAAACTTATTTGGGCTCAAAATAATCCCAAAAATATTGAAAAGATATTTAGGACTCGTCCTAAACACTTCCTCAATATGATGGGGTGTTTTAGAAGAACAATCAAACTTAATTGTTCTTTGGTGAAGAAAATCATCCACAAAAACAAAAGAACCTAGACGTCATAGGGATTGACTAGCAATAGGATTAGGATTTTGGTAGACAACCAGAACCTTTCCTTAGCTTTACCTAGGTATTTGTTGCAAATATATAAATGCCTTAACATATGTTATAAGTGCAGCTTGGAAATGCTTTTATTTTATTGCAATTTATTTACTTACCTGCACTGCACTTTACTTTTCTTGCATGTTAAACAAGATTAACACCCTGCATGAAAACTGAAACCTTTAGGATAGCCACAAAACTGAAACCCAAAACTAAATTAAAAGTCACAACAAGATAAAATTCACTGCTACAACATTCAAAATATAAAATAACTCAAAATTTAATCACAAACCGAACAAAAAAAACTACAATTGCAACTAAATTAAAAACGTCTCGTTGGATGATCGGGAATACCTCGGATGATGTAATTGTTGACCTCAATTTTGGTGAGGTCTTTTGCTTCTCTCTTTAATACTTAGGATCAAACCTTAGGCTTTTTCTTTGACTAATCTTAGAGGACAAGAAATGGAACCCACCATTTAGAAATTCAAAATACTTTTTAACTCCCTGCAAACACCACAAGGTTGATTGTAGACCCCTAATCACCTAGAGGGTTGAAATCAAATGTGGAGGTTTAAAGGATGAGTTCCCTATAGGACTTTTTTACCTTAGGAATACCCTGGATGGCCTGGTCTGGTGAGGGTTGACTTGCACATACACTATACTCTCACACACATTCCAAGTCCTAAAACCACACTCTCACCCTACTTGACTTCTTGACTCATGTAGGTAATTCATATGGATGGTCCTTCGCCCCTAAGCCTATGGCTAAGAGGGTTAGGAACAACATAGTGAATGCCTCAAATGAGTCCTCTAATGGCTCATATGGGCTTAATATGGCTTCATGGCTCAACCAAAAAGATTCTATTTCACTCACACTTGATCAATCCTCTTTTTTTCAAAATTTCTGTTTTTGACCCCCGGGGCCCCGGACCCACCAAACCAACCAAACACCCTTGAAATGACCCAAAATATGCAAAATTACCTAAATTACCCAAGATTCCTCAAAATTAATCCTAAACACTTCCCACCACTGAAATTGACCATCTTTGGCCAAAAATACCAAAATTTTCGAAAATACCCCTAAACCCCCATAAAATTACCAAAATACCCTTTTACCCCAAAAATCCAAAAATTCTTAAAAATTCCCAGAAAATTCCAGAAATTCCCAAATAATCTTAATTTCATTTTTTTCAACTACACCATGGGCTAATTTTTCCAATTTACCCCATTTTTACTAAAACCCCAATTTGACCCATTTTTTAACCCAAGTGAACCCAATGTCAAACCAAACCACCCCAATTGACATCAATTTTGGTCCAATTCAATTATAAACTTCAATGCTATATCCCCAATATCAATTTAGGCCAAATCCAAGTCCAATTTGATTGACATTTGGGCCCAATTCCAATTTGGGGCTTAAAGCCCAATTTTGACCCATGACCCAAACCTACCCCAATTCAACTCCAATTGGCCCCAAATCTTTTCTAAAGCCTTCCTAACATCCCCATAAACAAAACACTAACTTGATTTGCCCAAAATTTGAACCTAAACTCCACCCAAACTTAATATAAAACCAAAATACCTTAAATTGACCTAAGCCCAAACCTAACCCAAATGGACCCAAATCCCAAAATTAGAGCCCAACTAAAGTTGAAAACTCTTTGTAACACTCCCATAAACACTTTTCAACATTAATTTTACACTAAATTCAACCTTAGCCTAACATTAGCCCAAGTTAGCCCAATTTGGCCCACCTTGGTCCCTTTACCAAAAAAGCCCAAATTCAATCCAATTCTACTCCAAATCACACCAAATTGATTCCAAACCATTCATGAAACATCCCTAAACTAAACCCAACATTTATTTGGCATGGTCTTTCACAAAATTCTTGATCCGAAAGTCCATTTTGAAATATAAAGGTCCACCCATTTAAGCCTTCTAAAAAGCCCACTTCCACCAAACCCAAAAGCCAAAAAATTCATCCAAAGCCCACATGACAATTCCTTCTCATCATCCACTTGATAAAATCATTCCCTAAAGTTTGAAACCTATGATTAAATCATTCCAAATTAGGCTTTATCCAAATTCCCATCAAAATTTCAAAATTTCTAAAATCCATTCCAATGAAATTGACTAGGCCATCCCCAAGCCCAAATGAAGCCCTGAAGCCATCCTTAACCTCCATGTAAAGCCATGAGAAGTTTGACATGTGACCATCCCTTAAATGGCAAGAGGAGGAGCCTCTTTAAGGATTCTCTTAAAGGTGATTAAACCTTTTCATGCTTCCCCTTAACTATGTTTAAACTTAAACATGCTTGGATAGTAACTTCTCCCCACTAATCTAGCTGACTCACCTGACCTCCCTCAGGCCAAATCAGAGCTTGGAAAGGTGCACCAAACCCTAACCCATAGGATGACCAAATTGAGTCCAAAAGAGCCCATTAACCATTCCATTTTGAATGAAACTTTCTACACATGGCCAATCTCTATTGCTTGCACCATTGCCAACCCCTGACCCTCTTGATGACAACAGTGACTTGACTCTGGCCGACCAACTACCACAGTCGCCGGAAACCACCAGGCTGAGAGCACCAATGTTAGCCAATTTTTGAATTTCTCCTTGCTGAGTTGTCCCAGCCCAATTGAACACCATGGCTGGTCTTCCCTTGCCCTGAGCAGTTGATCCAAGCCATTAAACCCCCCTGGTGAGCCGTCCAGCCACCTCCATTTAAGCACCCCCTCCTCTCGGCCAAAAAAACGTGTTGAACCAAACCTTACCAAAACTCTGCCAAAATCACTCCAGATCCCTCTCCAGACACAGATAACTTGATCCCCACTGAAATCCAGCTCTAAAGCCCTCTCCGCGAGTCCAATTTTGGAGTTGAAATTCAAGCCCAAAACCGGGACACTTCACCACAGTGAGCCAATCTTCAAATTGATTGACTCTACACCTTCACCAGACCAAAAGGAGAAGTTCCCCAGCAAAAGCCCCTCACCAGGCTAGCCATCTCTTCCAGCCTCCAAGTTTTGTGATCGGCCTTGGTCACTTTTGTAACTAGGCATTTCCCCAGAGCAAGAGATTTCATCTGGAGCATGCTTGGACTCAATCGAAGGTGACACAACCCTCAGATTGAAGCATCACTTCTCTGAGCAAAGGTATGAACTCACTCTTCCTCTCGAGCTCCTGGAGATTCTCCACTTAGTTTGAGTTGATTTCAATGAACCTTAACCATATAGATGTGTTCTTCTCTTCAAGACGAATCGATAGAGTATAAGAACGCAAAAATCCATGGAGAATTGAGTGAGATCTGAAGGTTTTAGTGTGGAAGGTCTCGGGTGCACACCAGTTGGAGACGACGACCAGGAGCTGTTGGATCACACTTGTATCGAGCGGACTGTCGAGATCAAGCCGGACAGCGCAATGGTACGTGAATGGCGGGACCCTGTAGCGCTGACTCAAATGACGCGCCAAATCACGGAGTGACGCGTGGGCTTTCGATGTGGACGAGGATGACGAGGCGCCGAGTCGGATAAGTAGAAAATTAGGATTTTTTTGATTTATTTAAATAACAGAACTTCAAAAATTCATATCTTTGCATAGAAAAATCACAAAAATAAAAGAAAAATACCCTCTTGCTCAGTGAACAGAGGAGAATAATGTGGAAAAGAAATTAAGTTAATTGGATAAGTATTTTATTTTTAATAATTTATTTACTATTTCCAATGTTTTGATTCTCCATTTGCATAGACAATTCACCATGGCATGATACCATAGGCTTTTGAAGCCTCTGATCTTGGGAACATTTCCTAAATTTCTAAAGGTAAGAGGCTATCTCTGTGAAAAGTTATTGATTTTTCAAGTTCATGTCACTATTTTAGGTATTCTAATTCCAATAATTAGCATGTTGTAAAATAAATTCTAGCAAAATTTGATGGTGTTTCTTTGGACCAGGGGACTCTATGAAAAATATATTTTGAGTTAATTCATTCATAATAACCTTAATTGGCCTAAACTCCCAAAATTGAATTTGAATTAATTAGGGTTAACCACACACCAAATTGACTTGAAAAAAATTCTCCATTGCTCTTTAGGGTCTGAGAAACCTTACATAAAATTTTGAAATCAATTGGACAAGATTAACCCCACTAAATGGATTGATTAAGCCTCATAAGCAAAATGGAACTTTAAAAATTCATAAACCAAAAATACTTTTCAAAATTTCACAAAAGTAGTTTTGGAGCTTCTCTAATATCAGGGCAGTTCAGGAAAATTAAAATTAGAATTTTCTAAAAAAGTTGATTTTTCACAATATTTTAATATTTTAATAATTAAAAAATAATAAAATCACAAAAATATTAAAAATCATAAAAAAATGTCACATTTTGACTCCTAATCACTTAGGAATAAACCAAATATTTTTCCTAATTCCCTCGGATAAGATATTGAATTTTGAAGGCTTAATGTAATTTTTAATATTAAAAAAATGAATTTTCAACCTTTTTCATTAAAATAATTCTAATAAATCAAAGAAAAATTAGAAAATTATAAAAATTTTTTCTCTGGACTCCTTGAGGTCAGAGAATTTTAAGAAAAATATAAAATCTATTTTTCAATTTTTATTTTATTTTAAAATTAATTAATACTCTAAAACTCAAAATAATTACAATAAATAAAATATAATTCAAAAAATCACAAAAATTGGTCCAAGTGGTTCTATGGTCATTAGAAACGTTCCAAAATTTTCTTAAGGACAGAAACTTTTCCTTGGTTGTGTTACTGAATTTTCTTTGAAAACTCCTATTTTCTACTAATAATAATTATATAAATAAATTAAAGTCAGAAAAATCACATTTTCTCATCTAATATCTTAATTGACATGTGAGTGAGGTGACATAAAAATTTTAAATTTATTTGAAATCAATTTAGTGAGTTATGAAATAAATAAGCCCGAAAGGGCATAAAGGTAATTAAAGAATTTTAACCCTTAATTAAAACTTTAGGTTTAATCAAAATGGAGGGTAAAATATTTGATTTTAACTTTCTCTTGGATGATTGAAACTTAGGGAAATTAAAAGGGTAGAAACCCATTAAACACATTGAAAATATCAAAATGAAACTCTAATTAATTAAATAATTTAAATTTTGGAAAGAATATATTTAAAATTTGGATTATTAAAATAGGGATATTATTAAGAGGATATTTATACTTTAATTTAAAAATCCATAAATAATTCACTTCAATAATATTTAGTTCTTAATTAAAAATTAAAATAATAATTCAAACTAAATAAATTAAAAATTAAAAGAAGATAACCCTTAAATGAATTAAAGCTTAAAATGTTAAATGGTCCAATAATAAAATTCAAATTTAAAATCTTGGAGTTAAATTAAATAAAATTAAATTAAGTCAAGTCAAAGTTTAAATTAAATTAAATTAACACCTTAACAATTAAATTAAATTAAATTAAAATTATTGAAACTAAAATTAAATTAAATTAAATAAAATAAAATTAAATGAAAATTAAATTAAAATTAAATTAAAATTAAATTAAAATTAAATTAAATTAAATTAAATTAAATTAAATTAAATTAAATCAAATTAAATTAAATTAAATTAAATTAACATCACTTAACCACAAACCTAAATAAAATCATTAAGAGTTAAATCAAAACATATGAAAGATTTCAACACCTTTTTCATTATAAGCAAATTTAAAACATAAAAAGTTAATCTGAAATATAGTATCACTTAAAGTGTAAAGATTTAAATTAAATCTAAAATGATTTGAACCCTATTCCAAACTTAATAATCATTAACTAATTTTTATAATTAAATCAAATCAAATTAAATCATTAAAACATTTATTACTTCGCCTTTAAAAGGCTTTTATTGTTATAACTCTTAAATGAAGCATCAAGTGAAGTGTCACTTCACACATAAGATATTCAAATATCCTAAGTTCACTGAGCAAGAAATAAAACAAAATTAAAATCCTTTGATGCTTAATTTACCAATACAATAAAATTCATTTGAACTCAAAATAATCCCATAAGTATTGAAAAGATGTTTAAGATTCTTTTAAACACTTCCTCGATACGATGGGTTGTTTTAGAAGAATAATTGAACTTAATTGTTCTTTGGTGAAGAAAATCGTCCTTAAACCAAACCTACAACCTAAACGTCATAGGAAATGACTAGCAATAGGATTAGGATTCTGGTAGACAACCAAAACCCTTTCCCTTAGCAAAAATATGTTTAAATGCTCTAACATGTGTTTTAAGTGTAGCTTGGGATGATGGGAAGACCCTCCAGGTACGCTTTTACTTTGTTGCAATTTACATACATGTGCTGCATTTTAATTTTCTTACATGGTAAAACAATTGTTGCATGAAAACCAAAACCTATAAGATAGCCACAAAACTGAAACCAAAACTAAATTAAAAGTCACTACAAGATAAAATCCACCGCCACTACATTTCAAAATATAAAACAACTCAAAATTTAATCACAAACAAAATAATAAAACCACAACTTTAACTAAATTAAAACGTCTCGTTGAATGATCGAGAATATCTCGGATGATGTAACCCTCGTGTTGCTAACGGGATTTCCCACGGTCTAAATGAAAGTGTGGAACTCATTCAGTTGAGTTTAGCAAATTCATCTGGACTAAGTGAATTCGATGAAAATAACAGTGTCGGGATGACGGAACTGTAGGATCTTAATTGGTTCTGTTTATACAACTTTAAGATTTGTTTTAATTAAAACACTAAAAGAAATTTGGACTTTAAGATTTCTAAACCAAGACACTTTTCTCAGCCCCTAGTTTTCACCTTCTAAAACTAAACCTCTGCAACAACAAGGAGCTTGGAGCATGGTGGGCAGCACGGCCATCTTCATCAACAAAACTTGAATCTACTTCAGCAAAACTCGGGTTTACATCAACTAAACATTCATTAGAATTAAATAACCAAGCCATAGGATTTCAAGGTAGTTTGCTTAGTGCAACATAAATCCTCAACTTTTCGTTAGGCATTTGTATAATCATGTTATGCAAATTAAGCCCTAACTGGTCTTAGGACTCCGAGGTAGTTGTTTGATGCGACATAAACCCTTACATCTTTGAGGCTATTTGTGTGATCATATCATACAAATATAAGTCCTAATCAATTAAAATTGGCAGGATTGCAACATTAAATAATTTTCTTAAACTCGAAGCCAAATAATAGGATAGTTTGGGAAGTTGCCAAAATTCTTCTTGGATCCTCAACTTCTCCTATTTCTCTTCATTTGAATTCCCAAAATAAATTGTCCTAAATTTGATCCATTCCATATTAAAATTCCAAAATCCAATTGTTTGAAAACCTTAAACTTTGGAATTCTTGAGAGCAAAACTACTGATCATTATCGAGAGTTTTCTTAAATGATTCTTGTCATTTAAGATGTAATTAACTATAGGGGTTTGCCCTTATAGGGAACTTTAAGAACCCAGGTAATATAAACCCTGCTTAATTCCTTTATATTAAGCAGGGGAACTTATTGGCTTATAAAATTGGTTCGCAGACCAAACGGATGTCATAAATCTTCTAGTTTAATTAATCGATCCCCATCATCAAGCAGTGTGTTTATTCCTTGGGATAGATGCACGGTTTGTGATGCGGTGCTTGTTTATATAAACTATTTGGGATGTGAGATTGGTTTGATTTCATATCATAAAATTTTTAAACTTAATGTTATGTTCAAAATTAAATGATATTTTCCAAATTATATATATATATATATATATATATATATATATATTTAAATTAAATTTAAAATTTAAAATTTGCCGACAACTTCTGTAGGCGACTCCTTTTCAAAATAAAACACATAACCCAAAAATATGTCGTACAGTAACCCTCGTGTTGCTAACAGGATTTCCCACGGTCTAAATGAAAGTGTAGAACTCATTTAGTTGAGTTTAGCAAATTCATCTGGACTAAGTGAATTCGATGAAAATAATGGCGTCGGGATGACGGAACCGTGAGATCTTAATCGGTTCTGTTTAACTAACTTTAAGATTTGTTTTAATTAAAACATTAAAAATATTTGGACTTTAAGACTTTTCTATACCAAAACACTTCTCTCATCTCCTGATTTTTCACTTTCTAAAACTAAACCTCTGCAACAACAAGGAGCTTGGAGCAAGCATAGTGGGCAGCACGACCACCGTCGTCAGCAAAACTTGTGTCTACTTCAACTAAACTTTTCTTAGCATTAAATAAAAAAACCATAGGATTTCGAGGTAGTTTGCATAGTGCAACATAAATCCTCAACTTTTCGTTAGGCATTTGTATAATCATGTTATGTAAATTAAGCCCTATCCAGTTTTAGGATTCCGAGGTAGTCGTTTGGTATGACATAAACCCTCACATCTCTGAGGCTATTTGTATGATTTTATCATATAAATATAAGTCCAAATTAATTAAAATTTGCAGGATTACAACATTAAATAAACTTTCAAATTGAAGTCAAACAATAGGATAGTATGGGAAGTTGCCAAGATTTTTCTTGGATCCTCAGCTTCTCCTACTTCTCTTCCTTTGAACTCCTAAAATTAATTATTCTAAATTTGAGCTAATCCCTTTTGAAATTCCAAAATTCAATCCTTTGAAAACCGTAAACTTTGAAATTCTTGAGAGCAAATACATTGATTATTATCGAGAGTTTTCTTAAGTGTCTTCAGACATTTAAGAGGTAATTAACTATAGGGGCTTGCCCTTATATTAAGTACCCAGGTAATATAAACTCTACTTAATTCCTCTATATTAAGCAGGGAAACTTGTCGGCTTATAAAATTAGTTCGCATACCAAACGGATGTCACAAATCTGCTAGTTTATTTAATCGAGCTCCATCATCAAGTAGTGTATCAATTCTTCGGGATAGATACACAGTTTGTGATGCGGCGCTCGTTTATATAAAATTTTTGGGATGTGAGATCGGTTTGATTTCATATCTTTAAATCTTTTGAACTTAAAAATTATTTTTAAAATCAAATGCTACTTTCCAAATTATATATATATATATATATATATATATATTTAAATTAAATTTAAAATCTAGAACTCGCCGACAACTTCTATAGGCGACCCCTTTTCAAAATACCACATAACCTAAAAATATGTCGACAAGTGTTAGAAAAGAGAGGGAGAGAGGATGCTAGAGTAGTGGATAGAGCGAGTAGAGAGGGAAAAAGATAGAAAGCTATGTATAGCATAAGAGATGGAATAGAGAGTTATGGAGAGAGAGAGATAAATTGAGAGAGAAGAGAAAATCAAAGAGATAGGGCATGCGAGAGAGATAGAGAGAAAGTGAGAGAGAAAGTGAGAGAAAAAAGAAGAGAGAGTGTGTAGGAGATTAAAGAAGAAAGAGAGAAAGAGGGATGGGGAGGGCAATAGAGGGAGAGAGAAATGAAGATAGAGCTAGGGACTATGTAAGAGAGAGTTATATGAAGTTAGGAGAGATATATAAGAGAGAGGAAGAGGGGGAAGTGAGAGATAGAAAGGAGAGTGAGATAGAGGGATGGATGCATGCATCAATTTTTTATGTCACGAGTGTAGAATGTCTACTCGAGCGTCAGGAAACCTTGCTTGATGCATGTGTTGACCCATATAGCGTAAGACATTCATTTCAGACCTTTCGGCGCGTGTTGAGGGGCACGTTGTCGAGGTTATTCTGCTAGGCTTTAACTTCCTCTTAGGTGAAGGCCGATCGGCATTTCGTACCTCGGACTATCTTGATCGAATCGATAAATTTTATTTATTGTGCAAAGCGCAAAAGTGACTCATTTTGGCCCGATCATTCAAAAAGTCATCCGAACAATCTCAGACGACGAAATATACTACGCGAGTTTGTCGAGGACGACGATATTACTTAGAAAGGATGTCTTCATGGGCAGAATAAAAATACGCAAATTATCATTTTTTAGACCAATTACTGAAAAGTGGCCCTAACGGCCCCAAACGACTCCGGACGATGAAACGAACTGCACCAATGTGTCCGGAATATCGATTTCACTTAGGCAGGATGTCCACTTTGCTGCGAGCTGTGTCTGGACTAAAAATATGAGGGAAGGATAATCATAATATTATTATCATTATCCTACACCTGTTGTGATGAGATTATATATATATATATATATATATATATATATATATATATATATATATATATATATATATAAAATAAAATTAGAAAAATGAAAAAAATCTCATGTGATCCTCTCTCTCACAAAACTCACACATGGCCTTATCACGCCTCTCCCAGGCAATAAAAAAATAAAAAAAAGCCCATGTGATCCTCTCTCTCCTTAATATCCTATTTTTTTTCTACAGTCATGCGCTTATCCAAATAAGAAAAAAAAAGAAAAGTTGATATATTCTCCTTGAGCCGTGAACCTCCTAGCTCCAATTTTTTTGTTCTCAAGCAAAAAAGAGCCAGCAGCTCCTCTCTCCCTCACGAAGCTCTCCGCTGCCCTCTACTGCTCTCGCGAAACCAATCCAACTGGCCTCCTTTCTCTTCGCCGACGACACTGACGCTGCCTCCCACAACTTGCGTCTCCCCTCTAGCCTCCAGCGACGCCCAACGTCAGTGCCATTTTCCTCCTCTCGGCCAGCCGCATGTGCGACATCCTTTCCCGCCAGCTATATTCTGCCTGCTTCCTCCAACTCCGGTGACGAGATCATGCCAGTCTGAGCTCTCCCTCGCCGGTCTCTTTTCTCAGTCCAAACCACCCCAGCTTGCCGCAGCCTCCTCTTTCTTCTGCTATATATATATTTGGTTAAATCAGCATCCAAGGCTCCCTACATGTTAATATGGAGGAGGAGTACAACAGCTACCAAAAACACGAAGCAAAAGGGAATAGGAAAAGGGAACATGATCTCCCCTCTCTATCCCAAATCTACACAAGGAAAAACAGAAAAAACCTATAGGGAAAGGCCTCCCCAACCAAAATAAACCAATACGAGATATTGCTATGTGTACCTAAAATAAAAAAGTGGCTAATTTCTAATAAATGGGAGGCCCAGCTTCTCTCTATGTATCAACATCTACAGGGAGGAAGAGGCTATATCAGTAACTTGTATAGTTTCAGTGAGGCATCCCTGGGTGGCTAACCAGTGAGCAGGAGTGTTGCCCTCTCTTGGAATGTAAGTAAATTGAATTACCATACTTGAGCAATTTCTGTAGCCATCTCTTGATGGGCCATGGGGTGGGTTCCAAATCTTTCAGGTAGTTGATACATCAGCTGGAGTCAGATTCCACAATAAGATGAGAAATCCTACACACATTGGCAATTTTGATGGCCCAGAAGATGGCAATAATCTCAGCTTCCAGGGCCTGATGAGCTTCAGTGGGAGAATAGAAAGACAGCAAGCGATGCCTAAGGCTATCCCTAAAGATACCACCAATGCCGGCGGCGAAACGAGTATAGCTCCCATCGGTTTTAACTTTAGTCCACAAAGGAGGAGGGGTTTCCAAATTCTTGTATTGACACTCATTTTAACATTGTGCTTATCAAGCCTGCAAATATTTCTGAACTTTTTTAACTTGATGAGTTTCAGGAGCTAACTAATACAATTGACAGCAACCTACTGAGGGGAAGAAGCCTTTCCTTCAAATTTAGACTTATTCCAGCTCATCAAGATGAACCAAGCCACAAAACAAGGAATCACCAGCAGATGCACCTCATGCCAATCATGCCAGCAGCTTTCCAGCCGATACCGGCTCGAATTCATAGTGTCGATAGTGAGTCACGCTAACAAGGAGAGACCATACCTCTTGGGAAAATGGGCACATGAAGAACAAGTGGTTAACAGACTCCTCCTCTTGAGAACACAGATGACAACATGAAGGACCCCTCAGACCCTTGAGTTTAAGAATTTCATCAGAAGGAATGGCAAGGTGTCTAAGTCTAAAACAGAAGAATGAGATGGTATATATATATATATATATATATTTCTCTACGACCAACCCCGGTTCGTCTGACCTCCTCCTCACTGACGACATTTGGCCGACTTATCTTTTTGTCAGCGTCAAGTTAGTGACGAACCGACCTCGATTCCTATTATCTTCCGCACATTTGTCGCTTTTATAGTATGCCGGTGACGAGCTTCAGCATCCCCGTTTCTTAGAGGCTTCACCGGAGCATCTTGGCGTCATCGGATAGCGAGCGGCGTCGCTGTCCGAGGAGCTGTGAGGGCATTCCACCCGTGAGAAAAGCCTCCACCGGCCTTCTTCCCGTCGGCATTCTCATGGTTTCACCTATTTCGCCTGCGTAGAGCGACCCTTCTCGAAGGTATACTTTTCGATTGTATATTTTCAATGCTATGATCATTTATTTCAAACACTTGGCATACCTCACTCCCTCGATCCTACTTTCCATGTTTCTTGTTACGAGATTCGCCGGAAAGTGGACCGAACACTAGCGATTTGCCGGAAACGTGGGCTCTCCTTCAGCATAAAGAGAACACATCTTCAACCGTCATGGTGGTGAGATTTTCTGAAACCTTAACCAGCCATAGGCCTAGTCCGGTCTAGGCACGTGGGTTCGATCGCCCACGTAGGGTGGAGGTGTCAGACAACATGTGTCGACCGGTCGAGCCACCTATGTGATGGATCGTTGATTTACCTAGAGTGAGCCGTAAGTTAGGAATCCTGTGCGTTGGCCAATTCCTATTCATCGCCTAGCAATTCGCTATTGTGAGCTTTAGATCTTAATCCTGCTGGGTCGGAATTCTAATTTCCCATAATTTTGACGCTCCTAATCTCCCTTAGAGGGATTAGTTGAGTTCGATCTTAGAGGACGAGAAAAGATTTGTAGCTAGTTCGTCCTATCAGATTGGGGCGTTCGTAGAGCGGGAAAAGCTTTGTAGCTAGTCCGCCCTACGAACGGTGGAGATTTTCCCTTATGAGAAATCAGAGGGGAAGCCCTCCCAATAGCCATGCCAAAACCTGAGGCGGCGATCACGCACATCTAAGAGTGTCAACCTTAGGTTCCTATGTGAGGTTGTTAGGACGAGTTCGACATGTCATCGAGGGTTGGGGCTGTGTTGCATGTGCATGGTCCACCTTGTTGCATTCTTTTGCGTGTGACCACTTATTGCATCACTTTACATGTTTGTATGCATGTGCATGTTGGTATGCTTGCATGTCGCATCATATCCTGTGTATGTTCACCTGAATAAGAACTATCACTTGTTCGTGTCGAACATTTGCTCGGGCCGCTGCCGCTACGGCATGCCCACCTCCGGGCCACTGCCGCTACGGCATGCCCACCTTCGGGTCACTGCCTCCTCGGCATACCCATCCTTTAAGCTGCTACCTTCACGGCATGCCCTCTCTTTTTGAGTCACTGCCTTCACAGTATACTCACCCTCACCACTTTGGAGCATCCTCTTTGCATGTAGCATCATTGCATTCCTTTGAATGATGTGTGTTCGTCCTTTTGAGTGCCCGTTGTGATTGCTTCGTACTTCGGTCGAGCAGTCACAATGTGGGCTTCTTGCATGACTGTTTTCTTATCCATTCCTCGATGGCTTGTCCTACTCGTTAGAAGAGTGACCGTGTGTCAGTCGCGATGCCTTAATGTGCATTGCTTGTTGTGTTGATCCCAATGAGCAATGCTAGTTAAGTCATCGGGATCGGCACAAGTATGACTGTGCTAAGGATCCAATGGATCTAACTTGTGTCACCCTTCTTCGTGACATCCTTTAGATCCTTTAGATCTTTAGGTCGGGGCCGGTGCGGCGTCCCCGTCAAAGTCATACTATACCCAGACTTACCACACACTTATGCACTAGGTTAGTACACTCTTCTTTAGATGGTGTCCTAGGCTAGGAATAGGATTCTAGGTAGTCTTTTCGATGTCTGGCAATTGTTCTTTGATGGATTGGTTGCCCTAGCCAGGTATCCTTCTTCTACATTGTGATTGTGATGTGACTGCATACTGCATATGTATGGTAGTATGGTAAGGCGCATTTCTGCAGGGAGCCATGTCTCTATGTGCACACAGGTACTGCTATGTGGGGAGAAAGTAATGATTTCTGACAATTTGCTTGCAAGTGCTGTTTAGCTCCCCCACTTATAAGGCATGGCTCATTATATGTCATATGCATGTGAGCTTTATCGCTAATACTTGTTTTCATGCTGGGTTGAGTCTTTTATTTTCCTGTGTACTTTTAGAGTTTAGGAGAGTCCTGTAGCAGAAATAAGATACGGGCACGGGTTCCGAGGTACTTTGATGCGGGAACCACGTGGAGGGAACCAGGAGCTGATGCTCGTGCCCCGTATCTTAATTTTGCATTTTCATATTGATGTATAGATTTAGGACCGAGCATGTATATGTTGCCTAGAAATAAGATACAGGCACGGGTTCTAAGGTACTTTACCCGCTTTTACTGCTTTTCCTAAGATATGTTGCCGGACCAGTGGCATTTTGGCCTCTTTTAATTTATTGAGTGCTTTCTTTCTTGCTTTTATTGCATATTTGCATGCTTGCATGTGTTTTCCATGTTACTTTCTGTGATCTGGGACTTCACGATACCATTTAGGCTCTTTAAGGACCCTAAAATTGTAAACATTATACGTTAAAAATCCCAACAAAATATTCAAGATAAATAAATTTTAGGATTAAAATATTTAAGATTTTAAAATATGCACTTTTACTTTCTTGCATTGCCTTCAGGCCGGATTTTAAATGGTTTGCATTGCATGGATATCACCCAAGTCATACTAATAGGGCCTCCACATTATTTAAGGACCACTCAAGATAACTGCATTAATATTTGCATATCCCAAGGAGGAGTCCCCGTGCTTCTCCAACCTGACTGGCTCAGCATACCTTTATAAGTGGTTGTCTAGTGCACCTAGGGTGTTAGAAGGCACCCCGACCCAGACAGGGTGTAAGTCATTTTGTTTGGAGTGTTTGTAGCTTTGTAGCTGAACCTCCCTTCCTCTTCTTTCTTGAGGCATCCTTGCCACCTTGGCAGGTGTGAGACCCACCTCTTGGAGCTCCAGCTTATAGTCATAGGATAGAGTTTCCTTTCCTTTGACCTTAGGGCTACTGAGGTCCCCGTGGATAATGCAATTCTTGATTTGCTGACCGGGGATCTCAGGACTTGTTGGGTCGACTACCTTCACGTCCGGGTAGACTTAGGGTCCTACTGCTTGGGATGATGGATCCGTGGTACCCCGACTTGGCTACCTCTACCCCTTTAGGATTACTTCTCCCTTCCTTTGACTACCCCTGTTGAGCCCTTTCGCTCCTTGACTTCGTTGATATCATTTTGACGGCCCAAAGTCGATGAGCTGCCTCCCTTTTGGGATACGAATATTTGTCCTCTACCATTATGGCCCGAATGTGCTTTGACGTGTTGGGATATCCTCATCAAGATGATTTAGGTTATTCCGTGGGCTCCGTATGCTGATGAGTCGTTACTCCATTTGGGACGTGAGAGTCTCACACTCTGCCCGATGGCTTAGCTAGAGCTTTGAAGCATCGAAACTTTCCCACACGGAATAATCTTTCTTTGATTGCCTATACCTCAAGTCTATGATAATATAAAGCGAAACTCCTTTTATCGACAGTATTCTTGGGTGTCCCCGAAGATGTAATTAACCAGTAGTAATACGTTCCTCTGTGAGTGCTCTTGACCCCAAAACAGGCACCTACACCTGACTCTCTGGTTATGGGTAGCCTACGTAGGCATTCTTTCGTGGATATCGGCTCAAGGTGTCTCCGCCCGATCTTGTTTGGGCGGACATGCTTGGTCTATCCTTGCGAGGTTTACTGCACGTAAGCTCTCCACTTTTTGTGTTTTCTCTTGTTTGTCATTTTGTTGTATGTCCCTTCTTATTCGGTTCCTCTCCTCTTCAAATCACTTGTTTGACTCGGGAGGGAGATTTATTCGAATAAGGGAATGTCAGCATATTTTTAGGTTGCGTGTTGTATTTTTGAAAAGAGGGTCACCTAATAAAAATTATCGGCAAATTTTTAATTTAATTTAAATAAATAATTTGAAAAGTAGTATTTGATTTTGAAAATAATTTTAAATTTGAAAATTTTAAGATATGAAATCAAACTGATTTCACATCCCAAATAGTTCACATAAACGAGCAACGCACCACAAATCGTGTATCTATCCCGAAGAGTAGACACACTGCTTGATAATGGGGCTCGATTAGATAAACTAGAAAGGTCTGTGACATCCGTTTGGTCTGCGAACCAATTTTTTAAGCCGACAAATTCCCCTGCTTAATATGAAAGCATTAAACAGGGTTTATATTACCTGGGTTCTTTAATATTCCCTATAAGGGCAAGCCCCTATAGTTAATTACATCTTAAGTGACGGGAATCACTTAAGAAAACTCTCGATAATAATCAGTAATTCTGCTCTCAAGATTCTCAAAATTTAAGTTTTCAAGGGATTGAATTTTGGAATTTCAATAGGGAATGGATCAAATTTGGAACATTTTATTTTAGGAGTCCAAAGGAAGAGGAGTAGGAGAAATCACAGATTCGAAGCGAACTTCGGTAATTTCCCTACTATCCTATTGTTTAGCTTGAATTTAGGAAAATCCTAATTTTTATCTAACATTTCAGTCTTGCCAATTTTAATCAATTAGTACTTATATTTGTATGATAAAATCACACAAATAGCCTTGAAGATGTGAGGGTTTATGTCATATCGGACGACTACCTCAGAATCCTAAAACCGGTTAGGGCTTAATTTGCAATGAAAATCCCTAACGAAGAGTTGAGGATTTATGTTGCACTAGGCAAACTACCTCGAAGTCCTATGGCTTGGTTATTTAATTCTAGGAAAGTTTTGCTGGAGTAGACTCAGGTTTCGCTGATGACGATGGTCGTGCTGCCCACCATGCTCCGAGCTCCTTGTTGTTGCAGAGGTTTAGTTTTAGAAGTCATAAATCAGGAGATGAGAGAAGTGTTTTGTTTTAGAGAAAATCTTAATTTCTAAGTGTTTTTTATGTGTTATTTAAAACAAATCTTAAAGTTGATTATAACAACACCGGTTAAGATCCCACGGTTCCATCCTTCCGGCATCGTTATTTTTATAGGATTCACTTAGTCCAGATGAATTTGCTAAACTCAGCCGAATGAGTTCCACACTTTCATTTAGACCGTGGGAAATCCCGTTAGCAACACGTAGGTTACATCATCCGAGGTATTCCCGATCATCCAACAAGACGTTTTAATTTAGTTATAATTGTAGTTTTGTGTTCGTTTGTGATTAAATTTTGAGTTGTTTTATATTTTGAAATGTTGTGGCGGTGAATTTTATCTTGTAATGACTTTTAATTTAGTTTTGGTTTCAGTTTTAGGGACTATCCTAAAGGTGTGGGTTTTCATGCAACAGTTGTTTATTATGCAAGAAAAGTAAGTGCGATGCGATTCAAGTAAATTTTATTAAACCTAAGGTTTTAATTAAGGGTTAAAATTTTAATTACCACTTTGCCCCTCAAGCTTAATAATTTCATAACTCATTAAATTGAGCTTAAATGAACTTGAAATTTTTATGTGGCTTCACTCATATGTCAATAAAGACATGAGAGGAGAAAATGTGATTTTTCTGTATTTAATTTATTTATGTAATTATTTTTGGTAGAAAATAGGGATTTCCAAGGAAAATTTAATAATATGACCAAGGGAAAGTTTCTGTCCTTAAGAAAATTATGGGACATTCCTAATGACCAGAGGACCACTTGGACCAATTTTGGTGATTTTTTGAATTATTCTATTTTTATTATGATTATTTTAAGTTTTGGAGTATTAATTAATTTAAAAATAAAATAAAGGTTGAAAAATGAATTTTATATTTTTCAAAAATCTCTCTGATATCAAGGAAATCAGAGAATCAATTTTTAAAATTTTATGATTTTTCTTTGATTTATTAGAATTATTTTAGTGGAAATGCTAAAAAATACATTTTTTAATTTTAAAATTACCTTAGGGTTTTAAAATTTAATATCTCATTAAATAGACCTAAGAAAAATATGGGGTTTGTTCCTAAGTGATTAGAATTCAAAATATGACATTTTGGTGAATTTTATTATTTTTGTGATTTTTATTATTTTTTAATTATTAAAATATTAAAATAATACCAAAATATCAACTTTTTTAGAAATTTGAAATTTTAATTTTCTTAAATTCCCCTGATATCAGAGAGGCTCCAAAACCAATTTGGTGAATTTTTGAAAAGTATTTTGAAAGTTATGAATTTTTAAAGTTCAAATTGACTAAATGGCTTAACCAACCCATTTAGTAGGGCTAACCAAGTCCAATTGACTTCAAATTTTTTTGGTGGGTTCCTCTAATCCCAAAGGTCAGTGGAGAATTAATTTCAAGTCAATTTGATGTATGGTTAGCTTTAATTAATTAGGGGCCTATTTTGGGAGTTTAAGCCAATTAGGGTTATTTTAAATGAACTAATTCAAAACCTATTTTTCCTAGGGTCCTCTGGTCATAAGAAACATCACCAAATTTTCCTAGAATTTATTTCACAACATTCTAATTATTGGATTTAAAATACTCAAAACAGCAACATGAATTTGAAAAATCAATAACTTCTCATAGGGATGGCCTCTGACCTTGGAAAATTCAGGGAATATTCCCAAGTTCAGAGGCTTCAAAAGCCCCGTGGTCTCATGCCATAGTAAATTTCTATATGCATGGAGAATTAAAATAATGCAGAGGGAAATAAATCATTAAAAATAAAATACTTGATGAAATTAAATGATTTCTTTTCCACATTATTCTCCTCTCGTTCACTCGAGCAACGAAGGTATTTTTATTTTATTTTTCTGATTTTTCTACACAAAGTTATGGATTTTTGAAGTTTAGGGAATTAAATAAATAAGAAAATACCCTAATTTTCTATTTATCCACGCGGCGCCGCGTTAACCTCGGCAGCTCCGAAATGCCGCGTCGCGCTCTCTGATTCGACGCCGCCATCCTACTCAGCGCTCGAGGGGCCCGCTGTGTCGTTCCATCTCCTGATCCAGCTCGATCCTGGCCGTCCGTCCGCGCGTGTATTAAATGGATGGCATCCGTTCATCATCCCCAAGCGTCCTCACCCGAGAACCGTCCACACTAAATCCCTAATATCTCACTCAATACTTAACGGATTTTCATGTTCTTGTGCTCTATGGATTCGTCTTGAAGAGACAAACACATCTATACGGTGATCATGCATTGAAATTAAAGCATTTGAAATGGAGAATCTCCAGAAGCTCGGGATGAAGAATTAGCTCATACCTTTGCTCGAAGAAGTGTGGCTTCAATTTGAGGGTTGTGTCACCTTCGATTGGATCCCGACGAAGCTCCGGATGAAGTCTCCTGGTCTCGGTGAATTTCCTAGCTATGAAAGTGACCACAGCTCGATCACAAAGCTTGGAGTCTGGAACAACTGGGTGGCCTGGAGATGGGGCTTTCAGTGGGAAACTTCTCCTCTTGGTCCAGTGAAGGTGTAGGAAAAGTCAATTTGAGGATTGGCTCACTGTCGCAAAGTGTCCTAGTTTTGGGTGAAATTTCAGTTGAGAAATTGGATTCTGTTGGTGGGGATTAGGGCAAATTGACACTGGGGATCAACTACTCTAGGTATGGAGTAGGGTTTGGAACAATTTTGGCAGAGTTTCGGCAAGGTTTGTGTAACTCTCCTCCATGGCCGTGAGGGGGTCGGGTTTAAATAGAGGTGGCTGGAGAGCCTCACAGGGACGGCCAAGGGTTGGGATCAGCTGCTCTGGGCATCAGAAGAACAGCCATGGTGGCCATTGGGCATGGGGCAGCTCAGCAAGGTGGAATTCCAAAGTTGGCTCACATGTGAGCTCTCGGGTGTGGTGTTTTCCGGCGACACGGTGGTCGGCTGGCCGGCACTCGGTCACCATCTTGTTCGGGTGGGTCGGGCTTGGGGTTTAGTGTAGGCAATTGGCAAATGCCATGTGTAAAAGGCTTGGATTAGAATGGAATGGGAGAGGGCTCATTTTGGCTCAAATTGGTCAACCCATCCCTTTGGGCTAGGTACACCACCCAAGGCATGGTTTAGGCTGAAGAGAAAGTGATTTAGGTCAGCTTAATCAGTGGGGAAGGGTCACCATCCAAGTACAATTAAGCTTAAGCAAGGTTTAGTGGAATCATGGGAGTGGTTAATCACCTTTAGGAATTAAGGAAAGAGTCTCCTCCTTTAGCCCAAAATGGCATGGTGACATGTAAAGAGGCTCTCATGGCTTCCATGTGGCTCATGCATGGCTTCATGGCTCATCTTTGGCTTGGAAAAAGTTAAGTCAATTTCATGGAAATGGATTTAAGAAAATTTTGGTATTTTGATGGGAATTTGTATGGGGCTTAATTTGGAATGGCTTCATGATGAGTTTTTGAAACTTAGGGATTGATTTTAATTAAGGGTATGATGTAGAGCAATTGTCATATGGGCTTTAGCATGAAATTTGGGCTTTTAGGAAGGTTTAAGAAAATGGGCTTTTGGTTTAAAAATAAATTTATGGATGGGAATTTTGTGAAGGATTGGGCCAAACAAATGTTGGGTTTAGTTCATGGATGTGTCATGAGTGATTTGAAATGAGTTTGGAATGATTTGGGTTTGAATTGGGTTGGATTTGGGCTTCTTTGGTGAATGGGCCAATATAGGTCAAATTGGGCTAACTTGGGCCAATGTTGGGCTAGGGTTGAAATTAATGTAAAATAAATGTTGGGAAATGTTTATGGGAGTGTTTCAAAGGGGTTTTGGCTTTGGTTGGGTTTTGATTTTGGGGTTTGGGCTTATTTGGGTTAAGTTTGGGTTTAGGTCAAAATTGGGCCTTTTAGCTTTGGGTTGAATTTGAGTGGGGTTTGGGTCTAAATTTTAGGCAAATCATGTTAATATTTTGTTTGTAGGGATGTTAAGGGAGGTTTGGAAAAGATTTGGGGTTAATTGGAGTTAAATTGGGTGAGTTTGGGTTAGGTTTGGGTCATGGGTCCAAATTGGGCTTTAAGGCCAAAAGTGAAATTAGATCCAAATGTCAATCAAATTGGACTTGGATTTTGTCTAGATTGGTGTTGGGAATGTTGAATTGAAGTTTAGAATTGAATTGGACCAGAATTTGGGTCAATTGAGTAGGTTAGGTTTGACATTGGGTTCACTTTGGGTTAAAATGGGTCAAATTGGGGGTTTTGACAAAAGTAGGGTAAATTTACAAAATTGGCCCATGGTGTAGTTGAACAAAATGAAATTGGGAATATTTGAGATTTTCTGGAATTTTCTGGGAATTTTCTGAATTTTTGGATTTTTGGATCAAGAGGGGTATTTTGGGTATTTGAAGGGTATTGGGAGGTATTTTTGGAATTTTTGGTATTTCTGGCTATGGATGATCAATTTGATTGGTGAGGAAATGTTCAAGGTTAATTTTAGGGAATTTTGGGTGATTTGGGATTTTTGAAAAATTTGGGTGATTTTAAAGGTTTTGGGTAGGCTAGGCGGGTGTAGGGTCCCGGGGGTCAAAAATTGAAAATTTGGAAAATTGAATATTGGGTAAATGTAAGTGGAATAAAATATTTTGGTTGAGCCTTGAAGCCATATCAAGCCCACATGAGCCATGAAGGGACTCATTTGAGGCATCCACTATGTTGTTCCTAACCCTCTTAGCCAAGGGCTTAGGGGTTAAGGATCATCCATGTGAATCACCTTTTTGAGTCAGGAGGTCAAGTTAGGTATGGGTGTGGTTCTAGGATGTGTGTGAAAGTGTAGTGCATAAGTGTAGTGTCTGTGTAAGTCAGCCCTTCACTGCACCGAGCCACCTGTGGCGGTCCTAAGGCCAAAGAGTCCCATAGGAAATCATCCTTTAAACTTCCACATTTGATCTCAACCCTCCAGGTGATTAGGGGTCTACAGTCAAGTTTGTGGAGTTTGCGAGGAGTTAAGAAGTGGTTTGAATTTCTAAGTGGTGGGTCCCAATTTTAATCCTCTAAGATAGTCAAAGGAAAAGCCTAAGGCTAGATCCTAAGTACTAAAAAGAAGAAGAGAAGACCTCATCAAAAATGAGGTCAACAGGGAAGTATACAACGATCGACAGGATAGCGACTCATCCTAAAATAAAAGAGAGAAAAATGAACGAAAACAGAATGGCGACTCCGCTGGGGATGAGTCTCTCTCTTCATACTTGGAGTTACGCTTTTTGGGGTTATAACCTCTCTCCATGCTATGAGTTTCGCTCATATTATCGTGACCTAGTTCTCTTTCTTCGAGTCACAATTGAGCCTTTTTGTGAGACCTTGGTTTTCATTCCATGTGTCAGTTGCTAGGGGTAGCAACTCGATGCATTATGTCCCTTCTCTCACCTTCAAAATTTCGATTGCAGCATTAACACTTGCATCGATGTTGTTGTAGTTTTGTGATTGGTTTCTTGACCTTTCCTTATTTTTTATCGTTGTCCCTTTTTGCCCTGCTACGCGGAAGAGCAGAAAGATGGATATGGTCGCTGCTGCTAGGGAGTACTCTTTCCCCTCTCCCCAAGCTTTTCTGTGCTCCTGAGGACGTCATAACCTTCAGTTCCTTCGAGCACCCTATGGGATTACCCTACGTAATCCTAAGCCCTTTGAGGCATTTACTCTGTGCCCTCCCCCTTAAAAGGAGAGACATGCATATTGAGTCATTTTTACGCTCTCTCAGGCGTGTTACTCTGTGCCCTCACCCTTAAAGAGGGAGTCGTGCATATCGAGTTGTTCCTATGCCCTTTGAGACTTTTCCTCCTTCACCCACCCCCCTTAAAAGAGGAGTCAGTGGCTCGCATCACACCCACTTCTTTTGTAAAAAGAGGCTGTCGCTAGAAAGCGATTTGCCGCCACACCTAACAGTCTTTTCTAGACTTATCCCTCCGTGTTCTCACGTATCTCTCTGTCATAGGCAGGTGAGTCTTCCTCTAGTAGTAGGTTTGTCAGTGTTGTCATCATTGTGACTTCTGTTCCGACTTTCTTTTTGTTCTTGTTTCCCCTGAGGATCTACCTATCCCTGATTAGGCTGGAAGGCAGGAGGACAAGGAATAGATTGCAGTAAATTTTGCAGCATGTCCTGCTTTAGGATTTTATACCTATTCCGACTTCAGTTGAAGAGGTGACTTTGACCCTCGAATTGTAAGTCATTTTTGCTACTGTTCCCAGTTGTGTGGACCACGTCCCCACCAGATGCTTGCTACGTGCCCTCCTTTGAAAAGGAGGAGTTGTGCATGTGACACTTCTTTCATTGTAGTAGCTCGTATCAGTGCTACTTTTTCCTCAAGAAAGAGGCTAGTACAACATGGTGATGTGCTACGACACACTTTCTCGTTTTCTCATCACTCTTATAGTCCTTCCATTTATTGAGAATATCCATCATCGCATATGTTGGAGAGCTACAGTTGCATTTTACAATGCAGTGTTCAGCAGTGTGGATAGGGTCCCCACCACGACTTGTTTTGGTTCCGGCCCGGGATTGACACTAAATCTCGTCGGCTGAGAATCACCTTTTTCATCCTCTGGCAGTGCAGACTGGGTCCCCGCTACGAGTTGTTCTGATTCCAACACGGGATGACGCTCAGATCCTATTAGCTAAGAATCGTTTCACTTCTCTGTCTGGTTTTGCTAATTACTCTTCAGCCATGATAGCTGTAAGGGCTCTCCCTCCTTAAGATGCAGATTGTTCTAAAACTACGGTCCATATTGATGACTCCACTACAGATCTCCTTGCCAAGAAGATTATTGGAGCAGTTTTCCTCTATGAGGACTGGGTCCTTTTCCTTGAAAGAAGTTCCTTACCCAAATTCTTCAGATGTCCGAGCAAACTTCTTTGTCCTTCTTATCCTTTTGGTCCTCGTAGTAGGAGACCGGGGTTTGCCTGTCGGTCCGTTGCGAGACCGGGATATTTTTTTTTTGTTGTGCATGCTACAAGAACCGCCGAGGTGTTGCATGGGACCCTTAGTGTGGTACTTATGGCCATTTCTTCAGACGTTATACCAGTTATCATTGATGATCTTGTTGTAGTGGCTTCGCTCGCATTTTATGTGCCCACTCTTTCCACAAGTCATAAGGAAAATGTTGTGGCTTCCTCTTCATTACACTAGATGAATTTGTCCTACGTTGATTAAGGGAGATACGGGAATACCCCCATCAATTCTCATCTTATTTGAAGATAGAACTAGATTGCCTTACCTTGGCGAATATTCAGTGGGTTAGGCAAAAGCTTTCTACATTTGACGGTGACAGGTTTACTTGCCTCTGCTTTGAAAAGTGTTTAATTCTACATCATTCATTTATTGAGCAAAGCTAAAATGGATGTTTTATACTCTGATTGGGGGATGAACCCAAAATCTCTTGTTGATGACATGTTGCATCGATTAGACTATGTTGCTAGTCTCAGTCGATCCATGTTCTAGCTAGGATACACATCTCCTCGACTGTTTGAGAGTGCCTCAATTGATTTGTGTTATGTTTCCCATTTAGCTAGGCTCTTGATGAGAGTATTTTGTTGCTAAGACCATCCTACATGTCTAAGCATTTGATTTAGTCAGTTACTTCGAACCTGACTAGGATTTGGTGCATCACCTATCCAGAACCTTATCGACTTTCGATTATGTTCTTGGTGAGAAAGCATCATTGTGAGATTGATCAATCTCCCATATCCAACCTCATGGAATGTTTTTTTTGACTTGGTTGATTTTTATCACCATATCGATAATCATGTTGAACTGATTATAATACATTGTATCTACAATTAACCCATGATTCATTAGGATACCTCGATATCCGACGTTACCGGTTAGACCTATCTACTTATCTAACTGAGATATCTCTGCATCACTTGATACTCCGACTCCACTTTCTGGAGGTCGTTGAGATGGTTTTGAAAGGAACTGCTCCACGTAGTTGATCTTATCTTGGATTTGCCTTTGATGATTCTCAAGGTTGAATCTAGGGTAGATTCTGAAGACGGGTTTAAGCCAAACCATGTATGCACCCTCTTAAAATTTGTTAATCTTTATGGTTTAGGGGATTGGAACTAAGTCTTGATGACCAAGTCCCTTACTTTATTGAATTTTTACCTAAGTCCTGAGAACACCTCAGAATGACTAAATGGGTGTTATTGAGATGTGTGTAGTTTCAGAGGCTATTTAGATCTCTTACTTTTCCATTTAGTTAAACTGATGGAGTCTTGACAAGTAATGAGTCATAAAATCCTAAGAATCTTTGTTCGGGAGATTTTTGAATCAGTAGAAATTACTTTATAACAAAAAGAAGCTCACCAGATATAGCCATTCTCAGGAAAACAAAAAGTGTGAAATGCTTCAAAAAAAATAAAATAAAATAAAAAGAAGAAGAAAAAAATGATTAACACTCCTAAGAAGAAGCTTGAGGTGAGTGGAAAAATCAGAAATTTCAACATAAAGAGTTTGTTGATTTCAAAATTCTCCTGATTAAGATCCTTAGGATATTATGTTCAGAGAGTTGTTTTAGTGACATTGGAATGACTGATAAATCAGTAATGGATTTAAAGACATCTACAAAACGAAAGTGTTTTCTTAACACCCGGATACGAATGATGAGGCCTATTTGGGATAATAGTGAAAAGAATTAAAGGACGGGGGCTAAGTAAAAGTACTCTGGGAAAATCCCACCTGTACCTGAATTTTGCAAAATATCGTATTTTGCATTGTATATCTGGTCATTCTAGGATGCCTTTATGAGAGCTCTTTGTACCGGATCAATTTGGTATGTCATGCTAAATCACTCCAAATAGTGGCTTAGCCAGAGATAAAAAAAGCGATACAGATAAGCTCTATAAAAAAAATCTATGTGCCTATAAAAAATATATGTATGACATGAAAGACTCTTAAAAGCTCTGTGGGCTCTTTACCAACTACTTTTTCACGCTTTATGCATCGACCCTCTGGGTCCGGTAGCCTTTCCTTTGGAAGAATGGCTTACCTTCTCGTGGGCTCTTCACCCACTACCTTTTCACGCTCTATGCGTCGACCCTCTGGGTTCGGCAGTCCTTCCTTGAATGTTGACTTGCCTCTTTGTATGTGGACTCTTCACCCACGTGTTTTCATGCTGTATGAGTCGATCCTTTGGGTCCGGAAGTCTTTCCTTGGAAGTTGACTTACCTTTTTGTGCCTGGACTCTTCGCCTACCAGATTACACTCTAAGTGTTGACCCACTAGGTCTGACAGTCCTTCCTTGAAAGTTAACTTGCCTCTTTGTACGTGGACTCTTCACTCACGTGTTTTCATGTTGTACGCATCGACCCTCTAGGTCCGGCGGCCCTTCCTTTGGAAGAAAGGCTGGCCATCTCGTGGGCTCTTCACCCACTACCATTTACGCTCTACGCGTTGACCCCCAGGGTCCAGTAGCCCTTCATCTGAAGATTGAGCTACCATTCTTGTTGATTGATGCAAATGAATCTTATCCAATGCCCCTATCAATGGGCAACACTTGAAGAGATGTCTCACTTAGCCTCTTTTCCATGTACGCATTGTACTTTATAAGGAAATTCGCTTTTCAAAGCACAAGAACTTTGTAATCCAGTTTTTGGAGCAATAAAGGATGTGCATTTTCGCAATCTCTTCATTATGTGAACTGTTTATGGTGATCACCCTGCTTCCATCAAAAGATCACTAAAATGTTACAAAAGTTTCATGTGGGAGAAACATTGTATTTCTCTTACTTTAATTGTCGGCTCTCATTTCGGGCAAAGTGGAAGTCTTACGAGCGGCTTATACCTGGTGCGGCCACCAATCTCTATAAGAGAAGCCTCGCTTTTCTCTTACATTGCCTTCATCTATCCGCTCTATGCAGGGTCTAAAGACTACTACTTCCAGTCATCACGAGTGTATATACATGTCACATTCATCCTCATGAATGTGGATATGTATTTGTCCCGCTTGATTTGAACAAACGTGGTTGGGATCATTTTATGGATATGGTTTAGCTTAAGGGCTAGACATTTTCATGGGTAGACCATCGTCAAAGTCTAACCCCCACCTTTTTACATCCCACAGTGTCAGCAATTTTTATCGCTTTGTCGGGAAGATGCATGTTATATTGGCTATAACACTCAGCTTACCTATCCGATCCGTGTCTAAGCGGAGTGCTTTCATACCCTCATTAAAATCCCCAGTTGGGTCACCTCATCAAGTGGGTTGATAGAAGCCCTTTTTGCAGGTTGGCCTATCATTGTTTCCCTCATATAAGAGCTACTCTATAAGCCTTTGAGGAATCCCCTTTGGGGAATGATTTTCTGAGATGAGCCATTGTATTCATCTATTTACTTGGTCCAATCACTTTGCGGCACCTTTCTAACAGGAATAAGCCTGTCAAATTTGAGGAATCCACATTGAGCGTCTTGCTTAACAAACTCCTAGCCAGGATATCCCATGCGGGTTGGACCTCTCAGTACACCTGATTGAGTAATTTGCTGCTTTGTCTGTAGGCATGTTGTATCAGTTAGAACGCTTGCTCACATAGCTGATGCGTGCCTAATTGGGATCCTCAATGCCTAATCAAATTGTGTTGTTTTCCTCGATAAAGACTATTTTGCTTGTTTGTGAGAAAACTCTCAGCGGGGTCTACGCTTAGTCGTGGCTATTAAAAGCACCTCGAGGTTGGATATCTATGCATCCAACCCTCCTTGATGCCTTTACGGTATTTTGACCGATGTGGCTGACTTTGCTCGCCATATTGAAGAGCATGTCGCACTAATTCGAACACTATGTAGCCTTGATCAGTCCATGCAAAAGATGGGTATATTTATGCTCGCATGAAAGAATCCCTAGCAAGGGTCAGATAGAATTCTTATAGAAGGATCACTCGAAATCCCTAATGTGGGTCACTTTGCCAAAATCAGGCACAAGTGTTACAAGGTTGGACTCTTCTACACATCCGACACTTTCTGATTCCTCTTCTGATTGGTTTGAGTCTGTTCACCATGTCAGAATGAGATGTTCAAATCCCCACAAAGCATCGGCGGAGCCTTGAAAGTATCTCCAAATGTGAGTCTTCCGTGGGTACATTAAGTGATCGTCTCTTCAGCGATCGCTCTGACTTTGTTGATCCTATTCACCATGTCGTATTGCATGTTGCATTAGTCTAAGTTCCATGCTAGCTCGATCAGCCCATGCTTAAGCTGGGTATTCTCACACCCACAAACTCTTCAGTGAGAGTCATATTTTTAACTGATGAAGAAGAAGTAGTAGAAGAAGATGAGACTCATTTTATTAAAGATAATTGGGAAACTTTAGACATAACTCAAAATGATATACTTTTACCATCAATTAAAAAAGCCCATGAACTAGAATTAAAAATGTTACCTTCCCATTTAAAATATGCGTTTCTTGGAAATTCGTTAACTTTACTCGTTATTATTTCTTCGAGCCGAGTAAAGATCAAGAAGAAAAACTAGTAGGTGTGTTAAAGAATTATAAGAAAGCTTGTGGTTGGACTATTGCTGATATAAGAGGAATAAGCCCTTCCATTTGCATGCATAGAATCTTAATGCAAGAAAATTTTAAACCTACTATAGAGTCACAAAGAAGATTAAATCCTATCATGAAAGAGGTTGTTAAAAAAGAAATTATTAAGTGGTTAGATGTTGGTATTATTTATCCTATTTCGGATAGTCAATGGGTAAGTCCTATTCATTGTGTTCTGAAGAAAGGAGGTGTAACTGCATTGTTAACGATAAAAATGAAAGTATTCCGACAAGACAAGTTACTGGATGGCGAATTTGTATTGACTATAGGAAATTAAATAAAGCCACTCGAAAGGATCATTTTCCTTTACCTTTCTTGGATCAAATGCTTGAAAATTAGCTGGACACTCACATTTCTGTATTCTGGATAGATATTCTGGTTATCATCAATTACTTAATGCTCCTAAGGACCAAGAAAAGACAACATTTACAAGTCCTTATGGAACATTTGCTTTTAGAAGAATGCCTTTTGGTTTATGTAATGCACCTGCAAATTTTCAAAGATGTATGATGTTAATATTTTGTGATTTGATTGACAAAGTTATTGAAATATTTATGGACGATTTTTCAGTCTTTGGAACTTCTTTTGAATCTTGTTTGGAAAACATAGCCAAAGTTATGAAAAGATGTGAAGAAACAAATTTAATTCTTAACTGGGAAAAATGTCAATTCATGGTCACAGAAGGCATTGTACTTGGTCACAAAGTATCACAAAAAGAGATGGAATTAGATCAAGCAAAAGTGAAAATTATTGCTGAATTGTAACCACCTACTACTGTTACTGATGTGAGAAGTTTTTTAGGTCAT
Organism: Papilionanthe hookeriana x Papilionanthe teres; assembly: GCA_022702705.1. Taxonomy (NCBI): domain Eukaryota; kingdom Viridiplantae; phylum Streptophyta; class Magnoliopsida; order Asparagales; family Orchidaceae; genus Papilionanthe; species Papilionanthe hookeriana x Papilionanthe teres. The sequence goes on from CM040426.1 coordinate 146,608,178, forward strand.
GCTGGATTTTATAGAAGATACATAAAGGATTTTTCTAAAATTGCTAAAACCCTTTGTCATTTATTGGAAAAAAGATGCAAAATTTGAATTTAATAAAGAATGTATTAATGCTTTTAATATTCTGAAAGAAAAATTAATAACTACACCTATCATTGTTGCACCTAATTGGAATAAATCTTTTGAATTAATGTGTGATGCAAGTGATTTTGCAATTAGAGCTGTATTAGGACAAAAATATGAGAAAATTTTCAAAGTTGAATATTATGCTAGTAAAACTCTCACTGAAACACAAAGAAATTACACTACCACTAAGAAAGAGCTTCTAGCTATAGTACATGCCTTTGATAAATTTAGACCTTATCTTCTTGGTACTAAATGCATAGTTCATACTGATCATTCTGTTTTTAAATATCTATTATCTAAGAAGGATTCTAAACCTAGACTTATAAGATGGGTTTTACTTCTACAAGAATTTAATTTTCAAATAGTAGATAGATAAGGAACTGAAAACCAAATTGCTGATCATTTGTCTAGAATTAAAAATGATATTATTTCAGAAAAAATATAAATGAGAAATTTCCTGATGAATCTTTATATGTTATTCAAAAATACAAAACACCTTGGTATGCTGATATTGTTAATTATTTAGTTAGCAATATTTTGCCTTATGACTTGGATAACAAATTTATTAAGAAATTTAAATATGATGCTAAATCTTATATTTGGGAAGAACCTCATTTATTTAAAATTGGTAAAGATTCTATGATTCTAAGATGTGTACCTTCTGAGGAAACTTTTGCTATTATTCAAAAATGTCATGATTCCGATTTTGGAGGACACTTTGGCATAGATAAAACTGCATTTAAAATTTTAAATTCTGGATTTTATTGGCCTGCCTTATTTAATGATGTGAGACAATATGTGAAAACATGTGATCGATGTCAAAGGATGGGAAATATATCTAGAAAGAATAAAATGCCTTTAAACTATATATTGGAAGTTGAAATTTTTTATATATGGGGTTTAGACTTTATGGGACCATTTGTTCCATCATCTGGAAAAATTTATATTTTATTAGCAGTTGGTTATGTTTTTAAGTGGATTGAAGCTGTAGCTTTACCAAACTGTGATTCCAAAAGTGTTTCTAAATTTTTAAAGAAAATGATATTTTCAAAATTTGGAATGCCTAAGGTAATTATCACTGATAGTGGAAGTCATTTCAAGAATATAAGAATTCAATCATTACTACAAAAATTTGGAATCAAACATAGAATTGCAACTGCTTATCACCCACAAACAAGTGGAATGGTCGAAGTATCAAACAGAGAAATTAAAAGAATTTTAGAGAAGACTGTTAATCCTAAAAGAACTGATTGGGTTGATAGACTTGATTATGCATTATGGGCTTATAGAACAACTTGTAAGACACCAATCAGAATGTCACCTTACCGGTTAATTTATGGTAAACATTGTCACTTACCCGTAGAACTTGAACATAAAGATTATTGGGCGATAAAGGAGTTTAATTTTAATTTGAATAAAGCAGGAGAAAAGCGATTATTGCAATTAAATGAGATGGAAGAAATAAGAAATGAAGCATATGAAAATGCGAGGATTTATAAAGAGAAAATGAAGATGTTGCATGATAAGAAAATACCAGAAAAAATTTTTGAACCTGGACAAGAAGTATTACTGTTTAACTCTCGTTTAAGACTTTTTCCTGGAAAATTAACATCTAAATGGATTGGACCCTATATAGTTGAGAAAGTATACCATTATGGAGCTGTGGATATTAAAGATCCCAAAACAGGAAAATTTTTTAAAGTAAATGGATTAAGATTGAAGCCTTATTTGGGAGATATTAAAAAGATTTATAAAGAGGCTTATGAATTGAGTCGACCTGATTAAAGATTTACTTAAGTCGGGCTGACGACGTTAAACCAAGCGCTTTGTGGGAGACAACCCATAATTATCTTTTGTTATTAGTGTTTTAGTGTTTTAATGTAAGGTTATGCCTCGATCTTGATTAATTTTATATTACTTTAGAAAAAATTGATGCTTATAAGTCTTTTGATGACTTAAGCTGAAAATTATTTCGAAGTATGTAAGATTTTAAAATAGGATCACTCTATTCTGAATATGAGTAAAAAGGAGATCAAGTTAACCTTCATTATGATTGTTTACAATATGAGTTATTGAATCTAAATTACTCTTACCAGTATAATATACCTATCTTGGAGAACGAAATTTTGAAATTTGACGATTAGGCGAAATGGAGTTGAACATAGTTACGGCGCCTAGGAGCCAGAATTCAGCGCCTAAGTGCCAGAATAAACTATGTATCAATAGGTCTGGCGCCTAGGCGCCAGATTCGGTGCCTAAGCGCCACGGTTACTGGGTCGTGCAAAAACAAAAAATTTTTAGTTTTTCACACGATTTTCCCCTTTAAATCAACCTATCTTCTTCCCTAACCATCAAGTAATCAAAATTATGTCCCTTGCACTTCATTCTTGAGAGATTTGAGAAATTTTGAAGAAATGGAAGGAAGAAATAATGGAGAAGAGGCTAGGGACAAGGTCTCAAAGGATCCTCAACCCTACTTCAATGGTTTCATCGTTGTGAGTTTAGAGAAAATTTCTAGTCGTTTTGATAAGTTTGAAGTGGAGTTTAAAAGCATTGGAGATCACCTTCATGCGATGTTTCATCAAGTTGAACATCTAGAATGGCAAATGAAACTTCAATTTGATCATTTTGCGGCTTATCAAGATGCTCAAGTTGAAATGTATGCGAAGAACAAGTGGATTGACGAAAACACAGCTATGGATTTCCCGAGAGCGTTAGTGTTCTTTCCAAGTGGAATACACAATTTCCCTTGTGAAGATTAGAGTATTCTGGTAATGAGATAGTTATGATATGGTTTGTTGAGTCGTTGTATCGATTTAGAGAATCGATTGTGTTTATTTGTGTACTTGCTTTCATGTTCAATGTGTGCTGTTTTTGCTTAGAAATTGTTATGTTTTGAGTGTGTATTAGGAACTTGAATCAAATATAATACTTATCTGGAATGTATTGAGTCAATATTGAAGATTATAAATGAAATTTAGTGAGTTTGATTTAAACTTTATGTTTGATTGGTGGATCATTTAATTTTTATAAATTTTTGAAAAATGTTGTGGAAGTTAGAAACTGAAGCCCTACTCTGATATGAGTGATATGAGTAATTGGAAGTTGAATTTATGAAATTTGGTGGAAAATTAAATTTAAAAATAATTTTTTGTGAAAAATTCGGTGCCTAAGCACCAGTTCGGCCTGTACCCGAAAAATTACTTAAATAACCCCCGAAAAGCCATTTTTGACGCCTAAGCTTCATCTTCATCACCATTTTCATGAAAATACATCCTTTAGATCCATTTTGAGTTCAAAACATCAAGGATTTGAGCACGAAACCACTTGATTTTATCGTCTCAAGGTCAGATCTACACTTTAAACCATTTATTTTCGATTTTCACCATAGATTTCCCTAGGTTTTGCTAAGAACCGAAAATTTTGAAATTTTTTTCGATTTTTAGTGATTTCTTTGGATTTTTAAACTTATTTTAAGTTTTATAAACTTAAAAAGATTTTAAATCTTTGATTCCTAAATTTGTTCTTGTTTTCTTTCACATTTAGATGGCTCCAAAATCTAAACGCGGGAAGGCACGAGATCACTTTGATAGCAAGAAATTTTCTACTGCGGCTGCGCATTTTCGCTTCCATGAATTTGCGACGTCTAGAAAGTTCATTTCTGAATGAAGTTTCTATTATCTTGGAGAAATGATCGAAAACACTATCGTTGCACACAATTGGCAATGATTTTGTTATTTTACTGCTGATGCTGTTATCCCGGTTATTCGAGAGTTTTATGCAAATTTTTTGGATGCCGAAGATTATGAAGTCTTTGTGAGAGGAATCGGAGTTGGATTTAGTCCTGAAAGAATCAATATATTTTATGGTCTTCCACCGACTATAGAGTGCTATTATTCTGGATTATCACCATCTGAGGGAGATTTGGATATGATCATTGCTTATTTTGATTGACGGTACTGGATCTTGGAAGATCAGGAACGAAAAAGGGTAAACTTCAAATCCTCCAAATTAAATGGTATTTCTAAAGCATGGCACTACTTTATTTCTGCAAGATTGTTACCTTCCAACCACCTGAGTGAAGTGACTAGAGATTGAGTGATCTTAAACTATTGCATTCAGGAGAGGAAGCTTATTGATGTTGGGAGCATTATTTATGATTCTGTGGATTCTACTGTAAGATCTAGCACTTCTGTTGGATTGGGGTTTCCATCTCTGATTTATTGACTATGTGTTAGTAATGGAGTCACTGCTGATATTTCTGAGGAGAAGTTAAAGTCTACCAAGCCAATTGGACAGGAGAGTGTTAGTATCTATGATCGTCTTTGTGGGAAGAGATCGACCGCTCCTACTACTTCTGCACATACTCTAGGTAGACCTTCTACTTCTCGACCCTCTACTTCTGTTGAGCCACCATCGAATTTCTGGGAATCAATGCATGATAAGTTTTTAGAGCAACAGCAGGAGTTATTTTAAACTCACTGCAGGATTGATACTATCGATAGGAAACTAGATCATTTATCTGATTATACCCAGAAGAAGAGTAGTTATGATGTTGAGTATGATGAAGCCCTAGTCAGATTTCTGAAGGGTGAACATGATGTTAATTTCCCTACTTTTCCTAGTTTCACACCATTTGTTGATCCTAAGGACGTAGAATTTTCCTTTGGTGATGATGATGATGATGAGGCTACAGCTAGTGACTTGTAGTTATAAATCTTTATGATTTGCTACTCTGTTAGTTTGTTTTGTTTGGATTGTTTGTTTAGATTTATGTTTGATGCATGTTGATTTGTTTAAATATCTATGTGGATTGATTAGTATTAAGATTCTATTGTCAAAATATTCTTAGTATATTGAGTTGAGACTGAAGTTAGAGTTAATTTATATGTTTTTTAGTCTACTGTTTAGTACTTCGTAATTTTGCTCTGCTTTAATTTTGTTTCAAATTTAGTATCATCATAAAATTAGCCTGCTTACTTTTTATACATGCTTCAATTTTATCTTAATTATTCATAAAAGCCTAAGCAGAAGTAATTTTTCTTTTTAAGATTGTTTTTACATACTTATAAATTTTTTTTATGATTTTCTTTCTCTCATACTTTCAAATTATCATAGTATAACAAAACTTAAGTTTGGGGGAAGGGAAAATCCATTCAAATTTAAATTTTATTTTTCCTTAAAGAGCTAATATTTTTTTAAAAATAAAAACTTTTTAACATAACTTAAGGAATGAAGAATTTATTTGAGATCACCTTTTATTTTTGAAATTATAAAAAATTTAGTGAAAATTAACCAAAATTTTACTAACTTTGATTGATTTTAAGAATAGAATTATTTAACATAAAGAAGAATAAGATAAAGAATTTTTCTATTCATGATAGAAATAATAGAATTTTAGAAATATTAAGTAATAAAAAATTATCACTTAAAAAAGAAAAGATTGGAAATCTTTTTAAATTCTTATTTATGCTATAATAATTAAGTGGAAATGTATAAGTTTTGAAAATATAAGTTAAGGATAGTGAAGTTCAAAACCATTAACAGGTTATCCAGATATAGTAATCATATATATATATATATATATATATATATATAAGAAACCATCTTCAACGAGTAATTCTTTATGGGATTATCGGGAATGATAACTTCCTCATTGATAATAGGGACTTCGAATTCTGAATGGCAGGAGCAGAATGCAACATTTGCACTGCAGTAGTATTCAAATCAGGACTTAACCCAGAATCCATGATATGTAACCTTTGGTATTTCCATACCCAATTTAGGCAGATTAGAAAGATCCAGAGAAGGTTGAGGGATAGGCATGCCATCAGATACAACAGAAACTTTATGAGCAGCAACTGTCATGGAATTGTTCATAATCGGTTTAAGATTAAGATGATTGCAATATGAGGGTCTTTTCTCCATCACAATGGGCTGCGAATAGCCATTATGAGGAGATCCAAGCCAGATTTCCTCCTCATCAGGAAGGGTAATATCTCTTTCTATGAGAATTCGGCCATGGATGGTACGGACAAATTGAAAGTGGACATATCCAGCTTTAAAGGTCGGCCGAAGCGAGTTCCAATGGCATAAATGACTTGGTGATTGAAGAATTGTAATTTTAAGTTGGGCAATTTAAACCAAACTGGAATAATTGGAGCTTCTTGAGTAGAATCAAAATCTGGGGACCACTTCAAGATCTTCATATATCTACCATTTAACAACAAGAACTTCTTTGAAAATAAATTGGCATAGTCTTCCTCCTTAGAAAGTTTGATCATTATGTGTCGACCATCAAAAAGTCCTACCTTCCAAGATCGAACCAGCTTTAGATCTTCAAACCCTTTTCTAATTATTTTCAATCTAGTATGCCCATACTGAAATTTACCCACAAGAGTGAATCTATACACCTCAGCAAGTGAAGAAAGTTCAGAATCTGAAAAAATCAAAGCAGGTTTACCTCCCTTCTTGATCACAGGTTTGATAAAGGGACAAGTTCCTTTACCAGCAGCTGTATCATGATATATTTGAGGAAAAATAAGTTTATCAGAATTATCATTTGAGCAATTCCCTACCACATCAGCAAAAGAGGATTTACCAATGTTGGAAGAAGAAGGGATATCAGCCATGGAGATAGTTCAAGAAAAGCACCAACCAAGTAGAAATTGAAGAATGAATTCAAAGAACAGATTTGAATTCAATCCAGAAAAGATCAAGAAAAAGAACTTAACCCAAAGACCAACAAGAAATCCCAGAATTTGAAAATTCAAAACTCAGGAAACCCCTAATTAAGAAAACCAAAAATAGGAGAGAAGATCAATAACCAGAATAAAAAACAGGTTAAACAAATAACCAAACTAGATCAAAATCTGAAGAAGAAGGAAAGGAAATTGCCAAAGATCATCCAGAATTCAAACCAAAGATCATCCAGAATTCTCATAAAGAATTATGTTCTCTCATAAAGAATTGACTACAACATGTTTCCCCCCCCCCCACACACACACACACACACACACATATATATATATACACAAAGATATATCGAGAAAAGAAATATATTGTTATCACCTGTAAGATGTTTGGTCATTCCAAGGAAAATTGTTATAGATTACAGCCAAACTTAAAGACTTTTAAAGCTGCTTGGTAATAATGATAAGAGTGCTGCTCATCGTTATCAACATAGACATAGAGTAAATTCGAATAAGTATAATATTCAGAAACCATCTTCAATAGTAATTAATATAACTGATGATGTGGTGTTACCTGCTGCTGAAATTCCTTTGTCTGATAGAAATATTTCTGATGTGGCTGAGACTAAAGTGGTTCAGAAGGATTTATCTGGGGTATTTATTAATATGGCTGAGGTCCTAACATTCGAGCATAAAAATGATGATATGGATACTCAATTTGATATGGGTACTCAAATTGGTATAAATCGGAATTTATTAATTAATCCTTCTTCTTCTAAAGAGCTTAATGATATGGGTATTCAAGCTGATAATATGGGAGAGAATTCATCTCAAGACTACAATATTGAGCCTGCCATTACGGGAGGTCGACATTGATAAAGCTCTTCCTAAAAAAACAAATTATCCTATTTTCCGAGTGTAATGTACAGGAGGGTGATGCGGTTTTTACAAATACGACTAATGTAGCAAAAGATGCGAACAATGATTGGGTTGTTCGAAAGAGCAAAAGAAATCTTTGGAGCTGAGGAATCTTTACGAATCAAATATTATTCCTACAATTGCTTCTTCTTCTTCTAGGCTTACAAGAGGAGGAAGATCTTTTGCCAATGATTAAATTTTTGTGTTGGAATATTAGGGGGTGGCAAATCCCGGCTCCCTTAATAAACTTTTAAATCTTAACGGGATACATAAGTTTTGGGTTATGGTTCTACTTGAACCATTGGTGAAGTCAAATTTTGACCGATTCTATAAAAGATTTCAAGGATATAAATTTTTCTTTAACTCTTCTAACAAGATTTGGCTAATGCTGTAGGAAAGAGTTAAAAATAGATATTATTCAAGATCATTGGCAATTTCGCATTTCCATTTTGAGATTGAGCGAGGTCGGTGGCTTTGCTACATTTGTTTATGCTTCTTCTTTTATAAGCGAGAAAAAGGAGTTATGGGATCGGTTACATTCTATTAGTCCGAATATCAAAAAAGCTTGGATGGAAGGTGGTGATTTTAACTCGATTGCTCACCCTAGTGAGAAAAAAGGAGGAAGAAATCCTAGGGTACAGGATTTATTAAATTTTTCAAATAATATTAAAGATGCTTGGTCTCTTTGATATTGGATTTAAGGGGTCTCCTTTTACATGGAAAAGAGGTTTGATTTATGAAAGAATTGATAGAATTCTAGTTAATAAAGAATGGATGGAGCTGTTTTCCATATCAAAAGTAAAGCACCTGGTTAGATTGGGGTCGGATCATGCCCCTTTGTTAACTAGTTTCTCTAATACTTCTGTTGTCAAGAAGAAAACTTTTAGATATCTAAATGTCTGGCATTCTCATCCTACTTATCAAAAATTAATTGAAGTAAATTGGATTTTCCCGAATGGTTTTACTGAGGCTAATCCTATGGCAGTGTCAGAAAATGATAGCTAAATCTTTAAATGCTTGGAACTGGAAGGAGTTTGGTGATCTGAAAGATAATATTCTTAAAGCTGAAAAGCATGTAGAGTTACTGGAAAAGGAGGTAGAGGAGGGAAGGTGTACGGATAATCAACTTCTTGAGGCAAATGAAAATTTAAATAATGCTTATTAGGAATGAAGAGCTGTATCCGATGCAAAAAGCTACGCTAACCATTTTACGTATGGTGACGAGAATTCAAAATACTTCGATCTTGTCATTAAATATAAAAGATCTTTGAATAACATCACGTAGAATTAAATCCGATCTTAAAGGATGGATTTCTGATTACAAAGATATTGCTGAAGATGCCATTTTATATTTTTAGAAGCTGTTCTCTTTTAGGCCTACAAATATGAATTTGTTCACTGCATCCCTGATGGATGATGGTTTATTCAAAGGTGACATATGCAAGTTAAATCAGGTACCAATTGAAGAGGAAATTTTTAATTCTATTAATGCAATGGAGGGAAATAAAACAGGTGGTCCAGATGGTTTTACATCTGATTTCTACAAGAAAAATTGGAATGTAATCAAAATACAGGTGGTTTTGGTACGTGCGAAGCTTTTTTTCAAAATGTTGATCCGCTCTAAATATTTTGCTTCTTCTACAATTGTACTTATTCCTAAAGATAAGTGTAAGAATGGATGGAGTGATTTCGGACCAATCTGTATTACTTCATATTTTCTAAAATTATCGGTAAGGTAATTGTGAATAGACTTCAACCTTACTTAGAAGATCTGATCTCTGATAATCAAACTTCTTATATTAAGGGAAGAGGCATAACTGATAATATTCTTCTTGCACAAGAATTACTTATGGATATTGATAAATCTTGTAGAGGTTCCAATTTAATGTTCAAATTAGATCTCTCCAAAGCCTTTGATTCTATAAGTTTGGTCTTTTGTCTTGGAGGTATTGATCTGCTAGAGGCATTGGTACTGAATTTTGCAATCTAATTTCTAGGTGGATGCAAAATAACTACTACAGCATATTGATTAATGGTTGTAGTCAAGGTTTTTTTCAAGCTGAGAGGGGAATTAAGCAAGGAGACCCCTTGTCTCCTTACATCTTCATTTTAGTTTTTGATTGCCTATCTAGAATGTTAAACAAGTTCCAGCTCAATCATCCTTATGTCCAATATCAGCATAGATCTAAACTATTGGTGAGTCATCTTGCGTATGCAGATGATGTTATTGTTTTCTGTAATGGCAGTAAGAACTCTATTAAGGGTATTATGAAAACTTTGGCTTCCTTTGAAGAAGTTTCTGGTATGGTATTCAACAAATCCAAATGTTCTTTTCTTCCTAGTTCTCTAATGCAAATACATCATAGAAATTGGATTTCGGATTATACTGGATTCAAAGAAGCAGCTTATCCTCTAAAATATCTTGGCTTTCCTCTGATTAAGGGTAGAATAAAGCTTTCTCATTTTGATGAAGTGGTGTCTAAAGTCTCTTCACAAATTAATTGTTGGTCTTCTTGTTTTCTATCCAATGGTGGTAGAATTACTTTACTGAGAAGTATCTCAACTGCTTTCCCACTCTATATTCTCCAAATTATTAGAATGAAGAAAAGCACTCAAAAATTACTCTCCATTATTTTTAATAAGTTCTTATTGGAAGGACAGCATAAAAATATGCATTGGGCTTCTTGGGAAAAACTATGTAAACCATTATCTAGTGGTGGTTTGGGTTTTAAATGCTTTTCTCATTTAAACTTTTCTTTCTATTGTAAGCAATGGGTGAACTTTAGAGCTAATAAGTCTTTATGGGCTAGATTTATGCATGGCAAGTATTGCTTTGATACTCATCCCACTCTGATTAAGGTCAAATTGGGTGATTCTAAATCCTGGAAGGAAATGCTTGAAAGTCGAAAGAGTTTGCGAGAAAAGTTATTTATTTGGGATGTTGGTGAAGGTCAACTTGACTTCACGGAGGGATACATGGCTATTCAATGAACCCCTGTTAGATCAATGCAATCATTCTTCCAATATACAGAAGGTATCAGATAGTTGGGTGAATGAAGCTTGGAATGTTCATTTATTACAGAAAGAGGTTAATAAAGAGACTTTGAATAAAATTTTATCTGTACCCATTCAAGCTTCAAAGAAGGATAAATTAATCACTAAAAATGATTCTCACCAAAGCCTTGCAAAGTTTATTTACTTATCTAGTACATCTTGGAGTGATACTAACTGGGGGAATGTCATATGGAATAAATTTCTATCACCTTCTATGTCATTCTTCTGTTGGAGGCTATTCGGGAAGTTTTTACCTACGATGATATTTTAAAGCTCAAAGGCTTAAGGGGACCTTCTAGATGCTTGTTCTCGCCATTCTAATGAGGAAACCATTTATCATCTTTTTCGAATTGTTCGGAAAGTCAATTGATTTGGAATTCAGTGCCTGGAAAAATGTCACACTAAGGCCAAGTTCTTTTTGTGGAATTCTATTGAAACTTGTTGGCTGGATTGGAGATGTGATGGACATTCCTATATACCTCTTATTATATTTTGGTTCATCCGGTCTTCAAGAAATGAACTTTTATTTAAAAATATGAAGTTTTCTTCTCAGTCGATCATTAATAATTGTGTGGCTTATCTTTCTAAGATAAGAAAACAGTTCAATCTTGAGAAGAATCAGGTGGTTTCTAAAACATTGTGGGTCCATTGGAAGGCTCCTCCAGTTCTATGGACAAAGATTAACGTGGATGGTAGTTTTAAAAAGGACAGAGCAGGTATGGGTGTGTTGGGGAGAGATCACAAAGGTAAATGTCTATGGATTTTGGCAGCACCAATTTTTGCAAAAATGCACTTGGAAGCTGAGGCAATTGCCTTTTATTGGGGAGTAAAATTTGCAATATTGAATAAGCATCAATACATTCATATTGAAACGATTCTCGCCTTCCTACTTAACATTCTAATGAACAAAGATGCTTTGCACCTCGGTACATTATGATATGGATTCACAAAATTCGCATATTGCTTCATCTCAAACTATTAGGTGGAGTCATATTTACAGAGAATGCAATCAACTCTGCTAACTGGCTTGCTATTAAGGCTTCATCCTCAGATTTTTCTTTGTGCTGTCCCTATGTTCTCTCCAAGGCAAAAACATCATTTTTCTATGCTTTTAATATTCTACTTTATGGGGATCTTCTCTCTATTCCTCATTTGAGATGTAATAAGCTTTTTTAGTTTTAATAAGATTGCCCTTTCATAAAAATATATATATATATATATATATATATATATAAGAAAGAAAAAAAAAAGAAAAAAAGAAAAGAGAGGAGAAGCTTCGAGGAAATGCCTAATCAAAAATTGGCTTCACTTGAATTATCTTATAGGAAGAAAACTAGTTACATATTTTACTTAATTTTTATACATGAATATTTATTTAGAAAAGATTTTTTAAGAAGATTTTTTCTTGTAATTAATCTATGAGATCTTAATATAATAGACTTCTATTATTTTCAAAATGAATGAAAAGTTTGAAATCTTATGATTTGATTGTTAAATATTCTTTAAATTCTTAAAATTAAACCTAGTTAGTGAAATTGGGTTAATAATTTACTAAAGGCTTTATAAAATCAAAAATTATAAGGAATCTTAAATATTTATCTTTTATTCCAAAGGTTATATATTTTATATAGTAGAGAGATTTACTTGAGGACAAGTAACATTTAAGTTTGGGGGATTTTGATCTACTTAAAAAATACCTGTTTCTTTATGTCTTAATTCTTATTAATTTCTAAGGATATTATGCTTTAATGAAAGGTATTTTTTGTGTTTTTGGATGTAGGTGATGTAAAAAGATCTAAAAAGGAAAATGAGCAAAAAGGAGAAAAAAGGAGCAAAATACAAAAAGTATAAAATAATATGGCCTGGTGCCTAGGAGCCAGAAGTTGGCGCCTAAGCGCCAGACTCGATACAAAAATTGTCAAGTTTTTGACAACGTTTGATCAGTTATTTTGATAGAGTGAGCGGTTATTGGACATTGTAGAAGACTGGTAGTTGTTCCTTGATAATAGGACATGTGATACATTGCATTTAGACGCTCCAAAACGGTTTTAATTGCGAAGAGGTGCGAGCCAAAGTGAAGAGGTGCGAAGAACTGGACGCGGTGTCTGGCTCCTAAGCGCCAAATTCCGGCGCCTAGACGCTAGACAGACCTTCTAGAAGATTCATTGAATGTGGACATGTTTTGAAGAGGTGCCTCAAGGCAACCCTTGAAGCCTATAAATAGGGGTCCATTTCTTCAAAAAACGTGCCCCTCCCATTGTAACCCTTTCTCTTATCCACTTTAGGATCTCTCATCCTTAGAGAGAGAAATAGAGAGAGAAATTTAGGGCCACTTTTGTTTAGTTTAGTGAGTTATTTTCATGTTGTTGTATCTGGAGTTCATTACACTGTGAAGTCAGTAGGAATCAGATGATCTGTAGAAGGAATATTTGAGATAAGTACTTTATATTTGATTCAAAGTTTATTTAGTATGTTTTGCTGTTTAATTTCAATGTGTTCTGAGTAGTTGGTTTACTTTCTTCCTTCAATTAGGAAGAGATAGATAAGATAATATAAAGATTCGATGGAGAATTGAAATTCAAAATATTTTCCAAACAATGTGATGACATTAATACCTGATCTTACTTTACTTTTTAAATTGGCCATTTGAATTGTTAAAACCTATTGAAGAGTTTTGAGACCTTGAAGGAGAAGAACTCTTAACTTGTAAATGTCACATGAATCCTTGGGTAGTCGAAGGCCATGTGCGGGCTATTCAAGGTGAAGTGCAAATAAATAGGAAGGTAAGATTTAAAGGGCGTAGAATTGATATGTTTTTTGAGTGACAGACTAAATTCTTATAATTTGATTTATAGATTAGGAAAGGGTCACAAGTAAGGCCGACCATAGCCACCCTTGGACATCTAGTAGTGTGAACCTAGATTAACCCATTCTACTAATAATACATCCGGACCTGATCTGTAAATTAGCCAATGTTCTTTGCGCCTGGATCAAAGGGTAAAGAATAGGAATGCTTCTACTTGGCACAATACCATAAATCAAATTCTCCAACGAATTTTAAATTATCTTCAAAATCTTAGATTAATTGAAGAAAATAAAGTTGTTTATTTTATATAGTTTTCATAAATCATTTTATTATTATGTTCTCTTTATTTGCATCTAGTAAATTAATAGTAATTTATAGTTAAATTAGAGGATAAAAAGATATTTTCGAAATAAGATATTATTTCGGGTACGGGGACATGTGATACATTGCATTTGGATAAAATATTTAGGATTAACATATTTAAGATATTAAAATATGCACTTTCACTTTCTTGCATGGCCTTCAAGCCAGATTTTAAATGGTTTGCATTGCATGGATATCACCCAAGTCATACTAATAGGGCCACCACATTATTTAAGGACCGCTCTAGATAATTGCATTAAAATTTGTATGTCCCGAGGAGGAGTCCCCGTGCTTCTCCAACCTGACTAGCCCAGCATACCTTTATAGGTGGTTGTCTAGTGCGCCTAGGGTGTTAGAAGGCTCCCCGGCCCAGACTTGGTATAAGTCCTTTTGTTTAGAGTGTTTGCAGTTTTGTAGCTGAACCTCCCTTCCTCTTCTTTCCTGAGGCATCCTTGCCACTTTGGTAGGTGTGAGACCCACCTCTTGGAGCTCCAGCTTATAGTAATAAGATAGAGTTTCCTTTCCTTTAACCTTAGGGCTACCGAGGTCCCCGTGGATAATGCAATTCTTGGATTGCTAACCAGGGATCTCAGGACGTGTTGGGTCGACTACCTTCACGTCCGGGTAGACTTAGGGTCCTACTGCTTGGGATTACGGATCTGTGGTACCACGAGATGGCTACCATTACCCCTTTAGGATTACTCCTCTCTTCCTTCGACTACCCCTGTTGAGCCCTTTCTCTCCTTGACTTCGTTGATATCATTTTGACGGCCCGAAGCCGATGAGCTGCCGTACGTTTGGGATACGACGATTTGTCCTCTGCCCTTATGGCCCGGATGTGCTTTGACGTGTTGGGATATCCCCATCAAGATGATTTAGGTTATTCCGTGGGCTCCGTATGCTGATGAGTCGATACCCCATTTGGGACGTGAGAGACTCACTCTCTGCCCGATGGCTTTGCGAGAGCTTTAAAGCATCAGTACTTTCCCACATGGAATAATCTTCCTTTGATTGCCTATACCCCAATTCTATGATAATATAAAGCGAAACTCCATTTATCGAGAGTATTCTTGAGTGTCCCCCAAGATGTAACTAACCAGTAGGAATACGTTCCTCTGGGAGTGCTCTTGACCCTAGAACAGGCACCTATACCTGACTCTCTGGTTATGAGTAGCCTACGTAGGCATTCTTTCACGGATATCGGTTCAAGGTGCCTCCACCCGATCTTGTTTGGGCTGACATGCTTGGTCTATCCTTGCGAGGTTTACCGCACGTAGGCTCTCCACGTTTTACATTTTCTCTTGTTTGTTGTTTTGTTGTATGTCCCTTCTTATTCGGTTCCTCTCCTCTCCAAATCACTTATTTGACTCGGGAGGGAGATTTATTCGAATAAGGGAAGTATACAACGATCGACAAGCTGGCGACTCCTTCAAAAATAAAAGATAGAAAAATGAACGAAAACAATGGAGAGAGAAGGGGGATGGAGAGATAGAGCATAGTAATAGAGAGAGAAAGATAGAAAAGAGGTTGGAAGTGTGACCATTGACAAAGAGGTTGGAAGTGGAGAGAGAAGTGGGATTGGGAGAGGGCGAGAGATGGAGGGATGGAGAAAGTAAGAGAGATGGAGAGACAACAATAGAGAGGGAGAGAGATTGAATGTGTGTGTTTAAGAGAGTGAGACATATAGAGCTAAAGAGATAGAAAGATGATTAAGATAGTGAGATAAAGAGAGAGAAGTGTGAGCAAGATTTATCAAGAGTGAGAAAGCTGAGAGGGAGATAATAGGGAGCTAAAGAGAGGGAGGGTAACGAGAGAATATAGTTTGGGAAGCGGAGAGATAGAAGAGACGGAGAGGATGTTAAGAGGCAAAAGAGAGGAGAGAGAGAAGAAGAGTAGGGGAGAGAGAGGTAAGAGAAAAAAGGGAGAAGAGAAAATTAAAGAAGAGAGATTGAGAAAGAGAGAGTGAAATAAAGAGAGAGAGAGGAGGGAGAAAATGAAGGAGAGAGAGCATGAGAGATATAGTGAAAGATAGAGGGAGAGGGAGAGAGTGAAATTGGGAGAGAGAATGATAGGGATAGAGAATATGAAGAGGGAGGGAGAAAGAGAGAATAATAAGAGTGACACAGAAGAGAGAGATAAGAGAGGAAGAGGAAAAAGTTATAGAGAGTGAGATAAGTGAAAAAAGAAAGAGACTAAGAGAGGGTGTGAGGGGGAAGAGAGAGGGTGAGAGATAGTAAGGAGGTAAGAGTAGGGAAAGAAAAGAGAAAGAAATAATAAAAAGAGGAGAAAGATAAGAAAGATAGAGGGAGGGAGAGAGAAAGAGAGAGAGAGAGAGAGAGAGAGAGAGAGAGAGAGAGAGAGAGAGAGAGATGAAGGGAGTTGTGAGAGAAAGCAAGTGAGACCAAGCTAGATGAAAGAGAAGGAAAAAAAGAGACAAGAAAGAGAGATTTAGGAAAAGGTAAGAGTAAGCAAATAAAACATAATAAGGAATAAAGAGGTAAGAAAAAAGGGATGGAGGGGTGAGAGAGAGGGAGTAAGGGTGGGAGTTTGAGAGGGATAAAGCGATAGAGAGAGTAGATGGAGGTGGAGAGAGTGAGAGAGTGAAAAGCTCAAGAATGATGGAGAGTAGGAAAAGAATGAGAAATAGAGAGAAGAGATCCATGAGAGAGCTAAAAAAAAAGTAAGATGCAGGGAGAGAGTGAAAGATGATGCGAGAGAGAGAGAGGGATGAAAGCATGTCTGAGAGTAAGAGAGAAAGTATGAGAAAGAGACAGAGGGAGGGTTTTAGAGAGAGAAAGGGTAGGACTAACGGAGGGTAAGAGAGATTGTTGGGACGGAAAGAGGCTGAGAGAGAAGAGTGTGAGAGAGAAGTGAATGGAGAGATTGAGAAAGAAGAAGATAGAATGAGTGAGAGAGTAGGTTAGAGATAAAGTGAATGAGGTGGAGAGAGAGAGAGAGTGAGAGAGAGAGTTTGATGGAGACAGAGGGAGAAAAAAAGAGAGAAGAGAGGGATGGAGCGGGAGGCAGAGAGTGGGAGTGAAGGAGATAAAAAGAGTGAAGAAGAAGCAAATAGAGAAAGAAGGGAGAGTGAGTGAGCGGCGAAACTAGAAAGAGTGAGAGATAAAGTTAGAGAATGAGATAAAGATTATGATGGACAGAGAGGGAGAATGTGAGGTCATAGGAACAAGGAAAGAAAGATGAATGGAGGGGGAGAAGGAGAGAACGAGGAGGGAGATTGAAAGTGAGAGAGAAAAACAAAACAAGACAGATATTGCAAGGAAGATAAAGAGAGTTAGGGAGACATAAAAGGGAGAAGGAGTGTAGCATGGGTTGGGGGAAATGGATCAAGATGGAGGGATGAAGGAAACAAGAGAGAGGGAGAGAGATAAAATGTGTGAGACAAACTCAGAAAGAAAGAAAGAGTGAGAAAGGGACGGAGAGAGCGAGAAAGTTAGGGAAGGAGGCTATGAGAGAGACTAAAAAATTAGGGGATGTAAAGAAGAGAGAGAGATAATGATAGTAACGAGGTGTTAGAGATAGTGAGGGAAAGAGAATGATTGAGAGAGAATGAGAAAAAGATTGTTAGTGATTGAGAAAGATGGAGGGAGAGAGAGATAGAGGGAGAGGGAGGGCAAAAATTAAGAGAGCTAGAGGAATAGGTGGATATATTTAAAGTGAGTGCAAGAGAAAAGGAAGAGTTACTAAGAGAGGGTGATAGAGATAGAACGGAGAGTGAGAGAGAAAGGTAGATATGGAGAGATAAGGAGAAGTAGAGATTGTGAAAGGGAATGAGAGAATAAGGTACATAAATTTAAAGAGAGAGAAGAAGAGTGAGATTGGTGTAGAGGGAGAAAGAGATGTAGAGAGAGCTCAAAAAAGTTGAGGATGATGAAAAACTTGGATAAATCCTCAGCATCCTTCCCTTTCTTTCTCTCCCTCGCCTTATTGACCTCATTTTTGGTAAGGTCTTTTCTTCTCACCTTAGTATTTAGGATCTAGCCATAGGTTTTCCCTTTGACTATCCTAAAGGACTAGAAATGGGACCCACCACTTAGAAATTCAAACTACTTCTTAACTCCCTTTAAACCCCACATGTTTGATTGTAAACCCCTAAACCACTTGGAGGGTTAAAATAAATATGTGGAGGTTTAAAGGATTAGTTTCCTACAGGACTCTATGGCCTTAGGACTACCATTGATGGTCTGGTCTGGTGAGGGTTGACTTGCACACACACTACACTCTCACACACATTCCAACCCTAAAATCATTCTTACCCAATTTAATTCCCTAACTCATGTGTGTAATTCATTTGGATGGACCTCAACTCCTAGGCCCCTTGCTAAGAGGGTTAGGAACAACATAGTGAATGTCTAAAATGAGTCCTCTCATGGCACTTGTGAGCTTAACATGGCTTTATGGCTCAACCAAAGTTGTCCCATTTTGCTCACACTTGATCAACCTTCATTTTTCCAAAATTTCAATTTTTGACCCCCGCGACCCTAAACCCACCAAACCTACCAAATGCCCTCGAAATTGCTCAAAATTTGCAAAATTGCCTGAATTACCCAAAATTCCTCAAAATCAGTCCTAAAAATTTCCCACCACTCAAATTGATCGTCCTTGGTCAAATATACCAAAATTTTCAAAATACCCCCCTAATAACCTCCAAATACCCAAAATACCCTTTTAACCAAAAAATTCTAAAAATTCAGAAAATTCCTAAAAAAAATCTAGAAAGTCCCAAATATTCCCAATTTAATTTTGTTCAATTACACCATAAGCCAATTTTGTCAATTTAGCCCACTTTGCCAAAACCCCCAATTTGACCTATTTTTAACCTAAGAGAGCCCAATGTCCAACCAAACCACTCCAATTGACCACAATTTTCATCCAATTCAATCCTAAGATTCAATTTAATATCCCCAATATCAATTTAGACCAAATACAAGCCCAATTTGACCAGCATGTGGATCCAATTTCAATTTGAGGCTTAAAGCCCAATTTTGGCCCATGACCTAAACTTAGCCCAAACCAACCGAACTCAACTCCAATTAGCCCCAAATCTTTTCTAAAACCTTCCTAAAATCCCTACAAACAAAGTACTAACATGATTTGTCCCAAATTTGAACCCAAACTTCACCCAAACCTAACCCAAATAAAAATCCCCAGTTTGGCCTGAACCAATCATGAACCCAAATGGGCCCAAATCCCAAAATCAAAGCCCAACCAAAATTGAAAACTCTTTGTTATACTCCCATAAACATTTTCAACGTTAATTTTACATCAAAACCAACATTGGCCCAAACTTAACCCAAGTTATCCCAATTTGATCCACTTTGGCCCCTTTAACAAAAAGACCCAAATTAAACCCAATTCAACTCAAAATCACCCCAAGCTTGTTCCAAATTACTCATGACACATCCCTATACTAAACCCAACAATTAATTGACACAATCTTTAACAAAACTTTCATCCACCAATTTGTTTTAAAAAACCTAAAGTCTACATTTTTTAAGAGATTTAAAAAGCCCATCCAGAAACAATTTCAAAGGCCCAAGACTTATTCCAAAGCCCATGTGATATTGTCTCATCATGCCCATTTAATTAAAATTATCCCCTAAGTCCAAAATCTATCATTTTGATTAAACCAAAATGGTATCATGACAAATCCCATCAAAAATCTAAAATTTTCAAAATTCCAAATAACCCTCTTCCATGAAATTGACCAAGCCATTTCCCAAGCCAAATGTGAGCCAAGAAGCCATGCACAAGCCACATGGAAGCCATGAAAGCCTTGGACAACTCGCCAAGCCATTAATGGTAAGAAGAGGGGGTTATTTCTTAACCCTTCATTATCACTTTTTAGCCTCATTTACGCTACACTCTAAACCAAGTTTAGCTACATCACCATGGATGGAGACTTCACCACCTCTTTCTAGCTGAACCAAATGATTCCCTCAGCCCAAAACCAAGTCATGGGAGGGTGCACCCAACCCATTTACATGACTTGACAAAATTGGAGCCAAAAGATCCAATTTCCCCATGCCATTTAAATCTACTCCTTTACACATGTCAAATCCCAATTGAATTCACAAACCTCAAGCTCTGACCACACTGAGTCAGATGGTTAATTAACCCTCGCTGGACCACCACCCTAATCGCCGGAAACCACCAGGACGAGAGGCTTAATTTGATTTAAAAATTCAAAATGAATTGGTTGAGCTGTCCTAACCCAAATGGCCATTGTGGTTGTTCTTCTCCTTCCCTAGGCAGCAAATCCCAGCCTTAAAACCTCCCTGAAATCAGCCATGGCCATGTCTATTTAAACCTTACCACCTCTTGGCCAAAGGTGGTGCTGAACCAAACATTACCAAAACTTTGCCAAAATCACTCCAACCCTTCTCCAAACACAAAACACTTGATCCGCATTGAAATCCAGCCTTAAAACCCCCTCTGTGAGCTCATTTCTTGAGTTAAATTTTGAGCCCAAAACTAGGACACTTCTCCACAGTGAACCAAACTCCAAAATGAGCAGCACTACACCTTCACCAGAGCCTGAGAAGAAGTTCCCCAGCAAAAACCCCTTCACTAGGCCATCCATTCTCCCTATCGACCAAGCTTTAAAATTGGCCCTGGTCACTTTCATACCTAGACAATTCCTAAGAGCCAGAGACTTCATCTGAAGCTTACTTGGGTTTAATCAAAGGTACCCCAACTCTCTGATTGAATCTTAATTTCTCAGAGCAAAAGTATGGATCTCTTCTTCCTCCCGAGCTTTTGTGAATTCTCCATTTTGTTTGGTTCAATTTCATAGCATGTTAGCCGTATAGATGTGTGCGTCTTATTGAGATGAATCCATAGAGTATGAGAAAATTAAAGTTGGTGGAGAAATGAGAGAGATCTTAGGGTTTTAGTGTGGACAGCTCTCGGGACACACCAGATGGAGACGATGACCAGTAGTCGTCAGATTACCCGTGTATCGGATGGACAACCAGGATCGCGCCAAATCAAGATATGAGACGGAACTGCCGGCCGCGTGGCATCCCAATCAGATGGCAGCGCCAAATGGAAGCGCGCCGCGTGGGCTTTCAATCCGCCGTAGGATGACGGGCCACTGATTGGTTTAAGTAGATAAATAGGGTATTTTTGATTTATTTAATTATCCAGAACTTCAAAAATTCATATCTTTGTGTAGAAAAATCACAAAAATAAAATAAAAATACCCTCTTGCTCAGTGAATAGAGGAGAACAATTTGGAAAAAAGAATTAAGTTATTTTGATGAGTATTTTATTTTTAATTAATTATTTACTGTTTTTAGTATTTTAATTCTCCATGCATACATACAATTCACCATGGCATGAGACCATAGGGCTTTTGTAGCCTTTGTTCTTGGGAACATTACCTGAATTTTCTAAGGCCAGAGACCATCTCTATGGCAAGATATTGATTTTTTAAATTTATGTGTCTGTTTTGCCATTTCAATTCCATTAATTAGCATGTTGCTTAGAAAATTCTAGGAAAATTAGGATAGGTATCTTATGACCAAAGGACCCTAGGAAAATTATGGTTTGGTTTAATTCCTTAAGAATAACCCTAATTGACCTAAACAATCAAAACTGAGTTTTAATTAATTAGGATTAACACAAATCAAAATTACTTGAAAACAATTCTCCACTATCACTTAGGATGCAGAGAACCTCACATAAACATTTGAAGTCAATTAGAAATAATTTAACCCATTAAATGAATTATTTAAGTTGTATGACCACTTTTAAAATTTAAAAATTCATAAAACATAAATTACTCTTCAAAAATTTACCAAAATGATTTTGAGGGCTCTCTGATATCAGAGGAGTCTAAGAAAATTAAAATTGGAATTTTCTAAAAATTTTTATTTTTAATCATATTTTTAATATTTTAATAATTAAAAAAATAATAAATGTCACAAAAATATTAAAAATCATAAAAATGTCACATTTTGCCTCCTAATCACTTAGGAATAAACCAAATATTTTTCTTAAGTATATAGGTTAAGAAATTGAATTTTAAAGGCTTAAGATAATTTCTAATATTAAAAAATGAATTTCCCCATATTTTCACTAAATTAATTCTAATAAATCAAAGAAAAATCAGAAAAATATAAAATTTACTTTTCCAGACTCCTTGAGGTCAGAGAGATTTATGAAAAATATAAAATTCATTTTTCAACTTTAATTTTATTTTATAATTAATTAATACCATAAACCTTAAAATAATTATAATAAATAAAATATAATTCAAAAAAATCATCAAAATTGGTCTTGGTGGTCCTCTGGTCAGTAGGGACATCCCACAATATTCCTAATGATAGAAACCTCACCATGGTCATGTTGTTGAATTTTCATTGAAAACCCTCATTTTCTCACAAAAGATAAATATATAAATTAAACTAAATTTAGAAGGGAGGGTAAAATATCTGATCTTAATTATCTCTTGGGTGATTGAAACTTAGGGAGTTAAGGGGTAGAAACTCATTGATCATCTTGAAAATATTTAAAGTGAACTTTAATTAATTAAATAATTAAAATTTTGGAGGAATAATCAAAATTTGGATTTTTAAAGTTAGGGATGTGACATAGGAAGACATCAACCCTTTTATTTAAGATCCCTAAATAAATCACTTTGATAATATTTAATTCTTAATTAAACTTAAAATGATAATTGAAATTAATGATTAAAAAGAAAATAACCATTAACTAAATTAAAGTTCAAAACATTAAATTATTTCATAACTTAATTAAATTAAATTGAGAACAGTAAAATTAATTTATCAATTGATAACAAACCTAAAACAAATTTGAAACATTAAAAATCAATAACAAAACAATTTATAATAAAAATGAATAAAAAATATTAAACTAATTAAAATCAACCTAAAATATTACAATCAATTCAAATAAAGTCATTAAAATTTAATAAAAATAAATAATTTAAACACCTCTTTCAACCTAAGCAAATTTAAAATGGTAAAATTAATCAAAAATATTAAGATCATTAAAATATAAAGATTTAATAGAATTGAAACAACTTGAATACTTTTTCAAACTTAAAACAATTTAAAACATTTAAAATGATCAACTAAAACTTTATAACTAAATTAAGAATCACTTTAAATTTCCAACTCAAAACATCGATTAAGAATGGTTAAAATCTTTAATGAACCAATTTTCTCCTAAAGGCATTCATTATCATAACTCTTAAATAAAGCATTAAGTGAAATGTCACTTCACTCATAGGATAATCAAACATCCTAGTTCACTGAGTAAGAAGCAAAACTTAACTAAACCTTTTGGATGACCAATTCACACGTACAATGAAATTCATTTGGACTCAAAATAATCTCAGGAGTATTGACAAGATGTTGAGGACTCATCCTAAGCACTTTCTCATACGTTGAGATGTTTTAGAAGAACAATTGAGCTTCGTTGTTCTTTGATAAAGAAAATCTTCTTTAACAAAACATAAGAACCTAGACATCATAGGAATTGACTAGCTATAGGATTAGGATTTTGGTAGACAACCAAAACCTTCTCTTAGCTTTACCTAGGTGTTTTCTTGCAATTATATAAATGCTTTAACCTGTGTTTTAAGTGTAGGAGAAAATAAATGGGAACGCTTACCTGGTACGCTTTTATTTCATTGCAACTTATTTACTTGCACTATACTTCTCTTGCATGTTAAACAAGAATGTCACCCTGCATGAAAACTGAAACCTTTAGGATAGCCACAAAACTGAAACCCAAAACTAAATTAAAAGTCACAACAAGATAAAACTCACCGCCACAACATTTCAAAATATACAACAACAACAACAAAGCCTTAATCCCACTAAGTGGGGTCGGCTACATGAATCCTTTTTCTCCATTGTGTCCGATTTAGTGTCAAATTTTCGTTCAATTCTAATAAATTAAGATCATTTTTTATGCAATAAGCCCAAGTTTTCCTAGGTCCGCCTCTCGCCTTTCTTAACATAAGTTGTATTTAAAACATCTACTCTCCTAATCGGATCATCGGGTGGTCGACGTTTAATGTGACCAAACCATCTAAGGCGACTCTCTCTAATTTTATCCGTCACCGGTGCAACTCCAACCCTTTTACGGATATATTCATTTCGCATTTTGTCTCTAAGAGTAAAGCCACTCATCCACCTAATCATTCTCATCTCGGCAACACTTAACTTAACATTATGCTTCTCTTTTAAAGGCCAACATTCAGCACCATAGAGCATTGAAGGTCTCACCACCATCTTGTAAAATTTTCCTTTCGAGCCTAAGTGGTACTTTCTTATCACACAATAGAGCCGGACGCATTCCTCCACTTCAACCAACCAACCTGAATTCTACTATTCACATCCCCATCTATATCACCATCGCTTTGAACAATGGACCCAAGATATCTAAATCGTTCACACCTTTTAATAATTTGATCACCCAAAGTTACACTTCTGTCACTAGACCTACTATTACTAAAATTACATTCCATGTATTCAGCTTTAGTTCTACTCAAACGAAGACCTTTAGACTCCAATGTAGACCTCCATAATTCAAGTTTTTCCTGGACTTTTTCTCTTGTCTTATCCACAAGGAGGATATCATCGGCAAAAAGCATACACCAAGGTACATCCTCTTGTAAATGCCCAAGTAAGACCATCCATAAATAAAGCAAAAAGATATGGGCTTAAAGCCGATCCTTGATGTAAACCAACGAAATAGTAAAATACTTGGTCAATCCTCCTTCAGTTCGAACACATGTAACAGCTCTAGCATACATATCTTTAATGACTTGAATATAAGTTATATCAACACCTTTCTTCTCAAGGACTCTCCAAAGAACATCTCTAGGAACCTTATCGTAAGCTTTTTCTAAATCAATAAAAATCAAATGTAGATCCTCCATATTATCTCTATACTTCTCCATCAAACCTCTCAATAAATGTATAGCTTCCATGGTAGACTCGCCCGGCATAAATCCAAATTGATTATGAGAAATCTTCGTAATACGTCTTAACCTATGTTCAATTACCCTCTCCCATAATTTTAAAGTATGACACATCAATTTAATTCCTCTATAATTTGCACACTCTTGTGCATCTCCTTTATTCTTAAAAATGGGGACCAAAATGCTCTTTCTCCACTCCTCGGGCATCCTTTTAGTTTTTAAAATAATATTAAAAAGTTTAGTAAGCCAGAAACCCCCAAATCACCTAAACATTTCCACACTTCAATTGGGATATCATCGGGTCCTACGTACTTGCCCCCTTAGTTTTCTTTAAAGCCTTATCAACTTCTTTTTACTAATGCGACGGTAAAAATGAAAAGTTTTATTATTATTAACGATATTAAGATCACTAAGGTCAATCGTACTTTCAGCATCATCATTAAAAAGTTTATCAAAATAACTCACCCACCTATGTTGAATATCTTTTTCTAAGAAAAGCACTTTTCGATTTTCATCTTTAATACACTTTACTTGAGTTAAATCTTTACTTTTCTTTTCTCTTTGTTTAGCTAGTTTATACATATATTTTTCACCTTCCTTAGTATCTAACATGTTATAAAGATCACTAAAAGCAAAATTTTTAGCGTCATCGATTATTCTTTTACACTCCCCTGCGGCCGTTTTATATTTTTCCCAGTTCTCTACGCTTTTACATTTAAACCAATTTTTATAACATAACTTCTTATATTTTATCTTTTCTTGCACATTATCATTCCACCACCAACTATTTTTATTTATAGAAACTTTTTCTTTTGATTTTCCAAGTACATCTTTAGCTACTTGTTTAATAGTATTAGTTAATTTTTCCCACATAACATTCACGTCTTCATGAACATCCCAAATATTTAAATCTTGAATTTTACTCATAAAAATAATTTTATTTGTGTCTTTTAGGTGCCCCCATCTTATTCTACGATGTTGATTCCTAGTATTCTTTATTTTACAACTCTTCATCTTAAAATCTAGAACTAATAATCGATGTTGGGTACTTAATTGCTCACTTGGAATAACCTTACAATCCTTACAATCTCGACGATCTCTTCTTCTCATAAGAAAATAATCAATTTGTGTTTTATTAGATCCATTCTTATAAGTAATAAGATGTTCATCTCTTTTCTTGAATAAAGTATTAGTAATAATCAAATCATACGCTAAAGCAAAATCTAAAATGGTTCTACCTTCTTCATTAATCGCTCCATAACCGTAGCCACCATGAATATTTCGAAATCTTCTACCACTCTACCGACATGTCCATTTAAATCTCCTCCAATAAAAATTTTTTCTTCAAGGGGTATCAAGTGTATTAAGTCTTCTAAATCATTCCGGAATTTATCTTTAGAGCCTATATCTAAACCAACTTGAGGAGCATAAGCACTTATAATATTAAAAATCTTAGTATCAATAATAATCTTAAGTGCTTATAATTCTATCTCCAACTCTATTAATTTTGACAACATTATCTTTCAAACTCTTATCTATAATTACACCTACACCATTTCTAGTACGACTCTTACCGTAATACCATAGTTTAAAACCTAAGTTATCAATCTCCTTAGCTTTTTCTCCAACCCATTTAGTTTCTTGAATACATAGGATATTTATCTTTCTATGGATCATAATATCAACCAATTCCATTAGTTTACCATTGAGAGTACCTATATTCCGAGATCCTATCCTAATACTAGTATCATGGACTAACTTCTTTACCCGCATCCGTCCGTAATGTGGGAACCCTTGCTTACTTCGACACTACACCCGAGCGCCGGTGTAGCGGCCCTTGCACACTTTCCATCGTATTCGAGCCATACAGCCGCGTCGCTTCCAGGGGACGCCCTAGCACATTTTACACAATGATCAAAAGGATTCATGTCATGATTTTTTTTCGACAAGTTTTACGCTGGCTGTCGACTACCTAACGCAACCCTCCACTTTTCACATCCGGGCTTGGGACCGGCAACGGCAGTGTTAACAACATTTCAAAATATAAAACAACTCAAAATTTAATCAGAAACAGAACAACAAAACTATAACTACAACTAGATTAAAACGTCTGGTTGGATGATCGGTAATACATCGGATGATGTAACCCACGTGTTGCTAACGGGATTTCCCACGGTCTAAATGAAAGTGTGAAACTCATTCAGTTGAGTTTAGCAAATTCATTTGAACTAAGTGAATCCGATGAAAATAACGGCGCCGGGATGACGGAACCGTGGGATCTTAATCTGTTCTGTTTAACCAACTTTAAGATTTGTTTTAATTAAATCATTAAAAATATTTAGACTTTAAGACTTTTCTAAACCAAAACACTTCTCTCATATCCTGATTTTCACTTTCTAAAACTAAACCTCTGCAACAATACGGAGCTTGGAGCATAGTGGGCAGCACGGCCATCTTCATCATCAAAACTTGTGTCTACTTCAGTAAAACATTTATTAGCATTAAATAACAACGCCATAGGATTTGCAGGTAGTTTTCTTAGTGCAACATAAATCCTCAACTCTTCGTTAGGCATTTGCATAATCATGTTATGTAAATTAAGCCCTAACCGGTCTTAGGACTCCGAGGTAGTCATTTGGTACGACATAAACCCTCATATCTTCGAGGCTATTTGTATGATTATATCATATAAATATAAGTCCTAATTAACTAAAATTGGCAGAATTACAACATTAAATAAATTCCCAAATTGAAGCTAAACCATAGAATAGTTTAGGAAGTTGCCAAGATTCTTCTTGGATCCTCAGCTTCTCCTACATCTCTTCCTTTGGATTCTTACAATAAACTGTTCCAAATTTGAGCTATTCCCTATTGAAATTTCTAAAGTCCAATTATTTCAAAACCTTAAACTTTGAAATTCTGGAGAGAAAAACCACTGATCATTATCGAGAGTTTTCTTAAGTGTCTTCGAACATTTAAGATGTAATTAACTATAGGGGCTTGCCCTTATAGGGAACTTTAAGTACCCAGGTAATATAAACCCTATTTAATTCCTTTATATTAAACAGGGGAACTTGTCGGCTTATAAAATTTGTTCGCAGACCAAACAGAAGTCACAAATCTTCTAGTTTATTTAATTGAGCCCCATCATCAAGAAGTGTGTCTATTCTTCAAGGTAGATACACGGTTTGTGGTGTGGTGCTCGTTTATATAAACTATTTGGGATGTGAGATCGGTTTGATTTCATATATTAAAATTTTTAAAATTAAAATTATTTTCAAAATCAAATGCTTCTTTCTAATATATATATATATATATAAATTTAAATTAACTTAAAATTTGCCGACAACTTATGTAGGCGACCCCCTTTTCAAAACATTTCTGGCGACTCCGCTGGGGAAAAAGTTCCTCTCTACATTTTAATCAGATGGTTTTACTTTGATAATTCAGTAGTGAGTCCATGTCCCTTGTGGACCAAACTACAATTCTTTCCGTTGGCATACCACGTTCATTTCTATCTTGAACGGGTATAGTCAACTCTCTCGGATTTTGGAGCCACTGTTTAGACACCCCTGAATAGAGAGGTTTCGAAATCCATTTGCCTCTTTCTGAGGTGGGGTAGACCACAAATAGATGTTAGCCTAGGAGTGGTCTTTTGAGTTGAGAAGTCTTACGTGACTTTCTCTTCCTTTTCAATTCTGGATCAGATCCTTTACTTTTTCTATAACCTTCCTCCTTTAATTATTTTGTTTCTATCAAACAAATCCTCTAATAAACAACCTTATAATAAACAAACTCTTTTAATAATTAAAAATACACCAAGATGAATGAAAATGTGTTCAGACTCTTTCTTTTTCGTCCTAAGTATTGCGACAAAAGGAAGCATAATTCAGGAGTGACGTTTGGAACTACCCTGTAGGAAATGTCTACACCAAAGTTAATTTTCTCCTTCACCAACGGACTGGACTTAGCTGTCTACAAGGATGAACTGCCTGACAATGGGATCATCCATTTTGGAGAAGGATTCGACAATATAGACATCAAGTTCACTGACGTCACTCTCTTCACACTAATAAAAAAAGTACCAGAAATTAAGGAACCCGTAATTGATTTTAGCCTGAAATCGACTCAAGAGTTCCCTCCCCTACAAAGGGTTCCAGCTGAAAGAAGTACTGCTATTCGTAGGAGGACTGTTGTCTCTACCCCCACCGGTCTAGTCATCTCTGCACCTACCCCGGCTCCTACAAAACTGAAGGGGAAAGAAATCCAAGTTTGTGATGAGCCTGTCACCGTGGAGGGTACAGATTTTACTACAATACCTTCTATCTTCGAGATAGGTCCAGTTCAATAGTTGCACCCTTAACTCGGACTCAAAGGAGAAATAGAAGCAGAAAGATCGCCAGGATCGAGAAGGAAAAGGCTGTCGAAGTTGCCTTTTTGGAAAAGATTTTTAAGAAAGAGGAAGAACTGCCCGAGTATTCACCTTTGTTGGTGTGAAGTAGGTTTCACCGTCTGTATGCTGCATCAGATGAAGAAGATGTCTGGAGGATCGCTGCTGCATTACCCCAGCCTGCATACTATAATGACTGCAAAAGAAAAAGGGTCAGGACTACGCCATTTGCCCGGCTACAAGCTGTGGTAGAGAAATTGGCTAAGAAAGAGAGATGCCCCATGTCAGAAATCCTAAGAAGAATGGGACGAATACCAGCTAAATCCCGCCTCGGACCGCGAGTAGAGCCTGTCACTGCTGCAGAGAAACCAAGGTAGAAGATGCGAGCTAGTTCGCCAATTGTTGTATCTGGTCACCATAATAGGGAGGACACCACCTTGCAACATATAGCGACATACTGCTTGGTCCTAGGCCTTCTGCTACAAGAAGGATGGTGTAGCGACCTATTATCACTGAGCTGATACTGACACAACGTCCCGAGAAGAAAAGCCTCATCAGAGAGCCTGAATCAGAAGAAAGTACCACTGCATTAAAAGAAACTCCTGATAAAGAAATTCAACAATCATCACGTGATAACCTCGAGACCATCTGGAAGAGGCCACTAGAGGACGCCATAGAAAAACTAAGGATGGACATCCGACGGTTGGCAAAAGAAGGAGGACAAAAATTAGAAAATGAAGTAGATTCATCGGAGTTCATGGATGACGAGTATGCCGATATCAATATGGTTGAGACCCGAGAGTCGTCAGCTCTGCAAGGAGTTCCATCAGCCTCAGAAAGAGATGAACCAGAAGTAATGAGAGCACGTCTTCAAGAGAAAGATGATATGATTTCTCATATGGCAAAGAGGATGGAATAGATGGCTGCCACTTTAGCCACTCTCCAGAGTCAGCTTCAACCATAGAAGGAAACACCCCCGGAGATCATTCACATTGCAGATGGAGGGGAAGAGATCACATCCATCAATGAAGATGAATAGCCTAAGAAGGATTCTACACAAAGCATGTTCCCGAGAAAGATATCAAGAACATGGTAGAACAGCAGGTGCGAGAAGCCTTAGCACAGCCTAAAAGTGGGACATCTATTCAGATGGGTAGACCTTACCCTGAAGAATTTGATGCGGTCCAATACCCAAAAGGCTTTGTACCACCTCTGTTCAAGACTTTTAATGGTACGAGAAACCCCCGGCAGCATGTCGTACATTTTCGTGCTAGTTGCTGCAATGCCAGTGGAAGTGATGCTTTACTCTTCCGTCAGTTCGTCAGCAGTTTGTCAGGGATTGCCTTCGATTGGTATGCAGAACTTCTGAATGGTTCAGTCAAGACCTTTTCAGAATTGGAAAACCTCTTCGTTAAGGGGTTTGTCGGGGCTCAGCACCACATCACTATCGGTGATCTAGTGGTGGAGCAACAGAAGCCGAACGAAACTTTAGTGGACTACATACTTCGATAGAGGAATTTAAGCATGAATTGTGAACCACAGCTTCAGGAACAACAACCAGTTGGTATCCTGCTTAAGAGTATTTACAGCCCAGTAGCGCTTCTCCTTAAAGGATTTACAATAAAGACTTTCAAGAAGTTGCTTAGCAAGGCTGGGAGCTTGCAAGAGGAGGCAAAGCAACTAAGTTTCATTGACAAGACTGATAAACAGAAGCCCGTGAAAGCATTTGAAAATAAATCTGGGATTGTTGCAGTAGTCGATAAGGGAAAGCAACCAATGGAAATATGGCTAGAGCAACCAAAGCCCAGTTATCAACCACCACAACAGACTTACCAACAACCACAATAGATTTATCAGCAACCTCAGCAGGGCTATCAACAGCCTCGACCGAGCTATCAGCCATGGCAGCATGATCAACCATTGCCTCATCCGTCATGTCCCCTAAAGGAACTTCTGAACAAGGAATATCCTTTCAAAGCTGAAGCAGTAGCTAAAATGTTTCACAGTTTGGTGAAAACTACTGATTTTCAATTGCCGAGCCTGTGGAGGCCGAAGAAGTCAACAAGAAGGATCATCCGAACTACTGTCCTTACCATAGGATACTCGGACACAAGATCGAAGACTGCTTCACCATTAAGAATTGGCTTGAAGATAATCTCCTAAGGGGGAACATAACGATCCCGAAAGAATACATGAAGGAACCCCAAAAAGGAGGTTTTGTCAATGTTATTTCAACGGATCTTATTGTTCTGATTGACTCGTACACGACCCACCATGGATGGAGTACTGTCTGGACAAAGTCTTCAAAGAAAATTTTGGATTGCATCCAGACCGCTTTGGAGTGCGCTTGAAGTTAAAGTTCGAAACCTGCCTAGTCGGCACTATCGCTTACGATTGAAGAACTGCCCCAGAAGGAGAAGAAGATTGTAGAAGAGAAGAAAGCTGAGGCTCCGAAGGGTAGACTAGGGGCTACTTATCCTAGGATGGTTGTTTCCGATTCGAGGGAGAAATCACTCGGACCTCTGAATCTGTATGATTATTTGCTCGCCCTGGAGGGATCTTATAATGGTAAGAGTTTTGGTGTTGGCTACGTTTTGACTGTTTCTAACGATTACATAACTAACAACAACCAACCTAATCCGGATCTCGATTCCAATATGATAAACGATTCTCAAATCATACTGAAGCTCGATGACCATGAAAAAGAAGAAGAAGCTCACAAAGATGGCTACGAAAGCTCAATAAGAAACGAGGAGACAACCTCAGCAGAAGAATTCATGATAGAATTAGAGTTATCAGATTCGGAAGTAACTCCAAAAGAGCCAGTAGTTACGATTCAAGAGGAGACACCGATAGATTCACCACCAGATTCAGAACAATTAACTGAAGTTAGTCTAAGAAGCGGAAAAGTTTTACCTCCGAGAATGGGTCCAAAGGATAAAGGAAAGTAGGTGGTTGCTCAAGAGGAGCCAACCTCAGCAGAAAAATTGCCCGTTTGGGATGAAAATGAGGAACATGGTAATAAAGTGGATTATAACGTGCTAGCCTATCTTAGGAAGCTACTAGCCAAACTAAGCATCTACGACACTCTGATCCTATCAAAGGAGATGAGGGAAACTCTGATCAAGGCTTTACTTGATCCAGAAATTTGCTTAGCTCAAATGACCGGTAATTCCTTTGACGAGGTTTGCTCGTTAAAAGAACAGCGAGATGTTACCTTCACGGACAATGATCTACTACTGGGAACAGCTGATCACAACCGACTGTTGTACATTTGTGTCACTATTGGAATGTTTACACTCTCTAGAGTGTTGGTTGATCCAGCATCAATCAACATAATGAATCTTCAGACATTAGCATATTTGGAAATTGATGCTCGTGAGCTTGAAGCAGACAAGATGTTATTAAGAGGCTTCAACCAGAAAGGAGAAAGAGCTCTTGGATCGATTACACTATTAATGAAGATTGGTGACTTAGCAAAGACAACCGTAAAATTCCATATAATTGATTCTGAGACATCATTCAACGCTCTACTGGGTCGGCCATGGATCCATGAAAACTGAATGGTACCGTCGTCTCTGCACCAATGCATAAATTATTACGAAGGAGGAGAATAATGTATTAAGGGTGACTTGCAACCATTCTCCGTACATGAAATTGGAATTCATGAAGATGCAGCCTACTGCGCACCTATGAAGAAAACAATCTTCTCCAGAAACACCGTACCAAATGAAGCAAAAGAAGTTCAAGATGACGAAGAGCCCAAAATTCTAGATCAACAGTTACTCACCACTCCCTTACTATGAGATGGTGAAGGTTTCTCCAGAACTTGCCCCCGAGGTCGAGGCCGGGGACGGGGTTGAGGAAGAGACATTGGAACAGTTGGATAGAAGAAACTGGTCATTGACGTTGATTTGGAGAATAGTTCCGAAGAAGAAGAAATCAAGAACGAAGCAGCAACAGTAAATCTAACGAAACCCCAGTTCAAGATCTCTCTCGAAGACGAAAAGAATGAAGAATACAAATTAATGTACGAGAAGATTAACCATTATGTACATATTATGACCATGGCCCCGATCCATTCTAATAAGATCGAGGGTTTGGTGGTCAAGGAGGTACATGGAGGCGATACTAAACCGATCAAATCCTACCGTGGTGCTTCTACTTCCAAAACTGAAAATGATGTACAATTTAAGGATGTTACTTCATCTAAATTAATGGAACTGCCTTTTGATTGGTATTCTCCCTGTGTTCAAAATTTAATTCACCGTGGTGTCTTACCTCGGCGATGGACAAATGGTCAATCACAATACTTTGAAAAATTATGGAATAATGCCAGTCAACCTCCCAATTCAAAACATGGTCTCGGATTCGACACAGTAGGATCAGTTGATGATACAGGATTTTGCTTGGTTGTCACTTGCAAGCCTAATGAAGTCTATTTAGAAGCTTCAGATGATCTCGAAGATCTGCAAATCGGAAATGCTCTGCCAGAGTCTGAAGAAGAAATTAAGTCTACAATAGACGAGTTAATAGAAGTTAACTTAGGTACTAGCGAAGAGCCTAGGCCGACCTTTGTTAGCTCCTTGATAAATAAAGAAGACTCCAAAAACATGATCAGGCTATTAATGGAATTCAAGGACTGTTTTGCTTGGAGTTACGATGAAATGCCAGGATGGGCTCCAGAGGTTGTAGTTCATAAGTTAGGAGTGGATCACACTGTCGTTCCAGTCAGACAAGCTCCCAGAAGAATGCATCTAGAGATTGAACAACAAGTAATAGCTGAAGTTAAGAAGCTAATAGACGCTAAATTTGTCCGTGAAGAACAATAGCCGATTTGGCTAGCCAACGTGTTACCAGTCAGAAAGAAGAATGGTCAGATCAGAATTTGCATGGATTTCAGAGATTTGAATAAAGCATGTCCAAAGGATGAATTCCCACTACCAATTCCAGAACTGATGATCGACATTGCATCAACACATGAAATCTTCTCTTTCATGGATGGATCTTCAGGATACAATCAAATAAGAATGGCACCGGAAGATGTGAAGCTCACAGCCTTCAGAACGCCGATCAAAATATACTGCTACACAGTAATGCCTTCTGGGTTGAAGAATGCAGGAGCAACATACCAAAGAGCTATGACGAGGATTTTTGATGATCTCATTCACAACCAAGTTGAATGCTATGTGGATGATGTAGTCATCAAAAGCAAACTAAAAGATGATCACTTGTATGATTTGAGAATTGTTTTCGAGCGATTAAGACAATTTAACCTTAAGATGAATCCCTTGAAATGCGCCTTCGACGTCACCTCTGGGAAATTCTTAGGATTTGTTGTCCGACATTGTAGAATTGAAATCTATCCAGAGAAGATTAAAGCTATCTTAGAAATACCTCCTCCCAAAACTTTGAAACAACTACTATCCTTTCAAGGGAAGTTGGCATATCTTCGACGCTTTATCTCAAATTTGTCAGGTAGGTGTCAGCCCTTCTCGGCATTGGTTAAATAGGACGCCAATTTTTTTTGGGAAGAGAAATGCCAGCGGGCCTTCGAGGACATTAAACAATATTTAATGACACCTTCTGTTTTAGCAACCCCAGTCTCAGGTCGATCGTTAATACTTTTTACCGCACCTTTAGACGACTCCCTCAAAGCCCTGCTAGCCCAGGTCAATGAAGAGGGTAAAGAAAACGCTGTCTACTACTTGAGCCATCATCTAATTCCGATAGAGGTAAAGTACCCCCCAATCGAGAAGCATTGTTTAGCCCTGATCTTCGCCGCTCAAAAGCTCAGGCACTACATGCTTTATTATAAGGTCAACCTTATCTCGAAGTTTAATCAGTTGCAATACTTAGTGACCTGCCCGACGCTTTCCGGCAGACTTGCCAGGTGGTCAATGATACTATTGCAATTTGACATAACTTTCGTTCCTCTTCATGCCGTAAAGGGACAAGTCCTAGCAGAGTTCCTCGCAGCACACCCTTCACCGGTAGAATCGCCTCTCAATGTTGACTTTTCAGATGAGTAAATAATGAGCCTAGAAGACCCCGATGATCAGCATTGGGAGCTGTACTTCGACGGAGCATCTTCAGCAAACGATAGTGCCCGGTAAGGCAGGAATCAGACTAATATTTATAACACCGGAACGAGGAATGTTAAGATACTCCTACAATCTAACATAACCATGTACGAACAACGTGGCCAAAAACAAAGCTCTCATAACTGGACTGGAATTAACCATTCAGATGGAGATAACAAACATCAACATCTACGGGGATTCTCAGTTGATCGTTAAATAGGTCGCCGGACAGTACAAAATTCTAAAGCCAAGACTCGAGCAATACTTTCAATATGCAATGAAATTGCTGGAGCAGATTCCGAATGTAACGATCTACAAGATTCCCAGAAGAGAAAATGCTCTCGCAGATGCGTTAGCCTGCCTTGCAAAAGAATTTGCCTGCTTGCAGGATGAATTTGTTGAAGTGTCAGTTCAGAGACGTCAGGTTCTCTCGCAGCTCGACATGGACATGATACACAAGTCAGAAAAAGAAGAAGAATCAATTGCGGCAGTAATAGAAAATGCAGAAGACTGGCATCAACCTCTCATACACTACCTACAAATAGGAAACCAACCAGACGGAAAGTCGTTAGCCCATCAAATCAAGAAAAGAACTCTGTCTTACGCATTAATAAATAATACATTATACAAAAGGTCTTTTGATCAGATGTGGCTAAGGTGCCTGAGCGAGTCCGAGGCTCGTGAAGTTGTTAAAGAAGTGCACTCAGGACTTTGTGGCGATCATCAGTCAGGTCTGAAAATGAAGATGAAGATTAAAAGACTAGGGTACTACTGGCCCTCGATGATGACCGATTGCATGAAGGTTTCCAAAAGTATTCACCAGTGCCAAGTGCATGAAGTGGTCCTACATCAACCTCCAATGTGCTACATCAGACAATCGCGTCGTGGCCGTTTGAATGTTGGGGCACATATATTGTTGGCCCGATAGAACCGCCTTCTTCAAGAGGACATCGCTTCATTCTTGCAGCTACAGATTACTTTTCCAAGTGGGCAGAAGCAGTTCCGTTCAGAGAAGTGAAGGTACACCACGTGCTACAGTTCTTCAAAAATCAAGTCGTTTGCCATTTCGGGGTACCGCGCAACATTATCTCAAATAACGGGTCTGCATTCAGAAGCACAAAAATCAATAAATTTGTCAGAAGACACGGGATCGACTGGCGCTATTCGGCGATCTACTATCCGAGAGCGAGTGGCTTGGTCGAAGCTTTTAATAAAACTCTCGTCCAAATCATAAGGAAAACTTTGGACGACAACAAGAGAAATTGGCATGAGAAGTTGTTAGAAGCCTTATGGGCCTACAGAACAACTTTCAGAACTCCTACTCAGTCTACGCCCTACGCTCTAGTGTACGGGTCTGAGGCCGTTTACCCTAGGAGGTACAGCTTCCCTCACTCAGAATTGCAGTTGCAAACAGGATCACTACAGAAAAAGTACCAAATTATGACTAGAAGAATTGGAAAGCTAGGAAAATAAACGACTTTCAGCACAACAGAATTTGGAACTCTATCAAGCCAAGATGATCCAGGCCCACGATAAACTGATCCACCCGAGGACATTCAAAGTCGATGACTTGGTTTTAATTCTCAAGAGGCCTATTCTTGCACACCGCAAGATTGGAGGTAAAATTGAACCGACTTGGGAGGGGCCGTTCGTGGTCGAGACAGTCTACTCTGGAGGTTCCTACCAACTGGTGAATTGTCGTGGAGAACGACCTATGCTTCCAATTAATGGACGACATTTGAAGAAATATTACACAACCTGATGTTTCGAAAGATGGACTTTAAAAGTGGAGTCTCATTCCTAGAAACACGGGTAGAGTAATCATTTGTGACTGGGTCTGAACCCAAAATAAAATGGATGATAAAAAGAAAAATCATTAACAAAAATGTGTTAAAAGAAAACATGTGAAATCGTAAAAATAAAATGTTGATCTTTTCTTTTAAATCAATTCATTCCTGATTTTTCCTCATCTCCTCCTAGTTTCTTTAATATTTAAAGGAAATAAATTAAAATTTTTCATTAATAAATGTTTTTCTTATTGTTCTTGTTCTTAGTATAGCCTCTGATTCTTTACTTGTTTTTCGCAGGGAAATGTTGAGAGGGCGGTTGGTTTTGAACTTTAAAAATGGCATGAGTCTAGCACTTGATGAAAAGAGGGTGAGGGATGGAGCCGTGATTGACATCGACTCCGATTTTACACCAGCCGGACTACAATATGAAGAAACTTATTGGACTCTGATTGATCGGAAAGAGCTCCGCAGCCATACAGGATGAAATTGGGTGGCCCAAGTCAGCCGTCTACTAGCAAGAAAAGAAAAGCAAACGCCGCTCATGCAACGGGAGAAGACAAGAAAATAAAGTCTGTGGTTGCTACAACAGAGGGCAGGCTCGTCAGCGTCATGCCCACAGAAATTCAAGAAGTAAGGAAAGTTACTCTCACTCCTATTCAGCGAAGAAACAAGAATTGCTGCATCCGTAAGATGCTGACCAAGCTGGCAGTAGATCAACAAAAAGAGATAGTTGCTACCGTCAATGCAGATACTCAGAAGAAATCGGTTCGTCAGGAACCAGAAAAAAGAAATTCAATGCCAAGAACAGCAGAAGGATGAAAGAAACTCTAAAAAGAGCAGAAATAGAATCAGCGCCCCGACACTAAGCAGATGTACCAGTTCTGAAGAGTCTTGTTGCGAAAGCAACCCCAGAGGATGTCCTGACAGAGACTATCCCCGAGGAGCCAAGACATGCAGGAGAGCGTGTTGGGGTTGAACCATACATTCCCCAGTATGTCACCAGGCCTTCCCGATTGTAGATAATTCCGGAATACGAGCTGGAAATGATGCAGAATGTTGAGAAGAAAACTTTTTAATATTTTGAAAGAATCCGAGGCAGAAGAATCAACATCTTGGAGGGCCTCGAGCTGCATACGGATGTGTTCTCGGTCTATGAACAGCAGCAGATTGTGGACTGCATTGTTGAACTTCAAAAAATGGATTGAGCCGGTCGTTTAAGAGAGAAGACCTAATCAGAACCTCGAAAGTGGATGAGAGGAAAATGAAGAATTACAATTCAGTGCGGGTGTTGCTACAACTTCGCCGAGGACAGAAAGGGAAATCCACCAGAGATACTCTATCGTAGTGAGGTGGATCAAATTCCAAGAATTATCAAGAGAATGGTAAAAAGGATAGTAACATTGAGGGTATTACTTACAGATTGCATACCCAATAGCTGCATCATTAACATATACAGGGAGGGCAACTGCATACCGCACATATAGATCATCATGACTTCGTCAGATTTTTCTGCACAGTGTCTTTCGTCAACCATTGTAACATCAAGTTTGGATCTGACCTCCAGATAGTAGGCCCCAGTGAATTCCGAGGGCCGGAAGAGATACCACTACCGGTAGGTTCCGTCTTGGTGTTAAAAGGAAACGGAGCAGACGTAGCAAAACCTTGCATCCCAGGAGTGCCTGTGGAGTGGATCTCCGTCACTTTCAGGAGGACGGACGATGAAAAAATGCCTTTCCACTTTCAGCCAGATCCAGAGTTAGAGAGTCTCCAGCCCTATGAGCTGTGAGTTACACGTGAGATAGTACACCTCTAATGCACATCCGTATGACATTCCTGCCAAGGGTGGCTTTGAAGGTGATGTTATTGTCCATGTAGCTTACTATTCAGACATGGATTTTGAAAGATGCTTTTGGGAAGAATCAACAAGAATCTTACACAATTCATTTTGGATCTATGTGGATTGTATGAGATACTAAATTTTCAAGGAAGATATCAACATGATTTGGATTAGACTATATGATGTATTTTCAACAAATTGAAATGGAAAAGAGTATGTCATGTTTTGCCTTCACCTCTTTTGTGGAAATTGACTGGGAAACACCATTAAGTTAAATAAACTTTGAACAAAGAACAGAAAGAAAAGAGAATAAAAAAATGAATGAGAATAAAAAGAAAATGGAAAAGAAAATAAAAAAGAAAATGAAGACAAAAAAAGAGAGAGAAAGAAAATGAATAAGAATTCTTCTTAAGAATCTGAATGTCAAAACAAACTGCAAATAAACACGAACTCTAATTAAACAAAAAAGTGAAATTGAATAACTAAAATGAAATGAATCTAAATCTCGAATTGAATTCTGATCTGAATCCTTCAATCTGAATCCTTTGATCTGAATACTTTGATTATTCTTCAAATCAAAATTCGTTTGAAACTCTTCTGTAATTCAAATATTTTCCTCGACTTATTGCTAGTCGAGTCTTTTCAGCTTGGTACACATACTAGCTCCTTTCAATTCTCTTTCTTCTGTGTCTTAAACGATCAACTAGTTCTATTGACACGGAGCCACGAACTTTGTTCGATTTGGTTCTGATGGCATGGGAATGGGTCCCTCTTCATACAGATCAATTTTCGAGGCTGGAGCCTAACTTCCAGTTCTCTTTGAGGCTAGAGCCTAACTTATAGCTCTCTTTCAAATCTTCGAGACTAGAGCCTAACTTCTAGTTCTCTTCCAAATTTTTGAGGCTGGAGCCTGACTTCCAGTTCTCTTAGAGGCTAGAGCCTAACTTCTAGCTCTCTTTCAAATTTCTGAGGCTAGAGCCTAACTTCCAGTTCTCTTCAAGGCTAGAGTCTAACTTGTAGCTCTCTTTCAAATCTTCGAGACTAGAGCCTAACTTCTTGTTCTCTTCCAAATTTTTGAGGTTGGAGCCTAACTTCCAGTTCTCTTTGAGGATAGAGCCTAACTTCTAGCTCTCTTTCAAATCTTCGAGACTAGAGCCTAACTTCTAGTTCTCTTCCAAATTTCTGAGGCTGAAGCCTAACTTCCAGTTCTCTTCGAGGCTAGAGCCTAACTTCTAGCTGTGTTTCAAATCTTCGAGACTAGAGCCTAACTTCTAGTTCTCTTCCAAATTTCTGAGGCTAGAGCCTAACTTCCAGTTCTCTTCGAGACTAGAGCCTAACATCTAGCTCTTTTCCAAATTTTCGAGGTTGGAGCCTAACTTCCAGTTCTCTTCGAGGCTAGAGCCTAACTTCTAGCTCTCTTTCAAATTTCTGAGGCTGGAGCCTAACTTCCAGTTCTCTTTGAGGCTAGAGCCTAACTTCTAGCTCTCTTCCAAATTTCCGAGGTTGGAGCCTAACTCCCATTTCTCTTCGAGACTAGAGCCTAATTTCTAGCCCTCTTCAAATCTTCTAGACTAGAGCCTAACTTCTAGTTCTCTTTCAAGTTTCGAGGTCGGAGCCTAACTTTCGATTCTCTTTGAGGCTAGAGCCTAACTTCTAGCTCTCTTCCAAATTTCCGAGGCTGGAGCCTAACTTCCAGTTCTCTTTGAGGCTAGAGCCTAACTTCTAGCTCTCTTCTAAATTTCTGAGGCTGGAGCCTAACTTCCAACTCTCTTCGAAACTAGAGCCTAACTTCTAGCTCTCTTTCAAATCTTCGAGACTAGAGCCTAACTTCTAGTTCTCTTCCAAATTTTTGAGGCTGGAGCCTAACTTCCAGTTCTCATCGAGATTAGAGCCTACCTTCTAGCTCTCTTTCAAATCTTCGAGAGTAGAGCCTAACTTCTAGCTCTCTTTCAAATTTCTGAGGCTGGAGCCTAACTTCCAGTTCTCTTTGAGGCTAGAACCTATCTTTTAGCTCTCTTCCAAATTTCCGAGGCTGGAGCCTAACTTCTAGCTCTCTTTCAAATTTCCGAGACTAGAGCCTAACTTCTAGTTCTCTTTCAAATCTTCGAGGCTAGAGCCTAACTTCTAGCTCTTTCAAATTTCTGAGGCTAGAGCCTAAATTCCAACTCTCTTTCAATCTCGAGGCTGGAGGCTAAATCCCAGTCCTCATTTCATCTCGAGGTTAGGACGAAGGTTCCAATTCTCATTCCAAATCCAGAATTTCCACGGAATCAATCTCAAATCAAATTTAAATCAAAACTCTGATCAAATCAAAATTCAAACTCAAAATTAAAACTTGAAATAAAAAAATGAAACCAATCTAAAATCCAATCTCTTGAAATCTTGTGATTTGAAATCACCTCCTTTCCCCCAGCGAGAGTTCTGGAATCTTCAGTCTTGGAGATTTACCTGATACTCCCCAGCGGAAATTTTCTACGCTCTGTTCTAAGTGTGTCACTTAGACGTGTATGTTGGTTTTGGTTATCTCTTAGGTCAACGCCAATATGTGTGGTGTGCTTGGTTAGCACACCACACGTATTGGGGGTCCATTTGTTGACCTCATTTTTGGTGAGATCTTTTCTTCTCTCCTTAGTACTTAGGATTTAGCTATAGGTTTCCCTTTGACTATCCTACAGGACTAGAAATGGGACCCACCACATAGAAATTCAAACAACTTCTTAACTCCCTTTAAACCCCACATGTTTGATTGTAAACCCCTAAACCACTTGGAGGGTTAAAAACAATATGTGGAGGTTTAAAGGATGAGTTTCCTACAGGACTCTATGGCCTTAGGACTACCCTGGATGGTCTGGCCTGGTGACGGTTGACATGAACGCACACTACACTCTCACACACATTCCAACCCTAAAATCATTCTTACCCAATTTAATTCCCTAACTCATGTATGTAATTCATTTGGATGGACCTCAACCCCTACTAAGAGGGTTAGGAACAACATAGTGAATGTCTAAAATGAGTCCTCTCTTGGCTCTTATGAGCTTAACATGGCTTCATGGCCCAACCAAAGTGGTCCCATTTTGCTCACACTTGATAAACCTTCATTTTTCCAAAATTTTAATTTTTGACCCCTGGGACCATAAACCCACCAAACCTACCAAATGCCCTTGAAATTGTCAAAAATTTGCAAAATTGCCTAAATTAACCAAAATTCCTCAAAATCTGTCCTAAACATTTCCCACCACTTAAGTTGATCATCCTTGGTCAAATATACCAAAATTTTAATGATACCCCCCAATAACATCCAAATACCCAAAATACCCTTTTAACCCAAAAATTCCAAAAATTCATAAAATTCCTAAAAAAACTCCAGAAAATTCCAAATATTCAAAATTTCATTTTGTTCAACTACACCATAAGCCAATTTTTTCTATTTAACCCAATTTTTCCAAAACCCCCAATTTGACCTATTTTTAACCTAAGAGATCCCAATGTCCAACCAAACCACTCCAATTGACCTCAATTTTGATCCAATTCAATCCGAAGCTTCAATTTAATATCCCCAATATCAATTTAGACCAAATCCAAGCCCAATTTGACCAACATGTGGATACAATTTCAATTTGAGGCTTAAAGCCTAATTTTGGCCCATGATCTAAACTTAGCCTAAACCAACTCAACTCAACTCCAATTAGCCCCAAATCTTTTCTAAAACCTTCCTAACATCCCCACAAACAAAACACTAACATGAATTACCCTAAATTTGAACCTCAACTTCACCCAAACCTAACCCAAATAAAAAATCCCAAATTTGGCCTAAACCAATCATGAACCCAAATGGGCCCATATCCCAAAATCAAAGCCCAACCAAAATTGAATACTCTTTGTTATACTCCCATAAACATTTTTCAACATTAATTTTACATTAAATCTAACATTGGCCCAACCTTAACGCAAGTTAGCCCAATTTGATCTACTTTGGCCCCATTACCAAAAAGACCCAAATTAAACCCAATTCAACTCAAAATCATCCTAAGCTTGTTCTAAATTACTCATGGAACATCCCTAAACTATACTCAAAATTTATTTGGTACAATATTTTACAAAACTTTCATCCACCAATTTGTTTTAAAAAACCTAAAAGCCTACCTTTTTAAGACATTTTAAAAGCCCATCCAAAAACAATTTCAAAGGCCCAAGACTTACTCCAAAGCCCATGTTATATTGTCTCATCATGCCCATTTAATTAAAAATATCCCCTAAGTCCAAAATCTATCATTTGGATTAAACCAAAATGGCATCATAATAAATCCCATCAAAAATCCAAAGTTTTCAAAAATATCCCCTAAGTCCAAAATCTTAGGGTTTTAGTGTGGACGGCTCTCGGGACACACAGATGGAGACGATGACCAGCAGCCGTCGAATTGCGCGTGTATTGGATGGATGGCCAGGATCACGCCGGATCAAGATATGAGACAGAACCGCGGGCGCGTGACATCCCAGTCAGGTGGCGGCGCCAAATGGGAGCGTACCGCGTGGGCTTTCGATCCGCCGTAGGATGACGGGGCGCTGACTAGCTTAAGTAGATAAATATGGTATTTTTGATTTATTTAATTACCCATAACATCAAAAATTCATATCTTTGTGTAGAAAAATTACAAAAATAAAATAAAAATACCCTCTTACTCAGTGAATAGAGAGAACAATGTGGAAAAAGAATTAAGTTATTTTGATGAGTATTTTACTTTTAATTAATTATTTACTAGTTTTAGTATTTTAATTCGCCATGCATGCATACAATTCACCATGGCATGAGACCATAGGGCTTTTGTAGCCTCTGTTCTTGGGAACATTCCCTGAAATTTCTAAGGTCAGAGGTCATCTCTGTGGCATGATATTATTTTTTCTAATTTATGTGTCTGTTTTGCCATTTTAATTCCAGTAATTAGCATGTTACTTAGAAAATTCTAGGAAAAGGAGGTATATTATGACCAGAGGACCCTATGAAAATTATGATTT
The DNA here is from genome assembly GCA_022702705.1 of Papilionanthe hookeriana x Papilionanthe teres. NCBI lineage: Eukaryota > Viridiplantae > Streptophyta > Magnoliopsida > Asparagales > Orchidaceae > Papilionanthe > Papilionanthe hookeriana x Papilionanthe teres. Next base: position 146,652,228 of record CM040426.1, read on the forward strand.
GGTTTAATTCCTTAAGAATAACCCTAACTGACCTAAATACTCAAAACTGAGTTTTAATTAATTAGGATTAACCACACATCAAAATTACTTGGAAATAATTCTCCACTGTCACTTAAAATGCAAAGAACCTCACATAAAAATTTGAAGTCAATTGGAAATAATTTAACCCACTAAATAAATTACTTAAGTTGTATGACCACTTTTAAAATTAAACAATTCATAAAACATAAAATACTCTTCAAAAATTCACCAAAATGATTTTGAGGGCTCTCTGATATCAGAGGAGTCTAAGAAAATTAAAATTAGAATTTTCTAAAAATTTTTATTTTTAATCATATTTTTAATATTTTAATAATTAAAAAAATAATAAATGTCACAAAAATATTAAAAATCATAAAAATGTCACATTTTGCCTCCTAATCACTTAGGAATAAACCAAATATTTTTCTTAAGTATATAGGTTAAGAAATTGAATTTTAAAGGCTTGAGACAATTTCTAATATTAAAAAATGATTTTCCCCATATTTTCACTAAATTAATTCTAATAAATCAAAGAAAAATCAGAAAAATATAAAATTTACTTTTCCAGACTCCTTGAGGTCAGAGAGATTTATGAAAAATATAAAATTCATTTTTCAACATTAATTTTATTTTATAATTAATTAATACCATAAAATTCAAAATAATTATAATAAATAAAATATAATTCAAAAAGATCCCCAAAATTGGTCTAGATGGTCCTCTGGTCAATAGGGACATCCCACAATTTTCCTAAGGATAGAAACCTCACTTTGGTCATGTTGTTGAATTTTCATTGAAAACCCTCATTTTCTCACAAAAGTAAATATATAAATTAAATTAAATTCAGAAAAATCACATTTTCTCCTCTAGTGTCTTAATTAACATATGAGTGAAGTGAAAAAAATTTTAAATTCATTTGAGCTTAATTTGACGAGTTATGAAATATATAAGCCTAAAGGGGCATAAAGATAATTAAAAGACTTTAACCCTAATTAATATTTAGGTTTAATCAAAAGAGAGGGTAAAATATTATCTTAAATTCCTCTTGGGTGATTGAAACTTAGGGAGTTAAGGTGTAGAAACTCATTGATCATCTTGAAAATATTTAAAGTGAACTTTAATTAATTAAATAATTAAAATTTTGGAAGAATAATCAAAATTTGGATTATTTAAGTTAGGGATGTGACTTAGGAAGACATCAACCCTTTAATTTAATATCCCTAAATAAATCACTTTGATAATATTTAATTCTTAATTAAACTTAAAATGATAATTGAAATTAATGATTAAAAGGAAAATAACTATTAACTAAATTAAAGTTCAAAACATTAAATGATTTAATAACTTAATTAAATTAAATTGAGAATAGTAAAATTAATTTATCATTTAAAAACAAACCTAAAATAAATATGAAACATTAAAAATCAATATAAAAACAATTTATAATAAAAATTTATAAAAAAAATTAAACTAATTAAAATCAACCTAAAATATTACAATCAATTCAAATAAAGTCATTAAAATTTAATAAAAATAAATAATTTAAAAACCTCTTTCAACCTAAGCAAATTTAAAATGGTAAAATTAATCTAAAATATTAAGATCATTAAAATATAAAGATTTAATAGAATTGAAACAACTTGAACACTTTTTCAAACTTAAAACAATTTAAAACATTTAAAAAGATCATCTAAAACTTTATAACTAAAATAAGAATCAGTTTAAATTTCCAACTCAAAACTTCGATTAAGAATGGTTAAAATCTTTAATGAACCAATTTGCCCCTAAAGGCTTTCATTATCATAACTCTTAAATAAAGCATTAAGTGAAATGTCACTTCACTCATAGGATAATCAAACGACCTAGTTCACTTAGTAAGAAGCAAAACTTAACTAAACCTTTTGGATGACCAATTCACATGTACAATGAAATTCATTTGGACTCAAAATAATCTCAGGAGTATTGAAAAGATGTTTAGGACTTGTCCTAAGCACTTTCTCAATAAGATGAGATGTTTTAGAAGAACAATTGAACTTCGTCGTTCTTTGATAAAGAAAAACATCCTTAACAAAACATAAGAACCTAGACGTCATAGGAATTAACTAGCTATATAATTAGGATTTTGGTAGACAACCAAAACCTTCCCTTAGCTTTACCTAGGTGTTTTCTTTCAATTATACAAATGCTTTAACCTGTGTTTTAAGTGTAGGAGAAAATAAATGGGAACGCTTACAAGGTATGCTTTTATTTCATTGCAATTTATTTACCTGCACTGTACTTTACTTCTCTTGCATGTTAAACAAGAATGTCACCCTGCATGAAAACTGAAACCTTTAGGATAGCCACAAAACTGAATCCCAAAACTAAATTAAAAGTCACAACAAGATAAAATTCACCTCCATAACATTTCAAAATATAAAACAACTCAAAATTTAATCACAAACAGAACAACAAAACTACAACTACAACTAAATTAAAATGTCTCATTGAATGAACGGGAATACCTCGGATGATGTAACCCACGTGTTGCTAACGGGATTTCCCATAGTCTAAATGAAAGTGTGGAACTCATTCAGTTGAGTACAGCAAATTCAATTGGACTAAGTGAATCTGATGAAAATAACGGTGTCGGGATGACGGAACCGCGGGATTTAATCGGTTCTGTTTAACCAAATTTAAGATTTGTTTTAATTAAAACATTAAAAATATTTTGACTTTAAGACTTTTCTAAACCGAAGCACTTCTTTCATCTCTTGATTTTCACTTTCTAAAACTAAACCTCTGCAACAATACGGTGCTTGAAGCATAGTGGGCAGCACCACTATCTTCATCAGCAAAACTTATGTCTACTTCAGCAAAACATTTCTTAGCATTAAATAACAAAGCCATAGGATTTCGAGGTAGTTTGCTTAGTGCAACATAAATCCTCAACTCTTCGTTAGGAATTTGCATAATCATGTTATGTAAATTAAGCCCTAACTGGTCTTAGGACTCTGATGTAGTCATTTGGTACAACATAAACCCTCATATTTTCGAGGCTATTTGTATGATTATGTCATATAAATATAAGTCCTAATTAACTAAAATTACCAGAATTACAACATTAAATAAATTCTCAAATTGAAGCCAAACCATAGGATAGTTTGGGAAGTTTCCAAGATTCTTCTTGGAACCTCAGCTTCTCCTACTTCTCTTCCTTTGGATTCTTAAAATAAACTGTTCCAAATTTGAGCTATTCCCTATTGAAATTTCCAAAGTTCCATTGTTTGAAAACCTTAAACTTTGAAATTCTTGAGAGCAAAACCACTGATGATTATCGAGAGTTTTCTGAAATGTCTTCAGACATTTAAGATGTAATTAACTATATGAGCTTGCCCTTATAGAGAACTTTAAGAACCCAGGTAATATAAACCCTGTTTAATTCCTTTATATTAAACAGGAGAACTTGTCGGCTTATAAAATTGGTTCGCAGACCAAACTAATGTAAAAAATCTTCTAGTTTATTTAATTGAGCCCCATCATCAAGCAGTGTGTCTATTCTTCAAGGTAGATATACGATTTGTGGTGTGGTTCGTGTTTATCTAAACTATTTAGGATGTGAGATCGGTTTGATTTCATATCTTTAAGATTTTGAACTCAAAGTTATTTTCAAAATCAAATGCTTCTTTCTAAAACTACATATATATATATATATATATATAAATTAAATTTAAAATTTGCCTACAACTTCTGTAGGCGACCCCCTTTTCAAAACATACAACCTATAAATATGTCGACACGCCTTTTCCTCTTCACTCTTCTCTTCCCTCTCATCCCCTCTTTCCCTCACTCTGTCCATCCATCCCCTCTCCTTCCCTCTCTCTCCATCACTCTGTCTCTCTCCTCTAACTTGCTCACTCGCTCTCTCGCTACCTTCACTCTCCTGCCATCTCTCTTTACTCTAACATTAAACTCTCTTTCCTTCCTTTTCTCAATTTCTCTCTCTCCTCTCTCTAACTCTCTCTCATGTACTCTCTTGCTCTTCTCTCTCTTGCTCTCTCCCTCGTCATACCTCTCTATATCTATTTCTTTTGCTCTTTCTTTCTTTTTCTCTATGCTTCTGTCTCGCCCTCCCACCAACCGTCCCCCTCCCTTGGTCTCTCTCATTTTCATTTTTATTTATTTCTTCCTCTCTTCCTTTGTGTCTATCCTTCTCTCACTCCTTTCCCTTTCTCTCCCACTTTCCTCACTCTTCATCACTTCATATACCTATCTCTATCTCCTTTCTCTTGCTCTCCCTTCTTCTCTCTCCCTCTCGCCCTCTCTTTTTCTCTATCACTATCTTGTACACTCTTTTATTCTTATCCTCTCTCCTCCTCCCACTATCACTCTCTCATCAATGTCTCTCTATCACTTTTAATCTTCTCACACCTCTCACTCTTCTCTCTTTCTCTTTCTCTTACACATTCTCTTACTCACACCTTTCTTATCTATATCTACAATTCTAATCCCCCCTCTTTCTATCTTCCTCTCTCCCTCTTTCCCTTTTACTGTCTCCACTTTTCACACACTCTCTCTTGTTCTCTATCCTTTTTTCTTGTGCTCTCATTCTTGCTCTATCCCCACTCTTATCATGCTCTCTCTAAAAAATTTATCTCTATCACTTTCACCTTTTTTCTCTCTCTCATTCATGGACTCTCTGCTTCTCTCTCTCGCCTATCTCTCATCTCTCTCTCTCGCCTATCTCTCATCTTTCTTTTTGGTCTATCTCTCCACACTTATGCTCCTATTATGCTATTCTCTCTCTCTCCCTCTTACTCTTCTCTCTTTCTTTCCCTCACTATCACTCTATATCAATCCATCTATCTCTCTAAATATCTCTCTTTTTTTCAATCTCTCTCCCTCTCTTTCCATCCCTCCCACGCTCTTTTTCTCTCACATTTTCTCATTGCCTCTCCTTCTTCTCTCAGTCCCTCTCTCTCTGTTTCTCTCTTTTTTCTCTCCCTCCTGCCGTTCTCTCTCACATTATTTACTTATCCATTCTCCTTCTTCCTTTGTTTCCCTCTCTCTTCTCTCTATCTCTTATTCTCCTCCTTTCTCTCTCACTTCTTCTACATCTCTCAATCTCTATCTTCCTCTCACTTCCACTAATTCATTTCAGCTCTCTCCCTTATTCTCCCTCTCGATTTCTCTCTTACATAGTCACTTGTTCACTCAAATCTCTCTCACCTTTCTCTCACTCGCCTGTCGGCATATTTATAGGTTGTGTATTTTGAAAAGGGGGTCGCCTACAGAAGTTGTCGGTGAATTTTATTTTAAATTAAGTTTATTGTATATATAGTTTTAAATCATTTGCAAAGTAGCATTTGATTTTGAAAATAAATTTAAGTTTGAAAATTTTAAGATATGAAATCAAACCGATCTCATATCTCAAATAGTTTATATAAACGAGCACCACACCATGAACCGCGTATCTATCCCAAAGAATAGACACCTTTGCTTGATGATGGGGCTCGATTAAATAAACTAGAGGATTTGTGACATCTATTTGGTCTGCGAACCGATTTTATAAGTCTACAAGTTTCCCTACTTAATATAAAGGAATTAAGTAGGGTTTATATTACGTGGGATCTTAAAGTTCCTACAAGGGCAAACCCCTATAGTTAATTACATCTTAAATAACGGGAATCACTTAAGAAAACTCTCGATAATGATCAGTGGTTTTGCTCTCAAGAACTTCAAAGTTTATGGTTTTCAAATGATTGAATTTTGGAATTTCAAAATGGATTAGCTTAAATTTGGAACAGTTAATTTCAAGAGTCCAAAGGAAGAGAAGTAGGAGAAGCTGAGGATCCAAGAAGAATCTTGGCAACTTCCTAAACTATCCTATTGTTTGGCTTCAATTTGAGAATTTATTTATTATTGTAATCCTGCCAATTTTAATTAATTAGGACTTATATTTGTATGACATGATCATACAAATAGCCTCGAAGATGTGAGGGTTTATGTCGTACCAAACGATTACCTCAGAGTCCTAGGACCGGTTAGGGCTTAATTTACATAACATAATTATGCAAATGCCTAAAGAAGAGTTGAGGATTTATGCTGTACTAGGTAAAATACCTCGAAATCCTATGACTTGTTATTTAAAACTAGGAAAGGTTTTGTTGATGTAGATACAAGTTTTGCTGACGACAATGGTCGTGCTGCCCACTGTGCTCCAAGCTCCATGTTATTGTAGAGGTTTAGTTTTAGAAAGTGAAAATTAGGAGATGAGAGAAGTATTATGGTTTTGAAACGTCTTAAAGTCTAAATATTTTTAATGTTTTATTTAAAATAAATCTTAAAGTTGATTAAACAGGACAGATTAAGATCACACGGTTCTGTCATCCCGACACCGTTATTTTCATTGTATTCACTTAATCCAAATGAATTTGCTAAAATCAATTGAATGAGTTCCACACTTTCATTTAGACCGTGGGAAATCCCATTAGCAACACGTGGATTACATCATCCGAGGTATTCCTTATCATCCAACGAGACATTATAATTTAGTTGTAGTTGTAGTTTTGTTGTTCTGTTTGTGATTAAATTTTGAGTTGTTTTGTATTTTGAAATGTTGTGGCGGTGAATTTTATCTTGTTGTGACTTTTAATTTAATTTTGGGTTTCAGTTTTGTGGCTATCCTAAAGGTTTCAGTTTTTATGCGGGGTGACATTCTTGTTTAACATGCAAGAGAAGTAAAGTATAGTGCAGTTAAATAAATTACAATGAAATAAAAGCGTGTCTGGTAAGCGTTCAAATTTATTTTCTCCTACACTTAAAACACAGGTTAAAGCATTTATATAATTGCAAAAAAAAACAGCTAGGTAAAGTTAAGGGAAGGTTTTGGTTGTCTTCCAAAATCCTAATCCTATAGCTAGTTAATTCCTATGACGTCTAGGTTCTTATGTTTTGTTAAGGATGATTTTTTTTTTGAATGAACAATGAAGTTCAATTGTTCTTCTAAAATATCTCATCGTATTGAGAAAGTGCTTAAGATGAGTCCTAAATATCTTTTCAATACTCCTAAGATTATTTTGAGTCCAAATGAATTTCATTGTACATGTGAATTGGTCATCCAAAAGGTTTAGTTAAGTTTTGCTTCTTACTCAATGAACTAGGACGTTTGATTATGCTATGAGTGAAGTGACATTTCACTTAATGCTTTATTTAAGAGTTATGATAATGAAAGCCTTTAGGGGCAAATTGGTTCATTAATGATTTTAAACATTCTTAATCAAAGTTTGAGTTGAAAATCTAAAGTGATTCTTAATTTGGTTATAAAATTTTATTTGATCTTTTTAAATGTTTTAAAGTGTTTTAAGTTTGAAGAAGTGTTCAAGTTGTTTCAATTCTATTAAATCTTTATATTTTAATGATCTGAATATTTTAGATTAAATTTACCATTTTAAATTTTCTTAGGTTGAAAGAGGTGTTTAAATTATTTATTTTTATTAAATTTTAATGACTTTATTTGAGTTGATTGTAATATTTTAGGTTGGGTTTATTTAGTTTAATTTTTTATACATTTTTATTATAAATTGTTTTGATATTGATTTTTAATTTTCTTAGACTCCTCTGATATCAGAGAGCCCTCAAAATCATTTTAGTGAATTTTTTAAGAGTATTTTTTGTTTTATGAATTTTTTAATATTAAAAGTGGTCATACAAATTAAATAATTCATTTAATGGGTTAAATTTTTTCCAATTGACTTCAAATTTTTATGTGAGATTCTCTGCATCCTAGGTGATAGTAGAGAATTTTTTTTCAAGTAATTTTGATGTGTAGTTAATCCTAATTAATTAAGACTCAGTTTTGAGTGTTTAGGCTAATTAGGGTTATTCTTAAGGCATTAAACCAAACCATAATTTTCCTTGGGTCCTCTAGTCATAAAATACCTCCCCTAATTTTCCTAGAATTTTCTAAGTAACATGATAATTACTGGAATTAAAATGGCAAAACAAACACATAAATTTGAAATATCAATATCTTGCCATAGAGATGGCCTCTAGCCTTGGAAAATTTAAGGAATATTCCCAAGAATAGAGGCTGCAAAAGTCATATGGTATCATGCCATGGTGAATTGTATGCATGCATGGAGAATTAAAATACTGAAATCAGTAAATAATTAATTAAAAATAAAATACTCATCAAAATAACTTAATTCTTTTTCCACATTATTCTCCTCTGTTCACTGAGCAAGAGGGTATTTTTATTTTATTTGTGTTTTTTCTACACAAAGATATGAATTTTTGAAGTTCTGGGTAATTAAATAAATCAAAAATACCCTATTTATCTACTTAAACCAGTCAGCGCTCCGTCATCCTATGGTGGATCGAAAACCCACGCGGTGCACTCCCATTTGATGCTGCCATCTTACTGGGATGACACGCAACCGCAGTTCCGTCTCATATCTTGATCCTACGCAATCCTGGCTGTCCATCTGATAAACGCGTGATTCGATGGTTGCTGGTCATCATCTCCGTCTGGTGTGTCCCGAGAGCCGTCCACACTAAAACCCTAAGATCTCTCTCATTTCTCCACCAAATTTCATGTTCGCATACTCTATGGATTCGTCTCAACAAGACGCACACATCTATATGGCTGACATGCTATGAAATTGAGCCAAACAAAATGGAGAATTCATAGAAGCTCGGGAGGAAGAAGAGATCCATACCTTTGCTTTGAGAAGTGAAGCTTCAATCAGAGTGTTGTGGCACCTTCGATTGAACCCAGGAAAGTTCCAGATGAAGTCTCTGGCTCTGAGGAATTGTCCAGGTATGAAAGTGACCAGGGTCGATTTTAAAGCTTGGCCGATAGGGAGAATGGCTGGTCTGGTAAGGGGGATTTTGCAGGAAACTTCTTTTCTTAGTCTGGTGAAGGTGTAGGGCTGCTCAATTTGGAGTTTGGTTCACTGTAGAGAAGTGTCCTAGTTTTGGGCTCAAAATTAGACTCAGAAATTGAGCTCACAGAGGGGGTTTTAGGGCTGAATTTCAGTGGGGATCAAGTGCTCTATGTTTGGAGAAGGGCTTAGAGTGATTTTGGCAGATTTTTGGTAAGGTTTGTTCCAACACCTCCTTTGGCCGAGAGGTGGTGAGGTTTAAATAGGCATGGCCAAGGCTGATTTCAGGTAGGTTTTAAGGCTGGGATTTTCTGCCTAGGGGAGGAGAAGAACAGCCATAATGACCATTTAGTTTGGGACAGCTCAGGCAATTCATTTTGAATTTTTGAATCAAATTAACCCTCTCGGCCTAGTGGTTTCCGGCGACTAGGGTGGTGGTCCGGCCTGGGTCAGGTCACCATCTGACTCAGTGTGGTCTAGGCTTGAGGTTTGTGAATTCAATTGGGGTTTGACATGTGTAAAGGATTGGATTTAAATAACATGGGGGAATTGGCTCTTTTGGGTCCAATTTGGTCAAGTCATGTAAATGGGTTGGGTGCACCCTCCCATGACTTGGTTTTGGGCTGAGGGAATCATTTCGGTCACTTAGAAAGGGGTGGTAAGGTCTCTATCCATGGTGAGGTGGCTTTCTTGGGTTAGAGTGTGATATAAATGAGGTTAAAAAGATTAATGAAGGATTAATAAAGAGCCTCCTCCTTTTGCCATTAATGGCTTGGTGAGGTGGAAAGTGGCTTCTATGGCTTGCATATGGTTTATGCATGGCTCAATGGCTCCATGTGGCTTAGGGAAAGGCTTGGTCAATTTCATGAAAGTAGATTTTAGGAATTTTGGTATTTTGGTGGAAAATTTTCATGAATCTTGATTTGGAATGGTTTAATGATGATTTTGAAACTTAGGGGAGCTTTTGATTAAAGGGATGATAGAAAGAAATGTCATGTGGGCTTTGGGTTGATTTTGGGCCTTTTGAAATTATTTTGGATGGGCTTTTAAAGTGTCTTAAAAATGGTGGGCTTTTAGGTTTTAAAACAAGTTAGTGGATGAATGTTTTGTAAAAGATTGTGTCAAATAAATGTTGGATTCAGTTTAGGGATGTGTCATGAGTAATTTGGAATAAGTTTGGGGTGATTTTGAGTTGAATTGGGTTTAATTTGGGTCTTTTTGGTAATGGGGCCAAAGTGGATCAAATTGGGCTAACTTGGGTTAAGGTTTGAAGTAAAATTATTGTTGAAAAATGTTTATGGGAGTATAACAAAGAGTTTTCAATTTTGGTTGGGCTTTGATTTTGGGATTTGGGCCTATTTGGGTTCATGATTGGTTTAGGCCAAATTAGGGATTTTTGATTTGGGTTAGGCTTGGGTGGAGTTTGGTTTCAAATTTGGGGCAAATCATTTTAGTGTTTTGTTTTTGGGGATGTTAGGATGGTTTTAGAAATGATTTGGGGCTAATTGGAGTTGAGTTGGGTTGGTTTGGGCTAAGTTTAAGTTATGGGCCAAAATTGGGCTTTAAGCCTCAAATTGAAATTTGATCCACATGTTGGTCAAATTGGGTTTGGATTTGATCTAAATTGATATTGGGGATATTAAATTGAATCTTAGGATTGAATTGGATCAAAATTGAGGTCAATTGGAGTGGTTTGGTTGGACATTGGGCTCTCTTAGGTTAAAAATAGGGAAAATTGGTGGTTTTGGACAAAATTGGGCTAAAGAGACAAAATTGGCTTATGGTGTAGTTGAACAAAATGAAATTGGGAATATTTGGACTTTTGTGAATTTTTTTTGGGAATTTTATGAATTTTTGGATTTTTTTGGTTAAAAGGGTATTTTGGGTATTTGGAGGTTATTTGGGGGGTATTTTTAAAATTTTGGTATATTTAACCAAGGATGATCAATTTTAGTGGTGGGAAATGTTCAGGACAATTTTTGAGGAATTTTGGGTAATTTAGGCAATTTTGCAAATTTTAGGCAATTTCAAGGGCATTTGATAGGTTTGGTGGGTTTAGGGTCCCGGGGGTCAAAAATTGAAATTTTTAAAAAATGAAGGTTTATCAAGTGTGAGCAAAATGGGACCACTTTGGTTGAGCCATGAAGCCATTTTAAGCTCACAAGAGCCATGAGAGGACTCATTTTAGACATTCACTGTGTTGTTTCTAACCCTGTTAGCCAGGGGCCTAGAGGTTGAGGTCCATCCAAATGAATTACATACATGAGTCAGGGAATTAAATTGGGTAAGAATGATTTTAGGGTTGGAATGTGTGTGAGAATGTAGTGTGTGTGCAAGTCAACCCTCACCAGACTAGACCATCCAGGGTAGTCCTAAGGCCATAGAGTCCTGTAGGAAACTCATCCTTTAAACCTCCACATATTGATTTTAACCCTCCAAGTGGTTTAGGGGTTTACTGATCGAACATGTGGGGTTTAAAGGGAGTTAAGAAGTGGTTTGAATTTCTAAGTGGTGAGTCCCATTTCTAGTGCTCTAGGATAGTCAATGGGAAAACCTATGGCTAGATCCTAAGTACTAAGGAGAGAAGAAAAGACTTCACCAAAAATGAGGTCAACAAATGGACCCCCAATAGGTGTGGTGTGCTAACCAAGCACACCGCGCATATTAGCGTTGACTGAAGAGATCAACAAAATCAACACTGAAGTCTAAGTGACACACTTAGAACAAAGCGTAGAAAGTTTTCGCTGGGGAGTATCGATTATATCTCCAAGACTAGAGATACTTGAACTCTTGCTGGGGAAAAAGGAGGTGAATTCCAAATCACGAGATCTGGGGAGATTTGATATTCAATTCATTTTTTTGTCAATTTTTAATTTCATGTTTTTAATTTTGGAGTTTGAGTTTTGATTTAATCAGAGTTCTGATTCTGATTGAAGTTCGATTTACGATTAATTTCAAGGTGGATCTTGTGGAGATTTAGAATTTGGAATGAGAATTGGAACCTAGGTTCCAACCTCAGGATTGTAAAGAGGATTGGAGATTTAGGCTCCAGCCTTGATGATTTGAAAGAGAACTAGAAGTTAGGCTCTAGCCTCAGAAATTTGAAAGAGGACTAGAATTTAGGTTCTAGCCTGGAATTTGAAAGAGAGTTGGAATTTAGGCTCCAACCTCGAAGATTTGAAAGAGAAATAGAAGTTAGGCTCTAGCCTCAGAAATTTGAAAGAGACTACAAGTTAGCCTCTAGTCTCAAAGATTTGAAAGAGAGCTAGAAGTTAGACTCTAGCCTCGAAGAGAATTGGAAGATAGGTTCCAGCCTCGGAAATTTGGAAGAGAGCTAGAAGTTAGGCTCTAGTCTCAAAGAGAACTGAAAGTTAGTCTCTAGCCTCGAAAATTTGCAAGAGAGTTAGAAGTTAGGCTCTAACCTCGAAGAGAACTGGAAGTTAGGCTCCGACCTCGGAAATTTGGAAGAGAACTAGAAGTTAGACTCTAGTCTCGAAGATTTGAAAGAGAGTTAGAAGTTAGGCTCTAGCCTCGAAGAGAACTTGAAGTTAGGCTCCAGCCTCAAAAATTTGGAAGAGAACAATAAGTTAGGCTCCAGTCTCGAAGATTTGAAAGAGAGCTAGAAGTTAGGCTCTTGCCTCAGAAATTTGGAAGAGAACAAGAAGTTAGGCTCTAGTCTCGAAGATTTGAAAGAGAGCTAGAAGTTAGGCTCTAGCCTCAAAGAGAACTGGAAGTTAGGCTCCAGCCTCAGAAATTTAAAAGAGAACTAGAAGTTAGGCTCTAGTCTCGAAGATTTGAAAGAGAGCTAGAAGTTAGGCTCTAGCCTCGAAGAGAACTGGAAGTTAGGCTCTAGCCTCGGAAATTGATCTGTATGAAGAGGGACCCAGTTCGATGCCATCAGAACCAAATCGAACAAAGCTCGTGGCTCCGTGTCAATAGAACTAGTTGATCCTCTAAGACACAGAAGAAAGAGAATTGAAAGGAGCTGGTAAGTGTACCAAGCTGAAAAGGCTCGGCCTAGCAATAAGTCGAGGAAAATATTTGAATTACAGAAGAGTTTCAAACGGATTTCGATTTTAAGAATAATCGAAGGATTCAGACCGAAGGATTCAGATTGAAGGATTCAGATCGGAATTCAATTCGAGATTTAGATTCATTTGGTTTTAGTGATTTAATTTCTGTTTAATTAGAGTTCGTGTTTATTTGCAGTTTGTTTTGGCATTCAGATTCTTAAAAAGAGTTCTTATTCATTTTCTTTCTCTCTCTTTTTTTTCATTTTCTTTTTTATTTTCTTTTCCATTTTCTTTTTATTCTCATTCATTTTTTTTATTCTCTTTTCTTTCCGTTCTTTGTTCAATGTTCATTTAACTTAATGGCGTTTCCCAGTAAATTTGCACAGAAGAGGTGAAGGCAAAACATGACATAGTCATTTCCATTTCAATTTGTTGAAAATACATCATATAGTCTGATCCAAATCATGATGATATCTTCCTTGAAAATTCAGTATCTCATACGATCCACATAGATCCAAAACGAATTGTGTACGATTCTTGTTCATTCTTCCAAAAGCATCTGTCAAAATCCATGTCTGAATAGTAGGATAAATGGACAATAACATCACCTTCCAAGCCACCCTTGGCAGGAATGTCTAACGGATGTGCATTGGAGGTGTGCTATCTCACATGTAACTTACAGCTCGTAGGGCTGGAGACTCTCTAACTCTGGATCTGGCTGAAAGTGGAAAGACATTTTTCTGTCGTCCACAGGCACTCCTAGGATGCAATGTTTTGCTACGTCGGCTCCGTTTCCTTTTAACACCAGGATGGAATCTACCGGTAGTGGTATCTCCACCGGCCCTCGGAATTCACTGGGGCCTGTTATCTGGAGGTCAGATCCGAACATGGTGTTACACTGGCTGACAAAAACACTGTACAGAAAGGTCTGACAAAGTCATGATGATCTATATGTGGCGGTATGCAGTCTCCCTCCCTGTATATGTTAATGATGCAGCTTTTGGGTATGCAATATGCAGGAAATACCCTCCATGTTACCATCTGTTGACCTCACTTTTGGTTGAGGTCTAGCCTCTCTTTAGAATAGCCTAGGGTCTAGCCATAGGACTCTCCTGGTGACTTTTTTAGAGTACTAGTCATGGAACCCTCCCCATAGAAATTCAAAACTCTTCTTGCTTCACTAGGGGTTTTCATATGCTTAATGCATGACCTCCACCTTCTGGTAGGAAAAAGGCAAGCATAAGGAATCCTAAGGGAAGTCTCCTATAGGTGGTCTAACCTTAGGATTTACCCTGAGTGAGGTCTGGAGCTCACCACTCACACACTTCACACTCACAACATACACACACTACCTGAGTATTTACTGCTTGTTAGTCCTACTTCATCCTGTTTTCTGGCATGCTTTAATTTCTGCAAAATTATAAACACATACATGCAATGTAATACTAAAGTTTCAACTGGGAATGACGAGAAGACCCTATCAGGTACGCTTTTATTTTATTGCGATTTATTTTTCCTGCACTATACTTTACCTTTCTTGCATGCTAAACAAGAATGTCACCCTGCATGAAAACTGAAAACCTTTAGGATAGTCACAAAACTGAAACCCAAAACTAAATTAAAAGTTACAACAAGATAAAATTCACTGCCACCACATTCAAAAGATAAAACAACTCAAAATTTAATCACAAACAGAACAACAAAACTACAACTACAACTAAATTAAAACATCTCGTTGGATGATCGGGAATACCTCGGATGATGTAACCCACGTGTTGCTAACGGGATTTCCCACGGTCTAAATGAAAGTGTGGAACTCATTCAGTTGAGTTTAGCAAATTCATCTGGACTAAGTGAATCTAATGAAAATAATGGTGCCGGGATGACGGAACTATGGGATCTTAATCGGTTCTATTTAATCAACTTTAAGATTTGTTTTAATTAAAACACTAAAATATTTGGATTCTAAGACTTTTCTAAACCAAAACACATCTCTCATCTCCTGATTTTCACCTTCTAAAACTGAACCTCTGCAACAACAAAGCAGCTGATGCAATACACCGAGGGCAGCACGATCAAGGATGCACAAGGACATGTTCGAGAGAGCAAACAATGGATCTTCAACAGCAACTCTCTTTTCTTATAAATAAACAACTAGCCATAGGACTTCGAGGTAGTTTTCCTAGTGCGGTATAAATTCTCACTTGTTCTTTTAGGCTTTTGCACAGCCTTTATGTGCAATATAAGCCCTAACTCACTTAGGATTCTGAGGTCGTCGTCTGGTACGGCGTAAACCCTCCTATCTTTCAGGTCATTTGCATAATCAGGTGATTATGTAAATATAATTCCTATAATTAATTGACAGGATTGAAACTTAAATAAATTCATTTCTAAAATTTAAAGCCCAACCATCGGATAGTTTAGGAAGTCATCGAGGTTCTTCACGAGATCCGTGACATCCCCTACATTTCTTTCCTTTAGATTTCTACCATAATTGTTCCACATTGCGCCTTTCACCTGTTGAATTTTCTACTACCACACCACGTTGAAAATCCTACCTTTGAATTCATTAAGATAGAAACCCTTGATCTAAATCGATAGTTCTCTCAGGTGACTTCAGTCATCTGAGGGGTAATTGACTATAAGGGCTTGCCTCTATAGGGAGCTTTATGAACCCATGTAATATAAACCCTATTTAATTCTTTTGTATTAAATAGAAGAATTTGTTGGTCCATATAAAGGTTCGCAGACCAGAACAGACGTCATGAATTTTGTAGTTTATTTGATCGAGCGATATCATCAATTAGGGTATCTATTCTTCGGATTAGATGCGTTACTCGCGATATTACGCTCGTTTATTTAAACTACTAAATAAATGAGATATGTCCATTCTCATTCTCATATTTTAAAAATTAAAAAAAAAATTATATTCAAAACTAACATACACATACATGTATATTAAATTAAATTTTAAGCTTTCAGCGGCCAACACCATCCTTTTTACCATTCTCTTGATAATTCTTGGCATCGGATCCACCTCACTAAGACGGAGTATATCTGGTGGATTTCCCTTTCTGTCCTCGGTTACGTTGTAGCAACACCAGCACTGAATCTAATTCTTCCTTTTCCTCTCATCAACTTTCGAGGTTCTGAGTAGGTATTCTCTCTTAAACGACCGGCTCGACCCATTTTCTGAAGTTCAACAATGTAGTCCACAATCTGCTGCTGTTCATATACTGAGAACACATTCTTATGTAGCTCAAGGCTCTCTAAGATGTTGATTCTCCTGCCTCAGATACTTTCAAAATATTCAAAAGCTTTCTTCTCAACATTCTGCATCCTTTCTAGCTAGTATTCCGGAATTATCTGCAATCGGCGAGGCCTGGTGACATACTGGGGAATGTATGGTTCAACCCCAGCATTCTCTCCTGCATGTATTGGCTCCTTGGGGATAGTCTCTGTCGGGACATCCTCCGGGGTTGCTTTCGGAACAAGACTCTTCAGAACTGGTACATCTTCTTGGCGTCAAGGCGCTGATTCTATTTCTGCTCTTTTTAGAGTTTCTTTCATCCTTTCTGCTGTTCTTGGCATTGAATTTCTCTTTTCTGGTTCCTGAAAAATTGATTTCTTTGAAGTATTTACATTGACAGTAGCAACTGTCTCTTTTTGTTGATCCGCTGTCAGCTTGGTCAGCATCTTGCGTATGCGGCGATTCTTGTTTCTTCGTTGGGTAGGAGTGAGGGTAGCTCTCCTTACCTCTTGAACTTCTGTGGGCATGGCGCTGACAAGCCTGCCCTCTGCTGTAGCAACCACGGACTTTATTTTCTTGTCTTCTCCCGTTGCATGAGCGGTGTTTGCTTTTCTTTTCTTGCTAGTAGACGGCTAACTTGTGTCACCCAATTTCATCAATATATGGCTGCGGAGCTCTTCCCAATCAATCGAAGTCCATTCAGTTTCTTCATATTGTAGCCAGGCTGGTGTGAAATCGGAGTCGATCTCAATCACAACTCCATCCCTCTCCCTCTTTTCATCAAGTGCTAGACTCAAGCCATTTTTAAAGTTTATAACCAACAGCCCATTCGACATTTCCCCGCGAAAAACATGGAAAGGATCAGGGGCTGTATTAAGAACAAGAACAATAAGAAAAATATTTATTAATGAAAATTTTTTATTTATTTCTTTTAAAATTTAAAGAAAGTAGGAAGAGAAGAGGAAAGATTAGGAATTAATTGATTTAAAAGAAAAGATCAACATTTTATTATTATGATTTCACATGTTTTCTTTTAACACATTTTTTTAATGATTTTTCTTTTTATCATCCATTTTATATTAGCTTCGGACCCAGTCACAAATGATTACTCTACCCGTATTTCTAGGAATGAGACTCCACTTTTAAAGTCCATCTTTCGAAACATCAGGTTTTGAAATATTTCTTCAAATATCGTCCATTAATTGGAAGCATATGTCGTTCTTCACGGCAATTCACCAGTTGGTAGGAACCTCCAGAGTAGACTGTCTCAACCACAAATGGCCCCTCCCAAGTAGGTTGAAATTTACCTCCTATCTTACGGCGTGCAATAATAGGCCTCTTAAGAATTAGAACCAAGTCACCGACTTTGAACATCCTCGGGCGGACCAGTTTATCGTGGGCCTGGATCATCTTAGCTTGATAAAGTTCCAAATTCTGCTGCGCTGAAAGTCGTTTCCCTTCCAAGCTTTCCAATTCTTCTAGTCGTAATTTGGCACTTCCTTCTGTAGTGATCCTGTTTGCAACTGTAATTCTGAGTGAGGGAAGCTGTACCTCCAAGGGTAAGATGGCCTCAAACACGTACACTAGAGCGTAGGGCGTAGACTGAGTAGGAGTTCTGAAAGTTGTTCTGTAGGGCCATAAGGCTTCTAACAACTTCTCGTGCAAATTTCTCTTGTTGTCATCCAAAGTTTTCATTAGGATTTGGATGAGATTTTTATTAAAAGCTTCGGCCAAGCCATTCGCTCTTGGGTAGTAGATCATCGAATAGCGCCAGTCAATCCTGTGTCTTCTGACAAAATTATTGATTTTCGTGCTTCTGAATGCGGACCCGTTATCTGAGATAATCCTGCGCGGTACCCCGAAACGGTAAACAACTTGATTCTTGAAGAACTGTAGCACGTGGTGTGCCTTCACTTCTCTAACAGGTACTGCTTCTGCCCATGGAAAAGTAATATGTCGCTGCAAGAATGAAGCGATGTCCTCTTGAAGAAGGTGGTTCCATTGGGCCCACAATATATGTTCCCCAACATTCAAATGACCACGATGCGATTGTCGGATGTAGCACATTTGGAGGTTAATGTAGGACCACTCAATGCACTTGGCACTGGTGACAACTTTTGGCAACCTTCATGCAATCGGTCATCATCGAGGGCCAGTAGTACCCTAGTCTTTTAATCATCATTTTCATCTTCGTACCCGACTGATGAGCGCCACAAAGTTCGAAGTGCACTTTTTTAACAATTTCACGAGCTTCGAGCTCACTTAGGCACCTTAGCCACATCTGGTCAAAAGACCTTCTGTACAACGTATCGTTTATTAATGCATAAGACAGAGTTCTTTTCTTGGTTTGATGATCTAACAACTTATCGTCTGGTAGGTTTCCTATTTGCAGGTAGTCTATGAGCAGTTGACGCCAGTCTTTTGCATTTTCTGTTACTGTCGCAATTGATTCTTCTTCTTTTTCTGACTTGTGTATCATGTCCATGTCGAGCTGCGATAGAACCTGACGTCCCTGAACTGACACTTCAACTGATTCATCTTGCAAGTAGGCAAACTCCTTTGCAAGGCGGGCTAACGCATCTGCGAGAGCATTTTCTATTTTGGGAATCTTGAAGATCATTACATTTGGAATCTGCTTCAACAATCTCATTGCATACTGAAAGTATTGCTCGAGTCTTGGTTCTAGAATTTTGTACTGTCCGGCAACCTGTTGAATAATCATCTAAGAATCCCCGTAGATGTTGATGTCTGTTATCCCCATCTGAATGGTTAATTCCAGTCCAGTTATGAGAGCTTCGTATTCGGCCTCGTTGTTCGTACATGGTTCCATTAGATGGTAGGAGTATCTTAACATTTCCCGTCCCGGTGTTATAAACATTAGTCTGATTCCTGTCTTACCGAGCACTATCGTTTGTGATTCGTTATCTTTCTATGCTGAAGATGCTCCATCGAAGTAGAGCTCCCAACGTTGATCATCGGGGTCTTCTAGGCTCATTATCTGCTCTTCTGGCAAGTCATCGTTGAGAGGCGATTCTGCCGGTAAAAGGTGCGCTGAGAGGAAGTCTGCCGGAAAGCGTCAGTCGGGTCATTAAGTATTGCGATGGATTAAACTTCGAGATAAGGTTAAGCTTATGAGAAAGCATGTAGTGCCTAAGCTTTTGAGCCGTGAAGATCAGGGCTAAATAATGCTTCTCAATCGGAGGTTACTTTACCTCCATCGGAATTAGATGACGACTCAGGTAGTAGAGAGCATTTTCTTTACCCTCTTCATTGACCTGGGCTAGCAGGGCTCCGAGGGAGTCGTCTAAAGCTGCGGTATAAAGTATTAACGGTCGACCTGAGACTGGGGCTGCTAAAACAGGAGGTGTCATTAAATATTGTTTAATGTCTCCGCTGGCATTTCTCTTCCCAAACGAATTTGGTGTCCTTTTTAACCAATGCCGAGAAGGGCTGATACCTACCTGACAAATTCGAGATAAAGCGTCGAAGATATACCAACTTCCCTTGAAAGGATCTTAGTTGTTTCAAAGTTTTGGGAGGAGGCATTTCTAAAATAGCTTTAATCTTCTCCAGATCGATTTTAATTCCACGATGTCGGACAAGATATCCTATGAATTTCCCAGAGGCGACACCGAAGGCGCTTTTTAAGGGATTCATCTTAAGGTTAAATTGTCTTAATCGCTCGAAAACAATTCTTAAGTCATACAAGTGATCTTCCCTTAGTTTGCTTTTGATTACTACATCATCCACGTAGCATTCAACTTGGTTGTGAATGAGATCATAAAAAATCCTCTTCATAGCTCTTTGGTAGGTTGCTTCTACGTTCTTCAACCCAAAAGGCATTAATGTGTAGCAGTATATTCCGATCAGCGTTCTGAAGGCTGTGAGCTTCTCATCCTCCGGTGCCATTTTATCTTATTGTATCCTGAAGTTCCATCCATGAAAGAGAAGATTTCATGTGTTGAGGCAATGTCGATCATCAGTTCTAAAATTGGTAGTGGGAATTCATCCTTTGGACATGCTTTATTCAAATCTCTGAAATCCACACAGATTCTGATCTGACCATTCTTCTTTCTGACTGGTACCACATTGGCTAGCCAAGTTGGGTATTGTTCTTCACGGACAAATTTAGCGTCTATTAGCTTCTTAACTTCAGCAATTACTTGTTGTTCAATTTCTAGATGCATTCTTCTGGGAGCTTGTCTGATCGGAACGACAGTGTGATCCACTCCTAGCTTGTGAACTGCGACCTCTGGAGCCAATCCTGGCATTTCATCGTAACTCCAAGAAAAATAGTCCTTGAATTCCGTTAATAGCCTGATCACATTTTCAGAGTCTTCTTTATTATGCAAGGAGTTAACAAAGGTCAGCCTAGGCTCTTTGCTAGTACCGAAGTTAACTTCCATTAACTCATCTATTGTAGACTTAATTTCTTCTTTAAATTCTAGCAGAGCATTTCCAATTTGTAGATCTTCGAGATCATCTGAAGCTTCTAAGCAGACTTCATTAGGCTTGCAAGTGACAACCAAGCAGAATTCCGTATCATCAACTGATCCTATTGTGCTGAATCCGAGACCATGTTTTGAATTGGGAGGCCGATTGACATTATTCCATAATTTTTCAAAGTGTTGTGATTGACCTTTTGTCCATCGTCGAGGTAAGATACCACGTTGAATTAAATTTTGAACACAGGGAGAATACCACTCAAAAGGCAGTTCCATTAATTCAGATGAAGTAACATATTCGAATTGTACATCATTTTCAGTTTTGGAAGAAGTAGCACCACGGTAGAATTTGATCGGTTTAGTACCGCCGCGATGTACCTCCTTGACCACCATACCCTCGACCTTGTTAGAATGGATCGATGTCAGGGTCATAGTATGTACATAATGGTTAATCTTCTCATACATTGATTTATATAATTCATTCTTTTCGTCTTCGAGAGAGATCTAGAACTGGGGTTTCTTTTGATTTATTGTTGTTGCTTCTTTCTTGATTTCTTCTTCTTCGAAATTGTTCTCCCAATCAACGTCGATGACTGTATTCTTCTGTCCAACTGTTCCAATGTCTCTTCCTAGACCCCATCCCCGGCCTCGACCTCGGGTGCGAGTTCTGTAGAAACCTTCACCATCTCATCGTAAGGGAGTGGTGAGTAACTGTTGAACTAGAATTTCGAGCTCTTGGTCGTCTCGAACTTCTTTTACTTCATTTGGCATGATGTTTCTGGAGAAGATTGTTTTCTTCGGAGGCGCGTAGTAGGCTGCATCTTGATGAATTCCAATCTTGTGTACGGAAAATGGTTGCAAGTTACCCTTAATACACTGTTCTCATCCTTCATAATACTTTATGCATTGGTGCAGAGACGACGGTACCATCCAATTTTCATGTATCCATGGCAGACCTAGTAGAGCATTGAATGATGTCACAGAATCAATTATATGGAATTTTGCGGTTGTCTATGCTAAGTCACCTAGTGTAATCGATCCAAGAGCTCTTTCTCCTTTCTGGTTTAAGCATTTTAATATTATCTTGTTTGCTTCAAGTTCACGAGCATCGATTTCCAAATATGCTAACGTCTGAAGATTCATTATGTTGATTGATGCTCCTGGATCAACCAACACTCTAGAGAGCGTAAACTTTCCAATAATGACTGAAATGTATAACGGTCGGTTGTGATCAGCTGTTCCTAGTAGTAGATCATTGTCCGTGAAGGTAACACCTCGCTGTTCTTTTAACGAGCAAACCAAATCATAATTTTCCTAGGGTCCTCTAATCATAAGATACCTCCCCTAATTTTCTTAGAATTTTCTAAGTAACATTCTAATTACTGGAATTAAAATGGCAAAAGAGACACATAAATTTGAAAAATCAATATCTTGCCACAGAGATGGTCTCTGGCCTAGGAAAATTTAGGGAATGTTCCTAAGAATAGAGGCTATAAATGTCCTATGGTTTCATGCCATTATGAATTGTATGCATGCATGGAGAATTAAAATTTTGAAATCAGTAAATAATTAATTAAAAATAAAATACTCATCAAAATAATGTAATTCTTTTTCCACATTGTTCTCCTCTGTTCACTGAGTAAGAGGGTATTTTTATTTTAGTTTAGTGATTTTTATACACAAAGATATGAGTTTTTTAAGTTCTGGGTAATTAAATAAATCAAAAATACCCTATTTATCTACTTAAACCAGTCAGCTCTCCGTCATCCTACGTCGGATCGAAAGCCCACGCGACGCGCTCCCATTTGACACTGCCATCTGACTAGGATGTCAGGTGGCCCACGGTTCCGTCTCATATCTTGATCCAGCGCGATCCTGGCCGTCCATCAGATACACGCGTGATCGGACGACTGCTGGTCATCGTCTCTGTTTGGTGTGTCCCGAGAGCCGTCCACACTAAAACCCTAAGATCTCTCTCATTTCTCCACCAAATTTCATGTTCTCATACTCTATGGATTTGTCTCAACAAGACACACACATCTACCTGGGTAACATGCTATGAAATTGAGCCAAACAAAATGGAGAATTCACAGAAGCTCAGGAGGAAGAAGAGATCCATACCTTTGCTCTGAGAAGTGAAGCTTCAATCATAGAGTTGTGGCACCTTCGATTGAACACAAGGAAGCTCCAGTTGAAGTCTCTGGCTCTGAGGAATTGTCCAGTTATGAAAGTGAGCAAGATAGATTTTATAGCTTGGCTGATAGGGAGAATGGCTGGCCTGGTGAAGGGGCTTTTGCTGGGGAACTTCTTCTCTTGGTCTGGTGAAGGTGTAGGGCTGCTCAATTTGGAGTTTGGTTCACTATGGAGAAGTGTCCTAGTTTTGGGCTCAAAATTGTCCTCAGAAATTGAGCTCACAGAGGGAGTTTTAGGGCTGGATGTCAGTGGGGATCAAGTGCTCTTTGTTTGGAGAAGGGTCTGGAGTGATTGTGGCAGAGTTTTGGTAAGGTTTGGTTCAGTACCTCCTTTGGTCGAGAGGTGGTGAGGTTTAAGTAGGCATGGCCATGGATGATTTTAAGGAGGTTTTATGGCCGGGATTTGTTGCCTAGGGAAGGAGAAGAATAGCCACAGAATCCATTTGGGTTGGGACAACTCAGCCAATTCATTTGAATTTTTGAATCAAATTAAGCCTCCCGGCCTGGTGGTTTCCGGCTACTGGGGTGGTAGTCCGGCCAGGGTCAGGTCAACATCTAACTCAATGTGGTCAGGGCTTGAGGTTTGTGAATTCAATTGGGATTTGACATGTGTAAAGGAGTGAATTTAAATGTCATGGGGGAATTGGCTCTTTTGGGTCCAATTTGGTCAAGTCATGTAAATAGGTTGGGTGCACCCTCCCATGACTTGGTTTTGGGCTGAGGGAATCATTTGGGTCAGCTAGAAAGGGGTGGTGAGGTCTCTATCCATGGTGAGGTGGCTTGCTTGGGTTAGAGTGTGATATGAATGAGGTTAAAAACATTAATGAAGGATTAAGAAAGAGCCTCCTCCTTTTGCCATTAATGGCTTAGTGAGGTGGAAAGTGGCTTCTATGGCTTGCATATGGCTTATGCATGGCTCAATGGCTCCATGTGGCTTAGGGCAAGGCTTGGTCAATTTCATGGAAGTAGATTTTAGGAATTTTGGTATTTTGGTGGAAAATTTTCATGAAGCTTGATTTGGAATGATTTAATGATGATTTTGAAACTTAGGGGTGATTTTGATTAAAGGGATGATAGAAAGAAATGTCATGTGGGCTTTAGGTTGATTTTAGGCCTTTTGAAATTATTTTGGATGGGCTTTTAAAGTGTCTTAAAAAAGGTGGGCTTTTAGGTTTTAAAACAAGTTAGTGGATGAATGTTTTGTAAAAGATTGTGCCAAATAAATGTTGGGTTTAGTTTATGGATGTGTCATGAGTAATTTGGAACATGTTTGGGGTGATTTTAAGTTGAATTGGGTTTAATTTTGGTCTTTTTGGTAATGGGGCCAAAGTGGATCAAATTGGGCTAACTTGGGTTAAAGTTGGGCCAATATTTGGTTTGATGTAAAATTAATGTTGAAAAATGTTTATGGGAGTATAACAAAGAGTTTTCAATTTTGGTTGGGCTTTGATTTTGGGATTTGGGCCAATTTGGGTTCATGATTGGTTTAGGACAAATTGGGGATTTTTTATTTGGGTTAGGCTTGGGTGGAGTTTGGTTTCAAATTTGGGGCAAATTATGTTAGTTTTTTGTTTGTGGGGATGTTAGGAAGGTTTTAGAAAAGATTTGGGGCTAATTGGAGTTGAGTTTGGTTGGTTTGGGCTAAGTTTAAGTCATGGGCCAAAATTGGGCTTTAAGCCTCAAATTGAAATTGGATCCACATGTTGTTCAAATTGGGCTTGGATTTGGTCTAAATTGATATTATGGATATTAAATTGAAGCTTAGGGTTGATTAGATCAAAATTGAGGTCAATTGGAGTGGTTTGGTTGGACATTGGGCTCTCTTAGGTTAAAAATAGGTCAAATTAGGGGTATTGGTAAAAGTGGGCTAAATGGACAAAATTGGCTTATGATGAAGTTTAATAAAATGAAATTGGGAATATTTGGGATTTTTTGGAATTTTTAGGAATTTTCTGAATTTTTGGAATTTTTGGGTTAAAAGAGTATTTTGGGTATTTGGAGGGTATTGGGAGGTATTTTGAAAATTTTGGTATATTTGACCAAGGATGATCAATTTGAGTGGTGGGAAATGTTTTTGAGTGATTTTGAGGAATATTGGGTAATTTAGGAAATTTCGCAAATTTTGAGCAATTTCAAGGGCATTTGGTAGGTTTGGTGGGTTTACGGTCCCGGGAGTCAAAAATTGAAATTTTGGAAAAATGAAGGTTGATCAAGTGTGAGCAAAATGGGACCACTTTGGTTGAGTTATGAAGCCATGTTAAGCTCACAAGAGCCATGAGAAGACTCATTTTAGACATTCACTATGTTGTTTCTAACCTTCTTAGTCAGGGGCCTAGGGGTTGAGGTCCATCCAAATGAATTACATACATGAGTCAGGGAATTAAATTGGGTAAGAATGATTTTAGGGTTGGAATGTGTGTGAGAGTGTAGTGTGTGTGCAAGTCAACACTCACCAGACCAGACCATCCAGGGTAGTCCTAAGGCCATAGAGTCCTGTAGGAAACTCATCTTTTAAACCTCCACATATTGATTTTAACCCTCCAAGTGGTTTAGGGGTTTACAATCAAACATGTGGGGTTTAAAGGGAGTTAAGAAGGGGTTAGAATTTCTAAGTGGTGGGTCCCATTTCTAGTCCTCTAGGATAGTCAAAGGGAAAACCTATGGCTAGATCTTAAGTACTAAGGAGAGAAGAAAAGACCTCACCAAAAATGAGGTCAACATCGCCCTCTCTCTTTATCTCTTTTTCTGTTTATCTATCTTTCGTTCTTTCTCTTTCGTGGTCTCACTCTCTCCCTCTCTCTTTCTACATCTCTCTCTCACACAAATACCATCCTTACCTCTATCTCCATTTTTCCCTCTTTCTGGCACTCTTTATGATTCTACTTCTATCTCACCCATTTTCTCACTTCTCTAAGATTAAAAAAGTGAGAGTTAGAGAGATGGAGAATGATATAAAAGTGCAAGAGAGAGAGGTGGAGAGGAAGATAGAGAAGAGAGAGAGGTAAGAGTCAGAGAAAAGAAAAAAATTGTGAGAAAGAAAGATAAGAGAGGTAGCTGAGAGATGGGCAAGAGCTAGAGGTGAAGGGCGAGAGAGAGTGTGATTTAAGAATAGAGAGAAAGAGGTAGAGAGTGAGAAAGAAGTGCAAGAAATAGAAGAGAGTGCAAGAGAGAGAAATAAAAAGAAAGAGAGAGTTGGAGAGCAAGTGAGAGGGATGAGATAAATAGGAGATGGTGGAGAGATATAGATAGAGAGTGCAAGCAAAAGAGTGTGTGTGAGAGAGAACCTTAAGCGATGCTAAGAGAATAAAGAAAGTGAGGCAATAGAGATGAAGATAATACAAAGATAGATAGAGATGCAGAGACAGTGAGAGTGAGATTAAGACAAAGATAGAAAGAACAACGAGAGAGACAAATATTAAAAGAGAGATAGAGAGAAACAAATTCAAAGGATAAAAGAGAGGGAACGAGGGAGAAGAGTAGAGATATGGGAAGAAAAAGTAAGATAAAGAAGAGAGAGTGAGAGAAGATAATAGATATTAAAAGATAGAGAGTGAGTGATATAGAGAGGAAGAGAGAGGGAGAGAAAATCATAAAAAGATAAAGTTGGAGAGAGAGGGAGTGTTAGAAAAGAGAGGGAGAGAGGATGTTATAGTAGTGGAAAGAGCGAGTGAGAGAGGGAGAAAGATAGAAAGCTATGTAGAGCGTAAGAGATGGAAGAGAGTTATGGAGAGAGAGATAAATTGAGAGAGAAGAGAAAATCAGAGAGATAGGGCAAGCGAGAGAGATAGAGAGAAAGTGAGAGAAAGGAAGAGAGAGTGTTTATGAGATTGAGGAAGAAAGAGAGAAAGAGGGAAAGGGAGGGAAATAGAGGGAGAGAGAAATGGAGATAGAGCTAGGGATAATGTAAGAGAGAGTAATATAAAGATAGATAGAGAGAGATATATGAGATAGAAGAAGAGGGGGGGAGTGAGAAACCGAAGAGAGAGAGTTAAAGAGAGGGATGGTGAGAGAAGACATATGGAAATAGAGAGCATTGTAATAAAGAGAGAAAGATAGAAAAGAGGGTGGAAGAGTGAGCGTTGAAAAATAAAAGAGAGAGAAAGATAAGTGATAGTAAGAGAGAAGAGGGAGAGAGCGTGAGAGAGGGAAAGATAGACAAGGAGAAAGAAGTGAAAATTTTGAGAGGGAGGGAGGTAGTGAGAGAGAAGGAGAGATGGGGAGAGAGAAAAAGAAGATAAAGTGAGAGAAGGAGAGAAAGAGGGAAGAGAGTGATGGATGGAGGGAGAGAGGCCACGAGGGAGGAAGGAAGGGAGAGATGGATGAAGATAAAGAAAAAATGACAGTGATGAGGGAGTAAGAGAAGAGAGGGAGTGAGAGAAGTAAGAGATGAAAAAGATAGAAGAGAGAGCAAGAGATGAGAGAGAGAGAGATCAGAGAGAGTGAATGGAAGTGTTGGACCAAGAAGGGGAGTGATAAAAGAGAGACGTTTTGACTGGGAGAGATGGAGAGATAAGTAGAGCAAAACATAGAGTTAGAGAGGAAGAGAGATAGAAAAAGAATAGATAAGTGTGGCAAGAAGGAGGGAGAGAGAGAAAATAGAGGAAGGGAGAGATAAAATATGGAGCACTAGAGATAAAGATAGAGATCTTAGAGTGTATGAGAGAAAGGGAGAGAGAAAGAGAAAGAAGGGAAAAGCAGAGAAGAGAGAGATGAGAGCGAGAGAGGAGCATGAGAGATGGAGAGAGAGAAAGGAAAGGGAGAGAGAGAAGGGAGGGAGAGAGTGGAGGAGAGAGGGAGGCAGATAGAGATTGAGAGTAATAGAGAGAGAATAAAGGAGGGAGGGAGTAATAATAAGAGAGAAAGAGAACAAGAAAGATGTAGAGAGAGAAAAAATAAGTGGAAAGAGAGAGGGGAGTGAGAGGATGAATAACAAAATAAAGCACTAGGGAAAATGTGAGACTGAAAGAGAGAGAAAATGAGAGAAATAAAAGAGAAAGAGAAGTGAGAGTGAAAGATAGAGGGGTGGGGATATTCAGAGAGGGAGCAAGAGAAGTAGAGAGAGGAGAGAGAGTGAGAGAGAGTGAAGAAGGGAGAGTGAGTGAGAGAGCAAGAGAGGAAGAGAGAGAAAAAAGGAGAGAGACAGAGAGAGAAGATGAATATAGCGAAAAAGAAAGAGGGATAAAAGGAGGGTGGGGACGATATAGCGAGAAAGAAAGAGAGATATAGATAGTATGTTAGGGATTGGGGAGAAAGGGAGGGATAGAGGAAGGGTGAAATGGAGATAGAGATAAAAACTTTGTTAGAGAGAGTGAAATGGTTAATTTGAGAGATCGAGAACATAAAATGATAAGGAGGAAAGAGAGCAAGAGAGAAGAGGGAGTGAGAGAGAGAAAGTGAGAAAGAGAGAGAGAAATAACTAGAGAAGAAAGAGAGAGAAATAGAGGGAGGGATAGAGAGTGCGACATAAAGAGGAGACAGTATGGGAGAGTGTCAGAGTGTGTAAAGAGGGAGGAGGAGAGAGGGAGAAGAGGAGGCATAAAGGAGAGCAGATAGAGAAGAGAAAGAAAGAAAGAAAGAAGTGGTAAGAGAGTGGGGAGAGAGAGATGGAGGGCATGAGAGAATGGAAGGGAGAGAGAGAGAAACTAAAAGAAGAAATGATAGAGTGATGAAGGAGTGAACGAAGGTGAGATGAGAAAGAGAAGGAAGAGCAAGAGGTACAAGAGAGAGAGATCAGAGTGCATATGAAGAAAGAACATGTGAAGAGAGCATGCAAAAAGAGAGCATGTGAAAAGAGAGTTGAAGGAAGAGGCAAAGAGGGAGTGATATAACATAAAGCTGTTGTGTGTGAGAGAGAAAGAGAAAATATAGTGAAACATAGTGCAAGAGAGGAAGGGAGATAGAGAAAGAGAGAGATAAAAGTAAAAAAGAGGGAGAGAGACAATATAAAGGGAGGGACGAAGTGAATGAAAAAAAAGAGAGCATGAGGGATAGAGACAGAGTGTATGAGAGCAAGAAAGAGATGGAGGGTGGGAGGTGTGAGAGAAAAGTGAGAGTAAAAGGAAGTGTGAGAGACCAAGAGAAAGATAAAGAGATATACGGGGAGAAGGTGAGATTGAGAGAGATGGAGAGAGGGAGATAGAAATATTTATAGAGAGGGAGGGAAGAGATGGAATAAGGGCATCGAGTGAGGTGTGAGAGTATGAAAGAGGGAGAAAGAGATATAGAGAGAGGTAGACATTTCTAAGAGGATAGAGAGTTTGATAGAGAGATCAGGAAAGAGAGAGGAAGGGATAAATAACAGGGGAGAGTGTGAGAGAGAGCAGGAGAGAGAAGAGAGACATAGTAAGGGAGAAAGAGAAAAAGAGAGATGGGAGCGAGTGAGGCAAGTGACAGTTGGAAAACGAGGGAGGGATGAGGGGGAGATGGGCTAAAAGAAGAGAAAAATAAACAAATAGAGAGAATGTGAGAGTGAGAGAGAGAGTGAAAAATAGAGTGATAAAAAAGCAAAAGAAGAGAGTAAGAGATAATGTTTGTTGGGGAGATTAAGAGAGAGCATGAGTGTAGTGAGAGGAAAGAGAGAGTCAAAAAAGAGAAAGTGAGAGTGCATGAAGGAGAAACAGTGAGTAAGAGAGTAAAAGAGGGAGGGAAGAAGGGGGAGAGAGACAAAGAGAGAGGAGAAAGGGAGCGAGAGAGGGAAATGAAAGAGAGAAAGAGAGAGATAGAGATAGTGAAGTAGGGATGGGAAAGAAAAAGCAAGAAAGTTAGGGTGAGAGATAAAGAGAGAGGGAAGGTAGGAGTGAGAGAGAGATATTGTGAGGGAGGGAGGCTAGAGAAAGGGAGAGAGAAAGAGAGAAGAGTGAGCATTTGAGTGGGAGGGATAAAGAGAAAATGAGAGTGAAACACAGATCAAGAGAGGAAAAGGGATACAAAAATGGAGAAATAAAGAATGCCAATAGGGAGGGGTAAAGAAAAGAGAGGGAGGGAGTGAGGGAGGGAGGGAGGGGGGAGGGATGGAGGGCAGGGAGGCAGAGGGAGGTAAAAAAATATAGTATGAGAGATAAAGATATGTGTGAGCAAGAAAGAAAGGGAGGGTGGGAGAGGGTGCGAGAGAAAACAATAGAAAAAAGAAAGTGTGAGGGAGTTAGGCAAGTGAGAGGTAGAGAGAAGCACAAGGGAGAAGAGAGACTGAAAGAGGGTAGATAGTGCGGGAGAGAGGGTGAGTTGTGTAGAGAGAGGGAGGGTAGAAAGTATGAGAGAGAGATAAAGATATGTAGATAAAGGGTGAGATAAAGAGTAAAAGGTGGTAGATAGTGGTTGAGCGAGTGATAGAGAGATAAGATGGGAGAAAGAGGATAGAGAGTATGATAGAGAGATAGAGAGAGGAGGATGAAGAACAACTGAATGAGTGAGAACAAGCAAGAGAGAAGTGCGGCAGTGAGATAGAAGGAGAGAAAAAGAGAGAGAGAGAGAGAGAGAGAGAGAGAGAAGAGAGAGTGAGGGAAGACTGAGAGAGTGCGAGAGTGGGAGGAAGGAGAGGAGAGGGAGGTTGCGATGGTGTTAGATAAAGGGAGGTGGCGAGATAGACTGTTAGAGAGAAAGGGAAAGAGAGGGAGATAGAGAGTGAGAGAGAGGTAAAAAGAGTAATGGAGGTAGAGAGTAAGAGTAAGAGAGATATAGAGAGAGATAGAAAGAGAGAGAGAGTAAGAGAGAGAGGGAGGGAGAGAGGGTGTGAGAGGCAAGAAGAGTGCAATAATGTGTTAAAAAGAATGAGAGAGAGAGAGAGAGGAAGGTAGAGTGACTGATAGAGAGATGTGTGGAGATTAAGATAAAGGGAGAGGGAGAGGGGGAGAGAGAGTGAGGGTGAAGAGCAAGAGAGATTTGAGAAAGCAAGAGAGGGAGGGAGAGTGAGTGGGAGCAAAAGAGGGGAAGAGAAAGAAAAAAGGGAAAAAATAGAGGAAGAAAGAGGATAGAGAGAGCAGAGGGAGGCAAGGAGGCAAGAAAAGAGATGATGTCAAAATGTGGGAGGTAGAATAGAGAAGTAAGGAGCAGGAGAGAGTGAGAGAGAAAGAGGAAGGGAAGGTACTGTGAGAGTGAATGAGATACTAAAAGGGAGGGTGGGAAAGAGAGGAAGGAGAAAGTGAAAGAGAGTGATTAAGAGGGTGAGAGAGAGAGGCCGATTGAGTGAATAAGAGACAACTAAGAGTAAGATAGTGTGTGTGTGTGTGAGTGAGAGAGACAGAGAAAGGGTTAGAGTGAGAGGGAGTTAAAAGGGTAAAAGAAAGAATTTGATAGTGATAGGGAGAGAGAGAGGGTAAAACGAACTAGATAATGAGTATAAAATAAGAGATATAAGCAAAGAGTAGGAGAGAAGGGAGAGTAGATGAGTCATAAAGTGAGAGAGAAAAATAAGTAGATAGAAAGAGTGATGGAGATGGAGAGGAAGAGGGTAAAAATGAGAATGAAAGGGAGTGCAAGAGAGATACTAAGAGCGAAAGAAAGAGAGTGATCGAGAAGGGCAGTGAGATAGAGAAAATTGAGTAAGAGAGATAAAATGTGAAAAAAGAAAGAAAGAGAGAAGAAAAGTGAGAGAGATAAAGCAAAAGAAAGAAAAAGAAAGAGGGAAGTGAGAGATAAATAGAGGCAAAGAGAGGGAAAGAGAGTGTGTGACGAATTATGGGAGGGAAAGAGAATGAGGGAGGGAGTAAGAAGGAGAAAGAATTTGAAATAAAGGTAGAAATTATGTGATAGGGTGAGACGAGAGAGTTTTTGTGAGAGAGCGACACAAGAAGATAGAGAGGGAAAAAAAGTGAGGATGAAGGTGACAGAGTAAGAGAGGGGGGAACGAAAGGAAGGGGGGAGTGCGAGGGAGAGAGATAATTGAAGTGATCAAGAGAGAGGGGAGAAAGTAAGAGAGTGATAGAGATAAAGAGGGAGAGAAAATAAGAAATAGAAAAAGTGGCAGAGAAAAGGAGGGAGAGAGCCAAAAACACAAAAAGAGGGATAAAGAGAGAGAAATTTCGATAAATAGTGAGAGTGGGTAAATAGTGAGAGTGGGTGAGGGCAAGGGAGAGGATGCGTTATAGTGAGAGTGAGATAGAGGCAAGAGAGTGGGTGCAAGTGAGAGAAAAAAAAGAGTGCAAGAATGAGTGGAAGAGATAGGAAAGGGAGAGAGATAATGTGTCAGAGAGAAAGATAATGTGATAAAAGGAGAGAAATAGAGGAAAGAGCGGGAGAACTTTCAGAATGAGAGATGAGTCAGAGGGTGTTGAAGAGTGAGGCAAAGAGAGTGTGTAAAAGATGAAGAGGGAGGGAGAAAGGGTGAGAACTATAGGGCGAAAGGGAGAGAGAGCAAGAGAGGGGAGAGGGAGAAAGAGAGAGAGAAAGAGAGATAAAAGTGATGGAGAGAAAAAGTAAGTGAGGAAGAGATAAGAGTAAGAGAGATAAGGGAGTGAGACAAGGGAGGTGAGAGATAGAGTTTATATAAGACATAGAATGATAGAGTGATAATATGAGAGAAGAAGAATTGGAAACTGAGAGAAGAGGTGAGATAGGATAGAACAAATAAAGAATAAGAGAGAGAGAGAGAGTGAGTGATAAAAGAATGAAGAGCTTGGAAGAGAGAAGATGTAGAGTTTGAGAGATAATAAGCATGAGAAGGGAAGAGAGAAGGAATGAGAGAGTAAGAGGAGATTAAAGAAGCATTACAAGGGTTAAATAGAGAAGAGAGAAGTACAAGAGAGAGACTGAGATGGAAAGATAAATAGAGAAGAGAGTTAGATTGAGAGAGAAAGAGAGAGAGAGAGGGAGAGGGAACGGAGAGAGCTCTATCTCTCTCTTGTTCCTCTTTCTCCCTCTTTATCTCTTCCTCTCTCTATTTTTCAAACACTCTTTTATTCTTTATCCTTCTCACTTATACTTGATTTCTTGCTCTATCTCCACTCGTTTCTTGCACTCTCTATAAATTTATCTTTCTCTCTTTCTCCCTTTTTTCTCTATCTTTTCCTATTTCTTCCTTTCTCTCCTTTTCTCTTTATTTATCTTTATCTACAACTC
Source organism: Papilionanthe hookeriana x Papilionanthe teres (assembly GCA_022702705.1). NCBI lineage: Eukaryota > Viridiplantae > Streptophyta > Magnoliopsida > Asparagales > Orchidaceae > Papilionanthe > Papilionanthe hookeriana x Papilionanthe teres. Next base: position 146,685,066 of record CM040426.1, read on the forward strand.
TATAAGTCTCTCTCTTTGTCTCTCCTTCTCCCTTTTTCTCTCGCTTGCTCCTCTCACCCTCTCTTATTATACCTCACTTCTATAAGTCTCTATTTCTTATTATATCTCTTATTTTACCTTTCTCTCTCTATCTCTCTCTAACTCATTCTTTTTTTTTTTCTTCCACTCTCTCTACCCACCTCTCCCTCTAGCTCTCTCTTTGTCTACCCTCCCACTCCCTCTATCTCTCTCTCCCCTTCTATCTTTCTCCATCTTATGATCTCTCACCCTTTAACTTTATTACTCCCTCTCTCTCTCAGCCTATCTTGCTACCAATTACTTCACTCTCTCACTCTCTCACTCTTCTCTCCCTTTCTCACACTCTCGTTTGTTACCTCCCTTACTCTCTTCTCTATACCTCTCTTTACTTTTTTTAGCTCTACCTAGCTCTCTTCCTCTCTCCTCTTTGCTCTTTCTCCCCTCTTTCTCACATTAGCTCTCCCTTCCACCTCTATCTCTCTCTCGCTTGTTAACTACCTCCCACTTTATTACCATCTCAATCTCACATTCTTACACATTTCTCTCTCGATTCTATCCTATCATCTCTCACTCTCTATTTTATTTGGTTACTCACACTCTAAATGTCCCTTTCTTTCTCTTTCTCTCTCCATTTCCTTTCCTTATCACTCTTTATCACTTTCTTTTTTTCTCTCTCACTCCCTCCCTCTCTCCCCCTCTATAACTTGCTCTCACTCTCTTTTCTCTCTCTCGCTCCCCCTTGCTTACTCAAATTATTTTATCTCTCACACTCTCTCACTTGTTTTCTCCCTCTTTCAATCCCCTCCTCTTTATTTACTCTCTACCCTCTCTGTCCCTTTTTATCTCTCTCTCACTGTTAACCTTTTCCCTACTTTCTCTCCATTTCTCCCACTTTTCATCTCTCTTCATTTATCTCCCTCTTTCAGTCTCTCTCCCTCTTTCAATCTATCTCTTGCTCCCTCACCTGCTCCATCTCCCTCACTCTTCCCTCTTACTTTCTCTTCTCTCTCGCTCTCCCTTTCACCCTCCTGTCCGCGAATTTTAGATTTTAAATTTAATTTAAATATATATATAATTTTATTGGAAAAGTAACAATTGATTTTTGGAAATAATTTTAAGTTTGAAAATTTTAAGATATGAAATCAAACCGATCTCACATCCCAAATTGTTTATATAAACGAGCACCGCATCTCTAACTGTGTATCTATCCCGAGGAATAGACACACTGCCTGACGATGGGGCTCGATTAAATAAACTAGAAGATTTGTGACATTCGTTTGGTCTGCGAACCAACTTTATAAGCTGACAAGTTCCCCTGATTAATATAAAGGAATTAAACATGGTTTCTATTACCTGGGTTCTTAAAGTTCCCTATAAGGGCAAGCCCATATAGTTAATTATATCTTAAATGATGGGAATCATTTAAGAAAACTCTCAATAATGATCAGTGGTTTTGCTCTCAAGAATTTTAAAGTTTAAGGTTTCAAAGGATTGAATTTTGGAATTTCAAAAGGGATTAGCTGAAATTTGGAACAATTTATTTCAGGAGTCCAAAGGAAGAGAAGTAGAGGATGTCACAGACCCAAAATGAACTTCGGTGAATTCCCGACTATCCTATTGTTTGGCTTCAATTTGAGAGAATTATTTAATGTTTCAATCCTACCAATTTTATTTAATTAGGGCTTATATTTATATGACATAATCACACAAATAGCCTCGAAGATATGAGGGTTTATGTCGTACCAAACGACTACGTTGGAGTCCTAAGAACGGTTAGGGCTTAATTTTCATAACATAATTATGCAAATGCTTATCAAAAAGCTGAGGATTTATGTTGCACTAGGCAGACTACCTCAAAATCCTATAATTTAGTTATTTATTTCAATGAAAAGGTTTTGTTGATGTAGATCCAAATTTTGCTGATGAAGATGGTCGTGCTGCCCACTATGCTCCAAGCTCCTTATTGTTGCAGAAGGTTTAGTTTTAGAAGGTGAAAATCAGGAGATGAGAGAAGTGGTTTAGAAAAGTCTTAATGTTCAGATGTCTTAATGTTTTAATTAAAACAAATCTTAAAGTTGTTTATGCAGGACCGATTAAGATCTCACGGTTTCGTCATCCCTGCACCGCTATTTTCATCGGATTCACTTAGTCCAAATGAATTTTCTAAACTCAACTGAATGAGTTCTACACTTTCATTTAGACCATGGGAAATCTCGTTAACAACACGTGGGTTACATCATCCGAGGGATTCTCGCTCATCCAATGAGACGTTTTAATTTAATTGTAGTTCTAGTTTTGTTGTTTTGTTTGTGCTTAAATTTTGAGTTGTTTTATATTTTTTTGAATGTTGTGGCGTTGAATTTTATCTTATATTAATTTTTAATTTGGTTTTCGGTTTCATTTTTGTGGCTATCCTAAAGGTTTCAGGTTTCATGCAGGGTGACATTCTTGCTTAACATGCAAATTTTATAATAAAGAAAGTACGGCGTAAGTAAATAAATTGCAATAAAATAAAAGCGTACGTGGCGGGTCTTCTCGTCGTCCCAAGCTGCACTTAAAACACACATGAGGGCATTCAAATATTTGCAAGAAATACCTAAGTAAAGCTAAAGGAAGGTTTTGGTTGTCTACCAAGATCCTAATCCTATTGCTAGTCAATTCCTATGACATCTAGGTTCTTGTGTTTTGTTAAGGATGATTTTCTTCACCAAAGAACAATTAAGTTCAATTGTTCTTCAAAAACACTCCATCGTATTGAGAAAGTGTTTAGGATGAGCCCTGAACATCTTTTCAATACTTCTGAGATTATATTCAGTCCAAATGAATTTCATTGTATAAGTGAATTGGTCATCCAAGAGTTTAGTTAAGTTTTGTTTCTTGCTCAGTGAACTTGGACATTGGATTGTCCGATGAGTGAAGTGAAATTTCACTTGATGCTTTATTTAAGAGTTATAATAATGAAAGTCTTTAGGGGCAAATTAATTTGTTAAAGAATTTAACCGTTTTGATTAAGGTTTAATTGATGATTTAAGACAATCCAATTTAATAGTAAGGTTTTAGATTGATTCTTAAATATTTTTAAAATCACATAAGTTGAAAGAGGTGTTTAAATTATTTAATTCCATTGAGTTTTAATAATTCAAATTTGTTTTAAACATTTTAAATTGATCTTAATCGCAACTTGTTTTGAGATTAACTTTTAACATTTCAAATTTGTTTTAGGTTAAGTTTTAAGTGATTTCAAATTAGCTTTAATGTTTTTGGTTAACCTTAATTTAATCATTAAATCATTCAATATTTTAAACTTTAATTTAATTAAGGATTATTAATTTCAATTATCATTTTATTTTAGAGTTAATTAAGAGTTTGAATATTATTAATACATTTAGGGACTTTAAATTAAAGAATTCACATCTTCCTAAGTCATATCCCTAATTTTAATAATCCAAAATTTTAATTTTTCTTCCAAAATTTAAATGATTTAATTAATCAAAGTTTCATTTTTTTATGTTGTAGGTTATTAAATGGGTTTCTATCTCTTAATTCTCTAAGTTTCAATCATCCAAGAGAAAATTAAGATCAGATATTTTACCCTCCCTTTGATTAGGCTTAAAGTATTAATTAAGGTTAAAATCCTTAATTACTTTTATGCCCCTTTTAAGCATATTCACATCATAACTCATTATATTGAGCTCAAATGAACTTGAAATTTTTATTTCACTTTACTCACATGTCAATTAAGACATTAGAGAAGAAATTGTGATTTTTCCATTTTTAATTTCATTTATATAATCATCTTAATGAAAAATAAGGGTTTTCAATGAAAATTCAACAAGATGACCAAAGTAAGGTTTCTGTCTTTAGAAACATTATGGGATGTTCCTACTGACCAGAGGATCACTTGAAACAATTTAGGTGATTTTTTAAATTTTATTTTGTTTATTACAATAATTTCAAGTTTTAGGGTATTAATTAATTATAAAATAAAATTAAAGTTGAAAATTGAGTTTTATATTTTTCTTAAATCTCTCTAGCCTCAAGGAATTCAGAGAAACAAATTTTATAATTTTCTGATTTTTCTTTGATTTATTGGAATTATTTTAGTGGGAGGTTAAGGAAATTCATTTTTAAATATTAAAAATTATCCTAGGCCTTTAAAAATTCATATTTTTACTTAAAGACTTTGGAAAAATATTTTGGTGGTTCCAAAGTGATTAGGAGATCAAATGTGATGTTTTAGTGAATTTTTATATTTTTATGAATTTTTATAATTTTTATAATTTTTAATTAATAAATATTTAAAAATGATTAAAAATCAAATTTTTTTGAAAAATGCAATTTTATTTTTCTTGGACTCCTCTGATCATAGAGAACTCTCAAATTTAACTTGGTGAAACTTTAAAATGTATTTTTGGTTTTATGAATTTTTTAATTTTCAAAATAGCTGTCACTTAATTAATTCATTTAATAGGGTAAACTAATTCAAATTGACTTGAAATTTTTATGTGAGGTTCTCTGTATCCTAAGTGACACTGGAGAATTGAATTAAAGTAATTTTAATGTGTGGTTACTCCAAATTAATTAAAGTTCATTTTATGTGTTTAGGCTAATTAAGGTTATTTTTAAAGAATTAAATCAAACCATAATTTTCCTTGGGTCTTCTAGTCCAGAGATACTTCCTATAAATTTTCAAGATTTTATTAACCAACATGCTAATTATTGGAATTAAAATAACAAAATAGACACATAAACTTGAAAAATAGATAACTTTCTACAGAGATAGCCTGTGGCCATGGAAAATTAAGAGAATGTTTCCAAGATCAGAGGCTACAATAGCCCTATGGCTCTTGCCATGGTGAATTGTATGCATGAATGGAGAATTAAAATATTCAAAACACTATTAAATTAATTAAAAATAAAATACTTAACAAAATAACTTAATTCTTTTACCACATTAATCTCCTCTATTCACTGAGCAAGAGGGTATTTTTCTTTTATTTTTACATTTTTTCTATGCAAAGTTATGCATTTTTAAAGTTTCCTGAATTAATTATATTGAAAAAACCCTATTTTTCTACTAATCCAGCACGGCGCCGAGTTATCCTAGTCAGCTCCGAAGCCACACGCGTCGCTCTGCCATTTGACACCGCCATCTGACTGGGATGCCATGTGGCCTACTGTTCAGCTCTGTCTCCTCGTCTGGTTTGATCTCCACCGTTCATCCAATACACGCGCGAATGGTTGACATCTGTTCATCGTCCTAGTCGTTCTAACCCGAGAACTGTCCATCTTCTAACCCTAAGATCTCACTCGATACTCAACCAAATTACATGATCTTCGGCTCCATAAACTCGTCTCAACAAGACGAACACATCTATATGGCTATGATGCTTTGAAATTAACTCAAACAAAATAGAGAATCGAAATAAGCTCTCGGGAAGGAGGAATTCAATACCTTGACTTTGAGAAGTGAAGCTTCAATCAAAGGGACTTGGCACATTCTTTGGAGTTCAGGGAAGCTAGGGATGAAGCCTGGAGCAGTGGTGAAATACCTAGGTATGATTTCCACGAAACCCAATTTGAATCTTTGGTCTCCAGCACAAATGGGTGGCCTGGTGAGGGGGCTTCCACTGGGGAACTTCTTTTCTTGGTCTGGCGATGGTGTAGGGTCGATCAATTTGGGGTTTTGCTCATTGTGGTGAAGTGTCCTATTTTTGGGCTTAAGATTGAGATCAAAAATTGAACTCACAGAGGTGATTTTAGGACTGGATTTCAGTGGGGATCAACTGCTCTAGGTTGTGTGAAGAGTTTGGGATCAATTTAGCAGAGTTTGGTTAAGGTACAGTGCATCAACCCTTTTGGCCATGGTGATGTTGGTGTTTAAATAGCCATGGTTAGAGGGCTTCCGAGGATCATTGAGGGCTAGGATCAGCTTCTCAGGAGAGGAGAAGAAGTGCTCCAGTGACCATTGGCCATGGGACAACTCAGCAAGGGAGTTTTGAATTTTTTTGAATTCAAATAAGGTTCTCGGCCTGGTGTTTTCTGGTGACTCTGGTAATGGTCCGGCCAGGGTCGAGTCTCCATCTGACTCAGTGTGTCCAGGGATTGGGTTTTGTGTAATCAATGAAGGTAGGCCATGTGTAAAGAGCTTGATCAAAATGGAACGAGGGAGGCTGTATTTTGAGCTTGGTTTGGTCAATCCATGGAAATGGGCTTAGTGCACCTCCCCAAGTCCTAATTTTGGGCTGAGGGAAACCAGTTGGGTAGCTTGATTAGTGGGGTGAAGTCACAATCCAAGTACAATTAGGCTTAAGTAATGTTTAGGAGAGTCATGAAAAGGCTTAATCACCCTTAAGGGAATCATTAAAGGGCTCCCTCCATTTGCCACTTCGGGTATGGTGAGGTGGAAAGATCCCCCATGGATATCATGTGACTTGTGCATGGCTCCTTGGCTCACCTTTCCCTTGAAAAAGTTGGCTCACTTGCATGAGAAAGGATTTTGGGATTTTTTTGATATCTTAATAAAAATTTGGATGAACCTTGATTTGGAATGATTTAATGATGACTTTAAAACTTAGGGAAGATTTTAATTGATTGTATTATGAAAAGGAATGTCATATGGGCCTTGGATTGAAAATTTGGGCTTTTTAAATTTGGTGGAGATGGGCTTTAAAAATGTTTTAAGGAGATGGGCTTTTAGGTTTTAAAATAAACTTTTGGATAAAAAATTAGTAAAAGGTTATGCCAAATAAATGTGAAAAAATATTTAAGGAGGTGTGAAAAAGAGTTTTCAATTTTAGTTGGGTCTTGATTTTGGGCTTTGGGCTTGTTTGTGTTCATGGTTGGTTTAGGCTAATTTGGGGGTTTTGGTTTGAGTTAGGCTTGGGTGACATTTGAGTCCAAATATTGGATAAACTAATGCAGAGTTTTGTTTATGGGGATGTTAGGAAGATTTCAAAACAAATTTAGGGAAAATTGGGTAACATTTGGGTTCGATTTGGGATGGATTAGGTTAGTTGGTCACTTTGGGCCTTAAGGGTGGGTAGTAGTTGAAAAAAATGCTGTGGATAATATTTTAGAATTTTTGGGATTTTTTGAGAATTTTTTGAATTTTTGGAATTTTAGGCTTTTTAGGGTACAAGGAGGGTACATGAAGGGTATTGGGGGCTATTTTTGAAAATTTTGGCATATTTGGTCATGGATGATCAATTTGAGTGGTGAGGAATGTTTAGGATATATTTTCATGAATTTTGGGTGGTTTAGGCAATTTTGAAAATTTCAAGGGTATTTGGTAGGTTTGGTGAGTTTAGGGCCCCGGGGGTCAAAAATTGAAATTTTGAAAAAAAGAAGGTTGATTAAATGTGGGTAAAATGAAACCATTTTGGTTGAGCCATGAAGTCTTGTTAAGCTCATAAGAGCCATGAGAGGACTCATTTTAGGCACTCAATATGTTGTTCCTAACCCTCTTAGCCAGGAGCTTAGGGGTTAAGGTCCATCCATATGACTTTCCTACATGAGTTAGGAAGCCAAGTTCAGTAAGAGTGGCCTTAGGGTTTGGAATGTGTGTAGGAGTGTGGTGTGTGCATGCCAAACCTCACCAAGACCAGGCCACCCAGAGTTATCCTAAGGCTTGAACATCATATAGGAATTCTTTCTTAAACCTCCACATTTAACTTTTAACCTTCCAAGGAGACTTGGAGGTTTATGATCATCTGTGGGGTTCAAGAAGAGTTAAGAGATGTTTGAATTTCTAAGTGGTGGGTTCCATCTCTAGTATTCTTGGATAGTCTAGGAGATGTTCTATGTCTAGATCCTAAGCACTAAGAGAAAAGAAAAGACCTCACCAAAAATGAGGTCAACAAATGAACCCCCTATAGGTGTGATGTGCTAACCAAGAACACCGCGTGTATTGGCGTTGACCGAAGGGATCAACTGAACCAACAAAGACGTAAAAAACCAACTCTCTCAGAATAAACTGAGAGCGCGAAGAAAGTTACTGCTGGGGAGTATCTGGTAAATCTCCAAGACTGAAGATTACAGAACTCTCGCTGGAGAAAAAGGAGGTGAATTTCAAATCACAAGATTTCAAGAGATCGGATTTTAAATTTGTTTCATCGCCATTTTCTTTTCAAGTTTTAATTTTGAGTTTGAATTTTCGATTTGAGTTTCAATTTTGGTTGAAATTTGACTTAAGATTGATTTTGAGGTGGATTTCACAGAAGTTCTGAACTTAAAATGAGAATTGGAACCTAGGTTCCAATCTCGGGATTGCAAAGAGAACTAGAATTTAAGTACCAGCCTTGAAGAGAGAATCGGAATTTATGTACCAATCGAGAAGGATGAGGATCAGAATTTAAGTACTGATCTCGAAATGAGAACTGGAAGTTAGGTACCAGCCTTGAAAGAGAGTTGGAAGTTAGGTACCGAACTTGAAAAGGGTGAGAACTGGAAGTTAAGTACTAGCCTCGAAAGAGAGTCGGATGATAGGTACCGACCTCAAAAAGGGTGAGAACTGGAAGTTAGGTACCAGTCTCGGAAGAGAGTTGGAAGTTAGGTACCGACCTCGAAAAGGGTGAGAACTGGAAGTTAGGTACCAGTCTTGGAATAATGTCGGAAGTTTGGTACCGACCTTGAAAAGGGTGAGAACTGGAAGTTTGGTACCAGTCTCGGAAGAGAGTCGGAAGTTAGGTATCGACCTCGAAAAGGGTGAGAACTGGAAGTTAGGTACCAATCTCGGAAGAGAGTCGGAAGTTAGGTACCGACCTCGGAATTTCAGGAGTGCGGAAAAATTTCTCGGAAGAATGTGAATTTAGCGTACATCGAGATTAGGATGCCTTGTCGGTCTTATACCCAAGTCGAAGGATTCGAATGCAAAAAAGTTTCATGGAAGAGTGCGAGATTAGTGGACACCAAGATTAGGATGCCTTGTCGGCCTTATACCCAAGCCAGAGGATTAGAATGCAAAAAATTTTCTCGGAAGAGTGCGAGATTAATGGACACGGAGATTAGGATGCCTTGTCGGCCTTTTACCCAAGTCGGAGGATTAGAATACAAAGAAGTTTCTCGGAAGGATGCAAGATTAGCGGACATTCAAAGAAGAGAATCGAACTTTGAGTATCAATCTCAAAATGAGAAATGGAAGTTAGGTACCAGTCTCAAAAGGATGGGAACTGGAAGTTAAGTACCAATCCTAAAAGTTAGTATTTGATTTGGGTTTCAAAGATTCTGTGGAAAATTTAGTTTAGCGAAAGATTGGAATGAGACATGAAAGTGTTTCACATTTCGAGAAAGTTGATCAAAGTTTGATTGTTTGGCGAAGGATATGAATCCATGCCATCAGAACTGAATTGAAAATTTCGTGATTCTATGTCAGTAGACTCAGTAAACCTTCTCAAAAAGAGGAAAGAGATCTCGGGGATTTGAAAAGGTTTCGAGAACAGCCTGAGGCTGGGGATTTCAAATTCGTGATTTTATTTTCATTGTTTTTTTATTTTTTAGTGATTTGATTTTATTTTTGTGTTCAATTAGAGTTTGCGTTAATTTCGAGTTCGTTTTGACATGTGGATTCTTTTCTTTTCTTTTAGTTCTTTGTTCGAAGTTCATTTAACTTATGGTGTTTCCCAGTCAATTTGCACAAAAGTGGTGAAGGCAAAACACGATATGGTCGTTTCCATTTCAATTTGTTGAAAATACATCATATAACTTGATCCAAAACATGATGATATTTTCCTTGAAATTTTAATATCTCATACAATCCACATAAATCCAAAAACGGATTGTGTATGATTCTTGCAAGTTTCTTCCAAAAGCCTCTATCGAAATCCATGTCTGAATAAAGAGATACATGGACAATAACATCACCTTTCAAGCCATCCTTGGCAGGACATGTCGTTCGGATGTGCATAGGAGGTGTGCTATCTCCCATGTTGCTCACAGCTCATAGGGTTGGAGGCTCTCTAATTCTGGATCTGGTTGAAAGTGGAAAGGCATTTTTCTTTCGTCCATCATCCTAAAAGTGACAGAGATTCGTCGAAAAGGCACCCCTGGAATGCAGTGTTTTGCTATGTCCGCTCCATTTCCTTTTTGCACCAAAATGAAACCTACCGGTAGAGGTATCTCCACCGGCCCTCAGAATTCTCTGGGGCCTGCTATCCAGAGGTCAAATCCGAATATGATGTTACATTGGTTGACAAAAGACACCATGCAGAAAGGTCTGATGAAGTCGTGATGATCTATGTTTGGCGGTACGCAGTCGCCCTCCTTGTATATATTAATAATGCAGCTGTTGGGTATGCTATTTGCAGGCAATACCCTCCATGCCACCATCCTTTTTACCATCCTCTTGATAATTCTTAGCATCGGATCCACCTCACTATGACAGAGTATCCTTGGTGGATTTCCCTTTATGTCCTTGAAGAAGTTGTAGCAACATCTGCACTGGATTGTAACTCTTCCTTTTACTTTCATCCATCTTCGAGGTTCTGAGTAAGTCTTCTCTCTCAAATGACCAGCTCGACCCATTTTCTGAAGTTCGATGATGCAGTCCACAATTTACTGCTGCTCGTAATCTGAGAACACATCCGTATGCAGCTCAAGGCCCTCCAGGATATTGATCCTCTTGCCTCGAATTCTTTCAAAATATTCAAAAGTTTTCTTTTCAACTTTCTGCAATCGCTCCAGCTTGTATTCTGAGATTATCTACAATTAGCGATGTCTGGTAACATACTGTTGGATGTATGGTTCAAACCCAGCACATTCTCCTACATGTCTTGGCTCCTTGGGGATAATCTCTTTAAGGACATCCTCTGGGGTTGCTTTCGCAACAAGACTGTTCAAAGATGGTGCATCTGTCTGGCATCATGGCATTGATTCTGTTTCTACTTTCCTCGAGATTTCTTTCATTTTTTCTGCTATTCTTGGAGTTGATCCCCACTTTTCTTATTCCTACTGGACTAGCTTCTTCGAAGTATTTGTACTGACGGTAGCAACTGTCTCTTCATGTTGGTCCGCTGCTAGCTTGCTTAACATCTTGCAAATGCGGCAGTTATTGTTTCTTCGTTGGATAGGAGTGAGAGTAGCTCTCCTTTCCTCTTGAACTTCTATGGGGATGGCGCTGACAAGCCTGCCATGTGTTGTAGTAACCACGGACTTGATATTTTTGTCTGCTCTAGTCATCTGAGCGGCGTTTACTTTCCTTTTCTTGTCGATAGCTGGCTGAATCGAGCCACCGAATTTCATTACTGTCTCGCTGCAGAACTCTTCCCGAATGATCGGGGTCCAATCGGTTTCCTTGTACTGTAGCCCGGCCTGTGTAAAATCAGAGTCGATCTCAATCACGGCCCCATCCTTCATCTTCTTTTAGTTGAGTGCTAGACTCACGCCATTCTTAAAGTTCTGAACCAACCGCCCGTTTGATATTTCCCTGCGAACAATAAGGAAATGATCAGGGGCTGTACCAAGAACGAGAACAATAAGAAAGATCACTTATCAATGGAAAATTCTTATTCATTTCTTTCAAATTTTCATAAGAGTAGGAAAAGATGAGGAAAGATCAGGGGTGAGCTTGACTTGAAAGGAAGTATCAAAACTTAATTATTATGATTTCACATATTTTCTTTTTAACACATTTTTTTTGTTAATGATTTTTATCATCCATTTTTTTATTTTGGGTTGGGACCCAGTTACAAATGATTACTCCACGCGTGCTTCTTAGAATAAGACCTCATTTTTTTAAAGTTCATCCTTCGAAACATCAGGTTGTGTAATACTTCTTCAAATATTATCCATTGATTGGAAGCATAGATCGTTAACTATGGCAATTCACAAGTTGGTAGGAACCTCCAGAGTAGACTGTCTCAACCACGAAGGACCCCTCCCAAGTCAGTTCAAATTTACTTCCTATCTTGTGGTGTGCAAGAATAGGTCTCCTGAAAACGGGAACCAAGTCACCAACTTTGAATGTCCTTCGGTGGACCAGTTTATCGTGGGCCTGGATCATCTTAGCTTCATATAGTTCCAGATTCTGCTGTGCTGATAGTCGCTTCCCTTCCAAGCTTTCCAATTCTTCTAGTCGTATTTTAGTGTTCTCTTCTGTAGTAATCCTATTTGCATCTGCAATTCTAAGAGATGGAAGCTAAACTTCTAAGGCAAGATGGCCTCGGACCCATACACTAGAGTGTAGGGCGTAGACTGAGTAGGAGTTCTGAAAGTCATTCTGTAGGCCCATAAGGATTCTAACAACTTCTCGTGCCAATTTCCTTTATTTTCGTCCTAAGTTTTCTTTAGGATTTGGTCGAGAGTTTTATTAAAATCCTCAGCCAAGCCGTTTGCTCTTGGGTAGTAGAGCGTTGAATAGTACCAATCAATCCCGTGCCTTCTGACAAAATTGTTGATCTTCTTACTTCTGAATGCGGACGATTTGATTTTTGAAGAAATGCAGCACGTGATGTGCTTTCACTTCTCTGAGCGGTATAGCTTCTGCCTATTTGGAAAAGTAATCTGTAGCTGTAAGAATAAAGCGATGTGCTTTTGAAGAAGGCGGTTCGAACAAACCCACGATATCTGTGCCCCATCACTCAAATGGCCACGACGCGATTGTCGGATGTAGCACATTTGGCGATTGATGTTGAACCACTCCTTGCCCTTGATACTAGTGACAACTCTTGGTAACCTTCATGCAGTCAGTCATCATTGAGGGCCAGTAGTACCCTAATCTTTTAATTTTCATTTTCATCTTTGGACCCAACTGATGAGTACAACAAAGTCCTGAATGCTCTTCTTCAACGATTTCACGAGCCTCAGACTCGCTTAGGTACCTTAGCCACATCTGATCTAAAGACCTTTTGTATAATGTATTTTTTATTATTGCGTAAGACAGAGTTCTTTTCTTGATTTGATGGGCTAATGACTTATCATCCAGTAGGTTTCCTGTTTGTAGGTAGACTATTAATGGTTGCCGCTAATCTTCTGTAGTTTCTGTCACTGCGGCAACTAATTCTTCTTCTTTTTCTGATAGGTGCATTGCATCCATGTCGAGCTGTGAGAGGACATGTCGTCTCTGAACTAACATTTTAATTGATTTGTCCTGTAAGCAGGCAAATTCTTTTGCGAGGGAAGCTAGCGCTTCTGCGAGAGTATTTTCTCTGCCAGGAATCTTGTAGATCGTTACATTTAGAATCTGCTTCAACAATTTCATTGCATACTGAAAGTACCGCTCAAGTCTTGGTTTCAAAATCTTGTACTGTCCAGTGACCTGTTGTATGATCAACTGTGAATAACCGTAGATGTTGATGTCTGTTATTTCCATCTGAATGGTTAACTCCATAATGGTTATAAGGGCTTCGTATTCTACTTCATTGTTCGTGCACGGTTCTATTAGATGGTTGGAGTATCTTAACATCCCTCGCTCCGGTGTTATAAATATTAATCTGATTCCTGCCTTACTGGGCACTATCATTTGTAATTCTTTGTCATTCTAGGCTGAAGATGCTCCATCAAAGTACAATTTCCAATGCTGATTATCAAGGTCTTCTAGCCTCATTATCTGCTTGTCTGGCAACTCATCGTTGAGAGGCAATTCTGTCAGTAAAGGTTGCGCTATGAGGAAGTCTTCTAGGACTAGTCCCTTTACGGCACGAAGCATAATGAAAGTTATATCGATATGCAATTGTATCGTCGACCACCTGGCAAGTTTGCCAGAAAGCGTCAGACAGGTCATAGAATATTACAATGGATTAACTCTCGAGATAAGGTTGACCTTATGAGAAAGCATGTAATGCCTGAGCTTTTGAGCAGCGAAGATCAGGGCTAAACAATGCTTCTCAATCGGGGGATACTTTACTTCCATCGGAATTAGATGACGACTTAAGTAGTAGAGAGCATTTTCTTTACCCTCATCTTTGACCTGGGTTAGCAGGGCTCTAAGGTATTAGTCTAACACCACAGTATAAAGTATTAACGGTCTACCCGAGACAGGGGCTGCTAAGACAGGAGGTGTCATTGAATATCGTTTGATGTCCTTGAAGGCCTGCCGACAATTTTTCTTCCCAAAAAAATTTAGTGTCCTTTTTAACTAATGCCGAGAAGGACTGACACCTACCTAAAAAGTTTGAAATAAAGCATTGAAGATACACCAACTTCCCTTGGAAGGATCGTAGTTGCTTCAAAGTTTTGGGAGACAGAATTTCTAAGATAGCTTTAATCTTCTCCGGATCGATTTCAATTCCGTGATGTCGGACAACAAATCCTAAGAATTTTCTAGAGGTGAAGGCGCATTTCAGGGGATTCATCTTAAGGTTAAATTGTCTTAATCGCTCAAAAATAATTCTCAAATCAGACAGATGATCTTCCTTCAGTTTGCTCTTGATCACCACATCATCCAAATAGCACTCGACTTGGTTGTGAATGAGATCATCGAAAATCATTGTCATCACTCTTTGGTATGTTGCCCCTGAGTTCTTCAATCTGAAAGGCATCATTGTGTAGCAGTATACTTTTATTAGCGTTCTGAAGGCTGTTAGCTTTTCGTCTTTTGGTGCCATCTTTATATGGTTGTATCCTGAAGATCCATCCATAAAAGAGAAGACCTCGTGTGTCGAAGGGGTGTCGATCATTAATTCTGGAATTGGTAGTGGAAATTCATCTTTTATGCATGCTTTATTCAAATCTCTGAAGTCCACACAGATTCATATATGATCGTTCTTGTTTCTGACTGGTACCGCGTTGGCTAACCAAGTCGGGTATGTTTCTTTACGGACAAATTTAACATCTATTAGCTTCTTAAATTAAACTATTACTTATTGTTCAATTTCTAGTTGCATTCTTCTCAGAGCTTGTCTAACTGGAGCGGCGGTGGGATCTACTCCTAGCCTATGAACTGCGACTTCTGGAGCTAATCCAGGCATTTCATCGTAACTCCAAGCAAAACAGTACTTAAATTCCATTAATAACTTGATCATATTTTTGGAGACTTCCTTGTTGAGTAAGGAGCTAACAAAGGTTGACCTAGGCTCTTCGCTAGTACCTAAGTTAACTTCAATTAACTCGTTTATTGTAGATTTAATTTCTTCTTCAAATTCTGGTGGAGTGTTTCCGATTGACACATCCTTGAGATCAACTGAAGGTTCTAAGCAGTTTTCATTAGGCTCACATGTGACAACCAAGCAGAATTCTGAATCATTAACTGGTGCTACTATGCCAAATCCAAGACCATGCTTTGAGTTGGGCGGTCAACTGGTATCATTCCATAATTTTTCAAACACTGTGATTGATCGTTTATCCATTTTTTAAGCAAGATACCACGCTGAATCAAATTCTTAACACAGGGAGAATACCACTCTAAAGGAAATTCCATTAATTCAGATGAAGTAACACCTTCAAATTGTACATCATTTTAAATTTTGGAAGAAGAAGCGCCATGGTAGAACTTAATCGGCTTAGCACCGCCATTATGCACTTCCTTGACCACCATACCCTCGACCTTACTAGGGTGGATCGGGGTTAGGGTCATAGTATGTACATAATGATTAATCATATCGTACATTGATCTGTATTCTTCATTCTTTTCATCTTCGAGATAGATCTTGAACTGGGGTTTCTTTTGGCTTATCTTCATTGCTTCTTTCTTGACTTCTTCTTCTTCTTTGGAACTATTCTCCCAATCAACATTGATGACCGACTTCTTATGTTCAACTGTTCCACCATTTCTTGCTCGAACTCATCCCCGGCCTCGACCTCGGGTGCGAGTTCTGGAGAAACCTTTAGCATCTCGCCATAAGGGAGTGGTGAGTAACTGTTGAACTAGAACTTTAGGTTCTCCATTGTCTCTGAATTCTTTTGCTTTCATTTGGTATGAAATTTCTGGAAAAGATAGTTTTCTTCGGAGGCACGTAGTAGGTTGCATCTTCATGGATTCTGATTTCATGCACGGAGAACGGTTGCAAATCACCTTTGATGCACTGTTCTCCTCCTTCATAATACTTTATGCACTGGTGTAGAGATGACTGTACCATCCGGTTCTTATGGATCCTTGGTCGACCCAGTAGAGCGTTTAACGTTGTTTAGAATCAATTATATGGAATTTTGCAGTTGTCTTTGCCAAATCACCGATCTTCATTAATAGTGTTATTGATCCAAGGGCTCCTTCTCCTTTTTGATTGAATCCTCTTAGTAACATCCTGTCTGCTTCGAGATCATGGGCATCAATTTCCATGTATGTTAATGTCCAAAGGTTCACTATGTTGATTGACGCTCCTGGATCAACTAATACTCTAGAAAGCGTGAACTTTTCGATGGAGACTGAAATGTACAACAATCAGTTGTGATCAGCGGTTCCGAGAAGTAGATCATTGTCCGTGAAGGTAACACCGCCCTGTTCTCTTAACGAACAAACCTCGTCTAAGGAGTTACCGGCCATTTGAGCTAAGTAAATTTCTGGATCAAGTAAGGCCTTAATCAGAGTTTCCCTCATCTCCTTTGACAAGATTAGAGCGTCGTATATGCTTAGTTTGGCTGGTAGCTTCCTAAGATGGGCTAGCACGTTATAATCCACTTTATGACCAGGTTCTTCAATTTCTTCCTGAATGGGCAATTCTTCAGCTGGGGTTGGCTCTTCTCGACCAACCACCTGCTTTCCCTTATCCTTTGGACCCATTCTTAGGGGTAAAAATTTTCCGCTTCTTAGATTAACTTTTGTTATCTATTCTAAATATGGTGCTGAATCTGCCGATGTCTCCTCTTAAATCAGAACGACTGGCTCTTCTGAAGTTTCTTCAGAATCTAATAGCTCTAATTCTATCGTGATCGGAGCTCCTCAGAATTCACAAACGGACTCGTCCCTCGTTGAACTTTCATAGCTTTTTTTGTGAACGTCTTCCCCTTCGTCGTGGTCATCGAGGTTTTGTATGATTTGAGAATTATTATTCGTATCGAAATCAAGATTTGGTTGGTTATCATTAGTTACGTAATGGTTAAAAACAGTCAAAACGTAGCCAACACCAAAACTCTTATCATTATAAGTCCCGTCGGGGCGAGCAAATAGTCATACAGAGTCAAAGGTCTGAGGGATTCCTCCCTCAAAACAGAAACAACCATTCTAGGAAAAGCTGCCCCTACTCTACCATTCGGAGCATCGGTCTTCTCTTCTTCCACATTCTTCTCCTCCTTCTGGGGCAGTTCTTCAATCGCAAGCGATAGTGCCGGCTCGACATGTTTCAAACTCTGAGTTGAAGCGCGCGCTGAAGCGGCCCGGATGTGATCCAAAATTCTCTTTAAAGACTTTGTCCAGATAGCACTCCATCCATTATCGGTTGTGTACGGGTCTATCAGAACAATAGGATCCGTTGAAATAACATTGACAGAACCTTCTTTTTGGGGCTCCTTCATGTATTTCTTCACAATCATTATGTTCCCTTTCCGGAGGTTATCCTTGAGCCAATTCTTGAAGGTAAAACAGTCTTCTATCTTATGTCTGAGCATCCTATGGTAGGGAGATTAATTCAGATGATCTTTCTCGTCAACTTCCTCTGGCTTTCTGGGCTCTGGTAGTTGAAAGTTAGGCATCTTCATCAAACTGCGAAACATCTTAGCCACTGCTTCAGTCTTAAAATGGTATTCTTTATTCAGAAGTTCCTTTAGGGTGCTTAGTGGACGAGGTGGCGGTTGGTCATGCTACCATGATTGATAGCTCGGTCGAGGCTATTGATAGTTATGTTGAGGTTATTGATAAATCCATTGCGGTGGTTGATAGCTTGGTTGTGGCCACTCTAGCTGTATCCTCACTGGCTGTTTACCCTTATCCACTGCCACGACGATTTCAGATTTCCTTTCAAATGCCTTTACGGGCTTCTGCTTATCTATCTTATCAACGAAACTCACCTGTTTCACTTCCTCCTTCAAGCTTTTGGCCTTGCTAAGAAACTTCTCGAAAGTCTTAATTATGAATCCTTTAAGGAGAAGTGCTATCGGGTCATGGATACTCTTTAGTAGGATACCGACAGCATGCTGTTCTTGAAGCTGTAGTTCACACTTCATTCTTAAGTTCCTCCATCAAAGATTGTAATTTACTAAAGTTTTGTTTAGTTTCTGTTGCTCCACCACTAGATCATCGATAGTGATGTGGTTCTGAGCCCCGACAAACCGCTTAATAAAGGGGTTCTCCAATTCTGCAAAGATCTTGACTGAACCATTCAACAAATCTGAATACCAATCGAAGGCAATCTTTGACAAACTACTGACGAACTAATCAAAGACCAGAGCGTCGCTCCCACCAGCATTGCAGAAACTAGCACGAAAATGTGCGAAATGCTGTCGGGGGTTTCCCGTACCATCAAAAGTCTTGAACAGAGGTTGTACGAAGCCCTTCGAGTATTGGACTGGATCAAATTCCTCAGCGTAAGGTCTACCCGTCTGAATAGATGCTCCACTCTTAGATTGGGCTAAGGCTTCTCGCACCTGCTGTTCCACCATGTTCTTAATATCTTTTTCGGGAATCATACTTTGCTCAGAATCTTTCTTTGGCTATTTATCTTCGTTGACGGATGTAACTTCTTTTCCTCCATCTGCAATATGAATGATCTCTGGGGGTGTTTCCTTCTGAGGTTGAAGCTGACTCTAGAGAGTGGCTAAGGCGGCCGCCATCTCCTCCATCTTCTTTGCCATCTAAGAGATCGTGTTATCTTTCTCTTGAAGATGTGCTCTCATCACTTCTGGTTCATCTCTTTCTAATGTTAATGGAGCTCCCTGCAGAGCTAACGATGCTAGGGTCTCGACCATGTTGATCTAAGCACATTCTTCATCCATAAACTCTGATGAATCCACTTCATTTCCCAATCCTTCTCTTCTTTCCCTTTCCAACCGTCGGATGTCCGTCCTTAGCTATCCTATAGCATCCTCAAGTGGCCTTTTCCAAACGGTCTAGCAGTTCTCAGGCAGCGACTGTTGAACTTCTTTTTCAGGAGTTTCCTTTAATGCAGTGGTACTTTCTTCAGATTCGGGCTCTCTAACGAGACTTCTCTTTACAGAGCACTATGTTGGCATCAGTTCGGCAATAATAGGTTGCCACACCATCCTTCTTGTAGTAGGAGGCCTAGGACCAGATGGTCTGTCGACTGTATGTCGGTAGGTGGTGTCCTCCCAAATATGGTGACCTGATACAACAACAGGCGAACTTCTCTCACTAGCTAGCACTTTCTTCCTTGGCCTCTATGGGGCAGTGACAGGGTTTACTCGTAGTCCGAGGTGGGATCTAGCTGGTACTCGTCCCATTCTTCTCAGAATTTCTGACATGGGGCAACCTTCCTTCTTAGCTAATTTCTCTACCACTGCTCGCAGACGGGTAAGCGGCGTAGTCTTAATCTCTTTCTTCTTACAATCACTGTAGTATGCAGGTCGGGGTAACGCAGTGGCGATCCTTCGAGCATCTTCTTCATCGGATGCAGCAGAGAGAGGGTGAAACCTACTCCCTCCTAACAGTGGTGAGATCTCAGGCAGTTCTTCTTCTTCCTCAGGAATCTCTTCCAGAAAAGCAACTTCAGCAGCCTTGGTCTTCTTTGAGTCGGGGTTAAGGGTGCAACTCTTGAACTGGACTCTATCTCAAAGACAGACGGTATTGCAGCACAATCTGAACCCTCCACGGTAACAGGCTCATCACCGATTTGGACTTGTTTTCATTTCTGTTTGGCGGAAGCCGGGTAGGTGCAGTGATGACCAGACCTGTGGGGGTAGAGATGACAGTTCTGGGGGTAGCAGCTAACCTCCTATGAACAGCAGTGTTTCTTTCAGTTGGGACCCTTTCCAGGGGATGGAACTCTTGTGTCAACTTCAGGTTGAACTCAATTATGGGTTTCTCAGTTTCTGGAACCTTGTTCATTAGCGCAAAAAGAGTAACATTGGAGAACTTAATATCTGTATTGTTGAATCCTTGTCCAAAGCGAATGACCAGATCGTTAGGCAGCTCATTCTTGTAGACAGCTAAATCTATCCAGTTGGTGAAGGAGAAAATCAGTTTCGGTGCAGACATCTTTTACAGGGTAGATTCCAAGCGTCAATTCAAAATTATGCTTCCTTTCATTGGGACGAAAAGGAGAGTAATTTCTCTAAAAGAGTCCGAACACATTCCCATTTATCTTTTTCTCAATTTTCTTATAAAGTATTTCAGATTCTCATTTTTATTTGTGTATTTGTGGTTTAACAGAAAGTTCATTTATTAAAGGGTTAGTTTTTTAGAAGGTTTGTTCATTGAGAATGAAACAAATTAAAAGGGAAAGGTTAAAAGAAAGGTAAGGGACCCAATCTAGAAACTGGAAAGGAAGAGAGAGTCTCACAAGACTTCTCAACCCGAGGAACCGCTCCTAAGCTAACACCTATTGGGGGTCCACCCTACCTCAAAGAGGTAAAAGGATTCCGGAACCTCTCTGTTTAGGGGTGTCTAAACAGTGGCTCCAAAATCCACGAGAGTTGACTATACCCGTTCAAGACAGAAATGAACGTGGTATTTCAACGGAAAGAATGATAGTTTGATCTGCTAGGGATATGGACTCACTACCGATTTATGTAAGCAAAACCATCTGATCAAAATGGAGAGAGGAACTAATCCCCAGCGGAATTGCTAGAAATTGTTGCCGAATTCTAGATTTTAAATTTAATTTAAATAAATATATATATATATATATATATATATATATATTTGATTATTTTTTTTTTAACACAAGCAAAATATATTAAATTGAAGAGTTGATACATCTAACATGAGGGATCTTAATTAAATCCCCATGTACTAGAGAACTAAAAAAAGGAAAAGATGAGACAGCAGAACTACAAACTATATTAAAGGAAGAAGATGCAGTAGATGCATGCCAATTTGCAGGTTGATTCCCTTCTCTGTAGAATTGAGACCAAATAATATGCTTGGAAGCAGTAATAACCTTGATCTTTTTTATCCATATATGAAGGAACCATGGTATAGCAGATTTCTGCGTCAAAATCTGTAAGAGAATCAAGGAATTAAGTTCAAAATGAAGAAAATTTAAGTTCATTTTTTCAGCAATTTTCAATCCCCAAAAAAGAGCAATTATTTCAGATTCTAGTGCATAACAAGCCATGACAGGGGCAGCAAAGAACCATAGACATTGTCCTCTAAAATCCCTGCAAAGTCCTCCAATACCAGCAGAAGTAGCTTTAAGACTGCCATCTGTATTAATTTTCAACCAAGGATGCATAGAAGCCTTCCATTGTAATAAAACAAATTGCTTTTTCTTATTAGTCTGAGAAGGAGTAATAAAATTCTGCAGTTTGTTAAGATAAGACCAGCAATTCTGAATAATAGATTGAGAAGAGAAAGAGACATTAAGATGTTTAACATCATTTCGAGCCAACCAAATGAACTAGAAGATAATCAAGGGAGTGTAGTAGCAAGAACTATCTTTCCAATCCTGCCAACAAGCCTCAATAGAAGACCACACAAAAAATTTTTCATTCTGACCTAATATGGATAGAATCTCCTTCCAGATTTGCTGAATCCGATTGCAATTAAGGAAAATATGGAATAAAGATTCCTCATCAAGATGACAAAAAGGACAAATAGAAGGACCTCTAATACCTTTAAGCTTCAAAATATCATCAGTAGGGAGTAGCTTCTTGAATAATTTCCAACAAAAGAAGGACATAGATGGAGTGATAAATTTATTCCATAATTTAGTACCCCAATCATTTTTATGCCAGTTGAAGCAAGAGTGATAAACAAACTTAGAAAAACTCTGAGTAGATGAATTCTTAGGTATTAATCTATCCTTTCCATTAAACTGAATAGGAATGGGCAAAATCTTGTTAATAATTTCAGGATTAAGATGATATTGAAGCATTTCAGAATTCCATTTATGATCTTTCCAGCAATCAGCAACAATCTTAATATTAGAAGAAGAAGTGTAATGATTTGTTAAAGATTCATCATACAACCACTTATCAAACCAAAAATTAATTTGGCCATTACCAATATCCCAAGTAAAGAGATCTTCAGCCTTCATTCTAATTTTAAGCAGCTCCTTCCAAGTTCTAGAATCACCCACTTTATATTGGACTTGAGTAGGATGAGTATTATAACAGTATTTACCATGCATGAATTTAGACCAAAGAGAATCATTAGCTCTAAACTTGAGCCACTGTTTACAATAGAAGGAGAAGCTTAGATGTTGAAAGCTTTTAAACCCAAGACCACCACAATGAACAGGCTTGCACAATTTATCCCAATTTGTCCAGTGCATTTGTTTGTGATTACCTTCCCATAAGAATTTGTTGAACATAACAGAAATTAATTTCTGAGTACTCTTCTTCATTCTGATCATTTGAAGGATGTAAAGGGGAAAAGATGTTAGAACACTTTTAAGAAGAGTTATTCTTCCCCCATTAGATAAAAACTTGTTAGACCAGCAGTTAAGTTGTGAAGATATCTTAGCAACAATATCATCAAAATGGCATAACTTTCTTCTTCCCTTAATCAGTGGAAACCCAAATACAACAAAGGAAAATGAGCCTCTTTAAAGCCAGCGAAATCAGCAATCCAATTTTTAATAGATATGCTGATTTTAGATCCTGCTAGAAATTGGCATTTAGGTTTGTTGAAGAGCATACCAGAAACACTTTCAAACATAGCCAAAGTTTTCATTAAACATTTAATGGATTGTTTACTTCCATTAGAGAACACAATAACATCATCAGCATAGGCAAGATCGAAAATTAGTTGTGAAGATCTATGATGAAATTGAGTATATGGATGAGACTGCATAATTTGATTTAACATCTTGGATAGATAATCAGAAGTTAGAATGAAAATGTAAGGTGACAATGGATCGCCTTGTTTAATACCTCTACCAGAAGAGAAAAAACCATGACACTCCCCATTGGTCATAACACTATAATGATTATTGGTAAGCCATCTAACAATCAAATTACAGAAATCAGCTTTGAATCCCCTTGCCTCAAATACATCAACAATGAATTTCCAACTTATTGTATCAAAAGCTTTGGTAAAATCCAATTTAAAAATAATGTTGGAGCCTCTACACTTTCTATCCAGATCAGTTAAAAGTTCTTGAGCCAAAAGCACATTCTCACTAATACTTCTCCCTTTTAAGAAAGCAGTTTGATTTTCTGAAATTAAATCTTCCAAAGAATGGTTGTAATCTGGCCACAAGAATCTTACTTATGATCTTAAAAAAGTTGAAGTTAAGCTAATAGGTCTAAAATCAGACCAAGAAGCTTTCATTGTATTCTTAGGAATCAGAATAATAGTTGAAGAAGCAAAATATTTAGACAATTGATTACCATGGAAGTAACTTTGTACAGCAGCAATAATATCAGATTTGATTATATGCCAAATTTTTTTATAAAAATCAGGTGTGAACCCTTATCACTTTCCATAGAGTTAATGGCAATAGAAATCTCATGTTCATTAGGAGCAGCAGCTAAATCCAATGTTTGATTAATGAATCCAGAAGAAGAAAATATGGAAGCAGAAAACATATTAGAGTTAGTGGTCTGGGCAGCAAACAACTCACTGAAATAAGAAACAGCATTCTCAGCAATATCCTTAGTATTTAACAGAGATCTGTTGTCAATTGTCTTAATTTGGAGGATAGTGTTGACTGATCTTTTGTATTTAATAAGAGCATGGAAAAATTTAGAATTTCTGTCCCCATGATGGAACCAGTTTGCAGCAGCTTTCTGCTGCAGAAATAACTCTTCTTGATGAATTGCATAATTTAAATTGGCATAGGCAGCAGATAATTGTTGTTCAGAAGCTCTCCCAGCTTCAACCTCTTTTTCCACAGCAGAAACAAAAACTTCAGCTGAACAGACCTTTTGATGAATATTTCCAAATACATTCCAGTTCCATACTTTATGTTCCTTAGCTAGTTTTTTATGTAAAAACCATAATTTGATAATAGGATTTGGAAAACCAGTGATAGGAGAACACCAATTCCTCTCAATTACTTTACTGAAATCAGGGTGATCAGACCAAACATTTAGATATTTGAATGAATTAGATTTTACCACAGAAAAAGGAGCACAGCAAACAAGCAAAGGAGAATGTTCTAGCCCAATGTTTAACTTTGGAAATAGGGAACATGTTTATCCAAGATTGATTAACTAAAATTCTATCAAGCCTTTCATATAATGATCCTCTCTTCCAAGTAAAAGGAGAACCTTCAAAGCCAATATCAACAAGCTTGGCAGAATGAATATCATTAGTAAATTTCAGCATCTCTATTAAATTGGGATTCCTACCTCCATTCTTCTCACTAGGATGAGCAATGCAATTGAAATCTCCACCCACCATCCAACTTTCTGACATTGTTAAACTAATCTCATGAATTTTATTCCAAAGCTCTATTCTGTCATTAGGGAGAGAAGCAGCAAACACAAAGGATGCAAAACCCTTAAAATGATCTAACTGAAAATGAAAATGTAAAATCTGGGAATGATCAAGAAGAACATTCACCAATAATTCCTTTATATAAAGCAGCCAGATCTTATTAGAACAATTTGATAAAAAAGAAAATCCAGGAAATTTTCTGATGTATTTATCAAAATTAGATTTCACCACAGGTTCCAAAAGCACAATCACCAAAAACTTATGAATCCTATTTAGACTCAGAATTCTATTAAGGGAGCCAGGATTGGCCACTCCCCTAATATTCCAGCATATGAACTTAATCATGAAGAGCAAGCTTTCCACTTCTAGTAAGCCTAGAAGAGGAAGAAGGAATAATGTTAGCTTAAGATAAAGACAATAAATCAACAAATTTCTTTTTTCTTCTTAGACTTCTTGATCAACCAATCATCCTTAAGATCATTAGCAGTAGCATCAAGATTATCCAAGGAAGAAGTTAACCCATCTTAAGCAACATTTTGAAAAATGAGATAATCAATAGGTTTGGGGATAGTTGAAACTGAATTATACTGTATATTATTTGAAAAGTTTAAATCTCTTCCAACATGTTCAATAACAGTAGCTTCTTTCTCAAGAATGATCAAATCAGAAGAAGTTTCAGAATGAATAAAAGATGGAACATCTGGTACATTAGAAACAGTTACAGATTTCTGAATAACATTCTGCAAAGATAAATCAGAATTACCAACAGGATCCATCACTTCCATGGCAGAATTGTTTGTAACAGGATCATTATCAGTAAAAATAACTCCTTGTTTAAGTTGAACCAAGGTTGAACTAGAATCATCAGAAATAGATGCAGGATTAGATAAAGATAAAGTAATTTCAGGAACATCAGAAGGAATTGAAGGAAGAATGCCAGAATCAACAGAAGCCATCCTCCCAACTTCTACAGCAGGCACAATAGCAGGCATTACAGCAGGCACTACATCAGATACAATAGGCATTACAGCAGGCACTACATCAGGTTTGGAGTTATCTGTAGTAGAAATAACCACCTTAGCATTTGCAGGCCTAAGATTAGGATGAATCCTATAACAGTTGTCTTTACAATGACCAAACATCTTGCAATTACAACAGTATGCAGGCCTTTGTTCTATAAATAGTGGTTGCCAATAACCATTATGTGGAGATCCAAACCAAATTTCCTCAACATCAAGAAGAGTAATGTCTCTTTCAACTAGAATCCTTGCTAAAGAAGGTCTAGACAAATTAAAAGTAGAGATATCCAATTTTAGAGGCTTCCCCAAAGCAGTACCAATTGCATAGATCACTTGATGATTGAAATATTGTAATTTTAAATTAGGAATTCTAAACCAAACAGGAATAATAGGAGCTTCTTGATTAGAATCAAAATCAGGAGACCATTTCAGAATTTTCATATATTTTCCATCCATCATCAAGAACTTTTTAGAAAACAAATTTGCATAATCCTCATCTTTAGAAAGCTTAATCATAATATGTCTTCCATCAAACAGCCCAACCTTCCATGAACCAGAAAATTTCAAATCTTCAAAACATTTCCTTATTCTTTCCTTCTTAGGATGCCCATATTGAAACTTCCCCACAAGAGTATATTTATGAACTTCAACCAAGGAAGCAAGCTCAGAATCCGTGAAGATTAAGGCAGGCTTACCTCCCTTCTTGCTTACTCGTTTAATAAAAGGGCAATTACCCTTACCAGTAGCTGTTTCATGATAACAATTAGGAAAAACCAATTTATCTGACAGATCTGCAGCAGCATTTACCACATCCACAAAAGAAGTCTTGCCAGGAATAGCAATAGAAGAAGAATCAGCCATGAAAAGAGAACCAGACAAAGAACAAGAAAATTCAAACGATTTGAATTTCAAGAACCCAGGAAAACCAAAAGAAGCAAAAAAACCTCCAATCCAAATTGCAGAAGCCTACCCGAAAATCAGAATTCAGCAGGAAGCAAGAAAAGAAGGGTCAAACAGAAGAAAACTCCAACTAAAAATCAAAAGAATTGAGTAGAATTTGCAAATCGCCTCAAGAAAACTTCCTGGAAACCCCATATATATATAAATGGCGGCTGGTTTGGAGGGAGGTGCTCTGCTAGGGTTTGCTCTTGGCGGCTAGAGTTATGGCTGGAGCTGGTAGGTTTTTCTCCTGGTTCTGCACCTTGGTTTGGCTTCTCCTTGGGTTCTTTGGCTGTTTGGCTGTGTTTTTGCCTTCCCAGGATGGGAAGTTTTCAATTTTTTACTGTTCCATTGAATTGGTTTGGATTGTTGGCTTGGTTCTCTTCTGTTGTGGTTTTCTTTGAGTGTTGCTTTGTCTGTTTGATTCTTTTTGGCTGCTGGTGTCTGTTGGATTCCTTCTAGTTTGGTCTTTCCTCTGGGCTCTGTCCTCTTGTGTCTGCACCTGGAGGCTGGTTTCTGAGGTTCTGGGTTTATGGCTAATTCTGCTCGGCCATATCCTATTGATGCAGCAACTAATGCTATGTGGGCTAAAGCCTCCTATGCAGGGGTTGTGGGTATGGGGAATTCTACCCACAAAACCTTTGACCATCTTGTTTTTCCCCAAGCGCTACATGACACTGTTGCTGGTAGGGGAAATGCTCCTTTTATTAATCCAAAGAGGTAACAAGGATGGCTTCGCCTCGCTCGTCTTGTTCTCCAAAAAAGATATGAAGAGCCTTAATGATGCCATTAAGTACTGCTTGATTGGGAAATTTGTGATGGGTCACCCAAAAATGGAATATGTAAGGAAAAGTTTTGAGGAATTAAATCTTGCTGGCAGCTGGAAGCTTGGGTTGCTGGATGGAAGGCACTTCCTCATTAGGCTCTCTAATGAGGAAGACTATGACAAGGTATTTGGCAAGCAATCTATCCTAATTGCTGGTACATACATGAAGTTATTAAAATGGACCCCTGAGTTTGATCCACTAAAGGAGCCACCTATTATTCCCATGTGGTTTAAATTCCCAAATCTACCTATACAGCTTTATGATCATAATGCTCTTTTTAACATAAGTCAAGCCCTGAGAACCCCATTAAAAATAGATACACACACATTTGATTTGGCAAGACCAGCTGCAGCAAGAGTTTTGGTGGAAAGGGACATTACACTCCCAGATATTCATAAAGTATGGGTGAGAACTGATGAGGACATACCAGAAGAAGGTTTCTGGCAGGAGGTTGAAGTAGAATTTAAACCTTTTTACTGCATGCATTGTAGAATGTTTGGCCATGAGATGGATAATTGCTACAGGCTTCATCCTCCTAGCAGAAAAAAATCTGTTGGTCAGTAGAAGACTGTGAACCTGGCCTTAGCCAATATTCCAAGAGAAGATCAGGAAAACCAGAATGTAGAAACTAAATCTAGGGAGGTTGTGAATCTTTACCCTCCTAGTGATGGCAGAGTGGGGGAGACTGAGGATGTGCAGACTGTGGAGGAGCAGGAAGGTGCTGTTGAGGGTGTTGTCACTACCCAAGTCACTAATGAAATGGACATTGCTCCTCTTCCAGGGGAAATCAGTGAAATTGAAAATAGGATGGATTTATCTAGGGGGAAGATTCAAGTTGTGAATGATGAAATGAAGTCTGGATGGAAAATCCAGAAAAATAGTAAAAGAAGGAAAAGCAAATTAGAGATACAAAGTTTGCTGGAATCCCAGCCCTCAAGTGATCCTCCTGATAGCCCCTCTTCTGGTCCTAGGACTAGGGGAAAAGGGAAAAACCTCTTATTACGATTAACTTTATGTGTTGGAACATAAGAGGGGCTGCTCATCCCTCCTCTATCAGCAGAATTAATTACTTTGTTAAATATTACAAACTATGGTGTTTTGCTTTGCTAGAACCCATGGTTAATAAAAATACTCACAGCATTATTAAAAAGTTTCCCAATTTCCACTGTTGGATTAATCTGAGTAATAAGATATGGGTATTTACTAGAAGGGAGCTACACTGTTCTATTTTGGTGGATCATCAGCAGTTTATGCACATTCAGGTTTCTATTGGAGATCATTTTGGTTTTGTCACATTTATTTATGCTAGCTCTTCTCCCGTTCACCAACAGAACCTTTGGAATACCTTGGTTAACATTGCCCCCAGTATTAACTCTTTCTGGCTTGTTGGAGGGGACTTTAACTGCCTTTCTTCTGCTGCAGAAAAGAAAGGTGATGCTACACCTAGCTTGGCATCCATGAAGAGGTTTAATCAATTCCTTGCTGATGCTGCTCTTTTTGATATGGGCTTCACTGGTCCATCATTCACCTGGAGAAGGGGTAGAATCTGGGAGAGGCTTGATAGAATGCTGGGGAACACTTTCTTGGCTTTAGCAATTTCCCTATACTATTGTAACTCACTTATCCATGGCAGGTTCATATCACAGACCATTGCTCATCTCTATTAACAACACTGATAATACTACAGGTGGCATGTTCAGATTTCAGAATATGTGGACTAAGCACCCAGATTTTCTGGCTGAACTTAAGAAGGTTTGGGTCTCTCCAAAGGATGGCTCCTCATGGTGTAATCTCTAGGAATTACATAAAATCACTGCTAAGCATTTCAGGAGGTGGAATTGGACAGTGTTTGGGAACATACAGGAAAATCTTAAGAAGGCTGAAGATGATGTGGCTGCTGCTGAAGCCGGTTTTCTTAATGGGGAGTGTAGTGAAGTCGCTCTTTACGATGCTCATGATCACTGCTAGTTCGGGTAAAGTATCGGGAAGAATTTTATAAACGGAATGTACCGTCGCCAAATTTATTGAATGGGACAGAAACACTCAATACTATCATGCATACATTAAGTACAAGAAGAAGTGTAATATGATTCTTTCCATCACTGATGAGGCTGGAACTAAGCTCCATAATGCTGAGGATATTGCCTTGGATGCTGTTAAACACTTTACTAAAATCTTCACTCAGCCCAATAGATGTTCTACCCCCATTTATGATAGTTTGCTCCAGGATCGGCTCCCATATGTACAAAATCTTCATTTAATGGACATCCCTGGGGAAGATGAGATCAAGAATGCATTAGAGTCCATTGATGGTGCTAAAGCTGTAGGACCAGATGGTTTCTCTTCCACTTTTTATAAAGCCCGTTGGACAGTAGTTGGGAAGGAGGTTATTCAAGCTGTACAAGACTTCTTCCAGGGTATTGATATTCCAAAGTACTTTTCTGCCTCCACCATTGTGTTAATCCCCAAAAATAAGCTGAGAAAATCTTGGGGAGACTATAGACCTATTAGTCTTACCTCTGTAATGTCCAAAATCATCAGTAAAATCATTATGACAAGATTGCAGCCACATTTGAATATCCTCATTAGCTCCAGTTAGGCTGCATTTGTGAAAGGCAGATCAATCTCAGACAATATTTTGCTAGCTCAAGAGATGGTATTGACTTTAGATAAGAAATACAGAGGCAACAATGTCATCTTTAAACTTTATATAAGAAAAGTATATGATACCATCAGTTGGGAATTCATCACTCAAACCCTATGTGCAAGAGGTTTTCAGCCTAGTTTTGTTCAGATCATCCAAAGGTGGCAAGGTAATAATGCTCATTTTGTTATGGTGAATGGTAGATGCCATGAGTTCTTTAGTTCATCTAGAGGTATTAGACAAGGGGACCCTCTCTCCCCTACCATTTTTATCCTTGCATTTGATTATTTATCCAGAATATTGGATTTTGTTTTTACCCAAACTCCCAGCTTAGCCTACCATCACAGGTCCAATTTTATTGTCAGCCATTTATCTTATGCAGATGATATTATTATCTTTTCTAAGGCTTCAAAGCTGCAATTAAAACTGTAATTAAAACATTAGCACACTTCAAGCAGGTTTCTGGCTTGGAACTTAATCTACAGAAATGTCATTTCTACCCCAGCTCTAATGTTAGCCTTATGGTGAGAACCTGGATTGCTGATTATACTGGATTTCATTCTGCCAATTTTCCTATCTGTTACCTGGGTGTTCATTTGATAAAGTGAAGATCTAAACAAATCCAATTTCAAGATATTACTGAAAAAATCAAAGCTCAAATTTCTGGGTGGTCTAATTCCTTTCTATCAAATGGGGGGAGGCTAACATTATTGAAGAGCATATTAACTTCCCTTCCATCCTATGCTCTACAGATGTTTATCATGAAAAAGAGCACACAAATAACTTTTGGAAGTATGTTTAACAAATTTCTACGGGCTGGTAAACATAGGCAGATCCATTGGTTATCCTGGAAACAGCTATGTAAACCCCTACAAGCTGGGGGGCTGGTGTTTAAAAGCTTTGAACAGCTTAGCTTCATCAATTTATGTAAACTGTGGATTAGATTCAGAGCTAATGACACCATTTGGTCACACTACATGCATGATAAGTACTGCAGAAAGGAACATCCTTCTTTGGTGGTGCCCAAACTGGGTGACTCTAGACTATGGAAAGCATTGCTTAAGGTCAAAGATAAGGCTGAACAGACCTTTGTTTGGGAGCTGGGAGAGGGCCAAATTAACTTTTGGCTTGATAATTGGGTGTGGGGAGGGGAGAAACTCTCTTTTCCTCACAATGTGGATGGCCTCTCTATTCCTAACTGTTATGTTAATACTTATTGGTATCAGAATTAATGGAATTGCAAAATTCTGAGGAACATTTTAACTTATGATCACCTACAGCAGGTTCTCTTGACTCCCTTCCATCCTGATAGAAGAGATAAGCTTATCACTAAACAGCAACACCTACAAAAGCTGGGGTCTTTTATTTTTTAGAAATTTTATTCTTGGGATCAAATTAGGTGGGGGCCTGAGCTCTGGAATAATCTATTGTCACCATCCATGTCTTTCTTTTGCTGGAGAGCTAGGCATTTGCTGTTGCCCACTGATGATATCCTTAAATTAAAGGGTCTTAGAGGTCCTTCCTGCTGTCACTTATGTATGCAGGAGGAGGAATCTGGGGCTCATTTATTCTTGAGGTGCTCTTTCTCTCAAGAGGTTTGGATTCAAATCATTAGCAGAATCCAGGTGGAAACATTGAATTTAAGTTGTCTAGATCTTTTGGTGTGCTGGGTGGACTGGCATAAGGTGAATCTCCTGGTGGTTCCTTGTGTTATGGCCTGGTTTATCTGGATATGCCGAAATAAGGTAAGGTTTGAAGGGTGTTTTGTCCCAGCTTCCTTGTTGCTGCTCATTGCTTAACCTACTTTCAGAAACTCACTAAATACCACAAATTTAGGGATATTTGCCAAGTAGGTTTTGGGACTTCTTCCTCATCCTCTCTGGTAGTTGGTTGGTCCCCTCCCCTTACTAATTTGATCAAAGTAAACACTAATGGAAGCTTTAAAAATTAGCAAGTTGGGATTGGGGGTATTTTCAGAAATGGGTTGGGGCAATGTCTTTTGTTCTTTTATTCTCCCATTGATGCATGTGATGCTCTTTAGGCAGAAATGATTGCAATCTATTGGGCTCTTAGAATTGCCAAAATCTGTGAAGTGAGGCTCCTCATAGTGGAATCTGACTCTTCCATTTGCATCAGCTTCCTGCAAGGTACTGAAATTTCTCCTTGGTACATTCAGAGATGGTTGAACAGATTGAAGGGATTGATTGAGAATAACAAGGTAAAAATTTCTTATATACCTAGGGAGGGCAATGCTCCTGTACATTGGCTTTCCTCTCAGGGATATTGTAATGATGAAATTTTGGTAGATACTATGCCTCCCCCTCCCCTGGCTATTTTGGTGCATGAGGATAGTTTAGGTCTTCCTTTTGTAAGAAGATAGATGTACTGATTATGGACATTAATATATCACTTGCCTATTAGGCAAGTCTTTTGAAATATATATATATATATATATATATATATTTAATAAAAATATTCGTAAAGAGTCAAATACATCTAACATAAGGGATGTGAAGTAAATCCCCATGTAAAAGAGAATTGAAAAAGGGAAAAGAGGAACAATTGGAACTATAAATAACATCTCTAGATGAAGAAGACATAGTTGCTAGCCAATTAGTAGGTTGATTGCTCTCTCTATAAATATGACTCCAAAGCACCTTGATATTGGAAGAGAGCAATTTAATCTTATTAAGCCAGATTTGAATAAACCAAGGCACAACAGAATTTGATAATAAAATCTGTAGTAACTGCAATGAATCCATTTCTAGATGCACAAATTGGTAGTGAAGCATGGTTGCAATTTTTAGTCCCCAATAAACATCAATTACTTCAGATTCGAAGGCATTAAGACAAACAATAGGAGCTGAAAGGAACCAGAGACAATGCCCTTTAGAATTTTTGCAAAGAACACCCATACCAGCTGAAGAACTCTTGAAACTGCCATCAATGTTGATTTTAAGCCATGGACTGATAGGGGGTCTCCAAAGAACAAGTATCACTTTGTTTTTTGATTTATGAGAAAGGGAAGGATAACAATTCTGTATCTTATTAAGAAATGAAATACAATTTGTAATAACAGATTTGGCAGTGAGCACTTTATTGTTAAATAAAAAGTCATTTCTAGCCGACCATAAAAACCAGAAGATGATGAATGGAATAAAATAATAAGTACGGGATTTCTAAGCATTCCGAGCAATCAAGAATAGAACTCCAATGCAGAAAGATAAACCTATTTTCCCACGACGAAATAAAACAGCTTGCCAAACCTTTTTAGTCCAATCACAGTTCGGAAAGATATGGTCAATGGTCTCTTCAGCATAGTGACAAAAATGACATCTAGATGGACCCTGAATTCCCTTGAGCTTAAGGATATCATCAGTTGGTAACAACTCCTTAAAAAGTCGCCAGCAAAAGAAGGACATAGAAGGAGTAATGTATTTGTTCCAAAGCTTTGCTCCCCAATCATTTTTCTGAAAAATAAATTTTTTATGTAGAATGAATTTGGATAGACTTTGATTGTGAGGATTTTTAGTGATCAGTCTATCATTATTCCCAGGGTGAATTGGAATATTCAAAATTTTGTTATGAAATGAAACGAGAACAAAATTACGTAATTTCGTAAGTCACAAGCATCCTCACTCCAAGCAATCGAAACTTTTCTAATAGGAGAGTTATGATTGTAATAAGATCGAAGAGATTCATCAAAAAGCCAAGTGTCAAACCGGAAATCAACTTGGCCATTACCAATTTCCCGGATAAATAAGTTTTCGCATGGCATCTTACTTTAAGCGACTCTTTCCAAGTCTTGGAATATCCGAGTCTTAGTCGAACAAGATTTGTATGAGAAGTATTACAAGTATTTGGCATTCATAAATTTAGACCACAAAGAGTGATGTGATCTAAAGTTAATCCATAACTTGCGGTAAAAGGCTAAACTCAATCGCTGAAAATTTTTAAAGCCTAAGCCACCACAATCCACGAGTTTACAAAGTTTCTCCCAATTGGTCCAATGCATTTGCTTGTGCTGTCCTTCCCAAAGGAATTTATTGAATATAATGGAGAGCATTTTTTGTGTACTTTTCTTCATTTTAATCATCTGCATAGTATAAAGAGGGAAGGCAGTTAACACACTCTTAAGAAGTGTTACTCTTCCTCCAGTTGAAAGAAAAGAATTAGACCAAGAATTAATCTTAGTATAAATTTTAGAAATAACATCATCAAAATGAGAGAGTCTTCTCCTTCCTTTAATTAAGGGGAAGCCCAAGTATGAAAGAGGATATTGAGTCTCTTTAAAGCCAATGAAATTAGCAATCCAATTCTTCCTTTGATTATTGATTAGAGAGCTAGCAAGGAAATAACATTTAGATCTGTTGAAAAGCATTCCAGAAATAGCTTCAAAATTAGTAAGGACATCCATAAGACATTTAATGGATAGTTTAGTAGCATTAGAAAATATAATCACATCATCTGCATAAGCAAGATGACTAATTAAAAGAGTAGATCTGTGTTGGTATTGAGTAAAAGGATGAGAAAGTTGCATTTGATTCAGCATTTTTGAGAGATAGTCAAAGACAAGAATGAAGATATAAGGGGACAATGGATCTCCTTGTCTAATACCCCTACCGGATTGAAAAAAACCATGACAGCCTCCATTAATCAGCACACTATGGTAATTGTTGCTAAGCCATCTTGAAATGAGAGAACAAAAATTTGAACTAAATCCTCTATTAGCCAGGACATTTAGAATAAAGTTCCAACTGATGGAATCAAAAGCTTTGGCCAGATCCAATTTGAAAATGATATTAGCACGTCTGCAATGTTTGTCAATATCAACAAGAAGTTCTTGTGCTAAAAGAACATTATCACATATACTTCTTCCTTTTATAAAGGCACTTTGGTTTTCGGATATAATGTCCCCTAATAAAGGTTGTAGCCGAGCTACTAAGATCTTACTAATAAGTTTCGAGAAAGTAGAGGTTAAGCTAATAGGTCCGAAATCATGCCAATTAGATTTGCAATTATTCTTAGCAGCAGAACAATAGTAGAAGAAGAGAAATATTTGGGAAGATCGACCCTGAAAGAAGCTTTCAGACTCGCTGAGACTACATCGATTGAATAACTATCCAATTTTTGATATAAAAGTCGATGTAAACCCATTCGGTCCAAGAAATTATTGTCGATATATATATATATATATATATATATATATATATATATATATATATATATATATATATATATATATATAATTTAATTTGAAAAGTAACAATTGATTTTTGGAAATAGTTTTAAGTTTGAAAATTTTAAGATATGAAATAAACTAGATGATTTGTGAGCACCGCATCACAAACTGTGTATCTATCCCGAGGAATAGACACACTGCTTGATGATGGGACTAGATTAAATAAACTAGAAGATTTATGACATATGTTTAGTCTGTGAACCAATTTTATAAGCCAACAAGTTCCTCTGATTAATATAAAGGAATTAAACAGAGTTTATATTACATGGGTTCTTAAAGTTCCCTATAAGGGCAAGCCCCCATAGTTAATTACATCTTAACTGATAGGAATCATTTAAGAAAACTCTCGATAATGATCAGAGATTTTTCTCTCAAGA
Organism: Papilionanthe hookeriana x Papilionanthe teres; assembly: GCA_022702705.1. Taxonomy (NCBI): domain Eukaryota; kingdom Viridiplantae; phylum Streptophyta; class Magnoliopsida; order Asparagales; family Orchidaceae; genus Papilionanthe; species Papilionanthe hookeriana x Papilionanthe teres. The sequence goes on from CM040426.1 coordinate 146,720,499, forward strand.
ATTTCAAAGTTTAAGGTTTCAAAGGATTGAATTTTGTAATTTCAAAAGGTATTAGCTCAAATTTGGAACAGTTTATTTCAGGAGTCCAAAGGAAGAGAAGTTGGGGATTTCACAGACTCGAAAAGAACTTCGGTGACTTCCCGACTATCCTATTGTTTGGCTTCAATTTGAGAGAATATTTAATGTTTCAATCCTGCCAATTTTAGTTAATTAGGGCTTATATTTATATGATATAATTACACAAATAGCCTTGAAGATATGAGGGTTTATGTCGTACCAAACGACTACCTCAGTGTCCTAAGAACGGTTAGGGCTTAATTTGCATAACATGATTATGCAAATGCCTAACGAAAAGCTGAGAATTTATGTTGCACTAGGCAGACTACCTTGAAATCCTATAGCTTGGTTATTTATTTCTAAGAAAAGGTTTTGCTGATGTAGATCTGAGTTTTGCTGATGAAGATGGCCTTGCTGCCCACTATGCTCCAAGCTCTTTGTTGTTGCAGAAGGTTTAGTTTTAGAAGGTGAAATCAGGAGATGAGAGAAGTGTTTTGGTTTAGAAAAGTCTTAATGTTCAGATGTATTAATGTTTTAATTAAAACAAATATTAAAGTTGATTAAGCAGGACCAGTAAATATCCCACGGTTTCGTCATCCCGGCACCGCTATTTTCATCAGATTCACTTAGTCCAAATTAATTTGCTAATCTCAACTGAATGAGTTCCAAACATTTATTTAGACCTTGGGAAATCTCGTTAGCAACACATGAGTTACATCATCCGAGGGAAAGATAGAGTGTTAGAGGGGAAAGAAAGGGAGAGTGGGAGAGGAAGGATAAAAAAAATAGCAAGAGGAAAGCGTGAGGGAGTTAGGCAAGTGAGAGATAGAGAGAAGCACAAGGGTGAAGAGAGACTGAGAGAGGGTAGATAGTGGGGGAGAGAGGGCGAGTTATGAAGAGAGAGTGAGGGTAGAAAGTATGAGAGAGAGATAAAGATATGTAGATAAAGGGTGAGAGAGAGTAAAAGGAGGTAGATAGTGGTAGAGGGAGCGAGAGAGGGATAAGATGGGAGAAATAGGATAGAGAGTATGATAGAGAGATAGAGAGAGGAGAATGAAGAGCAATTGAAAGAATGAGAGCAAGCAAGAGAGAAGTGCAGTAGTGAGATAGAAGGAGAGAAAAAGAGTGAGAGACAGAGAAGAGAGAGTGAGAGAAGACTGAGAGAGTACGAGTTGTGATGGTTTTAGATAATGGGAGGTGAAGAGATAAAGTGTTAGAGAGAGAGGGAGAGAGAGGGAGATAGACAGTGGGAGAGGTAGAGAGAGTAATGGAGGTAGTGTAAGTGTAAGAGAGATATAAAGAGAGAGAAAGAAAAAGTGAGAGCAAGAGAGAGGGAGGGAGAGTTGGATTAAGAGGCAAGAAGAGTGCAATAAAGTGTTCAAAAGAATGAGAGAGAGACAGAGGAAGGTAGAGTGACTGATAAAGAGATGTGTGGACATTAAGATAGAGGGAGCGGGGGAGGGGGAGAGAGTGAGGACGGAAGAGTTGGAGAGAGTTGAGAAAGCAAGAGAGGGTGCGAGAGTGAGTGGGAGCAAAATAGGGAAGGGAGAAAAATAGTGAGAGAAAGAGGATAGAGAGAGCAGAGGGAGGAAAGGGGGCAATAAAGAGAAAAAGTGAAAATGTGGGAGGTAGAATAGAGAAGTAAGGAGGAAGAGACATACTAAAAGGGGGTGGGAGAGAGAGGAAGGAGAGACTGAGAGAAAGAGAGGCTGAGAGAGTGAATAAGAGACAACTAAGAGTAAGAGATATAAGCTAAGAGCAGGAGAAAAGGGAGAGAAGATGAGAAATTAAGTGAGAGTGAAAAATAAGGAGATAGAAAGAGAGATGGAGATGGAGAGGGAGAGAGTAAAAATGAGAATGAAAGGGGGTGCAAGAGAGATACTAAGAACGAAGCAAGAGAGTGATCAAGAAGGGCAGTGAGATAGGGAAAAATGAGAAAGAGAGATAAAGTGTGAAAGAAGAATGAAAGGGAGAAGAAAAAGTTAGACAGATAAAGCAAAAGAGAGAAAAAGATAGAGGTAAGTTAGAAAGAAAGAGAGATTGTGTGAGTAATTATAGGAATGACAGAGGGAGTAAGATAGAGAGAGAATTTGAAATAAAGGTAGAAATTATGCGAGCGAGAGAAGAGAGAGTTTGTGAGAGAGAGAGACACAACGAAAGAGGGAGAAAATAAGTGAGGAAGAAGGTGATAGAGCAAGAGAAGGGGAGCGAGAGGAAGGGAAGAGACTGAGGGAGAGAGATAATGGAAGTGATGGAGAGAGAGGGGAGAATGTAAGAGTGTGATAGATATAAAGAGGGAGAGACAATAAAAAATAGGAAAAGTGGGAGACAAAAGGAGGGAGAGAGCCATAAACATAAAAAAAGAGGGAGAAAAAGAGAAAAATGGTGATAAATAGTGAGAGAGGGTGAGGGCAAGAGAGAGGATGAGTTATAATGAGAGTGAGATAGAGGCAAGAGAGTGGGTGCAAGTGAGAGAAGAAAAAGAGTGCGAGACAGAGTGGAAGAGTTAGGAAAGGGAGAGAGATAATGTGTGAGAGAGAAAGATAATGTGATAAAAGGAGGGAAATAGAGGTGAGAGCGGGAGACTTATCATAACGATAGATGAGTCGGATGGTGTTGAAGAGTGATGCAAAGAGAGTGTGTAAAAGAGGGAGAGGGAGGGAGAAAGGGTGAGAGTTATAAAGCGAAAGGGGGAGAGAGAGAGAGAGAGAGAGAGAGAGGGAGGGAGAAAGAGTGAGAGAGAGATAGAGAGATAAAAGTGATGGAGAGAAAAGTGAGGAAGAGATAAGAGCAAGAGAGATAAGGGAGTGAGGGAAGGGAGGTGAGAGATAGATTTATCTCTCTCTATTGTTCCTCTTTCTCCCTCTGTCTCTTCCTCTCTCTATTTTTCACACACTGTCTTGTTCATTATCCCTCTCGCTTATACTCTCTTTCTTGCTCTATCCCCACTCTTTTCTTGCACTCTCTATAAATCTATCTTTATCTCTTTCTCTCATTTTCTCTCTATCTTTTCCTATTTCTTCCTTTCTCTGCTTTTCCCTTTATTTATCTTTATCTACCACTCTATCAATCTCTCTATCTTTCTCTCTCCTTCTCCGTCTTTCTCTCCCTTACTCCTCTCTCCCTCTCTTATTATTCCTCCCTTCTATAAGTCTCTATTTCTCCTTATCTCTCTTATTTTACCTTTCTGTCTCTATCACTCTCTCTAAATCATCCTTTTATTGCTTCCACTCTCTACCAACCTCTCCACTAGCTCTCTCTTAGTCTACCCTCCTACTCCCTCTATCTCTCTCTCCCCTTATCTCTTTCTCCATCTTATGATCTCTCACCCTTTAACTTTATTACTCCCTCTCTCTCTCATCCTATCTCGCTAAAAATTACTTCACTCTCTCATCTCTCACTCTTCTTTCCCTTTCTCACTCTCTTTCTTGTTGCCTCCCTCTCTCTCTCTTTTCTAAACCTCTGTTGCTTTTTCTAGCTTTCCCCAGCTCTCTCCCTCTCTCCTCTTTGCTCTTTCTCCCCTATTATTTACATTAGCTCTCCCCTCTACCTCTATCTCTCTCTTGTTTCCTTGTTATCTCCCTCCCACTCTATTTCCATCTATCTCCCTTTCTTACACATTTCTCCCTCAATTCCATCCTATCATCTCTCACTCTCTATTTTTTTTGTTACTCACACTCTACATGTCCCTTTCTTTCTCTCTCTCTTTATCATTTCCCTCTCCTTATTACTCTTTAACACTTTTTCTCTCTCTCACTCCCTCCCTCTCTCCCCATCTATAACTCTTCTCTTGCTCTCTTTTCTCTCTCTCTCTCGCTCCCCCTTGCTTCATCACATTTCTTTCTCTCTCACTTGTCGTCTCCCTCTCTCAATCTCCTCCTCTTTCTTTACTCTCTGCCCTCTCTCTCCCTCCCTTTTTATCTCTCTCTCACTTATCAACCTTTTTTCTACTCTCTCTCCATCTCTCCCACTTTTTATCTCTCTTCATCTATCTCCCTCTTTCAATCTCTCTCCAACTTTCAATCTCTATCTTTCTCCCTCACTTGCTCCATCTCCCTCACACTTCTCTCTTACATTCTCTTCTCTCTCACTTTCTCTTTCACCCTCTCTCTCTCACACACACGCTCTCTCAGTCTCTCGTACCCTATTTTCCCTCTCACCATGCCTTCCTCTCCCTCCTCTCCAACTCTTATCTCTCTTTTTCTCTCCCACTTTCCATCATTATCACTTTGATTCTCTCATCTCCTCCTTGTACTATGTTGCACTCGCATTGTCTCGCTGTCTCTCGCACTCAACTACACTCTCTTATATAACTCTCCCTTCTCTTTTTTTCTCAATGTCTCTCTCATACTAACTTCTCTTCTTCTCCTCCCGCTTTCCCTCTCTTCTCTGTTATATTGTAACTCTTCCCTCTCTCCAGCTATCATCCCCCTTTTACTCTCTCCTCTCGCTCCCTTGCTCTCCCACCTTTTCTTTCTCTTGCTCTCTTATCTCTATCACTCTCTCTCACAATCTCTCTGCTATCTTTTTTTCTCTCGCACTCACTTAATCTCCCTTCCTCCCTGTATCTCTCACTCTCTCTTATGTTAATCATTGTTCTATCTATCTTGCTTTCTATCAATCTCTTTATTTTGCTCTTTTTCAATCTCTCTCATCCTCTCTTGAACTCTCACTCTCGCTCTCTCACGTTCTCTTCCACTCTATATCTCCTTATCCCTTGTCTTCTTTCTAGCCCCAACAAAAGCTTTCTTTTCACTAAACCCTTACTCCCACTTCTCACACCTCTCTTCCTTTCGTACTCTTTCCCTTCCATTTCTCTTACTCCCTCTCTCACTTTACTCTCACTCTCTTCTATCTCTCTCTCTCCCTCAGCCTCTTCCTCTCTTACTCTCTTGTCAGCTCTCTCCCTTTCTCTTGCAATCTTTACCTCTCTCTCTCTCTCTCTCTCTCTCTCTCTCTCTCTCTCTCTCTTTCTCATTATCTCCTTCATTCCAACTATCTATCTCTCTCACATCCTCTTATGTCCATCACTCCCCTCCCTTTCACTCTCTGCCTCCAACTCTCTCAACCTCCAATCAGCTCAAACTCATTATCACTCTTGCTTTAACTTTCTCACTCTTAATTTTGCTTTGTCGCTCTGCCACAAAACCTTCATTTGTCTTTTCAACACACACTCTATTTCTCACAGATTACAGAGCAGGAGAAGAGAGTGAATATGAGAGAAGATAGACGGACAAAGGGAGAAAATGAGCAATAGAAGAAGGAGGAAGGGAGAGAGAGAAATAGAGGAAAAGAGGAAGGGACGGAGAGTGGAAGAAAGGAGAGGAGGTGAAGATAAAAAGAGATAAAGAGAGAAAGAGTGTGATAGGCATGAGTAATGAGAAGCAAAAGAGAGCGTAAGAGTGAGTGAGAGAGGTATAGGAAGAGAGGGGAATAGAGAAAAAGTGTGAGATAGAGAGGACATGGAGAGAGAGGGGGTACAAAGGAGCGATATATAGAGAGATGGAGAGAGGAAGAGAGTTGGAGGTATAGATAGAGAGATGGAGAGAAGGAGAAAGAGTGGGAGAAAGATAAGAGAGATAAAGAGAGGGAGAGAGCTTGGAAGGGAGAGGGGAACAAAGAGAAAAAGGGAGAGAGAGAGAGAGCCTCTATAAGGAAAATTAAAGAGAAGAGAGTGAATATATAGATAGAGAGAGAAATGGAGTGTTGGAGGGACAGAGTAGGAGATAAAGAGAAAAAAGAGAGAAGTGATAGAGAAAGTATGTGAGAGAAATGATAGAGAAGAGAGAGGAGAGAGGAAGGGACAGACTGATAGACAAGTAGAGGAGACAAATAAAAGAGAGAGAGTGTGAGAGATGAATGAAGAGAGACGGAAGAGATAGAAGAGTAATAGAGAAGGGATATCGAGATAGACTGGGAGGAAGGGAAGGAAAGATGAAGGCCATGTAAAAGGGAACGAGGGAGGGAGAGAGAGGGAAGGAAAGATGAAGGCCCTTTCTTTCTCTTTCTCTCTTCATTCCCTTTCCTTATCACTCTTTATTACTTTCTTTTTCTCACTCTCACTCCCTCCCTCTCTCCACCTCTATAACTTGCTCTCGCTCTCTTCTCTCTCTCTCGCTCCCCCTTGCTTACTCACATTTTTTTATCTCTCACACTCTCTCGCACTCTCTCACTTTTTTTCTCCCTCTCTCAATCCCCCTCTTTATTTACTCTCTACACTCTCTCTCCCTTTTTATCTCTCTCACTGTCAACCTTTTCTCTACTTTCTCTCCATTTCTCCCACTTTTTATCTCTCTTCATTTTTCTCCCTCTTTCAATCTATCTCTTGATCCCTCACCTGCTCCATCTTCCTCACTCTTCCCTCTTACTTCCTCTTCTCTCTCGCTCTCCCTTTCACCCTCCTTTCGGTGAATTTTAGATTTTAAATTTAATATATATATATATATATATCTGTGTGTGTGTGTGTGCGTGCATATATATATATAATTTAAAAAGTAACAATTGATTTTTGGAAATAATTTTAAGTTTGAAAATTTTAAGCTATGAATCAAACCAATCTCACATCCCAAATAGTTTATATAAACGAGCACCACATCACAAACCGTGTATCTATCCCGAGGAATAGACACGCTGCCTGATGATGGCGCTCGATTAAATAAACTAGAAGATTTGTGACATTCATTTGGTCTGCAAACCAATATTATAAGCCGACAAGTTCCCCTGATTAATACAAAGGAATTAAACATGGTTTCTATTACCTTGGTTCTTAAAGTTCCCTATAAGGGCAAGCCCATATAGTTAATCACATCCTAAATGACGGGAATCATTTAAGAAAACTCTCAAAAATGATCAGTGGTTTTGCTCTCAAGAATTTCAAAGTTTAAGGTTTCAAAGGATTGAAGTTTGGAATTTCAAACGAAATTAGCTCAAATTTGGAACAGTTTATTTTATAAGTCCAAAGGAAGAGAAGTAGGGGATCTCACAGACCCGAAATGAACTTCAGTGACTTCCCGACTATCCTATTGTTTGGCTTCAATTTGAGAGAATTATTTAATGTTTCAATCCTGCCAATTTTATTTAATTAGGACTTATATTTATATGACATAATCACACAAGTAGCCTCGAATATATGAGGGTTTATGTCGTACCAAACGACTACCTCGGAGTCCTACGATCGGTTAGGGCTTAATTTGCATAACATAATTATGCAAATGATTAACAAAATGCTGAGGATTTTTGTTGCACTAGCAAGACTACCTCAAAATCCTATGGATTAGTTATTTATTTCAAAGAAAAAGTTTTGCTGAGATCCAAGTTTTGCTGATGAAGATGGCCATGCTGCTCACTATGCTCTAAGCTCCTTGTTATTGCAGAAGGTTTAGTTCTAGAAGGTGAAAATCAGGAGATGAGAGAAGTGTTTTGGTTTAGAAAAGTCTTAATGTTCAGATGTCTTAATGTTTTAATTAAATCAGATCTTAAAGTTGTTTAAGCAGGATCAATTAAGATCCCACGGTTTTGTCATCCCGGCACCGCTATTTTCATCTGATTCACTTAGTCCAAATGAATTTGCTAAACTCAACTGAATGAGTTCCACACTTTCATTGTGACCGTAGGAAATCTCGTTAACAACACGTGGGTTACATCATCCGAGGGATTCTCGCTTGTCCAACGAGACATTTTAATTTAATTGTAGTTGTAGTTTTGTTGTTCTGTTTGTGCTTAAATTTTGAGTTGTTTTATATTTTTTTGAATGTTGTGGCAGTGAATTTTATCTTGTATTGATTTTTAATTTAGTTTTGGATTTCAGTTTTGTGGCTATTCTAAAGGTTTCAGTTTTCATGCAGGGTGACATTCTTGCTTAACATGCAAATTTTATAAGAAAGAAAGTACGGCGTAGGTAAATTAATTGCAATAAAATAAAAGCGTACCTGGCGGGTCTTCTCGTCGTCCCAAGCTGCACTTAAAACACACATCAGGGCATTCAAATATTTGCAAGAAATACCTAAGTAAAACTAAGGGAAGGTTCTGCTTGTCTACTAAGATCCTAATCCTATTGCTAGTCAATTCCTATGACATCTAGGTTCTTGTATTTTGTTAAGTATGATTTTCTTCACCAAAGAACAGTTAAGTTCAATTGTTCTTCTAAAACACCCCATCGTATTGAGAAAGTGTTTAGGATGAGCCCTGAACATCTTTTTAATACTTCTGAGATTATATTGAGTCCAAATGAATTTTATTGTATAAGTGAATTGGTCATCCAAGAGTTTAGTTAAGTTTTGTTTTTTGCTCAGTGAACATGGACATTTGATTGTCCGATGAGTGAAGTGACATTTCACTTGATGCTTTATTTAAGAGTTATAATAATGAAAGTCATCAGGTGCAAATTAATTTGTTAAATAATCTAACTGTTTTGATTTAGGTTGAATTGATGATTTAAGACAATCCAATTTACTAGTAAGGTTTCAGATTGATTCTTAAATATTTTTAAAATCACATAGGTTGAAAGAGGTGTTTAAATTATTTAACTCCATTGAGTTTTAATAATTCAAATTTTTTTAAACATTTTAAATTGATCTTAATCGCAACTTGTTTTGAGATTAACTTTTAACATTTCAAATTTGTTTTAGGTTAAGTTTTAAGTGATTTCAAATTAGCTTTAATGTTTTAGGTTACCTTAATTTAATAATTAAAACATTCAATGTTTTAAACTTTTAATTTAATTAAGGATTATTAATTTCAATTATCATTATATTTTAGAGTTAATTAAAAGTTTGAATTTATTAATTCATTTAGGGACTTTAAATTAAAGAATTGACATCTTCCTAAGTCATATCCCTAATTTTAATAATCCAAAATTTTGATTTTTCTTCCAGAATTTAAATGATTTAATTAATCAAAGCTTCATTTTTTATGTTCTAGGTGATTAAATGGGTTTCTACCTCTTAATTCCCTACGTTTCAATCATCCAAGAGAAAGTTACGATTAGATATTTTACCCTCCCTTTGATTAGGCTTAAAGTATTAATTAAGGTTAAAATCCTTAATTACTTTTATGCCCCTTTTAAGCATATTCACTTCATAAATCATTAAACTGAGCTCAAATGAACTTGAAATTTTTATGTCACTTCACTCACATGTTAATTAAGACATTAGAGGAGAAAATGTGATTTTTCCATTTTTAATTTAATTTATATAATTATCTTAATGAAAACTAAGGGTTTTCAATTAAAATTCAACAAGATGACCAAAGTAAGATTTCTATCCTTAGAAACATTATGAGATGTTCCTACTGACCATAGGTTCACTTGAAACAATTTTGGTGATTTTTTAAATTTTATTTTATTTATTACAATTATTTCAAATTTTAGGGTATTGATTAATTATAAAATAAAATTAAAGTTGAAAATTGAGTTTCATATTTTTCTTAAATCTCTCTGACTTCAAGGAGTTCGGAGAAACAAATTTTATAATTTTCTGATTTTTCTTTGATTTATTAGAATTATTTTTGTGGGAGGTTAAGGAAATTCATTTTTAAATATTAAAAATTATCCTAGACCTTTAAAAATTCATATTTTAACTTAGAGACTTTGGAAAATTATTTTGGTGGTTCCAAAGTGATTAGGAGATCAAATGTGATGTTTTAGTGAATTTTTCTATTTTTATGAATTTTTATAATTTTTAATTATTAAATATTTAAAAATGATTAAAAATCAAATTTTTATGAAAAATGCAATTTTATTTTTGTTGGACTCCTCTAATCATACAGAACTCCCAAATTTAATTTGGTGAAATTTTGAAATCTACTTTGGGTTTTATGATTTTTTTTAATTTTCAAAATAGGTGTGTCACTTAATTAAATCATTTAATAGAGTAAACTAATTTCAATTGACTTGAAATTTTTATGTGAGGTTCTTTGTATCCTATGTGACACTGGAGAATTGATTTCAAGTGATTTTAATGTATAGTTACTCCAAATTAATTAAAGTTCATTTTAAGTGTTTAGGCTAATTAAGGTTATTTTAAAGAAATAAATCAAGCCATAATTTTCCTTAGGTCCTCTAGTCCAGAGATAGCCTCTGGCCTTGGAAAATTAAGTGAATGTTCCCAAGATCAGAGGCTACAAAAGCCCTACGGCTCTTACCATGGTGAATTGTATGCATGAATGGAGAATTAAAATATTCAAAATAATATTAAATTAATGTAGAGTATTGTTTATGGGGATGTCAGGAAGATTTTAAAACAAATTTAGGGAAAATTGGGTAACATTTGGGTTCAATTTGGGATGGATTAGGTTAGTTGGTCACTTTGGGCCTTAAGGGCCAATTTGGAATATTTGATCAAACTGGGTTAAATTGACAAAATTAGGGTAGGTTTTAGTTAAAGAAAATTATGTGGATACTATTTTGGAATTTTATTGAATTGTTTTAGAATTTTTTGAATTTTTGAAATTTTAGTTTATTTAGGGTACAAGGAGGGTACATGAAGGGTATTGGGGGCTATTTTTGAAAATTTTGGAATATTTGGTCATGGATGATCAATTTGAGTGGTGGGGAATGTTTAGGATTGATTTTAAGGAATTTTGGGTAGTTTAGGCAATTTGGAAGATTTCAAGGGTATTTGGTAGGTTCGGTGGGTTTAGGTCCCCGGGGGTCAAAAATTGAAATTTTGAAAAAAAAAAGAAGGTTGGTTAAATGTGGGTAAAAGAAACCATTTTGGTTGAGCCATGAAGTCATGTTAAGCTCACAAGAGACATGAGAGGACTCATTTTAGGCACTCAATATGTTGTTCCTAACCCTTGTTGACCTCATTTTTGATGAGGTCTTCTCTTCCCTCTTTAGTGTTTAGGATCTAGCCTTAGGCTTTTCCTTTGACTATCTTAGAGGACTAGAATTGGGATCCATCCCTTAGAAATTTAAACCACTTCTTGACTCCCTGTAAACCCCACAAGCTTGATTGTAGACCCCTAATCACCTAGAGGGTTGAAATCAAATGTGAAGGTTTAAAGGATGAGTTCCCTATAGGACTCTTTGGCCTTAGGACTACCTTGGGTGGCCTGGTCTGGTGAGGGTTAACTTACACACTCACTACACTCACACTCTACACTCTCACACACACAATCCAAATCCTAAAACCACACGTATACCCAACTTGACACCCTGATTCATGTAGGTAATTCATATGGATGGACCTTAACCCCTAAGCCCCTGGTTAAGAGGGTTAGGAACAACATAGTGAATGCCTCCAATGAGTCCTCTCATGGCTCATATAGGCTTAATATGACTTCATGACTCAACCAAAGTGATTTCATTTCACTCATGTTTGATCAATCTTCATTCTTCCAAAATTTCAATTTTTTGACCCCGGGAACCCTACACCCATCAAACCTACCAAAAGCCCTTGAAATTGCCCAAATCCTCCAAAATCTTTAAATCACCCAAAAGTCCTCAGAATCAATCCTAAACATTTTCCCCCCAGTCAAATTGTCCATCTCCATCCAAAAATACCAAAATTTCTAAAAATATCCCCAATACCCTCCAAATTACCAAAATGCCCCTCTTGACCCAAAAATCCAAAAAATTCAGAAAATTCCCAGAAAATTCCAAAAAATCCAAAATATTTCCAATTTCATTTTGTCCAACTACACCATGGGCCAATTTTGTCAATTTACCCCACTTTACCAAAACCCCCAATTTAGCCCATTTTTAACCCAAATGAACCCAATGTCAAACCTAATCACCCCAATTGGTCTCAATTTTGGTCCAATTCAATTATAAACTTCAATTAAATATCCCCAATATCAATCTAGACAAAATTCAAGCCCATTTTTAACCCAAACCAACCCAATTCAATCCCAATTTGGCCCAAATCTTTTCTAAAACCTTCCTAGCATCCCCGCAAAAAAAACACTAACATGATTAACCCAAAATTTACACCCAAACCTTACTCAATTTCAACCCAAACCCAAAATTCCTTAAATGGGCCTACACCCAAACCTAACCCAAATGGGCCCAAATCCCAAAATCAAAACCCAACCAAAGTTGAAACCTATTTGTAACACCCTCATAAACATTTCCCAACATTAATTTTACATAAATTTCAACATTAGCCCAAATTTAGCCCAAGATGGCTCATTTTGACCCATTTGGACTCTATTACCAAAGAGACCCAAATTAGACTCAATCCAATTCCAAATCATTTCAAACATCTTCAAATCACTCATGACACATCCCTAAACCAAACCCAACAATTACTCGGGACAAAATTTTACAAAAAAATCCCATCCATAAATTTATTTTTAAGCCTAAAGCCCACCTTTTTAAACCTTCCTAAAAGCCTATTCCTAAAATAATTTCAAAAGTCCAAACCCATCCTAAGGCCCACATTACAATCTCATCACATCCTCACACAATTAAAATCATCCCTAAGTCTTAAATTAGCCATCAAATTTTTCTAAACTAAGACATATTCCAAATCCTATCAAATCTCCCCTAAATTACAAAAACTCCTTAAAAGCCATTTTCATGAAACAAAGCCAACTTTTCCAAAGCCAAATGGAGCAAAGTATAAGCCATTTACAAGCCATATGAAGCCATGTGGGGTTTGACATGTGACCATACCCAAAGTAGAAAAATGAGGGCCCCCTTTCTTAATCCTTCATTAAGCATTTTTAACCCCTTCCATTCTACACACTAAAACATGTTTAACCACATCACCTTGGATGGGGACTTCACCACCCCTTCCTAGCTGACCCAACTATTTTTTTTTTCACCCTAAAACCAGGTCATGGGGAGGTGAACCTAACCCAAAACCATGGCTTGGACCAAATCAAGCCAAAATGGCCTTTCCCCCATGCCAATTTAATCCAAGCTCTTTACACATGGCATTGGTCAATTGCTTGCACTATACCCCAGCCCTGGACCTCCTAGCCCTGAAGGTGACCCATGCCTGCCGGCCAGCAACCTGAGCCGCCAGAAAACACCACACCCGAGAGCATCATGTGAGCCCAAGCTTGGAATTCTCACCTGTTGAGTTGTCCCATGCCTAATGGCCACGATGGCTGTTCTTCTCCTCACCAGAGCAGCTGATTCTAACCCCTAACTCCCCCTGGGAGAGCCTCCAGCCAGCTCTATTTAAACCCCACCTCTCTCGGCCATGGAAGAGGTGCTGAAACAAACTTACTTAAACTCTACCAAAATTGTCCCAGACCACTCTCCACACTTAGAGGAATTGATCTCCACTGTCCATTTGCCCTAATCCCCATAAACAGAGCTCAATTTCAGAGTCCAAATTCCACCCAAAAACAGGACACTTCACTACGGTGAGCCAATCTCCAAATTGATTGGTCCTACACCTTCACCGGACCAAGAGGAGAAGTTCCCAGGTGAAAGCCCCTCTCCGGGCCACTCGGTTGCTCCGGCCTCCAAGCTTTGTGATCTGCTGTGGTCACTTTTGTACCTAGGCAATTCACCAGGCCAAGGGACTTCATCTGGAGCTTGCTTGGACCCAATCAAACGTGACATAACTCTCAGATCGAAGCTTCACTTCTCTTAGCAAAGGTATGAACTTTGTCTTCCTCCCGAGCTCCTGGAGATTCTCCATTTGATATGAATCGATTTCAATGCATGTTTACTATATGGATGTGTTCTTCTCTTCAAGACGAATCCATAGAGCATAAGAACACAAAAATCCGTTGAGAATTGAGTAAGTTCTTAGGGTTTTAGTGTGGACGGTCACGGGTTCACACCAGTCGTAGACGCTGACCAGGAGCCGTCGGATCGAGCGTGTATCGAGCGGACAGTCAGGATAGAGCCAGACAGCGCGATGGTACATGAACCGCGGGCCTTTGGAGCACTGAGTCGGATGGCGGTGTCGAACCAGAAAGCGCCGCGTGGCTGTTTGGAAATGCTAAAGATGACGCGGCGCCGATTCAGATAAATAGAAAAATAGGATTTTATGAATTTATTTAATTACCAGAACTTAGAAAATCCATAACTTTGTGTAGAAAGATCCTAAAAATAAAATAAAAATACCATCTTGCTCAGTGAACAGAGGAGAATAATGTGGAAAAGAAATCAATTAATTTCATTTAGTATTTTATTTTTAATGATTTAATTACTCTCTGCACTATTTCAATTCTCCATGCACATAGACAATTCACCATGGCATGAGACCATAGGGCTTTTAAAGCCTCTGAACTTGGGAACATTTCCTGAATATTCCAAGGTCAGAGGCCATCCCTATGAGAAGTTATTGATTTTTCAATTGCATGTTACTGTTTTGAATATTTTAATTCCAATAATTAGCATGTTGAGAAATAAATTTTACAAAAATTTGGTGATGTTTCTTATGGCCAGAGGAACCTAGGAAAAATAAGTTTTGAGTTAATTCACTTGGAATAATCCTAATTGGTCTAAATACCCAAAATTGAACTTTAATTAATTAGGGTTAACTATACAACAAATTGACTTGAAAATAATTCTCCACTGTCCTTTGGGGTTAGGAGAGTCTCACATAAAAATTTGAAACTAATTGGACTTGATTTGATCCACCAAATGGGTTGATTAAGCCCCATAAGTAAAATTAAACTTTAAAAATTCATAACTCACAAAATACTTTTCAAAAATTCTCAAAAATGGTTTTGCAGCTTTCTCGATATCAGAGGAACTTAGGAGAATTAAAATTGTAATTTTCTAAAAAAGTTGATTTTTATCATTATTTTAATATTTTTAATAATTAAAAAATAATAAAAATCATAAAAATATTAAAAATCACCAAAATGTCACATTTTGAATTCTAATTACTTAAGAAAAAACCAAATTTTTTCCTTAAGTCCCTAGGATAAGATATTGAATTTCAAAGGCTTAATGTAATTTTTAATATTAAAAAATGTATTTTCCAACATTTTCATAAAAATAATTCTAATAAATTAAAGAAAAATCAGAAAAATATAAAATTTGTTTCTCCTGGACTCCTTGAGTTAGAGAGATTTAAGAAAAATATAAAAATCTTTTTTTCAAATTTAATTTTATTTTAAAATTAATTAATACTCCAAATTTTAAAATAATTCTAATAAATAAAATATAATTCAAAAAATCACCAAAATTGGTCCAAATGGTCCTCTAGTCATTAGAAACATCCCATAATTTTCTTAACGACAGAAACATTTCCTTGGTCATGTTATTAATTTTTCCTTGAAAAACCCTATTTTCCATTAAAAATAATTATATAAATAAATTAAATACGAGAAAAATCACATTTTCTCCTCTAATGTCTTAATTGACATGTGAGTGAGGTTACATAAAATTTCAAGTTCATTTGAGCTTAATTTAGCGAGTTATAGAATTATTAAGCTTGAAGGGTAAAAGGGTAACTAAAAATTTCAACCTTTAATTAAAATTTTAGGATTAATTAAAAAAGGGAGGGTAAAATATTTGATTCTAAGCTGATGTTGGATGATTGAAACTTAAATGATTGAGGGTAGAAACCTACTAACCATTTCAAAAATGATAATTAAAATAAAACTTTAAATTAATTAATTAATTGAAATTTTCGAAGAATAATAGAAATTGGAATTATTAAATTAGGGATATTATTTAAGAGGATATTTATTCTTTAATTTAAAAATCCCTAAATAAATCACTTCAATAATACTTAATTCTTAATTAAAAAAAATAATTAAAATAATAATCCAAATTTAAATTAAATTAAAATTAAAAAAAATTAAAATTAAAATTAAATTAAAACTAAATTAAATTAAAATTAAATTAAAATTAAATTAAAATTAAATTAAATTAAATTAAAATTAAAATTAAATTAAAATTAAATTTATGTTAAATTAAATTAAATTAAAATTAAATCAAATTAAATTAAATTAAAATAAATTGAATTAAAAATTAAATTAAATCAAAATCATTTATCAACAAACCTAAATTAAATCATTAAGAATTAAATCTAAAATAATTTGAACACTATTCCAAACTTAAACTGATTTTTTATAATCAAGTCAAAATTAAAATTAAATCATTAAGTTTAAATCATTAAAATACTTAATAATTTGATTTGCCCTTTTAAAGCTCTTATTGTTATAACTCTTAAATGAGGTATCATGTGAAGTGTTACTTCACTTATAGGATATTCAAATGTCCTAGTTCACTGTGCAAGAGAACAAAACTTAAACCCCTGGATGATTAATTCACTTGTATAATTAAATTCTTGAACTTAAAACAATCCTAGAGGTATTGAAAAGATGTTTAAGACTCGTCTTAAGCACTTCCTCAATATGATAGGGTGTTTACAAGAACAATTGAATTTAATTATTTCTTTATTGAAGAAAATCGTCCTCAAACCAAAACATAAGTACGTAGACGTCATAGGACATGACTAGCTATAGGATTAGGATTTTGGTAGACAACCAAAACCTCTCCCTTAGCTTTACCTAGATACTTGTTGAAATATTTAAATGCCTTAACATGTGTTTTAAGTGCAACTTGGGATGACGGGAAGACCCTCCCGGTACACTTTTATTTTATTGCAATTTACTTTATTGCAATTTACTTACATGCACTGTATTTTACTTTCCTTGCATGATAAACAACTCGTTGCATGAAAACCAAAACCTTTAGGGTAGTCCCCGAACCGAAACCAAAACTAAATTAAATATCACTCGCAAGATAAAATTCACCGCCACAACATTTCAAAATATAAAATGTACTCAAAATTTAATCACAAACAGAACAACAAAACTACAATTACAACAAAATTAAAACGTCTTGTTGAATGATCGGGAATACCTCGGATGATGTAACCCACGTGTTGCTAACGGGATTTCCCACGGTCTAAATGAAAGTGTGGAACTCATTCAGTTGAGTTTAGCAAATTCATCTGGACTAAGTGAATTTAATGAAAATAACGGTGTCGGGATGACGGAACCGTGGGATCTTAATCGATTCTGTTTAACCAACTTTAAGATTTGTTTTAATTAAAATATTAAAAAACACTTGAACTCTAAGATTTTTCTCTAAAACAAAACACTTCTCTCTTCTCCTGATTTATGACTTCTAAAACTAAACCTCTACAACAGCAAGGAGCTTGAAGCATGGTCGGCAGCTCGGCCATCGTCATCAGCAAAACTCTGATCTACTTCAGCAAAACTTTCTTAGAATTAAATAACCAAGCCATAGGACTTTGAGGTAGTTTTCCTAGTGCAACATAAATCCTCAACTCTTCGTTAGGCATTTGTTTGATCATGTCATGTAAATTAAGTCCTAACCGGTCTTAGGACTCCGAGGTAGTCATTTAGTACGACATAAACCCTCATATCTTCGAGCCTATTTGTATGATTTTATCATACAAATATAAGTCCAAATTAATTAAAATTGGCAAGATTGAAATATCAGATAATATTAGGATTTTCTTAAATTTGAGCCAAATAATAGGATTGTTTGGGAAGTTGCCAAGATTCTTCTTGGATCCTCAGCTTCTCCTATTTTTCTTCCTTTGGACTCCTGAAAATAAATGTTCCAAATTTGAGCTAATCCCTTTTGAAATTTCAAAAATCCAATCCTTTGAAAACCTTAAACTTTGAAATTCTTGAGAGCAAAACCACTGATCATTCGAGAGTTTTCTTAAATGATTCCTGTCATTTAAGATGTAATTAACTATAGGGGCTTGCCTTTATAGGGAACTTTAAGAACCTAGGTAATATAAACCCCGCTTAATTCATTTATATTAAGCAGGGGAACTTATCAGCTTATAAAATTGGTTCGTAGACCAAATGGATGTCACAAATCTTCTAGTTTATTTAATCGAGCCCCACAATCAAGCAGTGTGTCTACTCTCCGGGATAGATATACAGTTTGTGGTGCGGTGCTCGTTTATATAAACTATTCGGGATGTGAGATTTGTTTGATTTCATATCTTAAAATTTTCAAATTTAAAATTATTTTCGAAATCAAATACTACTTTTCAAATTATTTATTTAAATTAAATTAAATTTCGCCGACAATTTCTGTTAGCGACCTCTTTTCAAAAATACAACCACCAACCTAAAAATATGCCGACAATTTATGGCGACTCCGCTGGGGACTAGTTCCTCTCTCCATTTTGATCAGATGGTTTTGCTTTCATAAATCGGTAGTGAGTTGATGCCCCTAGTGGACCAAACTACTATTCTTTCCGTTGACATACACCGTTTATTTCTGTCTTGAACGGGTATAGCCAACTCCTCTCGGGTTTAGGAACCACTCGTTTAGACATCACTAAACAGAGAGGTTCCGAGATCCTTTTACCTCTTTTCTGAGGTGGTGTGGACCCCCAATAGGTGTTAGCTTAGGAGCGGTCCTTCGGGTTGAGAAGTCTTGCATAAGACTTTCTCTTCCTTCTCAATTCTAAATCAGGCCCTTTACCTTCTCTATAACTTTTTCTCCTTTAACCGTTTTGTTTCAAACAAACGATCTACCTAATAAACAACCTCTTCTATAAATCATAAATGCACTAACATGAACAAAAATGTGCTCGAACTCTTTCTTTTACGTCCTAAACTTTACGACGAAAGGAAGTGTAATTCGGGACTGACATTCAGAATCTGCCCTGCAGAAAATGGATGCCCCAAAGTTAATCTTCTCCTTCACCAATGGACTGAACTTCGCTGTTTACAAGGATGAACTGCCCGACAATGGGATCATCCTTTTTTGGCAAGGATTTAGCAACACAGATGTCAAGATCGCTGACGTCACTCTCTTCACACTAATGGAGAAAATGTCAGAAACTGAAGAGCCCGTGATTGAATTCAACTCGAAGTCAGCTCAAGAGTTCCCTCCCCTGCAAAGGGTTCCAGCTGAAAGGAATACTACTGTTCGTAGGAGGACTGTTGTCTCTACTACCACCGGTCTAGTCGTCTCTGCACCTACCCCGGCTCCCGCTGAACCAAAGCGGAAGGAAGTCAAAGTTTGTAATAAGCCTGTTACCGTGGAGGGTACAGATCTCCCTGCGAGACCTTCTATTTTCGAAATTGGGTCCAGCTCAAGGGTTCCACCCCTAACATGGACTCAGAGGAGAAACAAAAGTAGAAAGATTGCCACAAAAGGCTAGAGCTGCTGAAGTCGCTTTCTTAGAAGAGATCCCTCAGTACACACCATTGTCTGAGTACATACCATTGCCAGAGTACACACCGCTTTTGGAAGGAAGTAGATTCCATCCCCTCTCCGCCGCAGCTGACGAGGAAATTGTCCGCAAGATTGCTTCTACATTACCTCAACCCACATACTATAGCAACGTACCGAAAGAAAAGGGCTAGGATTACACCATTTGCCCGACTGCAGACTGTAATAGAGAAGTTAGCAAAGAAAGAGAAATGTCTTGTATCAGAGATTTTAAGAAGGAAAGGGTGGGTGCCAGCCAAATCCTGTCTTGGGCCGCGAGTAGAACCTATTAGCGCCATAGAAAAGCCGAATAAGAAGATGAAAGCTAGTCCACCTGTTGTTGTTTCAGGTTTACAGATTAGGGAGGATACCACTTTCCAGCATTTAGCCGATAGACCATCCGGTCCTAGGCCTTCGCCGCTAGAAGGATGGTATGACGTCCTACTACCGGCCGATTAAGACCGAAACAACGACCTGAAAAGGAAAGTCTCGTCAGGAGACTCGAGTCCGAAGAGAGCGCCACTACAACGAAGGGGACTCCCAAGAAGGAAATCCAACAGCCATCGCATGATAACTGCGAAACTGTACGAAAAAGACTACTGGAGGACACTATGGAAAAGCTAAGAACCGACATTCAACGATTAGCAAGAGAAAGTGAAAAAAAGTTTGGAGATGTAGTCGATTCGTCGGAATTCATGGATGACGAATATGTGGAGATCAACATGGTTGAGACACGAGCATCGTCAGCTTCACAAGGTGCTCCGGCAGCTGCGGAAAGAGATGAACAAGAAATGTTAAGATCACAACTTCGAGAAAAAGATGATACAATCTCTCAAATGGCGAAAAGGATGGAAGAGAAGGCTGCAGCCCTAGCCACTCTTCAGAGTCAGGTTCAACCCCCAAGAGAAATGCCTCCAGAAGTTATTCATATTACTGATGGAGGAAAAGATATTACATCCGTTAACGGAGATGATCGACCGAAAAGATTCTACCTGAATATGATTCCGCAGAAAGACATCGAGAGCATGGTAGAATAAGCAGTGCGCGAGAAGCCTTAGCACGCTTTAAGAGCGGAGCATCTATTCGGACGGGTAGACCTTACCCCGAAGAATTTGATGCAGTACAATACCCAAAAGGCTTTGTACCACCTCTGTTCAAGACTTTTGATGGTACCGTAAACCCTCGACAGCATGTTGCACATTTTCGCGCTAGTTGTTGCAATGCCGGTGGAAGTGACGCCTTACTCTTCCGACAGTTCGTCAGCAGCCTGTCAGGGATCGCCTTCTATTGGTACGCAGAGTTACCCAACGGTTCGGTAAAGACATTTTCGAATTAGAGAACCTCTTCGTGAAACGGTTTGTCGGAGCTCGACGACCATATCGCCATCGGTGATCTAGTGGTGGAGAAACAGAAACCGAACGAAACTTTAGTGGACTACATACTTCAATGGAGGAATCTAAGCATGAAGTGTGAGCCACAGCTACAAGCAGCATGCAGTCGGTATCTCTCTTAAAAGCATTCACGGCCCGATGGCACTTCTCCTTAAGGGATTTAAGATTAAGAATTTCGAGAAGTTGTTAAGCAAGACCGGAAGCTTGCAAGAGGAAGCGAAAAACCTAAGTTTCGTCGACAAGATAGACAAACAGAAGCCTGTGAAGAAATTTGAAAAGAAATCTGGGATCGTCGCGGCAGTCGATAAGGGCAAACAGACAATGCAAATACAGATGGAGTACCGAGCAGCCGACGTTATCAACGAACCTAAACGAACTACCAACAACCTCGACCCGGTTATCGACCAACTCAACAACATGAGCAACCACCTCGCTCGCAGCCGCACGTTAAAAGAGCTTATAAATAGAGAATATCCGTTCAAGAATGAGGCGAGTGCAAAGATGTTCTGCAGTTTGATGAAGACTCCGGATTTTCAACTGCCCGAACCCAGGAAACCAGAAGAAGTCAATAAGAAAGACCATCCCATCTATTGCCATTACCACCGGATGCTTAGGCACATGATAGAGGATTGCATTACTTTCAAGACTTGGCTCTACGACAATCTCCGAAAATGGAATACATGAAGGAACCCAAGAAAGGAGGTTCCGTCAATGTTATTTCAACGGATCCTATTGTTCCTATAGATCCCTACGCGACGAATGATTGATGGAGTACCACTTAGATGAAGTCATCAAAGAAAATTTTGGATCGCATCCAAACCACTTCCGTATGTGCTTTGATTCAAAGTTCGAAACCTGTCAAGCCGGCGCTATCACTTGCGATTGAAGAGCCACCACAGGAAGAAAAGATCATAGAAAAGAAAGAGATCGTAGAAGAAGAAAAGACCAAGGCTCTTAAGGCTAGACTAGGGGCTGCTTATCCTAGGATGGTTGTTTCCGATTCAGGGGAGAAATTCCACGAACCTCTGACTCTGTATGATTATTTGCTCGCTCCGGCGGGATCTTATAATGATAAGAGTTATGGAGTTGGCTACGTTTTGACTGTTTCTAATGATTACGCAACTAACGACAACCAATCTAATCCGAATCTCGATTCCGATACAAATAACAATTCTCAAATCATACACAACCTCGACAATCACAATGACAAAGAAGACATTCACCAAGAAGACAACGAAAGTTCAACAAGCAATGAATCTGATTGTGAATTTCGAGGAGCTCCAATCACAATAGAGTTAGAGCTTTCAGATTCTGAAGCGACTCCAGAAGAACTTGTCATGCTGATTCAAAAGGAGACACCAGTAAACTCAGTACCAGAATCAGAAGAAATTACATAAGTCAACTTAAGGAGCGTAAGGGTTCTACCTCCTAGAATGGGTCCAAAAGATAAAGGAAAACAGGTGGTTATTCAAGAAGAATCAACCCCAGCAGAAGAATTACCCATTCGGGAAGAAACTGGAACACATGGTAACAAAGTGGACTATAACGTGCTAGCCCATCTTAGGATACTACCAGCCAAACTAAGAATCTATGACGCTCTCATCTTATCAAAAGAAATGAGGGAAGCTCTGATCAAGGCCTTACTTGATCCAGAGATTTATTTAGCTCAGATGGCCGGAGATTCCTTAGACGAGGTTTGCTCGTTAAAGGAACGAGCGAGGTGTTACCTTCACGGACGATGATTTACTACTTGGGATGACCGATCACAACCGACCGTTGTACATTTCGATCACAATCGGAAAGTTTACGCTCTCCAGAGTATTGGTGGATCCCGGAGCGTCAATCAACATAATGAATCTTCGGACGCTAGCATACTTGGAAATTGATGCTCGTGAGCTTGAAGCGGACAAGATGTTACTAAGAGGATTCAACCAGAAAGGAGAAAGAGCCCTCGGATCAATAACGCTGTTGATGAAGACCGGTGATTTAGCAAAGACAACCGCAAAATTCCATATAATTGATTCGAAACATTGTTCAACGCACTACTCGGGCCGACCGTGGATACATGAGAACCAGATGGTAGCGTCGTCTCTGCATCAGTGCATAAAATACTACGATGGAGGAGAACAGTGCATTAAAGGTGACTTGCAACCGTTCTCCGTACATGAAATTGAAATTCATGAAGATGCAACCTACTACGCTCCTCGAAAGAAAACAATCTTCTCCAGAAATACCATGCCCAACGAAGCAAAAGAAGTTCGAGACGATGAAGAACCTAAAGTTCTAGTCCAACAGTCACTCACAACTCACTTACGGCGAGATGGTGAAGGTTTCTCCAGAACTCACATTCGAGGTCGAGGCTGGGAACGAGGTTGTGGAAGAGACGTTGGGACAATTGGACAGGAGAAACCCTTAATCGACGTTGATTGGGAGGACGCACTCTGAGGAAGAAGAAGAAATCAAGAAAGAAGCAGCTACAATAAACCAGAAGAAACCACAATTCAAGATCTCCCTCGAAGATGAAAAGAATGAAGAATATAAATCAATGTACGAGAAGATTAACTACCATGTACACACTATGGCCCTGACCCCGATCCAGTCTAATAAGATCGAGGGTATGGTGGTCAAGGAAGTGCATGACAGTGGTGCTAAACCAATCAAATTTTACAGTGGTGCTTCTTCTTCCAATAATAAAAAGAGTGTACAATTTGAAGATGTTACTTCGTCCAAATTAATGGAATTACCTTTTGAGTGGTACTCTCCCTGTGTTCAAAATTTAATTCAGCGTGGTGTCTTACCTCGACAATGGACAAAAAGTCAATCACAAAACTTCGAAAATAATGGAATAACGCCGGTCGGCCTCCCAATTCAAAGCATGGTCTCGGATTCGGTACAGTAGGATCAGTTGACAATACGGATATTTGTTTGGTTGTCACTTGTGAATCTAATGAAGACTGCTTAGAAACTACAGAAGATCTTGATGATCCACAAATTGGAGATGCTCCACCAGACTTCAAAGAAGAAATCAAATCTATAATAGACGAGTTAATGGAAGTTAACTTAGGTACTGGCGAAGAGCCTAGGCTAACCTTTGTTAGCTCCTTACTCAATAAAGAAGATTCCGATGAAATGATCAAGCTATTAATGGAATTCAAGGACTGTTTTGCTTGGAGTTACGACGAAATGCCAGGATTAGCTCCATAAGTCGCAGTTCACAAGTTAGGAGTAGACCCTACTTCTGTTCCAGTCAGACAAGCTCCCAGAAGAATGCGTATAGAAATTGAACAACAAGTAATAGCCAAAGTTAAGAAGCTAATCGACGCTAAATTTGTCCGTGAAAAATAATACCCTACTTGGTTAGCCAACGTGGTACCAGTTAGCAAGAAAAATGGTCAGATCAGAATCTGCGTAGACTTCAGGGATTTAAATAAAGCATGTCTAAAGGATGAATTTCCACTGCCAATCCCAGAACTGATGATCGACAATACTTCAACACATGATATATTCTCATTCATGGATGGATCATCAGGATACAACCAGATAAAGATGGCACCAGAAGATGAAAAGCTCACAGCTTTCAAAACGCCGATCGGAGTGTATTGTTACACAGTAATTCCATTCAGACTAAAGAACGCATGAGAAACATATTAAAGAGTGATGACAAAGATTTTTGATGATCTCATTCACAACAAAGTTGAGTGCTACGTGGATGATGTTGTCATAAAAAAAAACTAAAGGAAGATCACCTGTATGATTTGAGAATTGTTTTCGAGCGACTAAGGCAATACAACCATAAGATGAATCACTTAAAATGCACCTTCGGCGTCACCTCCTGGAAATTCTTAGGATTTGTTGTCCGACATCGCAGAATCGAAATTGATCCGGATAAGATTAAAGCTATCTTAGAGATGCTGCCTCCCAAAACCTTAAAACAACTACGATCCTTTCAAGGGAAGCTGGCATATCTTCGATGCTTTATCTCGAACTTGTCAGGTAGGTGTCAGCCCTTCTCGGCATTAGTTAAAAAGGACACCAAATTCGTTTGGGAAGAGAAATTCCAACGGGCCTTCGAGGACATTAAGCAATATTTAATGACACCTTCTGTCTTAGCAGCCCCAGTCTCGGGTAGACTGTTGATACTTTATATCACGGCTCTAGAAGACTCCCTTGGAGCCCTGCTAGCCCAGGTCAATGATGAGGGAAAAGAAAATGCTCTCTACTACTTAAGCCGTCGTCTGATTCCGACAGAAGTAAAGTATCCTCCAATTGAGAAGCATTGTTTGGCCCTGATCTTCGTCGCACAGAAACTCGGGCATTACATGCTTTCTCATAAGATCAACCTCATTTCGAAAGTTAACCCATTGCAATATTTGATGACCCGACCGAAACTTTCTGGCAAACTTGCCAGGTGGTCGATGATATTATTGCAATTCAACATAACTTTCGTTACTCTTTGTGCCGTAAAGGGACAAGTTCTAGCAGACTTCCTTGCAGCACACCCTTTACCGGCAGATTCGCCTCTCGATGGCGATTTGCCTGACGAGTAGATAATGAGCCTAGAAGACACTGATGATCGACGTTGGGAACTATACTTCGACGGAGCCTCCTCAACAGAGAAAGACAAAGAATTGCAAACGATAGTGCCCGGTAAGGTAGGAATCAGACTAATCTTTATAACACCGGAGCAAGGGATGCTAAGATACTCCTACCACTTAACAGAGCCGTGCACAAACAACGAGGCAGAATACGAAGCCCTCAAAATAGGACTAGAACTAACCATTCAAATGGGAATAATGGACATCAACATCTACGGAGATTCTCAGTTGATCATCCAACAGGTCGCCGGACAATACAAAATTTTAAAGCCAAGACTCGAGCAATACTTTTAGTATGCCATGAAACTGTTGAAACAAATTCCGAATGTAACAATCTACAAGATCCCCATAAGAGAAAATGCTCTCGCGGATGCGCTAGCTCGCCTTGCAAAAGAATTTGCTCGCTTACAAGATGAGTCGGCTGAAGTGTCGGCTCAACGACGACGAGTCCTATCACAGCTCGACATGGATATCATACGAGAATCGGAAAAAACGGAGGAATCGGTTGCAGACGAGTAATGAAAAGTACAGAAGATTGGCGTCAACCGCTAATAGACTACCTGCAAACAGGTAAATTACCAGAAGATAAGTCATTATCCCATCAAATCAAGAAAAGAACTCTTTCTTACGCATTAATAAACAATACATTATACAGAAGGTCTTTTGATCAGATATGGTTAAGATGCCTGAGCGGGTCCGAGGCTCGTGAAATCGTCGAAGAAGTGCATTCGGGACTTTGTGGTGCTCATCGACCGGGTCCGAAAATGAAAATGAAAATTAAAAGACTAGGGTACTACTCGGCCCTCAATGATGACCGATCGTGTGAAAGTCGCCAAGAGCCGTCACCAGTGCCAAGTGCACGGAGTGGTTCTACACCAACCTCCAAATGTGCTACATCCGACAATTGCGTCGTGGCCATTTGAGTGTTGGGGCACAGATATAGTGGGTCCGATAGAACTGCCTTCTTCAAGAGGACGTCACTTCATCCATGCAGCTACATACTACTTTTCTAAATGGGCAGAAGCAGTTCCTCTCAGAGAAGTAAAGGCACACCACGTGCTACAGTTTTTCAAAAATCAAGTTGTCTACCGTTTCGGAGTACTGCGCAGAATCATTTCAGATAATGGGTCTGCATTCAGAAGCCCAAAAATCAACAATTTTTTCAGAAGTCATGGAATCAATTGGCGATACTCAACAATCTACTACCCAAGAGCAAACGGCTTGGCCGAGGCTTTTAATAAAACTCTCGTTCAGATTTTAAAGAAAACTTTGGACCACAACAAGAGAAATTGGCACGAGAAGTTGTTAGAAGCCTTATGGGCCTACAGGATGACTTTCAGGACTCCAACTCAGTGATAAATATTTTCTTAATGTTCTTATTCTTAGTATAGCCCCTGATCCTTTCCTTGTCTTATTCGCAGGGAAATGTCGAACGGGCGGTTGGTCCTAAACTTTAAAAATGGCGTGAGTCTCGCACTCAATGAAAAGAGGGTGAAGGATGGAGCAGTGATAGAAATTGATTCTGACTTCACACCAGCCAGCCTACAGTATGAAGAAAATGATTGGGTCCCAGTGGACCGAGAAGAGCTTCATAGCTTGACAGTGATGAGGATGGGTGGCCCAAGCGGCCAATCCAGCAACAAGAAAAGAAAGACAAACATCGAGGAAAGCAAGAAAATAAAGTCAGTAGTTGCCACGGCAGGCGGTGCTCGTCGCCGCCGCGCCGCAGAATTCAAGAAGTAAGGAGAGCTACGCTCACTGCTACTCAAAGGAGGAATAAGAATCACCGTATCCGCAAGATGTTGACCAAACTAGCAGCAGATTAACACGAGGAAAAAGCCACCTTCGCCGACACACACATTTCAAAGATACCGGTTCATCAGGAACCTGAAAAGAGAGAACAAGCTCCGAGAACAATAGAAAGGATAAGGGGAACTCTGAGAAGATCAGAGGCAGAGAGATTGCCTCGACGCCGGATAGAGATACCATATATGAAGAACCTTGTTGCGTAAGCAACCCCGGAGGAGCCAAGGTATGCAGGAGAACGTGACGGGATTGAGCCATCATCCCGCAATACGTTACTAAGCCTCGTCACTTGCAGATCATCCAAGAATATGAACTAGAAAGAATGCAGAATGTTGAGAAGAAGACTTTCAAATACTTTGAAAGGATTAAAGGCAAAAGAATCTATATTTTGGAAGGCCTTGAGTTACACACAGGTGTATTCTCAGAGTACGAGCAACAACAGATTGTGGATTGCATCTTAGAACTTCAAAAAATGGGTCGAGCAGGCCGTCTGAGAGAAAAGACTTATTCGGAACCCCGGAAATGGATGTCAGGGAAAGGAAGAGTTACAATACAATGCGGATGTTGCTATAATTTCGTAGAGGACAGAAAAGGAAATCCACCAGGGATACTCCGTCACGGTGAGGTGGATCCAATGCCGAGGATAATTAAAAGAATGGTGAAAAGAATGATAACGTGGAGTGTACTCGCAGCAGATCGCATACCCAACGATTGCATCATCAATATTTATCAGAAGGGCGACTGCATACCTCCACACATAGACCACCATGACTTTGTCAGACCTTTCTGCACAATTTCATTCGTCGACCAATGCAATATATTGTTCGGATCTGACCTCTGGATAGCAGGCCTGGGTATGTTCCGAGGGCCGGTGGAGATACCACTTTCGGTAGGTTCTGTCATGATATTACGAGGAAATGGAGCAGACATCACAAAACATTATATACCGGGAGTACCGGTGGAGCGGTTCTCCGTCACTTTTAGAAGGATGGACGACAGAAAGGCACCTTACCACTTCCAGCCAGATCCAGAATTGGAGAATCTCCGGCCCTACGAGCTGTGAGTTACAGGGGAAATAGCACACCTCCAATGCACATCCATGCGGAACTCCTGCCAAGGACGGCTTGGAAGGTGATGTTATTGACCATGTATCTCATTATTCAGACATGGATTTTTTAACAGATACTTTTTGGATGGATTAACAAGAATCATACATAGTCCGTTTTGAGTCATGGATTGTGTGAGAAATATCTCAGATCGAGTTGAATGATGTATCTTCAACAAGATTGGAATGAAAGTGACCATGTCACATTTTGCCTTCACCTCTTTTTGTGCAAATTGACTGGGAAACGCCATTAGAGTTAAATGAACTTTGAACAAAGAATAGAAAAGAAAAGAGAAATAAATAAGAATCTTTCTTAGATATCGAAATATTCAAAAGAACTTCAAATCCACATGAACACCAAATAAAATTCACGTGAACATCAAATAAACAAAAAAAATAAAATTGGATCATTAAAGGACAAACAAAATGAAAATGAATCTCAAATGGAATTACAGTCTCAATCTATCTCTTTCAAATCCTTCAACTCTTCCTCAGATCAAAATCTACCTAAAACTACTTTGAAACCCTCTTTTGGGATGGTTCTTCCTCACGGAAAACTCACACTTCAAATTTAAAAATCCCACAACCTTTTCGTCACATCGAAACCCTTTTGATTTTCTGTGATCTCCCTTCCCTCTTGTACGGAGATTGACTAGGTCTATTGACACGGAGCCACAAACTTTGTTCGATTTGGTTCTGATGTCATGAGACTGGGTCCTTCTTCATACATTACAACTTCCGAGACTGGTACCCAAATTCCAGTTCTCATTTCGAAGTCGGTACCTAAATTCCGACTCTCCTTTCGAGATCGATACCTAAATTTCGATTCTCATCCGAATTGATACCTAAATTTCAATTCAAAACTTCCGAGACTGGTACCTAAATTCCAGTTCTCATTTCGAGGTCGGTACCTAAATTCCGACTCTCCTTTAGAGATTGATACCTAAATTTTGATTCTCTTTTGAATTGATACCTAAATTTCAATTTTAAACTTCCGAGACTGGTACCTAAATTCCAGCTCTCACTTCGAGGTCGGTTCCTAAATTCCGACTCTCATTCGAGATCAATACCTAAATTTTGATTCTCTTTCGAATTGATACCTAAATTTCAATTCCAAACATCCGAGACTGGTACCTAAATTCCAGTTCTCATTTCGAGGTCGGTACCTAAATTCTTACTCTCCATTCGAGATCGATACCTAAATTTCGATTCTCTTTCGAATTGATACCTAAATTTCAATTCAAAACTTCCGATACTGTCACCTAAATTCCAGATCTCATTTCGAGGTCGGTACCTAAATTCCGACTCTCTCTTCGAGATCGACACCTAAATTTCGATTCTCTTTTGAATTGATACCTAAATTTCAATTCTAAACTTCCGAGACTGGTACCTAAATTCCAGTTCTCATTTCGAGGTCGGTACCTATATTCCGACTCTCCTTTCGAGATCGATACCTAAATTTTGATTCTCTTTCGAATTGATACCTAAATTTCAATTCTAAACTTCCGAGACTGGTACCTAAATTCCAGCTCTCATTTCGAGACTAGTACCTAAATTCTAGTTCTCATTCCGAGATCAGTACCTAAATTCTGATTCTCATCCGAGGTCGATATCTAAATTTCGACTCTCTTTCGAGATTGATACTTATATTTCAATTCCAGCTCCATTTAAATCTTCTAGATCAGTACACAAATTCTGATTCTCATCATTTTCAATCGACACTTAAACTCCGATTCTCATTCTGAGGCTGGTACCTAAATTCCAATTTTCTTTGCAATCCCGAGATTGGAACCTTGGTTTCAATTCTCATTTCAAATCCAAATTTCCTCAAATTGATTTTAAATCAAACTTCAATCTAAATTAAAACTCAAAATCTAAACTTACACATCAAAGCTTGAACATGAAATGAAATGAAATCTAAATCGAATTCCCCAGATCATGTGATTTGGAGTTCACCTCCTTTTCCATTCCCCAGCGAGAATTCAGGAATCTCCATTCTTGGAGATATACCCGATACAACCCAGCGGAAGTTCTTCTACTGTATCCCAAGTTTATCATTTGGGAATCTGTGTTGGTTTTGTTGATCTCTTCGGTCAACGCCAATATGAGCGGTGTGCTCCGTCAGCACACCACACCTATTGGGGGTCCATTTGTTAACCTCATTTTTTATGAGGTCTTCTCTTCCCTCTTTAGTGTTTAGGATCTAGCCTTAGGCTTTTCCTTTGACTATCTTAGAGGACTAGAATTGGGACCCATCCCTTAGAAATTTAAACCACTACTTGACTCCCTGCAAACCCCACAAGCTTCATTGTAGACCCCTAATCACCTAGAGGGTTGAAATCAAATGTGAATGTTTAAAGGATGAGTTCCCTATAGGACTCTTTGGCCTTAGGACTACCCTGGGTGGCCTGGTCTGGTGAGGGTTAACTTACACACTCACTACACTCACACTCTACACTCTCACACACACAATCCAAATCCTAAAACCACACTTATACCCAACTTGACTCCCTGATTCATGTAGGTAATTCATATGGATGGACCTTAACCCCTAAGCCCCTGGTTTAGAGGGTTAGGAACAACATAGTGAATGCCTCCAAAGAGTCCTCTCATGGCTCATATAGGCTTAATATGACTTCATGGCTCATATAGGCTTAATATGACTTCATGGCTCAACCAAAGTGATTCCATTTCACTCATGTTTGATCAATCTTTATTCTTCCAAAATTTCAATTTTTTGACCCCGGGAACCCTACAACCATCAAACCTACCAAATGCCCTTGAAATTGCCCAAATCCTCCAAAATCTCAAAATCACCCAAAAGTCCTCAGAATCAATCCTAAACATTTTCCCCCCACTCAAATTGACCATCTCCAGCCAAAAATACCAAAATTTCTAAAAATATCCCCAATACCCTCCAAATTACCAAAATGCCCCTCTTGACCCAAAAATCCAAAAAATTTAAAAAATTCCCAGAAAATTCTAAAAAATCCCAAATATTCCCAATTTCATTTTTTCCAACTACACCATGACCCAATTTTTTCAATTTACCCCACTTTTACCAGAACCCCCAATTTAGCCCATTTTAAACCCAAATGAACCCAATGTCAAACCTAATCACCTCAATTGGTCTCAATTTTGGTTCAATTCAATTCTAAACTTCAACTAAATATCCCCAATATCAATCTAGACCAAATTCAAGCCCAATTTGGTTGGCATTTGAATCCAATTTCATTTTAAAAGCTTAAGGCCCAATTTTGACCCATCACCTAAACCTAGCTCAAACCAACCCAATTCAATCCCAATTTGACCCAAATCTTTTCTAAAACCTTCCTAGCATCCCCACAAATAAAAAAATAACATGATTTGACCAAAATTTACACCCAAACCTTACTCAATTTCAACCCAAACCCAAAATTCCTTAAATGGGCCTACACCCAAACCTAACCCAAATGGGCTCAAATCCCAAAATCAAAACCCAACCAAAGTTGAAACCTATTTTTAACACCCCCATAAACATTTACCAACATTAATTTTACATCAATTTCAACATTAGCCCAACTTTAGCCCAAGATGGCTCATTTTGACCCATTTGGACTCTATTACCAAAGAGACCCAAATAAGACCCAATCCAATTTCAAATCTCCTTAAACTTGCTTCACATCACTCATGACACATACCTAAATCAAACCCAACAATTACTTGGCCCAAACTTTTACAAAAAAATCCCATCCATAAATTTATTTTTAAGCCTAAAGCCCACCTTTTTAAACCTTCCTAAAAGCCCATTCCTAAAATAATTTCAGAAGTCCAAACCCATCCTAAGGCCCACATTACAATCTCATCACATCCTCACTCAATTAAAATCATCCCTAAGTCCTAAATTAGCCATCAAATTTTTTTAAACTAAGCCATATGCCAAATCCTATCAAATCACCCCTAAATTACCAAAACTCCTTAAAAGCCATTTTCATGAAACAAAGCCAACTTTTCCAAAGCCAAATGGTGCCAAATATGAGCCATTTACAAGCCATATGAAGCCATGGGGGGTTTGACATGTGGCCATACCCAAAGTAGAAAAAGGAGGGCCCCCTTTCTTAATCCTTCATTAAGCATTTTTAACCCCTTCCATGCTACACACTAAAACATGTTTAACCACATCACCTTGGATGGGGACTTCACCACCCCTTCCTAGCTGACCCAACTGTTTTTTTTTCAGCCCAAAAGCAGGTCACAGGGAGGTGAACCTAACCCAAAACCATGGCTTAGACCAAATGAAGCCAAAATGGCCTCTCCCCTATGCCATTTTAATCCAAGCTCTTTACACATGGCATTGGTCAATTTCTTGCACTAAACCCCAGCCCTGAACCTCCTGACCCTGAGGGTGACCCATGCCTGTCGGCCAGCCACCTGGGCCGCTGGAAAACACCACACCCGAGAGCATCATGTGAGCCCAAGCTTGGAATTCTCACCTGCTGAGTTGCCCCATGCCCAATGGCCACCATGGCTGTTCTTCTCCTCACCAGAGCAGCTGATTCCAACCCCTAACTCCCCCTGGGAGAGCCTGCAGCCAGCTCTATTTAAACCCCACCTCCCTCGGCCATGGAAGAGGTGCTGAAATAAACTTACTGAAACTCTACCAAAATTATCCGAGACCACTCTCCACACTTAGAGCAATTGATCTCCAGTGTCTATTTGCCCTAATCCCCATTAACAGAGCTCAATTTCAGAGTCCAAATTCCACCCAAAAATAGGACACTTCACTACGAGTGAGCCAATCTCCAAATTGATTGGTCCTACACCTTCACCGGACCGAGCGGAGAAGTTCCCGGTGAAAGCCCCCTCTCCGAGCCACCCGGTTTCTCCAGCCTCCAAGCTTTGTGATCGAGCTGTGGTCACTTTTGTACCTAGACAATTCACCGGTGCCAAGGGACTTCATCCGGAGCTTGCTTGGACCCAATCGAACGTGACACAA
Organism: Papilionanthe hookeriana x Papilionanthe teres; assembly: GCA_022702705.1. Classification (NCBI taxonomy): domain Eukaryota; kingdom Viridiplantae; phylum Streptophyta; class Magnoliopsida; order Asparagales; family Orchidaceae; genus Papilionanthe; species Papilionanthe hookeriana x Papilionanthe teres. Next base: position 146,753,566 of record CM040426.1, read on the forward strand.
CCGTCGGATCGAAGCTTCACTTCTCCGAGCAAAGGTATGAACTCTCTCTTCCTCCCGAGCTCCCGGAGATTCTCCATTTGATATGAATCGATTTCAATGCATGTTTACCATATGGATATGTTCGTCTCTTCAAGACAAATCCATAGAGCATAAGGACACAAAAATCCGTTGAGAATCGAGTGAGTTCTTAGGGTTTTAGTGTGGACGGTCACGGGTTCACACCAGTCATAGACGATGACCAGGAGCCGTCGGATCGAGCGTGTATTGAGCGAACGGTCGGGATCGAGTCGGACAGCACGATGGTACATGAATCGCGGGCCCCTGAAGCGCTGAGTCGGATGGCAGCACCGAACCAGAAAGCGCCGCGTGGCTATTCCGAGATGCTAAGGATGACGCTGCACCGATTCAGATAAATAGAAAAATAGGATTTTATGGATTTATTTAATTACCAGAACTTAGAAAATCCATAACTTTGTGTAGAAAAATCCTAAAAATAAAATAAAAATACCCTCTTGCTCAATGATCAGAGGAGAATAATGTGGAAAAGAAATCAATTAATTTCATTTAGTATTTTATTTTTAATGATTTAATTACTCTCTGCACTATTTCAATTCTCCATGCACATAAACAATTCACCATGGCATGAGACCATAGGGCTTTTAAAGCCTCTGAACTTGGGAACATTTCCTGAATTTTCCAAGGTCAGAGGCCATCCCTGTGAGAAGTTATTGATTTTTCAATTGCATGTTACTGTTTTGAGTATTTTAATTCCAATAATTATCATGTTGAGAAATAAATTCTAAAAAAAATTGGTGATGTTTCTTATGGCCAGAGGAACCTAGGAAAAATAACTTTTTAGTTAATTCACTTGGAATAACCCTAATTGGTCTAAATACCCAAAATTGAACTTCAATTAAGTAGGGTTAACTATACATCAAATTGACTTGAAAATAATTCTCCACTGTCCTTTAGGATTAGGAGAGTCTCACATAAAAATTTGAAACTAATTGGACTTGATTTGATCCACCAAATGGGTTGATTAAGCCCCATAAGTAAAATTAAACTTTAAAAATTCATAACTCATAAAATAATTTTCAAAAATTCACAAAAATAGTTTTGGAGCTTCTCTGAGGTCAGAGGAACTTAGGAAAATTAAAATTGTAATTTTCTAAAAAAAGTTGATTTTTATCATTATTTTAATATTTTTAATAATTAAAAAATAATAAAAATCATAAAAATATTAAAAATCAACAAAATATCACATTTTGAATTCTAATTACTTAGGAACAAACCAAATATTTTCCTTAAGTCCCTAGGATAAGATATTGAATTTTAAAAGCTTAATGTAATTTTTAATATTAAAAAATATGTTTTCCAACCTTTTCATTAAAATAATTCTAATAAATCAAAGAAAAATTAGAAAAATATAAAATTTATTTCTCTGGACTCCTTGAGTTTAGAGAGATTTAAGAAAATAATAAAAAATCCTTTTTTCAAATTTAATTTTATTTTAAAATTAATTAATACTCCAAAACTCAAAATAATTCTAATAAATAAAATTTAATTCAAAAAATCACCAAAATTGGTCCAAATGGTCCTCTGGTCATTAGGAACATCTTATAACTTTCTTAAGGATAGGAACATTTCCTTGGTCATGTTATTAAATTTTCCTTGAAAAACCCTATTTTCCATTAAAAATAATTATATAAATAAATTAAATACAGAAAAATCACATTTTCTCCTCTAATGTCTTAATTGACATGTGAGTGAGGTTACATAAAAACTTTAAGTTCATTTGAGCTTAATTTAGTGAGTTATAGAATTATTAAGCTTGAAGGGCTAAAGGGTAACTAAAAATTTCAACCTTTAATTAAAATTTTAGGATTAATTAAAAAAAGATGGGTAAAATATTTGATTCTAACCTGATGTTGGATGATTGAAACTTAAATGATTGAGGGTAGAAACCAAATAACCATTTCAAAAATAATAATTAAAATAAAACTTTAAATTAATTAATTAATTGAAATTTTGGAAGAATAATAGAAATTGGAATTTTTAAAGTAGGGATATTATTTAAGAGGATATTTATTCTTTAATTTAAAAATCCCTAAATAAATCACTTCAATAATACTTAATTCTTAATTAAAAAAAATTAATTAAAATAATAATCCAAATTTAAATTAAACTAAAATTAAATTAAATTAAAATTAAAATTAAAATTAAATTAAAACTAAATTAAATTAAAATTAAAATTAAATTAAATTAAATTAAATTAAATTAAATTAAAGTTAAAATTAAATTAAAATTAAATTTAAGTTAAATTAAATTAAATTAAAATTAAATCAAATCAAATTAAATTAAATTAAATTAAATTAAAAATTAAATTAAATTGAATTAAATTAAATCAAAATCATTTATCAACAAACCTAAATTAAATCATTAAGAATTAAATCTAAAATAATTTGAACACTATTCCAAACTTAAACTGATTTTTTATAATCAAGTCAAAATTAAAATTAAATCATTATGTTTAAATCATTAAAATACTTAATAATTTGATTTGCCCTTTTAAAGCTCTTATTGTTATAACTCTTAAATGAGGTATCAAGTGAAGTGTTACTTCACTTATAAGATATTCAAATGTCCCAGTTCACTGTGCAAGAGAACAAAACTTAAACCCCTGGTTGATTAATTCACTTGTATAATTAAATTCTCTTGAACTTAAAACAATCCTAGAGGTATTGAAATGATGTTTAAGACTCGTCTTAAACACTTCCTTAATATGATAGGGTGTTTATAAGAACAATTGAATTTAATTATTTCTTTGATGAAGAAAATCATTCTTAAACCAAAACACAAGAACGTAGACGTCATTGGAGATGACTAGCTATAAGATTAGGACTTTTGTAGACAACCAAAACCTCTCCCTTAGCTTTACCTAGATACTTGTTGAAATATTTAAATTGCTTAACATGTGTTTTAAGTGCAGCTTAGGATGACGGGAAGACCCTCCATGTACGCTTTTATTTTATTGCAGTTTACTTTATTGCAATTTACTTACATGCACTGTATTTTACTTTTCTTGCATGATAAACAACTGTTGCATGAAAACCAAAACCTTTAGGGTAGTCCCTGAACTGAAACCAAAACTAAATTAAAATTCACTGCAAGATAAAATTCACCGCCACAACATTTTAAAATATAAAATAACTCAAAATTTAATCACAAAGAGAACAACAAAACTATAATTGCAACTAAATTAAAACATCTCGTTAAATGATCGGGAATACCTCGGATGATGTAACCCACGTGTTGCTAACGGGATTTCCCACGGTCTAAATGCAAGTGTGGAACTCATTCAGTTGAGTTTAGCAAATTCATCTGGACTAAATGAATTCAATGAAAATAACGGTGCCAGGATGACGGAACCGTGGGATCTTAATCAGTTCTGTTTAACCAACTTTAAGATTTATTTTAATTAAAATATTAAAAAACACTTGAACTCTAAGATTTTTCTCTAAACCGAAACACTTCTCTCATCTCCAGATTTATGACTTCTAAAACTAAACATCTACAACAACAAGGAGCTTGGAGCATGGTGGGCAGCTCGGCCATCGTCATCAGCAAAACTCGGATCTACTTCAGCAAAACTTTCATAGAATTAATAACCAAGCCATAGGACTTCGAGGTAGTTTGCCTAGTGCAACATAAATCCTCAACTCTTCGTTAGGCATTTGCATGATCATGTCATGTAAATTAAGCCCTAACCGGTCTTAGGACTCCGAGGTAGTCGTTTAGTACGACATAAACCCTCATATCTTCGAGGCTATTTGTATGATTTTATCATACAAATATAAGTCCAAATTAATTAAAATTGGCAAGATTAAAATATTAGATAATATTAGGATTTTCTTAAATCCGAGCCTAACAATAGGATAGTTTGGGAAGTTGCCATGATTCTTCTTGGATCCTCAGCTTATCCTATTTTTCTTCCTTTGGACTCTTGAAAATAAATGTTCCAAATATGAGCTAATCCCTTTTGAAATTTCAAAAATCCAATCCATTGAAAACCTTAAACTTTGAAATTCTTGAGAGCAAAACCACTGATCATTATCGAGAGTTTTCTTAAATGATTCTCGTCATTTAAGATGTAATTAACTATAGTGACTTGCCCTTATAGGGAACTTTAAGAACCCAGGTAATATAATCCCTGCTTAATTCATTTATATTAAGCAGGGGAACTTCTCGGCTTATAAAATTGGTTCGTAGACCAAACGGATGTCACAAATCTTCTAGTTCATTTAACTGAGCCCCATCAACAAGTAGTGTGTCTACTCTCCGGGATATATTTACAGTTTGTGGTGCGGTGCTCGTTTATATAAACTATTCGGGATGTAAGATCAGTTTGATTTCATATCTTAAAATTTTCAAATTTAAAATTATTTTCAAAATCAAACACTACTTTTCAAATTATTTATTTAAATTAAATTAAAAATTCGCCGATAATTTTTGTAGGCGACCTCTTTTCAAAAATACAACCACCAACCTAAAAATATGCCGACAACCCTCTTAGCCAGGGGCTGAGGGGTTAAGGTCCATCCATATGACTTTCCTACATGAGTCAGGAAGCCAAGTTGGGTAAGAGTGGCCTTAAGGTGTGGAATGTTTGTAGGAGTGTGGTGCATGCATGCCAGACCTCACCAAGACCAGGCCACCCAGGGTTATCCTAAGGCTTGAACATCCTATAGGAATTCATCCTTGAACCTCCACATTTGACTTTTAACCTTCCAAGGAGACTTGGAGGTTTATGATCATTTATGGGTTGAAGAAGAGTTAAGAGATGTTTGAATTTCTAAGTGGTGGGTTCCATCTCTAGTCTTCCAAGATAGTCAAGGAGAAGTCCTACGGCTAGATTCTAAGCACTAAGAGAAAAGAAAAGACCTCATCAAAAATGAGGTCAACAAATAGACCCCCTATAGGTCTGGTGTGCTAACCAAGAACACTGCGTGTATTGGCGTTGACCGAAGGGATCAACTAAACCAACAAAGATGTAAAAAAACAACTTTCTCAGAATAAACGGAGAGAGCGAAGAAAGTTCCTGCTGGGGAGTATCTGGTAAATCTCCAAGACTGAAGAATCCAGAACTCTCACTGGGGAAAAAGGTGGTGAATTTTAAATCACAAGATTTTAAGAGATCGGATTTTAAATTCGTTTCATTGCCATTTTTTTCAAGTTTTAATTTTGAGTTTGAATTTTTTATTTGAGTTTCAATTTTGGTTAAAATTTGACTTAAGATTGATTTTGAGGTGGATTTCACAAAAGTTCTGAACTTAAAATGAGAATTGGAATCTAGGTTCCAATCTCAGAATTGCAAAGAGAATTGGAATTTAAGTACCAGCCTCGAAGAGAGAATCATAATTTAGGTACTAATTCAGAAGGATGAGGATCAGAATTTAAGTACTGATCTCGAAATGAGAACTGGAAGTTAGGTACCAGCCTCGAAAGAGAGACCTTGAAAAGGGTGAGAACTGGAAGTTAGGTACCAGTCTCGAAAGAGAGTCAGAAGTTAAGTACCGACCGAGAAAAGTGTGAGAACGAGAAGTTAGGTACCGGTCTCGGAAGAGAGTCGAAAGTTAGGTACCAACCTCGAAAAGGGTAAGAACTGTAAGTTAGGTACCACTCTCGGAAGAGAATCGGAAGTTAGGTATCAACCTCGAAAAGGGTGAGAACTAGAAGTTAGGTACCAGTCTCGGAAGAGAGTCGGAAGTTAGGTACCGACCTCAGAATTTCAGGTGTGCGGAAAAATTTCTCGGAAGAATGTGAATTTTGTGGACATCGAGATTAGAATGCCTTGTCGGTCTTATACCCAATTCAGAGGATTAGAATGCAAAAAAGTTTCTTGGAAGAGTGCGAGATTAGCGGACACCGAAATTAGGATGCCTTGTCGACCTTATACCCAAGTCAGAGGATTATAATGCAAAAAATTTTCTTTGAAGAGAGCGAGATTAGAGGACACCGAGATTAGGATGCCTTGTCTGCCTTATACACAAGTCGGAGGATTAGAATGCGAAAACGTTTCTCAGAAGCATGCGGGATTAGCGGACATTTAGAGAAGAGAATCGAACTTTGAGTATCGATCTCAAAATGAGAACTGGAAGTTAGGTACCAGTCTCAAAAGGGTGGGAACTGGAAAATAGGTACCAATCCTAAAGTTAGTATTTGATTTGGGTTTCAAAGATTTTGCGAAAAATTTAGTTTAGCAGAAGATTGGATTGAGACATGAAAGTGTTTCACACCCTGAGAAAGTTTATAAAAGTTGGATTGTTTGGCGAAGGATATGAATCCAAGCCATCAGAACCAAATCGAAAATTTCGTGGTCCTGTGTCAGTAGACTCATTCGACCTTCTTAAAAAGAGGAAAGAGATCGCGAGGATTCGAAAAGGTTTTGAGAACAGCCTGAGGCTGGGAATTTCAAATTCGAAATTTTATTTTCATTGTTTGTTTAGTTTTTTAGTGATTTGATTTTATTTTTGTGTTCAATTAGAGTTCGCATTAATTTTGAGTTCATTTTGACGTTCAGATTGTTTTCTTTTCTTTTCATTCTTCGTTCGAAGTACATTTAACTTAATGGCGTTTCCTAGTCAATTTGCACAAAAGTGGTGAAGGCAAAACACGAGATGGTTATTTCCATTCCAATTTGTTGAAAATAAATCATATAACTTGATCCAAAACATGATGATATTTTCCTTGAAAATTCAATATCTCATACAATCCACATTAATCCAAAAACGGATTGTGTAAGATTCTTGCAAATTTCTTCCAAAAGCCTCTATCTAAATCCATGTCTGAATAATGAGATACATGGACAATAACATCACCTTCCAAGCCATCCTTGGCAGGACATGTCGTTCGGATGTGCATAGGAGGTGTGCTATCTTCCATGTAGCACACAGCTCATAGGGCCGAAGGCTCTATAATTCTGGATTTGCCTGAAAGTGTAAAGGCATTTTGCTGTCGTCCGTCCTCCTGAAAGTGACGGAGATTCACCGAACAGGCACCCCTGAAATGCAGTGTTTTTCTATGTCCGCTCCATTTCCTTTTAGCACCAAGACGGAACCTACCGGTAGAGGTATCTCCACCGGCCCTCGGAATTCACCTAGGCCTGCTATCCGAAGGTCAGATCCGAGCATGATGTTACATTGGTTGACAAAAGACACCGTGCAGAAAGGTCTGATGAAGTCGTGATGATCTATGTGTGGCAATATGCAGTCGCCCTCCTTGTATATGTTAAAGATGCAGCTGTTGAGTATGCTATTTGTAGGCAATACCCTCCATGTCACCATCCTTTTCACCATCCTATGGAATATTCTTGGCATCGGATCCACCTCACTATGACGGAGTATCCTTAGTTGATTTCCCTTTCTGTCCTTGATGAAGTTGTAGCAACACCCGCACTGGATTGTAACTCTTCCTTTTCCTTTCATCCATCTTCGAGGTTCTGAGTAGGTCTTCTCTCTCAAACAACCAGCTCGACCCATTTTTTGAAGTTAGATGACACAGTCCATAATTTGCTGCTGCTCGTAATCTGAGAACACATCCGTATGCAACTCAAGGCCCTCCAGGATATTGATCCTCTTGCCTCGAATTCTTTCAAAATATTCAAAAGTTTTCTTTTCAACTTTCTGTAATCACTCCAGCTTGTATTCTGGGATTATCTGCAATCGGAGATGTCTGGTAACGTACTGTGGGATGTATGGTTCAACCCCAGCACGTTCTCCTGCATGTCTTGGCTCCTCGGGGATAATCTCTGTCAGGACATCCTCCAGGGTTGCTTTCGTAACAAGACTCTTCAAAGCTGGTGCATCTGTCTGGCGTCATGACTCTGGTTCTGTTTCTGCTTTCCTCGGGATTTCTTTCATTTTTTCTGTTATTCTTGGAGTTGATATCCTCTTTTCTGATTCCTGCTGGACTGGCTTCTGCAAAGTATTTGTAATGATGGTAGCAACTGTCTCTTGATGTTGGTCCACTGCTAGCTTGCTTAACATCTTGCGAATGCGATGGTTCTTGTTTCTTCGTTGGGTAGGAGTGATAATAGCTCTCCTTACCTCTTAAACTTCTACGGGCTTGGCGCTCACAAGCCTGCCCTCTACTGTAGTAACCAAGGACTTGATTTTCTTTTCTGCTCCAGTCATCTGAGCGGCGTTTACTTTCCTTTTCTTTTCAACAGCTGGCTGAGTCGGGCCACCCAATTTCATTACTCTCTCGCTGCGGAACTCTTCCCGATTGATCGGGGTCCAATCAGTTTCCTTATACTAGCCGGTGTGAAATCAGAGTCGATCTCAATCACGGCCCCATCCTTCATCTTCTTTTCATTGAGTGCTAGACTCACGCCATTCTTAAAGTTCAGAACCAACCGCCTGTTCGACATTTCCTTGTGAACAAAAAGGAAAGGATCAGGGGCTGTACCAAGAATGAGAACAATAAGAAAGATCACTTATCAATGGAAATTTCATATTCATTTCTTTCAAATTTTCATAAAATTAGGAAAAGATGAGGAAAGATCAGGGGTGAGCTCGACTTGGAAGAAAGGATCAAAATTTTATTATTATGATTTCACATATTTTCTTTTTAGCACATTTTTTTTGTTAATGATTTTTATCATCCATTTTTATATTTTGGGTTCAGACCCAATTACAAATGATTACTACACCAGTGCTTCTAGGAATGAGACCTCATTTTTTTAAAGTTCATCCTTCGAAACATCAGGTTGCGTAATACTTCTTCAAATATCGTCTATTGATTGGAAGCATAGATCGTTCTCCATGGCAATTTAAAAGTTGGTAGGAACCTTCAGAGTAGACTGTCTCGACCACGAAAGGCCCATCCCAAGTCGGTTTAAATTTACCTCCTATCTTTCGATGTGCAAGAATAGATCTCCTGAGAATTGAAACCAAGTCACCAACTTTGAATGTCCTTGGGCGGACCAGTTTATCGTGGCCTGGATCATCTTAGCTTGATATAGTTCCAGATTATGTTGTGCTGAATGTTGCTTCCCTTCCAAACTTTCAAATTCTTCTAGTCGTAGTTTGACATTCTCTTCATTAGTAATCTTATTTATAACTACAATTCTGAGAGATGGAAGCTAAACTTCTAAGGGTAAGACGGCCTCGGACCCCTACACTAGAGCGTAGGGCATAGACTGAGTAGGAGTTCTGAAAGTCGTTCTGTAGGCCCATAAGGATTCTAACAACTTCTCGTGCCAATTTATTTTGTTGTCGTCCAAAGTTTTCTTTAGGATTTGGATGAGAGTTTTATTAAAAGCCTCGGCCAAGACGTTTGATCTTGGGTAGTAGATCGTCGAATAGTGACAATCGATCCCGCGCCTTCTGACAAAATTATTGATCTTTGTACTCTTGAATGTTGACTCTTTATCTGAGATAATTCTGCGCGGTACCCTGAAACGGTAGATGATTTGATTTTTAAAGAACTGCAGCACGTGATGTTCTTTCACTTCTCTGAGCGGTATAGCTTTTGCCATTTGGAAAAGTAATCTGTAGCTGGAAGAATAAAGCGATGTCCATTTGAAGATGGCGGTTCTATCGGACCCACGATATCTATGCCCCAACACTCAAATGGCCATGATACAATTGTCGGAGGTAGCACATTTGGCGGTTGATGTAGAACCACTCCATGTGCTTGGCACTGGTGACAACTCTTGGCAACCTTCATGCAGTTAGTCATCATTGAGGGCCAGTAGTACTCTAATCTTTCAATTTTCATTTTCATCTTCGAACCCGACTGATGAGTACCACAAAGTCCTGAATGCACTCCTTTAACGATTTTACGAGCTTCAGACTCGCTCAGGCACCTTAGCCACATCTGATCTAAAGACCTTCTGTATAACATATTGTTTATTAATGCATAAGAAAAACTTCTTTTCTTGATTTGATGGGCTATTCTCCCAATCAACACGGCGAGAAGCTATATTGTTCGTGCTTCATATTCTGCTTCATTGTTTGTGCACGGTTCTGTTAGATGGTAGTAGTATCTTAACATCCCCCGCTCTGGTTTTATAAATATTAATCTGATTCCTGCCTTACTGGGCATTATCGTTTGCGATTCTTTGTCTTTCGGTGCTGAAGATGTTCCGTCAAAGTACAATTCCCAACGCTGATTATCAGGGTCTTCTAGGCTCATTATCTGCTCGTCTGGTAAGTCATCGTTGAGAGGGAATTTTGCTGGTAAAGGGTGCGCTGTGAGGAAGTCTTCTAGGACTAGTCCCTTTACGGCATGAAGCAGAATGAAAGTTATATCGATATGCAATAGTATCATTGACCACCTGGCAAGTCTGCTAGAAAGTGTCGGAAAGGTCATAGAATATTGCAATGGATTAACTCTCGAGATAAGGTTAACCTTATGAGAAAGCATGTAATGCTTGAGCTTTTGAGCCGCGAAGATCAGGGCTAAATAATGCTTCTCAATCAGGGGATACTTTACTTCCGTCAGAATTAGACGATGACTTAAGTAGTAGAGAGCATTTTCTTTACCCTAATCATTGACCTGGGTTAGCAGGGCTCCAAGGGAGTCGTCTAACACCACAGAAAAAAGTATCAACGGTCTACCCGAGACTGGGGCTGCTAAGACAGGAGGTGTCATTAAATATCGTTTGATGTCCTTGAAGGCCCGCTGGCATTATTCCTCCCAAACAAATTTGGTGTCCTTTTTAACTAATGCCGAGAAGGGCTAATACCTTTCTAACAAGTTAGAAATAAAGCGTCGAAGATACACAAACATCCCTTGGAAGGATCGTAGTTGCTTCAAAATTTTGGGAGGTGGTATTTCTAAGATAGCCTTAATCTTCTCTGGATCACTTTCAATTCCGTGATGTCGGACAACAAATCCTAAGAGTTTCCTAAAGGTGATGCCGAAGGCGCATTTCAGGGGATTCATCTTAAGGTTAAATTGTCTTAATAACACGAAAACAATTCACAAATCATACAGATGATCTTCCTTCAGTTTGCTCTTGATGACCACATCATCCAAATAGCACTCAACTTGGTTGTGAATGAGATCATCAAAAATCTTTGTCATCGCTCTTTGGTATGTTGCCCCTGTGTTCTTCAATCCGAAAGGCATCACTGTGTAGTAGTATACTCCAATTGGCGTTCTGAAGGCTGTGAGCTTTTCATCTTCTGGTGCCATCTTTATCTGGTTGTATCCTGACGATCCATCCATAAAAGAGAAGACCTCGCGTGTCGAAGCGATGTCGATGATAAATTTTGAAATTGGTAGAGGAAATTCATCTTTTGTGCATGCTATATTCAAATCTGTGAAGTCTACACAGATTCTGATCTGACCGTTCTTCTTTCTGACTGGTACTGCGTTGGCTAACCAAGTCGGGTGTTGTTCTTTACGGAAAAATTTAGCGTCTATTAGCTTCTTAACTTCAGCTATTACTTGTTGTTCAATTTCTAGATGCATTCTTCTTGGAGCTTGTCTGACTGGAACGGCAGTGGGATCCACTCCTAGCCTGTGAACTCGACTTCTGGGGCTAATCCAGGCATTTCATCATAACTCCAAGCAAAACAGTCCTTAAACTTCATTAATAACTTGATCATATTTTTGGAGTCTTCTTTTTTGAGTAAGGAGTTAACAAAGGTCGACCTAGGCTCTTCACTAGTACCTAAGTTAACTTCCATTATCTCATTTATGGTAGATTTAATTTCTTCTTCAAATTATGGCGGAGCGTTTATGATTGGCAGATCCTCGAGATCATCTGAAGCTTTTAAGTAGTTATCATTAGGCTCACAAGTGACAACCAAGCAGAATTCTGAATCATTAACTGGCACTACTATGTAATCCAAGACCATGCTTTGAGTTGGGCGGTCAACTGGTATCATTCCATAATTTTTAAAAAAGCTGTGATTGATTTTTTGTCCATTGTTTAGGTAAGATACCACGTTGAATCAAATTTTTAACACAGGGAGAATACCACTCTAAAGGCAATTCCATTATGTCAGATGAAGTAACCACTTCAAATTGTACATCATTTTCAACTTTGGAAGAAGAAGCTCCATGGTAGAAGTTAATCGGCTTAGCACTACCATTATGCACTTCCTTGACCAACATACCCTCGACCTTACTAGGGTGGATCGGGGTTAGCGTTGTAGTATGTACCTAATGATTAATCTTGTCGTACATTAATCTGTGTTCTTCATTCTTTTCATCTTTGAAAGAGATCTTGAACTGGGGTTTCCTTTGGCTTATCTTCATTGCTTCTTTCTTGACTTCTTCTTCTTCTATGGAACTATTCTCCCAATCAACATTAATGATCATCTTCTTCTGTTCCACCGTTTCTTCCTCGACCGCGTCCCCGGCCTCGACCTCAGGTGCTAGTTCTGGAGAAACCTTCACCATCTCACCGTATGGGAGTGGTGAGTAACTGTTGAATTAGAACTTCAGGTTCTCCGTCGTCTCGAACTTCTTTTGCTTCATTTGGTATGACATTTCTGGAAAAGATAGTTTTTTTCGAAGGCACGTAGTAGGCTACATCTTCATGGATTATGATTTCATGTACAGAGAACGGTTGCAAATCACCTTTGATGCATTATTCTCCTCCTTCATAATACTTTATGCACTGGTGCAGAGACGATGGTACCATCCGGTTCTCATTGATCCATGGCCGACCCAGTAGAGCGTTGAACGATGTCTCAGATTCAATTACATGGAATTTTGCTGTTGTCTTTGCCAAATCACCGATCTTCATTAATAGTGTCATCGATCCAAGGGCTTTTTCTCATTTTTGATTGAATCCTCTTAGTAACATCCTGTCTGCTTCGAGATCACGGGCATCAATTTCCAAGTATGCTAATGTCTGAAGGTTCACTATGTTGATTGACGCTCCTGGATCAACTAACACTCTGGAAACTGTGAACTTTTCGATGGAGACTGAAATGTACAACAGTCGGTTGTGATCAGCGGTTTCGAGTAGTAGATCATTATCCGTGAAGGTAAAATCCCGCTGTTCTCTTAACTAGCAAACCTTGTTTAAGGAATTACCGACCATTTGAGCTAAGCAAATTTCTGGATCAAGTAAGGCCTTAATCAGAGTTTCCCTCATCTCCTTTGACAGGATTAGAATGCGTAGATACTTAGTTTGGATGCTAGCTTCCTAAGATGGGCTAGCACGTTATAATCCACTTTATTACCAGGTTTTTTTTTCTTCCCGACTGGGCAATTCTTCCGTTGGGGTTGGCTCTTCTTGAGCAACCACCTGCTTTCCCTTATCCTTTGGACCCATTCTTGGGGGTAAAACTTTTCCACTTCTTAGATTAACTTCTGTTATCGGTTCTGAATCTGGTGCTAAATCTGCCGATGTCTCCTCTTGAATCAGAATGACAGGCTCTTCTGGACTTGCTTCAGAATATGACAACTCTAATTCTATCGTGATCGGAGCTCCTCGAAATTCACAAATGGACTCGTCACTCATTGAACTTTCATAGTCATTTTTGTGAACATTTTCCCCTTCGTCGTGGTCATGTACAACTTTTCCGCTTCATAGTCATTTGAGAATTGTTATTCGTATCGAAATTGATATTAGGTTGGTTGTCGTTAGTTACGTAATGGTTAAAAATAGTCAAAACGTAGCTAACACCAAAACTCTTATCATTATAAGAACCCGTCGTCAAAGGTCCGAGGGATTTCACCCCGAATCAGAAACAACCATCCTAGGAAAAGCAGCCCCTACTCTACCCTTCGGAGTTTCAGTCTTCTTTTCTTCCACAATCTTCTCCTCCTTCTAGGGCCGTTCTTCAATCGCAAGCGATAGTGCCGACTCAAAAGGTTTCAAACTCTGAGTTGAAGCGCCCGCCAAAGAGGCCTGGATGTGATCCAAAATTCACTTTGAAGACTTTGTCCAGACAATACTCCATCCATTATCGGTCATGTACAGGTTTATCGAAAAAATAGGATCCATTGAAATAACATTGACGGAACCTTCTTTTTGGGGCTCCTTCATGTATTCCTTCAGGATCGTTATGTTCCCTTTGCGGAGGTTATACTCGAGCCAATTCTTAAAGGTGAAACAGTCATCTATCTTATGTCCGAGCATCCTATGGTAGGGACAGTAATTTAGATGATCTTTCTCATCAATTTCCTCTAGCTTTCTGGGCTATGGTAGTTGAAAGTCAGGCGTCTTCATCAAACTGCGAAACATCATAGCCACTGCTTCAGTCTTAAAGGGGTATTCATTATTCAAAAATTCCTTCAGGGTGCGTGATGGACGAGGCGGTGGTTGGTCATGCTACCATGATTGATAGCTCGGTCGAGGCTATTGATAGTTCTGTTGAGGTTGTTGATCAATCCGTTGTAGTGGTTGATAACTTGGCTGTGGCCGCTCTGGCTGTATCTGCACTCGCTGTTCACCCTTATCCACTGCCGCGACAATCCTGTATTTCTTTTCAAATGCCTTTACGGGCTTCTGCTTATCAATCTTATCATTGAAACACAGCTGTTTCGCTTCCTTCTATAAGCTTTCGGCCTTACTAAGCAACTTCTCGAAAGTCTTAATTGTGAATCCTTTAAGGAGAAGTGCTATCGGGCCATAGATACTCTTCAGTAGGATAACGACCTCATGTTGTTCCTGAAGCTGTGGTTCACACTTCATACTTAAGTTCCTCCATCGAAGTAAGTAATCTACTAAAGTTCTATTCGGTTTCTGTTGCTCCACCACTAGATCACCGATAGTGATCTGGTACTGAGCCCCAGCAAACCGCTTAACGAAGAGATTCTCTAATTTTGCAAAGGTCTTGACTGAACTATTCAACAATTTTGCATATCAATCGAAGGCAATCCCTGACAAACTGCTGATAAATTGATGAAATGGCAAAGTGTCGCTCCCACCGGCATTGCAGCAACTAACACAAAAATGTGCGACATGCTGCCGGGGATTTCTTGTACCATCGAAAGTCTTAAACAGAGGTGGTACGAAGCCCTTCGGGTATTGGGCTAAGGCTTCTCGCACCTGCTGTTCCACCATGTTCTTAATATCTTTTTCGGGAATCATACTTCGCGCAGAATCTTTCTTTGGTTGTACATCTCCGTTGATAGATGTAACTTCTTTTCCTCCATCTACAATGTGAAAGATCTATGGGCGTGTTTCCTTCTGAGGTTGAAGCTGACTCTGGAGAGTGGCTAAGGAGGCCGCCATCTCCTCCATCTTCTTTGCCATCCGAGAGATCGTGTTATCTTTTTCATGCTCTCATCGCTTCTAGTTCATCTCTTTCTAAAGTTAATGGAGCTCCCTGCAGAGCAGATGATGCTCGGGTCTCGACCATGTTGATCTCAGCACATTCTTCATCCATAAACTCTGATGAATCCACTTCATTTCCCAATCCTTATCTTCTTTACCTTGCCAACAGTCGGATGTCCGTCCTTAGCTTTCCTATAGCATCCTCAAGTGGTATTTTCCAAATGGTCTCGCGGTTGTTTGGCGACGACTGTTGAACTTCTTTTTCATGAGTTTCCTTTAATGCAGTAGCACTTACTTCAGATTCGGGCTCTCTGACGAGACTTCTCTTTCTAGAGGGCTCTGTTGGTATCGGTTCGACAATAATAGGTTGCCATACCATCCTTCTTGCAGTAGGAGGCCTAGGACCAGATGGTTTGTCAACTGTACGTCGGTAGGTGGTGTCCACCCTAATATGGTGACCTGATACAATAACAACCGAACTTCTCTCACTAGCTCGCACTTTCTTCCTTGGCCTCTCTGGGGCAGTGACAGGGTTTACTTGTGGTCCAAGGCAAGATCGAGCTGGTGCTTGTCCCATTCTTCTCAGAATTCTTGACACGGGGCAACCTTCCTTCTTAGCTAATTTCTCTACTACTGCTCACAGATGGGTAAGCGGCGTAGTCTTAATCTCTTCTTCTTACAATCGTTGTAGTATGCAAGTCGGGGTAACGCAGTGGCGATCCTTCAAGCATCTTCTTCATCAGATGCAGCAGAGAGAGGGTGAAACCTACTCCCTCCTAACAGTGGTGAGATCTCAGGTTGTTCTTCTTCTTCCTGAGGAATCTCTTCCAGAAAAGCAACTTCATCAGCCTTGGTCTTCTTAATCATAGCAATTATTCTGTTCTTATTCCTTCCTTGAGTCCGGGTTAAGGGTGCAACTCTTGAACTGGACCCTATCTCAAAGACAGACGGTATTGCAACAAAATATGAACCCTCCACAGTAATAGGCTCATCACGGATTTGGACTTGTTTTCCTTTCTGTTTGGCGGGAGCCTGGTGAAGTATGATAATCAACCATTTCACTTAATGAATTTTCTTCAATTATGGCAATTGGCTAAGAAATCACTTCACGAATCACAATACAATTACAGTGATTACTAATAATAAAAGATGACTAAACAATTGCAATTACTAATTCTATCAAAGTATGTTCTAACTTCCTAACACAGTTAACTAACACAAGATTAAATTTATTACAAAAGTTCAAATGTAAGAAAGAATCCTCCTCCTTTCCAATAATAATGTGATGATTTAGTGACATAAATCAGTGATGCAATAGTATTGTGCCAAATAGGAGCATTCCTATTCTTTACCCTCTTCCGAGCGATATAAAGAACATTAGCTAATCCTAATTTTAGTCCTCAAATTTGTGGTTAGGCTAGGAGGATACTGGCTCTGACTCCAAAGCTCTCACTTCCCTTCTCCTAAAGGCTAACTCTCGCTTTGGTTTCCAAACCCTAGGACCAAATTGGGGATTTCAATTTGCCCCTTTAAAATCTCCAATTCTACGCCTATTAAAATAAATTTCCCTATTTATTTGCACCCAACCCCATAAACTACGTCACTCATTCATGGACATTGAATGTGACTTTCACTTTTGTTGTGGAACTCATAATCCTTTCGAAACATATGTTTCCCAACAAGTTTTAACAATTCAATTAGCCAGATCAAAATTTAAATGAAGTATGAAGTAAAAAGGTCATCACAAATTTTCCATAATAAATTGACATATCACTTCCATATCACAACATCAACACATCAAATGAAAAGGTGGAAGACGAAGAAATCTACTCAAGACTCGTTAGGATAAGAAGACAAAAGAAGGATTATATATATAAAAGCAAAGTCATACAAAAAGATCAAAGAAAAGACAACTTATCTCAAACTCTTCCCCAAGCGAATCTCAAGGAATTGCTTTGACTCCTCTTCTTTCTTCACAACAACACACAATTCTCTCTTTAGATAAGTAAGGAAGAAGAAATCTCTCACTTTTCCTCTCCTCCTACACTCCTAAGAAGAGAACACACACAAACACTAGATGGACTAAAACAATGAAAAGACACTCACACTCTTCACTCACACACTCAAAAGACTCTCTCCTCCTCTCAAGATTTTGCTCCAAAAAAGTTTAAATTCGGCTAAAATTGATTTCCCAAGAGTTTCCTTAAGCACCCCTCCAAAATCAAGCCAAATGCATTAAATCTGGTTTTAGATTGGGATAGGACGTAGACCGGTGCAGGATAGTGCACCATCTGGCGCAATTTCCCACCTTATGGTCAAAACTCTTTGTAAATTGGAGTGGCCCGGCGCTGGTGATAGTGTCGTTTAGCGTTTTAGTTGAAAATCTGCATTCTGCCTCATTTTGCTCCAAGTTTGCTCCTTTGTGCTTCCTTTTACAAGCCTAAAATCATTGTACCTACATGAAATCATAAAAAATACCTTTTTTTAAAGTGCAATATCATCAAAAATAGGTATGAAATTGACATTAAAAAGCTATCAATTTTTCAGTGGACCAAGATCCCCCAAACTTAACTATTACTTTTCCTCAATTAATTTAGTTAATACATAAAATAATGATCCACTACAATGAACTTTCTTTCTACAATACCATGATTTTGACTTAGATAAATACATTTGTAAAATTTTCAAAAAGATCTTTGAATATCCAAGTAAATTCTGTAGGTATGCTAATTCAAAAAGATCTTCTATTCATTTCAAAAATGACTATAGATTGTCCTATTAAGGAACTTAAAAGGACAACATGAAAAGAAGTTTACTAGTAAATATGCTAATCCATACATATAAGTTCTGGAAAGTAATTAAGTTCTTCCCTTTAGGTAGATCTAAGTGAAGCCAATTTTTTATTAGGCATCACCTCAAGCTTCTCCTCACTTTTTCTTTTCTTTTTCTTCTTTTTATCTTTTCTTTCCTTTTTTTTCTTTTGATTTTTGCTTTTTCAAGTGACGATTACAATATCCTGATAGCCTTTAATAATTTTGAACTTCACCATTCTCACCCTAAATTTTAAACTTACCACAATTCTTTACCTTATAGGCATTTATTTAGCTTATTATTTATTCATCATAGAGTCTCAATCCTTTCTTTCACATAAAGTTTTAAGATTGTTAATATTTCAAAAATAAAGTTTTTCTTAGTTTGAATAGTTTACTATATTCCTATTCTCTTATACTAAATCTCTTAGCCTTCAGCATTACTCTTCATTACCAAAAACTTCATTCAAAATCACTAAAGTACTCAACTAAAATCAAAATACAGTTATCTGAAATTGAGCTCTATCATAGAAAATTATGTTAATAATTTTGAAAATACTGTTAAATGAGAACAACTAATAGTTAATTCTTTATCTCCCCCAAACTTTATTTTTGAATATCAATAAGATTAGCTTAGGTAGAAAGAAAAGATCTAAACATATATGTAACTCATAGCTCAATCTGTTAGGCTTTTCATACCTTTGAGTTTAGGAACGTCTTATTTATAAATTTAGAATAGTAGGCCTCAAATAATTAAGAGCATTTCTACACACAAATGTATTTTAGAGATTTGTTAGGTGAAGATACATGCAAACTTCACTATCACATCCAACATATTACAACTTAATGTTCACAAAAATACATGCGAATACACATTACATTTCAAAAATTAATCACAGTTTCAAGTACATCATAAATACATCAGAAAATACTAAATGTAACGATAATAAAATAACTAAACTACCAATCATCATCTGTAGGAGCTTGACCATCATCAGGTTCTTCAGGCTGGTATGGAGTGCACTTAGGGTATGTATGGAATAGAGCACTAGTGTCTCACCTGAGGAATCTCATCTGTGTGTAATGATAAGCTATATTATATTCTCGCCACCACACTTGATAATCATCATTTATCTTATTTCTTGCTTCTAGTCTCTCTTCACTGGTATTCAACTTGTCTAACTGATCCATAACATTATACAGAGTAGGCTCCCTAGATGTAGATGGTCTCTCCTGACTAAAAGAAGGTACATCAGCTTTCTTACTCAATTTACATCCTACATTGGTTTCATAGGTTTTCAAGTTTAATTTACTTATTGGCTTCAGGGAGTGGACTACCACATCATTATCTTTAGTTGCTACACCTGACTGAATACACAAGGCATTAATCAGGCTGCAGTGTCTTAGTACACCTATAGTCTCTTCTTTTGAATTAGTCAAAATACTTTTATTAATGATAGCCCCAATATTAATATTTTTCATGTTCTGAATACAATAATTCAGAACAGCTCTCTCTACAGTAACTTCACTATGATGGTTGGTAGGCATAAGTCTTTCATAAATGAAATAGTGTCTGGCTTTCGATACAGGAATCAATGTAGAAAGAGGGAAGTTAACTTTTGACTCTGTTTAATCTTCCATTCCCCTTTTCCATCAATCAAATAATTCATAACCATATAGTGTGCTTCATTAGTAACAGGAAAATTTTCATATTTACACAAGAAAGGTTCTCTCAACTGGTAAAATGCATTGATGTGTGTGGGGGTAAACTCTACCATTTGTCCTCTAACGAGGATATATTCACTATTAGAATAGTATAAATTAGCATAAAATTCTCACACAATTCCAAGCATTGCATCAAGAGTAAAATAACAAAAAATTTCCCATTGACGATTCGCAATTAATTCTTCAATCACACCTTCAGGATTTTTAAAGGCTTGCTCTTGAATACACTCCTTATTACTAAGAAATGTACTATAGTGGAACGATGTCTGAAGCCATAACTTGATCCATGCACAATCAAATCCAAAATAGATTTCACAATTATGGTGCCAATATCAACAGGTCTTCCAAATTGAATGAAATAGTTCAAGATTGCACTTTCTTTCGTCACTTTACTAATTTTCATAGTTGGTCGAAGATATAAAGAAATGTCATTGCTTCGACTGGGGATTTAAGTAGTAGAGAACTTGAGATACCCGTCATCTCTTATCTCCCAATCTTTACCTTCATTTGTTAAATATCAATAGATTTCATTCATATTGTCTCTTATGGGTACAAGACTGGTATAATGACATAATGTCTAGAATTGGAATGGTTTAATGATAAATTAGGACTTTAGAAATGATTTTAAGTTGAATGTAAGATGGGGGAGAGTGTCATATGGACTTTAGGATGGGTTTGGGTTTTTTCTTAAATTTTGGTAAAGGTGGGCTTTTAGAATGGTTTAAGGGAGTGGGCTTTTAGGTTTCAAAATGGACTTTTGGATGAAAATTTTGTAAAGGGCAATGTCAAATAAATGTTAGGTTTGGTTTAGGGATGTGTCATGAGTGATTTGAAGCAAGTTTGAGATGATTTGGAATTGGATTGGGTCTAATTTGGGTCTCTTTGGTAATAGAGTCCAAAGGGGTCAAAATGAGCTATCTTGGGCTAAAGTTGGGCTAATGTTGAAATTGATGTAAAATTAATGTTGGAAAATGTTATTGGGGTGTTACAAATAGGTTTCAACTTTGGTTAGGTTTTGATTTTGGGATTTGGGCCCATTTGGTTAGGTTTGGGTGTAGGCCCATTTAAGGAATTTTGGGTTTGGGTTGAAATTGAGTAAGGTTTGGGTCCAAATTTTGGGCAAATCATGTTAGTGTTTTATTTTTGGGGATGCTAGGAAGGTTTTAGAAAAGATTTGGGTCAAATTGGGATCGAATTGGGCTGGTTTGAGCTAGGTTTAGGTCATGGGCCAAAATTGGGCCTTAAGCTTTTAAAATGAAATTGGATTCAAATGACAATCAAATTGGGCTTGAATTTGGTCTAGATTGATATTGGGGATATTGAATTGAAGTTTAGAATTGAATAGGAGCAAAATTGAGACCAATTGGGGTGATTAGGTTTGACATTGGGTTCGTTTGGGTTTAAAATTGGCTAAATTTGGGGTTTTCTTAAAAGTGGGGTAAATTGACAAAATTGGCCCATGGTGTAGTTGGACAAAATGAAATTGGGAATATTTGGGATTTTCTGGGAATTTTCTGAATTTTTGGATTTTTGGGTCAAGAGGGGCATTTTGGTAATTTGGAGGGTATTGGGGGTATTTTTAGAAATTTTGGTATTTTTGGCTGGAGATAGTCAATTTGAGTGGGGGAAAATGTTTAAGATTGATTCTGAGGACTTTTGGGTGATTTGGAGATTTTGGAGGATTTAGGCAATTCCAAGAGCTTTTGGTAGGTTTGATGGGTATAGGGTACCCGGGGTCAAAAATTGAAATTTTGGAAGAATGAAGATTAATCAAATATGAGTGAAATGGAATCACTTTGGTTGAAGTCATATTAAGCCCATATGAGCCATGAGAGGACTCATTGGAGGCATTCACTATGTTGTTCCTAACCCTCTTAGTCAGGGGCTTAGGGGTTAATGTCCATCCATATGAATTACCTACATTAGTCAGGGAGTCAAGCTGGGTAAGGTGTGGTTTTAGGATTTGGATTGTGTGTGTGAGAGTGTAGAGTTTGAGTGTAGTGAGTGTGTAAGTTAACCCTCACTGCACCAGGCCACCTGGGGTAGTCCTAAGGCCAAAGAGTCCTATAGGGAACTCATCCTTTAAACCTTCACATTTGATTTCAACCCTCTAGGTGATTAGGGGTCTACAATCAAGCTTCGTGGGGTTTACGGGGAGAGAAGAAGTGGTTTAAATTTCTAAGGGATGGGTCCCAATTCTAGTCCTCTAAGATAGTCAAAGGAAAAGCCTAAGGCTAGATCCTAAACACTAAAGAGGGAAGAGAAGACCTAATCAAAAATGAGGTCAACATATTCATGTAAGCCCATAAGGCTTCTAGTAATTTCTCATGCAATCCTCTTTTATTATCATCAAGTGTCTTCTTTAGGATCTGAACCAGTGTTTTGTTGAATGCCTTTGCTAGTCCATTGGCTTTGGGATAGTAAATTGTAGAGTATCTCCAATATATCTTGTGGCACCTGATGAAACTATTGATTTTGGTGCTCTTGAAGGTGGACCCTTGATCGAAAATGATTCTACACGATAAACCGAAGCAGTAAACGTTCCGCTCCTTGCAGAACTGTAGAACTTGTTGAGCTATGACTTCTCGTAATGGAACAACCTATACCTACTTGGAGAAGTAATCCTTAGCTGCTAGTATGAATCTGTGTCCCTTAGAGGAAGGAGGGTCTATTAGACCCACTATGTTTGTGGCCCAACACTCGAATGGCCACGATGTGATCGTGGGGTGTAGAACATTCGAAGGTTGGTGCAGGACCACTCCATGCACCTGTCATTGATGACATTTCTTATCGACGTCCAAGCAGATCGTCATTATTGTCTGCCAATAGTATCCAAGTCTTCTGATTTTCATTTTCATTTTCGGGCCCTATCGGTGAGCTCCACATAATCCGACATGTACTTCTTTGATGATTTGTCGGGCTTCGCTCTCGCTTAGACATCCGAGCCACATCTTATCAAAGGATCTTCTGTACACAATATCATTGATTACTATGTATGACATTGCTCTTTTCTGTTTCTGATGTGATGTCAATCTATCTTCTGGTAGCATTCCAGTTTGTAAATATTCTATTAAAGGTTGTCTCCAATCTTCTATGTCTTTTGTCGCTATAGCTGCTAGTCTTTCATTTCCCAATTCATGTAGAGTGTCGAGGTCTATCTGTGACAGAACCTGATGTACTTGTATTGTGATGTCTATAGAATCCTCATGCAGACTTGCAAACTCTTTAGCCAGCTTAGCAAAAGCATCTGTGTAGGTGTTATCTGTTCGGGGAATTCTATAGAACTTTACACTAGGGATTTGTTCCAACTATTTCATCTTGTATCTCTAGTAATCTGGTAATCTTGGTTTCAGAATCTAATACGAGTCCGACCACCTACTAAATGACGAGTTTTGAGTCGCCATATATGGCAATGTCCTTTATATCCATTAAATTTACCAATTCCAATCCTGGAATTAGCGCTTCATATTCTACTTCATTGTTGGTGCACGGCTCTGTCAAGTGATAGGAGAATCATAACATTGCCCGATCCGATGTCACGAAGATCGTACCGATCTCTCGCTTTGCCTAGTATCACTCGTTCATTGTCCTTTGTCTCTTATGGTCGAAGAAACTCCATCGAAGTACATCTCCCAACGTAGAGCATTGGGGTCTTCTACTTGTAATATATGTTCGTCTGGTAATTCAACATTGAGCGAGGACCCAACTAACAGTGGGTGTGCCACAAGAAAGTCTACTAAAATCTTCCCTTTTATAACACGAAGGGCACGAAAGTTATATCGATTTACAATAAATTCATTGACCATCTTGCATGATATCCGGAAAGTGTGGTTCGGGTCATTAAATATTGCAATGGATTAACTTTCAAAATCAGGTTGACCTTATGAGACAACATGTAATGTCTAAGCTTTTGAGCTGCGGAGATTAAAGCTAGATAATGTTTTTCAATAGGAGGGTGCTTTACCTCCGTGGGTATTAGATGGTGACTCAAGTATTAGAGTGCATTTTCCTTACCCTCGTCATTGACATACACTCAAAGAGCTCCTAGAGAGTCATCTAATGTCGTGGTATAAAGTATCAACGGTCTAGCCAGGACAGGGGTTGCTAAAATGGGTGGTGTCATAAGGTATTTCTTGATACATTCAATGGCCCGCTCAGATTTGTCTTTCTAAATAAATTTGGCATCCTTTTTAATTGATGCCGAGAAAAGCTGATCTCTCCTTGACAGATTAGATATAAAGCGTCTTAGGTATGCCAACTTCCTTGAAAAGAAGGTAGCTGCTTTCATGTTTTGTGAGGAGGCATTTCTAAGATCACTTTAATCTTCTCTGGGTCAATTTTCATTCCCTGATGACGGACAACGAATCCTAGAAATTTCCTAAAGGTAACGCAAAAAGTACACTTTAAGGGATTCATCTTGAGATTTTATTATCGTAATCGTTTGAACGCATCCTCATATCGCATATGTGGTTTTCCTTTTCTTTACTTTTTATGACTAGGTCATCCACGTAGGAATCTACATGGTTTTGGATGAGTTCATCGATGATCCTTGTCTTTGCTCGTTGGTAGGTTGCACCAGCATTCTTCAACCTATGATGGTTGAACGAACAAACCTATGATCAACATTGACACAGAAGAAAGCTCTACAGAAGAAAAAGAAATGATGATAATCAACCAAAACAAACCATAGTTCGAGATCAAATTAGAAGATACGACAATGAAGAGTGAAGATGAGTCAATGAACGATCGGATTAACCATTATGTGCAAACCTTGACCTTAACTCCGATCAATCCTCAAAGGATTGAGAGTCTGAAGGTTGAGGAAGTCCATAATGGTGGCTTTAAACCTATCAAGTTTTACCGAACTTCTTCCTCAACTTCTGCACCCGTTGTAAATCTTGAAGAAAACGATAATGAATTGATGGAATTTCCATTTAGTTATTTCTCACCCTGTGTACAAAATCTAATTCAACAAAGACACATACCAAGAAAAATACCAAAAGGCTAGTTTCAACTGTTTGAGAAGTTATGGAATATTAAAAGTCAAAAACTCAACTTGAAAGAAGGTCTCAGGTTTGGAACAATGGGACCGGTCGATGACTTGAAATTTTGCATGGTTGTTACTAGCCAGTCAGATGAAGGTTTCTTTGAAGATTCTAAAATTGATGACACTCTGCTAGAGTTTGAAGAGAAGATTATGTCAACAACTGACAAGTTGAAGGAAATCAACCTCGGGACAGGGGAGCAACCTAAACCCACTTTCATAAGTTCGCTACTCAATGACAAATAATCTCAAAACTTGGTCAAATTATTGTCAAAATACAAAGATTGCTTCGCCTGGAGCTACGACAAAATGTCAAGGTTATTCCCAGAGGTTACAGTTCACCACCTCGGAGTGGATCAGAATATGACACCAGTAAAACAAGCTCCTAGAAGAATGCGTCTTGATATAGAATAGCAAGTTACAGTAAAGATAATGAAATTAATAGAAGCTAATTTTATCCGAGAAGAGCAATACTTGAGCTGGCTAGTCAACATCATGCTAGTTAAGAAGAAGAATGAACACATTTGAGTGTGCTTCGACTTTAGGGATTTGAACAAAGCATGTCCAAAGGATGAGTTTCCGTTACCGATACCGGAATTGATGGTGGACATTGCATCATCGCATGATATTTTCTCCTTCATGGATGGATCGTTAGGATATCAGATCAAGATGGCTCCAGAAGATGCAACACTTACAACTTTCAAAACACCGATTGGAATCTACTGCTACATCGTAATGCCATTTGGATTGAAGAATGCTGGTGCAACCTACCAACGAGCAAAGACAAGGATCATCGATGAACTCATCCACAACCATGTAGATTCCTACGTGGATGACCTAGTCATAAAAAGTAAAGAAAAGGAAAACCACATATGCAATATGAGGATGCGTTCAAACGGTTACGATAATAAAATCTCAAGATGAATCCCTTAAAGTGTACTTTTTGCGTTACCTTTAGGAAATTTCTAGGATTCTCTGTCCGTAATCAGGGAATGAAAATTGACCCAGAGAAGATTAAAGTGATCTTAGAAATGCCTCCTCACAAAACATTAAAGCAGCTACCTTCTTTTCAAGGAAGTTGGCATACCTAAGACGCTTTATATCTAATCTGTCAAGGAGAGATCAGCTTTTCTCGGCATTAATTAAAAAGGATGCCAAATTTATTTAGAAAGACAAATCTGAGCGGGCCATTGAATGTATCAAGAAATACCTTATGACACCACCCATTTTAGCAACCCCTGTCCCGGCTAGACCGTTGATACTTTATACCACGACATTAGATGACTCTCTAGGAGCTCTTTGAGTGTATGTCAATGACGAGGGTAAGGAAAATGCACTCTAATACTTGAGTCACCATCTAATACCCGCGGAGGTAAAGCACCCTCCTATTGAAAAACATTATCTAGCTTTAATCTCCGCAGCTCAAAAGCTTAGACATTACATGTTGTCTCATAAGGTCAACCTGATTTTGAAAGTTAATCCATTGCAATATTTGATGACCCGAACCACACTTTCCGGATATCATGCAAGATGGTCAATGAATTTATTGTAAATCGATATAACTTTCGTGCCCTTCGTGTTATAAAAGGGAAGATTTTAGTAGACTTTCTTGCGGCACACCCACTGTTAGTTGGGTCCTCGCTCAATGTTGAATTACCGGACAAACATATATTAAAAGTAGAAGACCCCAATGCTCTACGTTGGGAGATGTACTTCGATGGAGTTTCTTCAGCCATAAGAGAGAAAGGACAATGAACAGTGATACTAGGCAAAGCAGAGATCGATCTGATCTTCGTGACATCGGATCAGGGAATGTTATGATTCTCCTATCACTTGACAGAGCCGTGCACCAACAATGAAGTAGAATATGAAGCGCTAATTCCAGGATTGGAATTAGTAAATTTAATGGATATAAAGGACATTGCCATATATGGCGACTCAAAACTCGTCATTTAGTAGGTGGCTGGACTGTATTAGATTCTGAAACCAAGATTACCAGATTACTAGAGATACACGATGAAATAGTTGGAACAAATCCCTAGTGTAAAGTTCTATAGAATTCCCCGAACAGATAACACCTACACAGATGCTTTTGCTAAGCTGGCTAAAGAGTTTGCAAGTCTGCATGAGGATTCTATAGCCATCACAATACAAGTACATCAGGTTCTGTCACAGATAGACCTCGACACTCTACATGTATTGGGAAATGAAAGACTAGCAGCTATAGCGACAAAAGACATAGAAGATTGGAGACAACCTTTAATAGAATATTTACAAACTGGAATGCTACCAGAAGATAGATTGACATCGCATCAAAAACAGAAAAGAGCAATGTCATACATAGTAATCAATGATATTGTGTACAGAAGATCCTTTGATAAGATGTGGCTCAGATGTCTAAGCAGAGTAGAAGCCCGACAAATCATCAAAGAAGTACATGTCGGATTATGTGGAGCTCACCGATAGGGCCCGAAAATGAAAATGAAAATCAGAAGACTTGGATACTATTGGCAGACAATAATGACGAACTGTTTGGACGTCGATAAGAAATGTCATCAATGACAGGTGCATGGAGTGGTCCTGCACCAACCTTCGAATGTTCTACACCCCACGATCACATCGTGGCCATTCGAGTGTTGGGCCACAAACATAGTGGGTCTAATAGACCCTCCTTCCTCTAAGGGACACAGATTCATACTAGCAGCTAAGGATTACTTCTCCAAGTAGGTATAGGTCGTTCCATGATGAGAAGTCATAGCTCAACAAGTTCTACAGTTCTGCAAGGAGCGGATCGTTTACTGCTTCGGTTTATCGTGTAGAATCATTTTCGATCAAGGGTCCACCTTCAAGAGCACCAAAATCAATAATTTCATCAGGTGCCACAAGATATATTGGAGATACTCTACAATTTACTATCCCAAAGCCAATGGACTAGCAAAGGCATTCAACAAAACTCTGGTTCAGATCCTAAAGAAGACACTTGATGATAATAAAAGAGGATTGCATGAGAAATTACTAGAAGCCTTATGGGCTTACAGGAATATGTTGACCTCATTTTTGATGAGGTCTTCTCTTCCCTCTTTAGTGTTTAGGATCTAGCCTTAGGCTTTTCCTTTGACTATCTTAGAGGACTAGAATTGGGACCCATCCCTTAGAAATTTAAACCACTTCTTCTCTCCCTGTAAACCCCACAAGCTTGATTGTAGACCCCTAATCACCTAGAGGGTTGAAATCAAATGTGAAGGTTTAAAGGATGAGTTCCCTATAGGACTCTTTGGCCTTAGGACTACCCTGGGTGGCCTGGTCTGGTGAGGGTTAACTTACACACTCACTACACTCAAACTCTACACTCTCACACACACAATCCAAATCCTAAAACAACACCTTACCCAGCTTGACTCCCTGACTTATGTAGGTAATTCATATGGATGGACCTTAACCCTTAAGCCCCTGACTAAGAGGGTTAGGAACAACATAGTGAATGCCTCCAATGAGTCCTCTCATGGCTCATATGGGCTTAATATGACTTCATGGCTCAACCAAAGTGATTTCATTTCTCTCATATTTGATTAATCTTCATTCTTCCAAAATTTCAATTTTTGACCCTGGGTACCCTATACCTATCAAACCTACCAAAAGCCCTTGGAATTGCCCAAATCCTCCAAAATCTCATAATCACCCAAAAGTCCTCAGAATCAATCTTAAACATTTTCCCCCACTCAAATTGACTATCTCCAGCCAAAAATACCAAAATTTCTAAAAATACCCCCAATACCCTCCAAATTACCAAAATGCCCCTCTTGACCCAAAAATACAAAAATTCAGAAAATTTCAAAAGATCCCAAATATTCCCAATTTCATTTTGTCCAACTACACCATGGGCCAATTTTATCAATTTACCCCACTTTTTCCAAAACCCCCAATTTAGCCCATTCTTAACCCAAGTGAACCCAATGTCAAACCAAACCTACCTAATTGACCCCAATTTTGGTCCAATTCAATTCTAAACTTCAACTAAATATCCACAATATCAATCTAGACCAAATCTAAGTCCAATTTGATTGACATTTGAATCCAATTTCACTTTTGACCTTAAAGCCGAATTTGGACCCATGACCCAAACTTAGCCCAAACTAACCCAATTTAACTCCAATTGACCCCAAATCTTTTCTAAACTTTCCGTAACATCCCCAAAAACAAAATACTAACATGATTTGCCCAAAATTTGGACTCAAACCTCACCCAAATCCACCCTAAACCCAAAATCTCTTAAATGGGCCTACACCCAAACCTAACCCAAAAAGGCCCAAGTTCCAAAATCAAAACCCAACCATAGATGAAACCTCTTTGAAACACTCCCACAAACATTTCTCAACATTAATTTTACATCAATTTCAACATTAGCCCAACCTTAGCCCAAGTAGGTCCATTTTGACCTATTTTGACCCTATCACCAAGGGGACCCAAATTAGACTCAATTCAATTTTAAATCACTTCAAATTGATTCCAAATCACTCATGACACATCCTTAAACTAAACCCAACATTTATTTGGCTTGACCCTTTACAAAATTTCCACTTACCAATTTGTTTTTAAACTTAAAATCCCATCCTCTTAAACCATTCTAAAAGCCCACCTTTACCAAATTCAAAAGCCCAAATCAATCTAAAGCCCACATGACACTTTCCCTCATCACACATTCAATTTAAAATCATTCCTGAAGTCATAATTTATCATTAAACAATTCCAAATAAAGCCTCATAACAATTCCCATCAAAATGCCAAAATTCACAAAATCCTTTTTTTATGAAATTGACCAAATCTTTTCCCAAGCCATATAGAATCTCTAATTTGTCATGAAGCCACTTGTAAGCCATTGGCAAGCCATGATAATCTCTAATTTGTCAACCCTCCTTAAATGGCAAAAGGAGGAGGTCCTCTAAGCACCTCCTAAAAGTCATTAACCTTAAACATGTTTCACCTTAACCCAAATTTAATCCAAATATATTTGGATAAAGACTTCTCCATGCCGAACCAGCTGATTCCTTTGACTCCCCACAACACCCAAAGCCACCTTAAAGGGTGAACCAAGCCCAAAAGGTAAACTTGACCAAATCAAACCAAAATTGGCCTTCTCCCATTCCATTTTAAATCAAGCTTTTAACACATGGCAAAGCTCAATTGCCTACACAAAACCCCAGCCCTGACCCACCTGAACTTGAGGGTGACCCTTGCCTTTCGGCCAGCCACCTGAGCCGCCGGAAAACACCATGGCCGAGACCTTGGGAGGAGCCATGTTTTGGAATTCCACCTTGCTGAGCTGCCCCACTCCAAATGGCCATTGCAACTGTTCTTCTCCTCACCAGAACAGCAGATCCCAACCCTTAACTCCCCCTGGGAGGCTCTCCAGCGAGCTCTATTTTGACCCCCTCACCTCTCGGCCATGGAGAGAGTTGCACAAAAACCATACAAAAAATCTACCAAATTTGTTCCAAATCATCCTCCACACTTAGAGCAATTGATCCCCAGTGACAATTTGCCCTAATTTCCACCAACATAGCCCAATTTCTCAGCCAAAATTCCACCCAAAACCAGGACATCTCCCAATTCTCCACAAAAATCAAATTAAACTCACCCACACCTGCACAAGCCCAAGAGAAGGAGTTCCCTAGTGAAAGCCCCCTCTCCAGGGCACTCATCTGCTCTAGCCTCCAAAGGTTGTGATCGGGTCTGGTGGAAATCAAGTCTAGGCAACTCCCCAAGGCCAGAGACTTCATCTGGAACTTACTTGGACTGAATCGAAGGTGACATAACTCTCAGATCGAAAATTCATAACTTTGTGTAGAAAAATCCTAAAAATAAAATGAAAATACCCTCTTGCTCAGTGAACAGAGGAGATTAATGTGGAAAAGAAATCAAGTAATTTCATTAAGTATTTTTTTTTAATGATTTATTTACTCTCTTCATTGTTTTAATTCTCCATTTGCATAGGCAATTCACAATGGCATGAGACCATAGGGCTTTTGAAGCCTCTGAACTTGGGAACATTCCCTGAATTTTCCAAGGCCGGAGGCCATCCCTATGAGAAGTTATTGATTTTCCAAGTTCATGTTACTGTTTTGAATATTTTAATTCCAATAATTAGCATGTTGAGAAATAAATTCTAGAAAAATTTGGTGATGTTTCTTATGACCAGAGGAACCTAGGAAAAATAAGTTTTGAGTTAATTCACTTGGAGCAACCCTAATTGGCCTAAATACCCAAAATTTAACTTTAATTAATTAGGGTTAACCACACATCAAATTAACTTAAAAAAAATTCTCCACTGTTATTTAGGGTCAGGAGAGTTTCACATAAAAATTTGAAATCAATTGGACTAGATTAACTTCACCAAATGGGTTGATTAATCCTCCTAAGCAAAAGGGGTAAAATTAAACTTAAAAAAAATTCATAACTCACAAAATACTTTTCAAAAATTCACAAAAATGGTTTTGGAGCTCCTCTGATATCAGAGGAACTTAAGAAAATTAAAATTATAATTTTCTAAAAAAATTGATTTTTATCATTATTTTAATATTTTTAATAATTAAAAAATAATAAAAATCATAAAAATATTAAAAATCACCAAAATGTCACATTTTGAATTCTAATCATTTAGGAATAAACCAAATATTTTTCTTAAGTCCCTAGGGTAAGATATTGAATTTTAAAGGCTTAATGTAATTTTTAATATTAAAAAATGTATTTTCCAACCTTTTCACTAAAAATAATTCTAATAAATCAAAGAAAAATTAGAAAAATACAAAATTTATTTCTCTGAATTTCTTGAGGTCAGAGAGATCTAAGAAAAATATAAAATCCATTTTTCAACTTTAATTTTAATTTAAAATTAATTAATGCTCCAAAACTCAAAATAATTCTAATAAATAAAATATAATTCAAAAAATCTCCAAAATTTGTCCAAATGGTCCTCTAGTCATTAGGAACATTCCATAATTTTCTTTAGGACAGAAACATTTTCTTGGTCATGTTATTAAATTTTTCTTGAAAACCCCTATTTTCTATTAAAAATAATTACATAAATAAATTAAATACAGAAAAATCACATTTTCTCCTTTAATGTCTTAATTTACATGTGAGTAAGGTTGCATAAAAATTTCAAGTTCATTTGAGCTTAATTTAGTGAGTTATAGAACTATTAAGCTTGAAGGGCAAAATGGTAATTAAAAATCTCAACATTTAATTAAAATTTTAGGATTAATCAAAGGGGAGGGCAAAATATTTGATTTTAAATTGATTTTTGGATGATTGAAACTTAAATGATTAAGAGTAGAAATCTACTAATCATTTCAACTATAATTAAAATAAAACTTTAATTAATTAATTAATTGAAATTTTGGAAGAATAATAGAAATTGGAATTATTAAAGTAGGGATATTATTTAAGAGGATATTTATTCTTTAATTTAAAAATCCCTAAATAAATCACTTAAATAATACTTAAATTTCAATTAAAAAAATCATCAAAAGAATAATCTCAATTAATAATTAAAATTAAAATTAAATTAAATTAAAATTAAATTAAATTAAATTAAATTTAATTTAAATTTAAATTTAAATCAAATTAAATTAAATTAAAATCAAATCAAATTAAATTAAATTAAATTAAATCAAAAATCATTTAAATACAAACCTAGATGAAATCATTAAGAATTAAATCTAAAATAACTTGAACACTATTCCAAACTTAAACTAATTTTTTATAATTAAGTCAAAATTAAAATTAAATCATTAAGTTTAAATCATTAAAATACTTAATAATTTGATTTGCCCTTATAAAGCTTTTAGTATTATAACTTTTAAATGAGGTATCAAGTGAAGTGTTACTTAACTCATGGGACATTCAAATGTCCTAGTTTGAGCAAAAGAACAAAACTTAAACCCCTGAATGATTAATTCACTTGTATAATTAAATTGTCTTGGACTTAAAACAATCCTAGAGGTATTGAAAAGAAGTTTAAGACTCGTCTTAAGCACTTCCTCAATATGATAGGATGTTTATAAGAACAATTGAATTTAATTGTTCTTTGATGAAGAAAATCATCCTTAAACCAAAACACAAGAACCTAGACGTCATAGGAGATGACTAGCTATAGGATTAGGACTTTGGTAGACAACCAAAACCTTTCCATTAGCTTTACCTAGGTACTTGTTAAAATAT
This sequence comes from Papilionanthe hookeriana x Papilionanthe teres, assembly GCA_022702705.1. Lineage (NCBI taxonomy): Eukaryota > Viridiplantae > Streptophyta > Magnoliopsida > Asparagales > Orchidaceae > Papilionanthe > Papilionanthe hookeriana x Papilionanthe teres. Next base: position 146,786,615 of record CM040426.1, read on the forward strand.
TTAAATGCCTTAACATGTGTTTTAAGTGCAGCTTGGGATGACGGGAAGACCCTCTAGGTACGCTTTTATTTTGTTGAAATTTACTGCAATTTCCTTACATGCACTGTTACTTTACTTTTCTTGCATAATAAACAATTGTTGCATGAAAGCCAAAACCTTTAGGTTAGTCCTTGAACTGAAACCAAAATTAAACTAAAAATCATTACAAGATAAAATTCACCGCCACAACATTTCAAAATATAAAACAACTCAAAATTTAATCACAAACAGAACAACAAAACTACAATTGCAACTAAATTAAAACGTCTCCTTGAATGATCGGGAATACCTCTGATGATGTAACCCACGTGTTGCTAACGGGATTTCCCAAGGTCTAAATGAAAGTGTGGAACTCATTTAGTTAAGTTTAGCAAATTCATCTGGACTAAGTGAATTCAATGAAAATAAAGGTGTTGGGATGACGGAACCGTGGGATCTTAATCGGTTCTGTTTAACCAACTTTATGATTTGTTTTAATTAAAACACTAAAGACATTTGGACTTTAAGATTTCTATAAAACCAAAACACTTCTCTCATCTCCTGATTTATGACTTCTAAAACCAAACATCTGCAACAACAAGGAGCTTGGAGCACGGTGGGCAGCACGGTCATCTTCATCAGCAAAACTTGAGTCTACTTCAGCAAAACTTTCTTAGAATTAAACAACCAAAGCCATATGATTTCGAGGTAGTTTTCTTAGTGCAACATAAATCCTCAACCCTTTTGTTAGGCATTTGCATAATCATGTTATGTAAGTTAAACCCTAACCAGTCTTAGGACTCCGAGGTAGTCGTTTGGTACTACATAAACCCTCACATCTTCGAGGCTATTTGTATGATTATGTCATACAAATTTAAGTCCTAATTAATTAAAATTGGTAGGATGGAAACATTAATTAAATTTCCAAATTGAAGCCAAACCATAGGATAGTGTAGGAAGTTGCCAAGATTCTTCTTGGATCCTTAGCGTCTCCTACCTACTTATCTTTCTTTGGACTCCTGAAAATAAATATTCCAAATTTGATCCATTCCCTATTGAAATTTACAAAATTCAAATCCTTTGAAAACCCTAAACTATGAAATTCTTGAGCGCAAAACCACTGATCATTATCGAGAGTTTTCTTAAATGATTCACTTCATTTAAGATGTAATTAACTATAGGGGCTTGCCCTTATAGGGAACTTTAAGAACCCAGGTAATATAAACCCTGCTTAATTCTTTTATATTAAGCAGGGGAACTTGTTAGCTTATAAAATTTGTTTGTAGACCAAACGGATGTCCCAAATATTCTAGTTTATTTAACCGAGCCCCATCATCAAGCAGTGTGTCTACTCTCCGGGATAGATATACAGTTTGTGGTGCGGTGCTCGTTTATATAAATTATTCGGGATGTGAGATCAGTTTGATTTCATATCTTAAAATTTTCAAATTTAAAATTATTTTCAAAATCAAATACTACTTTTCAAACTATTATTTAAATTAAATAAAAAAATCACCGACAATTTCTGTAGGAGACCTCTTTTCAAAAATGCAACACTCAACCTAAAAATATGCCGACAACTTCTGGCGACTCCGCTGGGGACCAGTTCCTCTCTCCATTTTGGTCAGATAGTTTTGCTTTCATAAATCGGTAGTGAGCCCATACCCCTAGTGGACCAAACTACCATTCTTCCTTTGGAATACCCCGTTCTTTTCTGTCTTGAACGAGTATATCCAACTCCTCTCGGATTTAGGAGACACTGTTTAGACACCCCTAAATGGAGAGGTTCCGAGATCCTTTTACCTTATTTCTGAGGTGGGGTGGACCCCCAATAGGTGTTAGTTTAGGAGTAGTCCTTCGAGTCGAGAAGTCTTGCATAAGACTTTCTCTTCCTTTCCAATTCTGAATTGGATTCCTTACCTTCTCTACACCATTGAACATTCCGTTCCTAATAAACAAATCCTCTAATGAATGTCTCTTTTAATAAATAACTCCTTTTTATAAAAACATGTGTTCGGACTCTTTTTGATTCCTTTCTTTTTGTCCTGATGAGAAGAAGCATAACTTGGGACTGACAATCAGAATCTACCTTGCAGAAAATGTATGCCCCAAAGTTGATTTTCTCCTTTACCAACAGACTTAACCTAGCTGTCTACAAGGAGGAGCTTCCTGACAATGGAATCATCCGTTTCAGGTAAGGATTCGAGAATACAAATGTCAAGATCACTGACGTCACCCTTTTCACACTTACAGACAAAGTGCCTGAAACTGAAAGACCTTTGATCGAGTTCAACCTCAAGTCAACTCAAGAGATCCCTCCCCTGCAAAGGGTTCCTCTCGAGAGGAATACTACCGTTCATAGGAGGACTCGTTGTCTCTACCCCCACCGGTCTAGTCGTCTCTGCACCTACCCCGGCTTCCACCAAACTGAAGGGGAAGGAAATTCAAATTTGTGACGAGCATGTTACCGTGGAGGTTACAGGTCTCCATGTGAGACCTTCTGTTTTCGAAATTGGGTCCAGCTCAAGGGTTCCACCCCTAACACGAACTCAGAGGAGATACAGGAGTAGAAAGATTGCAAGGAAAGCCAGAGCTACTGAAGTTGCTTTCTTGGAAGAACTGCCTGAGTACACACCACTACCCGAGTACATACCATTGCCTGAGTATACACCGCTTTTGGAAGAAAGTAGATTCCATCCCCTCTCCGCCGCAGCTGACGAGGAAAATGTCCGCAAGATTGCTTCTACATTACCTCGACCCTCATACTATGGCAACAGCCGAAAGAAAAAGGGCTAGGATTACACCATTCGCCCGACTGTAGACTGTGATAGAGAAGTTAGCAAAGAATGAGAAATGTCCTGTATCAGAGATTTTAAGAAGAATGGGGCGGGTGCCAGCCAAATCTCGTCTTGGGCTGCGAGTAGAACCCGTTAGCACCACAGAAAAGCCGAATAAGAAGATGAAAGCTAGTCCACCTATTGTTGTTTCAGGATTACAGATCAGGGAGGATACCACCTTCCAGCATTCGATCGACGTGACCATCCGATCCTAGGCCTTCTACTGCTAGAAGGATGGTATGGCGTCCTACTACAGGCAAATTAAGACTGAAACAACGACCAGAAAAGGAAAGTCTCGTCAGGAGACTCGATTCCGAAAAGAGCGCCACTGCAATGAAGGGGACTCCCAAGAAGGAAATCCAACGGTCATCGCATGATAACTGTGAAACCATACGAAAAAGACTATTGGAGGACGCTATGGAAAAGCTAAGAACCGACATTCAACGATTAGCAAGAGAAAGAGAAGAAATGTTTGGAGATGAAGTTGACTCGTCGGAATTCATGGATGACGAATATGTGGAGATCAACATGGTTGAGACACGAGCATCGTCAGCTTCGCAAGGTGCTCCGGCAGCTGCGGAAAGAGATGAACCAGAAATGTTAAGAGCACAACTTCGAGAAAAAAATGATACAATCTCTCAAAAGGCGAAAAGGATGGAAGAGATGGCTGTAGCCCTAGCCACTCTTCAGAGTCAGGTTCAACCCCAAAGAGAAACGCCTCCAGAAGTTATTCATATTAGAGAGGGAGGAAAAGAGATTACATCCGTTAATGGAGACGATCAGCCAAAGAAAGATTCTACCCAGAATTTGATTCCAGAGAAAGACATCAAGAGCATGGTAGAACAACAGGTGCGAGAAGCCTTAACACACTCTAAGAGCGGAGCATCTATTCAAACGGGTAGACCTTACCCCGAAGAATTTCATGCAGTACAATACCCAAAAGGCTTCGTACCACCTCTGTTCAAGACTTTTGATGGTACCGGAAACCCTCGACAGCTTGTTGAACATTTTCGCGCTAGTTGTTGCAACACCGGTGGAAGTGACGCCTTACTCTTCCGACAATTTGTCAGCAGCCTGTCAGGGATCGCCTTCGATTGGTACGCAGAGTTACCAAACGGTTCGGTAAAGACATTTTCAGAATTAGAAAACCTCTTCGTGAAACGGTTTGCGGAGCTCGGCGACCATATCACCATCGGTGATCTAGTGGTGGAGAAACAGAAACCGAATGAAACTTTAGTGGACTACATACTTCGATGGATAAATCTAAGCATGAAGTGTGAGCCACAGCTACAAGAGCTGCATGCAGTCAGCATCTTGCTTAAAAGCATTCACGCCCCGATAGCACTTCTCCTTAAGGGATTTACGATTAAGACTTTCGAGAAGTTGTTAAGTAAGGCTGAAAGCTTGCAAGAGGAAGCTAAACAGCTAAGTTTTGTCGACAAGACAGACAAACAGAAGCCTGTGAAGGCATTTGAAAAGAAATCTGGGATCGTCGCGGCAGTCGATAAGGGCAAGCAGACCAATGCATATACGGACAGCAAGCTGCAACCTGCACTATCGACAGAACCTCGACAGAACTACCAACAACCTCGACCTGGTTATCAGCCAACTCAACAACATGAGCAACCGCCTCGCCCGCAGTGCACGTTAACGGAGCTTATAAATAAAGAATATTCGTTCAAGAATGAGGCAGTGCGAAAGATGTTCTGCAGTTTGATGAAGACTCCAGATTTTCAACTGCCAGAACCCAAGAAGCCAGAGGAAGTCAATAAGAAAGACCATCCCATCTATTGCCCTTACCACCGGATGTTTGGGCACAAGATAGAGGATTGCATTACCTTCAAGACTTGGCTCTATGACAATCTCCGAAAAGGGAACATAACGATTCTGAAGTAGTACATGAAGGAACCCCAGAAAGGCGGTTCCGTCAATGTCATTTCAACGGTTCCTATTGTTCCTATAGATCCCTACATGACGAATGATGGATGGAGTATCGCTTGGATGAAGTCATCGAAGAAAATTTTGGATCACATCCAAACTGCTTCGGTGCGTGCTTCAATTCATAGTTCGAAACCTGTCAAGCCGGCGCTATCGCTTGCGATTGAAGAACAACCCCAGAAAGAAAATATCGTAGAAAAGAGGGAGATCGTAGAAGAAGAAGAGACCGAGGCTCTTAAGGCTAGACTAGGGGCTGCTTATCCTAGGATGGTTGTTTCCGATTCAGGGGAGAAATTCCTCGAACCTCTGACTCTATATGATTATTTGCTCGCTCCGACGGGATCTTATAATGATAAGAGTTATGGCGTTGGCTACGTTTTAACTGTTTCTAACGATTACGCAACTAACGACAACCAATCTAATCCGAATCTCGATTCCGATACAAATAACAATTCTCAAGTCATACAGAACCTCGACAATCACGATGACAAAGAAGACATTCACCATGAAGGCTACGAAAGTTCAACAAGCAATGAATCTATTTGTGAATTTCAAGGAGCTCTAATTACAATAGAGTTAGAGCTTTCAGATTCTGAAGCGACTCCAGAAGAACCTGTCATGCTCATTCAAAAGGAGACACCAGTAAACTCAGTATCTACGACGCTCTCATCTTATCAAAAGAGATGATGGAAGCTCTGATCAAGGCCTTACTTGATCCAGAGATGAGGGAAGTTCCGAGATCGATACATAAATTTCGATTCTCATCCGAATTGATACCAAAATTTCAATTCAAAATTTCCGAGACTAGTACCTAAATTCCAGTTCTCATTTCGAGATCGATAGCTAAATTTCAATTCTCATCCGAATTGATACCTAAATTTCAATTCAAAATTTCCGAGACTGATACCTAAATTCCAGTTCTCATTCCGAGATCAATACCTAAATTTCGATTCTCATCCGAATTGATACCAAAATTTCAATTCAGAATTTCCGAGACTGGTAAGCTTATAAAATTGGTTCGTAGACCAAACGGATGTCACAGAACACTATTAATTAACGTGTACAACATTGCTCTTTTCTGTATCTGGTACGCTATAGACTTATCTTCTGGTAGCTTTCCATTCTTTAAATATTTTGTTATCGGTTGATGCCAGTCTGACGTGTCATTTGTTACTGTAGCTTCTAGTCTTTCATTTCCCAGTTCGTATAAAGTGTTGCGGTCTATCTGTGAGAGAATCTGACATGCTCATATAATGATATCTATAGAATCCTCCGATGGACATGCAAATTCTTTAGCCAGTTTAGCTAAAGCATCTGCGATAGCGTTATCTGCTCTAGGAATTCTATAGAATGTTACACTGGGGATTCGCTCCAGAAGTTTCATTGTGTATTTGTGGTAATCCTCTAATTTTGGTTTCAGAATTATGTACTGTCCTGCCACTTGCTGGATGACAAGCTATGAATCGCCGTAAACGGCAATGTCAGTTATGTCCATTAAAAGTGCCAATTCCAGACCTGTAATCAAGGTCTTAATTCTTGATGGATGTTAACCTACAGTAGATGAATTTCGTGGTAGTATTCAAAACCCTGCTGTAGCTGCTAATTCTTTTGAACATAAACCTATTATTATCTAAATGGTTATCTAATAATCAGTTTGGGATAGCAACAAGTGAAGATCCTAATTTGCATCTTGCTAATTTTCTAGATTTGTGTGCTGCTTTTAAATAAGATGGTGTTTCGGATGATGCTATTAGACTTAGAATTTTTCCTTTCTCACTAAGGGATAAAGCTAAAATATGGTTACATTCGTTACCAACTGGATCAATAAGAACTTGGGGTGAACTGTCACAAAAATTCCTTGTTAAATCTTTTCCACCATCTAAGACTGCTAAGTTGAGAAATTATATAACATCTTCTTGTCAGTTTGAAGGAAAATCAATATATGAAACATGAGAAAGATTTAAAGATCTCCTCAGGAAATGTCCACATCATGCAATACCAGATTGTTTAATAATTCAAACTTTTTATAATGGATTAGTTGGCTCTCTTAGATCAATCATCGATGTTGCTGCTGGATCATTAATGTCTGAACCATTTTCTGATGCTTATGCTTTATTTGAAGAAATGGCTACTAATAATTTTCAATGGCTTTCTGAAAGGTTAAATCATAAAAAGGTAGCCAGTGTATATGAAAATGATGCTTTTACAATGTTAGCAAATCAAGTTTCTCTTGTATCAAGAAAGATAAACCAATTTGGGATGAATTTTTCTTAGCCAAATCTCATGATTGAAGAAATTTCGTTAGGCTAAATGGTTGATTCTTATTCTTCACCAGAAACTGTGAATGTTATAATCAAACCTAACAACCCATATGCTAATTATTATAACCAAGGTTGGAAGAATCATCCAAATTTTAGTTGGAATAACAATAATCAGGTGTTAATCAACATTGAGGGAACTACCAAGTAATCCCATTAGGGAATTGGAACAACCAAGTTAATAATAATAATAGATTAACTTATCCTTCTAATTATAAAAATGCTTTACAAAATAAAGAGAAGAAGTTGTCTATGGAAGAAGTAGTATCACATATGGGAAATCAATTACAAATTCAGGGAGAAACCATCAGAAATAATGAAAATCAATTGGGACAAATTTTAAATGCCTTAAGTAATAGATCCCAAGGAATACTTCCAAGTAATATTGAAGTGAATCTAAGAGAAAATAATAAAGAGTAAGTAAAAACAATTCAACTGAGAAGTGGAAAAGAATTGGAAGGTAGAGTTCAAAAAGAAACTGAAGTAGAGAAAGAAGAGATTGAAAGACCTTAAGAGGACGCTCCAAAAGGTTTTGAAAGACCTATTTCTCCGCCTAAGGTTGATTTAGAAAAACCACCACCTCCATTTCCTCAGAGACTTCGTCAACAAAAGTTGGATAAGCAATTTTCAAAATTCTTGGAGATATTAAAGAAGCTTACCATTAATATTCCATTTGTCGAAGCCCTCGAACAAATGCCAAGCTATGCAAAATTTATGAAGGATATTCTTAATAAAAAGTGGAAGTTTAAAAAAAATGAGACTGTTGCACTTAGTGAGGAGTGCAGTGCGATAATTCAGAAAGGCTTCCTGAAAAACTTAAAGATCCTGGTAGTTTCACAATTCCATGTGCAATCAGAGAAAGATTCTATGGAAAAGCTTTATGTGATTTGGGTGCAAGCGTTAACCTTATGCCTCTATCAATATTCAAAAGACTGGGACTAGGAGAAATAACCCCAACTACTGTAACTCTGCAATTACCAGATCGTTCAATCACATATCCTAAACGAGTTATAGAAGATGTTTTGGTAAAAGTTGATCAATTTATTTTTCCCGTGGATTTCACTGTGTTAGATATGGAGGAAGACAAAGAGATACCCATAATTTTAGGGACATCTTTTCTAGCTACAGGCAGAGCCATGATAGATGTGCAAAAAGGGGAATTATCGATGAGGGTTAATGATCAGACTGTTACATTTAATATTTCAAAATCAATGAAATATCCTGCTAGAGATAAAGAAGTTGAGTGTTATAGGATGGATGTTATTAAATATTTACGTGAATGTCATTTCAGATCGACTTATGAAGAGAAAGCTGAAAGAGAAGAATTAGAATATAAGTAAGAAGAGGAGTTATTTGATTATGAAGATTTTCAAGAGGAAGATTTAAAGTATGTTCATGAAATTTTCCAATTGTTGGATATGACTGAAAAAGATGAATCTTATGGTCCATCAATTGAAAAACCTCCTGAACATGAGCTAAAAATGCTTCTTGATCATTTGAAGTATGTTTTCTAGGTGAATCCTCAACCTTGCCTGTTATAATTTCCTCTCAGTTAACTGAAAAAGAAGAAGAGAGTTTGCTTGAAATTTTGAAGAAGCACAAGAAAGCCTTTGGTTGAACAATTGTAGATATTAAAGGAATTAGTCCTTCAAATTCTATGCACAAAATTCTTTTGGAAGATAATTTCAAACCTCGGGCTGATCCCCAAAGATGATTAAATCCTATCATGAAAGACGTTGTTAAGAAAGAAATTTTAAAATGGTTGGATGCTGGAATTATCTATCCTATTTCAGATAGTGCATGGGTTAGTCATATTCACTGTGTTCCTAAGAAAGGAGGAGTAACTGTGACTGTTAAAAGAAAAAAAGAAATGATACCAACAAGACAAGTAACAGGGTGGTGAATATGCATTGATTATAGAAAATTAAACCTTGCCACAAGGAAAGATCATTTTCCACTCCCTTTTCTAGATCAAATGTTGGATAGACTGGTTGGTCATAAATTCTTTTGTTTTCTTGATGAATATACTGGTAACCACCAAATTCAAATTGCTCCTAAGGATCAAGAGAAAACTACGTTTACCTGTCCTTATGGTATTGACCCACAAATTTATATTATGATAATTTAATTTGATTGCAACGAAGCCAAAAACTTGACCCCGCTATATTATATGTATAGAATTGTAATTTGTTTATGTTGTGGATGCTACGCAAGTATACGTATCATATCAAGTAATACAGGGCTCTAGTGGAGTCCTGGTTATCGATCCCACAGGGAAAGAGAAAATTAAATAACAACTAATTTTAAAATAATAATAATAATAATTTTTTAAATAGTATACGAAAATTTGGAGTTCTAAATTTAAGCGCAATAAAGTAAACTAAGTATTCTAATCGAGTAACTTAACTAAGTAGAAAATTAATACTAATTGCAAGTGCAGGAAATAAAACAAATTGCTAAATAAGTTTTAACTATTCGTAAAAAGTATCTTTCCCCTTGTTTTAGAAATTTAAATGATCGATGAATTTAAATAGATAATGTTAAGGTATTGTGACAAATAGGAGCATTCCTATTCTTTACCCTTTGGTCCAGTGTAAAGAATATCGACTAATCCTATGTTTGATTACCGAATCTGCGGCTAGGCTGGGAGGATACCGACCGCCACTTCGAGCTCCCACGTTCCCCTTGCCCGAGGGCTAACATCTACACTTCAAGCACTCAAACAATAGGACCGAACCGAATATTTTAGTCCGTCACACTAAAATGCTCAATTCTACGCCCAAGTGATATTATTTCCCTATTTATTTGCACCCTCCTTTCAAGGCTTTTGAATTTCCCCGAATATCAGATGTAATCTTTACTATAGTTGATAATCAACATATTTTAACAAATCAAATGGCCAGTTTGAAAAGTAAATTAAGTTTTAAGTAAAAATTATCACAATTTAGTAATATATAAAAATACTTCTATTTTTAGTTCATCAAATCACTTAATTTCATAAACGAGGAGAAAGACTAAATAAACTACTCAGAATGCATGGAAACTAAACTAAGCATGAATTTCATTTAAAGTTAAAAACAATAAATACAAATACTTATCTTAATTTATCCCCAAGCTGACTCCTCGCAGTTCCTTTGACTCTTCCTTCCAGTACAACACGACTCACTAACTCACTAAATACTCACTAAACACTCAAAATAACTCACTTATAACACTCAAAGACTCTCTAAGACTCACTAAAACACACACAACACACACCAAGACACACAATTTTGGCTTCTATATATAGAGGTGAGCAAAGGACCAAGAGGTGTGTAAGCATCCTTTCAAAAAGTGTCCAGGTTCAATGTTTCTGCACCATTTGAACTAGCTCGCCGTCGGCGACGAACTACCTCGCTGTCGGCGAGGCTTCTAGAAGATCTTCAACCGCTCTAGCTCGCTGTCAACGGGCTCGGGCTCGCTGTCAGCGAGACAGTTATAAATTCTTCAGAATTTTCTTCTCGTAACCTCGCCGTCGGTGACTCAGCACAAATTGCATGATTTTGCTCCAAATTCGCTCCTTTTTATGATTTTTTCTTTTATCACCTAAATTCTTCATTCCCGCAATAAAATAAAGAAAATACCCTTCTTTAAAGTTCAATTTCATCAAAAATAGGTATGAATTTCTTAATAAAATTTTCGCCGATCAAAATCCCCCAAACTTACTTATTACTTGTCCTCAAGTAATTTTAGTACTACATAAAAAATAATGAGTTTTATAATAAGATTTTTCAATTTAAATAACTATGAATTAGATTAATTAATATCATAATAAAGTTAAACAAAAATAATTCATGTAATTTAATTAATCTTATAGAAATAAATTATTTAGTCATCGAGTCTAAGATTTCTAGCTTACTATTCATTTCGTGAATGACTATATTTAAAAGAATAACTACTTAAGATATTCATATGATAAGAAATTCAAGAAAATACTATTAGGTAAAATTCTAATCCATAAACATAAGTTAGGAAATATCTAAGTTTTTCCCTTTAGGTTAAATCAAATGAAGCTAATTTTTGATAAGGCATCTTATCAAGCTTCTCCTCATTTTCTCTCTTCTTTTTTTTTCTTTTTTCTTTTTCTTTTTTTTTTTCTTTTTCTTTTTCTCTCTTTTTTTTTAATGAGGATTACTGTATCTGGAGAGCCTGTTAATAATTTTGAACTTCATTTTCATCTTCCTAAATTTGAAACTTAGAAATATTTCTTAGCTTATATATACTTCATAGTTTTTACTTCATTGATTTTTAATCTTTCCTTTTTCACTTGAATACTTAAGAATTTTAATTTTCGAATATAGTTTTTCTTACTAAAAATAGTTTACTATATTCTTATTCCCTTTAACCAAATATTTTATTCTATTTAATTAATTAAAGTACTACAAATATTTTATTTAACCTTTTATAATAATTAAATAAAATTATTCATATTAAATCAAATTGAAAAATTTGCTAAAAAAATCATTTTATAATAATTTGAAAAATAGAACTTGAGAATAAGTTAATAACTAAATTTGTATTTTACTCTCCCCCAAACTTAAATTTTTATATCTATTCTAAATAATGAATAAGAAGGAAAGTAAATAAATCATACCTTTGAAGTTTAGGTATTTCTTATCTTTGAAATTTTTGCAAGCTTTTTCATTTTTCATTGAACCTGTACTGTTTGTATTCTCCATTTATATATAACAATTTAAAGAAAATGCGGGGTTAAAATCTAAGATAAGTATTAAACACAACAATTAAAATAACTCTACACTACACATATGAATTACTAAAATATTAAAAACAGTTGAACTAACAGATTAACAATTTTAAAAACTTGAAACAATACAAAATAAAATAAAAACATATTAAAGAAAACTAACATCCTAATTAACACAAAAACAAATGCAATTAACTAACACAAAAACAAAATCTAACTATTATAACAATCCAAGCAAATTAATCTAACTAAATAACCAATGTCTCAAAATAAAGTACTGAGTATTACAAACATATACAGTCCTCAAAATAACTTACATCAAACAAATAAAATACAAAAAGTCCTAATCTTCAGCATCAAAGTCCCAAACTATATCATCTCCTCCCTGATCTGTAGGCTGCTGAGAAGACTCAGCAGGGTGATACTGAATGTACTCGGGGCATTCTGGAAAGACTACGTCTAAATCTCCACTCCTATAACGACGTTCAGCTTCAAAATATGCAATCTTGCATTTAATATTGTATGTGCCAAATAGGAGCAATCCTATTCTTTACCCTTTGCTCCACGCATAAAGAACATTGACTAATCCTATGCTTGGTTACTGAATCTGCGGCTAGGCTGGGAGGATACCGGCTGCCACTTCGGAGCTCCCACGTTCCCCTCGCCTGAGGGTTAACATCTACACTTCAGCACCCAAACGATAGGACCGAATTAAGGATTTTAGTCTGTCACTCTAAAATCTCCAATTCTGCGCCCGATTAATATTATTTCCCTATTTATTTGCATTCAACTTCTATGGACTTCACCATTCATGGAATTTAAATGTGGTTCCTACTTAGTTGTAGAAAGCATAGCCCTCTCAAATCGTATGTTTTCACAACGAATTTTAACATTACAACAGGCCTTAATTGCAATGTAAATCAAGTGCAAGTAAAAACCATCACATTTATATCTAAATTAACTTCTAACATTCATCACAAAATCCTAAGCATGAATTCTACTCATTAGGAAAGAAAAGTAAATTGAAAATAATGGCATAATCATATCATGCCACTATTTCCAAAGAAGAAGAAAGAGTAAGAGAAATACGTCGCAAAGCACGAAGAAAACGCAAATGAAACTTCATTTAAACAAAGCAAATCCACTGCATAAACAAAATCATAAGATAATGAAGAACAATACTTAGCTTTTTCCCTTTGAAAGAAAGAGGAAGATCGCTCCCACAAAGTCTCCCTTCGATCCATGGAATGCTCGTACAATCCCTTACAAATTCTCTCAAAAATCTCCTCTCCATTTTCTCCAAAAGGGTAGAAATCTACATTTCTACTCTTAATCTAAGAATCCTAAACATTTCTCTAAGTTTTTCTCCAATTTTTTCTCTCTAATATTCTCTTAATCTCCCCTTTTTCTAACCTATATTCGTCATTTTTAAAGAGTTTGGACGAATTCCCAAGAGTTTCCTTACGCACCCCTTCGAAAAAGCGTCCAAATACGTCGAATATTGGCCCAAAATTGCCAAAAGTCGGTTCGTAGTCGTCCGGGCCGCTGTCGGCGAGCTTTTCGGCCACTTTTCGGTGGTCTCGTGAAAATCTCGCCGTCGACGAGATGGCTCTGAGCAGCTCCACCGTTTCGCTCCGTTTGGCCCCGTTTCAACTCCGTTTCGCCCCATTTCAGTTGCGTTGCGTTCGTAATAGATAGTCCTACAAAATAAGCATAAAAACAACCTTTCTTTAAAGTGTAATCTCATTCAAAAATATGCAAGAAGTGTAAAAGAGATTAAACATCAAAAGACTTATCGAAAGGTGTCAGGGCAGAATTTCATTTCTTGCTCTTTTTTGCTCTAAATTACACCGTTTTTGCTTCCTTTTGCTCCAATTACCATTTCTTGTACCTAAAACCAAAAAACATAAAAATACCTTCCTTTAAAGTGTAATATCATCAAAAAATTAGTAAAATAATATAGCAAAAAACGTATATATTTTAGGCGTGTCAAAATCCCCCAAACTTAACTGTTATAAGTAATACTTTTACTACAAAAAATATAACTCAAGGCAATGTAATTTTCACCTGTAAGACACTAAAATTTTTCATTTGAAAGAATATAATGGTTAGATTTTTAGAAAGAAATTTAGTAACTCGGGTTAACACTACAAGTATAAGAATATTCAGCAATCAAGTCTAAGGGTTCTAGTCTTCTATTTATTTGAAGATAAACCATAATTTGTTACATTAAGAATACCTTGAAAGTCTATGTGAAAAAGAAGTTCATGCAAACTTTTTCAAAATGTAGGCCAATACTTTAAATATAAATTCAGAAATCAAATCAAGTTCTCCCTTTAGAGTGACTCATGTGAAGCCAATTTTTTATTAGGTATCTCCTCAAGTTTCTCCTCATAAATATTTTTTTTTCTCTCTTTTTTTTTTCTTTTTTTTTCGGGATCACTTTCAATCCCCTTTTTTTCACTCTCTTTTTTTTTCTTTATTTTTTTTTATATGAGGATTACTGTATCTAGAGAGCCTGTAATGATTTTGAACTTCACTCTCCTCTTTCTAAAGTTCAAACTTAAATCATATCCTTACATTATAATTATGTATGAGTTTTATTATTCATCATAAAGTCACAATCTCTTCTTAACACATAATACTTTAAGTATCTTAATATTTCAAAAATACAGTTTTCTTTACTTCAAATAGTTAACTATAATCAAATTCTTTCCTACCAAATATCTTACCCTTATAAAATTAACTTTTATTACTAAAAAAATTTCATCCAATCCTTCCATAATATTCAATTAAAATAAAAAGTTTTAGTTATCTCAAGCGAGGTACTATTGCCAGAAGTTATGTTAATAATTTTTTTTGAAAATATAACAATTGAGAACAAATAAGAGTTAATATTTTTCTTCCCCCCAAACTTAAATTGTAAAATATTTTGCAATTAATTTCATAAAATATAGCAGGAAGAAAAAGTAAAGATTGAATATACTTACTACTACAACATTCTATCAAATTCATATTCATGCATAATCAGGATAAAATGACTGCAGGAGAAACTAAATCTAGCCTAAAATATACTTATAATAAAATTACACTAAAAGGAAGTATTTTCATATCAAAATTCTATTTTTCTTCCTACCCCCAAACTTAATTTTTAACATATATAACATTTAGTACAGAAAATATAAGTAGGAAGAAAATAATTTAGAAATTCTATCTACCACAAATGCCTATCAAAACCATTTACAAGTATTCATTAGGACAGAACAATATGTAGTAGAAAGTAAATCTAAACTAATCATGCTAGAATGAAATTAACTAAACCAAAGTCTAACTAGCATAGCAATGTATCGACGAGGGAATATAAAAATGTTCTTCAATACCTAAATAAAGTTGTAACACAAACATAAACACAAACACACAATTCAAATACAAACACAAATGATAAATGAGGTCAATTCTTCCTTTATCTCATCCAATCTCACTATGTTACCTTCAATTTCTAACGGAATCACTACACTAGTAAATTAGGTACTTTCAAATGATATTATAGATTATAATCTCAAAGATAAGATTATCCCTGATAAATTAGTTTCCAGATACCAATCTCAAGTATCATCTAATTCTTATAAT
Organism: Papilionanthe hookeriana x Papilionanthe teres; assembly: GCA_022702705.1. NCBI lineage: Eukaryota > Viridiplantae > Streptophyta > Magnoliopsida > Asparagales > Orchidaceae > Papilionanthe > Papilionanthe hookeriana x Papilionanthe teres. The sequence continues at coordinate 146,802,100 of CM040426.1, forward strand.
TAAGCACCTATAACAGTTATAAAGATAGTGTAAGATCATCCATATGGTATTCATCAAATAGGTTCGCGACTCCTACCTAATGAAAATAAAGTTGTAGAAAGGAAGTAACAAATTAAGATGAAACTATAATAAGAAGTTAAGGAATCACCTACCTCAAGACATACAAAGATCAAATTACTAACAATCTAAACATCTACCAATCATCAATCAAACTTATCAATACATTATAAAGCAAACATCATACAACACTAATAATCACGACTCTCAAAACATACTAAATCAAAACACACTGATAACTATGGGTTGCCTCCCATAAAGCGCTTGGTTTAACATCATTAGCCCGACATATGATTCCACTCGGATCAAAATTCCATTTAAGTAATCCTCGATCAATCGCCCAATCATTTCCAGATCCAGGGATTCCTATAAAATCCTCAAATTTTAATTTTTCATTTAGCTCTTCAATTTCAATTGGATTTATATCATTGTTCCTCATATTTCCTTCTAGATCCAATATTCTTCTATTGATTTTCTGAAATTGCATATTAATATCATCCTTGAAATTGATAAGAAATGGATCTTTATAAGATACTTCAATATCTTCCAAATTTTGGATCAAATTCTCTTTAAATAATTCGGATTCAAGATCAAATTCTTCTATGTCACTCTTATGATTCAAGTTATCTTCCAATTCTTCCCCTTTATAATTATTAAATGATGGAGTATCTATCTTAGTTGAGAAAATAGGTTTTTTTAATTCCTTAGGAATTTCTTCTAATGGTCTTCCAATATCCTTATACTCTTCTCTCAACTCAAAGTTCTTTTGAAATTTATCCTCAAATTCTCTTCCAAGTCTTAGTTCAATAATTTTATCTTGTTCATCATTCAATTCAGGTTTTTCTTGTGATTGAGTCGCATCTAAAGATATTAAGACTGGTTGTGTAGATGAATTCCCTAAAAAGATAGGCTTTAAAATTGTATGGGGTACATCCATCTTAAGTTCATGAGATTTTTCAAGAGATAGAACTAAAAGTTTACTATTTTTGGTAGCGTCCATCATTTCACACCTCTCCTGAACATACATACGGTCTTCTTTACATAACATTTTCGACTCATCATGAAAGTCTATTTCAATCTCATTTGTTAACTTACTCTCAAAACTTTCTTGGAAATGTTATTTACTTAGATAATAAATTTTATCCATCCAAAAACAATCATCTTCTTTTCTCTCACTGAAATTTCATAGTCTTTAATACATCAAAAGTAACTTCTTGGTCACTAATATTCATAGTCAACTCTCTTTTTGCGCATCTATCATAGCTATGTCCAAGAATAAGGAAAGGTCTCCCTAAAATAATTGAATTTCTTTATCTTCCTCCATATCTAATACAATAAAGTCCAGAGGAAAGATAAATTTATCCACTTTAACAAGCACATCTTCAATAACTCCTTTTGGATAAATGATAGATCGATCAGCTAACAGAAGGGTTATAGTAGTGGGAGAAATATCGATTAAACCTAACATTCTAAATATAGATAGAGGCATCACATTAATGCTCACTCCTAAATCACATAAAGCTTTTCCACATAATTTTTCTCCAATTGCACAAGGAATTGTAAAGCTACAAGGATCTTTATGTTTCCAAGGAAACGTTTTCTGAAGTATGGCACTGCACTCCTCACTTAGTGCAACTGTCTCGTAATCCCCAAATTTCCTTTTCTTATTTAATATATCCTTTATAAACTTTGCATAACTTGGCATATGTTCCAAAGCTTCAGTGAAAGGAATAATTATTATTAAATTCTTAAGTACTTTCATGAACTTTAAAAATTTGTTATCCAACTCATGTTGTCTAAGTCTTTGAGGAAATGGAGGTGGTGGTTTTTCCAAATTGATTTTAGTTGGAGATATTAATTTTTCCAGATCCTTGGAAACATGTTCTTCAGTCCTTCTAGTTTCCTTTGTTTCTCTCACAACTTCTTTCTCTTTGCTAACCACATCCTTTATCTCTCTTCCATTTTTTAATTGGACAGCTTCTATTTGCTCATTACTGTTCTCTTTAGGGTTGATCTCATTGTTGCTAAGAAGTGTTCTTTGTTGTCTATTGCTAAGTGAATTAGCAATTTTTCCCAGTTGATTCTCTATGTTTCTAATCGCAGCATTTTGACTTTGCAACTGGTTTCCCATTTGCAATACCACTTCTTCCATAGGCATTTTCTTACCCTCAAATTGTTGATCATTGTTAGAGTCTGGTCGATATGAAAGTCTATAGTTTATGTTCCCGTAATTATTCCAACTTCCATTAGGATTTTCATGATTATTTTCCCATTGTTGGTTTCCATCGTCAGTAGTAGGATTCCAGTTAAATTTAGGATGGTTCTCCCAACCTGGGTTGTAAAAGTTAGAGTACGAGTTATTTATGGTATTTAAAGTCTCATATGATAATTTAGAATCAATTATACGCCCTAATGAACTTTCCTCACTTACAGGAGTAAATTGAGGTTGGTTCATTCCAAATTGGTCCAACTTCCTTGATATTGCGGCAATCTGAGATGCAAGAATTGTAATTATATCCGTATCATGAACACTAGCTACATTTTTATGATTTACCCTTGTAGAGGGCCATTGAAATTCATTTGTATCCATTTCTTCAATTAATGCATACGCTTCATCAAATGATTTTGAAATTAATGATCCACTAGCGGCAGCATCAATTATAGACCTAAGGGATCTTACTAACCCATGATAAAAAGTTTGAATGATTAACCAATCGAGCAGAGCGTGGTGTGGACACTTTCTTAGGAGTTCCTTAAATCTTTCCCAGGTTTCGTATATTGATTCCCCTTCATACTGACAAAATGAGATAATATCGTTTCTAAGTTTAGTAGTCCTTGAAGGTGGAAAATACTTAGCTAGGAATTTCTGACTTAACTCCTCCCAATTTTTAATAGAGCCAGGTGCTAATGAATATAACTATATTTTAGCCTTATCCCTTAGTGAGAAAGGAAAAAACCTTAGTCTAACAACATCGTCTGACATACCGTTATAATGAAATGTAGCACAAAGTTCTAGAAAATTTGATAAGTGTAAATAGGGTTCCTCCAAAGGAGTTCCTCTAAACTGATTGTTCTGCACCAGTTGGATAATCTCAGAATTTATTTCAAATGAGTCGGCTTCTACGACGAGGTATTGTATTCTTAAGTGAATTTTATTTGTCGTAGGATTTATGCAATCCCTCAATAATTTATGATGATTTTCCAATTTATTATCTTGAAAGTTTTCCATTTCCACTTCTAGTTTTTTGAGTTCTTTCTGAATTTTTATTTTTTTATGTTCTTCAAACACGGGATAATAAGGCACAAGCCCTACAGATCCTTTGTTTCGCATATGTAACACAACAAATAATATATTAACAATAAAACAAATAAACGAAGAAATATATTCAACACAAGAAAATATTTTTACGAACACCATATTTTTCACACAAACACTTTTTTCACAACAATGTTTCATACAACAAAAAAAAAAATTTCACACAAAAATAGTTTTTACTATACTACAGTTTTCCAAATCTAAGCTTAATTGCTTCAACTAAAATTTTCCTAAAGTTCTTACCGAAGCTTCCCCGGCAACGGCGCCAAAAACTTGACCCGACCCGTAATTACGCAGTAAATTAACTTCCAAAAGATGGCCAAAAACTTGACTCGATTTATAAATAGCGGCTAGTGTGCAAAGTCTTAAATGATATAAAAATTAGAAAATATTTTACACACTACGGGTACTACGCAAGTATACGTATCGTTTCAAGTAATATAGAGTTTTCTTTAAAAACCCCAGTATCGATCCCACGAGGAAGTGAAGTAAGAGGTCTTTAGTCAAATTCTAGTCTACTACTAATAGTCCTTAGTTTGGAATGTCGATTAAAATTGTGTTTTGTCTAAAAACTACTTCTAAATGCAAGTATTAAATGTAATAGTAATTATAACTAAGTACAAATAATAATTTTAAAGATAACCCTTTTTGGATGAATTGGTTTGGAGAATTTTGAGATATTAAAAACTACTATTCTTATGTAATGAAATAGATAATGTATAGGATTGAGATGCATTTAATATTGTATGTGCCAAATAGGAGCAATCCTATTCTTTACCCTTTGGTCCGAGCATAAAGAACATTGACTAATCCTATGCTTGGTTACCGAATCCGCGGCTAGGTCGGGAGGATACCGGCTGCCACTTCGAGCTCCTACGTTCCCCTCGCCCGAGGGCTAACATCTACACTTCAAGCACCCAAACGATAGGATCGAGTTAAGGATTTTAGCTCGTCACTCTAAAATCTCCAATCTCGCGCCCGATTAATATTATTTCCCTATTTATTTACATTCAACTTTTATGAACTTCACCATTCATGGAATTTAAATGTGGTTCGTACTTAGTTGTAGAAAGCATAGCCCTCTCGGATCGTATGTTTTCACAATGAATTTTAACTTTACAACAGGCCTTAATTGCAATGTAAATGAAGTGCAAGTAAAAACCATCACATTTATATCTAAATTAACTTCTAATATGCATCACAAAATCCTAAGCATGAATTCTACTCATTAGAAAAGAAAAGTAAATTGAAAATAATGGCATAATCATCTCATGCCACTATTTCCAAAGAAGAAGAAAGAGTAAGAGAAATACGTCACAAAGCACGAAGAAAACGCAAAGGAAACTTCATTTAAACAAAGCAAATCCACTACATAAATGTTTACAAAATCATAAGATAATGAAGAACAATACTTAGTTTTTTCCCTTTGAAAGAAAGAGGAAGATCTCTCCCACAAAGTCTCCCGTCGATCCATGCAATGCTCGTACAATCCCTTACAAATTCTCTCAAAAATCTCCTCTCCAATCTCTCTAAAAGGGTAGAAATCTACATTTCTACTCTTAATCTAAGAATCCTAAACATTCCTCTAAGTTTTTCTCCAATTTTTTCTCTCTAAGCTTCTCTTAATCTCCCCTTTTTCTAACCTATATTCGCCATTTTTAAAGAGTTTGGACGAATTCCCAAGAGTTTCCTTACGCACCCCTTCGAAAAAGCGTCCAAATACGTCGAATATTGGCCCAAAACCGCCAAAAGTCGGTTCGTGGTCGTCCGGGCCGCTGTCGGCGAGTTCGAGCTCGCTGTCGGCAAGCTTTTCGGCCACTTTTCGGTGGTCTCAGGAAAATCTCGCCGTCGGCGAGATCGATCTCGCCGTCGGCGAGATGGCTATGAGCAGCTCCACCGTTTCGCTCCGTTTGGCCCCGTTTCAACTCCTTTTCGCCCCATTTCAGTTGTGTTGCGTTCGTAACAGATAGCCCTACAAAATAAGCATAAAAACAACCTTTCTTTAAAGTGTAATCTCATTCAAAAATGTGCAAGAATTGTAAAAGAGATTAAATATCAAAAGACTTATTGAAAGGTGTCAGGGCAGAATTTCATTTCTTGCTCGTTTTTGCTCCAAATTGCACCGTTTTTGCTTCCTTTTGCTCCAATTACCATTTCTTGTACCTAAAACCAAAAAACATAAAAAATACCTTCCTTTAAAGTGTAATATCATCAAAAAATGAGTAAAATAATATAGCAAAAAATGTATATATTTTAGGCGTGTCAAGTGGCGTGTTCCATGGTATGCCGACATTGTAAACTTTATTGTTAGTGACATATTACCCTATGGGTCGACATACCAACAATGGAAGAAATTTTTATCTGAAACTAAGACTTATTTTTGGGACGACCCACTTTTATATAAATAAAGAAAGGATTTAATTACTTAAAGATGTGTACCATTAGAAGAAGCATATGAAATTATTAAAAAATATCATGATTTTGATTTTGGGGGACATTTTGGTGTGGATAAAATTACATATAAAATTCTACAATATGGAATTTATTGGCCTACAATTTTTAAGGATGTTAATGTTTATATTAAAAATTGTGATCGAAGTCAGCGTGTAGGCAATATTTCTAGAAGAAATGAGATGTTGTTCAAATATATGTTGGAATTTAAAATATTTCACGTTTGGGGATAAGATTTCATGAGATCATTTATACCATATTTCGAAAAATTATACATATTGTTAGCAGTGGACTATGTATCTAAATGAATAGAAACTATTGATTGACCTCGATGTGATGCTTGAAATGTTACAAAATTTTTAATAAAGAACATATTTAGTAGATTTGGAATGCCAAGAGTAATCATAACTGATGGGGAAAGTCATTTTAAAAATGCCCTTATAGAGAAATTAGTAAGTAATATCATATTATCCATAAAATTGCTACTGCTTATCATCCCCAGACAAGTTGTTTGGTTGAATTATCCAATCATGAAATTAAAAGAATTTTGGAAAAATTCGTTAAAAAAAAGATTGTTCAATCAAACTGGATTTTGCTTTGTGGGCTTATAGCACTGCATACAAGATTCTTATAGGAATTTCCCCACATAGGCTAATTTTTGGGAAAGCTTGTCATTTACCAATTGAACTTGAGCATAATGCTTATTAGGCTATTAATGATTCAATTTTAAACTAAAGGATGCTGGTAAGAAGAGATTAGTGCAGTTAAATGAGCTTAAAGAGATAAGGAATGAATCATATTAGAGTAGTAAAATATAAAAATAAAAGATGAGTATGTGGCATGATTGTATGATTCTGAATAAAAATATTAGGTCAGGATAATATATTTTACTATATAATGTCAGATTAAAATCATTCACTGGAAAGCTTAAGTCCAAGTGCATGGGCCCATTTATTATAATAAAAGTTTATCCCTATGGAACTGTGGATATTAATGATTCTAAAACTGAGAAAACATTTAAATAAAATGGTCACAGACTGAAACCTTATTTCTCAATACATCAACTTAAACATGATAAAAATCTGATGTTGGGTGACCCAGAAAAAGTACTGGGTATGTCGGGCTGACAACATAAAACCAAGTACTTTGTGGGAGGCAACCCATAATTATCAGTGTGTTTTACTTTACGTGTGTTTTTTGTCTTTTATTTGGTTTGAAGTAAGAACTATATGATAGTATTTTGCTAATATTATGTTAGTGGGGATTAATGAACCATAATTTATAATTTGTATGAGTTAAAATGATAATTCAGATGTTTAGCAGACCTGTGCTGAAATGAGCACTAGCGGCTAAGCGCCAGCAATTGGCGCTTAGGTGCCATAGTTATGAATAATGTGAAAATTGTGTTTATAGATGCCATTATCGTGGAGAAGTTTCATGGTACGATATTTGGTAGTTTGTGAACATGGGAGGATAGTTTTAGACCATTTTAAGTCTATGAATAAGGATCAGATTAAAGGAAATTTATCCCATTACAAATTTATATCTTAAGAGCCGTACAAAAGAGTTTAAGTGTTAAAAACATCTTCTTGGGAGAATAAAATTAAGAAGAAGGAGGATTAAAACAAGATGGTGTTCATTAGTGAGAGTCCGTAAGTGTTATATAACAGATTTCTAGCTGGTAGTATTCATGGAATAGCAAAAAAGATTACAAAGATTGAGGCTGATGTTGCATCAATTGAAGCAAAGGTAAATAAAACTAATGCGCATTTAGCACATATTGGTTGGCAATTGAAGATGCAATTTCGTCATACCAGTTATATTGAGGAAGCAAAAAAGGTGATGTATCTAAAAAAAATGGATTGAAGATGATTCTATCAGATGTCTTCATCATCATCTGTACAATCAAATCTATATATTAAATGGTTCTGATGGAACTAATAGAGGTACTAGATATGTTCCACTTAATGGTGATTGGAATTAAGTTCTTTAGAGTGTTAAGTGTTAGTTATTTGTGTTTTGTGTTAAATTAATCGTGTTAAGTGTTAGTGCTTAATGTTTATGCATGTTGTGTGTTACAATTGTGTTTTATGTTTTAAGTTTCTGTTTTGTGTTTAGCTAAAGTGTTTTATTGTGAGAAAAGATGAGATCTTATCCAAATATCTTGGATTAAAGACTTATAATTAGTACTTGTAATTTGTATGTGTTTTATTAAGAAGTTTTTGTTTGTGTAAAACTTATATTAAATCGTTTTTAATCTATAACAGAGTAAATTCAGAGATAAGAATATTAAAAGTTGTTGTATATACTTATTAAAGCAATTTAGGGTTTATTAAAGGAGTGAGAATGTGTATTTAACAAAAAAATTGAAATCTGCAAGTTGGCGGCTATGCGCTGAGACTGCGCGCTTACGAGCTAGAGCTCCACGGCTAAGCGTCATACTTTTTCTCTTAGGCGCTGGTTCGTGAAAATCAGTTTTTAGGTTTTAGAATTAAGAAAAATTACAAATTTTTCCTTACCTTCATCTTCTACCTTCAACGTTCGCAATTAGGAGAGTTAGGGCATCACTACATTAGCGATTCTTAAGTCGTTTCAAGTGAAAATTTTTAGATTGATCTTCTTGAGGTAAGAGCACTACTCCTAAGTAAATTTTTTTTATTTTCACCATATATTTTGAGTGTATTTTGGAGAAATCCAAAAATCACTATTCATGGTGAAAATTAAAAAAAAAACTTAAAAATTACTTGGATTTAGTATTTTAAGCGTTTAGGAGTTGAGTTTACTGATTTTGAATTGAATGTGGAATTTATAGAGATTTTTATGCAAATTTTAGGAATACCACCAAAGAGGAGCAAAGCGAGAACCACCTTTGATTCTAACAATTTTGTTAGTTCTACAGCTCAAGATCGTTACGTTCATGCTTTACAGTTACGTGAACTGATTCAGAATCGAGGAATCAATAAACCAGGAAGAGTAATAGAATACTGTCGGCATATTTTTAGGTTTGTGTTTTGTATTTAAAAAGGGGTCGCCTACAGAAATTGTCGGCGAATTTTAGATTTTAGATTTAATTTAGTTATATATATAAATTTAGAAAGAAGCATTTGATTTTTTGAAAATAATTTTAAGTTTGAAAATTTTAAGATATGAAATCAAACCAATCTCACATCCTAAATAGTTTATATAAACTAGCACCATACCACAAACCATGTATCTATCCCGAAGAATAGACACACTGCTTGATGATGGGGCTCGATTAAATAAACTAGAATATTTGTAACATCCGTTTGGTTTGCGAACTAATTTTATAAGCCGACAAGTTCCCCTGCTTAATATAAAAGAATTAAGCAGGGTTTATATTACCTGGGTTCTTAAAGTTCCCTATAAGGGCAAGCCCCTATAGTTAATTACATCCTAAGTGACGGGAATCACTTAAGAAAACTCTCGATAATGATCAGTGGTTTTGCTCTCAAGAATTTCAAAGTTTAAGATTTTCAAAGGATTGGATTTTGGAAATTTCAATAGGGATTAGCTCAATTTCAGAACAGTTAATTTTAAGAGTCCAAAGGAAGAGAAGTTGGGGAAGCTGAGGATCCAAGAAGAATCTTGGCAACTTCACAAACTATCCTATTATTTGGCTTCAATTTGGGAATTTATTTAATGTTATAATCCTGCCAGTTTTAGTTAATTACGACTTATTATTTTATGATATAATCATACAAATAACCTGGAAGATGTGAGGGTTTGTTTCGTACCAAACGACTACCTCGGAGTCCTAAGACTGGTTAGGGCTTTATTTGCATAACATGATGATGCAAATGCCTAATGAAAGGGTTGAGGATTTATGTTGCGCTAGGCAAACTACCTCGAAATCCTATGGCTTGGTTTTCTAATTCTAAGAATGATTTTGCTGATGTAGATCCAAGTTTTGCTGAAGAACATGGTCGTGTTGCCCATCGTGCTCCAAGCTCCTTAATGTTGCAGACGTTTAGTTTTAGAAAGTGAAAATTATGAGATGAGAGAAGTGTATTGGTCTAGAAAAGTCTTAAATTTTAAATTCATCTTAGTGTTTTATTAGGAGAATATTAAGGTTTATTATAACAACACCGGTTAAGATCCCACGATTCCATCATTCCGGCACCGTTATTTTTATCGGATTCACTTGGTCCAGATAAGTTTGTTAAACTCAACTGAATGAGTTCCACACTTTCATTTAGACCGTGGGAAATCCCGTTAGCAAGACGTAGGTTACATCATCCGAGCTATTCCGGATCATCCAACAAGACGTTTTAATTTAATTTCAGTTGTAGTTTTGTTGTTCTGTTTCTGATAAAATTTTGAGTTATTTTATATTTTGAAATGTTGTGGAGTTGAATTTTATCTTGTTGTGACTATTAATTTAGTTTTGGGTTTCAGTTTTGTAGCTATTCTAAAGGTTTCCTTTTTCATGCAACAATCTTGTTTAACATGCAAGAAAAGTAAAGCGCAGTACATGTAAGTAACTAGCAATAAAATAAAAGCATACATGGATGGTCTTCCCGTCATTCCAAGCTACACTTAAATTACATGTTAAGGCATTTATATATTTTGCAAGAAAAATACCTTAGTAAAGCTAAGGGAAGGTTCTGGTTGTCTACCAAAGTCCTAATCCTATAGCTAGTCAATTCCTATGACGTCTAGGTTCTTTTGTTTTGTTAAGGAAGATTTTCTTCATCAAAGAACAATTAAGTTTAGTTGTTCTTCTAAGACTCCTCATCGTATTGAGAAAGTGTTTAGGACGAGTACTAAACATCTTTTCAATACTTCTAAGATTACTTTGAGTCCAAATGAATTTTATTGTAATGGTGAATTAATCATCCAAAAATTCAATTAAATTTTGCTTCTTGCTCAGTGAATTTGGATGTTTGATTATCCTATGAGTAAAGTGACATTTCACTTCATGCTTTACTTAAGAGTTATAACAACGAAAGCCTTTAAGGGCAAATCAATTTATTAAAGATTTTAATGATTTAAAATTGGAATTGATGATTTAAAGTGGTTTAGTTTAATTATGAAATTTTAATAATTTTAAGTTTGGAATAGTGTTCAAGTTGTTTTAATTTAATTAAATCTTTACATTTTAAATGATCTCAATGTATTAGAATAATTTTGGTTGAAGGAGGTGCTTAGATTAATCAATTTAGATTTTAATGATTTAATTTCAATATAATTGAAATATTTTAGGTTAATTTAATTGGTTTGCCTTTTTAATTATGAATTATTTTTTAGGTTGATTTTGATGTTTCAACTTTGTTTTAGATTTTCTTTTAAGTGATTCAAATTAGTCTTGATGTTTTAAATTTATTTCAATTTGATTGAAATTACATATGTTTTAAGCTTTTAATTTAATTAAGGTTTATTTTCCTTTTAATTATTTAAGTGTTAGTTTCAATTATCATTTTTGAGTTTGATTAAGAGTTAAATATTATTAAAGTGATTCATTTAAGGATTTTAAATTAAAGATTTGATATCTTATTAAATCATATCCCTAATCTTAATAATCCAAATTTTAACTTATTCTTCCAAAATTCAAACTGTTTAATTAATTAAAATTTACTTTAAATATTTTCAAGATGATTAATGGGTTTCTACCCCTTAATTCCATAGGTTTCAATCATCTAATGAAAATTATGATCAAATATTTTACCCTCCATTTTGATTAAACCTAAAGTTTTAATTAAGGGTTAAAATTATTAATTACTATTATGCCCTTTTAAGCCTAATTATTTCATAACTCGTCAAATTAAGCTCAAATGAGCTAGAAATTTTTATGTCTTTTCACTCATATGTCAATTAAGACATTAGAGGAGAAAATGTGATTTCTCTGAATTTAATTTAATTTATATATTTATTTTTATGAAAAAAATGAGTTTTCAATAAAAATTCAACAACATGACCAAGGTAAGGTTTCTATCCTTAGGACAATTATGGGATGTTCCTACAAACTCGACGACCATTTTAACCAATTTTGGTGATTTTTCAAATTATATTTTATTTATTATAATTATTTTGCATTTTGGAGTGTTAATTAATTATAAAATAAAATTAAAGTTAAAAACAGATTTTATATTTTTCATAAATCCCTCTAACCTCAAGGAGTTCAGAGAAAAAATTTTATATTTTTCTGATTTTTCTTTGATTTATTAGAATTAATTTTGTGAAAATGTAAGGAAATTCATTTTTAAATATTAAAAATTGTTTTAACCCTTTAAAATTCAATATCTTAACTTAGAAACTCAAGAAAAATATTTGGTTTGTTCCTAGGATTTTTATGATTTTTAATATTTTTATAATTTTTATTATTTTTTTAATTATTGAAATATTAAAATATGATTAAAAATGAAGATTTTTTGAAAATTTTAATTTTAATTTTCCTAGACTCCCTAACATCGCAGAAGCCCCAAAACCATTTTTGTGAATTTTTGAAATGTATTTTTAGAGTTTAGGCCAATTAGGATTATTCTTAATGGATTAACTCAAACTATAATTTTCCTAGGGTCCTCTCGGTTTTAAGATAACTCCCTAAATTTTCTTAAAATTTTCTAAGTAACATACTAATTACTAGAATTAAAATACCAAAACAGGCACAAAAACTTGGAAAATCAATAACTTGCCATAGAGGTGGCCTCTGACCTTGGAAAATTCAGGGAATGTTCCTAAGATTAGAGGCTACAAAAGCCCTATGGTCTCATACCATAGTGAATTGTATATGCAAATGGAGAATTAAAATATTGAAATCAGTAAATAATTAATTAAAAAATGAAATATTCATGATATTAACTCAATTATTTTTCCAAATTGTTTTAAGCCTTTAAAATTCAATATCTTAACTTAGAAACTCAGGAAAAATATTTGGTTTGTTCCTAGGATTTTTATGATTTTTAATATTTTTATAATTTTTATTATTTTTTTAATTATTGAAATATTAAAATATGATTAAAAATGAAGATTTTTTGAAAATTTTAATTTTAATTTTCCTAGACTCCCCTAACATCAGAGAAGCCCCAAAACCATTTTTGTGAATTTTTGAAATGTATTTTTAGAGTTTAGGCCAATTAGGATTATTCTTAATGGATTAACTCAAACTATAATTTTCCTAGGGTCCTCTGGTTTTAAGATAACTCCCTAAATTTTCTTAAAATTTTCTAAGTAACATACTAATTACTAGAATTAAAATACCAAAACAGGCACAAAAACTTGGAAAATCAATAACTTGCCATAGAGGTGGCCTCTGACCTTGGAAAATTCAGGGAATGTTCCTAAGATCAGAGGCTACAAAAGCCCTATGGTCTCATACCATAGTGAATTGTATTTGCAAATGGAGAATTAAAATATTAAAATCAGTAAATAATTAATTAAAAAATGAAATACTCATGATATTAACTCAATTATTTTTCCACATTATTCTCCTCTGTTCACTGAGCAAGAGGGTATTTTTAGTTTATTTTTATGATTTTTCTATGCAAAGTTATGGATTTTTGAAGTTCTGGGTAATTGAATAAATAAAAAATACCCTATTTATCTACTTATCCACGCGGCGCCGACTCATCATCGGTAGCTCTGAAAGTCCATGCGTCGCCTCTTTATTCGACGCCGCCATCTGAATCAGCGCTCCGTGGGCCCGCGGTTCATGTCCCGTTCACGCGTCCGACGCGATCTGCACTGTCCATTCGATACACGCTTGATCCAATGGCGGCAAATCATCGTCTCCGCCTGGTGTGTCCTAAGAGTCATTCACACTCAAACCCTAAGATCTCTCTCATTTCTCAAAGGATTTTCATGTTCTTATGCGCTATGGATTTTTCTTGAGGAGACGAACACATCCATATGGTGTATAGGCTATTAAATTAAGTCAAGCAAAATAGAGAATTGCTGGAAGCTCAGGAGGAAGAAGGTGTCCATAACTTAGCTCTGAGAAGTGAAGCTTCAATCAGAGAGTTGTGGCACCTTCGATTGCACCCAAGGAAGCTCCAGATGAAGTCTTTAGCTCTGGAGAATTTCCTAGGTATGAAAGTGACCAAGGCCGATTTCAAAGCTTGGCCGATAGAGAGGATGGCTGGCCTGGTGAGGGGGCTTTCACTGGGGAACTCCTTCTCTAGGTCTTGTGCAGGTGTGGGTGAGTTTAATTTGATTTTGGTGGAGGTTTCAGAGTTGTCCTAGTTTTTAGGTAGATTTTTTACTAAGAAATTGAGCTCTGTTAATGGGGATTAGGGCAAAGGGACACTGGGAATCAATTGCTCTATGTTACGCGAAGATCCTGGAGCAATTTTGGCAGAGTTTTGTTAAGCTCTGGTTCATCACCTTGTTTGGACGAGAAGATGGTGGGTTTAAATAGGCATGGCTGGAGGGCTTCCCATGGGGAGTTAGGGCTTGGGATCAGCTGCCTTTGTTAAGGGAAGAACAGCCACAGTGGCCATTGGGCATGGGGCAGCTCAGCCAGAGAGAATTTTGTCGTTTGGCTCACTTGGAGCTCTCGGCCATGGCGTTTTCCGGCGACCCAGGCGGCTGGCCGGCAGGGTCAGGTCACCATCTTGACTCAGTGAGTCCAGGGGTTGAGTTTTGTGCAAACAATGGGGGTTAGCCATGTGTAAAGAGCTTGATTCAGAATGGAATGGGGATGGAGCTCTTTTGTACTTGGTTTGGTCAACCCATGGAAATGGGCATTGTGCACCCACCAAGGTTTGATTTGGGCTGAAGGGAATCAGGTAAGTCAGCTAGCTTAGTGGGGAGAAGTCACCATCTAAGCATATTTAAGTTTAAGCATGATTTAGGGGAAGCATGAAAAGGTTTAATCACTCTTAAGGGAATCTTAAAAGGCCCCCCTCCTTTTGCCCAATATGGTATGGTCACATGAACAACACTCACATGGCTTGCAGGGGGCTTAAGGATGGCTTCATGGCTAGCCTATGGCTTGCCCATGGCTTGGCTCAATTTCATAAAAATGGATTTTGGGATTTTTGATGGATTTAGGGGAAATTAGCATGAGGCTTCGTTTGGAATTATTTGATTATTGATTTAGGACTTAGGGATGATTTCAATGATAGGAATTTCACATGGGCTTTAGAATAAGTTTTGGGCGTTTTAAATTTGATGAAACTGGGCTTTTAAAGTCTTTAGGAAAGTGGGCTTTTAGATTTTAAAAAATGGGCTTTTGGATGAAATTTCTGTGAATGACCATGCCAAATAAATGTTGGGTTTAGTTTAGGGATAAATCATGAGTGATTTGGAAAAGGTTTGGTGCCATTTGGAGTTGAAATGGGTTCAATTTGGGCCTTTTTAGTAATGGGATCAAAATGGGCCAAATTGAGCTAACTTGGGCTAAGGTTGGGTTAATGTTGGGTTTGATGTAAAATTAATGTTGAAAAATGTTTATGGTGGTGTGACAAAGAGTTTTCAACTTTGGATGGGATTTGGGCCTATTTGGATTCATGGTGGTCTTTAGGCCAAATTAGGGATTTTTTATTTAGGTTGGATTTGAGTGAAGTTTGGGTTCAAATTCTAGGCAAATCAAGTTAGTGTTTTGTTTTTGGGGGGGCTTTAGGAAGGTTTAGGAAAAGATTTGGGGCTAATTGGGGTTAAGTTGGGTTTGTTTAGGCTAAGTTTAGGTCATGGGCCAAAATTAGGCTTTAAGCTTCAAATTTAAATTGGATCCACATGTTGATGAAATTGGGTTTCTATTTTGTCTAAATTGGTATTGGTGATATTGAATTGAAGTTTATAATTGAATTGGATCAAAATTGAGGTCAATTGGGTTGGTTTGGTGGGACATTGGGTCCATTTAGGTTAAAAATAGGTCAAATTGGGGGTTTTGGTAATAGTGGCCCAAATTGACAAAATTGGCTTATGGTGTAGTTGAACAAAATCAAATTGGGAATATTTGGGATTTTTGGAATTTTCTAGAAATTTTCTGAATTTTTGGAATTTTTGGGTTAAAAGGGTATTTTGGGTATTTTGATGGTATTGAGGGTGTATTTGGAAAATTTTGGCAAATTTGACCAACGATAATCAAATTGAGTGGTGGGAAATGTTTAGGATTGATTTTGAGGAATTTTGGGTAACTTAGGAAATTTTGCAAATATTGGGCAATTTCAAGGGCATTTGGTAGGTTTGGTGGGTTTAGGGTCCCCGGGGTCAATAATTGAAATTTTGGGAAAATGAAGATTGATCGAGTGTGAGTGAAATGAAATCATTTTGGTTGAGCCATGAAGCCACATTAAGCTCACAGGATCCATGAGAGGACTCATTTTAGACATTCACTATGTTGTTCCTAACCCTCTTAGCCAGGGGCCTAGGGGTTGAGGTCCATCCATATGAATTGCCTACATGAGTCAGGAAATCAAATTGGTTAAAGGTAGTTTCAGGGTTTGGAATGTGTGTGTGGGAGTATGGTGTGTGCAAGCTTACCCTCACCAGACCAGGCCACCCAGGGTAATCCTAAGACCAAAGAGTCCTATAGGAAACTCATCCTTTAAACCTTCACATTTGATTTTAACCCTCCAAGTGGCTTGGGGGTTTATAGTCGAACTTGTGGGGTTTGAAGGGAGCCAAGAAGTGTTTGAATTTCTAAGTGATGGGTCCCATTTCTAGTCCTCTAAGATAGTCAAGGAGAAGCCCTATGGCTAGATCCTAAGTACTAAGGAGAGGGAAGAGAAAAGACCTCATAAAAAATGAGGTCAACAAATGGACCCCCAATAGGTGTGGTGTGTTAACCAAGCACACCGCGCATATTGGCGTTGACCGAAAAGATTAACAGAACCAACACAGACACCTAAGTGACAAACTTATAAGGAAGTTCAGAAAATTTTTCGTTGGGGAGTGACAGGTAAACCTCCAAGACAGAACATTCCAGAACTCTCGCTGGGGAAGAGAAATGGAAGAGAATTCTAGATCACAAGATCATGAGAGATTCGATTTTAGACTCGTTTCATTTTCTGTTTCAAGTTTCAATCTGTGAGTTTGAATTTTGATTTGAGTTTCAATTCTGATTGAAATTCAATTCAAGATTTATTTCAAGAGGGATTTCGTGGAAATTCGGGATTTGAGGTGAGTGTCAGAACCTAGGTTCCAACCTTGAGATTTGAAAAGAATTAGAATTCAGGCTCTAGACTTGAGAAGAGAGTTGGAATTTTAAGAGAACTAGAATTTAGGCTCTACCCTCGAAGAGAACTGGAAGTTGGGCTCCAGCCTCGGAAATTTGAAAGAGAGCTAGAAGTTCGGCTCTAGCCTCGAAGAGAACTAGAAGTTCGGCTCCTGCCTCAGAAATTTGAAAGAGAGCTAGAAGTTCGGCTCTAGCCTTGAAGAGAACTGAAAGTTCGACTCCAGCCTTGGAAATTTGAAAGAGAGCTAGAAGTTTGGCTCTAGCCTCGAAGAGAACTGGATGTTCGGCTTCAGCCTCGAAAATTTGAAAGAGAGCTTAAAGTTCGGCTCTAGCCTCGAAAAAAACTGGAAGTTCAGCTCCAGCCATGAAAATTTGAAAGAGAGATAGAAGTTCAGCTCTATCCTCGAAGAGAACTGGAATTTCGGCTCTAGCCTTGAAAGTTTGAAAGAGAGCTAGAAGTTCGGCTCTAGCCTCCAAGAGAACTGGAAGTTCGGCTCCAACCTTGAAAGTTTGATCTGTATGAAGAGGGACCCAATCCCATGCCATCAGAACCCAATCGAACAAAGTTTGTGGCTCCATGTTAATAGGACTAGTCGATCCTCTAACACACAGAGGAAGGAGAATTGAAAGGTTGGAATTAAAGGATTCAGAATAAAAATCACTCTGAGATTTAGATTTTTTTTAGTGATTCGATTTCATTTTTGTTTATTTAGAGTTCGTGTTTATTTACAGTTTTATTTTGACATTCTAATTCTTAAAAAGAAGGAGTTCCTTTTTCATTTTCTTTCTCTTTTCGTTCTTTGTTTGAAGTTCATTTAGCTTAATGGCGTTTCCCAGTCAATTTGCACAAAAAGAGGTGAAGGCAGAACATGACATGATCATTCTCATTCCAATCTGCTGAAAATACATCATACAACTTGATCCAGAACATGATGATAATTCAGTATCTCATACAATCCTCATAAATCCAAAACAGATTGTGTAAGATTCTTATTGATTCTTCCAAAAGCATTTGTCAAAATCCATGTCTGAATAGTAAGAGACATGGACAATAACATCACCTTCCAAGCCACCCTTGGCAGGAATGTCATACGGATGTGCATTAGAGGTGTGCTATCTCCCATGTAACTCACAACTCGCAGGGCCGGAGACACTCTAACTCTGGGTCTGGCTCAAAATGAAAAGGCATCTTATTGTCGTCCATCCTTCTGATGGTGATGGAGATTCGCTTAACATGCACTCCTGGGATGCAGTGTTTTGTTATGTCTGCTCCATTTCCTTTTAATACCATGACGGAACCTACCAGTAGTGGTATTTCCACCGACCCTCAGAATTTTCCTGGGCCCGCTGTCTGGAGGTCAGATCCGAACATGATATTACACTGGTTGACAAAAGAGACTGTGCAAAAAGGTCTGACAAAGTCATGATGGTCTATGTGTGGAGGTATGCAGTCGCCCTCCCTGTAAATGTTAATGATGCAGTACGTTGGGTATGCAATCTACAGGCAATACCCTCCATGTTACCATCCTCTTTATCATTCGTTTGATAATCCTTGGCATCGGATCCACCTCACTGTGACGGAGTATCCCTGGTGGATTTCCTTTTCTGTCTTCCGTGAAGTTGTAGCAACACCCGCACTGGATAGTAACTCTTCCTTTTCCTTACATCCATCTTCGGGGCTCTGAATAGGTTTTCTCCCTCAGACGACCAGCTTGGCCCATTTTCTGAAGCTCAATAATGCAGTCTACAATCTGTTGTTGTTTGTAATCTGAGAAGACATCCGTATGCAGCTCAAGGCCTTCCAAGATGTTGACCCTCTTGCCTCGAATTCTCTCTAAGTATTTAAAAGTTTTCTTTTCAACTTGCTGTAATTTCTCCAGCTCGTATTCCGGGATTATCTGAAGTCCTCGGGGTTTGGTAACATACTGCAGGATGTACGGCTCAACCCCAGTACGTTCTCCTGCATGTCTCAGCTCCTCGGGGATAGTCTCTATCGGGACATCCTTCGGGGTTGCTTTCGCTACAAGACTCTTCAAAACAGGTAGCTTTGTCTTGTGTCGTGGTACTAATTTTATTTCTGCTGTTCTTGTGGCTTCTATTATCTTTTCTGTTTTTCTTGGAGTTGGCTTCCTCCTTTCTGGTTCCTGACAAACCAATCATTTCGAAGTATTTGTATTGACGGTAGCAACTGTCTTTTCTTGTTGATCTGCTGCCAGCTTAGTCAGCATCTTGCGAATGTGACAGTTTTTGTTTCTTCGTTGAGTAGGAGTGAGAGTGGCTCTCCTTACCTCTTGAATTTTTGTAGGCATGACGCTGACAAGTCTGCCTTCTACTGTAGCCACCACGGACTTAATTTTCTTATCCTCTCTTGTTGCATGAGCGGTATTTGCTTTTCTTTTCTTGCTGGTAGACGGCTGACTCGGGCCACCTAATTTCATCACTGTCTGACTGTGGAACTCTTCCCGATGAACCGGAGTGCAATCAGTTTCTTCATATTGTAGCCCGGTCTGTGTGAAATCAGAGTCAATTTCAATCATGGCTCCATCCTTCATTCCCTTTTCATCGAGTGCTAGACTCACGCCATTCTTAAAGTTCAGAATCAACCGCCCGTTAGACATTTCCCTACGAAAAACAAGAGAAGGATCAGGGGTTGTACTAAGAACAAGAATAATAAGAAAACCTTTATTAATGAAAAATTTTATTTACTTTTTTTAAATTTTAAAGGAAGTAGGAAAAGACAAGGAAAGATCAGGAATGAATTGATTTAGAGGAAAAGATCAAAATTTTATCATTTTACTTATTTTCTTTTTAACACATTTTTTGTTAATGATTTTTATTATATCATCCATTTTTTTTAATATTTTGGGTTCAAACTCAGTTACGAATGATTACCCCACCCGTGTTTCTAGGAATGAGACTCCACTTTTAAAGTCCATCCTTCGAAACATCAGGTTGCATAATATTTCTTCAAATATCGTCCATTAATTGGAAGCATAGGTCGTTCTCCACGACAGTTAACAAGCTGGTAGGAACCCCCTGAGCAGACTGTCTCAACCACGAGCGGCCCATCCCAAGTTGGTTCAAATTTATCTTCTATCCTGTTGTGTGCAAGAATAGGTCTTATGAGTACTAGAACCAAATCACCGACTTTGAATGTCCTTGGCCGGACCAGTTTATCGTGGGCCTGGATCATCTTGGCTTGACAGAGTTCCAAATTTTGCTGTGTTGAAAGTCGTTTCCTATCTAAGTTCTCCAATTCTTCTAGTCATAATTTGGCATTTTCTTCTGTAGTGATCTTTTTCGCAACTACAATTCTGAGTGACAGAAGCTGAACCTCTAAGGGTAAAACGGCCTCAGACCCGTACACTAGAACGTAGGGCGTGGACTGGGTAGGAGTTCTGAAAGTTGTTTTGTGGGCCCATAAAGCTTCTAACAGCTTCTCGTGCCATTTTCTTTTATTGTCATCCAAAATTTTCTTTAATATTTGAACGAGAATTTTATTAAAAGCTTTGGCCAAGCAGTTTGCTCTTGGGTAGTAAATTGTCGAATAGCGCCAGTCGATCCCGTGTCTCCT
This sequence comes from Papilionanthe hookeriana x Papilionanthe teres, assembly GCA_022702705.1. Taxonomy (NCBI): domain Eukaryota; kingdom Viridiplantae; phylum Streptophyta; class Magnoliopsida; order Asparagales; family Orchidaceae; genus Papilionanthe; species Papilionanthe hookeriana x Papilionanthe teres. Next base: position 146,822,635 of record CM040426.1, read on the forward strand.
GAAAAAATTGTTGATCTTTGTACTCTTGAACGCTGACCCATTATCTGAAATGATTCTGCTCGGTACCACGAAACGGTAGACAACTTGATTCTTCAAGAACTGTAGCACGTGGTGTGACTTCACTTCTCTGAGTGGTACTGCTTCTGCCCACTTAAAAAATTAATCTGTTGCTGCAAGAATGAAGTGATGTCCTTTTGAAGAAGGCGGTTCTATCGGACCTATGATATTTGTGCCCCAACACTCAAATGGCCACGATGCGGTTTTTAGATGTAGCACATTTGGAGGTTGATGTAGAACCACTCCATGCACTTGGCATTGGTGACAACTCTTGGCAACTTTCATGCAATCGATCATCATTGAGGGCCAGTAGTACCCTAATCTTTTAATTTTCAACTTCATTTTGGACCCGACTGATGAGCACCACAAAATCTTGAGTGCACTTCTTTAACAATTTCACGAGCCTCAGACTCGCTCAGGCACCATAGCCACATCTGATCGAAAGACCTTCTGTATAACGTATTGTTTATTGACCCACTCTTTTTATGTATGTAATTTATGTTTATAGCCACGGAACCAAAAACTTGATCGCGCTTTAAATATAGGAATATGTTTTAATGTATAATGTGGTGTCTATGCAAGTATACGTATCGTATCAAGTAATACAGGGCTCTAGTGGAGTCCTGGTTATCGATCCTACAGGGAAGTTTTTAACAGAATTGTTATCAGCTAAATTTAAAGGAATTACTTAATAAAGTGAACATAAATTCTAAGTAACTATAATAAACTAAAGTAAACTAATGCTTGAAATAAGTTGATTTAATTAATTCGGAAAAAGTATCCTTCTCCTTGTTTTTAGAAAATTAAGTGAAATGATGAATTTAATTAGAATTTTTAAATTGTATTGTGACAAATAGGAGCATTCCTATTCTTTACCCTTTAGTCAGAGTGCAAAGAACATTGACTAATCCTATGTTTGATTACCGAATCACGCGTTAGGTCGGGAGGATATCGGCTGCCACATCGAGCTCCCACGTTCCCCTCACCTGAGGGCTAACATCTACACTTGAGCTCTCAAACAGTAGGATCGAATTGAGTATTTTAGTCTGTCACACTAAAATATCCAATTCTTTGCCCAATAATTAATATTTCCCTATTTATTGGCACCCTCCTTCTAAGGCTTTTGATTTCCCTAAATATTGGATGTAATTTTTACTATAGTTGATAATTCAACATATTTTAACTACTCAATTGGCCAAATTGAAAGTAAATTAAGTTTTAAGTAAAAATTATCACAATTTATTTATATTATATTAAGTGCCTTTATTTAATTTCATCAAACCACATAATTTTCATAAACAAGGAGAAAGACTAAGTAAACTACTCAGAATGCATGAGAATAAAACAAAGCATGGATTTCATTTAAAGTTAAAAATAATAAACAAAGATACTTATCTTAATTTCCTTCCCAAGCAGACTCCTTGAAGTTCCTTTCACTTTTCCTTCTATTACAACAACTAAATAGTACTCAATTGAACTAATAAACTCACTAAACTCACTCAAACTACACTTAAGACACTAGAAATAGACTCACAGAAGACTCAAAAGACACACTAAAGACACTAGAATTCGACCTCTATTTATAGAGGTAAGCAATGGTCCAAGGGGTGCTTAAACACCTCTTCAAAAAGTGTCCAGGTTCAATGTATATGCATTTTGAACTAGCTCGCCGTCGGCGGGAAACTACCTCGCCGTCAGCGGGGCTTCTAGAAGGTCTTCAAACTGCGCGATCTCGTTGTCGGTGGGCTCGGGCTCGCTGTCAGCGAGGTAGTTATAATTCCTTCAGAAATTTCTCCTCACGATCTTGCCGTCGGCGGCCTCGATCTCGCCGTCGGTGAAGTAGTTATATTTGCTTGAATTTCTTTCTTTTTGATCTAAATTTGCTCCATTTCATGCATTTTGCTTCTATCACCAATAAATCTTCATTCCTGCAATAAAATAAAGAAAATACCTTTCTTCAAAGTGCAATTTCATCAAAAATAGGTATGAATTTCTTAACATATTTTTCTGTGATCAAAATCCCTCAAACTTAATTATTACTTGTCCTAAAGTAATTTTAATACTAAATAAAAATAATGATTTCTATAATAGAATTTTTCAACTCAAATAATATATGAATTAATTTTAAATAACATTATAATAAAGTTAAAAAGAAATATTTCTAAGTAATTTCAAATAATTTTATAGAGATAAGATTATTTAGTTATTAGGTCTAAGATTTCTAGCTTCCTATTTATTTCAGGAAAGACAATATTAAAAATTAATAAATTACTTAAGATATTTAGATGATAGGAAATTCAAGAAAACTCTATTTAGTAAAATACCAATCCATAAATATAAGTTTAGATATATAGTTAAGTTTTACCCTTTAGGTTGAATCCATTGAAGCCAATTTTTGATAAGGCATCTCCTCAAGCTTCTCCTCACTTATATTTTTCTTTTCTTTTCTTTTCTTTTCTTTTTTTTTCTTTTCTTTTTCTTTTCTTTTTCTTTTCTTTTTCAAGTGAGGATTACTGTATCTGGAAAGCCCGTTAATAATTTTGAACTTCAATTTCTCTTCCTAAATTTGAAATTTAAAATACTTCTTTGCTTATATGTATTTCATAATTTTTACTACATTAAGTTTCAATCCTTTCTTTTTCATCTATATACTTAAGAATTTCCAATTTTTAGAATATAGTTTCCCTTACTTTAAATAGTCTACTATATTCTTATTCCTTTTAACCAAATATCTTCTTTTGTTAATTTAATTGAATTACTAGAACTATTTTCTTTAACTTTATATAATAATTAAATAAAGCAACTCATATTTATTGAATTGAAAATTACTATAGAAAATCATTTAATAATTTTTGAAAATAGAATTTGAGAACAATTTAATAATTAAATTTGTATTTTTACCTTCCCCGAAACTTAAATTTTTCTATCTATACTATATAGTGAAAAAGGGAAAGTATATAAATAAAATTCATCATACCTTTGAGCTTTAGGTATTTCTTTTCTTTGAAATTTTTGCGAGCTTTTTCATTACTTACGGAACTCGTATTGTTAGTATTATTCCATATATAATATTTAAAAAGAAAGTACAGGGATGAAAATTTTTTAAAATAAGTATCAAACATAACATAGAAAACTTAATTTGTTACTACACATACATTTACAAAAATACATTAAAGAAAAACTAACATCCTATATATATAAAAATTTGCAACTAATTTAACACACATAAGAAATATAACATCATAGCTCAATCAAACAAACAAAACATACTAAATCCATAGTCTACAGAAAGTACTAAATAATCACATCCAAAATAATAAAGTTTCTCAACATAACAACAAATATAAAACAAACCAAATAAACTAAACAAAAGCTCTAATCCTCTGCATCAAAATCCCAAGCTATATCATCACCCTGATCTCCAGGCTGAGAAGGTTGAGCAGGCTAGTACTATGAATATCGGGGGCACTCAGGAAAGACAACATCTAAATCACCACTCCTATAACGATGCTCAACTTCATAGTATGCACTCTCGTATTCCGAATGTCGCTGGAGATATTTGTTATCATAATCGTGTCTTCTCCCCAAGCCTCCAATTCTTTGATCTATATGCTCAAATCTTCTTTCCATATTTTCTCCAAATAACTCAAAACTCTTTCTACTCAGGGTTAATTCCTTCATCAGATCTTGAAGGGTAGGAGTAGTGTATCGAGGGGTGGTTCATAACTAGTAGAGGGTATATCTCTACTTGAAGAAGGTACATAATCCCTTGTCCCAGATCTCCATCCTTCGTGGGACTCATATTTCTTTATATTAGCCTAAGTTAGGGGTTTCCTAGGCTCTATCCATTCGTCATCATCTCTTGACTCTACCCCAGATAATTGGCAAAGTGCATAGATAAGACCAGGATGTCCTAATCCTCCTCCACGTTCATTTCTAGCAGTGACTAATATGTTTTTATATATAACATTTCCCACATTAATACTCTTCTGGTTCTGAATACAGAAATTCAGAACTGCTCTATCTTTTGTTACCTCACTATGGTGGTAGGTAGGTAACAAAGTAGAGCAAATAAAATAATGACAGGCTTTTGATGTTGCATTTAGCATAGAAAGAGGGAAGTTTACCCTTTCTCGCTACTTTATCTTCCAGACTCCTTTCCCATCAGTGAGAAAGTCAATCACCTCTTCTAATGGTCCTTCCATAGTTCCAAAAGTTTCATATTCGCTCCAGGCGTCTTGAACTTCATAATATGCGTTTATTCTAGCAGCGCTGAAATCTACGAAAAATCCTCTAACTCTAACCGGTGCATCTTCTGCCTGTGTTAAGTTTGTATAAAATTCCTTCACAACTTCTACAGTTGCTCTGTTGGTAATGAAACAAAAGTTTTCCCATCCTAGCTCCTTTATAACTCGCTCTACTTCTCCTCCTGGATTCTTGAAAACTTGATCTTTTATGCACTTTCTTGCTTGAATATTTTGAAAATATCGTGTTTGTGCTCTCGCATTAATGAATCGAGTTTCGTCAAAATCTAATCATCGCTTTTGTCGTGGAGCCATTTCTCGATCTGTGAAATTTACAAATTTTTTACATAAACTCCAAAATATTACTAAAAAGGCTTCCCATAACAACTAAAATCCATTTAAATCGATTTCTATGAAATTCTTCCAAGTGTTTTCTTCACATTTCAAAATTTTTCAAAATATCCCAATGTAGAAGAAGTCAAAGGTGAAAATAAAAAATTTTTGCATAGGAATGAAGCTCGTACCAAGGGAAGATGAAATCTGGTGTCAAAAAGTGTTGAAATCGCTTCAAATCCAAGATCTCTCAAGCCCTAGGTCGGTTTTTTCAAAAATTTTGGGAAGGGGATGATGAATAGTGTCAGTTGACTGGTCAAATATAGGTCTTTTCACGTTCTCGCTGTCAGCGAGATCCATAAGGCAAAAGTTTCAGGAAAAATCCGCCATCGGCGAGCTCGGTCTCGCTGTCAGTGGGTTTTCTCGCTGTCGGCGAGATAATTCTCGCCGTCGGCGAGGTCCTAAAAATTTCAATTTTTGAATTTTGTCAATCATTTTCAACCTTGAATTGCCATTAATCAATCTTCCGATCACTTAATTTGAATATTAATAAGAAGATTAGGTACTATACTTACAAAAAATCACACAAAAAAAACAAAATATCTTTATAAATGAAATCCATCAAACTTACAAATTTCACACTAACAACTTCACACATACTTAAATTAATTGTTCAAATCCATACCACTCAGCATCGTAATCCAAGCCACAACACTCTAAATGCTGAGACATAACAATTTACATAAAATCTTATCAATCTAAAGTTCGACTCATAATAAAACTTAAACTCCAAAACAAACACTCACACATACAAATATAACATAAACATATAAATCCTTCCTACTCTTTCGTGTCTGAACTAATATCTTCTCTGATATTCCCAATGTGATGCAGGTGCACAAATAAATTGTAGAAAGGCCTGAAAGGGAATTCTACAGTAGATTCTTCATTAATCCATCCTTTCTGTCTTAGTAGATGAATAAAACTAGCCTCCAGATGTCCAGTATGATTAAAGTGCTCCTTCATTCTCCAATCAATATGATCAAACATATCAGAGATATTGTCAATGAAATATATCACATTTTGCAATTCTTTCTCCAATCCTTTAATCTTCTTCAGAATAAAATTAGTCTTATCAGTAATAGGTCTTGCTAAAGGATTGTTCTGTGATGCTCTGTCAGAAATAACGGTGATCTCATCATTGTTATCCAAAGTGGGAAACATATCAGTAGGATCCAGGGGTTTCCATGGTAAAAGTACTTTTTCCCAAGCCTCATAAGAAACTTGGTACTGACTGCATAAAGCAAATATAGTAGATGGGTGTCCAAGTCCATGCACTGACCCATGCACGATTAATCCCAATGCAGACTTTACTATTATTGATCCAACATCGATAGGTAATCAAATATGAATACAATAGTTTAAAATAGTGCATTCCTTTGAAACTTTATTTACTCTCATGGTAGGTAAAAATTTTGATGATATAAAGAAATGCTAGTGCTTCGAGACAGGGTTTAGAAGTGATGCAGAAAAACTAACATACCCGTCTTCTCGTAACTCCCAATCATCCGGTTCATCAGTCAGATATCTATAGATCTCGTTCATATTATATCTTGAAGGCACAAAGTTGGAATAGTGACAAACAAAGGTATTTTCTATAGAAAACAATTCATTTATCCTTGCAGGAGTAAATGTTACCCATCTTCCTCTGACGTACACATTTCCATGGTTGATCGAATGTAAATTAGAGTAAAACTCTTTGACTACTGGTATAACTACAGCGGAAGTTGTATAACAAAATACCTCCTAATGCAGCTGTACGATCATTTCTTCAATTTTTATAGTAGCATTCTCTACTCCTCTATTGATGAATCCTCTTTCTTTGATAAGTCTTTTCTTCATCAAGCCTTTGTTGAAGATTCATTGTGCCTCCGAACAAACAAATTTTCGCCGGTTGAAAACTTCAGTTTTTGTGGTTTCTAGGAATTTTGAGGCCATTTTGGATGGAATGGATTGGTCTCTAGTCGTTCCTAAGGAAGAAAATGGTGTAAAATCGGATTTGGAATAATTTCTTAAAAGGAATGGCTTAGATTCGTCCAAAACCGCACGAAAAATCTTTAAGAAACCAAATTTTAAACTACCTCGCCGTCGGCGGAAGTTCCTCGCCGTCGGCGACTTAGTTATAAAGCCGAATGAGTAATGGTCCACGATCTCGCCGTCGGCGAGCTCGAGCTCGCTGTCAGCGAGATTCGTAAAAATCGCCCGTTTTCGCTCTGGTCTGAATATTTTCTGATCTCATATAATAAGTTCAATTTTAGTGATGATTCTAAATAAGAATTTGAGTAGTGAGATTTATTTTAATAATATATAATATGTAGATATATAAAAAAATAAAAGACTACTATGGGTTGCCTCCCATAAAGCGCTTGGTTTAACGTCGTCAGCCCGACCTAGTTCAGTTAGTGTTCAGGTTGACTAAGCATTAAAACCTCTTTAAAATTTGATCGTCTATTTTCAAAATATGGTTTTAATCTATGTCCATTTACTTTAAATCTATGTCCTGTTTTTGGATCTTCAATTTCTATAGTTCCATATGAAAATATTTGAGTTACAGTGAAAGGTCATCACCATCGAGATTTCAATTTTCCAGGAAATAATTTCAATCTAGTATTATAAAGCAAAACTTCTTGTCCTGGTTCAAAATTTCTCTGATTAATCTTCCGATCATGCCATAATTTCATTCTTTCTTTATAAATCCTGTCATTATCATATGATTCATTCCTTAATTCTTCCAATTCATTTAATTGCAATAATCTCTTCTCACCAGCTTCTTTCATATTATAATTAAATTTTTTAATCGCCCAATATGGTTTATGTTCTAATTCGACTGGTAAGTGGCATGTTTTTCCATATATAAGCCTGTAAGGAGTCATTCCAATCGGAGTTTTATAAGCAGTCCTATATGCCCATAATGCAGTGTCTAGTCTTATAGACCAGTCTGACCTATTAGGGTTTATAGACTTTTCTAATATACGTTTAATCTCTCGATTAGAAACTTCAGCTAATCCACTAGTTTGTGGATGATAAGCAGTCGATATTTTATGCATAATATTATACTTTTCCACTAGTTTATGAATGTATTTGTTTCTAAAATGAGTTCCTCCGTCAGTGATAATCACTCTCGGTATTCCAAATCTAGTAAAAATATTTTTCATTAAAAATTTTGAAACACTTTTAGCATCACACCTAGATAAATCTTGTGCTTCAATCCATTTGGAAACATAATCAACGACTTACTAATATATATGAGTTTCCAAATGACGGAATAAAAGGTCCCATAAAATCTAATCCCCAAACATCAAAAATTTCAACTTCTAATATAAAATTTAGAGGCATTTCATTTTTTCTTGAAATGTTTCATATTCTTTGGCATTTATCGCAAGTTTTGATATATCTATATACATTTCTAAATAGAGTAGGCCAGTAGAATCCAGATTGTAGAATTTTATATGCAGTTTTATCTGTCCCAAAATGTCCTCCAAAATTAGAATCATGACATTTTTGAATAATTGGTTCAATTTCTTCATAAGGTACACATCTTCTAATAATTAGATCCTTACATTGCTTATATAAGTATGGTTCATCCCAAAAGTATGATTTAGTATCGTGAATGAATTTTTTTTGTTGTTGCAAAGTTAACATAGGTGGTAAAATGTCACTTACAATATAATTTACTATATCAGCATAGCAAGATATTTTCAACTCATTAATATTATAAAGTTGTTCATCGGGAAAATCATGCTAAAATTTCATTATCGGTATCAGATAATTTAGGATTTTCTAATCTTGATAAATGATCAACAATTTGATTATCAGTTCCCTTTTTGTTAATGATCTCAAAATCAAATTCTTTCATTAATAATATCCATCTGATTAATCTTGGTTTAGTCTCTTTTTTGTATTAAATATTTTATAGCAGAGTGATCAGTATGTACAATACATTTAGTTCCTATTAGATAATGCCTAAATTTATTAAAAACATATACAACTGCTAATAATTCTCTTTCAGTAAATGTATAATTTATTTCAACATTATTTAGAATTTTACTAGTATAATATATAACTTTGAAAATCTTATTATATCTTTGCCCAAGAACTGCTCCTATAGCATAATCACTAGCATCACACATAAGTTCAAATGGTTTCTCTCAGTTAGGTGAAACTCTTATACGTGTTGTAATTAATTTATCTTTTAATAATTCAAAAGCTTTCGAGCATTCGATTGTAAATTCAAATTTCTTGTCCTTTTCAAGAAGTTGGCATAGAGGTTTAGTAATTTTTGAAAAATCTTTAATATAGCGCATCTAGAATCCAGCGTGTCCAAGAAAACTTCTTACCCCTTTTACCGTAGTTCGAGGTGGTAATTTAGCTATTACTTGAATTTTTGCAGGGTCTACTTCCATGCCTTTTTCTGAAATTTTATGCCCTAATACAATGCCGCTTGATTGGGAATTATTTGATTATTGATTTAGGACTTAGGGATGATTTCAATGATGGTAATTTCACATGGGCTTTAGAATAAGTTTTGGGTCTTTTAAATTTGTTGAAAATGGGCTTTTAAAGTCTTTATGAAAGTGGGCTTTTAGGTTTTAAAAAATGGACTATTGGATGAAAGTTTTGTGAACGACCATGCCAAATAAATGTTGGGTTTAGTTTAGGGATGTATCATGAGTGATTTGAAAAAGGTTTGGTGTCATTTGGAGTTGAAATGGGCTCAACTTGGGCCTTTTTAGTAATGAGGTCAAAATGGGCCAAATTGGTCTAACTTGGGCTAAGATTGGGTTAATGTTGAGTTTGATGTAACATTAATGTTGAAAAATGTTTATGGAGGTGTGACAAACAGTTTTCAACTTTGCATGGGCTTTGGTTTTGGGATTTGGGCCTATTTAGATTCATGGTGAGCTTTAGGCCAAATTGGGAATTTTTGATTTGGGTTGGATTTGAGTGAAGTTCGGGTTCAAATTTTGGGTAAATCAAGTTAGTGTTTTGTTTTTGGGGGTGTTAGGAAGGTTTAGGAAAAGATTTGGGGCTAATTGGGGTTAAGTTGGGTCGGTTTAGGCGAAGTTTAGGCCATGGGCCAAAATTGGGCTTTAAACTTCAAATTGAAATTAGATCCACATTTTGATGAAATTAGGTTTGGATTTGGTCTAAATTTTTATTGGGGATATTGAATTGAAGTTTAGAATTGAATTTGACCAAAATTGAGGTTAATTGGGTTGGTTTGGTGGGACATTGGATCCATTTAGGTTAAAAATAGGTCAAATTGGGTTTGGTAAAAGTGGGCCAAATTGAAAAAATTGGCTTTTGGTGTTGTTGAACAAAATGAAATTGGGAATATTTGAGATTTTCTGGAATTTTTTGGAAATTTTCTGGGAATTTTCTGAGTTTTTTGAATTTTTGGGTTAAAAGGGTATTTTGGGTATTTGGAGGGTATTGAGGGGGTATTTTGAAAATTTTGGTAAATTTTACCAAGGATGATCAATTTGAGTGGTGGGAAATGTTTAGGATTAATTTTTAAGAATTTTGGGTAATTTAGGCAATTTTGCAAATTTTAGGCAATTTCGAAGGCATTTGGTAGGTTTGGTGGGTTTAGGGTCCCCGGGGTCAAAAATTAAAATTTTGGGAAAATGAAGATTGATCAAGTGTGAGTGAAATGAAATCAATTTGGTTGAGCCATGAAGCCACATTAAGCTCACAGGAGCCATGTGAGGACTCATTTTAGACATTCACTATGTTGTTCCTAACTCTCTTAGCCAGGGGCCTAGGGGTTGAGGTTTATCCATATGAATTGCCTACATGAGTCTGGAAGTCAAATTGGTTAAAGGTAGTTTCAGGGTTTGGAATGTGTGTGTGGGAGTGTGGTGTGTGCAAGCTTACCCTCACCAGACCAGGCCACCCAGGGTAATCCTAAGACCAAAGTGTCCTATAGGATACTCATCCTTTAAACCTTCACATTTGATTTTAACCCTCCAAGTGGCTTGGGGGTTTATAGTCAAACTTGTGGGGTTTGAAGGGAGACAAGAAGTGTTTGAATTTATCAGTGATGGGTCTCATTTCTAGTCCTTTAAGATAGTCAAGGAGAAGCCCTATGGCTAGATCCTAAGTACTAAGGAGAGAGAAGAGAAAAGACCTCATCAAAAATGAGGTCAACAAACACATGATTGTAAGTCGCTTTTAGGATAGATTCTGTTGTTTTACTGCAGTAACTTTAAATTTATTTTTCTACATGGATAGGTTGTACATTTTACTCCTGAGATAATAAATGGATTTTACCTATTGTTATCTAGTACATTCTACTTCTATTCAAATTATAATCCTACTGATGAAGAGTTGGATGAGATTATTTCTGCTTTGACTAATGGGAGGGGATTATGGAAAATCACTAATGAGAGAAGAGTTAACTTCCCCGCATCAAAACTAAATGCCACCTTAAAGCCTGACATTAATTTACATCATCTAAGCTTCTTCCTACAAATCATCTAAGCGACGGGACCAGAGAAAGAGCCACTTTGAACTACTGTATTCAGCTGAGGAAGGCAATCGACATTGGAAAGATTATTTATAATTGTATCTGAAATTCTGTCATAGCCGTGGCCACTGCAAGTATAGGATTTGCTTCTCTTATACATTCATTGTGTTAACAGGCTAGTGTTAGATCTAAGGATTATGAAGAGGTCCTTCAGCCTCTTAAGTCTATTACTAGTTTGAATGTGAAGACCTATGGTGAGAATTCATTTTTTGGCTGGGGAGGAGGATTCTCTAGAGTAATCAGTGCATCTGCTTCTGCTGCATCTACATCTCATGCTTCCACATCTCAGGCATCTTAAGGTCAGTTTTCTGATTTGTAGACTAAGCTTTTGAATAGGATTAAAGATAATGTTAATTATACTGCTGTTCAAGTACATGATATAGAGGGGAAAGTACACCATATTAGGGAATATCTTCAAGACATAATGAGTATGAGGGGAATTATCACAATTAAATGGATAGATTGATCAGAGGATACTTCAGTGTTGTGTTACCCACTCATCCACAATATAGCCCATATGTGTCTTGCCGTACCTGGAATGAAGGGAATGATTCAAAGGAGGAAGATGATGATTATGATTTATATTTCATTTCAGTAATGTTATGTTATGCAATGTTTGTGTGGACTTTTAATGTTGTTGTGCTAATTATTTTCATTTGTGGTTGTTAACTAAACTATTCTATGTCTTTTGGACTACTGTAATAGTTGTTGAGATACTTTAGTTTGTGTTTATTATAGTTGTGGATGTCGTTTGTTTGTGATATGTGATTTGAATGTTTTCGTGGTAGTAAATGTGTTAGTGATTTGGTAGTGTATTTTTTTGTTAGTTTAGAACTTATTAAAGAAACTATTTTGGAAGGTTTAAAACGCTATTAAAATTCTCTAATTAAATTTCATACCTAATATTTCAACTTACTACCATATATATGTCTTAGTTATGGATTTTTGTTTAAGTATGTGTGAATTTGCCTCCACTACTTAGGAAGTCTTTTGAATTTCTTTTATAAAATGAAAAATTTTAAAACTTTGGATCTGGTCATTTTCATTCATATTTTTAATACTTGAATATTTTGGATATAAAAATCCCTACAAGTTTAATACTTATAGTTTTCTCTTCCTACTAATGTATTTAGTTATTATGCTTAAATTTTTTATCGTAATGAAAATTTTAATGTTTAGGGGAATGAAAAATAATTTTCAAAAGCTTAAAATTTTATTTGTTCTTAAATGTACTAAAAATTTAATTTTAATTGAAAAAAATATAGTGTATGAAGTTATATTAGGGAAATAAAATTTTGAATATAGAAATGAGTAAGAGAATTTAGTTAAATCAATAGTAAGGATGAAATTTAAAATTAAAATTTTTTTGAGTAAAGAAATGATGAATATTTTGTAACTATTTGTAGTAAGAAAAGTTGTATTTTAAGAAAATAGAAGGATTAGACTTTTATTTTTAATACTTAAATTTCTTTTTTTTAAATAATTTTCTAAACTTTTATTATATTTCTAAGTAAAAGATATATATCTACCTTATGCTTTAGGAATGAAAGAGTGGAATTCAAAATCATTAAAGGCCTATCTAGATACAATAATCTTTACCTTATAAAAAGAGAAAGATAAAGAAAAAAAAAAGAAAAGAAAAGAAAAGTGAAAAAGTGTATGTGAAAAGGAAGAAGAAGCTTGAGGATTTAAGGGCCTAATCAAATATTGGTTCCACACCTGATTTTTTTAGAGTATAAGATTTGAGAAAACCTTGAAGCTTATAAATATAATATAGTTAAGATAATTATTTTTAATAAAGATTTTTAAAGTAAAGAAAATAAAATGCCTAAGCCCCATATTTTCAAGAATCTGCAAATATTTCTAAATAAGATAGGAACTAATATTTTTCATTAACCTTTACTTAAGGGATTTCTAAAATTTATATTGGTCTCATTTAATAAATTTTTTATAAATTGGACTACTACATTTCTAGAAAAAAATTTCAAGAACTCCTAAAGAAACTCATTACATAATTTATTTGTATGATTTTTATATGATTAAAGTGTCACTTGAGGACAAGTACCATTCTAAGTTTGGTGATTTTGATACACCTAAAATATATAGTATTTTTGTACACATTTTTAGATCTATTTTGATGATATTGCACTTTAATAGAAGGTATTTTGTGTGTTTTTCTTGCAGGTATGATTAAATGGATGGTTGTAAAGAAAGAAGTGAAAAAGGATCAAATTTTGAGCAAAATGAAGAAAATTAAAAAAGTGATATGTGGAGCCTAAGGGCCAAAACTCGCGCTTACGGGCTAAGGCCCCGCGGCTATGCACACAGATTTGGAGCTTTCGCCTCAGCAGGCCTGCGGCTAAGTGTCGGAACATCGCGCTTACACGCGACAGTTATAAAGGAGGGTTATTTAAATTATGGTGTTATTTTAAAGAGGTTTTTGAGGCATTTCTTGATAAGAACGTGGAACGTGGGTAACTACCTATTAGCACCATAATTAAATTATATCTCACTTGAATGGATACATCTCTTGGAAGATTTGTTGAATCTAGACACAATTTGAAGAGATACAAAGACACCTATTAAAAAACTATAAAAAGAGGACATGAAGATCATAAATATGGTTGTTGTTGGAGGGTGTGTTTTATGTTTAAGAGTGTAGTTTATGCTTGAGAGTTATTTTAGAAACACACCTCACCACTTCACCATCTTTATTATACTTTATTACAGTTTGTATTAGGATTAAAAGTAAGAATTAGAACCCTTAGAATTTGTTGCCAGCCCCTAAGGAGTTTTGTAAGCTAAAGAAAAGTTTTCAAAGGAACTTCAAGTGTTTGGTGGCAAGGATTTTTAGATAAGTCTTTAACTTTGTTATTACATTTGGTTTGTAATTAAGACTTCTTGTGTTTTCACTATGATTTATACTTTTAAACCAAGTTGTCAATGTATTTTCTTCATGAATTCTGAGTAGTTTTATTTATCTTTTTTCATTAAAATTATGAAGCAATAAAGTTATGGAAGTAAGTTGTGTGAAGTATAGGATTTCAATTTTGGAAGAAATTGTGATGATTTAAAACCTTGCACTTCATTTACTTCTTGATTTGGCCAATTAAGATGTTAAAATTTGTTGAGTGAACATGTAAGCATTGGTGGTGTACTGTCTCAGTCAATAATATGAAAGAATCACACAAAATTATATGGATGAGAATGTAATCCATATGGTTGAGTGCAAATAAATAAGAAGATATACTTTGATGGGTGTAGAACTAGAGAATTTTAGAGTGACAGGCTAAAGCCCGAATTTGATTTATTATTTTATGTTTTGATACGAGATGTTAGCCCCCAGATGGAGGAAATAGAGGAAACTCTAGAGTGAGACCTAGTATCTTTCATGCCTAACTCGTCTTAAAGATTTTTAAACAATAGATTAACCTATGTCCTTTATAGCATCTCAAGTAAGTGTGACTGAACGATTTACGAACATTTATATTGCAAGAATTTATGAACTCAAATTTATATATGTTTATAATGATTTTGTAAATTCAAGCTTTCAACGCAAGTATACATATCATATCAAGTAATACAGAGCTCTAATGGAGTCCTGTAATCGATCCCACAGGGAAGCTACGAAGTAAAAGAAAGTTTTTCAAAATAGGTAATGTAGCACTGAAATCCGATGCTCAAAAGTTTAATATTTACTTCTACTACTACTATGCAGAAAAATAGTACCAATTAATCAAACAACAATTACTTCTCATAACTTTAAAAACATAACTAACTAACAGGCACACACTAAGATATATATTTGAAAGTGTTTTTGATATATAAGAAAAGTATCTTTCCTCTTACAACAAGAATATGATGTGTGGATGATATGGAATGATTATCTATGTTATTGTACCAAATAGGAGCATAAATGTTTCTTTACCCTTAAAAGAGTATCCCCTCTTCCAAGCATGAAAAGAACATTGACATATCCGAAGTTTAGTCACTAAATCTAAGGCTACGCTGGAAGGATACAGGCTCTCACTAAGGAGCTCCCACTCACCCTTCACCTGACGGCCAACCTTCGAGTTTAGTTACTAATCTTAGGACCAAATTGGGGATCTCAACCTGTCATTCTGAAACCTCCAATTTGAAGTCCATAAAAACACATTTCCCTATTTATTTGCACTCAATTCCCATGAACTACGCAATTCATCCATGGAAATTGAATGGATTCTTCATTATTGTTGTAGGACACTAAATCCTTTCAGAATTAATGTTCAATAACATATTTTAACAATTCAATTGGCCAGATCAAAAAGTAAATGAAGTTTGAAATGAAAACCCATCACAATTTGTTCAATACATTAAAAGCACTTCAAACCCACATCAATCCATCATCACATCTCTATGCAAGAAGAAAGACAAAGGAGACTAATTCATGAAGAGGATACAATTAAACATGGATTTTATATATAAAAGAAAATTCATACAAATCACCAAAGAAAATACAACTTATCTCTTTCTCTTCCCCAATGCAATTCCCTTGAAGTTCCTTTGAATTTTTTTCTGTCTTCTTTGCAACACTTAATTCCCTCTTTAGAATGGAAAGGAAGAAGCAATCTCTCACTTTAGATGAGGACATTTTCTGAAAGGAAGAAGCAATCCCTCATGATGAGAACATTTTTTTAATAGTTCTTTAAATTTTTCCCATGTTTCATAAATTGTCTCTCCATAAAATTGAATAAATGAACTAATATCATTTCTTAATTTAGCAGTATTAGAAGGAGGAAAATTTTTAGCAAGGAATTTTTGTATCATATCTACCTTAAGTTTTAATAGAACCAGTTACTAATGAGTTCAGCCACATCTTTTCTTTATCTTTTAAGGAAAAAGCAAAGAGCTTAAGCCTAACAGCATCATCAGAAACATTATTACATTTAAAGGTAGCACAAAGTTATAAGAAAGTAGCAAGATGTAAGTTTGGATCCTCATTTGGTGTTCCTCCAAATTGATTATTTTGAACCATTTGAATAATAGAAGGTTTAAGCTCAAAAGAATTAGTATCTACAGCAGGCATTTGAATACTAATATGAAGTTCATAAGCTGTAAGGTTTGCATAATCCCTTAATGGTTTATAAACATTTTGTTCATTAATTTCTATTGTATTTCCATTATTTTTATGTAATTTAGCCATTTCTTAATAATTTTGAATTTGTTTTCCTTTTCTAATTCTTTTTAGCAGTTCTTCCTAATTCAGAATCAAAAGGTAATAATCCTTCATATCCAGAACTACGCATAAAAATAAAATAAAAGGATTTGAAAATAAAATAAAATAAAATCTTTTTGGTATTTTTGATTTTTGGAAATATTTTTATACTTTTAAAGAAATAAAAGTGTATATAAAATATTTTTAATTTGAAAAATCTAAAAATTGTCTTTCACTTCCCCTACAACGGCGCTAAAAACTGTGATGACCTTGACCCGTAACTATGCCTACAATTTATCCTTTAATTTATATTTCAAAGGGTAGTATGCAAAAATAAATATATAATTTTAGAAAATATTTTGCACACCAGAGGTACTACGCAAGTATACGTATAGTATCCAGTAATACAAGGCTCTATTGGAGTCCTGGTTATCGATCCACAAGGAAGATTAATTTTAAAAATTAATAGATTTTTTAATTAAAAGTAAATATAATTTTGATTTCTTTTCAAAAATCAGATTTTAAGTTTTATGAAATTTCTACTAGATGTAAGTAAAATAGCAATAAAGTAAGGTTCATGCAAGTATAAACAAAAAAACTTTCTCAATTCAACTAATCCAAGATTTTTCAGAAAAACTATCATTCGTTGAGAACTTGAAATTATGGTATTGTGCCAAATAGAAGCATTCTTATTCTTTTCCTTCGCTCGATAGTATAAAGAACATTGGCTAATCTATAGATTGGTTCAGAATGTATTATTAGTAGAATGGGTTAATCTAGACTCACACTTCTAGATGTCCAAGGGTGGCTATGGTCGGCCCTACTAGTGACCCGTTCCCTTTCTATAAACCAAATTAATATAATTTAGTATGTCACTCTAAAAACTAATTAATTATATGCACAATAAATAATATTTTCTTATTTATTTTCACTTCACCTTGAATAAACCGCACATGGCCTTCGATTACCCAAGGATTCATGTGATATCTACTAGTTAAGCACTTATCTCCGGATAGGTCTCAGAATTCTTCAACAGATTTTAACATTTCAAATGACCTGTTTAAAAAGTAAATTAAGATCATGTATGAATATCATCACAATAGTTTTTAAAATTAAGTTTAAGTTCTCCAATGAAATCAAATTATCTTTATTATTTTTTCATGGTTGAAAAGAGAAAGAAAAGTAACTACTTAGAACACATTGAATTCACACAAAAAACATATTTATAAAACTTTGAACCAAGTTAGAAATACTTATCTGAAATGTTCCTCCAAGTGATCCTTGACTCCTACTAACTCCAATGCAAAATACAAGACTTCAACAGCACCAACTCTTACAAACTCTCACTTGCTACTCAATGAATTGAATAGTAACGCTCAAAGTAATTAAAATAAACTAAAATAAACTCACTAAATTCTTAAGAAAAGTATTTGGTGGCTCTCTAGAACAACTTTCAGGTGCGGGAGAGCTTTGTTTTATATAGAATTGTCTCTTATTTATAGAGCTTCAAAAATGACCAGGTGTTGCTTAAGGCACCTCTTTAAAATTCGTCCAAATTCAATGGATCTTCTAGAAAGTAACTATGGCGCCTAGGCCTTGGGATCGAGCGCCTATGCGCCAAACTCCGTGACCAAATCATCAGACCCCTTCACTTTGGATCGCAGCTATTGTGATCAAAAACATTTTTCTGTGTCCAGATGCATTATATCACATGTCCTATGTATCAGGAGTAAATTCCAGTCTTCTAGAAGGTTTGATAACCGCTTAACACTGTCAAAATAACTGCCCAAAGTTGTCAAAATCTTAACTGCTTCAGTATCGAACTGGTGCCTAGGCGCCGGATTCTGGCACCTAGGCGCCAGACCTATAATTTTGGCAACTTTGTTTTTTATTTCTATTTTTGCTCCTGTTTGCTCCTTTTTCCTTCTTGAACTCTTTTTTTCATCACCAGTATCCAAAAACATAAAAATACCTTTCATTAAAGCATAATATCCTTAAAAATTGAATCATAAATAAGGCATAAAATAGGTACTTTTTAAGTGGATCAACTGGTACTACAACAAGGAGCTTAGAGCATATACTGTGGGCAACGCGATGAGAACCTGCAGAAGGACATATTCGAGAGAGAAAATGAGTCTAAAATATTATAAATCTTCTCTTAGTTTAAATAATAAGATATAGAACTTCAATGTTGTTTTCTTCGTGCAGCGTAAATCCTCTCCTTACTTTTTAAGTTATTGCATAACCATGTTGTGCAACATAAGCCTAACTTATCTTAGGATTTTGAGGTTGTCATTTGGTATGACTTTAATACTCCTATAATCTAGGCCATTTGTACGATCTGTGCCATGCAAGTGCCCTAAATAATTAAAATTGAGAAGATATAACATTTAATAATCTCTTCGAAATTGAAACCAAGACATACGATAATTTGGGAAGTTACCTGAGGTTATCCCTGATCCCACTCGAATATTTATACTTATAATTTAGATAAGAAATTATACTTTAATTATTTATATTATGGGATACTAAGCAAGTATATGTATCGTTTAACAAGTAATATAGGTCTTTTTGATTAAGCCCCGAGATATTAAACTCAGAGGAAAATGTCTAAAATTTTTAAAAAATAAGAAAAATAACTTTTTACTTTTCAAAATTATTTTGTAAAGTATGTTTTAAGATATAAAGTTTTTCAAATTTGTTTTTAGTATTTCTTGAATAAAAAGTAAAGCAAACAACTAAAGCTAACACAACTATAAAATAGTATGAAAGAAAATGAGAATAAAATATATTTTCCTCTTTCAATGAATTAGTAATAATTATGGAATTTTGTTGTGGAATTATCTAATATGTGTTGTGCCAAATAGAAGCAATTATATTTTTTACCCTTACTTGGTTCTATAAAGAACATTGGTTAATTTGAGGTTTTGAAATCATGTAGATGGGTTAGGCAGAGAAGAAACTAGCTCTCACTCTAGAGTTCTTTCGATTCCCTTCAGCTGAGGGCTAAAATCACATAACAAAATTTAAAATATCAAACCAAATTAGGGGGCTTTAGCCTATCACTCTAATGTCCTCTAATTTTAGTCCCCATTAAAAACATATCTTCCTATTTATTTGCATCCAACCATATGGACGAAAATTCTCACCCATATAATTGCATGTGATTCATTCCAATTGTTGATTGAGACAATACCTCATTGGCTCTAACATGTTATCACAACAAATTTTAACATTTTAATTTGCCAAATCAAGAGGTAAATGAAACACAAGGTAGTGAATCATCATAACTTCTTCCAACATTGAAATGCTATACTTCACAAAGCTTCCTTCCACAATTTAATAAAGGGAAAATATAAAGAACGCTACTCAGAACCCGTAATGAAAACAGAACCACAACTTGATTTGAAAGTAGAAACCATAGTTGAAAACACAACAAGTCTTACTTTAAAACCAAATGTAATACAAAGTTAAACACTTACATGAAAATCCTCTGCACAAGAATCTTGAAGTTCCTTTGAAACTTTGCTTTCCTTTTACAAGACACAATAGAGGTTGGCGCCTAACCTGACCCGCAATAACGCAGTAATTTTTGCTTCCAAAAGCTGGCCAAAAACATGACCCAATTTATATACAGTGGCTAGTGTATATAGTTAAAATGCTATAAAACTTTTGAAAATATTTTACACACTGTGGTACTACGGAAGTATACGTATCGTTTCAAGTAATATAGGGTTTTCTTTTATAACCCCAGTATCGATCCCACAGAGAAGCGAGGTAAGCAATCCTTTAGGCTAAATCCAGTCTATTTCTATAAGGCCTAAATTTGAAATGTTGATTAAAATGAGTTTTCTAATAACTAATCCTAAATAAAGTTCTTAAATAAAAAGATCACTTATGGATAAGTTGCTTTGGAGAATTTTGAGATATTAAAAACTACCTTTCTCTTGCAATTACATAGATAATGTGTAGGAAAGAGATTCTTAGAATTTTATGTAGTAGTGCCAAATAGAAGCAATCATATTCTTTACCTTCGCTCGATAGTATAAAGAACATTGGCTAATCTACAGATCGGTTCAGGATGTATTATTAGTAGAATAGGTTAATCTAGGCTCACACTTCTAGATGTCCAAGGGTGGCTATGGTCTGCCCTACTAGTGACTTGTTCCCTTTCTATAAACCAAATTAGTAGAATTTAGTCTGTCACTCTAAAAACTAATTAATTCTACTCCCAACAAATAATATCTTCCTATTTATTTGCACTTCACCTTGAATAACCCCCATAAATCCTTCGATTACTCAAGGATTCATGTGATATCTACTAGTTAAGAACTCATCTTCGGATAGGTCTTAGAATTCTTTAAAAGATTTTAACAATACAAGTGATCAATTTATAAAGTAAATGAAGATCCGGTAAGAATATCATCACCATAATTTAATAAGAGAATATCTAAGCAAATCTTAATTCCTAAACATGCATCTATTTCATTACAAAAAAAAGTAAATAAAAATAATGGCATAAGAAGTAAAATAATTGATAGAATTATGTAATAAATTAAGTGCCAACAAGGAACTTATTTCATTAGTATTCTATTATATTTATGCAACTATCTGTCACCTAGAAGCATCTAATCGATAATTTTATAAAAATAATTTTCCTACACATGCCACTACTTCATATTTAAAAGAAAGAGTAAAGAAAATCACTTACAAAACATGGATAAATCAGGACAGAAAACTCGGTTTAAAACAAAGAAAATCCACTAGAAATTATTTACAACAATTATAAGAGAATGAAGAACACAATACTTAGCTTTTTTCCTCTGAAAGAAAGAAGAAGATCTCTCCACCAAAGTCTCCTATCGATCCATGCGCCGCTCGTACATCCCTTACATAAATATCTCAAAATCCCTCAACAATCTCTATATAAGATGTCGAAATCTACATCTTCATGACTCTAAAATGACTCTAAAATGACTAAAGGAAAAGAAAGAGAGAGAGAGCGCACCCTTTACTGTAGAATTGGTCCCTATTTATTGACTTTCAAAAATGACCAAGGGTTTCTCATGGCGCCTCTTTAAAATTCATCCACATTCATTAAATCTTCTAAAAACTAACTGTGGTGCCTAGGCGCCGAGATCTGGCGCCTAGGCGCCAAACTCCTGTGACTAAGTCTTCGCACCCCTTCACTTTGGGTCGCACCTCTTCATGATTAAATTCGTTCCAATGTGTCTAGATGCATTGTATCACATGTCTTATAGATTAGGAGTAACTTTCAGTCTTCTATAAGGTTTGAAAACTACTTAACACCGTTAAAATAACCATCCAAAGTCATCCATAACCGTCCATAATCATCCCTAGACGGGTTCTGGAGCCTAAGCCTTGATTCTGGTGCCCATGCACCATTTTCTCGTCGTCACTGGCGCCTAGGCGCCAAGTTTGGCGCCTAGGCACCGAGTTTGGGGCCTAGGCACCACCCTGTGCGCAGTTCCACTGTTTTGCTCCGTTTGGCTCCGTTTCAACTTTGTTTCGCCCCATTTCAGTTGCGTTGCGTTCCTAACATCTTCACCTACATGATAGACATAAAAAAACCTTTCTATGAAATATAATTTCATTGAAAAATATGTGAGAAATGTAAAATATATTTAGCATCTAAAAATATATTGATATGTACTAGATCAGAATTTTCTTCTTTGCTCATTTTGGCTCCAAATTGCATTGTTTTTGCCTCATTTCTCTAAATTCATATATTTTAATACTTTAAGACAAAAATATGAAAAATGCATTCCTTTAAAGTTTATATCATAAAAAAATGTGCATAAAGTGAGCATGAAATCTACAGTAAAAATAGGTAATTTTTAGTTGTATCAATTCCCCCAAACATAAATGATACTTGTCCTCAAGTAACACTATAATTTTAAAAACCAAATATGTTGATTTGTGGTTGTGGGTTTCCATAGAGTTTCTTATAATTTCATCTTAGAAACGTTATAGTATAATATAGGAGAAATTCTAGGAAATCAACCTAGGACTGGAGTGTAAGAATATCTCATATTCAACTTAGGAATCCTAATTTTCTATTTACTTCAAAAGTTATTGAAAATTGTCAAACTAAAGATTCATAGAAAGCATAAAAATGGAATTTAAGTACCTTATTTATACCAATTTAACCAATACCATTTGAAATAAGAATAAGATTAGGATTGTATTTAAGTCTTTTCATTTAAAAAGATTCAAATGAAACCAATTTATTGATTAGGCTTCTCCTCAAGCTTCTTCTCACTTATTTTCTTTTATTTTTTTTTTGGGGATCATTTCCAATCTTCTTTTTTTTTACTTTTTTTATGTCAGGATTACTATATTTGGATAGGCCTTTAATAATTTGGAATTTCACTATCCTCTCTCTAAAATCTAAAACTCAAAACTTTCCCTCACTTTTATAAGTGTAAGTATTAGCTTTAAAAAAAATTTCAATAAAGGCTCAATTCTCATTAAATATAAATCTAAGAATTTTAGCTTTTCAAATATTCAAATCCTTTCTACCCTAAATAGAAAAATCATTTTTTCAAAGTTTCCTACAAAATATCTTAACTCTAGAACAGTTTATTCACTAAGGATTTCAGCCAAGTTATTTTTCTAACATTCCTAAAATTGAAATTATAGTAACCTAATTGTAACACCACATACCACAAGTCATTTTAAAAATGAAAACAAATTAATTACATGCTACTGAGGACAAATAAAGTCACATTTTAAAATTTTTTCTTCCCCCCAAACTTATATTTTAAAATATTCTGCGATTAATTCCATAAAATGTTGCAGGAATAAAAAGTAAAGGTTGATTCTACATAGTGCTACAACATTTTATCAAATTTATATGCATGCATAATTAGGATAGAATGATTGCAGGAGAAAGTAAATCTAACCTAAAACATGCTTGTAATAAAATTACACTAAAAGGAAGTATTTTCACGTTAAATTTTTATTTTTCTTCCTACCCCCAAACTTAATTTTTAACATATATAGCATTCAATACAGAACATATAAGCAGGAAGAAAATAAATTTAGAAATTTTATCTACCACAAATGTCTATCAAAACTATTTATAAGTATTCATTAGGACAAAACAATATGCAATAGAAAGTAAATATAAACTATTCATGCCAGAATGAAATTCATTAAATAAAAGTTAAACTAGCAAAGCATGTATCAGCAAGGGAATATAATAAATGTTCTTCAAGTCTTATATAAAATTGTAACACTAGCATAAACACACAATTCAAATACAAACACACATGATAAATGAGGTCAATTCATCCTTTAACTCATCGCATCTCACTAATTTACCTCTAATTTCTAACGGAATCACTACACTAGTAAGTTAGGTACTTTCAAATGATTTTATATATTATAATCCCAAAGATAAGATTATCCCTAATAAATTGGTTTCCAGACACCATTTTCAGGTATCATCTAATCCCTATAATTAACCACCTCTAACAGTTATAATGATGGTGTAAGGTCATCAACATGTTATTCGTTAAATAGGTTCGCGACTCCTACCTAATGAAAATAAAGTTGCAAAAAGAAAGTAACAAATTAAGATGGAACTATCAATTTTCAAAATTCATGATTTCTCTTGTAAACCTCAAGTCTGGATGAGACCCAATTCATAAAGGACTCGTTAATCCAACTACTACAAGAGAACATACAAGTCTAATCATAATAAGAACTTAAGGAATCACATCCCTCATGACACACAAAGATCAAACTACTGACAATCCAAACATCAACCAACAACAATCAAACTTATCAATCCATAATGTCACATAATAATCAAGTCAATCCACTCTAAAGCAAACACTATACAACACTAACAATCATGACTCTCAAGCACACTAAATCAAAGCACACTGATAACTATGGGTTGTCTCCCATAAAGCACTTAGTTTTAACGTCGCAGGCCCGACAAATGATTCCTCCTGGATCAGAATTCCAATTAAGTAATCCTCGTTCAATCGCCCAATCATTTCCAGATCTAGGGATACCTATAAAATCCTCAAATTTTAATTTTTCATTCAACACTTCATATTCAGTTTGATTTATATCATTGTTCCTCATATTTCTTTCAAGATCCAATATTCTTCTATTGATTTTCTGAATTTGCATATTAATATCATCCTTGAAATTTATAAGAAATGGATCTTTATAAGATACTTCAATATCTCCCAAATTTTGGATCAGAATCTCTTTTGATAATTCAGATTCTGGATCAATATCTTCTATGTTACTCTTCTGTTTCAAATTATCTTCCAATTCATCCCATTTATAATTATTAAATGATGGAGGATCTATCTTAGTTGAAGAAATAGGTTTTTCTAATTCCTTAGAAATTTCTTCCAATGGTCTTACAATATCCTTATCCTCTTTTTTTAACTAAAAGTTCTTTTGAGATATATCCTTAAATTCTCTTCCAAATCCTAGTTTAATAACTTTATCATGTTCATCATTCAATTCAGGTTTTTCTTGTGATCAAGTTGCATCTAAAGATATAAAGACTGGTTGTGTTGATGAATTCCCTAAATAGGTAGGCTTTAAAATTGTATGAGATATATCCATCTTATGTTCATAAGATTTCTCAATAAATGGAATTAAAAGTTTACTATTTTTGGTAGCTTCCATCATTTCACACCTCTCCTAAACATACATACAGTCTTCTTTAAATAATGTTTTTGAATCATCATGAAAATCCATTTCAATATCATATGTTAACTTACTCTCAAAACTTTCTTGGAAATGGTCTTTACTTAGATAATCAATTTCATGTATCCAAAAATAATCATCATCTTTTCTCTCGGCTGGATGTTTCAAGTGTTTAATACATCAAAAGTGAGTTTCTGATCATTAATATTCATAGTCAACTCTCCTTTTTGCACATCTATCATAGCTTGTCCAGTAACAAGGAAAGGTCTCCCTAAAATAATTGGAATTTCTTTATCTTCCTCCATATCTAAAACAATAAAGTCCAAATGAAAGATAATTTTATCCACTTTAACAAGTTCGTCTTCTATAACTCTTTTTGGATAAATGATAGATCGATCAGCTAACATAACGGTTACAGTAGTGGGAGAAATATCGACTAAACCTAACCCTCTAAATATAGATAGAGGCATCACATTAATGCTCACTCCTAAATCACATAAAGCTTTTCCACATAATCTTTCTCCAATTGCACAAGGAATTGTAAATCAAAAAGGATCTTTAAATTTCCGAGGAAAACTTTTCTGAAGTATAGCGCTGCACTCCTCACTTAGTGCAACTGTCTCGTAATCCTCAAATTCCCTTTTCTTGTTTAATATCTCCTTCATAAACTTTGCATAACTTGACATCTGTTCCAAAGCTTCAGTGAAAGGAATATTTATCATTAACTTCTTAAGTACTTTCATGAAATTTAAAAATTTCTTATCTAACTCATGTTGTTTAAGTCTTTGAGAAATTGGAGTTGGTGGTCTTTCAAAACTGATTTTAGTTGGAGAAATTAATTTTTCCAAATCCTTGGAAATATGTTTTTCAGGTCTTTTAGTTTCCTTTGTTTCTCTCACAACATCTTTCTCTTTTCTTACCTCATCCTCTTTCTCTCTTCCACCTTTTAATTGGACAGCTTCTACTTGTTCATTAGTGTTCTCTTTAGGGTTGATCTCAATGTTGCTAGGATGTGTTCCTTGGGGTCTATTCTAAGTGAATTGGCAATTTGTCCCAGTTGATTCTCTATATTTTAAATCGCAGTATTTTGACTTTGCAACTGGTTTCTCATTTACAATACTACTTCTTCCACAGACATCTTCTTATCCTCTAATTGTTGATCATTGTTAGAGTCTGGTAGATATGAAGGTCTATAGTTTGTGTTCCCCTTATTATTACAACTTCCATTAAGATTCGTTTGATTATTTTCCTATTTTTGGTTTCCATCATCAGTAGTATAATTCCAGTTAAATTTAGGATGGTTCCCCCAACACGGGTTATAAAAATTAGAATATGGGTTGTTTATGGTATTTAAAGCATCATATGATAAGTTAGAATCAATTATACACCCTAATGAACTTTCCTCACTTACAGAAGTAAATTGAGGCTGGTTCATTCCAAATTGGTCCAACTTCCTTGATATTGCGGCAACCTGAGATGCAACAATTGTAATCACATCTGTATCATGAGCACTAGCTACATTTTTATGATTTAACCTTGCAGAGGGCCATTGAAATTCATTTGTACTCATTTTTTCATTTAATGCATATTCTTCAATAAATGATTTTGACATTAATGAACCACCACCAGTAGCATCAATTATAGACCTAAGGGATCCTACTAACCCATTATAAAAAAATTGAATGATTAACAAATCAGGCAGAGCATGATGTGGACACTTTCTTAGGAGTTCCTTAAATCTTTCCCAGACTTCGTATATTGATTCTCATTCATAATGACAAAATGAGATAAAATCGTTTCTAAGTTTAGTAGTCCTTGAAGGTGGAAAATACTTAGCTAGGAATTTCTGAGTTAACTCCTCCCAATTTTTAATAGAGCTAGCTGCTAATGAGTATAACCATATTTTAGCCTTATCCCTTAGTGAAAAATGAAAAAGCCTTAGACTAATAGCATCGTCTGACATGCCATTATAACGAAATGTAGCACAAAGTTCTAGAAAACTAGATAAGTGTAATTAGGGATCGTCTAAAGGAGTTCCCTCAAACTGATTATTCTGCACCAGTTGGATAATCTCAGGATTTATTTCAAACGAGTCAGCTTCTATGACAGGTTTTTGTATAATTGAGTGAATTTCATCTGTCGTATGATTTACGTAATCCCTCAATGAAGTATGATGATTTTCCAAGTTATTATCTTGAAAGTTTTCTATTTCCATTTCTAGTTTTTCGAGTCCTTTTTATATTTTTATTTTTTTATTTTTTTTCAAACTCGGGATCATAAGGCACAAGTCTTGCAGATCGTTTGTTTCGCATACATAACACAACAAATAATACATTAAAAATTAAACAAGTAATACATGAAATATATTTAACACAACCAAACATTTTCACGAAGACCTTATTTTTCACACAAACAAAATTATTATTTTTTTCACAACACTTTTTCATATAACCAAATACTTTTCACACAAAAATAGTTTTTACATCACTAAAGTTTTTCAAGTCTAAACCTATTTATTTCAACTAAAATTCTCTTCAACTTCTTATTGGCACCAAAAACTTGACCCGACCCGCAATAACACAGTAATTTTTGCTTCCAAAAGATGGCAAAAAACTTGACTCAATTTATATACAGCGGCTAGTGTATAAAATTAAAATGTTGTAAACTTTTTGAAAATATTTTACACACTAGGGGTACTACGCAAGTATACCTATCGTTTCAAGTAATATAAGATTTTCTTTTATAACCCTAGTATCGATCCCACAGAGAAGCAAGGTAAGCAATCCTTTAGGCTAATTCTAGTCTATTTCTATAAGGCCTAAATTTCGAATGTCGATTAAAATGAGTTTTCTAATAACTAATCCTAAATAAAGTTCTTAAATAAAAAGATCACTTATGGAAAAATTGGTTTGAAGAATTTCAAGATATTAAAAACTACCTTTCTCTTGCAATTACATAGATAATGTGTAGGAAAGACATGCTTAGAATTTTATGTATTAGTGCCAAATAAAAGCAATCATATTCTTTACCTTCACTCGATAGTATAAAGAACATTGGCTAATCTATAGCTCGGTTCATGATGTATTATTAGTAGAATGAGTTAATTTAGGCTCACCCTTCTAGATGTCCAAGGGTGGCTATGGTCGGCCCTACTAGTGACCCGTTTCCTTTATATAAACCAAATTATTAGAATTTAGTCTGTCACTCTAAAAACTAATTAATTCTGCGCCTAATAAATAATATCTTCCTATTTATTTGTACTTCACCTTAAATAACCAGCATAAAGCCTTCAATTATCAAAGGATTCATGTGATATCTACTAGTTAAGAACTCAACTCTGGATAGGTCTTATAATTCTTCAACAGGTTTTAACAATACAAGTGATCAATTTGTAAAGTAAATGAATATTCGGTATGAATATCATCACCATAACTTAATAAGAGGATATCTAAGCAAATCTTAATTCCTAAACATACATCTATTTCATTAAAAAACAAAAGTAAACGAAAATAATGGCATAAGAAGTAAAAGAATTGATAGAATTATGTAATAAATTAAGTTCCAACAAGAAACTTATTTCATTAGTATTCTATTATATTTATGCAACTATCTAACACCTAGAAGCATCTAATAGATAATTTTATAAAAATAATTTTCCTACACATGCCACTACTTCATATTTAAAAGAAAGAGTAAAGAAAATCACTTAAGAAGCTTGGATAAATCACGGCAAAAAACTCGGTTTAAAACAAAGAAAATCCACTAAAAAGTGTTTACAACAATTACAAGAGAATGAAGAACACAATACTTAGCTTTTTCCCTTTGAAAGAAAGAAGAAGATCACTCCACCAAAGTCTCCTATCGATTCATGCTCCGCTCATATATCCCTTACATAAATATATCAAAATCCCTCACCAATCTCTCCATAAGATGTCAAAATCTACATCTTTATGACTCTAAAATGACTTTTAAATGTCTAAAGGAGAAGAAAGAGAGAGAGAGAGAGCGTCATTTGCTCTAGAATTGGTCCCTATTTATAGATTTTCGAAAATGACCAAGGGTTGCTTATGGCACCTCTTCAAAATCCGTCCATATTCATTGAATCTTCTAGAAACTAAATGTGACGTCTAGGCGCCGAGATCTGGCGCCTAGGTGCCAAACTCTTGTGATTAAGTCTTTGCATCCCTTCAATTTGGGTTGCACCTCTTCGTGATTAAAACCTTTCTAATGTGTCCAGATGCATTGTATCACATGTCCTATATATTAGGAGTAACTTCCAGTCTTTTGAAAGGTCTGAAAACTACTTAACACCGTCAAAATAACCATCCAAAGTTGTCAATAACAGTCCATAATTATCCCTAGACGGGTTCTGGCACCTAGGCTTTGATTCTAGCACCTAGGCGCTATTTTTTCATCTTCACTGGCGCCTAGGCGCCGGGTTTGGCACCTAGGTGCCACTCTGTGCGCAGCTCCACTGTTTTGCTCTGTTTGGCTCTGTTTCAACTTCGTTTTGCCCCATTTTAGTTGTGTTGCGTTCCTAACATCTTCACCTAGAAGATAGACATAAAAACAACATTTCTCAATAGTATAATTTCATTGAAAAACATGTGAGAAATGTAAAATATATTAAGCATAGAAAAACATATTTATATGTACTAGGTCAGAATTTTCTTCTTTGCTCATTTTGGCTCCAAATTGCATAGTTTTTGTCTTATTTCACTAAAATCAAATATTTTTATACTTGAAGACAAAAATATACAAAATAAATTCCTTTAATGTGTATCATAAAAAAATGTGCATAAAGTGAGCATGAAATCTACACTAAAAATAGGTAATTTTTAGTTGTATCAGCGCCCAACTATGTTGACTCCCAATCTCTATTATACTCTTAAAAAACTAGATATAATTGATAATAAAAGTGGTGAAGTGGATAGAAATGCTCTCAATAACTCTCTAACATAAACTTGACTCTTAACACTAATCACACCCTCCAACTACAACCATTTTTTTGATCTTCAAGTGTTCTTTTTAAAATTTTCCAAAAGGTGCATTTTTGTCTCTTCAAAATTTGTCCAGATTCAACGTATTCACCAAGATTGCATTCATCCATTCAAATTTTAAATGAATTTTGGTGCTGAAGGAAAGTTAGTGAAGTTTAAACCAAAAGATGCTTCAAAAACCCCTTCAAATTTGCGTCAAAATCAAGTAAAATTCGTCACTTTAGTTGTGGCGCCCATGCACCAAGGATCCAGCGCTTAGCTGCCAAAGGCCAATTTTGCACACATTTCAATTTTTGCTCCAAATTTGATATTTTATTGCTTCTTTCATCATAGTCAGTTATTTTAATCACACCAGCAAGAAAAAAACAAAAATACATTCCATTAATGTGTAATATCATAAAAAATAGGTATAAAAATGTATTTAAAAACATTAAATATTTTAGGTATATCAAAATCCCCAAACATAAAATGTTACTTGTCCTCAAGTGACACTTAATCACATAGAAAATTTTAACATGCAAATTATGTACATGAGTTTCTTTAGGAAGGTTTCAAAATTTTGTTCTAGAAATAAAATTGTCAAATTTAAAAAAAATTTAGTAAATGAGACCAACTTAAAGTTTAGAAGGTTCTTAAGTAAAGGATAATGAAAAATATTAGTTCCTATATAATTTAGAAATACTTGTAGATTTTTCAAAATATAGGATTCAAACATTTCATATTCCTCAATTAAAAATTTTCATTTGAAAATAATTTTATTTTCTCTATTATAACCTTAAGATTTAGATTTTCTCAAAACTTATATTTTAAACTTTAGGTATGAAACCAATTTTTTTATTACACCATTAAATTCTTAAGCTTCTCCTTCCTTGTTTACATACTATTTTTCTCTTATTCTTTCTTTTTTTTCCTTTCTTTCTTTTCTGTTTTTTATAAGGGAAGGATTACTGTATCTCGATAGGCTTTTAATGATTTTGAATTCCACTTTTTATTTAAAATAAAGTTCTAATATATATCATTCACTAAAAAGCCATAATAAAATTGTTGAAAATTTTTTTTCAATAAAAGAAATTTAAGCTTTGAAAAATAAAAAGTCAAATCTTCTATTTGTCCAAAAAAACAACACTTCTTACTAAAAATAGTTTAACTATATTTAACATTTCTTTACTAAGAAAATTTTAACTTTAAATTTTTCATCATCACTACAAATTTTAACTAAATTCTCTTACTAATTTTTATATTCAAAATTTTGCTTCCCTAATAGAACTTCATATACATAATTATTTTCAATCAAAAATCAAGTTTTATTTAAGTATTCTTGAGAACAAATAAAATTTTAGTTTTTTGAAAATTTGTATTTTAAATTCCCCCCAAACATTAACTTTTAATTAGGATAAAACAGTTAAGCATAAAAATGATACATGGGTAAGAATTAGAAAACTAGAATAACTTCCTTGCATAAATTTTAATATTCTAAATATGCAAGTACAATATTTTAAAAACAAGGAGTAAAATGAAATCATATTCAGTTTTTCAGTTTTTCATAAAATAGAAATTTCAAAGGACTTCTACAATAGTGGAGGTTTTCAAAGCAAATGCACACCAACTTAAATCACAACATACTAGAAAATAAATGGTTGCAAATTTTGAAAAGATTAAACATGCTATATAAATAGTGGTTTCTAATAGTGTTCTAAATTTTTCTTATTATTATAGGAATTAAAATAGACACTACTAAAAACTTAAGTACTATAAACACATAAAAACATTTACTACAATAAACACATTACATATTACAACATAAAATATTTGAATGTGCATAATAGAAGTAGTCTAACTATAATCTACACAAAATCAGAGTTCATATCAAAATACATCACATCACATTTGAGAATATTAAAAAAAATCACAGCACATAATAAAATCATATCACAACATCACAAATTCAACACAACAATCCTGATCATCATCCTTATCATCATCATCATTCCAGTCTCTAGATGACACAAAAAGGTATATAAAAAGGATGAGGTGGCATCTCAGCACTGTGATCTCCTCTAATCACTCTGTCCATGTATTGCTTATAATTCTCCTCATATTCATCATGTTTTACAATATACCTTTCAATATTTTCAATCTTACCATCCATATCTCTAACATGTTCTAGGGTAAGACTCACCTTCTTCAAAATCTTCTGTAATAATCCAGTTTGTGAATATCTGGAGGATGATGCATGTGCAGTAGAAGCACAAGAAGTAGATGCAGCAGAAGCAAAAGCACTGGAAGCTCTAACAGATCCTCCTTTCCAGCCAAATACTGAATGTACAATGTATGTGTTCACATTTACACTGATAATAGGTCTAAGTGACTGAAGAATCTTCTCTCATTTTTCAGACTTAACACCAAACTACTCACAATGTGAATAAATCAGAGATAGAAATCCCATACCTGCAGTAGTAGCAGCTCTGACACAGTTAAAAATATAATAAAAAATAATAGCCCTAATATCTAAAGGCTTTCTTTCCTAAATACAATGGTTCGGAACAGCTCTCTCCCTTGTAACTTCACTGACATGACTTGAAGGCATAAGCTTATATGAGATAAAGTAATGCCATGCCTTTGAAGTTGCATTCAATATAGAGGCTTGAAAATCAACTCTCCTATCAATTGTAATCTTCCACAAACCTCTTCCATTAGTAAGAAAGACCATAATATCATCTAACTCTCCCTTAAAAAGATAATAATTCGCATAAAAATAAAACATTGCAGGAGGTAATCGGTAAAAAGTATTAATTAGCACAGGTGAAAAATCCACTTTTTGCCCCCTAACCATCACCAAATTGTCTTCAACTGGTGGCAAGTTAGCATAGAACTATCTCACTACAGAAACAACTGCAACAACAGAGAAACAACAGTATCTTTCCTAATTCCTTCTAGCAATCATCTCCTCAATACCTCTTCCTAGCTTACTAAAAACTCATTGTGGAATCAATTTTTGAGATGCGAGTGCATAGAAGTAACGATTCTCTACTCTAGAACTGAAAAATTTGTTGTAATCAAATTTTGTTTTTTCTTTCGAGCGTTTTCACTTTGGAGCCATCTCTAAAAATTCACAAAAATTTCACCATAAATTCCAAATTTAAACTAAACTTGTTAACACAACTTCAAAAGGCAAACTCCACTAAATGCCATGCCTTAGGACCACCCTGGGTGGCTTGGTCTGGTGAGGGTTGACTTACACACTCACTACACTCATACTCTACACTCTCACACACACAATCCAAATCCTAAAACCACACCCATACCCAACTTAACTCCTTGACTCATGTAGGTAATTCATATGGATGGACTTTAACCCCTAAGCCCCTAGCTAAGAGGGTTAGGAACAACATAGTGAATGCCTCAAATAAGTCCTCTCATGGCTCATATTAGCTTAACATGTCTTCATGGATCAATCAAAGTGATTCCACTTCACTCATATTTGATCAATCTTCATTCTTCCAAAATTTCAATTTTTGACCCCGGGAACCCTACAACTATCAAACCTACCAAAAGCCCTTAGAATTGCCCAAATCCTCCAAAATTTCCAAATCACCCAAAATTACACAAAATTAACCTTGAACATTTCCTCACCAATCAAATTGATCATCCATAGCCAGAAATACCAAAAAGTCCAAAAATACCCCCTCAATACCGTCCAAATACCCAAAATGCCCCTCTTAGCCAAAAAAATCCAAAAATTCAGAAAATTCCCAGAAAATTCTAAAAAATCCCAAATATTCCCAATTTCATTTTGTAAAACTACACCATAGGCTAGTTTTGTCAATTTACCCCACTTTTACCAAAACCCCCAATTTAGCCCATTCTTAACCCAAGTGAACCCAATGTCAAACCAAATCTACCCAATTGACCCCAATTTTGGTCCAATTCAATTCTAAACTTCAATTCAATATCTAAAATATCAATCTAGACCAAAACCAGGTCCAATTTGATTGACATTTGAATCCAATTTCACTTTTGACCTTAAAGCCCAATTTGGACCCATGACCCAAACTTAGCCCAAACTAACCCAATTTAACTCCAATTGACCCCAAACCTATTCTAAACCTTCCCTAACATCCCCACAAAAAATAAACTAACATAATTTACCCCAAATTTGGACCCAAACCCCACTCAAATTCAACCAAAAACCAAAAAGACCAATTTTGACCTAAACCCAAACCTAACCCAAATAAGCCCAAGTCCCAAAACCAAAACCCAACCAAAGTTGAAACCTATTTGTAACATACGCGTAAACATTTGCCAACATTAATTTTACATCAATTTCAACCCTAGCCCAACATTGGCCCAAGTTAGCCTAATTTGACTTATATTGGCCCTTTTACCAAATGAACCCAAATTCAACCCAATTCAATTCCAAACCACCTCAAATTTGCTTCAAATCATTCAAGACACATCCTTAAACTAGATTCAACATTTATTTGGCATGTCCATTTGCAAAAAAATTTTTTATCTAAAAGCCCATTGCTAAACATGAAGGCCCACTCCCTTAAACCTTCCTAAAAGCCCATTTCCACCAAATTCAAAAGCCCAAATCAATCTAAAGCCCACATGACACTTTCCCTCATCACACATTCAATTTAAAATCATTCCTAAAGTCCTAATTTATCAATTAAACAATTCTAAATCAAGCCTCATAACAATCCCCATCAAAATGCCAAAATTCACAAAATCTTTTTTTATGAAATTGACCAAGCTCTTGCCAAGCCATAGGTGAGCCAAAGACAAGCCATGTACAAGCCATATGAAGCCATGGGATGTTTGACATGTGACCATACCCAAAGTAGCAAGAGGGGATCTCTTTCTTAAACCTTTTTAAACCTTTTTCTACCTTAAACATGATACACTCTAAACCATACTTTTCCACCTAATCCTTGATGTGGACTTCACTACCTTTGGTAGGTCGACTCACATGATCCTCTCAGCCTAAAACCAGGTCATGGGAAGGTGAACCCAACCCAAACCATGGCTTTGACCAAATCAAGCCAAAATGGCCTCTCCCTGATGCCATTTTAATCCATGCTCTTTACACATGGCATTGGCCAAATTGCTTGCACAAACCTCCAGCCCTGACTCACCTGAACCTGAGGGTGACCCATGCCTGCAGGCCAGCCGCCTGGATCACCGGAAAACACCATGGCCGAGACCTTGGGAGGAGCCAAATTTTGGAATTCCACCTTGCTGAGCTGCTCACTCCAAATGGACATTGCACCTGTTCTTCTCCTCACCAGAGCAGCTGATCCCAACCCTTAAACCCCCCTGGGAGGCCCTCCAGCCTCTCCTATTTAAACACCACCTCCTCTCGGCCAAGAGAGGTGATGAAACAAACCATAAGGAAACTTTGCCAAAATCATCCCAGACCACTCTCTACATATAGTGCATTTGATTCCCACTGGATTCCAGCCCCAATTCCCTCCAGTCGAGCTCAATTTTGAGTTCAAATTTCAGCATAAAAACCAGGACACTTCACCACAGTGAGCCAATCCCCAAATTGATTGACTCTACACCTTCACCAAACCAAGAGAAGAAGTTTACCAGCAAAAGCCCCCTCTCCAGGCAAGCCATTTCTTCTAGCTTCCAAGCTTTGTGATTGGTTGTGGGCACTTTCATACCTAGACAATTCACCAGGCCAAGGGACTTCATCTGGAGCTTGCTTGGACCCAAATGAACATGACACAACTCTCAGATCGAAGATTCACTTCTCTGAGCAAAGGTATGGACTCACTCTTCTTCCCGAGCTTACAGAGATTCTCCATTTAATTTGAATCAATTTCAATGCATGTTTACCATATGGATGTGTTCGTCTCTTTAAGACGAATCCATAGAGCATAAGAACACAAAAATCCGTTGAGAATCGAGTGAGAAATTAGGGTTAGATGGTCTAAGGTCACTGGTTCGCACCAGTCGTAGACGATGACTCGGAGTCGTTGGATCACGCGTGTATCGGATGGACGGCTCGGATCGCGTCGGACCAGAACATGTTACGTGAAAGGCGAGTCCCAGGATGGCTGACTCAGATGGTGGTGCACAATCACAGCGCGACACGCACCTCCTTCGGAGACGCCGCGGTTGAGTCAGCGCCGCGTGGATAAGTAGAAAAATAGGCTATTTTTCTATTTATTTAATTACCAGAACTTCAAAAATCCATAACTTTGTGTAGAAAAATCCTAAAAATAAAATAAAAATACCCTCTTGCTCAGTGAACAGAGGAGAATAATGTGGAAAAGAAATTAAATCATTTCATCAAGTATTTTATTTTTAATGATTTATTTACTCTCTGGACTATTTTAATTCTCCATGCATGTAAACAATTCACCATAGCATGAGACCATATGGCTTTTAAAGCCTCTGAACTTGGGAACATTCCCTGAATTTTCCAAGGTCAGAGGCCACCCCTATGAGAATTTATTGATTTTTCAAGTTCATGTTACTATTTTGAGTATTTTAATTCCAATAATTAACATGTTGAGAAATAAATTCAAGGAAAATTTGGTGATATTTCTTGTGACCAGAGGGACCTAAGAAAAATAAGTTATGAGTTAATTCACTTTGAACAACCCTAATTGGCCTAAATACCCAAAATTGAACTTTATTAGTTAGGGTTAACCATCCACCAAATTAACTTAAAAACAATTCTCCACTGTCCTCTAGGGATAGGAGAACATCACATAAAAATTTGAAACCAATTGGACTTGATTAACCCCACTAAATGGGTTGATTAAGCCTCTTAAGCAAAAATGGGTAAAATTAAACTTTAAAAATTCATAACTCACAAAATACTTTTCAAAAATTCACAAAAATGGTTTTGGAGCTTCTCTGATATCAGAGGAATTTGAGAAAATTAAAATTGCAATTTTCTAAAAAAGTTGATTTTTAAGCTTATTTTAATATTTTTAATAATTAAAAAATAATAAAAATCACAAAAATATTAAAAATCACCAAAATGTCATATTTTGAATCTTAATTATTTAGGAACAAACCAAATATTTTTCTTAAGTCCCTAGGGTAAGATATTGAATTTTAAAGGCCTAAATTAATTTTTGAATTAAAAAAAAATGAATTTTCTTAACATTCCCTAAAATAATTCTAATAAATCAAAGAAAAATCAGAAAATTATAAAAATTGGTTCTCTGGTTTCCCTGATATCAGAGAGATTTTTGAAAAATATAAAATTTCTTTTTCAACCTTTATTTTATTTTTAAATTAATTAATACTCTAAAACTCAAAATAATTCTAATAAATAAAATATAACTAAAAAAATCACCAAAATTGGTCCAAATGGTCCTCTGGTCATTAGAAATATCACATAATTTTCTTAAGGACTAAAACATTTCCTTGGTCATGTTAATGAATTTTCCTTGAAAATCCCTATTTTCCATTAAAAATAATTACATAAATAAATTAAATAAAGAAAAATCACATTTTCTCCTCTGATGTCTTAATTGACATGTAAGTGAGGTCACATAGAAATTTCAAGTTCATTTGAGCTTAATTTAGTGAGTTATAGAATTGTTAAGCTTGAAGGGCAAAATGGTAATTAAAATTTTCAACCTTTAATTAAAATTTCAGGATTAATCAAAAAGGGGAGGGTAGAATATTTGATTTAAACTGATTCTGAATGATTGAAACTTAAATGGTTAAGGGTAGAAACCCACCAATCATTTTAAGCGTAATTAAAGTAAACCTTAATTAATTAATTAATTAAATTTGGAAGATTAATGAAAATTTTGAAATTATTAAAGTGGGGATATTATTTAAGAGGATATTTATTCTTTAAATTAAAAATCCCTAAATAAATCACTTCAATAATACTTAATTAAAATAATAATCCAAATTAAAATTAAACTAAAATTAAATTAAATTAAATTGAATTAAATTGAAATTAAATTAAAATTAAATTAAATTAAATTGAATTAAATTAAAATGAAATTGAAATTAAAATTAAATTGAATAAAATTAAAATTAAATTAAATTAAAATAAAATTAAATTGAATTAAATTAAATTAAATTAAAATGAAGTTAAATTGAATTAAATTAAAATTAAATTGAAATTAAATTAAATTAAATTAAACTAAATTAAATTACATCAAAAATTAAATTGAATTGAATTAAATTAAATTAAAATCATTTAATAACAAACCTAAATCATTAAGAATTAAACATGAAATAACATGAACGCTATTCCAAACTTAAACTAATTTTTTATAATTAAGTCAAAATTGAAATTAAATCATTAAGTTTAAATCATCAAAATATTTAATAATTTGATTTGCCCTTTTTTAAGTTCTTATTATTATAACTCTTAAATGATGTATCAAGTGAAGTGTTATCTCACTTATAGGATATTCAAAAGTCCTAGTTCACTAAGCAAAAGAACAAAACTTAAACTCTCGGATGATTAATTCACTTGTATAATTAAATTCTCTTGGACTTAAAAAATCCTAGAAGTATTGAAAAGATGTTTAAGACTCGTCTTAAGCGCTTCCTCAATATGATAGGTTGTTTATAAGAACAATTGAACTTAGTTGTTCTTTGATGAAGAAAATCATCCTTAAACCAAGATACAAGAACCTAGACGTCATAGGAGATGACTAGCTATAGGATTAGGACTTTGATAGATAACCAAAACCTTTCCTTAAGCTTTACCTAGGTACTTGTTGGAATATTTAAATGTCTTATCATGTGTTTTAAGTGTAGCTTGGGATGACGGGAAGACCCTCCAGGTACGCTTTTATTTTATTGCAGTTTACTTTATCGCAAATGCACTTTACTTTTCTTGCATGATAAACAACTGTTGCATGAAAACCAAAACCTTTAGGATAGTCCCTGAACTGAAACCAAAACTAAATTAAAAGTCATTACAAGATAAATATCACCACCACAACATTTCAAAATATAAAACAACTCAAAATTTAATCACAAACAGAACACAAACCTATATACAATTGCAACTAAATTAAAACGTCTCGTTAAATGATCGGGAATACCTCGGATGATGTAACCCACGTGTTGCTAACGGGATTTCACATGGTCTAAATGAAGTTGTGCAACAAATTCAGTTGAGTTTAGCAAATTCATCTGGACTAAGTGAATTCAATGAAAATAACAGTGCCGGGATGATGGAACCGTGGGATCTTAATCGGTTCTGTTCTAATAACTTTAAGATTTGTTTTAATTAAAACACTAAAGACACTTGGATTTTAAGACTTCTCTAAAACCAAACTCTTCTCTTCTCTTTTGATTACAATCTTCTAAAACTAAACCTCTACAACAATAAGGAGCTTGGAGCATGGTGGGCAGCACGGCCATCGTCATCAGCAAAACTCTGATCTACATCAACTAAACTTTCCTAGAATTTAAACAACAAAGCCATAGGATTTCGAGGTAATTTGCCTAGTGGAACATAAATCCTTAACTCTTAGTTAGGCATTTGTATGATCAAGTAATGTAAATTAAGCCTTAACCGGTCTTAGGAATCTGAGGTAGTCGTTTGGTACGACATAAACCCTCATATCTTCAAGGCTATTTGTATGATTTTATCATACAGATATAAAGTACAAATTAATTAAAATCGGCAAGATTGAAATATCAGATAATATTAGGATTTTCTTAAAACCGAGCCAAATAATAGGATAGTTTGGGAAGTTGTCAAGATTCTTCTTGGATCCTCAGCTTCTCCTACTTCTCTTCCTTTGGATCCTCAAAAATAAATTGTTCCAAATTTTGAGTCATTCCCTTTTGAATTTCAAAAATCCAATCCTTTGAAAACCCCAAACTTTGAAATTCTTGAGAGCAAAACCATCGATCATTATCGAGAGTTTTCTTAAATCATTCTCGTCATTTAAGATGTAA
Source organism: Papilionanthe hookeriana x Papilionanthe teres (assembly GCA_022702705.1). Classification (NCBI taxonomy): domain Eukaryota; kingdom Viridiplantae; phylum Streptophyta; class Magnoliopsida; order Asparagales; family Orchidaceae; genus Papilionanthe; species Papilionanthe hookeriana x Papilionanthe teres. Next base: position 146,862,667 of record CM040426.1, read on the forward strand.
TTAATTATAGGGGCTTGCCCTTATAGGGAACTTTAAGAACCTGGGTAATATAAACCACTGTTTAATTCATTTATATTAAGCGAGCGGAATTTGTCGGCTTATAAAATTGGTTCGCGAGACCAAACGGATGTCACAAATCTCCTAGTTTATTTAGCGAGCCCCATCATCGAGCGAGTGTGTCTATTACGCGTGATAGATACACGGTTTGTGATGCGATGCTCGTTTATATAAACTATTTGGGATGTGAGATCGGTTTGATTTCATATCTTAAAATTATTTTCAAAATCAAATACTATTTTCTAAACCATATATATATATTTAAATTAAATTTAAAATCTAAAATTCGCTGACAATTTCTGTAGGTGACCCCTTTTCAAAATAAACCACACACAACCTAAAAATATGCCTGATCGCTGAAAATTTTATTAAAAAATTCATACCTATTTTTTGATGAAATTGCACTTTAAAGAAGGGTATTTTCTTTATTTTATTGCAGGAATGAAGAATTTAGGTGATAAAAGCAAAAATCATAAAAAGGAGCGAATTTGGAGCAAAATCATGCAATTTGTGCTGAGTCGCCGACGGCGAGATAGAGCCCGCCGACGGCGAGGTTACGAGAAGAAAATTCTGAAGAATTTATAACTGTATCGTGTCGGCATATTTTTAGGTTGTGTGTTATTTTAAAGGGGGGGTCGCCTAACAGAAGCTGTCGGCGAATTTTTAATTTAATTAAAATAAATAATTTGTAAAGTAGTATTTGATTTTGAAAATAATTTTAAATTTGAAGGTTTTAAGATATGAGATTAAACCGATCCCACATCCCAAATAGTTTATATAAACGAGCACCGCACCACAAGCCGTGTATCTATCCCTAAGGATAGACACACGCGCTGACGGTGGGGCTCGATTAAATAAACTAGAAGATTCGTGACATCCGTTTGGTCTGCGAACCAATTTTATAAGCCGACAAAATTCCACCGCTTAATATGAAAACATTAAACGGGGTTTATATTACACGGGTTCTTTAAAATTCACTATAAGGGCAAGCCCTATAGTTAATTACATCTTAAGTGATGGGAATCACCTAGAAAACTCTCGATAATAATCGATAATTACGCTCTCGAGAATTTCGAAGTTTAAGATTTTCGAGGGATTGAAATTTGGAATTTCAATAGGGAATGGATCAAATTTGGAACATTTTGTTTTGGGAATCCAAAGGAAGAAAAGTAGGAGAAATCACAGATTCGAAGCGAACTTCGGTAATTTCCCGACTATCCTATTGTTTGGCTTGGATTTAGGGAAGTCCTAATATTTATTTAAATGTTTTGATTTTGCCAATTTTAATTTATTAGGACTTATATTTATATGCTATAATCATACAAATAGCCTCGAAGATGTGAGGGTTTATGTCGTATCGGACGACTACCTCGGAATCCTAAAACTGGTTAGGGATTAATTTGCAGTGCAAATGCCTAACAAAAGGTTGAGGATTTATGTCGCACTAGAGCGAACTACCTCGAAGTCCTATGGTTTTGTTGTTTAGTTTTAGGAAAGTTTTGCTTGAAGTAGACTCGGGTTTTGCTGATGACGATGGCCGTCGTCGCCACCATGCTCCGAGCTCCTTGTTGTTGCGAGGTTTAGTTTTAGAAATTATAAATCGGGGGATGAGAAAAGTGTTTTGGTTTAGAGAAAATCTTAATTTCCGAGTGTTTTTTATGTTTTATTTAAAACAAATCTTAAAGTTGATTATAACGACACCGGTTAAGATCCCACGGTTTCATCCTTCCGGCATCATTATTTTTATCGGATTCACTTAGTCCGGATGAATTTGCTAAACTCAGCCGAATGAGTTCCACACTTTCATTTAGACCGTGGAAATCCCGTTAGCAACAAGTAGGTTACATCATCCAAGGTATTCCCGATCATCCAACAGGACGTTTTAATTTAGTTGTAATTGTAGTTTTGTGTTCGTTTGTGATTAAATTTTGAGTTGTTTTATATTTTGAAATGTTGTGGCGATGAATTTTATCTTGCAATGACTATTAGCTTAGTTTTGGTTTCGATTTTAGGGTCTATCCTAAAGGTGTGAGTTTTCATGCAACGGTTGTTTATCATGCAAGAAAAGTAAGTGCAATGCGATTAAATAAATTGCGATAATGTAAATTGCAAGAAAGTAAATTGCAATAAAATAAAAGCGTGCACGGAGGGTCTTCCCGTCATCCCAAGCTGCACTTAAAACACAATTAGAATATTTAAGCAAGTTCCTAGATAAAGCTAAGGGAAGGGTTATGGTTTTCTACCAAATTCCTAATCATATAGCTAGTCATTTCCTATGACGTCTAGGTTCTTTGTGTTTTTGTTTGAAGACGATTTTCTTCATCGAAGAATAATTAAATTCAATTGTTCTTATAAATGTCCTATCATATTGAGGAAGTGCTTAAGAAGAATCTTAAACATCTTTTCAATATTTCTAGGATTGTTTTAAGTCCAAATGAATTTAATTATATAAATGAATTAATCGTCAGAGAATTCAAGTTTTGTTGTTATCTTGCTTCGATGAACTAGGACATTTGAATATCCTATAAGTGAAGTAACATTTCATTTAATGTTCTGTTTAGGAGTTATGATAACTAAAACTTTCGAGGGTAAATTGGTATTCAAATGATTTGATTTAAGTTAAAGGGTTTAAATTTGGAATAGTGTTCAAGTTGCTTTATATTTAATTTCTTTCTGTTTTAGGTGTTGTTATTTAATTCAATTTAATTTAATTTAATTTAATTTAATTGAGTTTTAATTTTAATTTAATTTAATTCAATTGAGTTTGATTTGATGTTAAATTAATTTAATTTGATTTGATTTAATTTTAATTTAATTTGATTTAATTTAATTTAACTTAATTTAATTTAATTTAATTTAATTTGATTTAATTTATTTCATTTAATTTAATTTAATTTAATTTAATTTAATTTAATTTAATTTAATTTGATTTAATTTATTTCATTTAATTTAATTTAATTTGATTTAATTTAATTTAATTTAATTTAATTTAATTTAATTTAATTTAATTTACTTAATTTAATTTAATTTAATTTAATTTAATTTATTTAATTTAATTTAATTTTAATTTAATTTTTTTTTAATTTTAATTGAAAAAATTTTTTTAAAAGAGTTTAATAATTTAATTTTAGTTTAATGATTAAGTCTTTTAATATTTTAAATTTGAGTTTTCATTTTAATTAAGAGTTGAATATTAATGAGATAATTAATTTAGGGATTTTTAAATTAAAGAATAAATCTCTTCCTAATAATATCCCTATTTTAATAATTCCAATTTTATTATTCTTCCAAATTTAATCAATTATTTAATTAAAGTTTAATCATTTTAAAATTGCTTAATGGGTTTCTACCCTTTAATCATTTAAATTTCAATCATCCAAATCAGATTAGGATCAAATATTTTACTTGTTAATAATTTTTTTATTAAACCTAAAGTTTTAATTAAGTGTTAAAAAAAATTTAATTACCACTTTACCCTTTAAGCTTAATAATTTCATAACTCACTAAATTGAACTCAAATGAACTTGAAATTTTTATGTGACTTCACTCATATGTCAATAAAGACATGAGAGGAGAAAATGTGATTTTTCTATATTTAATTTATTTATATAATTATTTTTGGTATAAAATATAGATTTTCAAGAAAAATTTAATAACATAACCAAGGGAAAGTTTCTGTCCTTAAGAAAATTAGGGGACATTCCTAATGACCAGAGGACTACTTGGACCAATTTTGGTGATTTTTTGAATTATATTATTTTTATTATAATTATTTTAAGTTTTGGAGTGTTAATTAATTTAAAAATAAAATAAATGTTGAAAAATGAATTTTATATTTTTCAAAAATCTCTCTGATATCAAGGAAACCAGAGAAGCAAATTTTGCAATTTTCTGATTTTTCTATGATTTATTATAATTATTTTAGTGAAAATGCTAGAAAATACATTTTTTTAATTTTAAAATTACCTTAAAGCTTTAAAATTTAATATTTCACTAAATAGACCTAAGAAAAATGTGGGATTTGTTCCTATGTGATTAAAATTCAAAATGTAACATTTTGGTAAATTTTATTATTTATGTGATTTTTATTATTTTTTAATTATTAAAAATATTAAAATATTATTAAAAATCAACTTTTTTAGAAAATTGAAATTTTAATTTTCTTAGGTTCCCTTGATATCAGAGAGGCTCCAAAACCAATTTGGTGAATTTTTGAAAGGTATTTTAAAAGTTATGAATTTTTAAAGTTTAAAATGGCTAAGTGGCTTAATCAACCCAATTAGTGGGGCTAACCAAGTCCAATTGACCTCAAACTTTTATGGTGGATTCCTCTGATCCTAAAGGTCAGTGGAGAATTGATTTCAAGTCAATTTGATGCATGGTTAACTATAATTAATTAGAGACCTATTTTAGGTGTTTAAGCCAATTAGGGTTGTTTTAAATGAACTAAGTCAAAACCTATTTTTCTTAGGGTTCTCTGGTCATAAGAAACATCACCAAATTTTCCTAGAATTTATTTCACAACATGCTATTTGTTGGAATTAAAATACTCAAAACGACAACATGAATTTGAAAAATCAATAACTTTTTATAGGGATGGCCTCGACTTTGGAAAATTCGGGGAATGTTCCCAAATTCGGAGGCTTCAAAGCCTATGGTCTCATGCCATGGTGAATTGTATACATGCATGGAGAATTAAAAGTATGCGAGAGAGTAAATAAATTATAAAAAATAAAATACTTGATGAAATTAAATGATTTCTTTCCCACATTATTCTCCTACGTTCAGCTGAGCGAGAGGGTATTTTTATTTTATTTTTCTGATTTTTCTACAAAGAGTTATGAATTTTTGAAGTTTAGGGAATTAAATGAATCAAAAAATACCCTAATTTTCTATTTATCCACGCGGCGCCAACTCATCCTCGGCATCTCGAAAGCGCCGCGTGTCGCGCTCCCGTTCGACGCCGCCACCCGAGTCGGCGGCCCGGGCCCCGCGGTTCTCATACGCGTCTCCTGGTCCGACGCCATCCGAGCCGTTCGTCCGCGCGTGTATTGAATGGGCGGCATCCGTTCATCGTCCCCGAGCGTCCTCGCCGAGAGCCGTCCACACTAAATCCCTAAGATCTCGCTCGATACTCGATGGATTTTCATGTTCTTATGCTCTATGGATTCGTCTTGAAGAGACGAACACATCTATACGGCTATCATGCATTGAAACTAAGGCATTTGAAATGGAGAATCTCCGGAAGCTCGAGATGAAGAATTAGCTCATACCTTTGCTCGGAGAAGTGTGGCTTCGATCCGAGAGTTGTTGCACCTTCGATTGGATCCCGGCAAGCTCCGGATGAAGTCTCCTGATGCAGTGAATTGTCTAGATGTGATTTCGACCAAGCCCGATCACAAAGCTTGGAGGGTGGAGCAGCTGGGTGGCCTGGAGATGGGGCTTTTGCTTGGTGGACACCTTCCCTCGGTACGGGGAAGGTGTAGAACCAATCGATTTGGGAATTGGCTCAGCTGTGGAGAAGTGTCCTGGTTTTGGGTGGAATTTCGGTTGGGAAATTTGATTTTATCGAGTGGGGATTAGGGCAAATTGACACCGGGGATCAAGCTGCTCTACAGGGTGGAGAAGGGTTTGGAACAATTTTGGCGAGTTTCGGCAAGGTTTGTGCAACTCTCCTCCATGGCTGTGAGGGTGAGGGGTTTAAATAGGAGAGGCTGGAGAGCCTTCCGGGGGAGTTGAGGCATGGGATCGAGCTTGCTGCGGTGAGGAGAAGAACGGCCATAGTGACCATTTGGCATGGGGCGGCTCAACAAGTGGGAATTCCAAACTTTGGCTCCTCCCGAGGTCTCGGCCATGGTGTTTTCCGGCGATTCGGGCGGGTGGCCGGCAGGCATGGGTCACCCTCGAGGTCCGGGTGGGTCGGGGTTGGAGGTTTGTGCAATCGATTGGCAATTGCCATGTGTAAAGGCTTTGAATTAAAATGGAATGGGGAGGGGTCATTTTGGCCTTAATTTGGTCAACCCATTGGTTTGGGTTGGGTGCACCTCCCCATGGCTCTGATTTTGGGCTGAGAGGATCGGTTGGGTCGGCCAAGGGAGAGTGGTGTGGTCTCCATCCATGATGAGGTGGCTAAACATGGTTTAGTGTGTGACATGCTTAAGGTAAAAAGGGGTTAAGGAGGATTAGGAAAGGGGCTCCTCCTTTTGCCATTAATGGCTTGATCACATGTCGAAGCCTTCCATGGCTTCATGTGGCTTGTCCATGGCTTGCATGGCTCACCTTTGGCTTGGGAAAAGGTTTGGTCAATTTCATGAAAATGGGTTTTAAGAATTTTGGATATTTTGGTGAAAATTTGCATGAAGCTTGATTTGGAATGGTTTAATTGATGATTTTGAAACTTAGGGGTGATTTTGATTAAATGGATGATGAGGGGAAATGCCATGTGGGCTTTGGATGGATTTGGGCTTTGGATGGATTTGGGCTTTTGAATGTGGTGAAGTGGGCTTTTAGGAAAGTTTAAGGGGAATGGGCTTTTTGATTTTAGGATGGGCATTTGGGTAAAGATTTTGTGAAGAACTTTGTCAAATAAATGTCATAATTGGTTTAGGGATGTTCTATGAAGGGCTTGGAATCAATTTGGTGTGATTTGGAGTTGAATTGGTTTGAATTTGGATTTATTTGGTAAGTGGGCCTATGTAGGTTAAATTGGGCTAACTTGGGCTAATGTTGGGCTAGGGTTGAAATTGATATAAAATCAATGTTTAGAAATGTTTATGGGAGTGTTTCAAAGAGGTTTTGACTTTGGTTGGGCTTTGATTTTGGGGTTTGGGCTCATTTGGGTTAGGTTTGGGTTTAGGTCGAAATAGGGCCTTTTAACTTTGGGTTGAGTTTGAGTGGGGTTTGGGTCTAAATTTTGGGCAAATCATGTTAGTATTTTGTTTGTGGGAATGTTAAGGAAGATTTAGAAAAGATTTGGGGTTAATTGGAATTGAATTGGGTGAGTTTGGGTTAGGTTTGGGTCATGGGTCCAAATTGGGCTTTAAGGCCAAAAGTGAGATTGGATCCAAATGTCAATCAAATTGGGCTTGGATTTGGTCTAGATTGGTATTTGGGATATTGAATTGAAGTTTAGAATTGAATTGGACCAAAATTGGGGTCAATTGGGTAGGTTTGGTTTGACATTGGGTTCACTTAGGGTTAAAATGGGTCGAATTGGGGGTTTTGACAAAAGTAGGGTAAATTGACAAAATTGGCCCATGGTGTAGTTGGACAAAATGAAATTGGGAATATTTGGGATTTTCTGGAATTTTCTGGGAATTTTCTGAATTTTTGGATTTTTTGGCGAAGAGGGGTATTTTGGGTATTTGGAGGGTATTGGGAGGTTTTCTTGGAATTTTTGGTATTTTTGGGTATGGATGATCAATTTAAGTGATGTGGAAATGTTTGGGAATGATTTTGGAGAATTTTGGATAATTTGGAAATTTTGAGAAATTTGGGTAATTTCGGGGGTTTTGGGTCCCAAATCACTGAAACCTGGGGGAATTTCGATTTAGATTCCTAAACTCTCGCTGGGGAAAGGAAAAGGAGGTGAATCCCAAATCACATGACCTGGGGGAATTTCGATTTAGATTTTATTTTGTTTCAATTTAAGTTTTGATGTGTGAGTTTAGATTTTAGTTTGGAGTTTCAATTTAGATTGAAGTTTGTCAAGATTAATTTGAAGGATTTGATTTGAAATGAAAATTGGAATTCTGAGGTTGTAGATGCAACATCTTCAATCTCGAAAGAAAATTGAATTGATCAGATTAAATCACTGCAGTGAGGAGAAATCTCAGAGTAATGCGGTATTGGATATAAAATCCTTAACCTCAAAAGTTTGATTTTGATGTATTTCAGAGCAATAGGAAAAAAATCCTAAAGCAGTGCAGTCTTGGATGTAAAATCCTCGACCCAAAAGGTTGAATTTGATGTACTTCAGTGCAATAGGAAAGAATCCTAAAGCGGTGCGATCTTGGATATAAAATCCTCGACGCAAAAGGTTGAATTTGATGTATTTTAGTGCCGTAGGAAAGAATCCTAAAGCGGTGCGGTCTTGGATGTAAAATCCTCGACCCAAAAGTTTGAATTTGATGTACATCAGTGCAATAGGAAAAGAATCCTAAAGCGAGTGCGGTCTTGGATGTAAAATCTTCGACCAAAAAGTTTGAATTTTGATGTACTTCGGTGCTGATAGGGAAGAATCTAAAGCGATGCGGTCTTAGATGTAAAATCCTCGACCAAAAAGTTTGAATTTGATGTATTTCGGTGCGATAGGAAAAGAATCCTAAAGCGGTGCGGTCTTGGATGTAAAATCCTCGACCCAAAGGTTGAATTTGATGTACTTCGGTGCGATAGGAAAGAATCCTAAGCGGTGCGGTCTTGGATATAAAATCCTCGACCCAAAAGGTTGAATTTGATGTATTTCGGTCTGCAATAGGAAAAGAATCCTAAAGCGGTGCGGTCTTGGATGTAAAATCCTCGACCCAAAAGTTTGAATTTGATGTATTTCGGTGCGATAGGAAAAGAATCCTAAAGCGATGCGGTCTTGGATGTAAAATCCTCGACCCAAAGTTTGAATTTGATGTACTTCGGTGCGATAGGAAAGAATCCTAAAGCGGTGCGGTCTTGGATATAAAATCCTCGACCCAAAAGGTTGAATTTAATGTATTTCGGTGCGCGTAGGAAAGAATCCTAAAGCGAGTGCGGTCTTGGATGTAAAATCCTCGACCCAAAAGGTTGAATTTGATGTATTTCAGTGCCGTAGGAAAGAATTCTAAAGCAGTGCAGTCTTGGATGTAAAATCCTCGACCCAAAATTTTGAATTTGATGTATTTCAGTGCCGTAGGAAAGAATCCTAAAGCGGTGCGGTCTTGGATGTAAAATCCTCGACCCAAAATTTTGAATTTGATGTATTTCGGTGCGATAGGAAAAGAATCCTAAAGCGATGCGATCTTGGATGTAAAATCCTCGACCCAAAGTTTGAATTTGATGTAGTTCGGTGCAATAGGAAAGAATCCTAAAGCGGTGCGATCTTGGATGTAAAATCCTCGACCCGAAAGTTTGAATTTGATGTACTTCGGTGTAATAGGAAAGAATCTTAAAGCGGTGCGGTCTTGGATATAAAATCCTCGACCCAAAAGGTTGAATTTGATGTACTTCAGTGCAATAGGAAAGAATCCTAAAGCAGTGCAGTCTTGGATATAAAATTCTCGACCCAAAAGGTTGAATTTGATGTATTTCAGTGCCGTAGGAAAGAATCCTAAAGCAGTGCAGTCTTGGATGTAAAATCCTTGACCCAAAAGTTTGAATTTGATGTACTTCAGTGCAATAGGAAAAGAATCCTAAAGCGGTGCGGTCTTGGATGTAAAATCATCGACACAAAAGTTTGAATTTGATGTACTTCGGTGCGATAGGAAAAGAATCCTAAAGCGGTGCGGTCTTGGATGTAAAATCCTCGACCCAAAAGTTTGAATTTGATGTACTTCGGTGCAACGGGAAAGAATCCTAAAGCGGTGCGGTCTTGGATGTAAAATCCTCGACCCAAAAGTTTGAATTTGATGTATTTCGGTGCAATAGGAAAAGAATCCTAAAGCGGTACGATCTTGGATGTAAAATCCTCGACCCAAAGGTTTGAATTTGATGTATTTCGGTGCGATAGGAAAAGAATCCTAAAGCGGTGCGGTCTTGGATGTAAAATCCTCGACCCAAAAGTTTGAATTTGATGTACTTCGGTGCAATAGGAAAAGAATCCTAAAGCGGTGCGGTCTTGGATGTAAAATCCTCGACCCGAAAAGGTTGAATTTGATGTATTTCGGTGCCGTAGGAAAGAATCCTAAAGCGGTGCGGTCTTGGATGTAAAATCCTCGACCCAAAAGGTTGAATTTGATGTATTTCGGTGCCGTAGGAAAGAATCCTAAAGCGAGTGCGATCTTGGATGTAAAATCCTCGACCCAAAATTTTGAATTTGATGTATTTCGAGTGCGTAGGAAAGAATCCTAAAGCGAGTGCGATCTTGTATGTAAAATCCTCGACCCAAAATTTTGAATTTGATGTATTTCGGTGCGATAGGAAAAGAATCCTAAAGCGGTGCGGTCTTGGATGTAAAATCCTCGACCCAAAAGTTTGAATTTGATGTATTTCGGTGCAATAGGAAAGAATCCTAAAGCGGTGCGGTCTTGGATGTAAAATCCTCGACCCAAAAGTTTGAATTTGATTTGATTGATATTTGATTCGAGATCCGGAAGAAATTGAATTTGAATTTGATTGAGACTTGAAATGCGGAAAGATTGAATTTGAGATTTGGAAGGATGAGTTTGAACTCGATCGAAATTTGATTTAAGATTTGATTTGAAATTTGGAAGATCAAATTTGAAACTTGATCGGGAGTGGATTTGGAATTTGATTGAGAATTTGATTTGTGATTTGAAAAGATTGAAATTTGATTTAGAATTTGGAAAGATTGAATTTGAAATTTGATTGAGAATTTGCTTTGTGATTTGATTTATCATTCATGTTGATTTCGTTTATCTTTTAATGATTCAAATTTTATTTTATCGTTCATTTAATGTTCACGTGAATTTGGTGTTCGTCATTTTTAGATTTTTTAAGAAAGTTTTCTTTTATTCTTTTTTTTTATTTCTTTTCTGTTCTTTGTTCGAAGTTCATTTAACTTTAATGGTGTTTCCCAATCAATTTGCACAAAAGAGGTGAAGGCGAAAAATGTGACATGGTCACTTTCATTCCAATCATATTGAAGATACATCATACAACTCGATCTGGAATACATTTCATACAATCCATGTATACTCAAAACGGACTATGTATGATCTTTGGCGATCCATCAAGAGAAGCATCTGTCAAAAAATCCATGTACGAATAGTGGGATACATGGTTAATAACATCACCTTCCAAGCCATCCTTGGCAAGTATGCCTGATTGGATGTACGTTGGAGGTGTGATATCTCCTATGTAACTCGCGGCTCGTAAGGCGGAGGTTCTCTCAGCTGCGGGTACGGTTGGAAATGGTAAGGTGTCTTGTTGTCGTCCATTCTCCTAAAAGTAGCGAGATCCGCTTCATTGGCACTCCTGGTATGCAATGCTTAGCGATATCTGCTCCGTTGCCCTTCGGTATCATGACGGAACCTACGGTAAAGGTATCTTCATCGGCCCTCGGAACTCACCGGGCCTGCTATCCGGAGGTCGGATCCGAACATGATGTCACACTCATTCGGGAAAGAGGCGTGCGAAAGGTCGACAAAGTCGTGGTGATCTATGTGTGGGGGTATGCGGTCACTCTGTTTATAGATGTTGATAATGCAGCTATTGGGTATGCAATCTGCTGGCGGTACCCTCCATCTTATCAATCTCTTTACCATTCTCTTGATGACTAATGGCATCGGATCTACTTGCCCATGACGGAGTATTCCGGTGGGTTTCCCTTCTGTCTTCGACAAAGTTGTAGCGACATCCGCATTGTATTGTGATTATTCCCTTCCCTGGCATCCATCTCGGGGTTACGAGTAGGTATTCTCCCTTAGGTGACCTGCTCGGCCCATTCTTTTCAAATCCGGATACGATCCACGATTTCTTCGTTGTTCATATTCGAGAATACGTCGGTATGTAGCTCGAGGCCCTCTAGTATATTGATTCTTCTGCCTCTAATTCTCTCGAAGTATTCGAAGGTTTTCTTTTCGACATTTTGCATTCTCTCCGGCTCGTATTCGGAATGATCGCGGATGGCGAGGCCTTGTGACATATTGTGGGATATATGGTTCAATCCCTTCACGTTCTCCTGCATACCTTGGCTCCTCGGGGATGATGCACAGTCGGGACATCCCCGGGGTTGCTACGCAGCAAGGTCATGCATTATTGGTGGTTCTATCCGGTGGCGTGGTAGCCTTCTTTCTTCGATCTTCTAGGGATTTCCACGGTTCTTTACGTTATCCTAGGAGCTGGCCTCCTTTCTTCGGAGTTACTGGTGAGCCGGTGTCCTTGAAGTGTATGTGCTGGCATTAGCAATTGTCTCGTCGTGTTGGTCCGCGGCTAGTTTTGTTAACATCTTACGGATACGGCGATTCTTATTTCTTCGTTGCGTTCGTTGTGAGAGTAGCTCTCCGCACTTCTTGAATCTCCGTGGGCGCGGCGGCGGCGAGCTGCCCTCACATTGTAGCGACTACGGATTTCATTTTCTTGTCTTCTTCGGTATTTGCCTTTCTCTTCTTGCTTCTTGGATTGGTGGCTTGGGCCACCCACTTTCATCCTTGTTTGCCGGGTAGTTCTTCTCGGTTAGCGGGACCCGGTCACTTTCCTCGTCTTGTAGGCGCTGCCGGTGCGAAATCCGAGTCGATCTCGATTATCGCTCCATCTTTCACCCTCTTTTCATCGAGTGCGAGGCTTACGCCATTCTTAAAGTTCGGGACCAACCGCCGGTTCGACATTTCCTGCGAAAAGACGAGGAAAAGGATCGGGAGGCTGTACTTAAGAACAAGAACATTAAGAAAATGTTTATTAAAGTTACATTTTATATATATATATATATTTTTTTTTTTTCAAATTTAACAGGAATGAAGTAGGATAAGATCAGGGAAGAGATTTTGATTTGGAAAAGAAAACAAGGAAAACATATTATCATGACTTTATTTATTTTAACACATTTTATTATTTTTGGGTTCGGACCCCGATCATAAGTAATTACTTCGCCGTGTTTCTTAGGGATGAAGAATTCATTCCTTGAAACATCGGGTAGCGTAATACTTTTCAAGTATCGTCCGTTGATCGGAAGCATATGTCGTTCTCCCGGCAATTCACTAGGCTGGTGGAACCTCCACGAGTATCTTGTTTCGACCACGAACGGTCCTTCCCGAGTGGGTTCGAATTTTCCTCCTATCTTGCGGTGTGCGAGAATAGGTCTCTTGAGAACGAGAACTAAGTCACCAACTTTGAAGGTTCTTGGGCGGACCAGGTTGTCATGGGCTTGAACCATCTTAGCTTGGTATAGTTCTAAATTCTGTTGCGGCTGCAAGTCTTTTCCCTTCCAAGCTTTCTAATTCTTCGAGTCGTAATTTGGCGTTTTCTTCGTCGTGATCTTGTTTGCAAGCTTGCAATTCGAGTGAAGGAAGGCTGAACCTCTAAAGGTAACACTTGCCTCGGACCCATACACCGGAGCGTAAGGTGTAGCTTGAGTAGGACTTCGAAGGTTGTCCGGTAGGCCCATAAGGCTTCTAACAATTTCTCGTGCCAATTTCTCTTATTATCGTCCAAGGTTTTCTTTAAGATTTGAACGAGAGTTTTATTAAAAGCCTCGGCGAGACCGTTTGCTCTTGGGTAGTAAATTGTTGAGTATCGCCGATCAATTCCGTGTCTCCGACAAAATTATTGATTTGCGTGCTTCGAATGCGACCGATTATACGAGATGATCTGCGCGGCACTCCGAAACGGTGAGACAACTTGGTTCTTGAAAAGCGTAGCACGTGGTGTGCTTTCACTTCTCTAAGTGGAGCGCATCTGCCCACTTGGAAAAGTAATCTGTAGCCGCAAGAATAAAGCGATGTCCTTTTGAAGATGGTGGTTCATCGGACCCACTATATTTGTGCCCCGACATTCGAATGGCCACGACGCAATTGTCGGATGTAGCACATTTGGAGGTTGGTGTAGAACCACTCCGTGCACTTGGCATTGGTGACGGCTCTTGGTGATTTTCATGCGGTCGGTCATCATCGAGGGTCGGTAGTATCCTAATCTTTTAATTTTCATTTTCATCTTCGGACCCGGCGGTGAGCGCCACGAGTCCTGAATGCACCTCCTTAACAATTTCACGGGCCTCGGACCCGCTTAGGCACCTTAGCCACATTTGATCAAAAGACCTTCAGTACATTGTGTTGTTTACTAATGCGTAGGACGAGTTCTTTTCTTGATCGATGAGGTTAGCGACCTATCGTCTGGTAGCTTTCTTGTTTGCGGGTAATCTATCGATGGTTGTCGCCCGATCTTCTGTGTTTTTACGTCACTTCTTTGCAATTGATTCTTTTTCTTTTTCGATTTGTGTATTGTGTCATGTCGAGTTGTGATAGGACCGACGTCCGTGAACCGACACTTCCACTGATTCATCTTGCAAACGAGCGAATTCTTTTGCGAGACGAGGCTAAAGCATCTGTTAAAGCATTTTCTTTTACAGGAATTTTGTAGATTGTCACATTTGGAATCTGTTCCAACAGTTTGTATGGCATCTTGGAAGTATTGTTCGAGTCTTGGCTTTAAAATTCTGTATTGTCCGGCGATCGTTAAATGATTAACTGCGAATCCCCGTAGATGTTGATGTCTGTTATCCCCATTTGAATAGCTAATTCCAGTCCTGTTATGAGGGCTTCGTATTCTGCTTCATTGTTTGTACATGGTTCTATTAAGTGGTAGGAGTATTTTAACATCCCCCGCTCCGGTGTTATAAAGATTAGCCCGATTCCTGCCTTACCGGGCACTATCACTTGCGATTCTTCGTCTTTGTGTGTTGAAGATGCTCCGTCGAAATATAATTCCCAACATCGATCATCGAGGTCTTCTAGGTTCATTATTTGTTCATGCGGCAAATCATCATTGAGAGGAGATTCTACCGGCAAAGGGTGTCTTTGCGAGAAAGTCTGCTTAAGACTTGTCCCTTCACGGCACGCGAGAGGCACGAAAGTTATATCGAATTGCGATAATATCATTGACCATACGGCAAGTCCGTCGGAAAGTGTTGGACGAGTCATCGAAGTATTGCAATGGATTAAACTTCGAGATCGGGTTGACCTTATGAGAAAGCATGTAGTGCACGAGCTTTTGAGCGGCGAAGATCGGGGACGAACAATGCTTTTCAATTGCGGGATACCTTACTTCCGTCGGAAGTAAACGACGGCTTAAGTAGTAAAGAGCATTTTCTTTACCCTCATCATTGACACAGGCTAACGGGGCTCCGAGAGAGTCGTCTAGAGCCGCGGTGTAAAGTATCAGCGGTCTACCTGAGGCCGGGGCTGCTAAGACGGGAGGTGTCATTAAATATTGTTTAATGTCCTCGAAGGCCTTCCGGCATTTCCCTTCCCAAATAAATTTGGCATCCTTTTAGCTCAGTGCCGAGAAAGGTCGACACCTACACGACGGGTTTGAGATAAAGCGTCGAAGATATGCCGGCTTCCCTTGAAAGGATCGTAGTTGTTTTAAGGTTTTGGGAGGCGGCATTTCTAAGATAGCTTTAATCTTTTCCGGGTCGATTTTAATTCCACGATGTCGGACAACGAATCCTAAGAATTTCCGGAGGTGACGCCGAAGGCGCATTTTAAGGGATTCATCTTAAGGTTAAATTGTCTTAATCGTTCGAAAACAATTCTCGAATCATACGAGTGGTTTTCCTTTACTTTGCTTTTGATGACCACATCGTCCACGTAGCATTCGACTTGATTGTGGATGAGATCATCAAAAATTCTTGTCATTGCTCTTTGATAGGTTGCTCTGCGTTCTTCGATCCGAATGGCATTCTTGTGTAGCAAAATACTCCGATCGGCGTTCGAATGTCGTAAGCTTTTCATCTTACGGAGCCATTTTTATCTGGTTGTATCCGAAGATCCATCCATGAACGAGAATATTTCATGTGTTGAAGCAATGTCGATCATTAATTCGGGATCGGTAGAGGAATTCATCCTTTGGACATGCCTTGTTTAAATCTCTGAAGTCCACACAAATTCTGATTTGACCATTCTTCTTTCTGACTGGAACCACATTGGCTAACCAAGTCGGGTATTGTTCTTCACGGACAAATCTGGCGTCTATTAGCTTTTTAACTTCGGCTATGACTTGTTGTTCGATTTCTAGACGCATTCTTACGGGACCTTGTCGGCCGGGACGAAGTAGGATCCACTCCTAGCTTATGAGCTGCAACCTGCGGAGCTAATCCTGGCATTTCATCGTAGTTCCAAGCAAAACGAGTCCTTAAATTCCATTAATAATTTGATTATTTCTTCGGAGTCTTCTTTGTTGAGTAAGGAGCTAACAAAGGTAGGTCTAGGCTCTTCGCTAGTACCTAAGTTAACATCCGTTAACTCATCTATTGTGGATTTAATTTCTTCTTCGAATTCGGTGGAGCGTCTCGATTTGTAAATCTTAGAGTTCGTCCGTAGTTTCCATGCGGTTTTCATTAGGCTCGCAAGTGACAACCAAGCAAAATTCGGTATCGTCAGCCGACCCTATCGTGCCGAATCCGAGTCCATACTTTGAATTGGGAGGACGACCGGAGTTATTCCATAATTTTTCAAAATGTTGAGATTGACCTTTTGTCCATTGTCGAGGTAAGAAACCACGTTGAATTAAATTTTGAACACAGGGAGAGTACCACTCAAAAGGTAATTCCATTAATTCTAATGAAGTGACATCTTCGAATTGTACATTATTTTCAGTTTTGGAGGAAGAAGCACCACGGTAGAATTTGATTGGCCTTGCACCGTCGTTACGTACCTCTTTGACCACCATACCCTCGATCTTATTAGAATGGATCGGGGTCGGGGTCATAGTATGTACATAGTGGTTAATCTTCTCGTACATTGATTTGTATTCTTCGTTCTTCTCATCTTCGAGAGAGATCTTGAATTGCGGCTTCTTCGACTTATTGTCGTTGCTTCTTGCTTGACTTCTTTTTCTTCTTGGAACTATCTTCCCAATCGACATTGATGGGTGGTTTCCTCGTCCAAGCTGTCCTAACGTCTCTACCACGACCTCGTCCCCGGCCTCGACCTCGGATGCGAGTTGTGGAGAAACCTTCACTATCTCGCCGTAAGGGAGTGGTGAGTGGCTGTTGGACTAGAACTTCGGGTTCTTCGTCGTCCCGAACTTTCTTTGCTTCATTTGTTACGGTATCTACGGAGAAGATCGTTTTCTTTGGCGGTGCATAATAAGTTTGCATCTTCATGGATTCCAATCTCATGTACGGAGAATGGTTGTAAGTCCCCTTTGATGCACTTGTTCCCCTCCATCGTAGTATTTGATGCAACGATGCGGAGACGATGGTACCATCCTGTTTTCATGTATCCATGGTCGGCCCGGTAGAGCGTTGAACGACGTTTCGAATCGATTATGTGAAATTTCGCGGTTGTCTTTGCTAAGTCACCGGTCTTCATCGATAGCGTTATTGACCCGAGGGCTCTTTCTCCTTTCACGGTTGAATCCTCTTAATAACATTTTGTACGCCGAGCTCGCGAGCATCAATTTCCAAATATGCTTAGTGTTCGAAGACTCATTATATTGATTGATGCTCCTGGATCCACCAATACTGCGGAGAGCGTAAACTTCCCGATTGTAACTAAAATGTACAACGGTCGGTTGTGATCTGCACGTCCCAAGTAGTAGGTCAGCTGTCCAGTGAAGGTAACGCCTCGTTGTTCTTTTAACGAACAAACCTCATCTAAGGAATCTCCGGCCATTTGAGCTAAGCAAATTTTCGGATCAAGTAAGGCCTTGATCAGAGCTTCTCTCATCTCCTTTGATAAGATGAGAGCGTCGTAAATGCTCAGTTTGGCCGGTAGTTTCCTAAGATGGGCTAGCACGTTGTAGTCCACTTTATTTTCATGCGTCTCGACTTCTTCTCGAATGGGTATTTCTTCTGCTGGGGTTGGTTCTTCTTGAACAACCACCTGCTTTCCTTTGTCTTTTGGACCCATTCTTGGAGGTAGAACTTTTCCACTTCTCAAGTTGACTTCTGTAATTTCCTCTGAATTTAGTGTTGAGTTTGCCGGTGTCTCCTCCTGAATTGGAATGACAGGCTCTTCCGGATTATCTTCAGAATCTGAAGGCTCTAACTCTATCGTGACTGGAGCTCCTCGAAACTCGCAGATAGATTCATTGCTTGTTGAACTCTCGTAGCCTCCTTGATGGATATCTTCTTCATTATTTTGATTGTCGAGATCGTGTATGATTTGAGAATTGTCGTTGGTATCGAAATCGATGTCCGGATTGTAGCTAGTTACGTAATCATTAGAAACAGTCAAAACGTAGCCAACGCCATCACCCTTATCATTATATGATCCCACCGAAGTGAGCAGATAATCATACAAAATCGAGAGGTTCGAGGGATTTCTCCCCGAATCGAAACAACTATCCTAGGATAAGCGACCCCTAGCCTAGCCTTAGTAGTCTCGGTCCCCTCTTCTTCGTCGATTTTCTTCTTTTCTTCGATCGTCTCTGTCGAGGTGGTTCTTCTATCGCAAGTGATAGTACCGGTTTAACGGGTCTCGAACTGCGAATTGAAGCTCGCACCGAAGCGGTTCGGATGCTTGTCTAAAATCTTCTTCGAAGACCTCGTCCGAGGCGGTAGTCCATCCATCGTCGGTTGCATAGGGATCTATCGGAATGACGGGATCGATTGAGATAACATTGACGGAACCTCCTTTACGGGGTTCCTTCATGTACTCCTTCGGGATTGTTATATTTCCTTTCCGAAGGTTGTCGTTGAGCCGACTTTTAAAGGTAATGCAATCTTCTATCTTGTGCCCAAGCATCCGATGGTAGGGGCAAAAGTTGGGATCACCATTCTTGTTGACTTCCTCCGGTCTTTTAGGTTACGGCAGTTTGGAAATGCTGAGTCTTCATTAGGCTACGGAACATTTTCGATCTTGCTTCATTTTTGAACGGATATTCTCTGCTCGAAGCTCCCTTAATGTACGTTGCGGACGAGGCGGTTGTTCATACTGCGGAGACGGCCGATAGTCTGGACCGGGGTTGCTTGGTAATTACTGTTGTGGTTGCTTGCGGCCGTTCAGGTGGTATTTGCATCGGTTGCTTGCCTTTATCAAGCTGCTGCAATGATCCGGATTTCTTTTCGAAGGTCTTCACCGAAGCTACGCGTCAGTCTTGTCGGCAAAACTTAATTGCTTCGCCTCTTCTTGCAAGCTTCCGGCCTTGCTTAACAACTTCTCAAAAGTCTTAATAGTGAATCCTTTGAGGAGAAGTGCTTTATCGGGCCATGAATGCTTTTAAGCGAGATGCCGATGCATGTTGTTCTTGCAGTTGTGGTTCACACTTCATGCTCAAGTTTCTCCATCAAAATATGTAATCCACCAAAGTTTCATTCGGCCTTTGTTTCTCTACCACTAAATCACCTATAGTGATGTGGTGCTGAGCTCCGGCAAATCGCTTGATGAAGAGGCTCTCTAGCTCTGAGAATGTCTTCACCGAGCCATTGGGTAATTACGCATACCGGTCGAAGGCGATTCTCGACGAGCTGCCGACGAGCCTGTCGGAAGAGTAATGCATCGCTCCGCCGGCATTGCAACAAGCGGCACGAAAGTGTGCAACATGCTTGTCGGGGATTCCCGGTTCCGTCGAAGGTCTTGAACGGAGGTGGTACGAAGCCTTTCGGGTATTGGACGGCATCGAATTCTTCGGGTAAGGTCTACCCGTCCGAATGGATGTCCCGTTCTTCGATTGTGCTAAGGCTTCTCGCACTGTCTGTTCTACCAAGTTCTTGATATCCTTTTCGGGGATCATACTTTGTCTTGTATCCTTTTAGGCTGATCATCCCCATAGACGGATGTAATCTCCTTTCCTCCGTCTACGATGTGAATGACCTGCAGGGGTGTCTCTCATGTGGTTGTACTTGACTGCGGAGAGTGGCCGGAGCTACGGCCATCTCTTCCATCCTTTTCGCCATTTGAGTGATCGTGTCGTCTTTCTCACGAAGGCTGTCTTCTCATCGGTTACGGCTCCTCTCTTCTGCGGCTGCGGGAGCACCTTGCGAAGGCGATGAAGCTCGTGTCTCGACCATATTGATTTCGCATATTCGTCGTCCATGAACTCCGATGAATCGATCTCATCTCCGAACTTTTCTTCTCTTTCTTTTGCCGACCGTCGGATATCGGTTCTCGACTTTTCCATGGCGTCTTCTAGCGAGCTTTCGTGTGTCTTTGCGGTTGTCATGCGATAGGCTGCCGGGTCCCCTTTTCACGAGTCCCCTTTATCGCGGTAGCACTTTCTTCAAATTCCGACCTCTCGGCGAGACTTTCTTTCTCGAGCTGCTTGTTTCGATCTTAAGCGCCCGGTAGTGGGACGCCATACCATCCTTCTAGCGACGGAAGGTCTAGGACCGGATGGTGCGTTCGGCCGAATGTCGGAAGGTGGTATCCTCCTAATCTGTAATCACGAGACTACGACGGGCGGGCTAGCCTTCATTCTTTTACTTGGCTTTTCGTCATGATGGCGGGCTCTGCTCGGGGCCCAAGACGGGATTTGGCCGGCACCCGCCCTATCCTTCGTAGAATCTCCGATGCGGGGCGGTTTTCCTTCCTTGCTAACTTTTCTACCAAAGTTTGCGGTCGAAGCAAACGAGCGTAGTTCTAGTTCTTTTCTTGCGGCTATCGTTGTAATATGCGGGTCGAGGTAATGTGGCGACAATCTTGCGAACATTCTCCTCATCCTCTGCGGCGGAGAGGGGATGGAACCTGCTTCCTCCCAAAAGTGGTATGTAGTCGAGCGGCGGTGTATATTCGGCGGTGGTGTATATTCGGGCGGTTACGAAATTTCCTCCGGAAAGCAATCTCGGCGGCTACGGCTTCTCTGGCGATCCTTCTACTTCGTTTCTTCTTTGGGTCCTTGTTAGTGATGGAATCTTTGAGCTCGGACTCGATTTCGAAAACGGAAGGTCTTACGAGAAGATCCGTACCCTCCACGGTAACGGAGTTTACCATAGTTACGGATTTCTTTCCCCTTTGATTTGGCGAAGTCGGGGTAGGTGCGGAAACAACTAGACCGGTGGGGGTAGTGAGAACGGTCCTCTGCGGACGGCAGTACTCCTCCTGAGTCGGGACCCTTTGCGGGGGAGGAAACTCTTGGGTCGACCTAAGGTTGAATTCGACGGTGGTTCCTCGGCTTCGGATACCTTGTTCGTCGGTGCAAAGAGGAAGACGTCGGTGACTTTGACATTCGTGTTTTCAAATCCTTGTCCAAATCGGATGATCCCATTGTCGGGCGGCTCATCCTTATAGACGGCGAAGTCCGATCCATTGGTGAAGGAGAAAATCGGTTTCGGGGCCTCCATTTCGCGGGGTAGATTATGGTTGTCGGTCCGAAGTTATGCTTCTTTTCTTTAGGACGAAAAGAAAGGAATTGAAAAGAGTCCGAACTCATTCTTGTTCATGTATTTATAAGAAGGAATCATTTGTTAAAAGAGTCACTTATTAGAGGGTTTGTTTATTTAGAACGGAATGTTCGAAAGGTGTAGAGAAGGTGAGGAATCCGATTCGAGTTGGAAAGGAAAAGAAAGTCTTAAGCAAGACTTCTCGACTCGAAAGATTACTCTAAACTAACACCTATTGGGGTCCACCCCACCTCGGGAATGAGGTAAAAGGATCTCGAAACCTCTCTCGTTTAGGGGTGTCTAAACGGTGGCTCCTAAATCCGAGAGAATGTTGGCTATACTCATTCAAGATAGAAATGAACATAGTATTCCAACGGAAAGAAGGGTAGTTTGATCCACTAAGGACATGGATGCACTACCAATTTTTTTGAAAGCGAAATTATACGATTATAATGGAGAGAGGAATTTTCTCAGTGGAGTCGCCGAAATGCAGTCGGCATATTTTTAGGTTGTGTGTTATTTTAAAAGGGGGTCGCCTAACGTAGCTGTCGGCGAATTTTTAATTTAATTAAAATAAATAATTTGTAAAGTAGTATTTGATTTTGAAAATAATTTTAAATTTGAAGGTTTTAAGATATGAGATTAAACCGATCCCACATCCCAAATAGTTTATATAAACGAGCACCGCACCACAAACCGTGTATCTATCCCTAAGGATAGACACACTGCATGACGGTGGGGCTCGATTAAATAAACTAGAAGATTTGTGACATCCGTTTGGTCTGCGAACCAATTTTATAAGCCGACAAAATTCCCCTGCTTAATATGAAAACATTAAACAGGGTTTATATTACCAGGTCTTTAAAATTCCCTATAAGGGCAAGCCCTATAGTTAATTACATCTTAAGTGATGGGAATCACGTAAGAAAACTCTCGATAATAATCGATAATTACGCTCTCAAGAATTTCGAAGTTTAAGATTTTCGAGGATTGAAATTTGGAATTTCAATAGGGAATGGATCAAATTTGGAACATTTTGTTTTGGGAATCCAAAGGAAGAAAAGTAGGAGAAATCACGGATTCGAAGCGAACTTCGGTAATTTCCCGACTATCCATTGTTTGGCTTGGATTTAGGGAAGTCCTAATATTTATTTAAATGTTTTAATTTTGCCAATTTTAATTAATTAGGACTTATATTTATATGATAGAATCATACGAAATAGCCTCGAAGATGTGAGGGTTTATGTCGTATCGGACGACTACCTCGGAATCCTAAAGCTGGTTAGGGTTTATTTTGCGGTCTGCAAATGCCTAACAAAAGGTTGAGGATTTATGTCGCACTAATGCAAACTACCTCGAAGTCCTATGGTTTTGTTGTTTAGTTCTAGGAAAGTTTCTGCGAAGTAGACTCGGGTTTTGTTGATGACGATGGCCGTGATGCCCACCATGCTCCGAGCTCCTTGTTGTTGCAGAGGTTTAGTTTTAGAAATTATAAATCAGGGGATGAGAAAAGTGTTTTGATTTAGAGAAAATCTTAATTTCCAGGTGTTTTTTATGTTTTATTTAAAACAAATCTTAAAGTTGATTATAACGACACCGGTTAAGATCCCACGGTTCCATCCTTCGGCATCATTATTTTTATCGGATTCACTTAGTCCGGATGAATTTGCTAAACTCAACTGAATGAGTTCCACACTTTCATTTAGACCGTGGGAAATCCCGTTAGCAACACGTAGGTTACATCATCCGAGGTATTCCCGATCATCCAACAGGACGTTTTAATTTAGTTGTAATTCTAGTTTTGTGTTCTGTTTGTGATTAAATTTTGAGTTGTTTTATATTTTGAAATGTTGTGGCGGTGAATTTTATCTTGCAATGACTTTTAACTTAGTTTTGGTTTCAGTTTTAAGGTCTATCCTAAAGGTGTGAGTTTTCATGCAACGATTGTTTATCATGCAGAAAAGTAAGTGCGATGCGGTTAAATAAATTGCGATAATGTAAATTGTAAGAAAGTAAATTGCAATAAAATAAAAAAGTACCGGAGGGTCTTCCCGTCATCCCAAGCTGCACTTAAAACACAATTAGAATATTTAAGCAAGTTCCTAGATAAAGCTAAGGGAAGGGTTATGGTTTTCTACCAAATTACTAATCCTATAGCTAGTCATTTCCTATGACGTCTAGGTTCTTTGTGTTTTTGTTTGAAGACGATTTTCTTTATCAAAGAATAATTAAATTCAATTGTTCTTATAAATGTCCTATCATATTGAGAAAGTGCTTAAGAAGAATCTTAAACATCTTTTCAATATTTCTAGAATTGTTTTAAGTCCAAATGAATTTAATTATATAAATGAATTTAATTATATAAATGAATTAATCGTCCGAGAATTCAAGTTTTGTTGTTATCTTGCTCAGTGAACTAGGACATTTGAATATCACTATAAGTGAAGTAACATTTTATTTAATGTTACGTTTAGGAGTTATGATAACTAAAACTTTCGAGGGTAAATTGAGTATTCAAATGATTTGATTTAAGTTAAAGGGTTTAAATTTGGAATAGTGTTCAAGTTGCTTTATATTTAATTTTTTTCTGTTTTAGGTGTTGTTATTTAATTCAATTTAATTTAATTTAATTTAATTTAATTTAATTTAATTGAGTTTTAATTTTAATTTAATTTAATTCAATTGAGTTTGATTTGATGTTAAATTAATTTAATTTGATTTGATTTAATTTTAATTTAATTTGATTAAATTTAATTTAATTTAATTTAATTTAATTTAATTTGATTTAATTTATTTCATTTAATTTAATTTAATTTAATTTAATTTAATTTAATTTAATTTGATTTAATTTATTTCATTTAATTTAATTTAATTTGATTTAATTTAATTTAATTTAATTTAATTTAATTTAATTTAATTTAATTTAATTTACTTAATTTAATTTAATTTAATTTAATTTAATTTATTTAATTTAATTTAATTTTAATTTAATTTTATTTTTAATTTTAATTGAAAATTTTTTTTTAAAAGAGTTTAATAATTTAATTTTAGTTTAATGATTAAGTCTTTTAATATTTTAAATTTGAGTTATCATTTTAATTAAGAGTTGAATATTAATGAGATAATTAATTTAGGGATTTTTAAATTAAAGAATAAATCTCTTCCTAATAATATCTCTATTTTAATAATTCCAATTTTATTATTCTTCCAAATTTAATCAATTATTTAATTAAAGTTTAATCATTTTAAAATTGCTTAATGAGTTTCTACCCTTTAATCATTTAAATTTCAATCATCCAAATCAGATTAGGATCAAATATTTTACTTGTTAATAATTTTTTTATTAAACCTAAAGTTTTAATTAAGTGTTAAAAAAAATTTAATTACCACTTTACCCTTTAAGCTTAATAATTTCATAACTCACTAAATTGAACTCAAATGAACTTGAAATTTTTATGTGACTTCACTCATATGTCAATAAAGACATGAGAGGAGAAAATATGATTTTTCTGTATTTAATTTATTTATATAATTATTTTTAGTAGAAAATAGAGATTTTCAAGGAAAATTTAATAACATGACCAAGGGAAAGTTTCTGTCCTTAAGAAAATTAGGAAACATTCCAAATGACCAGAGGACCACTTGGACCAATTTAGGTGATTTTTTGAATTATATTATTTTTATTATAATTATTTTAAGTTTTGTAGTGTTAATTAATTTAAAAATAAAATAAATGTTGAAAAATGAATTTTATATTTTTCAAAAATCTCTCTGATATCAAGGAAACCAGAGAAGTAAATTTTGCAATTTTCTGATTTTTCTATGATTTATTATAATTATTTTAGTGAAAATGCTAGAAAATACATTTTTTTAATTTTAAAATTACCTTAAAGCTTTAAAATTTAATATCTCACTAAATACACCCAAGAAAAATGTGGGATTTGTTCCTATGTGATTAAAATTTAAAATGTGACATTTTAGTGAATTTTATTATTTTTGTGATTTTTATTATTTTTTAATTATTAAAAATATTAAAATATTATTAAAAATCAACTTTTTAGAAAATTGAAATTTTAATTTTCTTAGGTTCCCTCGATATCGAGAGGCTCCCAAACCAATTTGGTGAATTTTGGAAAGGTATTTTAAAAGTTATGAATTTTTAAAGTTTAAAATGGCTAAGTGGCTTAATCAACCCGATTAGTGGGGCTAACAAGTCCGATTGACCTCGAACTTTTATGGTGGATTCCTCTAATCCTAAAGGTCGGTGGAGAATTGATTTCAAGTCGATTTGATGCATGGTTAACTCTAATTAATTAGACTATTTTGGGTGTGTAAGCCGATTAGGGTTGTTTTAAATGAACTAAGTCAAAACCTATTTTTCCTAGGGTTCTGCGAGTCATAAGAAACATCACCAAATTTTCCTAGAATTTATTTCACAACATGCTTATTTGTTGGAATTAAAATACTCAAAACAACAACATCAATTTGAAAAATCAATAACTTTTTATAGGGATGGCCTCGACTTTGGAAAATTCGGGGAATGTTCCCAAATTTAGAGGCTTGAAAAGCCACATGTTCTCATGTCATGGTGAATTGTATACATGCATGGAGAATTAAAAGTATGCGAGAGAATAAATAAATTATAAAAAATAAAATACTTGATGAAATTAAATGATTTCTTTCCGACATTATTCTACTCGTTCATCGACCGAAGGGGTATTTTTATTTTATTTTTCCGATTTTTCTACACGAGTTATGAATTTTGAAGTTTAGGGAATTAAATAAATCAAAAAATACCCTAATTTTCTATTTATCCACGCGGCGCCAACTCATCCTCGGCATCTCCGAAACGCCGCGTGTCGCGCTCCCATTCGACGCCGCCACCGAGTCGGCGGCCGGGCCCCGCGGTTCTCGTACCGTCTCCTGGTCCGACGCCTTCGAGCCGTTCGTCCGCGCGTGTATTGAATGGGCGGCATCCGTTCATCGTCCCCGAGCGTCCTCACCCGAGAGCCGTCCACACTAAATCCCTAAGATCTCACTCGATACTCAATGGATTTTCATGTTCTTATGCTCTATGGATTCGTCTTGAAGAGACGAACACATCTATATGGCTATCTTGCATTAAAACTAAGGCATTTGAAATGGAGAATCTCCAGAAGCTTGGGATGAAGAATTAGCTCATACCTTTGCTCAGAGAAGTGTGGCTTCGATCTAAGAGTTGTTGCACCTTCGATTGGATCCCGTGCAAGCTCCGGATGAAGTCTCACGGTACAGTGAATTGTCTAGATGTGATTTCGATCAAGCCCGATCCACAAAGCTTGGAGGGCTGGAGCAACCTGGGTGGCTCTGGAGATGGGGCTTTTGCTTGGTGGACACCTTCCCTTGGTCCGGTGAAGGTGTAGAACCAATCAATTTGGGAATTGGCTCACTGTGGAGAAGTGTCCTGGTTTTGGGTGGAATTTCAGTTGGGAAATTGGATTTTATCAGTGGGGATTAGGGCAAATTGACACTGGGGATCAACTGCTCTAAGGGTGGAGAAGGGTTTGGAACAATTTTGGCAGAGTTTCGGCAAGGTTTGTGCAACTCTCCTCCATGGCCGTGAGGGTGAGGGGTTTAAATAGGAGAGGCTGGAGAGCCTTCCAGGGGGAGTTGAGGCATGGGATCAGCTGCTCTGGTGAGGAGAAGAACAGCCATAGTGACCATTTGGCATGGGGCGGCTCAGCAAGTGGGAATTCCAAACTTTGGCTCCTCCCGAGGTCTCGGCCATGGTGTTTTCCGGCGATCCGGGCGGTCGGCCGGCAGGCATGGGTCACCCTCGGGTCCGGGTGGGTCAGGGTTGGAGGTTTGTGCAATCAATTGGCAATTGCCATGTGTAAAGGCTTTGAATTAAAATGGAATGGGGAGGGGGTCATTTTGGCCTTAATTTGGTCAACCCATTGGTTTGGGTTGGGTGCACCTCCCCATGGCCTGATTTTGGGCTGAGAGGATCAGTTGGGTCAGCTAAGGGAGAGTGGTGTGGTCTCTATCCATGATGAGGTGGCTAAACATGGTTTAGTGTGTGACATGCTTAAGGTAAAAAAGGGGTTAAGGAGGATTAGGAAAGGGGCTCCTCCTTTTGCCATTAATGGCTTGATCACATGTCAAGCCTTCCATGGCTTCATGTGGCTTGTCGTATCGGACGACGACCTCGAAATCCTAAAGTGTTAGGGCTTATATTGCACAACAGAGCTGTACAAAAGCCTAAAGACGAAGTTAGGATTTACGTCGCGCTAGGCGAACTACCTCGAAATCCTATGGGTTTGTTATTTAAATTATAAAGAATTTGATTGAAGATCGTCTTTTGTTTTGTTGTTGTGATCGCTATCTTCGTCTCATTTACATATTTACAATCAAATATGAACATTCTCTCAAATAGTGTTAAGATGCGTACATAAGAATACGGGGAAGATTTACATACATGTCAATCAATGCATGTGTTTACATATTTAACATTCATTTCAAGCTCCTCAAACATATAACTTTAACTTAGTATAAAATAATAATAATAATAATAATCTCTCTTCTCCTTTTCAGCATTGTTATTATCATTCATTTGTTACTTATTGTTATGGTTTTATATAGATATATATGCATGTATTTACATTTATCTTAGTAAGTACTATCGTTATGTATGTTTTATTATTATTGTTATTGAGTTTATGGGAATGTTTATACTTATTTTTGGATATCATATGCTTAAGGTTTAAGATATAAATTTGTATCCTACAATTTAAGACGTAAGCTTATAATGATTTAAAGATCTAAAAACTTTATTTTATTTTTATGTAAAAAGTTAAGAAATTTAATATTTTCATATTCAATACAATAATTTAGGTGTATATTTACATAACTACAGTAATTTTGACAGATAATAAATGTACATATAATTTTTAGGTGCCATACATATGAAATACCAACATTTTAAATTAATACGTTTAAATTGAGTGTTATATATTTAAATATTATAAAAATCCGAAAATTATACATATGTAAATATTATTTAAAAAAAAATCCGAAAAATTATATATTTATATATTTTTATTATGTATTAAGTATGTAAATGCATTGAAATTAAATAAATATATAAATTTATATCTAGATTTATGTTTAATACATAAAGTATTTTAAGTTTAAATAACCAGTATTACACATTTATATATTTAAGTGTCAAAATATATGAGTAATCAAACTTTACAATTTCATAGGCTTAGGTATAAGAAACGTGTATGCAAATATATCAATAAGTTTAGGTTTGAATTTACATGAGCATCCAAAATTTAATACCCAAATGGTCTTTTATCAGATTTGATAGTATATTGAACTTAAGAGACAAAAAACACAAGTAATTCCTCTATAATTAGTACCAATCATTCATAAACTTCATAAACCCATAAAGCATTGACTCCAGATCATTTAAACGCATGTAGGACTAGACATACAGCAGTTTCGAGTAGCAAAATTGATCTAAACATAAGCTTCACATATAAACGAGTAAGCAAAAAAATGGAGAAATCTAGAGAGTTTTAGAAAAATCTGAAACCTACAGTTTCTCAAATGCCTCATCCTTGTGAAATCAAATATTGTAAAGAGGATAAATATTTTTCAAGTTGCAAGGCAAGCTCAAGAGTAAGAATAAGTAATTAAAAACTGCATTTATACGTTGTGATGGATTCACCTTCTTTCATAGCCACCTTTGCAAGGAGAGAAAGCTATCCAGCAGACACTTGATTCGAAGTCACCTCGCCGCTTGCTTCGAGCTGTCGGTATCCCGTCGGCACTCCAACGAACCTCGCAAAGGCACACCAACAAATTGGTATGAGAATTCAGTTCAATGAAATGTTACATAAATAAGTGTACAAATGCGTATAATGAAAAGCATGCAAAAAGAAAGACATGTGTATCGAATATCTAAGTCAATCAGTTTCAATGTCTTTGCACATTTAATACCTAGGCTTCACTTACACACCTAACAATCAATTCTTATGCACTTACACATAGTATCCACACTTCATATTCAAAACATCCAAATCAAAAGAGGTATTTATTAACACGTATTCAAGTCTTCCAAACATTGAATTATTGATCTCAAGCCAACAAATTACCTCTTCATAAACATGTTTCATAATGAAATAAGAAGAAAGTTTGAGCCACATCACGACATACAATTTCCAATAAATAAAGAAATAAAGAAGCTGCATATCATCTCTGTCAAGCTTGAAAATCACATTCTTCAAGTAAATCTTAAAAAGAAATATATCTGCAAGTTTTAAACCTCCATCTAACTTAAGCAAAAGAGATTCAAATTAATCGCAATGAAGTATTAATCTCAATGTGCACATTAATTCTAAAGCTTTCACCTCCATATGATAAGTTCATATAGCTTAAATCGATTAGGGAATTCAATAAAAGTATTAAGAACATTCATCATTTTGAAGAGGATTCACTTAGATCTATTTGCACAAAGGTTTTGTATTTGTCCATATCATGAATTTCCATCATCATTTGAGGCCCACAATTTTGTTTTAATTTTATTCATGAAGGCCAAATCTATGTCTCAAATAAAGTTATAATGACGACTTTCCCGACATAAAACTCATAAATATGAAAGCATAAATAAAATTCGGTATAGGTAGAATTATACCTTCACGAACAATGGTCCGACTTAGCTATCATGCTCGCTAGTCTTCTCTTTACATAACTTCATGAGAGGTAGCTAACATCGAGGCAAGCCAAGATTTCACCTCGCAAGTAATCACAATAAGGAAGCAAACAATTATTCCAATTCCATGATTCGAGAGGATTTAAATTGCATGAGCGTTAAAAAAGAACATAAAGTTTGTGAAATATATAAATACATTGGAAATGAGTGGTATGTGTATGAAAGAATTGGGTGGTGTAGATGTGAAAAGTAAAATTCAAGTGTTATGATTGTAAATACAAAGTGGTATGTATGTAAACCTTCCTAAATAAAATGCAATATGATTTTGGATAAACACATCCCTCAATCTACTTGCAATAGCCATGGTCGAAAGAGACCAAATGTGAAGCATTCTCTTGTAATCGCATCGACTCAAGAGAATGACAGCCTTTAAACATTTCATTAACCTCCAAAAATTGAAAGAGATAACCATGCAGGCTCCAAAACAAGCTCCAGAACTTATTTAGTGCAAAAAGTTCCCACGGGTTGGTAGTACATAATGTTAAACAATAATTATATGCACTAGGCCCCACCCTTAAATAAACTTTCAGTGATCTAATGCAGAACAGAACCAGAAAATTAGTTTTGACAAGGCACAGAAGGAAAATGAAGAGGGCATGGGATAGAAAACAGAGAATAGCCAAGAGTGGCTACCTATCTCCCAAAAAGAAATATATATATACATATATACATATATATACATATATATATACATATATATACATATATATACATATATATATACATACATATATACATATATATATACATACATATATATACATATATATATATATATATATATATATATATATATATATATATATATATATATATATATATATAAAGCTTCAGCAATTTCTCAGTGAATAAAAAAAAGATTAGATAAATGAAATGAGACAAATAAATTTTTATTTTAAGAATCTTGCCAATGCTGGGATTATGCGATCTAAGAACTGGGCGTAGAGAACCATGGACCTTGTATGCTTCAAAGAAGTTCCAAGCTGCTGCAAAACACGGCTCGCCGGGGAGCCCATTTCAAACAGGTAGTGGTGGGGATAAAACCGTTCCAGCAGGCAACCTATATATTTGCTGTAACCATTTGAGCAGGCACCTTTATGGAAGAATAGCTTATGCTTCTCTAATTCATGTTCCTCGTTTCCTTCTGTTTTGCAGCTACGCCAAACTCACTCATTTCTCATGTTTACAATCCAAGCATGAAGGGTTCCATCCACAGATCCATGAGGTACCTTGCAAGATGGAGAGGCAAGACACCTCGCTGGCGAGAGCCGGCGAGCAGGCCGTCGACGAGGAGGAAGGGCGACGGGTTGGCTAAGGTTTCATGAGGTGTGTTCGTTCAGCTGAAGGAGGCAGCTCGAGAGAGAAGTTTTGGCTGTTAGGTCTGCCGAAAGAGGAGAGTTGTGAATGAGGGAGCCTTAGGGTTTGTGTGTGAGGTGTTGTCGGCTATGAGGAGTGTCTAGGGTCTTTAAGAATGGGGAGTGCGTGAGTTTAAATAGGTAGAAATTCTTTTTTTTTTAAATTTTAAATAGCATGCATCGATTTTCGTGCAATTTGCTCGTGCACAGAACACCTGCAAAATGGTCATCCTACCTGGCTAAAATCAACGTTCCGGATGTAACGACGCGGTCTGTTTCGTCATCCGAGGTCGTTCGGACAACCTCGTCGACGGTCACGTCAAAAACGGGTGAAATGGGGATTTTGATAAAATTGGGTCAAATTGACAAAATTGGCCTATGGTGTAGTTGAACAAAATGAAATTGGGAATATTTGGGATTTTTTGGAATTTTCTGGGAATTTTTGGAATTTTTAGATTTTTAGGTTAAAAAGGGTATTTTGGGTATTTGGAGGTTATTTGGAGGGTATTGGGGTATTTTGGTGGGTTTAGGGTTCAGAATGTGTGTGAGAGTGTGATGTGTGCAGGTCAACCCTCACCAGACCAGGCCACCCATGGTAGTCCTAAGGCCAAAGAGTCCTATAGGGAACTCATCCTTTAAATCTTCACATTTGATTTCAACCCTCTAGGTGATTAGGGGTCTACAATCAAGCTTATGGGGTTTGTAGGGAGTCAAGAGGTGTTTGGATTTCTAAAGGGTGGGTTCCACTTCTAGTCCTCTAAGATAGTCAAAGGAAAAGCTCAAGGCTAGATCCTAAGATCTTAAAGAGAAGAGAAGACCTCATCAAAAATGAGGTCAACAAGCCACCTCACCATGGATAGAGACCACACCATTTTTTCTTGGATGACCTAAGTGATTCTTTTCAGCCCAAAACCAGGCCTTGGGTGGTGAACCTAGCCCAAAACCATGGGTTGACTCATTTGAACCCAAAATGGCCTCTCCCCCATACCATTTAAATCAAACCCTTTACACATGTCAAACCCCGATTAATTGCACCAATTTCCGGCTCGACCCCACTCGAGTCGGATGGTGACCCATGCCAGCGAGCCGGCCACCACAGCCGCCGAAAACACCGGGCCGAGAGCCTTATTTGGCTTGAAAAATTCGAACCCACGTGCTGAGCTGTCCCAACCCAAATAGACACCATGGCGGTTTTTCTCCTCCCCTGAGCAGCTGATCCCAGCCTCCAATTGCCCCTGGGAAGCACTCCAACCACCTCTATTTAAACACCACCACCTCTCGGTCAATGGAGGTGTTGAACCAAACCTTACCAAAACTCTGCCAAAATCATTCGAGACCCCTCTCCAGACATAGAGAACTTGATCCCTATTGAAATCCAGCCCTAAAACCCTCTCTGTAAGCTTAATTTCTGAGTTGAAATCCACCAAAAAAACATGACACTTTACCACTGTGAGCCAATCTCCAAATTAATTGATCCTACGCCTTCACCAGACCAAGAGGAGAAGTTCCCCAGCAAAAGCCCCCTCACCAGGCCAACCATTGCTTCCAGCCTCCAAGCTTTGTGATCGGCCTTGGTCACTTTTATGCTTAAACAATTCCCCAGAGCCAGAGACTTCATCTAGAGCTTGCTTGGACTCAATCGAAGGTGAAAAAACTCTTAGATCGAAGCTACACTTCTCTGAGCAAAGGTCTGAACTCATTCTTCCTCCTGAGCTTCCAGTAATTCTCCATTTTTTTGGGTTAATTTCATAGCCTATAAACAATATGGATGTGTTTGTCTCTTCAAGACGAATCCATAGAGCATAAGCACACGAAAATCCATTGAGAATTGAGAGAGATATTAGGGTTTGAGTGTGGACGGTCACGGGTGCACACCAGTCGTAGACGATGACCAGGAGCCATTGGATCGCGTGTGTATCGAGCGGACAGTCGAGATCAAGCCAGACAACGCAATGGTACGAGAACCGCAGGCCCCTGGAGAGCTAAGTCAGATGGCAGTGCTGAATCACAGCGCGACGCTTGGGCTTTCGGAGCTGCCGAGGTTGACGCGGCGTCGCGTGGATAATTCGAAAATTAGGGTATTTTTGAATTATTTAAATGCCCTGAACTTCAAAAATTCATATCTTTGCATAGAAAAATCATAAAATAATATAAAAATACCATGTTGCTCAGTGAACAAAGGAGAATAATGTGGAAAAGAAATCAAATTACTTGGATGAGTATTTTATATTTAATAATTTATTTACTATTTTCAATTTTTTTATTCTCCATTTGCATAGATAATTCACCATGGCATGAGACCATAGGGGTTTTGAAGCCTCTGATCTTGGGAACATTCCCTGAATTTTTCAAGGTAAGAGACCATCTTTGTGAAAAGTTATTGATTTTTCAAGTTCAAGTCACTATTTTAGGTATTTTAATTCCAATAATTAGCATGTTGTAAAATAAATTCTAGGAAAATTTGGTGATGTTTCTTAGGACCAGGGGACTCTATGAAAAATATATTTTGGAGTTAATTCATTCATAATAACATTAATTGGCCTAAACCCCTAAAATTGAAGTTGAATTAATTAGGGTTAACCACACATCAATTTGACTTGAAAACAATTCTCAATTACTCTTTAGGGCTAGAGGAACCTTGCATAAAATTTTGAAATCAATTGGACTTGATTAACCCCACTAAATGGATTGATTAAGCCTTATAAGCAAAATGGAACTTTAAAAATTCATAACTCCAAAAATACTTTTCAAACATTCACAAAAATCATTTTTGAGCTTCTCTGATATTAGGGGAGTTCAGGAAAAGTAAAATTAGAATTTTCTAAAAAAGTTAATTTTCTACAATATTTTAATATTTTAATAATTAAAAAATAATAAAAATCATAAAAATATTAAAAATCATAAAAATGTCACATTTTGACTCCTAATCACTTAGGAACAAACCAAATATTTTTCCTAAGTCCCTAGGATAAGATATTGAATTTTAAAGGCTTAATGAAATTTTTAATATTAAAAAAATAAATTTTCGACCTTTTTCACTGAAATAATTCTAATAAATCAAAGAAAAATTAGAAAATTATAAAATTTGTTTCTATGGACTCCTTGAGGTTATAGAAATGTAAGAAAAATATAAAATCTAATTTTCAACTTTTATTTTTTTTTAAATTAATTAATACTCTAAAACTCAAAATAATTATAATAAATAAATTATAATTCATAAAATCACGAAAATTGATCCAAGTGGTCCTCTAGTCATTAGAAACATCCCATAATTTTCTTAAGGACAGAAACCTTTTCTTGGTCATGTTGTTGAATTTCCTTTGAAAACCCCTATTTTATACAAAAAATAATTATATAAATAAATTAAATTCAGAAAAATCACATTTTCTCCTTCCATGTCTTAATTGGCATGTGAGTGAGGTGACATAAAAATTTCAAATTCATTTCGGCTCAATTTAGTGAGTTATGAAATAAATAAGCTCAGAAGGGCATAAAGGTAATTAAAAATTTTAACCCTTAATTAAAAATTTAGGTTTTATCAAAATGGGGTGTAAAATATTTGATTTTAACTTTCTCTTGGATGATTGAAACTTAGGGAAATTAAGGGGTAGAAACCCATTAAACACTTTGAAAATATCAAAATGAAACTTTAATTAATTAAATGATTTAAATTTTGGAAAGAATATATTTAAGTTTGGATTATTGAAATAGGGATATTATTAAGAGGATATTTATTCTTTAATTTAAAAATCCCTAAATAAGTCACTTTAACAATATTTAGTTCTTAATTAAAAATTAAAATAATAATCCAAATTAACAATTAAAATTAACAACTAAAACTAAAATTAAATTAAATTAAAATTAAATTAAAATAAAATTAAAATTAGAATTAAATTAAAATTAAATAATATTAAATTAAATTAAGTTTAAATTAAATTAAAATCAAATTGAATTAAATTAAATTAAAATCACTTAACAACAAACCTAAATGAAATCATTAAGAGTTAAATCAAAACATATCAATAATTTCAACACCTCTTTCTATCTAAGTAAAATACCAAGATAATTGAAAGTGTAAAGATTTAAATTAAATCTAAAATAATTTGAACATTATTCCAAACTTAAAATTATTAATTAAAACCTCATAATTAAATTAAAATATTTTAAATCATTAACTCAAACTTTAAATTCAGAATGATTAAAATTCTCGATAAACTAACTTGTCCTTAAAGGCTTTAATTGTTATAACTCTTAAATGGAGTATTAAGTGAAATGTCACTTCATTCATCAGGTAATCAAATACCCAAGTTCACTGAGCAAGAGACAAAGTTTAACTAAACTCCTGGATGATTAATTCATATGTGCAATTAAATTTACTTGGACTCAAAATAATCCCAAAAGTATTGAAAAGATGTTTAGGACTCGTCCTAAGCACTTCCTCAGTATGACGGGATGTTTTAGAAGAAAAATTGAATCTAATTGTTCTTTGATCAAGAAAATCATCCTTAAACCAAACCAACAACCTAGACGTCATAGAACATGACTAGTTATAGGATTAGGAATTTGGTAGACAACCAAAACCCTTTCCCTTAGCTTTACTTAGGTATCTGTTGAAATATTTAAATGCCTTAACATGTGTTTTAAGTGCAGCTTGGGATGAAGGGAAGACCCTCCTGGTACGCTTTTATTTTAATTGCAATTTATTTTATTGCATTTTACTTACATGTATTGTACTTTACATCTCTTGCATAATAAATAAAACTATTGCATGAAAACCAAAACCTTTAGGATAGTCCCTGAACTGAAACCAAAACTAAATTAAAAGTCATTGCGTGATAAAATTCACCGCCACAACATCTCAAAATATAAAACAACTCAAAATTTAATCACAAACAGAACAACAAAACTACAATTGCAACTAAATTAAAACGTCTCATTGAATGATCGGGAATACCTTGGATGATGTAACCCACGTGTTGCTAATGGGATTTCCCATGGTCTAAATGAAAGTGTGGAACTCATTCAGTTGAGTTTAGCAAATTCATTTGGACTAAGTGAATTTGATGAAAATAACGATGTCGGGATGACAGAACAGTGGGATATTAATCGGTTCTGTTTAAACAACTTTAAGATTTTTTTTAATTAATATATTAAAGACATTTGGATTTTAAGATTTCTCTAAACCAAAACACTTCTCTCATCTCCGAATTCATGACTTCTAAAACTAAACCTCTACAACAATAAGAAGCTTGGGGCACGGTGGGCAGCTCGACCATCGTCGTCAGCAAAACCCGAATCTACTTCAACAAAACTTTCTTAGAATTAAATAACCAAGCCATAAGACTTCGAGGTAGTTTTCCTAGTGCAACATAAATCCTCAACTCTTCGTTAGGCATTTGCATGATCATGTCATGTAAATTAAGCCCTAACCGATCTAAGGACTCTGAGGTAGTCGTTCGGTACGACATAAACCCTCATATCTTCCAGGTTATTTGTATGATCATGTCAAACAAATATAAGTCCTAATTAATTAAAACTGGCAGAATTGCAATATTAAATAAATTCCTAAATTGAAGCCAAGCAAAAGGATAATTTGGGAAGTTGCCATGATTCTTCTGGGATCCTCAGCTTCTCCTACTTTTCTTTCTTTGGACTCCTGAAATTAACTGTTCCAAATTTGATCAATTCCCTATTGAAATTCCAAAATTCAATCCTTTGAAACCTTAAACTTTGAAATTCTTGAGCTCAAAATCACTAATCATTATCAAGAGTTTTCTTAAATGATTCCCGTCATTTAAGATGTAATTAACTACAGGGGCTTGCACTTATAGGGAACTTTAAGAAACCAGGTAATATAAACCTTGCTTAATTTCTTTATATTAAGCAGAGGAACTTGTCGGCTTATAAAATTGGTTCGCAGACCAAACGGATGTCACAAATATTCTAGTTTATTTAACTGAGCCCCATCATCAAGCAGTGTGTCTATTCTTCGGAATAGATATACGGTTTGTGATGCGGTGCTCGTTTACATAAGCTATTTGGGATGTGAGATCGGTTTAATTTCATGTCTTAAAATTTTCAAACATAAAATCATTTTCAAAAATCAAATGCTACTTTCTAAATTATATATATATATATATATATTTAAATTAAATTTAAAACATGAAAATTTGCTGACAATTTCTGTAGGCGACCCCCTTTTTAAAATACAACACATAACCTAAAAATATGCCGACAACTTCTAGCGACTCCACTGGGGACTAGTTCCTCTCTCCATTTTTTATTAGATTGTTTTGCTTTCATAAATCGATAGTGAGTCCATATCCCTAGTGGACCAAAACTATCATTCTTCCGTTGGAATACCCCGTTCATTTCTGTCTTGAACGAGTATAGCCAACTCTTCTCGGATTTAGGAGCCACTGTTTAGACACCCCTAAACAAAGAGGTTCCAAGATCCTTTTACCTCTTTTCTGAGGTGGGGTGGACCCCAATAGGTGTTAGTTTAGGAGTGGTCCTTCGAGTTGAGAAGTCTTGCATAAGACTTTCTCTTCCTTTCTAATTCTAAATCGGGCCCTTTACCTTTTCTACAACCTTTTTCCTTCAATCGTTTTGATTCTAACAAACGAACCTCCTAAGAAACAATATTTTTTAAAAATCACAAATACAGTAAGTTAAACGAAAATGTGTTTGGACTCTTTCTTTTTCGTCCTAAACTTTACGAAGATAAGAAGCATAATTCAGGACCGACATTCGGAATGTGCACTGTAGAAAATGACTGCCCCAAAGTTAATCTTCTCCTTCACCAATGGAATGGACTTCGCCGTTTACAAGGATGAGTTGCCCGACAATGGAATCATCCGTTTAGGACAAGGATTTGACAATACAGATATCAAATTTGCTGATGTCACTCTCTTCACACTAATGGACAAAGTGTCAGAAACTGAAGAGCCCGTGATTGAGTTCAACCTGAGAGCGACTCAAGAATTCCCTCCCCTGCAAAGGATTCCAGCTGAAAGGAGAACTACTGTTCGTAGGAGGACTATTGTCTCTACCCCCATGGTCTAGTCATCTCTCGCACCTACCCCGACTTCCGCGAACTAAAGGGGAAGGAAATCCAAGTCTGTGATGAGCCTGTCACCGTGGAGGGTACAAAATTTGCTACAATACCATCTGTTTTTGAGATTGGGTCCAGTTCGAGAATTGTACCCCTAACTCGGACTCAAAGAAGGATTAGAAATAGAAATATCACCAAGATTGAGAAAGCCAGAGCTGCTGATGTTGCATTTCTAGAAGAAATTCCTGAGGAAAGAGAAGAACTGTCTGAGTATATACCTCTGTTGGAAGGGAGCAGTTTTCACCCTCTCTCTGCCGCATCAGATGAAGATGATATCCGTAGGATCACCGCTGCATTACCCTGACCAGCGTACTACAGCAATTACGAGAGGAAAAGGGATAAGACTACGCCATTGGCTCGACTACAAGCTGTTATAGAAAGATTGACAAAGAAAGAGAGATGCCCTGTGTTAGAAATCTTAAGAAGGATAGGACAGGTGCCAGCTAAATCCAGCCTCGGACCGCGAATAGAGCCTGTTGCTGCCACAGAGAAACCAAAGAAGAAGATAAAAGTTAGTTCACCCATTGTTGTATCGGGACTACAAATTAGGGAGGATACTACCTTCCAGCATATAGCCGACAGATCATCCGGTCCTAGGCTTCCGGCTACAAGAAGGATGGTATGGCGACCTACTACTGGCGAGCTAAGACCAAAACAATTTCCTGGAAGAAAAGTCTCTTCAGGAGACTTGAATCAAAAGAAAGTGCTACTGCAATAAAGGGGACTCCCAAAAAGGAAGTTCAACAACCGACATGAGACAACTGCGAGACAGTGCGGAAGAGGCCATTAGAGGATGCCATGGACAAGTTAAGGACTGACATCCGATGGTTAGCAAAAGAAAGAGAAGAAAAACTAGAGGATGGAGTTGAGTCATCAGAGTTCATGGATGACGAGTATGCTGAAATCAACATGGTTGAGACGCGAGCATCATTTGCTTCATAAGGTGCTCCAGAAGCTACAGAAAGAGATGAAACGGAAGTAATGAGAGCACAGCTTCAGGAAAGAGATGAAACAATTTTTCAGATGGCAAAGAGGATGGAAGAGATGGCTGCTGCCTTAGCCACTCTCCAGAGTCAGGTACAACCTCAGAAAGAGACACCCCCAGAAATTATCCAAATTGCAGATGGAGGAAAAGAGATCACATCCATCAACGGAGATGAACAACCAAAGAAATATCCTGCAAAAAGCTTGATTCCAGAAAAGGACATTAAGAGCATGGTAGAACAGCAGGTGCGAGAAGCCCTAGCACAATCTAAGAGTGGAAAATCTATGCAAACGGGTAGACCTTACCCCGAAGAGTTCGATGATGTCCAATACTCGAAAGGTTTCGTACCACCTCTGTTTAAGACTTTTGATGGGACGGGAAACCCTCGGCAGCATGTCGCACATTTTCGTGCTAGTTGCTGCAATGCGGGAGGGAGTGATGCTTTACTCTTCCGACAGTTCATCAGCAGTTTTTCAGGGATTGCCTTCGACTGGTACGAAGAATTGACAAACGGTTCAGTAAAGACCTTTTCAGAACTGGAGAATCTCTTCATTAAACGATTTGCCGGGGCTGAGCACCACATCACTATCGGTGATCTAGTAGTGGAGCAACAAAAGCCGAATGAGACTTTAGTAGATTACATACTTCGATGGAGAAACTTAAGCATGAAGTGTCAACCACAGCTTCAAGAACAACATGCAGTCGGCATCCTACTTAAAAGTATCCATGGCCCGATAGCACTTCTCCTTAAAGGATTTACAATCAAGACTTTTGAGAAGTTACTTAGCAAGGTCGGGAGCTTGCAAGAAGAGGCAAAGCAGTTAAGTTTCATGGACAAGAACGATAAGTAGAAGAGTGTGAAAAAATTCGAAAAGAAATCTGAAATTGTCGCGGCAGTAGATAAGGTCAAGCAGCAGGTTCAGATACAGTCAGAGAGGCCACAGTCTAGTTATCAACCACCGCAACAGATTTATCAGCAACCTCAGCAGGGCTATCAGCAACCTCATCCGAGCTATCAGTCGCCTAAACATTATGAACAACCGCCTCATTCATCGTGTACCTTAAGAGAACTTCTAAATAAAGAATATCCATTCAAAACTGAAGCAGTAGCGAAGATGTTTCGCAGCTTAATGAAGACACCAGATTTTCAGCTGTCGGAGCCCAAGAAGTCTGAGTAAGTCAATAAGAAAGACCATCCGAACTATTGCCCTTTCCACCAGATGCTCGGACACAAGGTAGAGGATTGCATCACCTTCAAGAGTTGGCTTGATGACAATCTCCGGAGAGGGAACATAACGATCCCGAAGGAATACATGAAGGAACCCCAGAAAGGAGGTTTCGTCAACATTATTTCCACGGATCCCATTGTTCTAATAAACCTGTACACGACTGATGATGGATGGAGTACTGTCTGGACAAGATCATGGAAGAAAATTTTGGATCACATCCAGACCGCTTCGGTACTTGCTTCAACTCGAAGTTTGAAACACGTCGGCCGGCACTATCACTTGAGATTGAAGAACCGCCCCAGAAGGAGGAGAAGATCGTGGAAGAAAAGAAGACTGAGGCTCCAAAAGGTAGACTAGGGGCTGCTTATCCTAGGATGGTTGTTTCCGATTTTGGGGAGAAATCCTTCAAACTCCTGACTCTATATGATTATCTCCTCACTCCGGCGGAATCTTATAATGATAAGGGTTCTGGCGTTGGCTACGTTTTGACTGTTTCTAACAATTACGTAACTAACGACAACCGGCTTCATCCAGATCTTGATTCTCATACAAATAACGATTCTCAAATCATACACAACCTCGACGACCATAACGAAGAAGATGTTCACAAAGGAGGCTACGAAAGCTCGACAAGCAACAAGTCCATTTGTGAATTCCGAGGAGCTCCGATCACGATAGAATTAGAACCATCAGACACCGAAGCAACTTCAGAAGAGCCAGTTGTTCCTATTCAAGAGGAGACACCAGTAAATTTAGAAGAAATAACTTAAGTAAATTTAAGAAGTGGAAAAGTTCTACCCCCGAGAATGGGTCCAAAGGATAAAGGAAAGCAGGTGGTTGCTCAGGAAGAGCCAACCCCAGCAAAGGAACTGACCATTCGGGAAGAAACCGAGGAACATGGTAATAAAGTGGACTACAACGTGCTAGCCCATCTTAGGAAGCTACCAGCCAGACTAAGCATATACGATGCTCTGATCTTATTAAAGGAGATGAGGGAGGCTCTGATCAAGGCTTTACTTGATCCAGAGATTTGTTTAACTCAAATGGCCGGTAATTCCTTCGACGAGGTTGGCTCGTTAAGAGAACAGCGAGGTGTTACCTTCACGAACAATGATCTATTATTGGGAACAGTCGATCATAACGAGACGGTTATACATTTCGATCACTTATTGGAAAGTTTACGCTCTCAGAGTGTTGGTTGATCCGGGAGCATCAATCAACATAATGAATCTTCGGACGCTAGCATATTTGAAAATTGATGCTCGCGAGCTTGAAGCAGAAAAGATGCTATTAAGAGGCTTCAATCAAAGAGGAGAAAGAGCTCTTAGATCGATAACACTACTAATGAAGACCGGTGATTTAGCAAAGACAACCGCAAAATTCTACATCGTTCAATGCTCTACTGGGTCGGCCATGGATCCATGAAAACTGGATGGTACCGTCGTCTCTGCACCAGTGCATAAAGTATTACGAAGGAGGGGAACAGTGCATCAAAGGTGATTTGCAACCATTCTCTGTGCACAAAATTGGAATTCATGAAAATGCGGCCTACTACGTGCCCCCAAAGAAAACAATCTTTTTTAGAAATACCATACCAAATGAAGCAAAAGAAATTCTAGACGATGAAGAACCTGAAGTTCTAGTCCAAAAGTTACTCACCACTCCCTTACGGTGAGATGGTGAAGAATTCTCCAGAACTCACACCCGAGGTCGAGGCCGGGGACAAGGACGTAGAAGAAATGTTAGAATAATTGAACAGAAGAAACCGGCATC
This sequence comes from Papilionanthe hookeriana x Papilionanthe teres, assembly GCA_022702705.1. Taxonomy (NCBI): domain Eukaryota; kingdom Viridiplantae; phylum Streptophyta; class Magnoliopsida; order Asparagales; family Orchidaceae; genus Papilionanthe; species Papilionanthe hookeriana x Papilionanthe teres. Next base: position 146,905,065 of record CM040426.1, read on the forward strand.
GATGTTGATTGGGAGAACAGTTCCGAAGAAGAAGAAGAAATTGAGAAGGAAGCAGCGACAATAAGTCAAAAGAAACCCCAATTTAAGATTTATATCGAAGATAAAGGGAATGAAGAATACAAATCAATGTACGAGAAGATTAACCATTATTTACATACTATGACCCTGACCCCGATCCATTCTAATAAGATCGAGGGTATGGTGGTCAAGGAAGTGCATGGTGGTGGTATTAAACCAATCAAGTTTTACATGGTGCTTCTTCTTCCAATACTGAAAAAAAAAGATGTACAATTTGAAGATGTTACTTCATCTGAATTAATGGAATTACCTTTTGAGTGGTACTCTCCCTGTGTTCAAAATTTAATTCAACGTGGTGTCTTACCTCGATAATGGACAAAAGGTCAATCACAACATTTTGAAAAATTATGGAATAATGCCGGTCGGCCTCCCAATTCAAAACATGGTCTTGGATTCGACACAGTAGGATCAGTTGACGATATGGGATTTTGCTTGGTTGTCACTTACAAACCTAATAAAGAGTGTTTGGAAGCTTTAGAAGATCTTGAGGATCTACCAATCGGCGATGCTCCACCAGAATTCGAGGAAGAAATCAAATCTACAATAGACGAGTTAACAGAAGTTAACTTAGGTACTAGCGAAGAGCCTAGGTCTAGCTTTGTTAGCTCCTTACTCAATAAAGAAGACTCCGAAGACATAATCAATCTACTAATGGAATTCAAGGACTGTTTTGCTTAGAGTTACGACGAAATGCCAGGATTAGCTCCAGAAGTCGTAGTTCACAGGCTATGAGTGGATCCTACTTCCGTTCCAGTCAGACAAGCTCCAAGAAGAATGTGTCTAGAAATTGAGCAACAAGTAATTGCTGAAGTTAAGAAGCTAATAGACGGTAAATTGATCCGTGAAGAACAATACCCTACTTGGTTAGCCAACGTGGTACCGGTCGAGAAGAAGAATGGTCGGATCGAAATTTGCGTGGATTTCGAGAGATTTGAATAAAGCATGTCCAAAGGATGAATTTCCACTACCAATCCCGGAGCGATGATCGACATTGCTTCAACACATGAAATCTTCTCTTTCATGGATGGATCATCAGAATACAACCAGATAAAGATGGCACCAGAAGACGAAAAGCTCACGACATTCAGAACTCCGATCGGAGTGTATTGCTACACAGTAATGCCATTCGGACTAAAAAACGTAGGAGCAACATACCAAAGAGCGATGACAAAGATTTTTGATGATCTCATTCACAACCAAGTCGAGTGCTACATGGATGATGTGGTCATCAAAAGCAAACTAAAGGAAGATCACCTGTATTATTTGAGAATTGTTTTCAAGCGACTAAGACAATTTAACTTTAAGATGAATCCCTTAAAATGCGCCTTCAGCGTCACCTCCGGGAAATTCTTAGGATTTGTTGTCCGACATCACAGGATTGAAATCGATCCGGAAAAGATTAAAGCTAGTTTAGAAATGCCTCCTCCCAAAACTTTGAAACAACTACGATCTTTTCAAGGGAAGTTGGCATATCTTCGACGCTTTATCTCAAACTTGTCAGGTAGGTGTCAGCCCTTCTCAGCATTAGTTAAAAAGGACGCCAAATTCGTTTGAGATGAGAAATGCCAGCGGGCTTTCAAGGACGTTAAACAATATTTAATGATACCTCCTGTCTTAGCAGCCCCAGTCTCAGGTAGATCATTAATTCTTTATACCGCGGCTTTAGACGACTCCCTTGGAGCCATGCTAGCCCAGGTCTATGATGAGGGAAAATAAAATGCTCTCTACTACTTAATTCATTGCCTAATTTCGACGGAAGTAAAGTATCCTCCAATTAAGAAACATTGTTTGGCCCTGATCTTCGCCGCACAGAAGCTCAGACATTACATGCTTCTCATAAGGTCAACCTTATTTCGAGAGTTAATCCGTTGCAATACTTGATGACCCAACCGACGCTTTCTGGCAGACTTGCCAGGTGGTCAATGAAACTATTACAATTCGACATAACTTTCGTTCCTCTTTGCGCCATAAAGGGACAAGTCCTAGCAGACTTCCTCGCAGCACACCCTTTACCGGTGGATTTGCCTTTCGACGACGACTTGCCAGACGAGCAGATAATGATCCTAGAAGACCCTGATGATTGACTTTGGGAACTATACTTTGACGGTGTGTCCTCAGCACAGAAGGACAAAGAATTGCAAACGATAGTGATCGGTAAGGCAGGAATTGGAGTAATCCTTATAACACCGGAGCGGGGGATGTTAAAATACTCCTACCACTTAACAGAACCGTGTACAAACAACGAGGAAGAGTATGAAGCCCTTATAACCGGATTGGAATTAACCATTCAGATGGGAATAACGGACATCAATATCTACAGAGATTCTCAGTTGATCATTCAACAGGTCGCCGGACAGAATAAAATTTTAAAGCCAAGACTCGAGCAGTACTTTCAGTACGCCATGAAATTGTTGGAACAAATTCTAAACGTAACAATCTACAAGATTCCCAGAGAAGAAAATGCTCTCGCCAATGTGCTAGCCCGCCTTGCAAAGGAATTTGCCTGCTTGCAGAATGAGTCAGTTGAAGTGTCAGTTCAAGGACGACAGGTCCTATCATAGCTCAACATGGATACAATACACAAATCAGAAAGAGCATAAGAAACAATTGCAGGAGTGACAGAAAATACAAATGATTGGCGGCAACCATTAATAGACTACTTGCAAACAGTAAACCTACCGGACGATAAGTCATTAGCTCATCAAATCAAAAAAAGAACTCTATCTTACGCATTAATAAACAATACATTATACGAGAAGGTCTTTTGATCAGATGTGGCTAAGATGCCTGAGTGGGTCCGAGGCTCATGAAATCGTCAAAGAAGTACATTCAAGACTTTGTGGCGCTCATCAATCGGGTCCGAAAATGAAAATGAAGATTAAGAGACTAGGGTACTACTGGACTTAAATGATGATCAACTATATGAAAGTTGCCAAAAGTTGTCACCAGTGCCAAGTGCATGGAGTGGTTCTACACCAACCCCCAAATGTTCTACATCCGACAATCGCGTCGTGGCCATTTGAGTGTTGGGGCACAGATATAGTGGGTCCGATAGAACCACCTTCTTCAAGAGGACATCGCTTCATTCTTGGAGCTACAGACTACTTTTCTAAATGGGCAGAAGCTATACCACTCAGAGAAGTGAAGGCTTACCATGTGCTACAGTTCTTCAAGAATCAGGTCATTTACCGCTTTGGAGTACCACACAGAATCATTTCAGATAATGGATCTGCATTCAAAAGTACAAAGATTAACAATTTCGTCAGAAGACATGGGATCGATTGGCGATACTCAACGATCTACTACCCAAGAGAAAACAGCTTGGCTGAGGCTTTTAATAAAACTCTCGTTCAAATTTTAAAGAAAATTTTGGACGACAACAAGAGAAATTGGCACAAGAAGTTGTTAGAAGCCTTATGGGCTTACAGGATAACTTTTAGGACTCCTACTCAGTCTACGCCTTACGCTTTAGTGTACGGGTCAGAGGTCGTCTTGCCCCTGGAAGTTCAGCTTCCGTCACTCCGAATAGCGATTCGCGAAAAGCTCACTACGAGAAGAAAATGCCGGACTACGACTAGAAGAATTGGAAAGCTTGGAAGGGAAAAGACTTTCCGCACGATAGAATTTGGAGCCGTATCGAGCCAAGATGATCCGGGCCCATGATAAACCGGTCCGGTCCCGGGACTTTCGAAGTCGGTGACTTAGTTCTTATTCTCAGAAGACCTATTCTTGCACATAGCAAAATAGGTGGTAAATTTGAATCGACATGGGAAGGGCCATTCGTGGTCGAGACAGTCTACTCAGGAGGTTCCTACCAACTGGTGAATTACCGTGGAGAACGACCCATGCTTCCAATCAATGGAAGATATTTAAAGAAGTATTATGTGACCTGATATTTCGAAGGGTGGCCTCTAAAGTAGAATCTTATCCATAGAAACACGGGTGAAGTAATCACTTTGTGACTGGGTCCGAACCCAAAACAAAATAAAATGGATGATAAAAAAAATCTCATCAACGAAAATGTTAAAAAGAAAACATGGGAAATCATAATAATAATATGTCGATCTTTCCTTTTAAATCCTTTCATTCACGATATTTTCTCATCTCTTCCTACTTCCTTTAAATTTAAAAGAAGTGAATAAGAATTTTTAAGTGTTTTTCTTATTGTTCTTGTTCTTAGTACAACCCACGATCCTTTCCTTATTTTTCGCGGGGAAATGTCGAACGAGCGGTTGGTTCTAAACTTTAGAAATGGCGTGAGTCTAGCACTTGATGAAAAGAGGGTGAGGGATGGAGCAGTGATAGAGATTGACTCAGACTTCACACCAGCCGACTTACAATAAGAAAGAAAATGATTGGATCCCAGTTGATCGAGAAGAACTTCATAGCCAGACAGTGATGAAAATGGGTGGCCCGAGCCACCAATCTAGCAACAAGAAAAGAAAAGCAAACGCCGCGCATGCAACCGGAGAAGATAAGAAAGTTAAGTCTGTGGTTGCCACAGCAGAGGGTAGGCCTGTCAGCGCCGCACCCGCAGAAATTCAAGGGGTAAGGAGAGCTACTCTCACTGCTACCAAGCGAAGAAATAAGAATCGTCGCATTAGCAAAATGTTGACTAAGTTAGCAGAAGATCAACATAAACAGACAGTGGATACCGTTAGTGCAAATGCTCCAAGGAGACTGGTTCGTACGGAACCGGAAAGAAGAAAGTCAACTCCAAGAAAGTCGGAACGGATAAAAGAAATACCAAGAAAAGCGGAAATAGAGTCGGTACCTCGACGCAGAGCGGATGTACCGGATACGAAGAGTCTTGTTGCGAAAGCAACGCGGAGGATGTCCCTACGGAAACTATCCCCAAGGAGCCGAGACATGCGGGAGAACGTGATGGGGTTGAGCCATACATCCCGCGATATGTTACTAGACACCGAGGACATCGGATAATCCGGAATACGAGGCTTGGAGAAAATGCGACTAGTTGAGAAGAAAACCTTTAAATACTTTGAAAGAATCAGAAATAAGAGGGTCAACATTTTGGAAGGCCTCGAGCTGCATACAGATGTTTTCTCAGATTATGAGCAAAAACAAATTGTGGATTGCATCCTTAAATTGCAGAAAATGGGTCGAGCTGGCCGCTTGAGAGAAAAGACATATTCAGAACCCCGAAGATGGATACCCGGAAAGGGAAGAGTTACAATCCAATGTGGATGTTGCTACAATTTTGCCACAGACAGAAAAGGTAATCCACCAGGGATACTCCATCGCAGTGAGGTGGATCCAATGCCAAGAGTCATCAAGATGATGGTGAAAAGTATGATAACATGGAGGGTATTTCCTGCAGATTGCATACGCAACAGCTGCATTATCAACATCAATAAGGAAGGCGACTGCATACCTCCGAATATAGACCATCATGACTTTGTTAGACCTTTCTACATAGTGTCATTCGTCAAGCAGTGCAATATCATGTTCGGATCTAACCTCCAGTTTGCAGGCCCCGGTGAGTTCTGAGGGCCGGTGGAGATACCACTACCGATAGGTTCCGTCCTGGTGTTAAAAGGAAACGGAGTAGATGTTGCGAAGCATTGCATTCCAGGAGTGCCTGTGGAGCGGATCTCAGTTATTTTTAGAAGAATGGACGACAAAAAATGCCTTACCACTTTCGGCGGATCCGAATTGGAGAGTCTCCGGCCTACGAGTCGTGAGTTACATGGGAAATAACACACCTCCAATGCACATCCATGTGGCATTCACCGCAAGGGTGGCTTGGAAGGTGATGTTATTGCCCATGTTTCTTACTATTCAGACATGGATTTTTTGACAGACGCTTTTGGATGGATCAACAAGAATCTTACACAATTCATTTTGGATTTACATTGATTGTATGAGACATTAAATTTCTGAGGAAAATGTCATCATGACTAGATCAAGTTGTATGATGTACTTTCAGCAAGTTAGAATGAAAACGACTACGTCATATTTTGCCTTCACCTCTTTTTGTGCAAATTGACTGGGAAACGCCATTAGAGTTAAATGAACTTTGAATAAAGAAAAGAAAAGAAAAGAAAATAAATGAGAATTTTTCCTAAAAATCTAAATATTAAAATGAACTTCAAAATCACATGAACATTAAATAAATAACAAAAAAATAAAATGGGATCGTTAAAGGACAAACAAAATGATTCTAAATCTCGAATTGAATTCCGAACTGAATCCTCTGATTCGAACCTTTCAGTTCTTTCCTCAATCGAAATCTATTTGAAACTCTTTTGAAATTTGAATTTTTTCCTCGACTTATTGCTAAGTCAAGTCTTTTCAGCTTGGTACATTTACCAGCAACTTTCAATTCTCTTTCTTCTGTGCCTTAGAGGATCGACTCGTTCTATTGACACGGAGCCACGAACTTTGTTTGATTTGGTTCTGATGGCATGAGACTGGGTTTCTCTTCATACAGATAAATTTTCAAGACTGGAGCCTAGCTTCCAGTTCTCTTCGAGGCTAGAGCCTAACTTCTAGTCCTCTTTCAAACTTTCGAGACTGGTACCTAAATTCCAGTTCTCATTTTGAGGTCGGTACCTAAATTCTGACTCTCGTTCCAAGATTGATACCTAAATTTTGATTCTCTTTCGAAATGATACTTAAATTTCAATTCTCAACTCTCGAGACTGGTAACTAAATTCCAGTTCTCATTCTCGGATCAGTACCTAGATTCTGATTCCCATCATTCAAGATCGATACTTAAATTTCAATTCTCTTTCAAATTGATACCTAAATTTCAATTCTAAATTCCGAGACTCGTACCTAAATTCCAGTTCTCTTCCTTCGAGGTCGGTACCTAAATTCCGACTCTCATTCTAGATCGATACCTAAATTTTGATTCTCATTTGAATTGATACCTAATTTCAATTCTAAATTCAGAGTCTGGAACCTAAATTCCAGTTCCCTTCCTTCGAGGTCGGTACCTAAATTTCGACTCTCATTCGAGATCGATACTTAAATTTCGATTCTCTTTCGAATTGATACCTAAATTTCAATTCTAAATTCCTGAGACTGGTACCTAAATTCCAGTTCTCTTCCTTCGAGGTCGGTACCTAAATTCCGACTCTCTTTCGAGATCGATACCAAAATTTCAATTACTCTTTCGAATTGATACCTAAATTTCAATTCTAAATTCCGAGACTGGTACCTAAATTCCAATTCACTTCCTTCAAGGTCGGTACCTAAATTCTGACTCTCATTCGAGATGGATACTTAAATTTCGATTCTCTTTCTAATTGATACCTAAATTTCAATTCTAAATTTCGAGACTGGTACTTAAATTCCAGTTCTCTTCCTTCGAGGTAGGTACCTAAATTCCTACTCTCATTCGAGATCGATACCTAAATTTCGATTCTCTTTCGAACTGATACCTAAATTTCAATTCTAAATTCCGAGACTGGTACCTAAATTTCAGTTCTCTTCCTTCGAGGTCGGTACATAAATTCCGACTCTCATCCTAGATCGATACCTAAATTTCAATTCTCTTTCAGGTTTGATACTTAAATTCCAAATCTCACACTCTCGAGATCAGTACCAAAATTCTTATTCTTATCCTTTTCAATCGATACTTAAACTCTGATTCTCACTCTGATGCTGGTACCTAAATTCTAGTTCTCTTCGCAATCTAGATGTTGAAATCTAGGTGTCAATTCTCATTTCAAATCTGAATTTCAAATGCAAAAATTCCTTAAATTGATTTTCAATTAAACCTCAATTGAAATTAAAACTCATAACAAATCGAAATCTAAACTCACACCTTGAAACTTGAAATTTAAAAGTAAAGTGAAATCTAAATCGAATTCCCCAGATCTTGTGATATGGATTTCACCTCTTTTTCCATTCCCCAACGAGAGTTTAAGAATCTCCAGTCTTGGAAATATACCTGATACTCCCCAGTGGAAATTCTTCTACTTCGTCCTAAGTTTGTCACTTGGACATCTGTGTTGGTTTTGTCGATCTCTTCGGTCAACGCCAATACGCGCGGTGTGCTTGGTTAGCACACCACACCTATTGGGGGTCCATTTGTTGACCTCATTTTTGACTAGGTCTCTTCTTTTCTCACTCCTTAGTACTTAGGACGCTTTTCCTTTGACTAATCTTAGAGGACTAGAAATGGAGCCCACCATTTAGAAATTCAAACACCTCTTGACTCCCTGCAAACCCCACAAGCTTAATTTTAGATCCCTAATCACCTAGAGGGTTGAAATCAAATGTGGAGGTTTAAATGATGAGTTCCCTATAGGACTTCTTGGCCTTAGGAATACCCTGGATGGCCTGGTCTGATGAGGGTTGACTTTCACATACACTACACTCTCACACACATTCCAAGTCCTAAAACCACACTCTCACCCAACTTGACTTCCTGACTCATGTAGGAAATTCATATGGATGGTCCTTAACCCCTAAGCCCCTGACTAAGAGGGTTAGGAACAACATAGTAAATGCCCCAAATGAGTCCTCTCATGGCTCATATGGGCTTAATATGGCTTCATGTCTCAACCAAAATGATTCCATTTCACTCACATTTGATCAATCTTCCTTTTTTTAAAATTTCAATTTTTGACCCCTAGGGTCCGAGAACTACCAAACCTACCAAATACCCTTAAAATGACCCAAAATTTGCAAAATTAACTAAATTACCCAAAATTACTTAAAACCAATCCTAAACATTTCCCACTACCCAAATTGACCATCTTTGGCTAAAAATACCAAAAATTCCAAAAGTACCCCCCAATACCGTCCGAAGACCCAAAATACCCTTTTACCCCAAAAATCCAAAAAATTCAGAAAATTCCCAAAAAAATTTAGAAAATCCCAAATATTCCCAATTTAATTTTGTTCAACTACAGTATGGGCCAATTTTGCCAACTTACCCATATTTTACCAAAACCCCTAATTTGGTCTATTTTTAACCCAAGTGAACCCAATGTCAAACCAAACAACCCCAATTGACCTCAATTCTGGTCCAATTCAATTCTAAACTTCAATTCAAAATCCCCAAAATCAATTTAGACCAAATACAAGTCCAATTTGATTGAAATTTGAGCCCAATTTCAATATGAAGCCTAAGGCCCAATTTCGGTCCATGACCTAAACCTAGCTCAAACCAACCCAATTCAACTCCAATTGGCTCGAAATCTTTTCTAAAGCCTTTCTAACACCCCCCATAAACAAAACACTGACTTGATTTGCCCAAAATTTTAACCTAAACTCCACCCAAACCTAACCCAAAACCAAAATCCCTTAAATTGACCTAAGCCCAAACCTAACCCAAATGGGCCCAAATCCCAAAATCAAAACACAACCAAAGTTGAAAACTCTTTGTGTCATTCCCATATTCATTTCTCAATATTAATTTTACATCAAATCCAACTTTAGCCTAATCTTAAACCAAGTTAGCCCAATTTGACCCACTTTGGCCCCTTTACTAAAAGACCCACATTAAACCCAATCCAATTAAAAATCACTTCAAATTTGTTCCAAATCACTCATGACATATCCCTAAACTAAACCCAACATTTATTTGGCATGGTCTTTCACAAAATTCTTCATCCAAAAGCCCATTTTAAAATCCAAAAGCCTACTTCCTTAAACCACTTTAAAAGCCCATCCAAAACCATTTCAAAAGCCTAAAATCTATCCTAAAGCCCACATGATATTTTCATTTGTCATCCTTTTAACCAAAATCAACCCCTAAGTTTTAAATCCATGATCAAATGATTCCAAATCAAGCCTCGTGCCAAATCACCCCTAAATGCCAAAAATCCCTAAAACCCATTTTCATGAAACTTGGCTAAGCCATTCCCAAGCCACATGAAGCCATGAAGCCATCCTTAAGCCCCATGTAAAGCCATGAGAAGTTTGACATGTGACCATCCCATAAATGGCAAATGGAGGAACCCTTTCTTAAGCCTTCCTTAAGCCTTTTTAACCCCATCCATGATACACAATAATCCAAGTTTAGCCACCTCACCAGGGATGGAGACCACACCATTTTCTCTTGGCTGACCCAAGTGATTCTTTTCAGCCCAAAACCAGGCCTTGGGTGGTGAACCTAGCCTAAAACCATGGTTGACTCATTTGAACCCAAAATGGCCTTTCCCCCATACCATTTAAATCAAACCCTTTACACATGTCAAACCCCAATTGATTGCACCAACTTCCAACCCCGACCCCACTGAGTCGGATGGTGACCCATGCCGGCCGGCCGGCCACCACGGCACGCGGGAAAACACCGAGTCGAGAGCCTTATTTGGCTTCGAAAAATTCAAACCCACTGGCTGAGTCGTCCCAACCCGAATGGACACCATGGATGTTCTTCTCCTCCCCGAGCAGTGATCCCGGCCTCCAATTGCCCCTGGGAAGCCCTCCAGCCACCTCTATTTAAACACCACCACCCTCTCGGCCAAAGGAGGTGTTGAACCAAACCTTACTAAAACTCTGCCAAAATCATTCCAGACCCCTCTCCAGATATAGAGAACTTGATCCCCACTGAAATCCAGCCCTAAAACCCTCTTTGTGAGCTCAATTTCTGAGTTGAAAATCCACCCAAAAAACATGACACTTCACCACAGTAAGCCAATCTCTAAATCGATTGATCCTACAACTTCACCAGACCAAGAGGAGAAGTTCCCCAGCAAAAGCCCCCTCATCAGGCCAGCCATTGCTTCCAGCCTCCAAGCTTTGTGATCGGCCTTGGTCACTTTCATGCTTAAATAATTCCCCAGAGCAAGAGACTTCTTCTGGAGCTTGCCTGGACTCAATCAAAGGTGACACAACTCTCAGATCGATGCTTCACTTCTCTGAGCAAAGGTATGAGCTCATTCTTCATCCTGATCTTCCAGCAATTCTCCATTTTGTTTGGGTTAATTTCATAGCCTATAAACAATATGAATGTGTTCGTCTCTTCAAGACGAATCCATAGAGCATAAGAACACGAAAATCCATTGAGAATTGAGAGAGATATTAGGGTTTGAGTGTGGATGGTCACGGGTGCACACCAGTCGTAGAAGATGACCAGGAGCCGTTGGATCGCGTGTGTATTGAGCGGATGGTCGAGATCAAGCCAGACAGCGCAATAGTATGAGAACCGAGGGCCCCTGGAGAGCTGAGTCAGATGGCAGTGCTGAATCACAGTGCGATGCTTGGGCTTTCGGAGCTGCCAAGGTTGACGCGGCGCCGCGTGGATAAGTAGAAAATTAGGGTATTTTTGAATTATTTAAATGCCCTGAACATCAAAAATTCATATCTTTGCATAGAAAAATAAAAAAAATAAAATAAAAATACCCTGTTGCTCAGTGAACAGAGGAGAATAATGTGGAAAATAAATCAAATTAATTGGATGAGTATTTTATTTTTAATAATTTATATACTGTTTTCAATGTTTTGATTCTCCATTTTCATAGATAATTCACCATGGCATGAGACGATAGGGCTTTTGAAGCCTCTGATCTTTGGAACATTCCCTGAATTTTTCAAGGTCAGAGGCCATCTCTGTGAAAAGTTATTGATTTTTCAAGTTCATGTCACTGTTTTAGGTATTTTAATTCCAATAATTAGCATGTTGTAAAATAAATTCTAGGAAAATTTGGTGATGTTTCTTAGGACTAGGGGACTATAAAAAATATATTTTGGAGTTAATTCATTCATAGTAACCTTAATTGGCCTAAACCCCTAAAATTGAATTTTAATTAATTAGGGTTAATCACACATCAAATTGACTTGAAAACAATTCTCCATTACTCTTTAGGGTCAGAGGAACCTTACATAAAATTTTGAAATCAATTGGACTTGATTAACCCCACCAAATGGATTGATTAAGCCTCATAAGCAAAATGGAACTTTAAAAATTCATAACTCCATAAATACTATTCAAAAATTCACAAAAATGATTTTTGAGCTTCTCTGATATTAGGGGAGTTCGGCAAAATTAAAATTGCAATTTTCTAAAGAAGTTGATTTTCCACAATATTTTAATATTTTAATAATTAAAAAATAATTAAAATCATAAAAATATTAAAAATCATAAAAATGTCACATTTTAACTCCTAATCACATAGGAACAAACCAAATCTTTTTCCTAAGTCCCTAGGATAAGATATTGAATTTTAAAGGCTTAATGTAATTTTTAATATTAAAAAAATGAATTTTCAACCTTTTTCACTGAAATAATTCTAATAAATCAAAGAAAAATCAAAAAATTATAAAATTTTTTCTCTGAACTCCTTGAGGTCAGAGAAATTTAAGAAAAATATAAAATCTATTTTTCAACTTTTATTTTATTTTAAAATTAATTAATACTCTAAAATTCAAAATAATTACAATAAATAAATTATAATTCAAAAAATCATAAAAATTGGTCCAAATGGTCCTCTGGTCATTAGGAACATATCATAATTTTCTTAAGGACAAAAACCTTTCCTTGGTCATGTTGTTGAATTTTCTTTGAAAACCCCTATTTTATACTACAAATAATTATTTAAATAAATTAAATTCAGAAAAATCACATTTTCTGTGAGTGAGGTGACATAAAAATTTCAAATTTATTTGAGCTCAATTTAGTTAGTTATCAAATAAATAGGCTTAAAAGGGCATAAAGGTAATTAAAAATTTTAACCCTTAATTAAAACTTTAGGTTTAATCAAAATGGGGGGTAAAATATTTGATTTTAACTTTCTCTTGGATGATTGAAACATAGGGAAATTAAGGGGTAGAAACCCATTAAAAACTTTGAAAATATCAAAAAGAAACTTTAATTAATTAAATGAATTAAATTTTGGAAAGAATATATTTAAGTTTGGATTATTGAAATAGGGACATTATTAAGAGGATATTTATTCTTCAATTTAAAAATCCCTAAATAAGTCACTTTAACAATATTTAGTTCTTAATTAAAGATTAAAATAATAATCCAAATTAATAATTAAAATTAACAATTAAAAATAAAATAAAATTAAACTAAATTAAAATTAAATCAAAATTAAAGTTAAACTAAAATTAACAATCAAAATTAAAATTAAAATTAAATTAAAATAAAATAAAATTAAAATTAATTAAAATTTAAATTAAACTAAAATTAAATTAAATTAAAATTAAATTAAAATTAAATTAAATTAAAATTAAAATTAGAATTAAATTAAAATTAAATTAAATAAAATTAAATTAAATTTAAATTAAATTAAAATCAAAATGAATTAAATTAAATTAAAATCACTTAACAACAAACCTAAATGGAATCATTAAGAGTTAAATCAAAACATATCAATAATTTCAACTCCTCTTTCTATCTAAGTAAACATGAACATTAATCTGAAATACCAAGATAATTGAAAGTTTAAAGATTTAAATTAAATCTAAAATAATTTGAACACTATTCCAAACCTAAAATTATTAATTAAAACCTCATAATTAAATTAAAACATTTTAAACCATTAACTCAAACTTTAAATTAAGAATGATTAAAATTCTCGATAAACCAACTTTTCCTTAAAGACTTTAATTATTATAACTCTTAAATAGAGTATTAAGTGAAATGTCACTTCATTCATCAGGTAATCAAATACCCAAGTTCACTGAGCAAGAGACAAAGTTTAACTAAACTCCTGGATGTCTAATTCATATGTGCAATTAAATTTACTTGGACTCAAAATGATCCCAGAAGTATTGAAAAGATGTTTAGGACTCGTCCTAAGCACTTCCTCAATATGACGGGATGTTTTAGAAGAACAATTGAATCTAATTATTGTTCGATGAAGAAAATCATCCTTAAACCAAACCAACAACCCAGACGTCATAGGAGATGACTAGTTATAGGATTAGGAATTTGGTAGACAACCAAAACCCTTTCCCTTAGCTTTACCTAGGTATCTGTTGAAATATTTAAATGCCTTAACATATGTTTTAAGTGCAGCTTGGGATGACGGGAAGACCCTCCAGGTATGCTTTTATTTTAATTGCAATTTACTTTATTGCATTTTACTTATATGTACTGTACTTTACTTCTCTTGCATGATAAATAAAACTATTGCATGAAAACCAAAACCTTTAGGATAGTCCCTGAACTGAAACCAAAACTAAATTAAGAGTCATTGCAAGATAAAATTCACCGCCACAACATTCCAAAACATAAAACAACTCAAAATTTAATCACAAACAGAACAACAAAACTACAATTGCAACTAAAATAAAACGTCTCATTGAATGATCGGGAATATCTCGGATGATGTAACCCACGTGTTGCTAACGGGATTTCCCACGGTCTAAATGAAAGTGTGGAACTCATTCAGTTGAGTTTAGTAAATTCATCTGGACTAAGTGAATTCAATGAAAATAATAGTGTCGGGATGACGGAACCGTGGGATCTTAATCGGTTCTGTTTAAACAACTTTAAGATTTGTTTTAATTAATATATTAAATAAATTTGGATTTTAAGATTTCTCTAAACCAAAAAACTTCTCTCATCTCTCGATTCATGACTTCTAAAACTAAACCTCTACAACAATAAGGAGCTTGGGGCACGGTAGGCAGCTCGACCACCATCATCAGCAAAACCCGGATCTACTTCAACAAAACTTTCTTAGAATTAAATAACCAAGCCATAGGACTTCGAGGTAGTTTTCCTAGTGCAACATAAATCCTCAACTCTTCGTTAGGCATTTGCATGATCATGTCATGTAAATTAAGCCCTAACCAGTCTTAAGACTCTGAGGTAGTCGTTCGGTACGACATAAACCCTCATATCTTCCAGGTTATTTGTATGATCATGTCATACAAATATAAGTCCTAATTAATTAAAATTGGTAGGATTGCAATATTAAATAAATTCTTAAATATAAGCCAAATAATAGGATAGTTTTGGAAGTTTCCAAGATTCATCTTGAATCCTCAGCTTCTCCTACTTTTCTTTCTTTGGACTCCTAAAATTAACTGTTCCAAATTTGATCCATTCCCTATTGAAATTCCAGAATTCAATCCTTTGAAACCTTAAACTTTAAAATTCTTGAGAGCAAAACCACTAATCATTATCGACAGTTTTCTTAAATGATTCCCGTCATTTAAGATGTAATTAACTACAGGGGCTTGCCCTTATAGGGAACTTTAAGAACCCAGGTAATATAAACCCTGGTGAATTTCTTTATATTAAGCAGGGGAACTTGTCGGCTTATAAAATTAGTTTGCAAACCAAACGGATGTCACAAATCTTCTAGTTTATTTAACCGAGCCCCATCATCAAGCAGTGTGTCTATTCTTCGGAATAAATATACGGTTTGTGATGCAGTGCTCGTTTACATAAGCTATTTGGGGTGTGAGATCGGTTTGATTTCATATCTTAAAATTTTCAAACATAAAATCATTTTCAAAAATCAAATGCTACTTTCTAAATTATATATATATATATATATATATTTAAATTAAATTTAAAACATGAAAATTCACTGACAACTTCTGTAGGAGACCCCCTTTTTTAAAATACAACACAAAACCTAAAAATATGCCGACAGACATAATTAATTAAAATGAAAATTAAATTAAAAGTCATTATTGACAAAATGCACCCAACCAAAATAAAAATGATAAAATTAATCAAATAATGAATTTCAAATTTATTTTGATTAATTAATGGAATAATGATTTAATTTTTAAAGTTTTAATTAATGACATAATTAATTATAATGAAAATTAGATTAAGTTATAAAAATGATAAAATGCACAAATTAATTAAAAATAATGGAATTAATGAAATAACTAATTCCAAAATTATTTTTGATTAATTAATTGACAAAAATTGTAATTTCCAAATTTTAATTAATGACATAATTAATTAAAATAAAAATAAAATTAAAAATATATGAAATGAGACAAAATCCAACTTTAAATAAAAAATGACATAAAATTAATCAAATAATTAATTTGGATTTATTTCCAGTTAAAAATTGATTAACGAAATAATTTCCAATATTTTAATTAATGACATAATTAATTAAAATGGAAATTAAATTAAGAGTGGGGTATTAAATGAAATTTTAACCTATGACATAATTATGGTTATCTAAAATTATTATGACATCACACATGACCTCATATGGGTTAGACACAACCCATATAATGCATTAAAAATGAAATAACTCATGGATGACCCATCATGTGCCATGCTTAACCACGGTAAACACATGTCGTGATGCCTTCATTATTATGAAAAAATGATGTGTCACCTCCTTATGCAACCCTAAGAGAACCTTTGGTGACTCATCTAACACCTCACCTTTTCACCAATAGAAGAAAGGAAGAGCTTAGATCACCATTACTTCATACGATGATCTCATAAATTAAAAATGAGAAAATTAAAGAAATTAAAGGGATATTTGTCATCTCCCCATGAACCCTTAAATGAGGTGGTGGATGATGAAGATCTTAGCCCTTTGAGTCACCGTTAACCTCTCCCTTGGCCAATGGAATGGGAACAAAGAAATCAAAGGCTGTCATGACAATTTGGAATCCATAATTTCCATGATAAATGAGCTTGCTTAAGTTGCATAATTCTCATGGAATATGGAGAGGTGATAGTTGGATTACATGGGGAGGTTATACTCAATAGCTTTAACCGTCCCATGATTAATCCTAAACGAACTAGGGTTCAATAATAGCCATCCATGTCTATAAAAGAAGCCCCTACCCGAAATCATGAAAAAAAGAAGAAAAATTTCCTAGAGACCTATAGGCCGCCCAAATTCCTTGGCTCCCAATGCAAAAAATCTTGCTAAGGATCTTAGCAACCTATTCTAGCCAAAATCAAGCCCTAAGATCAGCTAAATCAAGCTAATTTTGCTAAAACCTAAAATGAGCCCAAACCTAGCCACTTTGCCAAAATTACGCACCAAGGCTAGCAGCAAATCCAAATTGAAGTGACAAAGATCTTCTTTGGGAGTACTAGAGGCTGACTAACAAGTCTGATTAGGCTCAAGACTATTATGGCTAAGGTATGGATTTTTTTTTCAAAAATAATTTGTATAATAAAAAAATCATGGGTTAAACTAGCCCAAAAAATTATGATCACCTTATAGATGTGATCTACTCCTCCAGATGATTCCATGGGTTAAAAAATTACTCAATTTCAATGAGAAATGAGTGAGATATTGAGCCTAGAAGTTGGACGGTTCACGAATTCTCTGAATTATCTGGACTAATCCATGACCGTCTGATCCCGTGTTTTGGAACGGACGACACTGATCACGCGCTGCCGTGTTTGGTGTTCGGATCCCCACAGCGAATCGTCCCGCGTTTTTGATCATACGAGGAAACGCGGCGTACTCTCGATTTTCTCGGCAAAGGTTAATTCAAATTAACCTTAAAATAATCAAAAAATCATATCTTTTTGGACAGACTTCTTAAAAATAAAATAAAAATACCTCTGGAAAGCTCTTGAAGAGAAGAAAATTATGAAATCGGAATCGTAATTTTATTCTCTTTATTTAGTTTTTAAAAAATTAAATAATTCTTATGTATTTTAATTATTTAAAATGTTTTACAAATAAAAAAAATATGAAAATTTTAGGGAATAACCTTTAAGTCCTTAGACACATCTCCTGATTTTTCTAAGGCTACGATAGCTCTCTAAGACATGATTTTCTGATTTTCGTGACACTTTATAATTATTTTCAAAATTAATTATAAAATTTTAAAAATTAGAAAATTAAAATTAAAAAATGGTTAAGGATTTTAGGATGACAGACAATAATTCTAAAAAAGTAATTCTTAAGCCATTAAATCAATCTTAAATAACATTTTAAAATAGGGTTAAGATTTATTAATTATAAATTAATATTTCAAAACCCTTTTCTTCATTTACTTAACCCATTTTATAATGGACTAAGCCAATGATAAGTCTAAACCCAAATGAATTCAAATCAAACATTAATTAAGTTTAAAGACAAGTTAAACTTAATTAACTCATTAAACCTTAATCACATTAGGTTTAATACAAAATTAAATTTTAATTAGGTTTAAAGACATATTAAATCTAATTAACACATGAAACCTTAATCACATTAGGTTTAATCAAATTTAAATTTTAATTAAGTTTAAGGACATATTAAACTTAGCAAATTCATTAGACCTTAACTAAATTAGGCTTAATACAAAATCAAAACTTTAATTAAGTTTAATGACATATTAAACTTAATTAATTCATTAAACCTTAATCACATTAGGTTTAATACAAAATCAAACTTTAATTAAGTTTAAGGACATACTAAACTTAATTAATTCATTAAACCTTAACTAAATTAGGTTTAACACAAAATCAAAACTTTAATTAGTTTGAGGACATATTAAACTTAATTAATTCATTAAACCTGAACTAAATTAGGTTTAATACAAAATTAAACTTTAATTATGTTTAAGGACATATTAAACTTAATTAAATTCATTAAACCTTAACAAAATTAGGTTTAATACAAAATCAAGCTTAAATTGAATTTAAGACCATGTTAAACTTAATTAACACCTTAAACCTTAATTACATTAGGTTTAATACATATTAAACCCTAATTAGGTCTAACCTATTAGACTTAATTAAACCAATAAGTCTTAACTAAATTAGACTTAATCAAACTTAAACCATAATTACCTCTAACCCATTCGACTTAATTAAACCACTAAGTCTTAACTAAATTAGACTTAATTAAACCTAAACCCTAATTAGGTCTAACTCATTAGACCTAATTAAACCATTAAGACGTAAATAAATTAGACTTAATCAATCCTAAACCCTAATTAGGTCTAACCCATTAGACCTAATTAAACCATTAAGTCTTAACTAAATTAAACTTAATAAAAAATTAAACCCTAATTATGTCTACCTTATTAGACTTAATTAGACTATTAAACCTTATCCAAATTATGTTTAATTAACCTTAAACAATTAGACTTAACCCGTAATAAGTCTAATTAATCAATTAAACCTTACTCAAATTAAGTTTAATTAACCTTAAACAGTTAGACTTAAACCATATTAAGTCTAATTAACCAATTAAACCTTATCTAAATTAGGTTTAATTAACCTTAAACAATTAGACTTAACCCCTATTAAGTCTAATTAATCAATTAAACCTTACCCAAATTAGGTTTAATTAACCTTAGTCAACTAGACTTAACCCATATTAAGTCTAATTAATCAATTAAACCTTAACCAAATTAGGTTTAATTAATCCTAAACAAACCCTAATTAAGAACAATAAGTCTTAAAATAACCAAACTTAACTTAAACAAAAATTAAACTTGAGTTCAACCCACATTGAACTTAAGATAACCCTAAGTCTGGGTTCAATCTAACTTGAATCAAACTTAAACCTAAATTAAACTTGAGTTCAACCCATATTGAACTTGAGTTAGCCTTAAGTGTAGGTTCAACCTAACTTAAACCTAACTTAAATCAAACTTAAACCATAATTAAGTCTACCACATTAGACTTAATGAAACCATTAAAACTTCATCAATCAAGGTTTAATCAAACCTAAACCTTAATTAAGTCTACCACATTACACTTAATTATACCATTAAACCCTAATCAACCAAGGTTTATTCAAACATAAACCTTAATAAAGTCTACCACATTAGACTTTATTAAACCATTAAACCTTAATCAACCAAGGTTTAATCAAACCTAAACCATAATTAAGTCTATCACATTAGACTTAATTAAACTATTAAACCTTAACTAAATAAGGTTTAATCAAACTTAAACTATAATTAATTCTATCACATTAGACTTAATTAAACTATTAAACCTTAACCAACTAAGGTTTAATCAAACATAAACTCTAATTAAGTCTACCACATTAGACTTAATTAATTTATTAAACCTTAACCAACTAAGGTTTAATTAAACTTAAACTATAATTAAGTCTATCACATTAAACTTAATTGATCTATTAAACCTTAACCAACTAAGCTTTAATAAAACTTAAATTCTAATTAAGTCTACCACATTAGACTTAATTAAACTGTTAAACTTTAACTAACTAAGGTTTAATGAAACTTAAATTATAATTAGGTCTATCACATTAGGCTTAATTATACTATTAAACCTTAAGCAATTAAGGTTTAATCAAACTTAAACTCGAATTAAGTCTACCACATTAGACTTAATTAATCTATTAAACCTTAACCAACTAATGTTTAATCAAACTTAAACTCTAATTAAGTCTACGAAGTTAGACTTAATTAATCTATTAAACCTTAACCAACTAAGATTTAATCAAAATTAAACTCTAACTAAGTCTACGGACATTAGACTTAATAAAACTATTAAACCTTAACCAATAAAGGTTTAATAAAATTCAAACCTAAAATAAACCTAACTTAAGTTCAACGTTCTAAGTTAGGTTCAACCAAACTTGAACCCAAGTTCAACCTTTAACTTAGGTTCAACACAAATTGAACCCAAGTTCAACCTTCAACACAATGTGAACCCAAGTTTAAAAACCTTAACTTAAGCTCTATCCATATTGAAATTATGTCAATAAACCAAACCTAAAATCAGCCTAAGTTAATTCAAAACCTTAACTTGAGTTCAACCCATATTGAACTTAAGTCAACCCTAAGTCTAGGTTCAATCTAACTTGAACCAAACTTAACTCAAACCCAAATCAAACTTGAGTTCAACCTAAATTGAACATAAGTTAACCTTAAACTAAGTTCAACCTAACTTGAACCTAACTTAACTAAAACTTAAATCTAACTTGAGTTCAAACCATATTGAACATAAGTCAACCTTAAGTCTAGGTTCAACCTAACTTGAACCTAACTTAACTCAAACTTAAATTTAACTTGAGTTCAACCCATATTGAACTTAAGTCAACCTTAAGTCTAGGTTCAATCTAACTTGAACCTAACTTGAACCTAAACTTAAATCTAACTTCAGTTCAACCCATATTGAACTTAAGTTAACCTTAAGTCTAGGTTCAACATGACATAAACAAATCTAACTTAAGTTTAACCCATATTAGACTTAAGTCAAACCATACTTAGGTTCAATCCGACATGAACCTAAGTCTAAACCAACCTAACTTAAGTCTAACCCATATTAGACTTAAGTCAAACAATACTTAGGTTCAACTAGACATGAACCTAATTCTAACTTAAACCTAACATAAGTCTAACCCATATTAGACTTAAGTCAAACAATACTTAGGTTCAACTCGACATGAACCTAGGTCTAACCTAAACCTAACTTAAGTTTAACCCATATTAGACTTAAGTCAAACCATACTTAGGTTCAACCCGACATGAACCTAAGTCTAAAACAACCTAACTTAAGTCTAATCCATATCAGACTTAAGTCAAACAATACTTAGATTCAACTTGACATGAACCTAAGTCTAACTTAAACCTAACTTAAGTCTAATCCATATTAGACTTAAGTCAAATAATACTTAGGTTGAACTCGACATAAACCTAAGTCTAACCTAAACCTAACTTTAAGTCTAACCCATATTAAACTTAAGTCAAATCATACTTAGGTTCAACCCGACATGAACCTAAGTCTAAACCAATCTAAGTTAAGTCTAACCCATATTAGACTTAAGTCAAACTATACTTAGGTTCAACTCGACATGAACCTATGTCTAACCTAAACCTAACTTAAGTCTAACCCATATTAGACTTAAGTCAAACCATACTTAGGTTCAACTCGATATGAACCTAAGTCTAACATAAACCTAACTTTAAGTCTAACCCATATTACACTTAAGTCTAACCTAACTTTAAGTCTAACCCATACTTAGGTTCAACTCAACATGAACCTATGTCTAACCTAAACCTAACTTTTGTCTAACCCATATTAGACTTAAGTCAAACCATACTTAGGTTCAACTCAATATGAACCTAAGTCTAACCCATATTAAACTTAAGTCAAATCATACTTAGGTTTAACCCGACATGAACCTAAGTCTAAACCAATCTAACTTAAGTCTAACTCATATTAGACTTAAGTCAAACAATACTTAGGTTCAACTCGACATGAACCTAAGTCTAACCTAAACCTAACTTAAGTCTAACCTATATTATACTTAAGTCAAACCATACTTAGGTTCAACCCAACATGAACCTAAATCTAACCCAAACCTAGCTTAAGTCTAACCCACATTAAACTTAAGTCAAATCATGCTTAGGTTCAACCAAACATGAACCTAAGTCTAACCTAAACCAAGACATAAACCTTAGGTTCAACCCAAATTGAACTTAAATCGACATAAATCTTAGGTTCAACCCAAATTGAACCTAAATTGAACTTAAATCAACATAATCGACATAAATTTGACATTTCGAAAATAGATTGATATAAAAGACATAAATTTGACATTTCAAACATAAATCAACATAATCGACATAAATTTGACATTTCAAAAATAAATCAATATAATCGATATAAATTTGACATTTCAAACATAAATCGACATAAACGACAAAGATTTGATATTTCAAACATAAATCGACATAATTAACATAAATTTGATATTTCAAACATAAATCGATACAATCGACATAAATTTGACATTTCAGACATAAATCGACATAAATTTGACATTGCAAACATAAATGGACATAAATTTGATATTTTAAACATAAATCAACATAACCGATATAAATCTGATATTTCAAACAAAAATCAACGTAAATCCTACATTTTAAATAATAATCGACATAACCGACATAAAACTGGCATTTCAAACAAAAATCGACATAACAAAAATAAATTCGACATTTCAAATGAAACTCAACAAAATTTGACATTAATTAAACAATAATCAACATTTCGAACATAATTTGACATAAACCGACATTTCAAACTAAATTCAATAAACACCGACATTAAATGACATTAATCGACATTTTATACCTAACTCAAGATAATACAACATGATTTGACATAAACCGACCCTTTTGGACATAATGTGACATAAACCGACACTTTTTCAGCATAAACTAACATTTCTGACCCAATTCGACATTTTCAAATTGACATAAAACCTAAAATTTAAATCGAAATAAATCAACATAAAATAAAAAATTCAACCCAAATCGACAGTAAAGAAAAATAAAAAATTTTAATCGACATCTCAACCACATTTGAGCATCCTACAACTCTGGATCATCAGATATTTTGACCAGGTAATCTAAATATTTTGATATGACACTGTTTCTAACCTTGTTTTCCTTGGAGGATGAAGACAAGAAGTTTCGTTCAGATTTTCTTTGCACGTTGTAGGGTGTGCTAACTCTATTTTGTAGGACAATAAAAACGTAACGACAACATTCAAAACAAAAATGACAAAACAACATAACATGATGAAATGACAAAATAATATGACAAAATGACGTCACATGACATTATGAGATGACATAAAATAACATGGCATTATAATATTACATGACATGACGACATGGCATAAAATAATATGACATACAAACTATGACATCCTGACCTGACACAATCCATGACACCAAAACAACAAAACAAAACACCAAAAAGCAACGACATACACCTAACATAAACAAAACTTTATGGTAGTATCGATTCTTCAAAAACGCGCTACCACAACAACACTTACACTTTTTCGAGGATAAATGTTAACCTTAATCGGGAGTTTCCCTAGGCAATATTATTTGCTGAGGATGTAATTAACTATTGGAGCTTGCTCCTATAGAAGATTAAGGAACTCAGGATAGGTATTTCACCTATAAGATCTCTCAGGTTATCCAAGATCTTCATGTGATTTTCTTATATGAAAAATTTTAGTAATTACACAATCTGAAGATTTATTCTATGAGATTATCATTTGATCTTTTTTCTCTCAATCTCTATCATGATTAATACTTCTTAAATTTCTTTACAGAATTTTGACAATAAGTCTATGTAGAATAAGAATTAGGGTGATAGATAGAGAAAGAGAGTGGCGACTCCTTGACATTGACATAATACAAAACTTGATAGTGATGTAAGTTGACAAAAAAAATTTTCATCGCCATTAAAGAGATTCTCTAGGGTTGCTTCCGCAACAATGTTCCTCAGAACTGGCGTGTCTGTCTGACGCTGTAGTGTTGATCCTATTTCTGAGTTCTTTGAAATTTCCTTCCCCTTTTCTGCTGTCCTCGGGGTTGATATTTTCTTTTTTGGCTCTTTCTGAACTGGTTTCTTTGATGTACTTGTACCGATGGTGGGAACTATTTCTTTGTGTTGGTCCGCCCTAGCTTACTCACCATCTTATAAATGTGGCGGTTCTTATCTCTTCGCTGGGTCGGAGTGAGAGTAGCTTTCCTTACCTTCTGAATTTTTGTGGCCACAGCGCTAACAAGCCTACCATTTGTTGTAGTAATCATAGACTCAACTTTCTTGTTTGTTTCAGTCATATGAGCGACATTCATTTTTCTCTTCTTGTCGGTGACCCGGTGATTCGTGCCACCCAATTTCACCACTGTCTGGTCACGGAACTCATCCCGGTCAACCGGGGTCCAATCGGCCTTCTCGTATTGTAACATAGCCTGTGTGAAATCAGAGTCGATCTCAATCATGGCACCATCCTTCATCTTTTCTTCATTGAGTGCTAGACTCATGCCAATCTTGATGTTTAGATCAACCGCCCGTTCGACATCTTCCTGTGAAAATGAGGAAGGAATCAGGGGGTGGTATCAAGAACAAGAACAATAAGAAAATTTATTCATTAATGAAAATTTTTGTTTATTTCCTACGAGTTTTAACAAAATAGAAAAAGATGGTGGAAAATCAGGAATGAGTTTTGATTTTAAAGGAAAGTTCAAATTTTATTGAAGAATTTCTTTCATACCTTTTTTTTAACACATTTTTTTTATTCATCATCATTTTTTTATTAACTTTGGGTTCAAACTAGTTACAATTGATTATTGTACCCGTGCTTCTAGGAATGTGACTTTATTTTTAAAGTTCATCCTTCGAGACATCAGGTTGCATAATATTTCTTTAAATATCGTCGGTTGATCAGAAGCATAAATCATTCTCCACGGCAATCCACAAGTTGGTAGGAACCTCTTGAGTAGACTGTCTCGACCACGAACGACCCCTCCCAAGTTGGTTCAAATTTTCCTCTTATCTTGCAGTGTGCAAGAATAGGTCTTTTGAGAACTAGAACCAAATAACCAACTTTGAATGTTCTTAGGCGGACCAGTTTATCGTTGGCCTAGATCATTTTGTCTTCATACAATTCCAAATTTTGTTGCGCTGAAAGTCATTTTCCTTCCAAACTTTCCAATTCTTCCAGTCGTAATCTGACGTTCTCTTCTGTAGCGATCTTATCTGCAACTGCAACTCTGAGCAACAAAAGCTGAACCTCCATGGGTAAGATTGCTTCGGACCCGTACACTAGAGTGTAAGGTGTAGACTGAGTAGGTGTTCTAAAAGTTGTCCTGTATGCCCATAAGGCTTCTAATAACTTCTCGTGCCAATTTCTCTTGTTGTCGTCCAAAGTTTTCTTTAGGATTTGGACAAGAGTTTTATTAAAAGCTTCAGCCAAGACGTTTGCTCTTGGGTAATAGATCATTGAATAGCACCAATCTATCCTCTGTCTTCTGATAAAATTGTTAATCTTTGTGCTTTTGAACGCGGACCCAATATCTGAAATAATTCAGCACGGTACCCCAAAATGGTGGACGACTTGATTCTTGAATAATTGTAGCACATGGTGTGCCTTTACTTACTTGAGCGGTACTGCTTCTGCCCACTTTGAAAAGTAATCCATTGCTGCAAGGATGAAACGATGTCCTCTTGAAGAAGGAAGTTCTATCGGACCCACGATATTTGTGCCCCAACATTCAAGTGGCCACGACGATTGTCAGATGTAGCACATTTGAAGGTTCGTGTAGAACCACTCTGTGCACTTGGCACTGGAGACAACTTATAGCAACTTTCATGCAGTCAGTAATCATCGAGGGCTAGTAATATTCTAGTCTCTTGATCTTCATTTTCATCTTCGGACCTGATTGATGAGCCCCACAAAGTCCCGAGTGCACTTCTTTAACAGTTTCTTGAGCCTCGGACCCACTCAGGCACCTTAGCCACATCTGATCGAAAGACTTTTTATATAAGGTATTGTTTATTAAGGTGTATGACAGAGTTCCTTTCTAGATCTTATGGGCTACTGACTTATTATTTGGTAGGTTTCCTGTTTGCAA
Source organism: Papilionanthe hookeriana x Papilionanthe teres (assembly GCA_022702705.1). Classification (NCBI taxonomy): domain Eukaryota; kingdom Viridiplantae; phylum Streptophyta; class Magnoliopsida; order Asparagales; family Orchidaceae; genus Papilionanthe; species Papilionanthe hookeriana x Papilionanthe teres. The sequence continues at coordinate 146,931,381 of CM040426.1, forward strand.
ATAGTCTATTAATGGCTGCCGCCAATCTTCTATAGTTTCCGCCACTACCACAACTCTTTCTTCTTCTTTTTTAATTTGTGTATTGCATCCATGTCGAGTTTTGATAGGACCTGTCGTCCCTAAATTGACAGTTCAACAGATTCATCTTGTATGCAGGTAAATTCTTTTGTGAGGCAGGCTAACGCGTCTGCAAGAGCATTTTCTTTTCTGGTAATATTGTATATTGTTACATTTGGAATCCGCTTCAGCAACTTCATTGCATACTGGAAATACTGCTCGAGTCTTGGTTTCAGATTTTTGTACTGTCCTGTGACCTGTTGTATGATCAATTATGAATCACCATCAATGTTGATGTCGGTTATACTCATCTGAATGGAAAATTCTAGTTTGGTTACAAGAGCTTCATATTCTGTTTCATTATTCATACATTATTCTGTCAAATGGTAAGAGTACCTTAACATCCCCCGCTCCGGTGTTATAAATATTAGTTCGATTCCTGCCTTATCGGGCACTATCATTTGCAATTCTTTATTCTTCTGTGCTGATGATACTCCATCGAGGTACAATTCCCAACGTTGATCATCGGGGTCTTCCAAGCTCATTACTTGTTCATCTGACAAATCATCATTGAGAGGCGATTCTGCTGGTAAAGGGTGTGCTATGAGGAAGTCTGCTAGGAATTCTCCCTTTACAGCACGAAGAGGAACAAAAGTTATATCAAATTGCAATAGTATCATCGACCACATCGCTAGTCTGCCGGAGAGTGTCGGGCGGGTCATCAAATATTGCAATGGATTAAACTTCGAAATAAAGTTGACCTTATGAGAAACTATGTAATGCCTGAGCTTTTGAGAGGCAAAGATCAGGGCCAAACAATTCTTTTCAATAGGAGGATCTTTCAATTCCGTCGGAATTAGACGAGGACTTAAGTAGTAGAGAGTGTTTTCTTTACCCTCATCATTGACCTTGGCTAGCAGGGCTCCAAGAGAGTCGTCTAAAGCTATGGTATAAAGTATCAACGGTCGTCTTGAGATCGGGGTTGCTAGGATAGGAGGTGTCATCAGATATCGTTAAATATCATCGAAGGCCCGCTGGCATTTTTCTTCCCAAACAAATTTGGCATCCTTTTTAACTAATGCCGAGAAGGGTTGACAACTACCTGACAAATTAGAAATAAAACGTCGATGCAATGCCAACTTCCCTTGAAAGGATCGTAGTTGTTTTAGAGTTTTGGGAGGTGGCATTTCTAAGATGGTTTTAATCTTCTCTTGATCGATTTCAATTCCACGATGTCAGATGACAAATCCTAAGAATTTCCCAGAGGCGACGCCGAAGGCGCTTTTCAGGGGATTCATCTTACGGTTAAATTATCTTAAACGCTCGAAAATAATTCTTAAATCATACAAGTGATCTTCTTTTAACTTTCTCTTAATGACCACATCGTCTATGTAGCACTCGACTTGGTTATGAATAAGAACTTAAAAAGTCCTCGTAATTTGTCTTTGGTACATTACGCCTGTGTTCTTCAATCCAAAAGGCATTACTGTGTAGCAGTATACTGCGATTGGCATTCTGAAGGCTATGAACTTCTCATCCTCCAGTGCCATCCTTATCTGATTGTATCCAGATGATCCATACAAGAAAGAGAAGATTTCATGCGTTGACGTGATGTCGATCATTAATTCCAGAATTGGTAGTGAAAATTTGTCTTTCGGGCATGCTTTATTCAACTCTTTGAAATCCACATAGATTCGAATCTGACCATTCTTCTATCTGACTGGTACCACGTTGGATAACTAAGTTGGATATTGCTTTTCATGGATAAAATTAGCATCTATTAGCTTTTTAACTTCAGTTATAACTTGTTGTTTGATCTCTAGACGCATTCTCTTGGGAGCTTGTCTGACTGGAATGGCAGTGTGATCCTCCCCCAACTTGTGAACTGCAACCTCTGGAGCTAATCCAGGCATCTCCTCATAACTCCAGGCAAGAAAATCTTTGAATTGCATTAATAGTCTAATCATGTTTTCAGAGTCTTCTTTATTGTGTAAGGAGCTAATAAAGGTCGGCAAGACTCTTCGCTAGTACCTAAGTTAACTTCCATTAACTCGTCTATTGTGGATTTAATCTCTTCTTCAAATTCTAGTGGAGCGTCTCTGATTGGCAAGTCCTCGAGATCATCTGAAGCTTTCAGCCAGTCTTCATGAGGCTCGCAAGTGACAACCGAGCAAAATTTTGTATAGTTAGCTAGCCCTAACGTGCCGAACCAGAGACCATGCTTTAAGTTGGGATGTCGACCGACATTATTCCATAACTTTTCAAAGAGATGTAATTGATCGTTTGACCATTGCTTAGGTAAGACACCACATTGAATTAAATTTTGAACACAAGGATAATACGACTGAAAAGGTAATTTCATTAATTTAGATGAAACAACATCTTCAATTTTTACATCATTAGCTTTGCACCACCACCATGCACTTCCTTGACCACCATACCCTCAACCTTACTAGAGTAGATCGGGGTTAGGGTCATAGCCTGTACGTAGTGGTTTATCTTATCGTACATTGTTTTGTATTCTTCATTCCTTTTATCTTTGAGAGAGATCTTAAACCGAGGTTACTTCTGACTTATCGCTGCTGCTTCTTTCTTGATTCCTTTTTTTTCTTCTTCAGTATTGTCTTTCCAATCAACATTAATCACCGGATTCTTTTGTTCAACTATTCTACTGTTTCTACCTTAACCTCGTCCCCAGCCTCGACCTTGGGTGCGAGTTCTGGAGAAATCTTTACCATCTCACCGTAAGGGAGTGGTGTGTAAATGTTAAACTAGAATTTGAGGTTCTTCATCATCTTTAATTTCTTTTGCTTCATTTGGTATGACACTTCTGGAGAAGATAATTTTCTTCGTAGGTGTGTAGTAGGCAGCGTCTTCATGGATTCCAATTTCATGTATGGAGAATGGTTGCAGGTCACCTTTAATGCATTGTTCTTATCCTCCTTCATTATACTTTATACACTGGTGTAAAGATGACGGTACCATCTGGTTTTCATGAATCCAAGGTCGACCCAGTAGAGCGTTGAATGATGTTTCAGAATCAGTTATGTAGAATTTTGTGGTTGTCCTTGCTAAATGACCGATCCTCATAGACAGTGTTATTGATCCAAGAGCTCTTCTCTCCTTTCTGATTGAAGCCTCTTAGTAACAATGTGTCTTCTTGGAGCTTGCGGGAGTCAATTTCCAAGTATGCTAACATCCGAAGATTCATTATATTGATTAATGCTCCTGGATCAACTAACACTCTAGAGAGCGTGAACTTACTGATACTTATTAAGATGTACAAGGGTCGGTTATTATCGGTTGTCCCAAGTAGTAAGTCATTGTCCATGAAATTAACACAATACTGTTCTCTCAACGAGCAAACCTCTTCTAAGGAGTTACCGGCCATTTGAGCTATGCAAATTTCTAGATCAAGTAGGGCCATGATCAGAGCTTCCCTCATCTCCTTTAAAATGATTAAAACATCGTAAATGCTCAGTTTGGTGGGTAACTTCCGAAGATGGGCTAACACGTTTTATTCCACTTTATTGCTTGGTCCTTCAACTTCTTCCCAAACAGGTAATTCTTCTGCTGGGGTTGGCTTTTCCTGAGCAACCACCTGCTTTCCCTTATCTTTCGGACCCATTATTGGAGGTAAGACTTTTCCACTTCTTAAGTTAACTTATGTTATGTCTTCCAATTTTGGTTTTGAATTAGCTGGCGCTTCCTCTTTCTGAATTAGAGCAGCAGATTCTTCGGGAGTCACTTCGGGATCTGAGAACTCTAGCTCAATCGAGATAGGAGATCCTTGGAATTCACAGGTGAGTTCATCATCTTCCAGACCATCATAATCATTTTCGTTGACTTTATCGTCGAGCTTTTTTATGATTTGAGATTCGTTATTCTTATCAAAATTGCGATTTGGGTTAGGTTGGTTGTCGTTAGTTACATAATCTTTAGAAACAGTCAAAACGTAGACCACACCATAACACTTATCATTATAGTACCCCACAGGGGCAAACAGATAATCATAAAGAGTCAAAGGTTTAAGGGGTTTCTCCCCCGAATCAGAAACAACCATTCTAGGATAAGCAACCCCTACTCTACTCTTCGGAGCCTCGGTTTTCTCTTCTTCTATGATCTTCTCCTCCTTCTGGGGCAGTTCCTCGAATGCAATTGATAGTGTCGGCTTGATAGGATTCGAATTTTGAATCGAAGCACGCATCGAAATAGTTTGGATGTGGTTCAATATTCTTTTTGAAGATTTTATCCATGCAGTACTCCATCCATCAATGATTGCGTACAGGTCTATCAAAACAATAGGATTAGCCGAAATGACATTAACGTAACCTCCTCTTTGTGGCTCCTTCATATACTGTTTTGGGATTGTTATGTTCCCTTTCAAAAGGCTGTTCTTGAGCCAATTCTTGAAAGTGAAGCAATCCTCTGTTTTGTGTTTGATCATCCGGTGGTAAGGGTAGTATATCGGGCGATCTTTCTTGTCCACTTCCTCTGGCTTCATGGGCTCTGGCAGCTGGAATCTATCCTTCTTGATCAAAGTACAGAACATCTTTCCAACAGCTTTATTTTTAAAAGGGTATTCTTTATTCAGATGCTCTGCCTGGCTGCGCTTCTATTAAACTGACTGCTGGTTATATTGTTGAGACTACTGGTCGTATTCTTTGTGACAGTTGATAATTCTGCTAAGCGGTTGATAACTTGGTGGAGGTTGTTGATAATTTTGCTGCGGTAGTTCTGTTCATATCTGCATTGGCTACTTGCCCTTATCTACCGCTGTGAAAATTTCAGATTTCTTCTCTAAAACTCTAACTGGTTTCTACTTATTAGTTTTGTCAATGAAACTTAATTTCTTTGCTTCCTCTTGCTGGCTCCCAGCCTTGCTAAGCAACTTCTCGAAAGTTTTGATTGTGAATCCTTTAAGGAGAAGTGCTATAGGACCGTGGATTCTCTTTAGCAAGATACCGACTGCATGTTGTTCTTGAAGCTGTGGTTCACACTTCATGCTCAAATTTCTCCATCGAAGGATGTCGTCGACCAAGGTTTCATTTGACTTTTGTTGCTCCGCCACAAAATTACAGATAGTGATGTGGTGTTGAGCCCCAACAAACTGTTTAAGAAAAAGATTTTCCAATTCTGAGAAAGTTTTGACTAAGCCATTTGACAACTCTACATACTAATCAAAGGTGATCCTTGACAGGCTGTTGACGAATTGACGAAATAACAAAGCATCACTCCCACCGGCATTGCAACAACTAGCACGAAAATATACGACATGCTGTCGGGGGTTTCCCGTAATGTCAAAAGTCTTAGACAGAGGTGGTACAAAGCCGTTTGGGTAATGAAAGACATCAAATTCCTCAGGGTAGGGTCTACCCGTCTGAATAGATGCTCCACTCTTGTATTGGGCTAGGGCTTCTCGCACCTGCTGTTCCACCATGTTTTTAATGTCCTTCTCGAGTATTTGAATTTGACCGGAATCTTTCTTGAGTTGTTCATTTCTGTTGATGGAGGTGACCTCTTTTCTTCCATCGCTGTTATGTATGACTTATGGAGGCACTTCTTTGAGTGTCTGTGACTGACTCTAGAGGGTGGCTATGGCAGTGCTCATTTCCTCCACTCGCTTTTACAATAGTTCTATCGTGTTATGTCTTTGTTACATGAGTCTTTTCATTAGTTCTGGTCTTCTTCTGTACTTGTCGATGTTTCCCGCAGTGATGACACTCGGGTCTCCACCATGTTAACTTAGAAAAAATCCTCTTCCATGAACTCTGACAGATCCTCCTCATTCTCTAGTTCTTTTTTCTTCCTTTTGCCAACTGCTGGATGTCGGTTCTCAACTTTTATATAGAAATTTCAAGTGGTGTCCGCCAAACGGTCTCGCAGTTATCGGGTGACGACTGTCACATTTCATCTTTCGGAGTTACTTTCAGAATCGTAACAATCTTTTCAGATCCGGGCTCCTTAAAGGGACTTCTTTTCCCGGAGCATTCTGTCAGTACCGGTTTGACAATATTAGGAAACCACACCATCCTTCTTAAAGTTGGGAGCCTCGGACTGGACGGCCTGTCAGTTGTATGTTGGTAGGTGGTGTGTTCCTTAATATGATGACCTGATACAATGACGGGTGACCCTCTTTCATCAGTTTGTATTTTCCTTCTCGGTTTCTCTAGAACAGTGACAGGGGTCACCCTCGGTCCGAGGCAGGATTTGACTGGTACTCGCCCCATCCTTCTCAGGATTTCTGATATGGGGCATCCTTCTTTCCTTACTAACTTCTCAACTACTAGTCGCGATTGGGCTAGCGGCGTAGTCTTCGTCTTCCTCTTCCTATGATCATTGTAGTACGAAGGTCGGGGTAATGCAACGGCAATCTTCCGGGCATATTCTTCATCAGAGGCACCAGATAAAGGGTGGAACCTACTCTCCTCTAGCAGCGGTGAGATTTCTGGCAGTTCTTCCTCTTCTTCGGGAATTTCTACAAGAATGGTAGCTTCAGCAGCCCTGATCTTTCTGATCCTAGCAATCTTCCTATTCCTGTTCCTCCTTTGTGTTTTGGTTAAGGGTACAAGTCTTAAACTAGACCCTATCTCAAAAATAGACGGTGCTGTAGCAAATTCAAACCCTCCACGGTAGCAGGCTCATCACTGAATTGGACTTCCTTCCCCTTTAGTTTGACGGGAGCTGGGGTAGGTGCAGTGACGATTAGACCAATGGGGATAGAGACGACAGTCCTGGCAGTGGCAGCTAATCTCTTACGAACAGAAGTGTTTTCCTGAGTTGGGGCTCTTTTAAGGGGAGGAAATTCTCATGTTAACTTCAAGTTGAACTCAATCACAAGTTCCACAGTTTCTGGTACTTTGGTCATTAGTGTAAAGAGGGTAATGTCTCTGAACTTGATGTTCGTATTGTTGAATCCTTGTCCGAAGCGAATGACCTCTTCATCAGGCAGTTCATCCTTGCTGACTACTAAGTCCAATCCATCGATGAAGGAGAAAATTAGATTTTGTGCAGACATCTTGTGCAGGGTAGATTCCAAATGTCAGTTTCGTACTACGCTTTCTTCCGTTATCAAACTTCTAGGATGAAAAAAGAACTACTCCAAAAATATAGTTCGAACACATTCTTATTCATCTTGTTTGTTTCTTAGTTTTGTTTATAAAATATTTCAGATTCCATTTTGATTTGTCTGTTTGTAGTTTAAAAAGAAGTTTTTTGGGAACAAAATAATTAAAGGGTAGAGAAAGGTAAAGGACCTAATCCAGAACCGGAAAGGAAAAGAAAACCTCACTAGCCTCTCATCTCGATGAACCACTCCTAAGCTAACACCTATTTGGGGTTCACCCCCATCTTTGGGAGGCAGAATAATTCCAGAACCTCTCTGTTTATGGATTTCTAAACAGTGGCTACAAAATCCAAGAAGAGTCGACTATACTCATTCAAGGTAGAAATAAACGCGGTATATCAACGAAAAGAATGTTACTTCGATCTACTAGGGATATGGACTCACTACCGATTTATGAAAGTAAAACCATCTGATCAAAATGGAGAGAGGAACTTATTCCCAGTAGAGTCGCCAGAAATTGTCGGCATATTTATAGGTCATGTGTTTTGAAAAGGGGTCGCCTACAGAAGTTGTCGGCTAATTTTAGATTTTAAGTTTAATTTAAATATATATTTATAATTTTGAAAGTAGCATTTTATTTTTGAAAATATGAGACTAAACTAATCTCACTTTATTAATGGTTTAAATAAACGAGCATACCATCACAAGTGACATATATATTCCAAAGAGTAAACATATCACTTGAAAATGAAGCTCGATTAATAAAACTAGAAATTTTATGACATTTGTTTGGTCTGCTAACCAATTTTGTAAACCGACAAGTTCCCCTACTTAATATAAAGGAATTAAGCAGGGTTTATATTACCTGGGTTCTTAAAGTTCCCTATAAGGGCAAGCCCCTATAGTTAATTACATCCTAAATGTCCGATGACACTTAAGAAAACTCTTGATAAAGATCAGTGGTTTTGCTTTCAAGAATTTTAAAGTTTAAGCATTCAAAGGATTTGATTATGAAATTTCAAAAGGGACTGGATCAAATTTGGAACATTTATTTTTGGAATCTAATGGAAGAAAGGTAGGAGAAGCTAAAGATCCAAGTGGAATCTTGGCAACTTCCCAAACCATCCTATTTGTTTGGCCTGAATTTGGTAGAATTATTTAATGTTGCAATCATACCCATTTTAATTAATTAGGACTTATACTCGTATGATATAATCATACAAATAACCTGGAAGATGTAAGGGTTTCTGTCATACCAAACGAACACCTCGGAATCTTATGACGAGTTAGGGCTTAAATTGCATAACGTAATTATACAAATGCCTAAAGAGAAAGTGAGGGTTTATGTTGTGCTAAGCAAACTACCTAGAAATTCTATGGATAGTTGTTTAATTTCTAAAAAATGGTTAAGCTGATGAAGACTTGTTTTGATGCTAAAGATGGTCGTGTTGCTCGCCGCACTTACTCTGAGCTCCTTATTATTGTAGAGGGTTTAGTTTAAAGAAGTGACAATCAAGGGATGAGAGAAGTTTCATGGTTTAGAGGTTGAGTTTCAAATTCGATGACTTAAGTTTTATTAAGGGAAATCTTAAAGTTGATTAATCGGAACTGGTTAAGATCCCACGGTTCCATCATCCCAGCACCACTGTTTTCATCAGATTCACTTAGTCCAAATGGATTTGCTAAACTCAACTGAATGAGTTCCACACTTTCATTTAGGCCGTGGGAAATATCGTTAGCAACACATGGGTTACATCATCCGAGGGATTCCCGATCATTCAACGAGACGTTTTAATTTTAGTTACAATTGCAGGTTTTGTTTTTTCTTGTTGGTGATTAAATTTTATGTTGTTTAAACATGTTGGGTTCAATCATTCTCATAAATTTATAGAATGTAGGAAAATAAAATATTTAATAAATTGTTGAATGTAAATTGCAATAAACTTAAATGTGTAATTGAAGAGTCTTCTCATTTCCACCGATTGCACTTAAAATGCATGTTAAGATATTCAATATTTAAGGACAAACACCTAGGTAAGGCTAGGGGAAGATTCTGATCATCTACCAACCCTATGATGTCTAAGTTCAGATCCTAGTTGTCTACCAAGTCCTATGACGTGTAGGTTGAAATCCTAGTTGTCTATCAAGTCCTATGACGTCTAGGTTGAAATCCTAGTTGTTTTTAAGGATGATTTTCTTCATCAAACAACAATGAAATTCAGTTGTTCTTTTAAAACACCCCATTAGGTTGGGGAAGTGCTTGGAGATTTAGGCCTTGAACATCTTCCTAAACACTTTTGGGATTATTTTGAGTCCAAATGAATTTCATCATTTGGATGAATTGATCATCCCGATTTTAGTTGAGTCTTAACTCTTGCTCAGTGAATTTATATGTTTTAATCATCTTATGAGAGAGGTGACATGCCACTTGACAGTTCATTTAAATGTTATGAAATGAATGTCTTACGGCTAGGTTGGTCCATTAGAGAAGCTAACTGTTTGGATTAATAGTTTCTTTAAGATGATTTAATTTAATTCTTAAATTTTTTTTAAATCAATCATAGTAATGTTCTTAAAGGGTTTTAAATTGATTATTACATTTTAAGATATTTCAATGTTTTGATTAACTGATTATCTAACTTAATTGATTATTTAATTGAATGATGATGATTTTAGATATGAAAATTATGATTTTATAATATGAAATACTACACTAGTATACGTATCGTATATTAAGTAAAATAGGACTTTCTGATTAAGCCCCGAGATATCGAACCCACAGGGAAAATGTGAAATCTTTAAATGAATCAGAGAAATTATCTTTTTACTTTCTTTAATTGTTTTCGAAAAAGTATATCTTGATTTTGAAAAGTTTTGAAGGTTGATGTGTCTTTTTTTTTAATTTTCTTAATACAATGCAAAGCAAGAAATTAAAATTACAATAACTAATAACATTGGATGTAAAATACTATTAACTAGAATATCTTTTTCTTTCCTTTCATGAAGTAGTAATAATTCTTAAAGTATTGTTGTGGAAGTATTCAAAATTTTTTTTGGGACAGATAGAAGCAAATGTATTCTTTACCCTTACTTGGTTCTATAAAGAACATAGGTTAATTTGAAATTTATATTATTTTGAACATGGTTAGGCAAGGAAGATACCAGTCTCTCACTCTAGAGTTCCCTCGATTCCCACCACCTGGGGGCTAACTTCTCATAACAAAACTCAAAACCTCAAACCAAATTAGGGGGTTTTATCCTGTCGCTCTAAAATCATCTAATTTTACTCCCTCTTATAAAAATATCTTCTAATATTACATTCAATTATATGGACTACAGTTCTCACCCATATAATTTCATGTGATTCTTACTAACTTTTATGAGACAATACCAAATTAGATCTTACAAAATCTCAAGAAATTTTTACAACTTAACAGGCCAAATTAAGAAGTAAACAAAGTTTTTAGAATCAATCTTCACAACTTCTTCTAACTTTTAAACACTTATACTTTCCACAACAATTCTCTTTAAATTAATTACTTCTCCATTTAAGAAAGAAAAAGATAAAGTAAACTACTCAGAATGCATTGAGAAAAGAAAAAAACACATTGATTTGAAATTAAAAATAATGATAAGAAAAATAATAAACAAAAATAAGTATTATTAAACTAAATAAAAGAAAACACTTATCTGAAAATCCTCTCCATAAGACTAAGGAAGTTCCTCTAAAACTTTGACTCTTCGCTAAACTACTTCTCAAAGAAAGTCTCCCAACTCCGTTGACTCAGAATACAGACTTGAGACTTCAATAAAAACTAATCTAAAAGAAAGAAAAGAAGTGGGAAGAAGAACACTTCACTCCGACCCTTTTCTCCTTTCACTCTCTACTCCTACCTTAAATAAAAAACTTTTAAAATGCAGTGGAAGAACAATGGAAGTACTCTTCAAAATGCAGTGGAAGAGTCTCCTCAAATTGCCTCCTCTAATTCTTTCCTAAGACTCTCTTTAAATGGTAAACCAAAAGATGCCTTGGTGTCTCTTCAAAATGTGTCCAGATTCGATGTATCTACCAAGGAACGCACCCCTACATTCAAATTTGCCGCCCAAAGGAAGTTATGGACGTTACCACCAAGATTTGCATCCCATCCCCTTTGAAATTGGCGCCAAATCCATTTGAATCTCGATTTTTAACTGTGGCGGCTAAGCGCCGGCCCAGCGGCGCTTAGCCGCCAGTGCCAAATTTTTTATTTTTCATTTTTTTGCTCCAAATTTGATCCAATTTTGCTCCTTTCATCATAACCATCCATTTTCATCATACCTATAAGAAAAACACAAAATACCTTCCATTAAAGTGCAATATCATTAAAAATAGGTATAAAAATGTGCATAAAAATACTATATATTTTAGGTGTATCAATTTTTTAATTTAATTAATTATCTGATTAATTGATTGTCTAACTTAAGATATTTTTAATTCATTTTTTTGTTTAATTGAAAAGGTTATTTAAATTTTTTTAAATTATTATTCCTTATTTAACTAGAGAAATTATTTTAATGTTTTAAATTATTATATATTTTTTATTAAATAAATTAATCAATATCTTAAATTATTTTTAATTGATTAAAGAAATTATATATATATATATATATATATATAATAAATTAATTTTGATATTTCAAATTATTATTATTTTTTAAACTCACTTATTTTAAAATTATTTAAATTAATTTTAAGTTAAATTTCTATGTTTAAGATTATTACTTAATATTACTTTATCATTACTCCTCTTTAATCACATTTAGATTAATTGGCTTATTTCATTTTAAGCCTTGTTAAGAGTTAAATAGATTTAGTTAATTCATTTGTTAGAGGTTTAGATTTTGGAATGGACATCTTCCCATATCGTACCCCTAACCTTACCATTAATACATGATTAATCTTCCAAATGTTATAGATTATAAGTAATTAGCATTTCCTTTTGATATTGATGGTGATTAGTAAGTTCCTACCACTTCATTCCCTAACTTTCAATCATTATAGAAAACAATTAAGATCAAATGTTTCCTCTTTACCCTTGGTTAAGCCTAAATGTTAATTCGGGTTAAGGTTCCTTAATTACCCTAATGCCCTATTAGATTTAATCACCCCATAACTTACTAAATTAAATCCCAATGACTTTGAAATTTTTATGTCACCTCTCTCATATGTTAATTAAGACATCAAAGGAGAAAATGTAATTTTCTGGTTTTTATTCTATTTTTAGAATTTTTAAATGAAAAATTAGGGTTTTGAAAGGAAATTCAATAACTTAATAAATGTTAACTATCTATCCTTAAGAAAATTATGGGAGGTTCCTCATGACCAGAGGATCACTTGGACCAATTTTGGTGATTTTTTGAATTTAAATTTAATTATAATAATTATTTTAAGTTTTAGAGTGTTAATTAAATATAAAATATTTTAAAAGTAGAAAATTAAGTTTTATATTTTTTTAAAATCTCTCTAAGGTTAGGAACCCAAAGAAGTAAATTTTACATTTTTCTAATTTTTATTTGATTTATTAGAATTATTTTAGTGAAAGGTTAATAAAATTCATTTTTTAAATGTTAACAATTATCTTAGCACATTAAAAACTCATATCTTAACTTGGAGACTAATAAAAAATATTTTGATGGTTCCCAAGTGATTAGGAGACCAAATGTGACATTTGGTGAATTTTTTTATTTTTATGATTTTTTATAATTTTTAATTATTAAATATTTAAATATGATTAAAAATCAAATTTTTATGAAAAATGCAATTTTATTTTTTTGGACTCCTCTGATCACAGAGAACTCCCAAAACTAATTTGGTGAATTTTTTAAATGTATTTTGGATTTTATGAATTTTTTAATATTCAAAATGGCTATGTTACTTAGGAAATTCATTTAGTTGATTAAATTAATTCCAATTGGTTTAGAAACTTTTATGGGGGTTCTTATCTTAAAGAACAGTGGAGAATTGATTTCAAGTTATTTTAATTTTTAGTTTGTTCTAATTAATTCAAGAATTGTTTTAGGTCAAGTGAGCAATTGAGGTTAAAGTTAATGCTTTAGTTCATCAAATTATTTTTTCTAAGTTCTTCTGGCCACAGGGAACCTACTCTAATTTTCTTAGAATTTTCCAAGAAATATGCTAATTATTGGAATTAAAATACCAAAATTTACATAAAAACATGAAAAATAGATATCTTGCCATAGGGACCTTCTCTGACTTTGAAAAAATCAGGGAATGTTCCTAATGACAGAAGGAACAAAAGCTCCATATTCCTAAGCCATGGTGAATTGTATGTGTGAGTGGAGAATTGATTTAAGGTTTACTGTATTTAACTAATTTTTTCCATAATTTGGTTAATAGAGAAGGAAAGGGGCACTAGTAGGGCCGACCATAGCCACCCTTGGACATCTAGTAGTGTGAGCCTAGATTAACCCATTCTACTAACAATACATCCATACCTGATCTATAGATTAGCCAATGTTCTTTATACTATCGAGCGAAGGTAAAGAATAGGAATGCTTCTATTTGGCACAATACCATAAATTTATATTCTCAACGAATATTACATTATCTAAAAGTCTTGGATAAATTGAATGGAAGAAAGTTGTTTGCTTATTTTTATTTACATCAATCATTACTTTATTACTACTTTATTTCTTCATCTAGTAAATTAAATATCAACTTTTTAACTTTAAAGGAAATACATAAAAATAAAATCAAAATATTTAAAAAAAAATCTATAATCCTCCTCGTGGGATCGATACTGGGGTCTATATTTATAGCCCTATCTTACTTAAAACGATACGTATACTTGCGTAGTACCCCTAGTGTGTCAAATATTTTTCATAAAATTATATTTATATACACTAGCCACTATTATTATTTGAGTCAAAGTATTGGCTAAAACATATTTTTGATAGCATAAATTACTGCATTGTTTGGCGATTGCAAACCAAGTTTTTGGTGCATTGCTGCGGATCGAGTGTTATGTTTTTGGCGTCGTTAAAGGGGAGGCGAAATTTATAGATTTTAAATATTTTATTTTATTTATTTCTTTTATTGTCAAAAATATAAAATAAAAAAAACATTTACATAAAAAAAATACAAAAATAAAAAAAATAATTATTTTATTTCTTGCTATTTTACTTTTTATTTACTTTTCATGCGTAGTTCCGGATCTGAAGGATTATTACCTTTAGATTCTAAATTAGAAATAACTGTTAGAATAATTTAAAAGGAAAATAAATTCAAAAATATCAAGAGATGGCTAATTTACATAAAAATTTAGAAAATCCAATTGAAATTAATGAACAAAATGTTTATAAACCATTAAGGGATTATGCTAGCCCCACAGTTAATGAACTTCATAGTAGTATTCAAATACCTACTGTAGATGCTAATTCTTTTGAGCTTAAACTGTCTATTATTCAAATGGTTCAAATTAATCAATTTGGGGGAACACCAAATGAGGATCCAAATTTACACATTGCTAGTTTTTTAGACCTTTGTGCTACCTTTATATATAACAATGTTTCTGATGATGCTATTAGACTTAGACTCTTTCCTTTTTCTTTAAGAGATAAAGCAAAGATGTGGTTGAACTCATTAATTACGGGTTCATTAAAACATGGGCTGAAATGACACAAAAATTCCTTGCTAAATATTTTCCTCCTTCTAAAACTACTAAATTAAGAAATGATATTACTTCATTTAGTCAATTTGACGGGGAGACAATTTATGAAACTCGGGAAAGATTTAAAGAACTATTAAGAAAATGTTATCATCATGCTTTACCTGATTGGTTAATTATTCAAACATTTTATAACAGACTTATTTGATCATTTAAATCAATTATTGATGCTGCTATTGGAGGTTATTTAATGGCTAAATCATTTGAAGAAGCTTATACTTTAATTGAAGAAATGGCTAACAATAATTTTCAATGGCCTTCTGAAAGGATTAATCCTAAAAGAATGGCAAGTATTTATGATAACAAAGTATTTTCTATCTTAGCTTCACAAGTAGCTGCAATTTCTAAGAAATTAGATAATTTTGCTATCAATATATCACATAACAACTCTGCTAATATTGAAGATTCTCAAACTAATGAAACTTTACAAGCTATTGCTAGTAAAAATAACTCTTATACCAATTATTATAATCCTGGATGGAAAAATCACCCTAATTTTAATTGGAATAATTCACAACAACAATGGGGTAATAATCAATCCCATCCAACTAGAAATTGGAACAATCAAGTAAATTCAAACTATAAACCACCTGGATTTAATAATCAACAGAAAAAGTTATCTATAGAAGAATTAATTTTACAACTAAGTAATCAATTACAAAATCAGAACACTTATATTCGTAATATTGAGAATCAAATGGGACAAATCGCTAATTTAATTAATTACAGACCTCCAGAAACACTTCCTAGTAACGTTAAAGTCAATCCAAAAGAAACTGGAAAAGAACATGAACATGTTAAAGCTGTGCAACTTAGAAGTGAAAATGAATTAAAAGAAAGAATGCAGAATGAAATTGAAAATGAGATTGAGGTTGAAGAGATTGAAAAACCTCGAGAAAATCCTTCTCTACTCGAAGATCGACTTGTTATTCCTATTAACGTGGAAGTTGAAAAACCACCACCACCTTTTCCTCAAAGACTAAAACAGTAGAAGCTTGATCATCAATTTTCTAAGTTCTTTGAAATTTTTAAGAAACTTACCATTAACATACCTTTTGCTAAAGCATTGGAACAGATGCCAACTTATGCAAAATTTATGAAGGATATTTTAAGTAAGAAACGAAAATTTGAAGCTTTTGAAACTATTGCATTAAGTGAAGAATGTAGTGCAATAATTTAAAAGAAATTAACTTAGAAACTTAAAGATCCTGGAAGTTTTACTATATCTTGTGCTATTGGAGAAAATTTTTGTGAAAAGGCTTTATGTGATTTAGGAGCATGTATTAATCTCATGCTATTTTCTATTTTTTTAAGGTTGAATTTAGGAAAGATTACTCCAACCACTGTAACCCTTCAGTTAGCTGATAGATCTATCACCTACCCTAAAGGAGTTATAGAGGACGTTCTTGTTAAAGTGGATAAATTTTTTTTCGCCATGGATTTCATTATACTTGTTATAGAAGAAGATAAAGAAATACCAATTATTTTATGGAAACCTTTTCTAGCTACCAGACGAGCTATAATTGATGTGCAAAAAGGAGAATTAACCATGAGAGTTAATGATCGAGAGATTAAATTCAATGTTCTTAAATCGATGAAGTACCTACGATAAATAAGCATCTTTATCGAATGGATATTATTGATTATATAATTGAAAAACATTATCAAGAAAAATGTAATGTCATTTCTGAAGAAAATATTGAATTATTAACCGATGAAAAGGAAGAACTAAAAGAAGAAGAATTATCTAAAGAAGCTCATTATATTAAAGATAACTAGGAAATTTTGGACATAACACAAAATGATATACTTTTACCCTCAATTAAAAAAGCCCCTGAATTGGAATTAAAAATGTTACCTGCATATTTAAAGTATGATTTTCTTGGAAATTCATTAACTTTACCTGTTATTATTTCTTCTAAACTAAGTTTAGTTCAAGAAGAAAAACTGATAGGACTGTTAAAGAATTATATGAAAGCTTTTGGTTGGACTATTGCTGATATAAGAGGAATAAGCCCTTCCATCTGTATGCATAGAATTTTAATGGAATAAGATTTTAAACCTACTATTGAACCTCAAAGAAGATTAAATCCTATCATGAAAGTGGTTGTTAAAAAAGAAATTTTAAAATGGTTAGATGATGGAATTATTTATCCTATTTTGGATAGCCAATGGGTAAGTCCTATTCATTATGTTCTGAAGAAAGGAGGAGTAACTGTCATTATCAATGATAAAAATGAACTAATTCTAACAAGACAAGTTACTGGATGGCGAATTTGCATTGATTATCAGAAATTAAATGACGCCACTAGAAATGATCATTTTCTTTTACCTTTCTTGGATCAAATGCTTGATAAATTAGCTAGATGGATATTCTAGTTATCATCAATTACTTGTCGCTCTTGAGGACCAAGAGAAAACAACATTTACAAGTCCTTATGGAACATTTGCATTTAGAGGAATGCCTTTCAGTTTATGTAATGCACCTGCAACTTTTCAAACATGTATGATGTCAATATTTTGTGAGTTGATTGACAAAGGAATTAAAATATTCAAGGACGAATTTTCAGTCTTTGGAACTTCTTTTGAATCTTGTTTAGAAAATTTTCAAAGTTCTGAAAATATGTGAAGAAACAAACTTTGTTCTTAACTGAGAAAAGTGTCAATTTCTGGTCACAGAAGACATTGTACTTGGTCATAAAATTTCGCAAAAAGGGTTGGAAGGTAATCAAGCAAAAGTGAAAATTATTACAGAACTGCAACCACCTACTAATGTTACTGATGTGAGAAGTTTTCTGGGTCATGCTGGATTTTATAGAAGATATATAAAGGATTTTTCTAAAATGGCTAAACCTCTTTATCATTTATTGGAAAAAGAAGCTAAATTTGAATTTAACGAAGACTGTGTTAATGCTTTCAATATTTTAAAAGAAAAGTTAATAACTGCACCTATTATTATTGCACCTAATTGGAATAAACTCTTTGCATTAATGTGTGATGCAAGTGATTTTGCAATTGGAGTAGTATTGGGACAAAAATATGAGAAAATTTTCAAAGTTATATATTAGGCTAGTAAAACACTTTCTGAAACTAAAAAAGATTACACTACTACTGAGAAAGAGCTTTCAGCTATAGTCTATGCCTTTGATAATTTTAAACCTTATCTTCTTGGTACCAAATGCATAGTTTATACTAATCATTCTGCTATTAAATATCTAATGACAAGAAAAGATGCTAAGCTTAGACTGATAAGATAGGTTTTACTTCTACAAGAATTTGATTTTCAAATAGTGGATAGAAAAGGAACTGATAACCAAATTGTTGATCATTTATCTAGAATTAAGAATGATGTTATTACTGAGGAAAATATAAATGAGAAATTTCTTGATGAACATTTATATGTTATTCAAGGATGCCAAACACCATGGTATGCATATATAGTTAACTATTTATTTAGCAATATTCTACCTTATGGATTGATTAACATATATATTAAGAAATTTAAAAATGATGCTAAATCTTATATTTGGGAAGATCCTCATTTATTTAAATTAGGAAGAGATTCTGTAATTCGAACATGTGTACTTTATGAAGAAACTTTTGCTATTATTCAAAAATGTCATGATTCCGAATTTGGAGGACACTTTGGAGTAGATAAAATTGCATTTAAAATTTTAAATTCAGGATTTTATTGGCCTACCTTGTTCAAAGATGTGAGACATTATGTGAAAACATGTGATCGATGTCAAAGGATGGAAATATATCTAGAAAAGATGAAATGCCTTTAAACAATATATTGGAAGTTGAAATTTTTGATATATGGGGTTTACACTTTATGGGACCATTTGTACCATCATCTGGAAAGATTTATATTTTATTAGCAGAAGATTATGTTTCAAAGTTTATTGAAGCTGTAGCTTTACCTAACTGTGATTCCAAAAGTTTTTAAAAATTTTTAATGAAAATGATTTTTTCAAGATTTGGAATGCCTAAGGTAATTATCACAGATGGTGGAAGTCATTTTACAAATATAAGAATTCAATCATTACTGGACGAATTTGGAATCGAAACACGGAATTGCAGCTGCGTATCACCCTCGAAATAAGTGGAATGGTTGAAGTATCAAACGAGAGAAATTAAAAGAATTTTAGAGAAGGCTGTTAATCCTAAAAGAACTGATTGGGTTGATAAACTTGATTCTGCATTATGGGCTTATAGAACAGTTTATAAGACACCAATCAGAATGTCACATTACCGGTTAGTTTATGGTAAACTTTGTCACTTACCTGTTGAACTTGAACATAAAGCTTATTGCGCGATAAAAGAGTTTAATTTTGATTTGAATACTGTAGGAGAAAAATGAATATTACAATTAAATAAGATGGATGAAATAAGAAATGCATA
This sequence comes from Papilionanthe hookeriana x Papilionanthe teres, assembly GCA_022702705.1. Taxonomy (NCBI): domain Eukaryota; kingdom Viridiplantae; phylum Streptophyta; class Magnoliopsida; order Asparagales; family Orchidaceae; genus Papilionanthe; species Papilionanthe hookeriana x Papilionanthe teres. The sequence continues at coordinate 146,950,635 of CM040426.1, forward strand.
TGAAAATGTAAAAATTTATAAAGAGAAAATGAAGATGTTACATGATAAAAAGATTTCAGGAAAAATATTCGAGCCTATACAAGAAGTATTATTATTTAATACTCGTTTAAGACTTTTTCCTGGAAAATTAAGATCTAAATGGATGGGACCATATATAATTTAGAAAGTACACCATTATGGAGCTGTGGATATTAAAGACCCCAAAACAGGAAAAACATTTTAAGTAAACTGATTGAGACTGAAGCCTTATTTGGGAGACATTAAAATGTTTTATAAAGAGGTTTATGAGTTGAGTTTACCTGATTAAAAACATAATTAGGCTGGGCTAACGACGTTAAACCAAGCTCTTTGTGGGAGGCAACCCATAATTATTTTTGTGTGCTTTTTCATTTTTAATGTAATGCTATGTCTCAGTCTTGACTAATTTTATATAACTTCAGAAAATTGGATGCTAACAAGTCTTCATTAACTTAAGCTAAAGATTATCTTAATGTATATAAAGTTTTGACTTTGGATCACTCCATTTCATATGTGAGTAAAAAGGAGATCAAGTTAACCTTCATTATCATTGTTTATAATTTGTGTTACTAAGTCTATATTGATCTTACCATTCTAATTTACCTATTTTGGAGAATAAAATTTTGAAATTTGACGTTAGGGGAAACAAAGTCGAACATGGTTCCGACGCCTAGGTGCCATAATTCGGCGCCTAGGTGCCAGAATTTGGGGCCTAAGTGCCAGAGTAAACTGTGTATCGATAGGTCCGGCGCCTAGGCGCCAGAATCCGGTGCCTAAGTGCCACAGTTACTGGATCGTGTAAAAACCGAAAATTTTCAGTTTTTCACACGAATTTCTCCTTTAAATTACCCCATCTTCGTCCTCAATCCCTAAGCAACCAAATTACGACTTAGAAGACACTTCATTCTTGAGAGATTAGAGAGGATTTTTGAAGAAATGGAGAGAGGAAATCTTGGAGAAGAGGCTAGAGACAAAGGTTCAAAGGATCCTCAACCCTATTTCAATGGTTTTATCGCTGTAAGTTTGGAGAAAATTTCAAGTCGTCTAGATAAATTTCAAGTAGAATTCAAAAGTATTAGAGATCGCCTCCATGTGATGTATCATCAAATTGAACATCTGGAATGGCAGGCGAAGCTTCAATTTGATCATCTAACGACTTATCAAGATGCTCAAGTGGAGATGTATGCTAAGAAGCAATGGATCGATGCGAAAACGGCTACAGATTTTCCGAGGGCGTTAGTATTCTTCCCATGTAGGCCTAGTAATATTCCTTGCGAAGAGAATGGATATTTCTAATTAGAAGATTAGATAGTTATTGTGGTGTGATTCTTCCCAAGTAGGCCTAGACTTTTAATAGTTTGTCATTGTATCGATTTGGTAAATCGATTATATTGTTGGTGCGTTTGATTTATTGTTCAATGTGTGTTGTTTTGCTTTGAAATTGTGTAGTTTGATTGTTTGTTAAGACTTGAATCATATTATACTTATCTGTATTGTATTGAGCCAAAATTGAAGATTATGAATGGAAGTAGAAGAGTTGGATTTAAACCTTGTGTCTAATTGGTGGATTTAATTTTTAATTTTTAAAATTTTTTGGAAATATTTTGGAAGTTGGAAAATGAAGAACTACTCTAATATGAGTAATTGGAAGTTGAATTTATGAGTTTTGGTGTAAAAAAAATTTTTAAAGTGATTTTTGTGAAAGGCGAGTCTGGCGCCTTTTGACCTCACTTTTGGTTGAGGTCTAGTCTCTCTTTAGAACAGCCTAGGGTCTAGCCATAGGGCTCTCCTGGTGACTTTCTTAGAAGACTAGTCTTTTCCCTCACCATAGAAATTCAAAACTCTTCTTGCTTCACCAGGGATTTTCATATACTTAAGGCCTAAACTCCCCCTTCTGGTAGGAAAAAGGCAAGCATAAGGAATCCTAGGGGAAGTCTCCTATAGGTAGTCAGACCTTAGAATTTGCCCTGAGGGAGGCCTGGAGATCACCACTCATACACTTCACATTCACAACATACACACACTGCACATCCTAATTTCAACCCTGAACTCTTTGGAAACTCATGTGGATAGGCCAGCCCTAAGTCTATGACTAAGTGGTGGGGACCAACACATAGAGGACCAAATGAGGGTGACCCTCGATCTATAGCTCAATTTAAACCATTACATCTGCTCACTTTGAAGCCACCCTCAAATCTCCAAAGTTTCAATTTTTGGCCCCCGTCCTCCCAAAATTCCATAAATAAACCAAAATTTTTCAAATTCACCAAAATTTCCCAAAAATCATTCCAAGATATTTCTTACCACTCAAATTGACCATTCATGACCAAGAATTCTAAAATTTCCAAAAATACCCTCCAATACCCTTAAAATACCCAAAATACCCTTTTTGCCCAAAAAATTCCAAAAAATTTTCAAAAAATTCAAAAAAATCCTAAAAATCTCCAATTTCTTTTTGTTCAACTACACTATGGGTCAATTTTGCCAAATTAATACACTTTCAATCCAATATCCCAACTTGGCCCATTTAACCTAAAGATGCCTAAACCAAACCCAATCTTGACTCAATTGACCCCAATTTTCATCAAATTCAATTCTAAACAAAAATTCAAAATCCCCAATATCAACTTAGACCAAAGTCAAGTCCAATGTGACCCACATTTGAATCTAATTTCACTTGAAATCAAAATCCCCAATTTTGCCTAAATAACCCAAAACTCCTAAAGTGACCCAATGTCAATCAATTCCTCCCAAATTTCAATTCCAAACTCTTTATAACACCTCCTTAAACTGAATTGGATCATCAATTGTCCATAATTTGAGCTCAGGTCTTACCCAAATCCATTTTGAACAAAAAAAACTCCAATTTTGACCCAAGCTGAACACATGTTTTAAATCCACCAAATTGACCCTCTAAACCTTGTCAAAACCATTTTATGTCTTCATGAAAAGTCTTTTAGACAATCATATCTACAGTATTGTTGAAGACCTCCTGACACTATTCCCACTCAAACTCAAGATAACTTGACACGAACCTAATATGATCCAAAATAATAAAAAATCCAATCCATGCCAAAATTTAACTTCCAAATGAGCTCAAAATCATTTTATGTCTTCATGAAAGATCTTCATTACAATCATGTGGACAATATTGATCAAGGCACTTGGGCTTCATTCAAGCTCTAGCCTAATCTAAAATCAAGTTAGCCAAATGTTCTTTAAATGGACCCAAAATTCAAAACGCACCAAACTAAAATACACTCACACACACACCCACATTCTCCCCCTCTTACATCTCACGGCAAAACAAAACAAAAAAAAATAAAACAAAAAAAAAAATAAAACAAAAAAAAAAAAATTAAAAGTCTTCCCTCCTTACCTTCACCTTACTTCCATGCCTTTCTCTCACCTCTCCCTCACCTCTCCCTTACCTCTCCTTCACCATACCCGCCACCTCACCCTATCACCTTACCTCCACCATATATCCACCGTATTTCTCTCTCACCTCATCCTCACGCCCTCCTTATCTCTTAGTCGTGAGCCTCCCCATTAAACCCCCCCCCATAATCCCATTTCACACACCCTTACGTACTCACTTACACACACTCTTACATTTAGCCATTCCACCCCCGAAAACTTCACTCCTAGCTGTGAGCCTCTCCTCCTCCTCCTCACCTTCTTCCAAGCAAAGCCACATCCATCCAAACCCCTTCCTAGCCGTGAGCTTCAACAAGGCATCCCTTTCTTCAAGTTCCTTTCATCAACTCACCAAAATCAAGGTAAGCTTCTTCCCTCTGTCTTTTATCTTATGAACATTTAAGCTTCAAAGAAATGTTTCACCCCTCTCATGCTTAGCCTACGACCCCACATATACATGTATTTTCCTTAAAACTCCTATTCCCTTACATAGGTTTACAAAAAATTATGTGTTAAACTTTTCCATGCTTAGCCTGAGGGATTTTCTTTTCATGCAAGCTATTTAAAATAAAAAAAAAATCATGTGTAGATTATTTCTTTTACAAACCGTCATTTTATTCATACATAGGCTTAGGATTTCCTTTTTATGCAAAGATATGTAACTATTTAGGCTCATTAATTTCACTATTTAGAAAAATACCACCTAATCTTTTCTCCTAGTTTTTATTATCTTAAAAAAAAATGAATTTAAAAATTTTTTAATACAAAATAAAGGAAATAAAAAGTAAAAGCAAAAGCAAAATGAAATATAAAAATGAAGAATAATAAGTGATATAATAATAAACTAAATAATAACTTTTCTAATAAAACAACTATACTAAATTTTAAATAAAATAACTCACTAAAAATACTAAATGAATGTGTAAAATAAATCATAGAATTGATAAAAAAAACTAAATAAATGAATAATAATATATATATATATATATGTAAATCATTGTAAATAATAAAAATAGTATGATAAAAATAAATAATAAAATAAATAACTATAAACCGAAATAAATAATGAAAATAAATAAATAAAAATGCCCTTTTAAAATGTAAATATCCATGTAAATAATAATTTTAAGAAATAATATTTTAATATAAATGATAATAACTTTAAATAAAGAAAAGAATAATTTAAGAGAGAGAAAATGAAAAGTCTTATAAATAAATAAATAAATAATAATAATAATGATAATAATAAATACTGTAAACTAATAATATAAATTAATAAAAATAAATCAATAATATTTGAGTAATAAAAAATGTACATATAATTAACTAAAATAAAATAACTTATAAGGGATAATAAAAATAAATAATACAAATATACATAAATTGAAAAATAATTTAAATAATATAAAAGAATAATGAATTAAATTAAAATTAATAGTTAAAATTAAATAATAATTAAATTAAATAAATTAAATTAAATAAAAATTAAATTAAATAAATTACATTAAATAATAAGAAATTAAGTAAACCAAAAATAATTAAATAAATAATAGTTTAAATTAAATTAAATTAATTAAATAAAAATATTAAATTAAATAAATCAAAATTATATTAAATTAAATGATGATGTAAATAAATAATAAATTAAATTAAATAAAATAAGTTAAATAAATTAAATTAAATTAAAATAAATAATAATGTAAATAAATAATTATTTATACTAAATTAAATTAAACAAAATAATAAAATAAATTAAATGAAAACCAAAAATAATAAATTAAATAAATTTAAGTAAAATAAAATGAATAATTAAAAATAAATTAAATAAATAACAATCAATTAAATAAATAAAATTAATAACAATTAATAAATAACTAAATGATAATAAAGTAAATAAATCACAATGAATTAAATAAGATAATAAATTAAATAAATAATAAAGATAATAATAATTTCAATTACAAGTAAAAGATAATAATTTTAAACAACACATAATAAAAATAACAATAATAAAACAAATAAACAATAAATAACAATAATAACATAAAATAATAATTCATAACAATATAAACACTAATAACATAATACAATACAATCATAACATCAGACAACACAATAATCACAACATACAAAAACAGTCCCGACCACAATACAATGCCAACACGATAACAATCAAACCTAGGATAGGTCTTCTGGGGCATGGTTCATTTTTCCCTTGATAAAGACTGCTAGGAAATCACAACTTGGTGTAGTAAACATAATAAGAATACCCTTATGCTTAGTGAATGCATGGAGTAACCCAAATTTTACCTGATATCCACACAAACTTCTCAATCCACTTTCCAAACCCAAACATAAACCAAAACAAAAATCAAACCAAATCCAAACCAAAACATTAACGAAAACCAAAACCAAACCCAAACATAAACCAAAACCAAATCCAAGCACAAACTCAAGCAAATCTTCCACAAATAAAATCACAAACTCAAGATAGCACACCCATAAGTCCAAATTAAATTACCAATTGCCACCAATATAAATCTAAACCACACCTAAACCCATCTGCCCCAACCTACCCCGAACACCAGTGCTCATTAAGTATAAGAGTATAGGTAGGATGAGTTGTTAAGCAACATAATAAGTCTAAATGAGCCCGAGACTTTTCACCAGGCTGTGAGAGGGAAGCATGGACCTACATCCTTCTCTGACCTTTTGGATACCTCAGAGGTCTATTAAACTTAATATGTCTGATTAACGAAACCAACCTAAATTAAATTAACAGAGTTCATTGAAACACAACATAGAAATTCACATAGACATCATAGGATTGAGTAGTTACTGCTTGTTAGTCCTACTTCTTCCTGTTTTCTGGCATGCTTTAATTTCTGCAAAACTATAAACACATACATGCAATGCAATACTAAAGTTTCAAGTGAGAATGACGAGAAGACCCTACCAGGTACATTTATATTTTGATGCAATTTACTTACCTGTACTGTACTTTACTTCTCTTGCATGTTAAACAAGAATGTCACCCTGCATGAAAACTAAAACCTTTAGGATAGCCACAAAACTGAAACCAAAACTAAACTAAAAGTCACAACAAAATAAAAGTCACCACCACAACATTCAAAATATTAAAAAACTCAAATTTTAATCACAAACAGAACAACAAAAACTACAACTTTAACTAAATTAAAATGTCTTGTTGGATGATTGGGAATACCTCGGATGATGTAACCTACGTGTTGCTCACGGGATTTCCCACGGTCTAAATGAAAGTGTGGAACACATTCAGTTGAGTTTAGCAAATTCATCTGGACTAAGTAAATCCGATAAAAATAACGATGCCGGAAGGATGGAACCGTGAGATCTTAACCGTTGTTGTTATAATCAACTTTAAGATTTGTTTTAATTAAAACATTAAAAAACACTTGGATTTTAAGATTTCTCATAACCAAAATACCTCTCATATCCTAATTTTTACCTTCTAAAACTAAACTTCTGTAACAACAAAGAGCTTGGAGCACAGTGGGAAGCACGACCATCGTCATCAGCAAAACTCGGGGCTACTTCAGCAAAACGTTCCTTAGAATTAAATAACCAAGTCATAGGATTTCGAGGTAGTTTTTCTAGTGCAACATTCGTTAGGCATTTGCATGATCATGTCAGGTAATATAAGACCTAACCGGTCTTAGGACCCCGAGGTAATCGTTCGCACGACATAAACCCTCACATCTTCGAGATTATTTGTATAATTGTGTCATACGAATATAAGTCCTAATTAATTAAAAGAGGCAGGATGAAACATTAAGTAAACTCCCAAATTGAAGCCAAATTATAGGATAGTTTGGGAAGTTGCCAAGATTCTTCTTGGATCTCTAGCTTCTCCTACCGCTCTTCTATTGGACTCTTAAAATAAACTGTTCCAAATTCGATCAATTCTCTATTGAAATTCCAAAATTCAATCCTTTGAAAACCTTAGACTTTAAAATTCTTGAAAGCAAAAACACTGATCATTATCTAGAGTTTTCTTAAATGATTCCCGTAATTTAGGATGTAATGAACTATAGGGGCTTGCCCTTATAGGGAACTTTAAGAACCCATGTAATATAAACCCTGCTTAATTCCTTTATATTAAGCAGGGGAACTTGTCGGCTTATAAAATTGGTTCGCAGACCAAACGGATGTCACAAATCTTCTAGTTTATTTAATCGAGCCCCATCATCAAGCAGTGTGTCTATTCTTCGAGATAGATACACTATTTGTGGTGCGGTGCTCGTTTATATAAACTATTTGGGATGTGAGATCGGTTTGATTTCATATCTTAAAATTTTCAAACTTAAAAATTATTTTCAAAAATCAAATGCTTCTATTCAAATTATATATATATTTAAATTAAACTTAAAATTTAAAATTCACCGACAACTTCTGTTTGGCGACCCCTTTTCAAAATACAACACAATCTAAAAATATGCCGACAGCTTCTGGCGACTCCGCTGGGGAAAGTTCCTCTCTCCATTTTGATCAGATGGTTTTGCTTTCATAAATCGGTAGTAAGTCCATGCCCCTAGTGGATCAAACTACCATTCTTTCGTTGACGTACTTTACCCATTTCTTTCTTGGGAAAGTGTGATCAACTCTCCTGGATTTCAGGATCATCTGTTTAGCCACTCCTAAACAGAGAGGATCAGGGATCCATAGGATTTTTCTTTTGATCTTGTGGGGTTGGACCCCAAATAGGTGTGTTGGTGGATTAATTCCACTTGGGCAACGTGCGTTGTGAAAAGGGATCCTCAGCAGGGTCCTTTGCTTCACCTTTTTCTTCTGCCTCTTGGATTTAATTTTTGCCTTCGGTAAGTTAATCCACCTTTAAAATTCTAAATATCATTTGAAACAAACACATAAAAATCTAAAAGAAAATAAAAGAAAAAGAAGAACAAAATATGATAATAGAAAATAATAATATATTAAATGAAATCAGAAATTTTACCCAGTTCACAGAACGATCTTTTTCATAGTGTTCATACTATGATTACATGGTCTTTGGTCCTTCCTAAATTTTGGAACGTTTCTTTTGACAGTCAAAATGTCAACCCATTTGCTGACTTTCTCCTCTGACCTGCCCTCTTCCCGTGAGGCTAGTCTCGCAGCGCCGTTAATTCATTTTGGAGCCGGCTTCAGTGAGTTTGAAGTCGTGATTGGAAAAGCCCCGTTTGTGGTCCTGAAAATTGCCACCCCCGAAGTACAAGAACCATTTGCCGAGTTCGATCTGAATTCCCATGATAACTTCCCTTCTACTAAGAAGGTGAAGATGACTGCTGTCCCCGTCAAACCAGTTGGCTCTGTGACAAGGAGAGTCGTCACCTCCACTGCTTCCAGCTTCGCCATTACAGTACCTACTTCCCCGTTTGCCAAAGGGAAAGAAATTCTGCACGAGGAGGATCCTGACAATGTCTTCCTTGCCCCGCCGTCTATCTTTGAGGTTAGTTCTAGTTCCAAGGTTACCCCGTTGACAAAATCCCAAAAGAGGAACCGCAACCGGAAGCTTCGTAAGGCCGTCAAGGCACAAGCTGTAAGTTTTCCAGTGATTGATGAGATTCCTCAGCAGGAGGAACTCGATTTACCGAATACCTCTCCTCTCCTCCGAGGTAGTAGGTTCCACCCGTTAGCTGGTAATACTGGAAATGAAAATCTCCATAGGATTGTCGCTGTGCTTCCAGCACCGCATAGTCGTGATGAGGAGGGAAAGAAACCCACACCCATCACTCGAGCTTATACTCTTCTACGAAGATTGGCAGAATTAGAAAGATGTTCTGTTGCCAAGCTTCTTAAAAGGATGTGTTGTGCAATATCCCTAGAAGTGAAAAAGGAAATTTTGAAATTGGAAAAGTTTAGCAGGGTTTCTGTCAAGCACCGTTTGGGAAAGCGTGTTAAGAAAACTACCACCGATTCGACGCCCGCGATACGAAGATCAGTCAAGTCTCGGCTAGGTTCAAGAATGCCACCCAAAGAACTTTCGAGGAGGAAGAGAGGATTACTTTCCTCTGTACATGGTCTGCACTCTAGGGAGCACACTTCCTCTCTTTGTTCTGATGTCCCCGTTGAGACATCCCATCCCGAGGCATCAATTCTCGAGAGGAGAGTGTAGTTTCTGAAAGTCGCTGCACCTGTCCACTTCAAGAAGTCTACAAATCATCAAACGAATTATAAGTCCGATACTCCTATCGTCACCACTCCTGTTGCTTCAGAGTTAATGGTAGAAGAAGGGTCGATGGAGGATAGAATTCAAAAACTTCGTGAAGAGATATTAGAATTAACTAAGGAGCAAGGATTGGAAATCGATAACGAAGATTTCAACGTGTCAGATTAGTTGGATAATGAATTCATGGAAATCAACATGGTATACCAAGGCCACAGTGTCTGCACGTGAAGCTCCTCGTGAGGAGGACACAATAAAAGAGCTTCAAAAAGCCGTGTCTGCTAGAGACAAAGTGATCAGCCGATTGGAAAAGAGAGTGGAGGAGATGACTGCCGCTATGACTACCATAGCCACATTGCATGGACAATCTCAGTCACGTCCGACAGCATCTTTAGAAATCAATCAGCCTGAGATAATACACATCACCGATGAAAGAAGAGAGGTCACCTCTGCAACCAAGAATGAGCTTCCAAAGAAGGATTCAATCCCAGATCTACCAGAAAAGGAGCTTAAGCAAATCATCGAACAGCAAGTTCGGGAGGCCTTGGCCCAATCCAAAGGCAGAGCATCAGTTTTAAAGGGTAGACCGTACCCGGAGGAATTTGATGTTGTACCTTACCCCAAAGGCTTCATGCCATCGACCTTCAAAATGTTCGACGGAACAGGAAACCCTCGGTAGTATATAGAGCACTTCAGAGCCAGGTGTTGCAATACAGGAGGAAGTGAAGCGCTATTATTTCGTTAGTTTGCCAGCAGCCTGTCAGGAATAGCTTTCGATTGGTATGCATAAATTCCTAATGGATCAGTAAGACTTTCACAGAAATGGAAAGCATGTTCGTAAAAGAGATTCGCCGGTGCTCAGCATCATGTCACCACAAGAGATCTAGTGGTAGAACGTCAGAAGCCCGACGAGACTTTGGTTGACTACATATTGAGGTGGAGAAACTTAAGCATGAAATGCGAACCTCAGCTACAAGAATAGAATGTGATCAATATACTACTCAAGAGTATTCACGGTCCGGTAGCTTTCATGCTTAAGGGTCTCACGATCAAGTCCTTCGAGAAACTGCTCAGCAAGGCCAGCAGCTTACAAGAAGAAATCAAGCACACGGAGCCTGCAGAAAAAATAGAGAAAATGAAACCAGCAAAGTCTTATAAGAATAGATCTTGCATAGTGGTCACGGTCGATAAAGGAAAGCAACCGATGATGATTCAGACCGAGCAGTCGCCTCAGCAATACAGTCAGCCTCAGCAGTACGGACAGTCTCGTCTACCACAGAATAATCAGCCTGGTCAGCAGCAGCAGAAACCATACAGGACAGACGGGAGACCAGTTCCTACAATATCAGAACGACTACGCAGAAACTACTCTTTCAAAGATGATGTTGTAGCAAAGATGTTCAAGAATCTGCTAAAGAAGCCCGAGTTCAAGTTACCCTAGCCAAAAAAGCTAGAAGAGGTGAATAAGAAAGATCAGCCTAACTTCTGTCCCTATCACCAGATGCTTGGACATACAATTGAGAACTACTTGAGTTTCAAGGATTGGCTTGAGGGGAATTACAAAGAAGGAAACATAACAATACCGAAGGAATATTTGAAGGAGCCTGAAAAAGGTTCTATAAATGTAATTTCAGCTGAGCCAATCTCTCCGCTTGACCCATATGCCGGTAAGGGTGGATGGAGTGCAATTTGGAATGAGCTCAAGAAGGTCCTGAATCAGATTCAGTCTGCTCCAAAGAAAGCCGCTGTCCGGAGTCCACCGCCAGCACAGTCCAAGATGAAAGCTTTGCCGAGGAAGCTACCGCGACGAGAATGGAGGAAGAAAGAGATCGTGAGCGAGATTAAAGATGATAGCGCGAAGGATAGGATAGAGGCTGCTCCCGTTAGACTGGTTGTCTCAGATTCAGGGGTGAAATTCCTCGAACCCCTAACTTTGTATCATTATCTTTATACCCCTTCAGAGTCTCGTAATAATGATATAAATGATGTTGGCTATGTTCTTACTGTCTCTAGTGATGATGTAACTAATCACAACCTATCTAACCCCGATTTCGATTCCCAAAATGATCCTCAAATCATATTAACTTCCACCAAAGATAAAGAAGACATTGACAACACTGGCTACGACAGTACGAGAAGTGAGGAGCCAGTCCTCGAGTGCAAAGGGGCTCCACTTGAAATCAGATTGGACTTCTCAGATACAGAAGGACCTCCGGGTCCAGAAGAAGAAGAAATAATAGAGGTGCATTTAAGGAGTGGCAAGGTGCTACCTCTGAGAACAACTCCAGTGGACAAAGGAAAGCAGATAGTCACTCAAGAAGAAATACCTCCTGCTACTGAAGAAAAACAAGTTTGAAATGAAGTTGAAAACCCAAATAAAGTGGATTACAACGTGCTAGCTCATCTCAGGAAATTGCCGGCCAAATTAAGTATTTACGATGCTCTGATCCTGTCAAAGGAGATGAGAAAAAGTTTGATCAAGGCTCTACTTGATCTTGACATTTGCTTAGCGCAATTGGCTAACACATCCTCAGAAGGAGTTTGTACCATAAAGGAACAGCTTGGCGTAACTTTCACCGATGAAGATTTGCTACTCGGTACAGCAGATCACAATCATCCACTCTACATTTCTGTCATCATCGGTAGATTCATGCTTTCCAGAGTCTTAGTAGATCCTGGAGCGTCGCTCAATATAATGAGTCTACGGACGTTAGCTTACTTGGACATCGACGCCCGAGAGCTTTCAATGGATAAAATGATGTTAAGAGGTTTCAATCAAAAAGGAGAAAGTGACCTCGGATCTATAACACTACAAATGAAATTTGGAAATCTAGTAACAACTGCAAAATTCTATGTCATCGATGCAGATACTTCGTTCAATACCCTGCTTGGTCGAACGTGGCTCCATGAATACAATATGGTCCCGTCGTCGCTTCACCAGTGTATCAAATACTATAAAGATGGACAAGAACATTGCATTAAAGGAGATCTACAGCCGTTTTTAATACATTAAGTGGGCATCCATGAAGACGCCTCTTACTATGCTCCTCTGAAGAAAACAATATTTTCAAGAGACATTGCGATAAGAAAAATTGAAGACTCAAAGGAACTACAAGGACAAGACTGTATGGCTCCAGTTCAATAATCTCATACCGCTCCTTCTCAATTAGTTGGTAAAAGTTCTTTTAGCCACGCATCCGAGGTCGAGGTCGGAGACGTGGTCGAGGAAGAATTTCCAAGATTATTGAACAGACGAAGCCAACAATCAACATCGACATGGAGGAAAGCTCCGAAGAAGATAAAGAAACAATGATGATAAGTAAGAAGAAGCCTCAGTTCGAGATCTCTCTGGAAGACGAAGTAAAGGATGAATATGAATTGATGTACGATCGGATTAACCACTATGTTCATGCCATGACCCTTACTCCTATCCATTCTCAAAAGATAGAGAGTATAGAGGTCAAGGATGTTCATAACGATGGTTTTAAACTGATCAAGATTTACAAAGCTTCCCCTTCTACATCTGAACCTTGTGTAATTCTTGAAGAAAATGACTCAAATGAATTAATGGAATTACCTTTTGGCTACTTTTCGCCATGTGTACAAAAGTTAATTCAACAAGGATATGTGTGAAATAAATTGCCAAAGGATAAGTTACAATCGTTCGAAAAATTGTGGAATGTAAATAGAAAGAAATCAATTCGAAAGAAGGTCTTGGGTTTGGTACGCTTGAACCCATCGATGACTCAGAATTTTACATGGTTGTTACTAGTCAGTCAAAAGAAGATTGCCTGGACATTCACTATGAATATGAAGATTAGCTAATAGGTGATGCTTCGCCAGAATTTGAAGAAGAAATCAAATCAACAGTAGATGAATTAAGAGAAATCAATCTCGGGACTGAGGAGCAGCCCCGGCCGACTTTCATAAGTTCGTTACTCAACGAAGAAGAGGTTGCAGACTTGGTCAGGTTACTATCAGAATTCAAAGATTACTTCGCCTGGAGCTATGACGAAATGCCAGGACTATCGCCGGCGGTCGCAGTTCACCGCCTCAGAGTGGATAAGAATGTGATGCCTGTAAAGCAAGCTCCCAGAAGGATGCGCCTTGAGTTAAAACAACAAGTTACAATAGAAATCAAGAAATTAATAGACGCTAATTTTGTTCGAGAAGAACAGTATCCGACGTGGTTAGCTAATGTTGTGCTAGTGAAAAAGAAAAATGGACAAATTCGAGTGTGTGTCAACTTCAGGGACTTAAACAAAGCATGTTCAAAAGATGAATTCCCGTTGCCGATACCGGAACTAATGGTAGACATCGCGTCGACACATGAAACTTTCTCCTTTATGGATGGGTCTTCAGGGTACAATCAGATCAGGATGGCACCAGAAGACGCAACGCTAACAGCTTTCATAACTTCGATCGAGATTTACTGCTACACCGTGATGTCGTTTGGATTGAAGAACACAGGAGCTACATATCAAAGAGCAATGACGAGGATCTTCGATGACCTCATTCATAACCAAGTAGAATGCTATGTGGATGATTTGGTCATCAAGAGCAAGATAAGAGGAAACCACCTATATTTTTTTAGGATCGTATTTGAACGATTACGACAATATAATCTGAAGATGAATCCCTTAAAGTGCGCTTTCGGCGTTACCTCTGAGAAATTTCTAGGATTCGTTGTCCATCATCGGGGAATCGAAATCGACCCAGAGAAGATTAAAGCCATCTTAGAAATGCCTCCCCCTAAAACCTTGAAACAACTACGTTCATTTCAAGAAAAATTGGCATATCTGAGGCGCTTTATATCTAATATGTCGTGTAGGTGTCAGCCTTTATCGGCATAAATTAAAAAGGATGCCAGTTTATTTGGGAATAAAAATGCCAGCGGGCTTTCAAAGATATTAAACGATATCTAACGACCACTCCTATTTTAGCAGCCCCTATCTGAGGTAGACCGTTCATACTTTATACCGTGGCATTAGATGAGTCCCTCGGAGCTCTGCTTGCCCAAGTCAATGATGAGGGTAAAGCGAACGCACTCTACTACTTGAGTCGACGTCTAATACCTACAGAGGTAAAGTATCCTCCTATTGAGAAACATTGTCTAGCTTTAGTTTTCACCACTCAGAAGCTTAGACATTACATGTTGTCTCATAAGGTCAACCTGATTTCGAAGGTTAATCCTTTGCAATATTTGATGACCCGACCAACACTTTCCGGACGCTTAGCAAGGTGGTCAATGATATTATTGCAATTCGATATAACCTTTGTGCCCCTTCGCGCTATCAAAGGACAGATTCTTGCAGATTTTCTCGCAGCGCACCCACTACCAGCTGGGTCCCCGCTCAATGATGAGTTACCAGATGAGCAGATACTACAGATGGAAGATCCCAATGTTCAATGTTGGGAAATGTACTTTGATGGAGCGTCATCAGCTCGAAAAGACAAAGGATCAGGAACAGTCACACCAGGCAAAGCAGGAATTAGTTTAATCTTCGAGACACCAGATCAAGCCATGCTGAGGTTTTCTTACCACTTGACAGAGCCGTGTACCAACAATGAAGCAGAGTATGAAACCCTAATCACCGGCTTGGAATTAGCAATACTAATGGATATAACGGACATTGCCATTTATGGCGACTCACAGCTCGTCATCCAGCAAGTGGCAGGACAGTACAAAATTCTAAAGCCAAGATTGGAAGAATACCATCGGTATACGATGAAGTTACTTGAGCAAATTTTGAAAGTGATACTCTATAGGATTCCTCGAGCAGACAATGCCCATGTTGACACTTTAGCAAAACTCGCTAAAGAATTGGCTTGTCCACTCAAAGATTCTATATATATTACAGTATAAGGGCGTCAGGTGTTGTCTCAGATCGACCTCGACAGTCTACATGAAATTGAAAATGAAAAGACATTTGTTTCAGTGGCAGAAGATACAGAAGATTGGCGTCAGCCATTAATAGAATATTTGCAAACCGAAAAGCTACCAGAAGATAAGTCAGTAGCGCACCAGATTCAGAAGAGGGCTTTGTCGTATGCCCTGATCGACAATGTTCTGTATAGGAGATCCTTCGACCAGATGTGGCTGAGATGTCTGAGCAGAGCAGAAGCACAAAAAATTGTCAAAGAAGTACATGCTGGATTGTGTGGTGCTCACCAGTCAGGACCAAAAATGAACATGAAAATTAAAAGACTCAGATACTACAGGCCGGCAATGATGACAGATTGCATGGACGTAGCTAAGAGATGACATCAGTGTCAGGTGCATGGAGTGGTCTTGCACCAGCCTTCGAATGTTCTATACCCAACGATTGCCTCGTGGCCATTCAAGCGTTGGGGTACGGACATAGTGGGTCTGATAGACCCTCCTTCCTCAAAAGGACACAGGTTTATACTTGCTGCTACAGACTACTTTTCCAAGTGGACAGAAGCAGTTCCACTACGGGAAGTTATAGCGCAGCACGTCTTACAGTTCTTCAAGAATCAAATCATCTACTATTTTGGTGTACAGCTCAGAATCATCTCTGACAATGGGTCCGCTTTCAAGAGCACGAAAATCAACAACATTGTCAGAAGACACGGGATAGATTGGAGATATTCGATGTTCTACTACCCTAAAGCAAATGGCTTGGCAGAAGCCTTCAATAAAACGCTTGTTCAGATTCTGAAGAAGAATCTCGACGACAATAAAAGAGGATGGCACGAGAAGCTACTAGAAGCTTTGTGGGCCTACAGGACGACAGTCAGGACATGTGTCTAAGCCTTACACTCTTGTGTATGGGTCCGAGGCAGTTCTTCCGTTAGAAGTTCAGCTACCATCGCTCCGGGTTGTCGTTGCCAATCAAATTACAACAGAAGAGAATGCCAAGTTACGACTTGCGAAATTGGAAAACCTTGAAGGAAAAAGATTGCTCGCACAACAAAACTTAGAACTCTACCAAGCGAAGATGATTCAAGCCCACGATAAATTGGTCTGCCTGAGGTCGTTCAAAATTTATGACCTCGTGCTCGTTTTTCGAAGGCCTATTCTTGCACACCGCAAAATAGGTGGAAAATTTGAACCGACCTGGGAAGGACCGTTTGTGGTGGAGAAGGTCTACACATGTGGATCTTACCAGTTGGTGGATTCTCAAGGGGATAGACCCATGTTGCCCATCAATGGACGATATTTAAAGAAATATTACGTGACATGAAAAGACTGAAAAAAATGATATTCGTTCCAATATAGCTATAGGGCTAGTGTCTGTGACTGGGTCCAAAATTTTGTAATAAAAAAATGATGCAGAAGAAAAGGATAAAAAATAAAAAAATCAAAAACAAAATTAAATTTAAATCAAATGAAATTAAAACAAAATTAAAATTAAAAAATAAAAAACAAATTTAAATCAAGTGAAATCAAATCAAATCAAAATGAAAAGAAATGAACTAAAATGAAGTAAAATCAAAATTAAACAAAATGAAACGATATGAAATCAGAAACAGACAAGTTAATAATATCCTCTCTTTCCCAAGAAACAAAAAATTCCCTAAATTTCCATCTTTCTTCCGAGATTTTTTTTCCGCCTTCCATGATATTCTGGGGTCGGAGCTTAGTCGCCCTATTTCCCAAAAATTTCCTAAATTTCCATCTTCCTTCCGAGATATTTTTTCGCCTTCCATGACATTCTGGGGTCGGAGCTTAGTCGTCTGATTTCCCAAAAATTTCTTAAATTTCCATCTTCCTTCCGAGATATTTTTTTGCATGGCCCATGATTTTCTGAGGTCTGAGCTTAGTCGTCCGATTTCCCAAAAATTCCCTAAATTTTCATCTTCCTTTCGAGATATTTTTCCGCCTTCCATGATATTCTGGGGTCGGAGCTTAGTCATCCTATTTCTCAAAAATTACCTAAATTTCCATCTTCCCTCCGAGATGTTTTTTTGCCTTCCATGATATTCTGGGGTCGGAGCTTAGTCATCAGATTTCCCAAAAATTCCATAAATTTCCATCTTCTATCCGAGAAATATTTCCACCTTCCATGATATTCTGGGGTCGGAGCTTAATCTTCTGATTTCCCAAAAAAGAAATTTTTTTGCTTGAATTTCTGAGTCAGTACCTAAATTCTGATTCTCCTCCTGCGAGCGATACTGAAATTTCGATTTCGCTTAAAATTTCAAATTCCCACATTCAAATCCTAAAATTAAATTCAAAAAACAAATTTCACAACTTCAAATTCAAAACAAAAATTCAAACCAAACTCAAACAAGAAACTTGAAATCAAATTCAAAATTCCCATTTGTTCAAATCAAACCGGTTTGGATTCCTTCAGAGTTTGGGAGCTTGAAATTCACAAATCACCCTGAAAGGTATTCCATCCTTCTTTCCCCGGCAAGATTCCCTGGGTTTGAAGGTTGTCAACCAAACAATCCCCAGTGGAAACTCACTTGCTAAACTCTTCGTTCTATCTTGAGTTTTCACTCAGATAGTTGTGTCGGTTTTGTTGATCTCGTTGGTCAACACCAATACGTGCAGTGTGCTTGCCCAGCACACCACACCTATTGGGGGTCCATTTGCTGACCTCACTTTTGGTTGAGGTTTAGTCTCTCTTTAGAATAGCCTAGGGTCTAGCCATAGGACTCTCCTGGTGACTTTCTTAGAAGACTAGTCATGGAACCCTCTGCATAGAAATTCAAAACTCTTCTTGCTTCACTAGGGATTTTCATATGTTTAAGGCCTAACCTCCACCTTCTGGTAGGAAAAAGGCAAGCATAAGGAATCCTAGGGGAAGTCTCCTATAGGTGGTCAGACCTTAGGATTTGCCCTAAGGGAGGTCTGGAGATCACCACTCATACACTTCACATTCACAACATACACACACTGTACATCCTAATTTCAACCCTGAACTCTTTGGAAACTCATGTGGATAGCCCAGCCCTCAGTCTATGACTAAGTGGTGGGGACCAACACATAGAGGACCAAATGAGAGTGACCCTCAATTTTTAACTCAATTTAAACCATTACATCATGCTCACATTGAAGCCACCCTCAAATCTCAGAAGTTTCAATTTTTGGCCCCCAGCCTCCCAAAATTCCATAAATAACCCAAAAATTTTCAAATTCACCAAAATTCCCTAAAAATCATTCCAAGATATTCCTTACCACTTAAATTGACCATTCATGGAAAAAAATTCCAAAATTTCCAAAAATACCCCCCAATACCCTTAAAATACCCAAAATACCATTTTTGCCCAAAAGTCCAAAAATTCCAAAAAATTCTCAAAAAATCCCAAAAAATCCTAAAAATCACCAATTGCATTTTTTTCAACTACCCTATGGGTCAATTTTGCCAAATTAATACACTTTCAATCCAAAATCCCAACATGGCCCATTTAACCTAAAGATGCCTAAACCAAACCCAATCTTGACCCAATTGACCCCAATTTTCATAAAATTCAATTCTAAACAAAAATATAACATCACCAATATCAACTTAGACCAAATTCAAGTCCAATGTGACCCACATTTGAATCTAATTCCACTTGAAATCAAAATCCCAAATTTTGCCTAAATAACCCAAAACTCCTAAAGTGACCCAATGTCAATCAATTCCTCCCAAATTTCAATTCCAAACTCTTTATAACACCTCCGTAAACTGAATTGGGTCATCAATTGCCCATAATTTGAGCGCAGGTCTTAGCCAAATCCATTTTGAACAAAAAAAACCCCAATTTTGGCCCAAGCTGAACACATGTTTTAAATCCACCAAATTGACCCTCTAAAACTTGTCAAATCCATTTTATGTCTCCATGAAAAGTCTTCTAGACAATCATATCTACAATATTATTGAAGACCTCTAGATCCCATTCCCACTCAAACTCAACATAACTTGACCCAAACCCAATATCGTCCAAATTAATCAAAAATCCAATCCATGCCAAAATTGAACTTCCAAATGAGCTCAAATTCATTTTATGTCTTCATGAAAGATCTTCATTAAAATCAAGTAGACAATATTAATCAAGGCACTTGGGCTTCATTCAAGCTCTAGACCAATCTAAATTCAAGTTAGCCCAATGTTCTTAAAATGGATCCAAAATCCAAATCTCACCAAACTAAAATACACTCACACACACACCCACATTCTTCCCCTCTTACATCTCACGGCAAAACAAAACAAAAAAAAAAAAAAATTAAAAGTCTTCCCTCCTTATCTTCACATTACTTCCATGCCTCTCCCTCACCTCTCCCTCCCCTCTCCTTCACCCCACCCGCCACCTCACCCTATCACCTTACCTCCACCATATCTCCACCATATTTCTCCCTGACCTCATCCTCACTCCCTCCTTAACTCTTAGCCGTTAGCCTCCCCATTAAACCCCCACCCCATAATCTCACTTCACACACCCTTACACACTCACTTACACACACTCTTACATTTAGCCATTCCACCCCCCCAAAAATTCTCTCCTAGCCGTGAGCCTCTCCTCCTCCTCCTCTCCTTCTTCCAAGCAAAGCCACATCCATCCAAACCTCTTCCTAGTCGTGAGCTCCAACAAGGCATCCCTTTCTTCAAGTTCCTTTCATCAACTCCCCAAAATCAAGGTAAGCTTCTTCCCTCTCTCTCTTTTGTTTTATGAACATTTAAGCTTCAAAGAAATGTTTCACCCCTCTAATGCTTAGCCTAAGACCCCACATATACATGTATTTTCCTTAAAGCTCTTATTCCCCTACATAGGTTTACAAAAAATTATGTGTTAAACTCTTCCATGCTTAGCCTTAGGGATTTTCTTTTCATGCAAGCTATTTAAAATAAAAAAAAAATCATGTGTAGATTATTTCTTTTACAAATCTTCATTTTATTCATACATAGGCTTAGGATTTCCTTTTTATGCAAAGATATGTAACTATTTAGGCTCATTAATTTCACTATTTACAAAAATACAACCTAATCTTTTCACTTAGTTTTTATTATCTTAAAAAAATGAATTTTAAAATTTTTTAATACAACATAAAGGAAATAAAAGTAAAACAAAAGCAAAATGAAATATAAAAATGAAGAATAATAAGTGATATAATAATAAACTAAATAATAACTTTTTTAATAAAACAACTATACTAAATTTCCTTTTTCTCTTGGAGATTATATATATATATATATATATATATATATATATATTATTCATTTATTTAGTTTTTTATCAACTCTATGATTTATTTTACATATTCATTTAGTATTTTGAAATGAAATAAATTTTAAATAAAAATGATAATAATAAATAATGTAAAGAAATAATATAAATTAATAATAATAAATCAATAATATTTGAGAAATAAAAAATGTGCATATAATTAATTAAAATGAAATAACTTATAAGGGATAATAAAAATAAATAATACATATATACATAAATTGAAAAATAATTTAAATAATATAAATGAATAAGGAATTAAATTAAAATTAAATAGTTAAAATCAAATAATAATTAAATAAAATAAATTAAATTAAATAATAATTAAATTAAATAAATTACATTAAATAATAATTAATTAAGTAAACCAAAAACAATTAAATAAATAATAGTTTAAATTAAATTAAACAAATTAAATAAATAAATTAAATTAAATAAATCAAAATTATATTAAATTAAATGATAATGTAAATAAATAATGAATTAAATTAAATTAAATAAGTTAAATAAATTAAATTAAATTAAATTAAATAATAATGTAAATAAATAATAATTTATACTAAATTAAATTAAATTAAATAATAAAATAAATTAAATGAAAACCAAAAATAATAATTTAAATAAATTAAAGTAAAACAAAATGAATAAATAAAAATCAATTAATTAGATAAAACAAATAAATAACAATCAATTCATTAAATAAAATTAATAACAATTAATAAATAAATAAATGATAATAAAGTAAATAAAACACAATGAATTAAATAAGATAATAAATTAAATAAATAATAAAGATAATAATAATTTCAATTACAAAACACATAAACAATAAATAATAAATTTTAAACAACACATAATAAAAATAACAATAACAAAACACATAAACAATAAATATTAATAATAACATAAAATAATAATTCATAACAATATAAACACTAATAACATAATACAATACAATCATAACATCACATAACATAACAATCACAACATACAACAGCAGTCCCGACTACAATACAATACCAACACGATAACAATCAAACCTAGGATAGGTCTTCTGGGGCATGGTTCATTTTTCCCTTCATAAAGACTCCTAGGAAATCACAACTTGGTGTAGAAAACATAATAAGAATACCCTTATGCATAATGAATGCATGGAGTAACCCAAATTTTACCCGATATCCACACAAACGTCCCAATCCACATTCCAAACCGAAACATAAAACAATACCAAAATCAAACCAAAATCAAACTAAACCCAAACCAAAACATAAACCAAAACCAAACCCAAACATAAACCAAAACCAAATCCAAGCACAAACTCAAGCAAATTTTCAACAAATAAAATCACAAACTCAAGATAGCACTCCCATAAGTCCAAATCAAATTACCAATTTCCACTAATCTAAATCCAAACCACACTTAAACCCATCTGCCCCAACCTACCTCGAACACTAGTGCTCATTAAGCATAAGAGTATAGGTAGAATGAGTTGTTAAGCAACATAATAATTCTAAAAGAGCCCGAGACTTTTCACTAGGTTGTGAGAGGGAAGCATTGACCTGCATCCTTCTCTCACCTTTTCGATACCTCAGAGGTCTATTAAACTTAATATGTCTACTTAACGAAACCATCCTGAATTAAATTAACAGAGTTCATTGAAACACAACATAGAAATTCACATAGACATCGTAGGATTGAGTAGTTACTGCTTGTTAGTCCTACTTCTTCCTGTTTTCTGACATGCTTTAATTTCTGCAAAACTATAAACACATACATGCAATGCAATACAAAAGTTTTAGCTGGGAATGATGAGAAGACCCTCCCAGGTACATTTATATTTTGATGCAATTTACTTACCTGTACTGTACTTTACTTCTCTTGCATGTTAAACTGGAATGTCACCCTGCATGAAAACTGAAACCTTTAGAATAACCACAAAACTGAAACCAAAACTAAACTAAAAGTCACAAAAAGATAAAATTCACCGCCACAACATTCAAAATATAAGACAACTCAAAATTTAATCTCAAACAGAACAAAAAAAAGTACAACTTTAACTAAATTAAAACGTCTTGTTGGATGATCGGGAATACCTCGGATGATGTAACATACGTGTTCCTAACGGGATTTCCCACGGTCTAAATGAAAGTGTGGAACTCATTCAGTTGAGTTTAGTAAATTCATCTGGACTAAGTGAATGCGATAAAAATAACGATCCCGGAAGGATGGAACCGTGGGATCTTAACCGGTGTTGTTATAATCAACTTTAAAATTTGTTTTAATTAAAACATTAAAAAACACTTGGATTTTAAGATTTCTCTAAACTAAAACACTTCTCTCATCTCCTGATTTTCACCTTCTAAAACTAAACTTCTGCAACAACAAAGAGCTTGAAGCACAGTGGGCAGCACGACCATCGTCATCAGCAAAACTCGGGTCTACTTTAGCAAAAATTTCCTTAGAATTAAATAACCAAGCTATAGGATTTCGAGGTGGTTTGCATAGTGCAACATAAATCCTCAACTCTTCATTAGGCATTTGCATGATCATGTCCTGTAAATTAAGCCCTAACCGGTCTCAGGACTCTAAGGTAGTCGTTCGGCACTACATAAACCCTCACATCTTCGAGACTGATTGTGTCATACGAATATAAGTCCTAATTAATTAAAACAGGTAGGATGAAACATTAAGTAAACTTCCAAATTGAAGCCAAACAATAGGACAGTTTGGGAAGTTACTAAGATTCTTCTTGGATCTCTAGCTTCTTTTACCGCTCTTCTATTGAACTCTTAAAATAAACTGTTCCAAATTCGATCCATTCCCTAGTGAAATTCAAAAATTTAATCCTTTGAAAACCTTGAACTTTGAAATTCTTGAAAGCAAAACCACTGATCATTATCGAGAGTATTCTTAAATGATTCTCGTCAGTTAGGATGTAATTAACCATAGGGGCTTGCCCTTATAGGGAACTTTAAGAACCCAAGTAATATAAACCCTGCTTAATTCCTTCTTATTAAGCAGGGGAACTTGTCGGCTTATAAAATTGGTTCGCAGACCAAACGGATGTCACAAATCTTCTAGTTTATTTAATCGAGCCTCATCATCAAGCAGTGTGTCTATTCTTCGGGATAGATACACGGTTTGTGGTGCGGTGCTCGTTTATATAAACTATTTGAGATGTGAGACCGGTTTGATTTCATATCTTAAAATTTTCAAACTTAAAAATTATTTTCAAAAATCAAATGCTACTATTCAAATTATATATATATTTAAATTAAACTTAAAATTCAAAATTCGCCGACAATTTCTATTTGGCCACCCCTTTTCAAAATACAACACAATCTAAAAATATGCGAACAGCGCCTAGGCGCCAGAATTCGGCACCTAGGCGCCGGTTCAGCTTGCTTACCGAAAATTAGCATTTAAATCCCATTAGCCATGGTTGACGCCTAAGCTTCATCCCCTTCCTCTTTTTCGCGAAACTACACCCCTTAGATCCATTTTGAGGTTGCAAACAATCCACTTCCACATGTATGTTAATGAGATGTTGAGCTAAGGCCAATTTTAGTCCCCAGTAGATAGCCACAGTTTCAGCTTCTAAGGCATTTAAAGCAACAATGGGAGCAGCAAAATACCAAATGCATTGACCTTTAAAATTCCTGCATAGACCTCCAATGCTAGCACTGTTAGTAGAATAGTTTCCATTAGTTTTGATTTTTACGTAAGGCTGAGGAGAGGCTCTCCAAAGAACCAGGTGAACATAGGGGGTGGCCACTCTCCTGGAAGGCAAGGGAGGTGAATTCTGAAGTTTTTGAAGGAAAGTTTGATAGTGGGTGATAATCTTCTGAGAGTTGGGGAGAGCATTATGGTGGAGGGAAGCATTCTCGGCATTCCGGATAAACTAGAAAATAAGTGAAAGGGATATACAGTCTGGGATGGTGCCGCCACTCGTACTAGCCGCAGTCGAGGTTAGACCAATTAACGTGAAGATCTTAGAGGTGTTCCCTGGCTAGGACCTCTGACCAAACTTGCCTGGAGACATCATAATGCAGGAACAAATGAGAAAGGCTTTTCTCAGCTGAGTGACAGAGTTGGCATCTAGACGCCCTTAAATTCCTTTGAGTTTTTAAATATCATTAGTGGGAAGGAATTTTCCAAAAAGGCTCCAGTAGAAAAATGACATAGAGGGAGTGATCCAACCATTCCAGATAAATTCACCCCAATTAGCTACTTGTCAATGGAAGTGAGATTAATAGATAAATTTTGAGAGGCTTGTCTGAGAACTGTTTTTGGTGATGAGCTGGACAGGATTTGAGGGGTTGATAGGGAGTTCCTGAATTCTTCTGATAAGTTCAGGAGAGTTAATTTCTGAAGCTTAGTTAAATCCCAGCTCCTATCAATCCAACAATCTGCTACAGTGGCGTGCAAAATGAGAAACCATACAATTGGATTTATGCTCATATCTTAGATGTGGAGACATCTGGTGAGACAGATTAATTAACACTCAAATATAGTATACCCAGCCCAAGAAAGAGAAAAACCATAAGTATCCACAGCAATCTTAACCTCTGCAGAGGGAAACATCATAGGTAGAAGGAACAATTGAGCAGTGGTCATAAACAAGCAGGAGTGACCAAGATCCACTAGAGAGCAGCACACCCAAAATAATCTGGGAAGAAGTAGAGAGGGTTGAAGTTCAGAAGATAGAGCATCAGATTCCCACAATTCTGAAGTGAGGGGGTTTCACTCAATCTGCTTCAAATAGGAAAAGCAGCTGGGGGGGATTAGACGAAACTTGAACTAAATGAGAAGAATGGGCCCTTCTATCAAGCCAATTAGCTGGCCTATTACCCTCTCTATAGATGAAATAAAAGTGAATAGTGATATGTTGATGAAAAGTTCTGATTTTTTGAATACAATGAGAGTGATGCCAAGGAGGGGGGAGGTCATTCTACAAGTATTGTAAGAGGATGGCTGAGTCTCCTTCTACAATAATGTTTGACCAATGGATAGAGATGGCCAAATGGACTGCCCAAAAGACTGTAGCTAATTCAGCTTCAAGGGGTTCAACATCAACAGTGGGAGCCTAAAAGAAGTATATATACTTCCCACTATGGTCCCTGAATATGCCACCAATGCCAACACCAAGGTTAGTGAAGGCCCCATCAGTGTTTACTTTGTGAGAGGGGTAGGCAGGAGCTTTTCAATAGACATTAATAATTCTGGACTGCTTGGGGTGGTCATGAAGGGGGAGATTGAGAATGTTAGGGAACTTCTTAATTCTGATCAGCTTAGCAATGAAAGAGTGGCAGTGCCCAAAAACATTATGAGCTTTACAGATTTTATCTTCAAACTTCACTCCATTTCTATGCATTCTTATGAACCAGGAAATATTTAAATTGATGTCACCAACCTTAGCATTCTGCCAGGATTGCCAGCAAGTCTCCAAATCTTGCCAATCAAGAAGAAGAGTGTTGATGTTGAGAAGGTTGATAACCCGTGCCAAACTTTCTGGGAGAAAGAACAAGTGAAGAACAGGTGCTGCAAAGTTTGAGAGTTAGTCCCACACAGGTAGCATTTGGATAGACCTCTAAGCCCTTTTATTTTGAGAATGTCATCAGTGGGGAGATATCTGTGAAAATTCCTTGAAATAAAGAAATACATGGAGGGGGTGAGACGATTGTGCCAAATTTTCTTACCCCAGAAAGTTGGATTCCAGGTGTGGATTTGGAGGTAGATATGCTTGGTGAGGCTGTGCAACTTACCATTTTACGAAATAAGTTTACCAAGTTGGGTTCTATCGAAAGAGATAGTAGACACCTGGTGGGCTGAAGTTTCTTGCAGGAGATCCTGAAGCTTAGGGGTAGACCAAGGCATATTTTTCCAACAGCTGACCACAAGAAATTGCTTCTTGTCTAAGTTAGGAAGTGCATTAAGCATCTCTGAAGGCCACCAATTATCATGCCAAAACAGCACATCACCTTTTCCCAGTTCCCAGAAGTACAAAGAGTCAGCTAAGTCCTTATTAAGGAGCATTTATTTCCAAATTCTAGAGATGCCAGGTTTAATTTGAGCCAAAGTGGGGTGGCTTTCCTTACAGTACTTTCCTTTCATAAAAAGGGTCTAGAGGGAGTTCTCATTGTCTGAAATGGATCCACAATTTGCAGTAATGTACTTTTTGGAGGTGGTTTAATCATTTGAAGCCCAAGCCCCCAGCCCCTAAAGGTTTGGCTAATTTATACCAGCTTACCCAATGGAATTGCTTTCTTTGACCAGACTACAAAAACCTGTTGAAGATTTTTTCAATTTGGTTTCTAGAGCTCTTCTTCATGCAAGTCATCTGAAGTAAAAAGTTTGGAAAGGAGGTAGGGATGTTGTTAAGGAGGGTAATTATCCCCGCAGTAGATAAGAAGGAATTAGACCAGCTGGATAACTGGGCATTGAGCTTTCCAATAATGTCATCAAAGTGCAGTTGTTTGGCTTTACCTTTAATAAGGAGCACTCCCAAATACTTTAGAGGAAGGCTGGCTTTAGAATAATCTGTGAACTAAGAGATCCAATGTGAGATATTGGCAGCAATTTGATTGGGAAAGATCAATTTGGCTTGGTTAAACTGAAGTCCAGAGACAAGTTGGAAATGTCTGAGACAATTTAGAACTCTTTTAACAGTAGGTTTTGAAGCCCTGGAAAAAAGCATGATGTTATCAGCATACATAAGATGAGAAATGACCACATTAGACCTATGGTGATATCTAGCATAGGGAAAAGGAGAGACTTAGGATTCCAACAACCTGGATAGGTAATCCATCACTATTATAAAGATGGTGAGGGAGAGATGATCTCCCTATTTGAGCCCCTTAGTGGCTTGGAAGCCACCCCAACTTTGCCCATTAATGAAAATAGAGTGGTGGTTATGCATTAACCATATTTTAATCAGTTGATAGAACTCAGTAGAGAATCCTCTAGCATGCAGCACCTGAAGGATAAAATTCCACTCCATAGTATCATAGGCTTTTTTTACATCAAGCTTATAGATCAGGTTGCCTCCCCTGCAAGGTCTATCCAAATCTAGGAGTAAATCTTGTGCAAGGAGGACATTATCTGATATGGATCTACCTTTGACAAATACCGACCGGTTCGGGCCGATGATCCCGTCGAGATGAGGTTGCATTCTCCCCACAATAATTTTTCTTATAATTTTGCTTATGACAGTGGTGAGGCTGATAGGACTGTAATGGTTCCAGTTCTTGGGGGCATTATTTTTGGGAACAAGAACTATGGTGGAGGAGTGAAAGTATTGTGGAAGTTCATTGCCTTGAAAAAAGCTTTGAATGGTAGTAATGACATCAGCCTTGCAAATGGACCATGTTTTTTGTAGAAGTCTGCATTGATGCCATCTGGCCCAGCAGCTTTGGTGCTGTCTATAAACTACAGCGCCACCCAGATCTCTTTCTGTGAGGGGAGGTCAGTCAGTACAAGTGAGTTGGTGTATTGATGTTCTCCATTAAAAAAACTGCCATCAATTGGATGGTTGTGGAACTGTGTGAAAGTGAGCAGGTTTTGAAAAAGGAGACTGCATTATTTGCAATAGCAGTGCCTTCGCTGAGTATTACTCCTTGGTCATTCAAAATGGAGAAGATGGCATAGCATTTCCTCCAATAATTAATTCAAGCATGATAGTACTTGGTGTTTCTGTCTTCCTCCTTAAACTTAGAAATGGCAGCATTCTATCTACGGAGCTGATCTTGTCAGTCAAGTAGAGTAAGTAACTTCTCCTGGGCAGCAACAAACTGACCATACAAATTATCATCTTCTTATGTAGCTGCTTCAAGTGTATCCACTTCCAATTGAGCCTTGGTAACCCCATGGTAAACATCACCAATAGTATCCCAGCTCCACTGTCTTAGAGCTCTGGCCATTTTTAATTAAAGATTTTGAAACCTGGTAAGGGGATTAGGATTTGAGCACCCATTCTAGTATTCAACAATGATAGAGTTGAAATTGGGATGAGAGGACTAAAAAATTAGGTATCTAAATGGATGGGGGGTAGTGTGATTTAAGGGGGTGGAGATAGTGAGAAGGACAGGTTTATGATCAAACCCAACAAAATTCAGATGGTTGATAGTGGCGTGCAAAAAATTTTGATGCCATGTGTTATTGGCCAAAAATCTGTCCAGTCTCTCCCATACGGCACCTCTCCTCCAAGTAAATTGGTTACCCTAGAAACTCAAGTCAAAAAGGCCTGCTCTCTAAATACTATCATTGAACTCAGTAATTTTAGTCAGAGTAGGTAATCTTCCTCCATGCTTTTCATTATTGAAGGCAATGCTGTTGAAATCACCACCAAAAATCCAGCTGAAAGTTTCCTTGGTGCTAATGTCCTGTATCTCCTACCAAAGCTCTCTCCTAGCAGATTTAGTGCAGCCAACATAAACAAAAGAAGCTGCAAAAGTGCTATCATTCACAGTAAAATGAAGATGAACCAATTGGGAGTGATTTACCATTACAGAATAATGTAACACCTTCCTTCAGATTATCAAAATTTCATTAGTAGAATTAGCAAAAAGCGAGCAACCAGGGAATCTGGTTAAGAACATGGTTTGATTTTTATACACCATCTGTTCCAACAGAAACATGCACTGTAGAGATGTAACAGTCTATTATAAGAAAGGGGGTGTGCCACCCCTCTAATATTCCAGCAAAGGCAATTGATCATCAGGGGGTTTAATGTTGGTAGGAGAATGAGCAGAAAGGGATCTTGATCTAGACCTGGTCCTCCCCCTGGGGGTGCCTGAGGGGGAACCTTGAATACTGTATCTTTCACTTAACTCTTGTGAAGGAGGGGCTAATTTCTGCAGCTCAGAGTTAGTCTTCTTCTTTTTCCTTGACTTCTGAAGTTTCCAGTTTGTTTCCATTTTGTTTTGGACTTTATCCAGCTGATAGATAGATGGAGTGTCCACTTGTGGCAAGGCTTCTTCACCAAATAGTTGTTCCTGGGGGTCTGATTTAGTGGAAGCTAGGTGGTTTTCCACTTCAGTGGTAGGGACCTCAGCTACTTGTCATTCTCAGTATTGTTCTCTTTAGATGTTCCAAGATCAGCTTCAGTAGCAACAGGAGCCTGTACTTTCATTGCTTTGTCCTTGGCTAGCTTTTTTGTGTGTGGTTTCAATCTGTAACACTTCTCCTTATGATGTCCAAACATCCTACAATGTTTACAGTAAACAGGCTTGTGTTCTAATACCATTTCTTACTAGAACCCCTCAACATCATCTGAAGTGGTAATCTAAATATTGTTTAAGTCAGGAAGGGAAACATATCTCACAACCAGTACTCTAGCTGCAGCTAGGCTACCCATATCATGAGTAGGGGGGTCTACTCTGAGGGGTGTTCCCAAAGCCCTACTGATATGAAATATGGCATGGGTATGGTATAACTAAATTGGTAAGTTGGGGAAACTAAACCATAAAGGTTTAGTGGGGTTCTTTGGCAGGGTCGAAGCTCGGGTACCATTTGAATAACTTCATTTGTCAGTTGGCAATTTGCATAACTTGCATACCCAGAATTCTGGCATAATATTCCTCACTTGAAAACCTTATTAACATATGTCTTCCATCCATAACCCCCAGCTTTCATTTGCCCAAAAATTGGATTTGTTCAAAGTGTCTTCCGACTATTTCCATTTTGGGATGTCCAAATTGGAACTGTCCCACAACGGTGAACTTGATAGCTTCAGCAAATGTACTCATTTCCTAGGATGAGAATAGAACAGCTGGTCTACCTTCCTTAGATCTCAGAGGTCTAATGTAAGGACATTCAACTTTTCCTGTAGCAGCATCATGTAAGATTTCGAGGAAATTTAATTATTCCATTGATTTTGCAAGAAGCCCTTTGGTGACAGCAGAAGCATAGGTTGGTGGTGTATTAAAGGCTGTGGAATGAGCCATAAATAGGTGATACCCTACCACCAAAAAGAAAGGTAAGGAGAGAAAAATCATAAATAAATGCAGCGGAGTCGCTCCCAATGGTCACAAACCAAAGGAACAGCAACAACAATTCAAAAAGAGGGAGGCCGGGTAACACCATTTCAAAGCCAACTTCTCCTCAGCATTCAAAACAATGCTTACCTGACCACCATCAACCCACCAAAATCAGGAAGGGCCTTCTGAAGATTCCAGCCGCTGCCAGGGAGAAGCCATTACAGACTAAACCCTAGCAGAGCAAGGGGAGCCGCCAAAGGAGAAGCCATATATATATATATATATATATATATATATATAATAAAATGTATAAAATGGCGGCTGTTGTTGGTGCTGGAGCTCTGCTAGGGTTTTGAGATGGTGCCGGCGGCGGCGCCTTCCTTGGTGGCTCTGGTGTTCTCTCTGGTAAGTGGTGTCTACAGTGTGCAAGGCTTTGGCAAGGCTGAGAAGGTTTCTGCCACTTTTTCTTGGAGTAGCTACCTTTCCCGGGTGATTTCCATTCAAAAATTCACTGTTCCATTGATTGGGTTTAGTTGTTTTGTCCTGCTGAGGTGGGTTTTACCTGGGACTATCTGTGTTCGAGAAGAGGTTACTGGCTCATACACTACTTTCTGCTCACTCTGCACTTAGATCTTAGCTTTGCTGACTGGTGGCTGTAGGTGCATTATCTGCATTTATGGCTTGCCAGATTGAGCTCCAAACCAATTTAAACTGGGCCAAGGCCACCTATGCTGGGGTGGTGGGAAAAGGCCCCACTTTCAAGGATTCAGCTGAACTTGTGTTCCCCCAAAAACTACATGATGCTGCAGCAGGTAAGGGACATTGCCCTTTCATCAAGCCTATTGAAGAAAAGGAGGGATGCCCAGCAGGATACTTCTCTGATGAAGAACTAGAAATGCTAAATGAGGAAGTGAGGCTAACTCTAATTGTGAAATTTACTTTGGGGCAACCCAAAATGGAAATGGTAAGAAGCTTTTTCGAGTCACTCAATCTAACAGAGAATGGAGGCTTGGATTACTAGATGGAAGACATCTACTCATTAATCTCACCTCGTATGAAGACTATGCAAAGATATTTGCAAAGCAACAGTCACCATTGTCGGCATGGAAATGAAAATCTTAAAATGGACCCCCAATTTCGATCCCAAGCAAAGAACCCCCTATCATCCCCATATGGTTCAAGCTCCCCAATTTGCCATATAGATACTTTAATCAGACTGCCCTTTTCCAAATTGGAAGGGCAATTGGTACCCCACTCAGATTAGATGCAGTTACACTCCACAAGGCAAAACCATAATTTGCCAGGATCTAAATAGAAGTTCATATATCCCTCCCTGAGGTAAAGAGAATATGGGTGGGATCTAAAGCTGATGGGCATTGGCAGGAGGTAATCATGCAACAAAAGCCATATTACTACTCCCACTGAAAAATATTTGGCCACACAACAGATAGGTGCTTCAGGCTCCATCCTCCTCCAAGAAAATCCACCATTCTAACCAAAAGTGGTCCAGCAGTATCCACCAACCCCCCAGCTCAGCCTTCTGAGGTGAATCCACCCAGGGTTACCCTTTCTGAACTAGCCCCCCTTCCAGCATTGACCCCCCACACAAACCCATCCCCCACCCTTACAAAATCTCCCACCTCCTCCATTCACACCCAGCCCCCCCTATCCCCCACTGCTGGTTCTATTGTTGTTGCATTGGATTCCATGGAAGAAGAATGGGTAATTCATTCAAATAATAAGAAGAAGAAAAGTAAGTCTGAACTTGAGAAACTGGCTATCCCCTCAGCCCCCAGGTGCAGAGAGGACTCCCCTCCACTCATAAGAGGTAGAACAAGGTCAATATCTCACAAATCCACTTCCCCCTCTTTAACCCCCAATGATCAACCTACTATGCTGGAACATTAGAGGTGTGGCTAGCCCACACTCTCTCAAAAGACTCACTCACCTCAACAAAAAACACACCCCTTGGTGTATGGCTTTACTAGAACCTATGAATCAGCTTAACTTTAACAAAATCCTCAAAAACCGCCCGGCTTTTCCCTTCACACAAACATCAACAACAAAAATATGGGTACTGTGTAGGAGAGAGCTGGGTTGGACCATTCTCAAAGATAACCCTCAGCTTGTTCACCTCTCATTGAATTTTGCTGGTAAAAATGTCCTAGCTACCTTTATCTATGCAGGATGTAGTAAGCATGACAGAATTATTCTGTGGGAACAATGCAAGCAAATCAATCACTCCATTACCCTCCCCTTGATTGTAGGGGGTGATTTCAATTGTAGTATTAGTGCTGCAGAGAAGTCGGGAGGCAGAACACCAATCCTAAGCAAAATGTACCAATTCAGGGACAATATACACAATGCCAGACTTTTTGATTTGGGCTTCAAAGGCCCTCCTTACACCTGGAGAAGGAGCCACACTTGGGAGAGACTGGATAGATTCTTATCCAATGAACTTTGGCAATCTCAATTTCTTCACATTGTTGTCACCCACCTCCCCCTTGTCTGTTCTGACCACAGACCTCTCATTTTAACTATTTATGCCCCTCCCCTACTTCACACCAGTTCTCCTTTCAGATTCCAAAATTTCTGGTCTTCACACCCCCAGTTCTTACCCCTCATCCAGTCTCTCTGGAATGGTGCTCCTAATAATGATCCCTGGCTCAAGCTTGAACACCTCCATCAGGAAAATCAGTAATGAGCTAAAGAAGTGGAGTTGGAGAGAGTTTGGAAATGTTCACACTGCTGTTGCTAAAGCTGAGAAGTACTTAACTTAGAGCAGAAGGTTCAGATGGGAGTTGTTCCTGACCACCTACTGACTGCTGCCGTGTAAATCTCAGTATCCAGGAAGAGGATGGCACTTGGCTCAGGAACAATCAAGCTATTGGCAGAAGTGCTACCAGCTTCTTTCAAAGGCTCCTTTCCTCTCCCTCCAGGATCAGATATCTCCTCAACCCATTATGTTTCTAGGGAAACTACCTTTACACCAATTCTCTTTCTCTCACACACCCCCCCAATGAGCAAGAGACTTGGCAGGCTGTTAACTCCATTGATAGCTCAAAGTCAGCTGGACCAGATGGGTTCACAGCTGACTTTTACAAGAAAGCCTGGCCTGTCATCAGTCCTGATATTACTGCAGCCATTACTTGTTTCTTCTTGGGAAAGGACCCCCCACTCTTTTTTAGCTCATCCACTATTGTCCTGATCCCTAAGAACACACTTCAGTCCAATTGGGACCACATCAAACCCATAAGTCTCACATCAATTATTAACAAGGTCATTAGCAAGATTATAGTGGCTAGGCTCCAACCCCATCTCAGTAAAATCATTTGTATGAACCAATCTGCTTTTGTGAAGGGGAGGAAAATTTCAGATAATGTGTTATTGGCCCAAGAGATGCTCTATGATCTCAATAAGAAATGTAGGGGGGAAATCTAATATATAAATTGGACATTAGAAAAGCCTATGATTCTATCAGCTGGGCTTTCATCAATGAGGTTCTCTCAGCTAGGGGCTTTTCTGAAGATTTCTGCTGCATGGTTCAAAGATGGCTTAGAAACAATTCCCACTCTATCCTCATAAATGGCACTAGCTGGAACTCTTTCACTGCATCCAGGGGGCTTAAACAAGGGGACCCCCTATCCCCAACCCTTTTTATTCTAGCTATGGATTACTTTTCCCATATGCTGAATAATCTCCAAACCACTCACAAGAATACCAGATATCACCATAAATCTAACATACTTGTCTCCCACCTCATATATGCTGATGATGTGATAATATTCTCTAATGCCTCCAAGGGAGCTGTTAAACACACCTTCAAGTGCGTCCAACAAATTCAGAAGCAATCTGGACTCATCTTTAACCGCTCTAAATGTCAGATTCTTTTTCCCCATAAGATCCCTCCAGAAATAAAACATTGGATTCTCACCTACACTGCTCTTTCTAGCACACAGCTACCTATCAAACACTTGGGAATACAGCTTAATATAGGAAGAGTCAAGCAGACACACTTTGATGAAATCCAGCATAAGATCAGCAATTACCTTTCAAACTGGACTCACATCTATCTTTCAAATGGTGGAAGACTGACATTGCTTAAAAGTGTCCTAACCACCGTACCCTCCTATGTGATGCAAATGACCACAATGAAAAAGAGTACTCAGAACCAGTTTAAAAGAGCTTTTAACCATTTTCTATGGGTAGGGAACAAAAATCAAACTCACTGGGCTTCTTGGAAAAGGATGGCCAAACCTACCTGGGCAGGTGGCCTGGGCTTCAATGGGATCCAGCAGATTCTCAGAGTAAATCTTCGCCGGCTGTGGATCAAATTCAGAGCTCAAGACTCATTATGGGCACACTGCCTTCTTGGGAAGTATTGTATACACACTCACCCCTCCCAGGTTCCCTCCAAGAATGGTGACTCTAAACATTGGAGAGCTCTAATAAAGAACAGAACCCTGGCTGAACAGCAGTACCTATGGAACCTGGGTCAGGGAAATCTCAATTTTTGGCTTGATCATTGGTGCCCCCCAGATTGGCTACAACCTCTCACAACACCCACCAACCTTAATCAGAAAGTTGTTGATTGCTGGAATGGTGACAGCTGGTCCTTGCACTTCTTCACACCATCCTGGAAGCTCCTTCAGCCTAAAAAGTTGCTACTGTGCATTTCAAGAGATCCAATCTGGACTCTCCAGTAAGGAAAGCCCTTCACAACCAAAGCTTCTCAAAGGCTATTTACACTCAACTCTATCAATGAGAAGCTGTTCCTTGGAGTGACCTGATCTGGAACAAGTATCTCTCCCCCTCAAAGAACCTCTTCAGCTGGAGACTTTTCAAAAATTTTCTCCCCACTGACAACATCCTTAAGCTAAAGGGACTGAGGGGCCCTTCTTGCTGTAGTTTGTGTCATATGGAGGAAGAAACTATCAACCATCTGTTCTTTAAATGCAAATTTTCACAGGAAGTCTGGAAATGGCTAATCCCTCAACTCAAATTGAACACTCTCCAATTGCACTGGCATCATCTTCTCACCTGCTGGACTGATTGGCATCATCAGGGAACTGGAGCTTTACCCCTTCTCATAGCATGGTTCATCTGGATGGCAAGAAACAAGGCTATCTTTGAGGGAGTTTCCACTGGTGACATTATGGTAGCCAGAAACTGCACATCCTATCTCCACAAACTCCTTAACCACAAGAAGTTCCCAAATATTTGTAAAGCTAGCCAACCCCTGAACAACCAGCTTCCTAAAATTCTCACTGTCACCTGGTCTACTCCACCCAGCAACAATGTTAAAGTAAACACTAATGGTAGCTACACCACTGATGCTGCAAGTATGGGTGGTCTCTTTAGGAACCATATGGGGGCCTTCCTGCTGTTCTTTCAAGCCCTCATTACTGCTTCTGATGCTCTTAAAACTGAACTAATAGCTGTCTACTGGGCTTTGAAATTAACTTTGATATTCAATTGGAGGAATCTAATCATTGAGGGGGATTCTCAGGAGATGATAAATTTGATTGATGCTGGAACTTTAACCACTTGGACCCACTCACTTTGGATCCAAAAAATTCATTCCCTCACTAGTCAACTTAAGGCCACCTTCACTTTTATTTTCAGAGAGGGAAATAAGCCGGCTGACTGGCTTGCAAGAACTGGATCTCTTTCCTCTAGAGTGACCCTCTCAACTATTCCCCCTGTTCAACTCAGAATACTGGTGGCAGGTGATCTCTTATCTGTTCCCCACTTAAGGATTGACAATGGCCACTCTTTGCTGAAACAACATTGACTAGTGATGGTATTGGTTGATGGAACTGTCTCTCATTGGGCTCTTTTCTGTTGGCTGAATTTGCTCCATGAGGTCTCATGCTTCATTGCTATCCCCCTGGGCACACTATTAGTGGTTGAAGGTTCTCATGATTTCCTTAAATTGAGGTGTTTTTTCAGTAATTTATAGATTTACTTGTAACTAGCAGTTTTTCCTTTATATTTTCAACTGATTTTGTTTTGTGAGTGGGGAACGCCAAAGGGCTTCAAATTGTATTTTGTCTCTTGTTTTGTGTGGTCCCCCTCTACTTCAACTTTTGTAACCCCCCCTTTTTATTTACTAATCAACATGCAGGGAGCCTGTGTTGCTCCTTAATATATATATATATATATATATATATATATATATATATATATATACTACGCTAGTATACGTGTCATTTTATCAAGTAATATAGGACTTTCCGATTAACCCCCGAGGCATCAAACCCACAAGGATAGAGATAAAAAATGAAAACTGAAAGTTAACTTTTTCACTTTTTTAAAGAATGATCTTAATTGAACTAATGATAATATTCTAGGAAATGGAATTCAATTCTTTTTGTTAATTTTTATAATTTGAAATAAAACTAAACAACAACTTTAACTAAACTTTTACAAGATGTAAGTAAATGCAAATAAAATATCTTTTTCCTTCTTATGATTCAGAAACAAGTTATGGAATTTTATTGTGGAAGTTTATTAAATGTGTTGTGTCAAATAGGAGCAATTATATTCTTTACCATTACTTGAGATGCTATAAAGAACATAGGTTAATCTATTGTTTTATAAATCTTGAAGATGGGTTAAGCAGGAAGGATACTAGCTCTCACTCTAGAGTTTCCTCAATTTCCTCCACTTGAAGGCTAACTTCTCATTCCAAAAATTAAAATAATAAAACTAATTTTGGGCGTTAGCCTGTCACTCTAACGTCCTCTAATCCTACACCCATCAAAGTATTTCTCCCTGTTTATTTGCACTCAACTATATGAATTACATTCTCATCCATATAATCTCATGTAATTATTTCCAAATGTTGATTGACACAATACCAGCTGGTTCTTAAATATTCTCACAACATATTTTAACAGCTTAATTAGCCAAATCAATAAGTAAATGGAGTGCAAGGTTTTGAATCATCACAACATTGAAATCCTATACTTCACATAACATACTTTCATATCTTTATTACTTCATCATATTAAGGAAAAGGATAAGAAAAAATACTCAGAAATCATGAAGAAGATACAATCACAACTTGGTTTAAAAGAATAAATCATAGTGAAAACACAAAAAGTCTTAATTAAAAATTAAATATAACAAAGATAATGACTTATCTGATAATCCTTTCCACAACACTTTTGAAGTTCCTTTGAAACTTTGTTTTTCATTACAACACTACTTAGAGGTTGGCGCTTAACTCTGAAGACTCCAATTCTCTAATCAACTCTTAATACAAACTAAATTTATGTATAAAGTGGTGAAGTAGAGTAGTAAATGAAAGATTACTCTTACAATACTTACACACTCTACAACAACAACACTAAAACACTATAATTTTACTTCTAACACTTCTAATTACCACTCTAAAATTCTTCTCAAAACCTCTCTTTTTCTGATCTCCGATTTCTCGTTTTAATAATTTTTCAAATAGTGTTGTTGTATCTCTTCAAATTGTGTCATGATTCAACATATCAGTATTTTGAATGAAAATCAGCACTAATAGGAAGTTACCCACGTTCTCATCTAGAGATGCCTCAAAACCCTCTTCATAATCTCATAAAAATTGGAATAACTCCTTTTTTATAATTATCGTGCTAAGGCATGACGTCTCGGTGCTTAGTTGTTGTTCATCTGGTTTGTAAGCTCCAAGTGTGGAGCATAGCCGTGTGGCCTTGACTCTTAAGCGCAGGTTTCGGTGCTTAGCCGCCACAAATCACTTTTTAAATTTTCTTCATTTTTGATCCAATTTTGATACATTTTCACTCTTTTCATCATATTCATTCATTTAATCATACCTATTAGAAAATACACAAAATACCTTCCGTTAAAGTGTAATATTGTCAAAAATATGTATAAAAATGTGCATAAAAACACTATATATTTTAGGTTTATCAATATTTTCAACAAAAAAGAAAATTTGAAGATAACCGGACAGTTGCACTTAGTGAAAATAATTCAGAAGAAGCTTCCTAAAAAGCTGAAAGATCCCGGTAGCTTCACAATTCCATGTGCAATCAGAGACAGATGTTATGGGAAAGCTTTATTTGATTTAGGTGCAAAAATTAACCTTATGTCATTATCTATATTTAAAAACCTTGGATTAGGATAAATAATCCCGATTACTATAACTCTGCAGTTAGCAAATCGTTCGATAACATATCCTAAATGATTTAAAGAAGATGTTTTAGTAAAATTACATTAATTTATCTTTCCTGTTGATTTCATTGTGCTCGATATGGAAGAATATATAGAGATGCCTATTATTTTTGGAAGACCTTTTGCTAGCTACAGTAAGAGCGATGATAGATGTATAGAAAGGGGAATTAACTACACACGTTCATGGTCAACTGTTACATTTAATATTTTAAAATCAATTAAATATCCTGTAAAAGGAAAAGATGAATTTTTCAGGATGAATGTAATGAGATATCTGAGTGAATGCCATCTTAAAGCAACATATGAAGAGAAATCTGAAAGTGAAAAGTTGTAACACGAGAAAGAAGAGGAAGCACAATATTCTGATAATTTTAATGATGAAGATTTAAAATATATTCAAGAAAGTTTTAATGTTTTGGGCTGACAAAAAAAGATGAATCATTTTGTCCATCAATTGAAAAACCTCCTAAACTTTAATTGAAGTTACTTTATGAACATTTAAAATATGCCTTTTTAAGTGATTCCTTAACTTTAACTGTTATAATCTCTGCGAAATTAACTACCGAGTAAGAAGAGAGTTTTTTTGAAACTTTAAAGAAATATAGGAAAGCGTTTAGATGGACCTTAGCCGATATTAAAGGAATCAGTCATTCAATTTAAATGCACAGAATCATTATGGAAGAAAACTGCAAACCCAGGGTTGATTCTTAAAAGAGATTAAATTCTATAATGATTAAAGTTGTTAAGAAAGAAATTTTGGAGTGGTTAGATGCTGGAACTACCTACCCTATTTAAGATAGTGCATGAGTTAGTCCTATTCATTATGTTCCTAAGAAAGGAGGACTTACTGTAACTACTAATGAAAAGAGTAAATTAATACTAATAAGACAGCTTACTAAATGGTAAATATGCATTGATTATAGAAAATTAAATCTTGCCTCCAGGAAAACTCATTCTCCACTTCCCTTTATTGATCAAATGTTGGATAGACTACCTGGGCATATATACTTTTGTTTTCTGGATGGATATGTTGGTTATCACCAAATACAACTTGCTCTTCAATATCAAAAGAAAATAATGTTTACCAGTCCTTATGACCCTTTTGCTTTTAAAAGAATGCCCTTTGGTTTATGTAATGCCCCTGCTATATTTCAAATATGTATGATGGTAATTTTCTATGATTTAATTGAAGAAGGAATTAAAGTGATTATGGATGATTTTTCAGTGTTTGGAATTTCATTTGAAACATGTTTAGAACATTTATATATAGCTCTTAAACACTGTGAAGAAACAAACTTTAAACTTAATTGGGAAAAATGCCAATTTATGGTAGAAAAAGGAAATGTTTTGGGACATCAAATTTTAGAAAAAGGTATGGATGTGGATCCTGCAAAAATTGAAGTGATCACTAATTTACCCTGTCCAACAAATGAGTGAGATTCAGAGTATTTTAGGACATGCTGGATTTTACAGTTGTTATATTAAAGACTTTTCAAAAATAGCTAAGCTTCTATACAAGTTATTGGAAAAAGAAACAATTTTTAAATTTAATAAAGATTCACTAAAAGCTTTTGAGCTGCTAAAAGTGAAATTAATCACTACACCAATTATTGATTCATCATATTAGGAAAAAACTTTTAAATTATGGTATGATGTGAGTGATTATGCTATTGGCACAGTTTTAGGAATAAAATATGATAAAATTTTCCAAGTAATCTACTATGCTAAAAGAACACTTAATGAAAATCAAATTAATTATACAACAACTAAAAAAGAGTTGTTAGCTATAGTATTTGTTTTTGATAAATTCAGATCATATTTAATTGGAACTAAATATGTGGTGCATACTGACCATTCTGCTATTAAATACTTAATGAAAAAGATAGATACAAAACCAACACTACTAAGATGGATTCATCTTTTACAAAAATTTAACTTTGAGATAGTAGGTATAAAGGGTATTGATAATCAAATTGCTGATCATCTGTCCAGGCTTGAAAATAAAAGATTTCTTTTCTCTGATGAAGAAATTAATGAACATTTTCTTGATGAAAAATTGATCACTATTAATGAGTGGCGTGTTCCAAGGCAAGTCGTTATTGTAAACATTATTGTTAGTGACATTATACCCTATGATTTGATAAACAAACAATGGAAGAAATTTTTATCTGAAGCTAAGACTTATTTTTATGATGACCTATTTTTATATAAATAAGGAAAGGATCTAATTATTTGAAGATGTATACCATTAGAAGAAATTTATGAAATTATTCAACAATGTCATAATTCAAATTTTAGGGGACACTTTGGTGTTGATAAAACTGCATATAAAATTATGTAATCTGGATTTTGTTGGCCTACATTTTTTAGAGATTTTAATGCTTATATTAAAAATTGTGATCTATTTCATTGTGTAGGAAATATTCCTAGAAGAAATGAGATGCCCCTCAATTATATTTTGGAAGTTGAAATATATGACCTATGGGAATTAGATTTCATGAGACCATTTATACTATCATTCAAAAGTTTATACATGTTATTAACAGTTGACTATGTATTTAAATGGATAGAAGTCATTGCTTTATTTGGATGTAATGTTCAAAGTTTTGCAAAGTTTTTAAGAAAGAACATATTTTTTAAAGATTTGAAACGTGAAGTGTAATCATAATTGATGGGGGTGTCGGCATATTTTTAGGTTGTGTGTGTTGTATTTTGAAAATGGGTCACCTACAGAAATTGTCGGCAAATTTTCATATTTATAAATTTAATTTAAATATATATATATATATAATTTGGAAAGTAGAATTTGATTTTTTTGAAAATAATTTTAATTTTGAAAATTTTAAGATATGAAATCAAACAGATCTCACATCCCGAATAGCTTATGTAAACGAGCACCGCATCACAAACCGTATATCTATTCCGAAGAATAGACACTAAGCTTGATGATGGGGCTCATTTAAATAAACTAGAAGAATTGTGACATCCGTTTGGTCTGTGAACCAATTTTATAAACTGACAAATTCCCTTGCTTAATATAAAAGAATTAAGCAGGGTTTATATTAGCTGGGTTCTTAAAGTTCCCTATAAGGGCAAGCCCCTAAAGTTAATTACATCTTAAATGATGTGAATCATTTAAGAACACTCTCGATAATGATTAGTGGTTTTGCTCTTAAGAATTTCAAAGTTTAAGGTTTTCAAAGGATTTGAGTTTTGGAGATTTCAAATTTGGAACAATTTATTTCAGGAGTTCTAAGGAAGAAAAGTAGGAGAAGCTGAGGATCCAAGAAGAATATTGGCAACATCCCAAACTATCCTATTGTTTGGCTTAGATTTGGCAGTTTATTTAATGTTGCAATCCTGCCAATTTTAATAAATTAGGACTCATATTTGGATGACATGATCATACAAATAGCCTCGAAGATGTGAGGGTTTATGTTGTACCAAACGACTACCTCTGAATCCTAAGACCGGTTAGGGCTTAATTTGTATAACATGATTATGCAAATGCCTAACAAAAATTTTAGGATTTATGTTGCACTAAGAAAACTACCTCGAAATCTTATGGCTTTGTTATTTAAAACTAAAGAATAGTTTAGCTGGAGTAGATCCGAGTTTTGCAGATGACGATGGCCGTGCTGCCCACCATGCTCCGAGCTCCTTGTTGTTGCAGAGGTTTAGTTGTAGAAGGTGAAAATCAAGGGATGAGAAAAGTGTTTGGGTTTAGAAATCTTAAATTCCAAATATTTTTTAATATTTTAATTAAAACAAACCTTAAAGTTATTTAAACAGAACCGATTAAGATCCCATGGTTCCGACATCCCGACACCGTTATTTTCATTGAATTCACTTAGTCCAGATGAATTTGCTAAACTCAACTGAATGAGTTCCACACTTTCATTTAGACAGTGGGAAATCCCGTTAGCAACACGTGGGTTACATCATCTGAGGTTTTCCCGATCATTCAACGAGACGATTTAATTTAGTTACAATTGTAGTTTTGTTGTTCTGTTTGTGATTAAATTTTGGGTTGTTTTATATTTTGAAATGTTGTGGCGGTGAATTTTATCTTGCAATGACTTTTAATTTAGTTTTAGTTTCAGTTCAGGGACTACCCTAAAGGTTTTAGTTTTCATGCAACAGTTTTATTTAACATGCAAGAAAAGTACAGTACAGTTCATGTAAGTAAATTGCAATAAAGTAAATTACAATAAAATAACCTGGAGGGTCTTCTCGTCATCCCAAGCAGCACTTAAAACACATGTTAAGACATTTAAATATTTTAATAGATACCTAGATAAAGCTAAGGGAAGGGTTTTGGTGTTCTACCAAATTCCTAATCCTATAACTAGTCATCTCCTATGACGTCTAGGTTCTTGGTTTGGTTTTAAGGATGATTTTCTTCATCAAAGAACAATTAAATTCAATTGTTCTTCTAAAACATCCCGTCATATTGAGGAAATGCTTAGGACGAGTCCTAAACATCTTTTGAATATTTCTGGGATTATTTTGAATCCAAGAAAATTTAGTTGCACAGGTGAATTAATCATCCAGGAGTTTAGTTAATCTTTGTTTTTTGCTCAGTGAACTTAGATGAATGAAGTGACATCTCACTTAATACTCTATTTAAGAGTTATAATAATTAAAGCCTTTTAGGGCAAGTTGGTTTATCGAGAATCATAATTAAGTAAAAGTTTGAGTTAATGGTTTAAAGTGTTTTAATTTAATTATGAGGTTTTAATTAATAATTTTAAGTTTGGAATAGTGTTCAAATTATTTTAAATTTAATTCTTAACGATTTCATTTAGGTTTGTTGTTAAATGATTTTTAATTTAATTTTAATTAAATTTAATTTAATTAATTTT
The DNA here is from genome assembly GCA_022702705.1 of Papilionanthe hookeriana x Papilionanthe teres. Taxonomy (NCBI): domain Eukaryota; kingdom Viridiplantae; phylum Streptophyta; class Magnoliopsida; order Asparagales; family Orchidaceae; genus Papilionanthe; species Papilionanthe hookeriana x Papilionanthe teres. Next base: position 146,994,485 of record CM040426.1, read on the forward strand.
AATTTAATTTTAATTTAATTTTAATTTAATTTAATTTTATTTAATTTTTAATTTAATTTATTTTTTTTTAATTTAATTTAAATTTATTTAATTATTAATTTAATTTTATTTAATTTAATTTTAATTTAATTTAATTTTAATTTAATTTAAATTTAATTTAATTTAATTTTAGTTTAATTTTGATTTTAATTTTAATTTTAATTGTTAGTTTTAGTTTAACTTTAATTTTAATTTAATTTTAATTTAATTTAATTTAATATTAGTTTTAATTTTAGTTTTAATTTTAGTTTTAATTGTTAATTTGGATTATTAATTTAATTTTTAATTAAGAATTAAATATTGTTAAAGTGACTTATTTAGGGATTTTTAAGTTAAAGAATAAATGTCCTCCTAATAATATCTCTATTTTAATAGTACAAATTTAAATATATTCTTTCCAAAATCTAAATCATTTAGTTTATTAAAGTTTCATTTTTGATATTTTCAAAATGTTCAATGGGTTTCTACCCCTTAATTTCCCTAAGTTTCAATCATCCAAGAGAAAGTTAAAATCAAATATTTTACCCCCCATTTTAATTAAACCTAAAGTTTTAATTAAGGGTTAAAATTTTTAATTACCTTTATGCCCTTTTAAGCTTATTTATTTCATAACTCACTAAATTGAGCTCAAATGATTTTGAAACTTTTATGTCACCTCACTCACATGTCAATTAAGAAATTAGAGGAGAAAATGTGATTTTTCTGAATTTAATTTATTTATATATTATTTTTAGTAGAAAATAAAGGTTTTCAAAGAAAATTCTACAACATGACCAAGGAAAGGTTGTTGTCCTTAAGAAAATTATGGGATGTGCCTAATGAATAGAGGACCACTTGGACCAATTTTGGTGATTTTTTGAATTATATTTTATTTATTAAAATTATTTTGAGTTTTAGAGTATTAATTAATTATAAAATAAAATAAAAGTTGAAAAATAGATTTTATATTTTTCTTAAATTTCTTTGACCTCAGGGAGTCCAGAGAGACAAATTTATATTTTTTTTATTTTTCTTTGATTTATCAGAATTATTTTAGTGAAGAGGGTTGAAAATTCATTTTTTAATATTAAAAATTACATTAAGCCTTTAAAATTTAATATTTTATCCTAGGGACTTAGGAAAAATATTTGATTTGTTCCTAAGTGATTAGGAATCAAAATGTGACATTTTTATGATTTTTAATATTTTTTATGATTTTTATTATTTTTAATTATTAAAATATTAAAATATTATGAAAAATCAACTTTTTTAGAAAATTCCAATTTTAATTTTCCTAAACTCCCCTGATATCAGAGGAGCTCCAAAACGATTTTTGTGAATTTTTGAAAAGTATTTTTGGAGTTATGAATTTTTTAAAGTTTCATTTTGCTTATGAGGCTTAATTAACCCATTTGGTGGGGTTAATCTAGTCCAATTGATTTCAAATTTTTATGTGAGGTCTCTCTGATCCTAAAGATTAGTAGAGAATTATTTTCAAGTCAATTTGATGTGTGGTTAACCCTAATTAATTCAAATTCAATTTTAGGTGTTTAGGCCAATTAAGGTTATTATGAATGAATTAACTCAAAATATATTTTTCATGGGGTCCTCTGGTCCTAAGGAACATCACCAAATTTTCCTAGAATTTATTTTACAACATCCTAATTATTGGAATTAAAATACCTAAAATAGTGACATGAAATTGAAAATTCAATAACTTTTCAAAGAGATGGCCTCTGATCTTGAAAAATTCAGGGAATGTTCCCAAGATCAGAGGCTTCAAAAGCCCTATGGTCTCATGCCATGGTGAATTGTCTACGCAAATGGAGAATCAAAAAATTAAAAATAGTAGATAAAGTATTAAAAATAAAATACTCATCCAATTAACTTGATTTCCTTTCCACATTATTCTCCTCTGTTCACTGAGTAAGAGGTATTTTTTTTATTTTTGTAATTTTCCTACGCAAAGATATGAATTTTTGAACTTCAGGGCATTTAAATAATTCAAAAATACCCTAATTTCCTACTTATTCGACTCGGCGCCGCGTCATCCTAAGGCGGATCGAAAGCCCACACGTCGCTCTATGATTTGGCATCGCCATCTGACTCAGTGCGCTAAGAGCCCGCGGTTCACGTAACATTCCACTGTCTGGCTTGATCTTGACATTCCGCTCAATACACGCGCGATCCAACGGCTCCTGGTCATCGTCTACGACTAGTGTGGACCCGTGACCGTCCACACTCAAACCTTAATATCTCTCTCGATTCTCAATAGATTTTCCAGTTCTTATACTCTATCAATTCATCTTGAAGAGATGAACACATCCATACAGTTTATAAGCTATAAAATGAACCTAAACAAAATGGAGAATTGCTGGAAGCTCGGGAGGAAGAATGAGTTCATACCTTTGCTCAGAGAAGTGAAGCTTCGATCTGAGGGTTGTGTTACATTCGATTGAGTCCAAGCAAGCTCCAGATGAAGTCTCTCGCTCTGGGGAATTTTCTAAGTATGAAAGTGACCAAGGCCGATCACAAAGCTTGGAGGCTAGAAGCAATGGCTGGCCTGGTGAGGGGATTTTGCTGGGGAACTTCTCCTCTTGGTCTGACGAAGGTGTAGGGTCAATCAATTTGAAGATTGGCTCACTGTGGTGAAGTGTCCTGTTTTTTGAGTGGATTTTCAACTCAAAAATTGAGCTCTGTTAATGGGGATTAGGGCATAGGAACACTGGGGATCAACTGCTCTGTGTTAGGAGAAGGTCCTGGAGCAATTTTGGTAGAGTTTCCTTATGGTCTGGTTCATCACCTCGTTTGGTCGACAGGTGAGTGGGTTTAAATAGAGGTGGCTGGAGGGCTTCCCATGGGCAATAAGAGGTTTGGATGAACTGCTCAGGGCAAGGGAAGAACAGCTGCAATGGCCATTTAGGTTGGGATAAGTCAGCTAGTTCAAATTGAATTTTTAATTCAAATCGAGCCTCTCGCCCGGTGGTTTCGGCGGCCGTGGTGGCCGGCCGACTGGGCATGGGTCACCCTCAGGGTCAGGGAGGTCAGTGCTTGAGTTTTGTGAGTTCAATTGGTAAATGCCAAGTGTAAAGGAGTTGAATCAAAGTGGAAGGGGGAAGAGATCAATTTGGGCTTAGTTTAGTCAAAGTCATGGATTTGGGTTTGGTGCACCTACCAGGGCCTGATTTGGGCTGAAGGGAATCATATGGCTCAGCTGAATTGGAGTGGAGAAGTCTTCATCCATGGTGAGGTGGCTAAGCATGGTTTAGTGTGTATCATGGATGAGGTTAAATATGCTTAATGAAGGCTTAAGAAAGGGGCCCCTCCATTTTCCATAAATGACATGGTGAGGTGTCAAAACTCTCATGGATTCAATGGCTTGTAAATTGCTCACATTTGACTTACATTTGGCTTGGAAAAGGTTGGCTTGTTTCATGAAAAAGGGTTTTAGAAATTTTTGGCATTTAGGGGTAATTTGCCATGTGACTTGATTTGGAATGGCTTGATTATTGATTTAGGACTTCAGAATGATTTCAATTAAAGGTATGATGAGAAGCATTTGTCATGTGGGCTTTGGATTGATTTTGGGCTCTTTTTTTTAAATCATTTTGGATCGGCTTGTAAAGTTGTTTAAGGAAGTGTGCTTTTGGATTTAAAATAAATTTAGGATGAGAATTTTGTGAAGTATCATGCCAAATAAATGTTGCAATTGGCTTAGGCATGTGTCATGAATGGTTTGGAATAAGTTTAAAGTGATTTTGAATTGAATTGGGTTTAATGTGGGGTCTTTTGGTAAAGGGGCCAAGGTGGGCCAAATTGGGCTAACTTGGGTTAAGTTTGGGCTAAAGTTGGATTTGATGTAAAATTAATGTTGATAAATTTTCATGGGAGTGTCACAAAGAGTTTCCATCTTTGTTTGGGCTCTAATTTTGGGATTTGGGTCCATTTGGGTTTTGTTTGGGCTTAGGTCAATTTAAAGGATTTTCGTTTTGGGTTAGATTTGGGTGGAGTTTAGGTTCAAATTTTGGGCAAATCAAGTTAGTGTTTTGTTTATGGGGATGTTATGAAGGCTTTGGAATAAATTTGGGGCCAATTGGAGTTGAATTGTATGGGTTTGAGCTAGGTTTAGGTCATGGGCCAAAATTGGGCCTTAGGCTTCAAATTGAAATTGGGCTCAAGTGTCAATGAAATTGGACTTGGATTTGGTCTAAATTGATATTGGGGATGTTGATTTGAAGTTTAGAATTGAATTTGACCAAAATTGAGGCCATTTGGGGTGGTTTGGTTTGACATTGGGTTCACATGGGTTTAAAATGGGCCAAATTGTGTTTTTGTAAAAGTGGGGTAAATTGGCAAAATTATTCCATGGTGTAGTTGAAAAAAATGAAATTGGAAATATTTGGGATTTTTTGGAATTTTTTGGTAATTTTATGATTTTTTGGATTTTTGGGCTAAGAAGGGCATTTTGGGTATTTGGAGGGTATTGAGGGGTACTTTTGGAATTTTTGGTATTTTTGGTTATGGATGATCAATTTGAGTGGGGGGGAATTTTTAGGATTGATTTTGAGGAATATTGAGTAATTTAGGTGATTTTGCAAATTTTGGGTAGTTCCAAGGGCATTTGGTAGGTTTAATGGGTGTAGGGCCCTGGGGGTCAAAAATTGAAATTTTGAAAAAAAGAAAGATTGATCAAGTGTGAATGAAATGGAACCATTTTGGTTGAGCCATGAAGCCATGAAGCCATATTAAGCCCATATGAGCCATGAGAGGACTCATTTGAGGCATTCACAATGTTGTTCCTAAACCTTTTAGCTAGGGGCTTAGGGGTTAAGGACCATCCATATGAATTACCTACCTGAGTCAGGAAGTCAAGTTGGGTGAGAGTGTGGTTTTGGGGCTTGGAATGTGTGCGAGAGTGTAGTGCATGTGCTAGTCAACCCTCACCAGACCAGGCCACCCAGGGTATTCCTAAGGCCAAGAAGTCCTATAGGGAACTCACCCTTTAAACCTCCACATTTGATTTCAACCCTCTAGGTGATTAGGGGTCTACCATCAAGCTTATGGGGTTTGCAGGGAGTCAAGAGGTGTTTGAACTTCTAAAGCGTGGGTTCCACTTCTAGTCCTCTAAGATTAGTCAAAGGAAAAACCTAAGGCTAGATCCTAAGTACTAAAGAGAGAAGCAAAAGACCTCATAAAAAATGAGGTCAACAAATGGACCCCCAATAGGTGTGGTGTGCTAACCAAGCACACTGCGCGTATTGGCGTAGACCGAAGAGATCATCAAAACCAACACAGATGTCGAAGTGACAAACTTAGGACGAAGAAGAAGAATTTCCGCTAGGGAGTATCAGGTATATTTCCAAGACTGGAGATTCTTGAACTCTCGCTGGGGAATGGAAAAGGAGATGAACTCCAAATCACAAGATCTGGGGAATTCGATTTCGATTTCATTTTACTTTTAAATTTCAAGTTTCAATGTGTGAGTTTGGATTTCTATTGAAGTTAAAATTTGAAATCGATTTAAGGAAATTTTGAATTTGAAATTTGGATTTAAAATGAGGATTGAAACCTAGGTTTCAACCTCGGGATTGCAAAGAAAACTGGAATTTAGGTACCAGCCTCGGAGTGAGAATTGGAGTTTAAGTATCAATTGAGAAGGAAAAAGGATGAGAATCAGAATTTTGGTACTGATCACGAAATGAGATTTGGAATTTTGGTACCGAACTCGAAGGGAGAGAACTGGAATTTAGGTACCAGCCTCAGAAATTCAGAATTGAAATTTAAGTATCAATTCAAAAGAGAATCGAAACTTAGGTATCGATCTTGAATGAGAGTTGAAATTTAGGTACCGACCTCGAAGGAAGAGAACTGGAATTTAGCTACCAGTCTCGAAAATTTAGAATTGAAATTTAGGTATCAATTCGAAAGAGAATAGAAATTTAGGTATCGATCTCGAATGAGAGTCGTAATTTAGGTACCGACCTCGAAGGAGGAGAACTGGAATTTAGGTACCAGTCTCGAAAATTTAGAATTTAAATTTAAGTATCAATTTGAAAGAGAATCGAAATTTACGTATCGATCTCGAATGAGAGTCGAAATTTAGGTACCGACCTTGAAGGAACAGAACTGGAATTTAGGTACCAGTCTTGGAAATTTATAATTGAAATATAGGTATCAATTCGAAAGAGAATCGAAATTTAGGTATCGATCTCGAATGAGAGTCAGAATTTAGGTACTGACCTCGAAAGATGAGAACTGGAATTTAGGTACCAGTCTCGGAAATTTAGAATTGAAATTTAGGTATCAATTCAAAAGAGAATCAAAATTTAGGTATCAATCTCGAATGAGAGTCAGAATTTAGGTACCGACCTTGAAAGAAGAGAACTGGAATTTAGGTACCTATCTCAGAAATTTAGAATTGAAATTTAGGTATCAATTCGAAAGAGAATCAAAATTTAGATATCAATCTCGAAAGATGGGAATCATAATTTAGGTTATGATCCCAGAATGAGAACTGGATTTAGGAACCAGTCTTGGAAGAGAATCGAAATTTAAGTATCAATCTCGAAAAGAGATGAGAATAAAAATTTAGGTATCAATCTCAAAAAGAGAGTCGGAATTCAGGTACCGACCTGAAAAGGAGAGAACTAGAATTTAGGTACCAGCCTCGAAGGAAATGGGAATCAGAATTTAGGTACTGATCCAAGAATGAGAACTGGAATTTAGGTACCAGTCTCTGAAGAGAATTGAAATTTGAGTATAGATCTCGAAAAGAGAGAGAATTGAAATTTAGGTATCAATCTCAAAAAGAGAGTCGAAATTTAGGTACATACCGCAAAAGGAGAGAACTGGAATTTAGGTACCAGCCTCGAAGGAAATGTGAATCAGAATTTAGGTACTGATCCCAGAATGAGAACTGGAATTTAGGTACCAGTCTCTGAAGAGAATCAAAATTTAAGTATCGATCTCGAAAAGAGATGAGAATTGAAATTTAGGTATCAATCTCAAAAAGAGAGTCAGAATTTAGGTACCGACCTCAAAAGGAGAGAACTGGAATTTAGGTACCAATCTCGAAAGTTTGAAGGAGGACTAGAAGTTAGGCTCTAGCCTCGAGGATTTATCTGTATGAAGAGGGACCCAGTCTCATGCCATCAGAAAAAAATCGAACAAAGTTCGTGGCTCCGTGTCAATAGAACTAGTCGATCCTCTAAGACACAGAAGAAAGAGAATTGAAAGGAACTGGTAAGTGTACCATGCTAAAAAGACTTGACTTAGCAATAAGTCGAGGAAAATATTGAAATTTCAAAAGAGTTTCAAATAGATTTCGATTGAGAGAAGAATTGAAAGGTTCGAATCAGAGGATTCAGATCAGAATTCAATTTGAGATTTAGATTCGTTTTGTTCGTCCTTTAACGATCCCATTTTATTTTATTTTTTGTTATTTATTTAATGTTCATGTGAATTTTGAAGTTCATTTTAATATTCAGATTTTTTTTAATAAAAATTCTCATTTATTTTCTTTTCTTTTCTGTTCTTCATTCAAAGTTCATTTAACTCTAATGGTGTTTCCCAATCAATTTGCACAAAAAGAGGTGAAGGCAAAATATGACGTAGTCATTTTCATTCCAATTTGCTGAAAGTACATCATACAACTTGATCTAGTCATGATGACATTTTCCTCAGAAATTTAATGTCTCATACAATCCATGTAAATCCAAAACGGACTGTGTAAACTTCTTGTTGATCCATTCAAAAGCATCTATAAAAAAAATCCATGTCTGCATAGTAAGAAACATGGGTAATAACATCCCCTTCCAAGCCACCCTTGGCAGGAGTGCCGCATGGATGTGCATTGGAGGTGTGTTATTTCCCATGTAACTCACAGCTCGTAGGGTCGGAGACTCTCCAGTCTCGGATCCGGTCGAAAGTGGTAAGGCATTTTTCTGTCGTCCATTCTTCTAAAAGTAACTGAGATCCGCTCCATAGGCACTCCTGGAATGCAATGCTTTGCAACATCTGCTCTGTTTCCTTTTAACACCAGGACGGAACCTACCGGTAGTGGTATCTCCACATGCCCTCAGAACTCACCGGGGCCTGTAATCCAGAGGTCAGATCCGAACATGATGTTGCAGTGGCTGAGGAATGACACTGTGTAGAAGGGTCTAACAAAGTCATGATGGTCTATATGCAGAGGTATGCAGTCGCCTTCCTTGTAGATTTCGATAATGCAGCTGTTGGGTATGCAATCTGCAGGCATTACCCTCCATGCTATCATCCTTTTCACCATTCTCTTGATGACTCTTGGCATTGGATCCACCTCACTGCGATGGAGTATCCCTCGTGGATTTCCTTTTCTGTCTATGGCAAAATTGTAGCAACATCCGCATTGGATTGTATCTCTTCCCTTCCCCGGCATCCATCTTCGGGTTTCTGAATATGTCTTTTCTCTCATGAGGTCAGCTCGACCCATTTTTTGCAATTCCAGGATACAGTCCACAATTTGTTGTTGCTCATAATCTGAGAAAACATATGTATGTAGCTCGAGGCCTTCCAAGATGTTGACCCTCTTGTTTCCAATTCTTTCAAAGTACTCAATGGTTTTCTTCTCAACTAGTTGCATTTTCTCCAGCTTGTATTCCGGGGTTATCTGAAGTCCTCGGTGTCTAGTAACATACTGCGGGATGTATGGCTCAACCCCAGTACATTCTTTTGCATGTCTTGGCTCCTCGGGGATTGTCTCCGTAGGGACATCCTTTGGGGTTGCTTTCGCAACAAGACTCTTCAGATCTGGTACATATGCTAGGCGTCGAGGTACCTACTCTATTTCTGGTTTTCTTGGTATATCTTTTATCTGTTCTGACCTTCTTGGAATTGACTTTCTTCTTTCTTGTTCCTGACGAACAGGTCTCCTTGGAGCATTTGTACTAACTGTATCCACTGTCTGTTCATGTTGATCTTCTGCTAACTTGGTCAACATTTTGCGAATGCGACGATTCTTATTTCTATGCTGGGTAGTAGTGAGAGTAGCTCTCCTTACCCCTTGAATTTCTACAAGCGCGGCACTGAAAAGCCTACCCTCTGTTGTGGCAACCATGGACTTAATTTTCTTATCTTCTCTGGTTGCATGTGCGGTGTTTGTTTTTCTTTTCTTGTTGTTGGATTGGTGGCTTGAGCCACCCATTTTCATCACTGTCTGGCTGTGAAGTTCTTCTCGATCAACTGGGATCCAATCATTTTCTTCGTATTGTAAGCCGGCTGGTGTGAAGTCTGAGTCAATCTCTATCATGGCTCCATCCCTCACCCTCTTTTCATCAAGTGCTAGACTCACGTCATTTCTAAAGTTTAGAACCAACCGCCCGTTCGACATTTCCCTGCGAAAAAATAAGGAAAGGATCAGGGGCTGTACTAAGAACAAGAACAATAAGAAAAACAAACACTTAAAAAATTCTTATTCACTTCTTTTAAATTTAAAGGAAGTAGGAAGGGATGAGGAAATATCAGGAATGAATGGATTTAAAAGGAACAATTGACATTTTATTATTATGATTTCTCATGCTTTTTTTTTAATATTTTCATTGATGAGATTTTTTTTTATCATCCATTTTATTTTGTTTTGGGTTCAGACCCAGTCACAAAGTGATTACTTCACCAGTGTTTCTAGGGATAAGATTCTATTTCAGAGGTCACCCTTCGAAACATCAGGTTGTGTAATGCTTCTTTAAATACCGTCCATTGATTGGAAGCATGGGTCGTTCTCCACGGAAATTCACAAGCTGGTAGGAACCTCCTGAGTAGACTGTCTCGACCACGAACGGCCCTTCCCATTTACCACCTATCTTGCGATGTGCAAGAATAGGTCTTCTGAGAAGAAGAACTAAGTCACCGACTTTGAAAGTTCTTGGGCGGACCAATTTATCATGGGCCTGGATCATCTTGGCTTGATACAGTTCCAAATTCTGTTGCACAGAAAGTCTTTTCCATTTCAAGTTTTCCAGCTCTTCTAGTCGTAGTTTGACATTTTCTTCTTTAGTGATCTTTTCTACAACTGCAATTTGGAGTGACGGAAGCTGAACATCCAAGGGCAAGACAGCCTCGGACCCGTACACTAAAGCGTAAGGCGTAGACTGAGTAGGAGTCCTAAAAGTCATCCTGTAGGCCCATAAGGCTTCTAACAACTTCTCGTGCCAATTTCTCTTCTAATCGTCTAAAGTTTTCTTTAAAATTTGAACTAGAGTTTTATTAAAAGCCTCCACCAAGCCGTTTGCTCTTGGGTAGTAGATCGTTGAGTATCGCCAATCGATCTCGTGTCTTCTAACAAAATTGTTAATCTTTGTACTCTTGAATGCAGACCCATTATCTGAAATGATCCTGCGTGGTGCCCAAAATGGTAGACAACTTGGTTCTTGAAAAATTGTAGCACGTGGTGTGCCTTCACTTCTCTGAGTGGTATAGCTTCTGCCCATTTAGAAAAGTATTATGTAGCTACAAGAATGAAGTGATGTCCTCTTGAAGAAGGCGGTTATATCGGACCCACTATATCTGTGCCCCAACACTCAAATGGCCATGATGCGGTTGTCGGATGTAGCACATTTTGAGGTTGATGTAGAACCACTCGATGCACTTGGCACTGGTGACAACTTTTGGCAACTTTCATACAGTCGGTCATCATGGAGGGCCAGTAGTACCCTAGTCTTTTAATCTTCATTTTCATTTTTGGACCCAACTAATGAGTGCCAGAAAATCCTGAATGTACTTCTTTAACTATTTCACGAGCCTCAGACCCGCTCAGGCATCTTAACCACATCTGATCAAAAGACCTTCTGATCAAAAGACCTTCTTTAACGATTTCACGAGCTTTTCTTCAGGCAGGTTTCCTGTCTGCAAGTAGTCTAATAATGGCTGCCGCCAATCTTCTGTATTTTCTGTCACTACTGCAATTATTTCTTCTGCTCTTTCTGATTTGTGCATTGTGCCCATGTCGAGCTGTGATAGGACCTATCATCCTTGAACTGACACTTCAACTGACTCATCTTGCAAGCAGGCAAATTCCTTTGCAAGGCGGGCTAGCGCATCGGCGAGAGCATTTTCTTTTCTGGGAATCTTTTAGATTGTGACATTTGGGATGTGTTCCAATAATTTCAAGGAGTACTGAAAGTACTGCTCGAGTCTTGGCTTTAAAATTCTGTAATGTCCGGCGACCTGTTGAATGATCAACTGAGAATCTCCGTAGATGTTGATGTCCGTTATTCCCATCTGAATGGTTAATTCCAATCTGGTTATAAGGGCTTCGTATTCTGCCTCGTTGTTTGTAAACGGTTCTGTTAAGTGGTAGGAGTATTTTAACATCCCTCGCTCCAGTGTTATAAAGATTAGTTCGATTCCTGCCTTACCGGGCACTATCGTTTGCAATTCTTTGTTCTTCTGTACTGAGGACACTCCGTTGAAGTACAGTTCCCGACGTCGATCATCGGGGTCTTCTAGGCTCATTATCTGCTCGTCAGGCAAATCGTCGTCCTGAGGCAAATCTGCCTGTAAAGGGTGTGTCGCAAGGAAGTCTGCTAGGACTTGTCTCTTTACAGCGTGAAGAGGAACGAAAGTTATGTCGAATTGCAACAGTATCATCGACCACCTGGCAAGTCTGCCAGAAAGAGTTGGTCGGGTCATCAAGTGTTGCAACGGATTAACTCTCGAAATAAGGCTGACCTTATGAGAAAGCATGTAATGCCTGAGCTTTTAAGCGGTGAAGATCAGGGCCAAACAATGCTTCTCAATAGGAGGATACTTTACTTCCGTCGAAATTAGATGATGGCTTAAGTAGTAGAGAGCATTTTCTTCTCCCTCATCATTGACCTGGGCTAGCAGGGCTCCAAGGGAGTCGTCTAAAGTCGTGGTATAAAGTATCAACGGTCTACCTGAGACTGGGGCTGCTAAGACAGGAGGTGTCATTAGATATTGCTTAACATCCTTGAAAGCCCGCTGGAATTTCTCATCCCAAATGAATTTGGCGTCCTTTTTAACTAATGTCTTGAAGGGCTGACGCCTACCTGACAAGTTTGAGATAAAGCGTCGAAGATATGCCAACTTCCCTTGAAAGGATTGTAGTTGTTTCAATGTTTTGGGAGGAGGCATTTCTAAAATAGCTCTAATCTTTTCCAGATCGATTTCAATTCCGCAGTGTCCGACAACAAATCCTAAAAATTTCCCGTAGGTGACACCAAAGACACATTTTAAGGGATTCATCTTACGTTTGTATTGTCTTAGTCGCTCGAAAATAATTCTCAAATCATACAGGTGATCTTCCTTCAGTTTGCTTTTGATGATCACATCATCCATGTAGCACTCGACTTGGTTGTGAATGAGATCATTAAAATCTTTGTCATCGCTCTTTGGTATGTTGCTCCTGTGTTCTTTAGACTGAATGGCATTACTGTGTAGCAATACACTCTGATCTGCGTTCTGAATGCCGTGTGCTTTTCGTCTCTTGGTGCCATCTTTATCTGGTTGTATCTTGATGATCCATCCATGAATGAAAATATTTCAAATGTTGAAGCAATGTCGATCATCAGTTCTGGAATTGGTAGCAGGAATTCATCCTTCGGACACGCTTTATTCAAATCTCTGAAATCCACACAGATTCTCATTTATCCATTCTTCTTTCCGACTGGTACCGCATTGGTTATCCAAGTTGGGTATTGTTCTTCACGGACAAATTTAGCATCTATTAGCTTCTTAACTTCAGCTATTACTTGTTGCTCAATTTCTAGACGCATTCTTCTGGGAGCTTATCTGACTGGAACAGAAGTAGGATCTACTCCTAGTTTCTGAACTGCAACTTCTGGAGCTAATCCTGGTATTTTGTCGTAACTCCAAGCAAAACAGTCCTTGAATTCCATTAGTAGCTTGATTATTTCCTCGGAATTTTCTTTACTAAGGAGCTAACAAAGGTTGGCCCAGGCTCTTCACTAGTACCTAAGTTAACTTCCATTAACTTATCTATTGTAGATTTGGTTTCTTCCTAGAATTCTGGTGGAGCGTCGTCGATTGGTAGATCTTCAAGATCTTCTGAAGCTTCCAAGCAGTCTTTGTTAGGTTCGCAAGTGACAATCAAGCAAAATCCCGTATGATCCACTGATCCTACTGTGCCGAATCTGAGACCATGTCTTAAATTGGGAGGCCGACTGGCATTATTCCATAATTTTTCAAAGTGTTGTGATCGGCCTTTTGTCCATTATCGAGGTAAGACACCACATTGAATTAAATTTTGAACACAGGGAGAGTACCACTCAAAAGGTAGTTCCATTAATTCAGATGAAGTAACATCTTCAAATTGTACATCTTTTCAGTATTGGAAGAAGAAGCACCATGTTAAAACTTGATTGGCTTAGTACTCAGGGTCATAGTATGTACATAATGGTTAATCTTCTCGTACATTGATTTGTATTCTTCATTCCTTTCATCTTCGAGCGTGATCTTGAACTGTGGTTTCTTCTGATTTATTGTTGCTGCTTCTTTCTTGATTTCTTCTTCTTCTTCAGAGCTATTCTCCCAAACAACATCGATGATCGGTTTCTTCGTCCAATCGTTCTAACGTTTCTTCCACGTCCTCGTCCCCGGCCTCAACCTCGGGTGCGAGTTCTGGAGAAACATTCACCATCTCGCCTTAAGGGAGTGGTGAGTAACTGTTGGACTAGTACTTCAGGTTCTTCATCATCTCGAATCTCTTTTGCTTCATTTGGTATGGTATTTCTGGAAAAGATTGTTTTCTTCGGAGGCGCGTAGTAGGCCGCATCTTCATGAATTCCAATCTCGTGTACGGAGAATGGTTGCAAGTCACCTTTGATACACTAATCCCCTCTTTCGTAATACTTTATGCACTGGTGCAGAGATGACGGTACCATCTGGTTTTCATGGATCCACGGTCGACCCAGTAGAGCGTTGAACGAAGTCTCAGAATCAATTATGTGGAATTTTACGGTTGTCTTTGCTAAATCACCGGTCTTCATTAGTAGTGTTATCGATCCAAGAGCTCTTTCTCCTTTTTGATTGAAGCCTCTTAATAGCATCTTGTCTGCTTCTAGCTCGCGATTATCAATTTCCAAATATGCTAGCGTCCGAAGATTCATTATGTTGATTGATGCCCCCGGATCAACCAACACTCTGGAGAGCGTAAACTTCCTAATAGTGACTGAAATGTATAATAGTCGGTTGTGATCTTCTGTTCCCAGTAATAGATCATTGTCCGTGAAGGTAACACCTCGTTGTTCTTTTAACGAGCAAAACTCATCGAAGGAATTACCGGCCATTTGAGTTAAACAAATCTCTGGATCAAGTAAAGCCTTGATCAGAGCCTCCCTCGTCTCCTTTGAGAGGATCAGAGCGTCGTATATGCTTATTTTGGCTGGTAATTTCCTAAGATGGGCTAGCACGTTGTAGTCCACTTTATTACCATGTTCCTCGGTTTCTTCCCAAATGGGCAGTTCCTCTGCTGGGTTGGCTCTTCCTGAGCAACCACCTGCTTTCCTTTATCCTTTGGACCCATTCTCCGAGGTAGAACTTTTCCACTTCTTAAATTTACTTCAGTTATTTCTTCTGAATTTGGTTTTTCCTTTTGAATCGAAGCAACTGGCTCTTCTGAAGTCGCTTCGGTGTCTGATGGTTCTAATTCTATCGTGATCGGAGCCCCTCATAATTCACAAATGGACTCGTTGCTTGTCGAGCTTTCGTAGCCTCCTTTGTGAACATCTTCTTCATCGTAGTCGTCGAGGTTATGTATGATTTTAGAATCATTATTTGTATTGGAATCGAGATCCGGATTAAGTCGGTTGTCGCTAGTTATGTAATCGTTAGAAACAGTCAAAATGTAGCCAACACCATAACCCTTATCATTATAAGATCCCGCCGGGGCAAGCAGAGAATCATAAAGAGTCAGGAGTTCGAGGGATTTCTCCCCCGAATCGGAAATAACCATCCTAGGATAAGCAACCCCTAGTCTACCCTTCAGAGCTTTTTTTCTTCCATGATCTTCTCCTCCTTCTAGGGCGGTTCTTCAATCGCAAGTGATAGTGCCAGCTCAACAGGTTTCAAACTCTGAGTTGAAGCGTGTACCGAAGCGGTTTGGATGTGATCCACAATTTTCTTTGAATACTTTGTCCAGACGGTACTCCATCCATCATCAGACGCGTAAGGGTCTATCGGAACAATAGGATCCATTGAAATAGCATTGACGGAACCTCCTTTCTGGGGTTCCTTCATGTATTCCTTTGGGATCATTATGTTCCCTTTTCAGAGATTGTCATCAAGCCAACTCTTGAAAGTGATGCAATCCTTTATCTTATGTCCGAGCATCTGGTGGTAAGGGCAATAGTTCGGATGATCCTTCTTATTGACTTCTTCCGGCTTCTTGGGCTCTGGCAGCTGAAAATCCGGTGTCTTCATTAAGCTGCAGAACATCTTCGCTACTATTTTAGTTTTGAATGGATATTCTTTATTTAAAAGTTCTCTTAAGGTACACGATGAACGAGGCGGTTGTTCATAAAGCTGAGGCGACTGATAGCTCGGACGAGGTTGCTTATAGCCTTGCTGAGGTTGCTGATAAGTCCGTTGTGGTGGTTAATAACTAGGCTGTGGCTGCTCTGACTGTATCTGAACCGGCTGCTTGCCCTTCTCTACTGTCGCGACGATTCCAGATTTCTTTTCGAATGTTTTCACAGGCTTCTTCTTATCAGTCTTGTCTACGAAACTTAACTGCTTTGCCTCTTCATGCAAGCTCCCGGCCTTGCTAAGCAACTTCTCGAAAGTCTTGATTGTAAATCCTTTAAGGAGAAGTGCAATCGGGCCATGGATACTTTTAAGTAGGATGCCGACTGCATGTTGATCTTGAAGTTGTGGTTCACACTTCATGCTTAAGTTTCTCCATCAAAGTATGCAATCCACTAAAGTCTTGTTCGGCTTTTGTTGCTCCACCACTAGATCACTGATAGTGATGTAGTGTTGAGCCAAGGCAAATCGTTTAACAAGGAGCTTCTCTAGTTCTGAAAAGGTCTTTACTGAACCGTTCGACAATTCTGCGTACCAGTCGAAGGCAATCCCTGATAAGCTGCTGACGAACTGTCGGAAGAGTAAAGCGTCACTCCCATCGGCATTGCAGCAACTAGCACAAAAATGTGCAACATGTTGCCGGGGGTTTCCTGTTCCATCAAAAGTCTTAAACAGAGGTGGTACGAAGCCATTCGGGTATTGGACTGCATCGAACTCTTC
This sequence comes from Papilionanthe hookeriana x Papilionanthe teres, assembly GCA_022702705.1. Classification (NCBI taxonomy): domain Eukaryota; kingdom Viridiplantae; phylum Streptophyta; class Magnoliopsida; order Asparagales; family Orchidaceae; genus Papilionanthe; species Papilionanthe hookeriana x Papilionanthe teres. The sequence continues at coordinate 147,010,760 of CM040426.1, forward strand.
GGGGTAAGGTCTAACCTTTTGAATAGATGCTCCACTCTTAGATTGTGCTAGGGCCTCTCGCACCTGCTGTTCTACCATGCTCTTAATGTCCTTTTCTGGAATCATGCTTTGTGCAGGATCTTTCTTTGGTTGTTCGTCTCCATTGACGGATGTGATCTCTTTGCCTCCATTTGCAATATGGATAATTTCTGGGGGTGTTTCTTTCTGAGGTTGTACCTGACTCTGGAGAGTGGCTAAGGCAGCAGCAATCTCTTCCATCCTCTTTGCCATCTGGGAAATTGTGTCATCTCTTTCCTGAAGCTGTTCCCTCATCACTTCCTGTTCATCTCTTTCTGCAGCCGTTGGAGCACCTTGTGAAGTGGATGATGCTCGCGTCTCAACCATGTTGAGCTCGGCATACTCCTCATCCATGAACTCTGACGAGTTAACTTCATCTCCTAGTTCTTCTTCTCTTTCTTTTGCTAACTGTCGGATGTCGGTCCTTAACTTGTCCATGGCATCCTCTAATGGCCTTTTCCTCACGGTCTCGCAGTCATCTCCTGATGGTTGTTGAACTTCCTTCCCGGGAGTCCCCTTTATTGCAGTAGCACTTTCTTCTGATTCAAGTCTCCTGACGAGACTTTTCTTCTAAGGACATTGTTTTGGTCTTAGCTCACTAGTAGTGGGTCGCCATACCATCCTTCTCGCAGCCGGAAGCCTAGAACCGGATGGTCTGTCGACTATATGCTGGAAGGTGGTATCTTCCCTAACTTGTAGACCTGATATAACCACGGGTGGACTGGCTTTTATCTTCTTCTTTGGTTTCTCTGTGGCAGCAACAGGCTCTATTCGCGGTCCGAGGCGGGATTTAGCTGGCACTCGTCCTATTCTTCTTAAGATTTCTGACACAGGGCATCTTTCTTTCTTTGCCAATCTTTCTATCACAGCTTGCAGCCAGACGAATGGCGTAGTCTTATCCCTCTTCCTTTTGTAATTGTTGTAGTACGCAGGTCGGGGTATTGCAGCGGTGATCCAACGGACATTCTCTTCATCTAATGCGGCAAAGAGAGGGTGAAACCTGCTCCCTTCCAACAGAGGTATATACTTAGGCCGTTCTTCTCTTTCCTCAGGAATTTCTTCTAGAAAAGCAACTTCAGCAGCTCTGGCTTTCTTGGCGCTCTTTCTGCTTCTATTTCTCCTTTGAGTACAAGTTAGGGGTGCAACTCTTGAACTGGACCAAATCTCAAAAACAGATGGTATTGTAGCAAAATCTGTACCCTCCACAATGCTAGGCTCATCACAAACTTAGATTTCCATCCCCTTCAGTTTGGCAGAAGTCGGGGTAGGTGCAGAGATGACTAGACCGGTGGGGGTAGAGACAACAGTCCTCCTATGAACAGTAGTACTCTTCTCGAGTGGAACCCTTTGCAGGGGAGGGAATTCTTGAGTCGATTTCAAGTTAAACTCAATTACGGGCTCTTCAGTTTCTGACACTTTGTCCATTAATGTGAAGAGAGTGACATCAGCAAACTTGATATCTGTGTTGTCGAATCCTTGTCCAAAATGGATGATTCCATTATCGGGCAGCTCATCATTGTAAACGGCGAAGTCTATTCCATTGGTGAAGGAGAAGATTAATTTTGGGGCAGTCATTTTCTGCAGGGCAGATTCCGAATGTTAGTCCCGAGTTATGCTTCTTTCCGTCGTAAAGTTTAGAACAAAAAAGAAAGAGTCCGAACACATTTTCGTTTATCTTAGTGTATTTGCAATTTTTAAAAGAGATTTTTTATTAGGAGGTTCGTTTGTTAGAAACAAAATGATTAAAGGAAAAAGGATTGTAGAAAGGGTAAAGGGCCCGATTTAGAATTGGAAAGGAAGAGAAAGTCCTATGGGAGACTTCTCGACTCGAAGAACCGCTCCTTAACTAACACTTATTGGGGGTCCACCCCACCTCAGAAAAGAGGTAAAAGGATCTGGGAACCTCTCCGTTTAGGGGTGTCTAAACAGTGGCTCCTAAATAAGAGAGGAGTTGGCTATGCTCGTTCAAGACAGAAATGAACGGGGTATTCCAACGGAAGAATGGTTGTTTTGGTCCACTAGGGATATGGACTCACTACCGATTTATGAAAGCAAAACCATCTAATCAAAAATGGAGAGAGGAACTAATTCCCCAGCGGAGTCGCCAGAAATTGTCAGCATATTTTTAGGTTGTGTGTGTTGTATTTTGAAAATGGGTCGCCTACAGAAATTGTCGGTGAATTTTCATATTTATAAATTTAATTTAATTATATATATATATATATATATATATATATATATATATATAATTTGGAAAGTAGCGTTTGATTTTTTTGAAAATAATTTTAAGTTTGAAAATTTTAAGATATGAAATCAAACCGATCTCACATCCCGAATAGCTTATGTAAACGAGCATCGCATCACAAACAGTATATCTATTCCGAAGAATAGACACCCTGCTTGATGATGGGGCTCTGTTAAATAAACTAGAAGATTTGTGACATCCATTTGGTCTGTGAACCAATTTTATAAGCAGGCTAATTCCCCTGCTTAATATAAAAGAATTAAGCAGGGTTTATATTACCTGGGCTCTTAAAGTTCCCTATAAGGGCAAGACCCTATAGTTAATTACATCTTAAATGATGTGAATCATTTATAAACACTCTCGATAATGATTAGTGGGTTTGCTCTCATGAATTTCAAAGTTTAAGGTTTTCAAAGGATTTGAGATTTAGAGATTTCAATAGAGAATGGATCAAATTTGGAACAATTTATTTTAGGAGTTCGAAGGAAGAAAAGTAGGAGAAGCTGAGGATCCAAGAAGAATATTAGCAATTTCCCAAACTATCCTATTGTTTGGCTTAGATTTGGGAGTTTATTTAATGTTGCAATCCTGCCAATTTTAATTAATTAGGACTTATATTTTCATGACATGATCATACAAATAGCCTCGAAGATGTGAGGGTTTATGCCGTACCAAGCAACTACCTTGGAATCCTAAGACCGGTTAGGGCTTAATTTGTATAACACGATTATGCAAATGCCTAACGAAAAGTTGAGGATTTAAGTTACACTAAGCAAACTACCTCAAAATCCTATGGCTTTGTTATTTAAAACTAAAGAATAGTTTAGCTGGAGTAGATATGAGTTTTGCTGATGACGATGGCCGTGCTGCCCACCATGCTCTGAGCTCCTTGTTGTTGCAGAGTTTTAGTTGTAGAAGGTGAAAATCAAGAGATGAGAAAAGTGTTTTGGTTTAGAAATCTTAAATTCCAAATATTTTTTAATATTTTAATTAAAACAAATCTTAATGTTATTTAAACAGAACCGATTAAGATCCCATGGTTTCGTCATCCCGGCATCGTTATTTTCATTGAATTCACTTAGTCCAGATGAATTTGCTAAACTCAACTGAATGAGTTCCACACTTTCATTAAGACCATGGGAAATCCTGTTAGCAACACGTAGGTTACATCATCCGAGGTATTCATGATCATTCAACGAGACATTTTAATATAGTTACAATTATAGTTTTGTTGTTCTTTTTGTGATTAAATTTTGAGTTGTTTTATATTTTAAAATGTTGTGGCGGTGAATTTTATCTTGCAATGACTTTTAATTTAGTTTTTGTTTCAGTTCAGGGACTACCCTAAAGGTTTTGGTTTTCATGCAACAGTTTTTTTTAACATGCAAGAAAAGTAAAGTACAGTGCATCTAAGTAAATTACAATAAAGTAAATTGCAATAAAATAAAAACGTACCTGGAGGGTCTTCCCGTCATCCCAAGCTGCACTTAAAACACATGTTAAGGCATTTAAATATTTCTAAAAATACCTAGATAAAGCTAAGGGAAGGGTTTTGGTTATCTACCAAATTCCTAATCCTATAACTAGTCATCTACTATGACGTCTAGGTTCTTGGTTTAGTTTTAAGGATGATTTTCTTCATCAAAGAATAATTAAATTCAATTGTTCTTCTAAAACATCCCGCCATAATGAGGAAGTGCTTAGGACGAGTCCTAAACATCTTTTCAATATTTCTGGGATTGTTTTTAGTCCAAGTAAATTTAGTTGCACAAGTGAAATAATCATTCAGGAGTTTAGTTAAACTTTGTTTCTTGCTCAGTGAACTTAGATGAATGAAGTGACATCTCACTTAATACTCTATTTAAGTGTTATAATAATTAAAGCCTTTAAGGGCAAGTTAGTTTATCGAGAATCATAATTAATTAAAAGTTTGAGTTAATGGTTTAAAGTGTTTTAATTTAATTATGAGGTTTTAATTAATAATTTTAAGTATGGAATAGTGTTCAAATTATTTTAGATTTAATTCTTAACGATTTCATTAAGGTTTGTTGTTAAATGTTTTTAATTTAATTTAATTCAATTTGATTTTAATTTAAATTTAGTTTAATTCATTTTGATTTAATTTTGATTTAATTTTAATTTTAATTTAATTTAAATTTATTTAATTTTTAATTTAATTTAATTTTAAATTAATTTAATTTTAATTTAATTTTAATTTAATTTAAATTTATTTAATTTTTAATTTAATTTTTTTTAATTTAATTTTAATTTAATTTTATTTTAATTTTATTTTAATTTAATTAAATTTAATTTTAGTTTTAATTTTGATTTTAATTTTAATTTTAATTGTTAGCTTTAGTTTAACTTTAATTTTAATTTAATTTTAATTTAATTTAATTTAATTTTAGTTTTAATTTTTGTTTTAATTTTAGTTTTAGTTGTTAATTTTGATTACTATTTTAATTTTTAATTAAGAATTAAATATTTTTAAAGTGACTTATTTAGGGATTTTTAAATTAAAGAATAAATGTCCTCTTAATAATATCCATACTTTAATAATCTAAATTTAAATATATTCTTTCCAAAATCTAAATCATTTAATTAATTAAAGTTTCATTTTTGATATTTTCAAAATGTTCAATGGGTTTCTAACCCTTAATTTCCCTAAGTTTCAATCATCCAAGAGAAAGTTAAAATCAAATATTTTATCCGCCATTTTGATTAAACCTAAAGTTTTAATTAAGGGTTAAAATTTTTAATTACCTTTATGCCCTTATAAGCTTATTTATTTCGTAACTCACTAAATTGAGCTCAAATGAATTTGAAATTTTTATGACACCTCACTCACATGTCAATTATCACATTAGAGGAGAAAATATGATTTTTCTGAATTTAATTTATTTATATAAATATTTTTAGTAGAAAATAAGGGTTTTCAAAGAAAATTCAACAACATGACCAAGGAAAGGTTGTTGTCCTTAATAAAATTATGGGATGTTCCTAATAGGACCACTTAGACCAATTTTGGTGATGTTTTGAATTATATTTTATTTATTATAATTATTTTGAGTTTTAGAGTATTAATTAATTATAAAATAAAATAAAAGTTGAAAAATATATTTAATATTTTCCTTAAATTTCTTTGACCTCAAGGAGTCCAGAGAAACAAATTTAATAATTTTTTCATTTTATTTGATTTATTAGAATTATTTTAGTGAAGAGGGTTGAAAATTCATTTTTTAATATTAAAATTTACATTAAACCTTTAAAATTCAATTTTTTATCCTAGGGACTTAGAAAAAGTATTTAATTTGATCCTAAGTGATTAGGAATCAAAATGTGATATTTTCATGATTTTTAATATTTTTATGATTTTTATTATTTTTAATTATTAAAATATTAAAATATTGAGAAAAATCAATTTTGTTAGAAATTTCTAATTTTAATTTTCCTGAACTCACCTGATATCAGAGAAGCCCTAAAACCATTTTTGTGAATTTTTGAAAGTATTTTTGGAGTTATGAATTTTTTAAAGTTCCATTTTGCTTATGAGGCTTAATTAACCTATTTGGTGGGGTTAATCAAGTCCAATTGATTTCAAATTTTTATGTGAGGTCTCTCTGATCCTAAAGATCAGTAGAGAATTATTTTCAAGTCAATTTGATGTGTGGTTAACCCTAATTAATTCATATTCAATTTTAGGGGTTTAGGACAATTATGCAAATGCCTAACGAAAAGTTGAGGATTTAAGTTACACTAAGCAAACTACCTCGAAATCCTATGGCTTTGTTATTTAAAACTAAAGAATAGTTTAGCTGGATTAGATCTGAGTTTTGCTGATGACGATGGTCGTGCTGCCCACCATGCTCTGAGCTCCTTGTTGTTGCAGAGGTTTAGTTGTAGAAGGCGAAAATCAAGAGATGAGAAAAGTGTTTTGGTTTAGAAATCTTAAAGTCCAAATATTTTTTAATATTTTAATTAAAACAAATCTTAATGTTATTTAAACAGAACCGATTAAGATCCCATTGTTTCGTCATCCCGGCACCGTTATTTTCATTGAATTCACTTAGTCCAGATGAATTTGCTAAACTCAACTGAATGAGTTCCACACTTTCATTTAGACCATGGGAAATCCCGTTAGCAACACGTAGGTTACATCATCCGAGGTATTCATGATCATTCAACGAGACATTTTAATATAGTTACAATTGTAGTTTTGTTGTTCTTTTTGTGATTAAATTTTGAGTTGTTTTATATTTTAAAATGTTGTGGCGGTGAATTTTATCTTGCAATGACTTTTAATTTAGTTTTTGTTTCAGTTCAGGGACTACCCTAAAGGTTTTGGTTTTCACGCAACAGTTTTATTTAACATGCAAGAAAAGTAAAGTACAGTGCATCTAAGTAAATTACAATAAAGTAAATTGCAATAAAATAAAAGCGTACCTGGAGGGTCTTCCCGTCATCCCAAGCTGCACTTAAAACACATGTTAAGGCATTTAAATATTTCTACAAATACCTAGAGAAAGCTAAGGGAAGGGTTTTGGTTATCTACCAAATTCCTAATCCTATAACTAGTCATCTACTATGACGTCTAGGTTCTTGGTTTAGTTTTAAGGATGATTTTCTTCATCAAAGAACAATTAAATTCAATTGTCCTTCTAAAACATCCCGCCATATTGAGGAACTGCTTAGGACGAGTCCTAAACATCTTTTCAATATTTCTGGGATTGTTTTGAGTCCAAGTAAATTTAGTTGCACAAGTGAATTAATCATTCAGGAGTTTAGTTAAACTTTGTTTCTTGCTCAGTGAACTTAGATGAATGAAGTGACATCTCACTTAATACTCTATTTAAGAGTTATAATAATTAAAGCCTTTAAGGGCAAGTTAGTTTATCGAGAATCATAATTAATTAAAAGTTTGAGTTAATGGTTTAAAGTGTTTTAGTTTCATTATGAGGTTTTAATTAATAATTTTAAGTATGGAATAGTGTTCAAATTATTTTAGATTTAATTCTTAACAATTTCATTAAGGTTTGTTGTTAAATGTTTTTAATTTAATTTTATTCAATTTGATTTTAATTTAAATTTAGTTTAATTCATTTTGATTTAATTTTGATTTAATTTTGATTTAATTTTAATTTTAATCTAATTTAAATTTATTTAATTTTTATTTTAATTTAATTTTAATTTACTTTAATTTTAATTTAATTTAATTTTAATTTAATTTTAATTTATTTAATTTTTAATTTAATTTTTTTTAATTTAATTTTAATTTAATTTTATTTTAATTTTATTTTAATTTAATTAAATTTAATTTTAGTTTTAATTTTGATTTTAATTTTAATTTTAATTGTTAGCTTTAGTTTAACTTTAATTTTAATTTAATTTTAATTTAATTTAATTTAATTTTAGTTTTAATTTTTGTTTTAATTTTAGTTTTAATTGTTAATTTTAATTACTATTTTAATTTTTAATTAAGAATTAAAAATTGTTAAAGTGACTTATTTAGGGATTTTAAAATTAAAGAATAAATGTCCTCTTAATAATATCCATACTTTAATAATCTAAATTTAATTATATTCTTTCCAAAATCTAAATCATTTAATTAATTAAAGTTTCATTTTTGATATTTTCAAAATGTTCAATGGGTTTCTAACCCTTAATTTCCCTAAGTTTCAATCATCCAAGAGAAAGTTAAAATCAAATATTTTATCCGCCATTTTGATTAAACCTAAAGTTTTAATTAAGGGTTAAAATTTTTAATTACCTTTATGCCCTTATAAGTTTATTTATTTCGTAACTCACTAAATTGAGCTCAAATGAATTTGAAATTTTTATGTCACCTCACTCACATGTCAATTATGACATTAGAGGAGAAAATGTGATTTTTCTGAATTTAATTTATTTATATAATTATTTTTAGTAGAAAATAAGGGTTTTCAAAGAAAATTCAACAACATGACCAAGGAAAGGTTGTTGTCCTTAATAAAATTATGGGATGTTCCTAATAGGACCACTTAGACCAATTTTGGTGATTTTTTGAATTATATTTTATTTATTATAATTATTTTGAGTTTTAGAGTATTAATTAATTATAAAATAAAATAAAAGTTGAAAAATAGATTTAATATTTTCCTTAAATTTCTTTGATCTCAAGGAGTCCAGAGAAACAAATTTAATATTTTTTTTGATTTTTATTTGATTTATTAGAATTATTTTAGTGAAGAGTGTTGAAAATTCATTTTTTAATATTAAAATTTACATTAAACCTTTAAAATTCAATTTTTTATCCTAGGGACTTAGAAAAAATATTTAATTTGTTCCTAAGTGATTAGGAATGAAAATGTGATATTTTCAGGATTTTTAATATTTTTATGATTTTTATTATTTTTAATTATTAAAATATTAAAATATTGTGAAAAATCAATTTTGTTAGAAATTTCTAATTTTAATTTTCCTGAACTCACCTGATATCAGAGAAGCCCTAAAACCATTTTTGTGAATTTTTGAAAGTATTTTTGGAGTTATGAATTTTTTAAAGTTCCATTTTGCTTATGAGGCTTAATTAACTCTATTTGGTGGGGTTAATCAAGTCCAATTGATTTCAAATTTTTATGTGAGGTCTCTCTGATCCTAAAGATCAGTAGAGAATTATTTTCAAGTCAATTTGATGTGTGGTTAACCCTAATTAATTCATATTCAATTTTAGGGGTTTAGGACAATTATGCAAATGCCTAACGAAAAGTTGAGGATTTAAGTTACACTAAGCAAACTACCTCGAAATCCTATGGCTTTGTTATTTAAAACTAAAGAATAGTTTAACTGGATTAGATCTGAGTTTTGCTGATGACGATGGTCGTGCTGCCCACCATGCTCTGAGCTCCTTGTTGTTGCAGAGGTTTAGTTGTAGAAGGCGAAAATCAAGAGATGAGAAAAGTGTTTTGGTTTAGAAATCTTAAAGTCCAAATATTTTTTAATATTTTAATTAAAACAAATCTTAATGTTATTTAAACGAACCGATTAAGATCCCATTGTTTCGTCATCCAGGCACCGTTATTTTCATTGAATTCACTTAGTCCAGATGAATTTGCTAAACTCAACTGAATGAGTTCCACACTTTCATTTAGACCATGGGAAATCCCGTTAGCAACACGTAGCTTACATCGTCCGAGGTATTCATGATCATTCAACGAGACATTTTAATATAGTTACAATTGTAGTTTTGTTGTTCTTTTTGTGATTAAATTTTGAGTTGTTTTATATTTTAAAATGTTGTGGCGGTGAATTTTATCTTGCAATGACTTTTAATTTAGTTTTTGTTTCAGTTCAGGGACTACCCTAAAGGTTTTGGTTTTCACGCAACAGTTTTATTTAACATGCAAGAAAAGTAAAGTACAGTGCATTTAAGTAAATTACAATAAAGTAAATTGCAATAAAATAAAAGCGTACTCGGAGGGTCTTCCCGTCATCCCAAGCCGCACTTAAAACACATGTTAAGGCATTTAAATATTTCTACAAATACCTAGAGAAAGCTAAGGGAAGGGTTTTGGTTATCTACCAAATTCCTAATCCTATAACTAGTCATCTACTATGACGTCTAGGTTCTTGGTTTAGTTTTAAGGATGATTTTCTTCATCAAAGAAAAATTAAATTCAATTGTTCTTCTAAAACATCCCGCCATATTGAGGAACTGCTTAGGACGAGTCCTAAACATCTTTTCAATATTTCTGGGATTGTTTTGAGTCCAAGTAAATTTAGTTGCACAAGTGAATTAATCATTCAGGAGTTTAGTTAAACTTTGTTTCTTGCTCAGTGAACTTAGATGAATGAAGTGACATCTCACTTAATACTCTATTTAAGAGTTATAATAATTAAAGCCTTTAAGTGGCAAGTTAGTTTATCGAGAATCATAATTAATTAAAAGTTTGAGTTAATGGTTTAAAGTGTTTTAGTTTCATTATGAGGTTTTAATTAATAATTTTAAGTATGGAATAGTGTTCAAATTATTTTAGATTTAATTCTTAACAATTTCATTAAGGTTTGTTGTTAAATGTTTTTAATTTAATTTTATTCAATTTGATTTTAATTTAAATTTAGTTTAATTCATTTTGATTTAATTTTGATTTAATTTTGATTTAATTTTAATTTTAATCTAATTTAAATTTATTTAATTTTTAATTTAATTTAATTTTAATTTACTTTAATTTTAATTTAATTTAATTTTAATTTAATTTTAATTTAATTTTAATTTATTTAATTTTTAATTTAATTTTTTTTAATTTAATTTTAATTTAATTTTATTTTAATTTTATTTTAATTTAATTTAATTTAATTTTAGTTTTAATTTTGATTTTAATTTTAATTTTAATTGTTAGCTTTAGTTTAACTTTAATTTTAATTTAATTTTAATTTAATTTAATTTAATTTTAGTTTTAATTTTTGTTTTAATTTTAGTTTTAATTGTTAATTTTAATTACTATTTTAATTTTTAATTAAGAATTAAATATTGTTAAAGTGACTTATTTAGGGATTTTAAAATTAAAGAATAAATGTCCTCTTAATAATATCCATACTTTAATAATCTAAATTTAAACATATTCTTTCCAAAATCTAAATCATTTAATTAATTAAAGTTTCATTTTTGATATTTTCAAAATGTTCAATGGGTTTCTAACCCTTAATTTCCCTAAGTTTCAATCATCCAAGAGAAAGTTAAAATCAAATATTTTATCCGCCATTTTGATTAAACCTAAAGTTTTAATTAAGGGTTAAAATTTTTAATTACCTTTATGCCCTTATAAGCTTATTTATTTCGTAACTCACTAAATTGAGCTCAAATGAATTTGAAATTTTTATGTCACCTCACTCACATGTCAATTATGATATTAGAGGAGAAAATGTGATTTTTCTGAATTTAATTTATTTATATAATTATTTTTAGTAGAAAATAAGGGTTTTCAAAGAAAATTCAACAACATGACCAAGGAAAGGTTGTTGTCCTTAATAAAATTATGGGATGTTCCTAATAGGACCACTTAGACCAATTTTGGTGATTTTTTGAATTATATTTTATTTATTATAATTATTTTGAGTTTTAGAGTATTAATTAATTATAAAATAAAATAAAAGTTGAAAAATAGATTTAATATTTTCCTTAAATTTCCTTGACCTCAAGGAGTCCAGAGAAACAAATTTAATAATTTTTTGATTTTTATTTGATTTATTAGAATTATTTTAGTGAAGAGGGTTGAAAATTCATTTTTTAATATTAAAATTTACATTAAACCTTTAAAATTCAATATTTTATCCTAGGGACTTAGAAAAAATATTTAATTTGTTCCTAAGTGATTAGGAATCAAAATGTGATATTTTCATGATTTTTAATATTTTTATGATTTTTATTATTTTTAATTATTAAAATATTAAAATATTGTGAAAAATCAATTTTGTTAGAAATTTCTAATTTTAATTTTCCTGAACTCACCTGATATCAGAGAAGCCATAAAACCATTTTTGTGAATTTTTGAATGTATTTTTGGAGTTATAAATTTTTTAAAGTTCCATTTTGCTTATGAGGCTTAATTAACCTATTTGGTGGGGTTAATCAAGTCCAATTGATTTCAAATTTTTATGTGAGGTCTCTCTGATCCTAAAGATCAGTATAGAATTATTTTCAAGTCAATTTGATGTGTGGTTAACCCTAATTAATTCATATTCAATTTTAGGGGTTTAGGACAATTAAGGTTATTATGAATGAATTAACTCAAAATATATTTTTCATGGGGTCCTCTAGTCCAAAAGAACAACGCCAAATTTTCCTAGAATTTATTTTACAACATGCTAATTATTGGATTTAAAATACCTAAAACAATGACATGAAATTGAAAATTCAATAACTTTTCACAGAGATGGCCTCTGACCTTGAAAAATTCAGGGAATGTTCCCAAGATCAGAGGCTTCATAAGTCCTATGGTCTCATGCCATGGTGAATTGTCTATGTAAATGGAGAATCAAAATACTGAAAAAAGTAAATAAATTATTAAAAATAAAATACTCATCCATTTAACTTGATTTATTTTCCACATTATTCTCCTCTGTTCACTGAGCAAGTGAGTATTTTTATTTTATTTTTGTGATTTTTCTATGCAAAGATATGAATTTTTGAAGTTCAAGGCATTTAAATAAATCAAAAATACCCTAATTTCCTACTTATCTGACTCGGCGCCGCATCATCCTATGGCAGATCGAAAGCCCATGCGTCTCTCTGTGATTCGGTGCTGCCATCTGACTCAGCGCTCTAGGGGCTCGTGGTTCACGTAACATTCTGCTGTCCGGTTTGTTCTCGACCTTCCGCTCGATACACGCGCGATCCAACGGCTCCTGGTCATTGTCTACGACTGGTGTGCACCCGTGACCGTCCACACTCAAACCCTAATATCTCTCTCGATTCTCATTGGATTTTCAATTTCTTATACTCTATCGATTCGTCTTGAAGAGAGGAACTCATCCATACAGTTTATAAGCTATGAAATTAACCCAAACAAAATGGAGAATTGCTGGAAGCTCAGCAGGAAGAATACGTTCATACCTTTGCTCAGAGAAGTGAAGCTTCGATCTGAGGGTTGTGTCTCCTTCGATTGAGTCCAAGCAAGCTCTAGATGAAGTCCCTGGCTCTGGGGAATTGTCTAAGTATGAAAGTGACCAAGGCCGATCACAAAGCTTGGAGGCTAGAAGCAATGGCTAGCCTGGTGAGGGAGCTTTTGCTGGGGAACTTCTCCTCTTGGTATGGTGAAGGTGTAGGGTCAATCAATTTGAAGATTGGCTCACTGTGGTGAAGTGTCCTGTTTTTTAGGTGGATTTTCAACTCAAAAATTGAGCTCTGTTAATGGGCATTAGGGCAAAGGAACACTGGGGATCAACTGCTCTGGGTTAGGAGAAGGTCCTGAAGCAATTTTGGCAGAGTTTCCTTAAGGTCTGGTTCATCACCTCGCTTGGTCGACAGGTGAGTGGGTTTAAATAGAGGTGGCTGGAGGGCTTCCCAGGGGCAATTAGAGGTTTGGATCAACTGCTCAGAGCAAGGGAAGAACAGCTGCAATGGCCATTTAGGTTGGGACAAGTCAGCTTGTTCAAATTGAATTTTTGATTCAAATCAAGCCTCTCGGCCTGGTTGTTTCCGGTGGCTGTGGTGGCTGGCCGGCTGAGCATGGGTCACCCTCGTGGTCGGGGAGGTCGATGCTTCGAGTTTTGTTAGTTCAATTGGAAAATGCCAAGTGTAAAGGAGTTGAATCAAAGTGGAAGGGGAACGGATCATTTTGGGCTTAGTTTGGTCAAAGGCATGGATTTGGGTTTGGTGCACCCACCAAGGCCTGATTTGGGCTGAAAGGAATCATGTGGCTCAGCTGAATTTGAGTGGAGAAGTCTCCATCCATGGTGAGATGGCTAAGCATGGTTTAGTGTGTATCATGGATGAGGTTAAAAAGGCTTAAGGAAGGCTTAAGAAAGGGGCCCCTCCATTTTCCATAAATGACATGGTGAGGTGTCAAAACTCTCATGGCTTCATATGGCTTGTAAATGGCTCACATTTGGCTTGGAAAAGGTGGGCTTGTTTCATGAAAAAGGGTTTTAGAAATTTTTGGCATTTAGGGGTAATTTGGCATGTGGCTTGATTTGGAATGGCTTGATTATTGATTTGGGAATTAGGAATGATTTCAATTAAAGGTATGACGAGAAGAATTTGTCATGTTGGCTTTGTATTGATTTTGGGCACTTTTTTTTTGAAATCATTTTGGATTGGCTTTTAATGTGGTTTAAGGAAGTGGGCTTTTGGATTTAAAGTAAATTTAGGATGAAAATTTTGTAAATGATCATGACAAATAAATGTTTCAATTGGTTTAGTCATGTGTCATGAATGGTTTGGAACAAGTTTAAAGTGATTTTGAATTGAATTGGGTTTAATGTGGGGTCTTTTGGTAAAGGGGCCAAGATGGGCCAAATTAGGCTAACTTTGGTTAAGGTTGGGCTAAAGTTGGATTTGATGTAAAATTAATGTTTAGAAATATTCATGGGAGTGTCACAAAGAGTTTCCTACTTTGTTTGGGCTCTAATTTTGGGATTTGGGTCCATTTAGGTTAGGTTTGGCTTAGGTCAATTTAAGGGATTTTGGTTTTGGGTTAGGTTTGGGTGGAGTTTAGGTTCAAATTTTGGGCAAATAAAGTTAGTGTTTTGTTTATGGGGATGTTATGAAGGCTTTGGAAAAGATTTGGGGCCAATTGGAGTTGAATTGGATGGGTTTGAGCTAGGTTTAGGTTATGGGCAAAAATTGGGCCTTAGGCTTCAAATTGAAATTGGGCTCAAGTGTCAATCAAATTGGACTTGGATTTGGTCTAAATTGATATTGGGGATGTTGATTTGAAGTTTAGAATTGAATTGGACCAAAATTGAGGCCAATTGGGGTGGTTTGGTTTGACATTGGGTTCACTTGAGTTTAAAATGGGCCAAAGTGGGGGTTTCAGTAAAAGTGTGGTAAATTGGCAAAATCAGCCCATGGTGTAGTTGAACAAAATGAAACTAGGAATATTTGGGATTTTCTCATATTTTTTGGGAATTTTCTGAATTTTTAGATTTTTGGGCTAAGAAGGGCATTTTTGGTATTTGGAGGGTATTGGGGGGTACTTTTGGAATTTTTAGTATTTTTGGCTATGGATGATCAATTTGAGTGGGGGTAAATGTTTAGGATTGATTTTGAGGAATTTTGGGTAATTTAGGTGATTTTGCAAATTTTGGGTAGTTCCGAGGGCATTTGGTAGGTTTAATGGGTGTAGGGCCCCGGGGGTCAAAAATTGAAATTTTGAAAAAAAGAAAGATTGATCAAGTGTGAGTGAAATGGAATCATTTTGGTTGAGCCATGAAGCCATATTAAGCCCATATGAGCCATGATATGACTCATTTGAGGCATTCACTATGTTGTTCCTAACCCTCTTAATCAGGGGCTTAGGGGTTAAGGACCATCCATATGAATTACCTACATGAGTCAGGAAGTCAATTTGGGTGATAGTGTGGTTTTGGGGCTTGGAATGTGTGCAAGAGTGTAGTGTATGTGCTAGTCAACCCTCACCAGATCAGGCCACCCAGGGTATTCCTAAGGCCAAGAAGTCCTATAGGGAACTCATCCTTTAAACCTCCACATTTGATTGCAACCCTCTAGGTGATAAGGGGTCTACCTCAAGCTTGTGGGGTTTGCAGAGAGTCAAGAGGTGTTTGAACTTCTAAAGGGTGGGTTCCACTTCTAGTCCTCTAAGATTAGTCAAAGGAAAATCCTAAGGCTAGATCCTAAGTACTAAAGAGAGAAGTAAAAGACCTCATCAAAAATGAGGTCAACAGGGGGAAGTCATTTTTTAAATGAAATTATGGAAAAATTAGTAAAGAAATATCATATCATCCATAAAATTGCTACTGCTTATCATCCTCAGACAAGTGGCTTGGTTGAATTTTCAAATCGTGACATTAAAAGAATTTTTGAAAAAAATTTTTAATTCAAACAAAAAGAGTTGGTCAATGAAACTGGATTTAGATTTGTGGGCATATAGGATAAAATATAAAACTCTTATAGGCTTATCCCCATATAGGCTAATTTTTGTGAAAGTTTGTCATTTACCAGTTGAACGTGAGCATAAAGCATATTGGGCTATTAAAGTGTTCAATTATAATTTGAAGGTTGTTGGTGAGAAAAGATTATTGCAATTAATAAGCTTGAATAGATAAGGAATGAATCATATGAAAGCAAAGCGAAGCAAAGAGAAGCAAGCCAACATCCACTTATGATTCAGACAAGTTCAAAATTTTGAAAGCTCAGGATTGATACAGCCAAGCTCTACAATCATGTAAAATGACTCAGAAGCAAGGTTTTGATAAGCTAGGTAGAATGATAAAAGATATGATCGTTAGACGCCTTTGAGATAGATTCTATTGTTTCACGGCTGTAGCTGTTACTTCTTTTTTACAGGAGTTCTATACAAATCTGAGGAAGTCTGAAGAAATCTTTATGTTAGTACGTGGACAAATGGTTCATTTTACTCCTGATGTAATAAACTTGTTTTATCAGCTACCACCTCATAGATTTTGTTTCTATTCGTGTTATAATCTTACAGAGGAAGAATTGGATGAAATCATTTTTGGTTTGACTGAAGTAAGGGGATATGGAAAATAATGAATGAGAGAAGAGTTGACTTACATGCATCAAAGATAAATGCCACCTCTAAGGCCTGACATTATTTCGTATCATCCAAGTTGCTTCCTATTAATCATCTGATCGAGGTGACAAGAGAAAGAGCTACATTGAATTACTATATTCAGCAGGGGAAGGTGATAGATATTGGGAATATTATTTATGATTATATTTGGATATCTGCCAGAGCTGCCACCACTGTAAGTATGGGATTTGCTTCCCTTATACATTCATTGTGTGAGTGGGCTAGTGTAAGAATTGAAAAATGGGAAGAGATCCTTTAGCCTCTTATGCCTATTATTAGTACAAATGTGAAGACATATGTTGAGCATTCACTTTTTGGCTGGAGAGGAGGATTTTCTAGAGCATTAAGTGCATGTACTTCTACTACTTCAACATCTCGTGCTTCCACATCTCATGCATCATCCGGTTAGTTTTCTGATTCACAGATTAAATTTTTAAATAAAATGAATGATAATATAAATTATACTGCGGATTGAGTTAATGATATAGAAGGAAAGGTAGATCATATTGGGGGTTATCTTTAGAGACATAGCCAGTATGAGGAAAACTATCACGTTTATATGAATAGATTGATCAAAGGTGACTATAGTGTTGTGTTACCCTCACATCCACACTTTATCCCATAAGATCCTACACGTACCTGGAATGAAGGAGATAATGATGAGGAAGAAGATGAGGATTAGGATTAATGTTTCATTTGTGTTTTGTTGTGTTATGTTATGTGATGTATGTTAGACTTTTTATTATGAATGCATTGTTATTTACTATTTATGGTTGTTAAGTGAACAATTCTATTGTAATTGTGACTGGTGTAATAGTTTCTGAGTTACTTTAGTTAGTTTTTATGTTATTTATGGATGATGTTTGTTTGTGATATTTGATGTGAATGTTTAGTTTTTATGTGGTAGTAAATGTGTTAGTGAATTTATAGCATACTTTGTTTGTTAGTTTAGAACTTATTCCAGAAAACACTATTAAAACACACTATTTAAATTTCATGCTTAACTTTTTAATTTACTACCATATATGTTTTAGTTGTGGATTTCTATTTAAGTATGTGTCAATTTTCTTTCATTTCCTTCACTAATTTATAAGTATTTTGAATTTATTTCATAAAATATAAAGTTATAAATTTTATCTTTTTATTTTCATTCATGTTTTTAATTATTATACCTGCATATTTAGGATATAAAAATTCTTGCAAACATGACACTTATAGCTATATATTCCTGCCCATGTATCTTTTTACTATGCTTCAATGTTTTATTATAACAACAATTTTAAAGTTTGGGGGGGATAATAAAAAAAATCTTTTTCAAAAACTTAAATTTTATTTGTTCTCAAATGTGCTATAAATAAAATTTAGGTTTTTTATGGAAAAATAATTATGTGTATGAAGTTATATTAGGGAAATAAAATTTTAAATATATAAATAAGTAAGAGAATTTAGTTAAAATCTATAGTAAGGCTGAAAATTTTAAAGTTAAAATTTTCTTAGAGAAGAAATAATAATAATTATGTAACTATCTTTAGTAGAAAAAGTTGTATTTTTCAAAAAATAGAAGGATCAAACTTTTATTTTGAATACTTAAATTATGTTTCTTGAAAAAAATTTTCAAAAATTTTATTATTGTTTTAAGTAAAGGATATATCTAACATATGCTTTAGGAAATAAATGGTGGAATTCAAAATTATTAAAGGCCAATCCAGATATAGTAATCATTGCTTTATAAAAAAAGAGAAAAAAAAAGAAAAGAAAAGAAACAGAATAGAAAAGAAAAAGTGAAAAATAGTATGTGAAAAGGAAGGAGAAATTTGAGGATTTAAGGGCCTAATCAAAAATTGGTTTCAAACATAATCTTTCTAGAGTATAAGACTTGAGGAAATCTTGAAGCTTATAAATATAATATAGTTAGTATAATTATTTTTAGTAATGATTTTTAAGTAAAGAAAACAAAATGCCTAAACCCTATATTTTGAAAAATCTACAAGTATTTTTGAATAAGATTGAAACTCAAATTATTCATTGACCTTTAACTAAGATATTTGTAAACTTTAAACTGGTCTCATTTACTAAATTTTTTTCTAAATTGGACTACTACATTTTAAGAACAAAATATTAGAAACTCTTGAAGAAAATCATCACATAATTTGCTTGTTTTATTTTATATGATTATAGTGTCACTTGAGGACAAGTAACATTTGAAGTTTGGGGATTTTTATACACTTAAAATATATAATATTTTTATGCACATTTTTATACCTACTTTTGTTGATTTAGTAGAAGGTATTTTGTGTATTTTTCTTGCAGGTATGATTAAATGAATGATTGTGATGAAAGGAGTGAAGGAGGATCAAATTTGGAACAAAAATGAAGAAAGGTGCAAAATAGATCTATGGCGGCTAAGCGCTTGGGCCCACGCTTACGAGCCAGAGCCCTACGGCTATGCACCCAGACCTGGAGCCTACACGTCAGAAGCCTTGTGGCTAAGCGCTAAGACCACGCGTTTACATGGGATAGTTAATATGCAGGAGTTAATTAATATTTGGCACCATTTTGAAGCATTTCTTGAGGCATCTCTAGGTACAAACGTGGGTAACTTTCTATTGGTGCCAAAATTAATTCAAATTACTCTTAAATGGATGCATCTCTTATGGGATTTGTTGAATTTGGATATAATTTGAAGAGATACGAAGGCACCAGTAGAAAAATTATAAAAGGAGGGTTTATATATCAGAAAAATGGTTGTTGTTGGAGAGTGTGATTTATGTTTATTGTGTAAGAGAGTTATTTTAATAATCCACTACTCCACTTCACCATTTCTACTTACTTTACTATAGTTTGTATTAGGATTAGAAGTGAGATTTAGAATCCTTAGAGTTTAGCACCAACCTCTAGGGAGTGTTGTAAGGAAAAGCAAAGTATTCAAAGGAACTTCAAGAGTTTGGTGGAGAGGTTTTACAGATAAGTCATTATATTTGTTATCACATTTGGTTTTTAATTAAGACATCTTATGTTTTAATTATGATTTCTACTTTTAAACCAAGTTTTGATTGTATTTTCTCCATGAATTCTGAGTACTTTTCTTTATCATTTACTTTAAAATGATGAGGTAATAAAGCTATGGAAGAATGTTGTGTGAAGTATATGAATTCAATGATGGAAGAAGTTGTTATGATTCAAAAACATGCACTTAATTTAATTCTTGATTTAGCCAATTAAAATGTTAATATATGTTGTGAGAAAATGTAAGAACCGGTATGGTATTGTATCAGTCAACAATTGGAAAGAATCACATGAAATTATATGGCTGAGAGTGTAATTTATATGATTGAGAGCAAATTAATAGGGAGTTATACTTTGAAGGGTGTAGAATTAGAGGACATTAGATTGTCAGGCTAAAGCCCCCAATTCAATTTATTGTTTTATGTTTTGTTAAGAGATGTTAGCCCCCAGGTGGAGGGAGAAGAGGAAACTCTAGAGTGAGAGCTAGTATCTTTCTACCTAGCCCGTCTTCAAGATTTATAAAGCAATAGATTAATCAATTTTCTTTAAAGCATCTCTAGTAAGGGTAAAGAATATAATTGCTCCTATTTGGCAAAACACACTTTAGATACTTCCACAACAAAATTTCATGACTTATTACTGATTCATAATAAGGAAAATGATATTTTATTTACATTTGCTTTCATCTTACAAAAATTTTGTTAAAGTAGTTGTTTACATCATTTCAAATTATAAAAATTAAAAAAATGAAACAAATTTTATTTTTTAGATTATTATCTTTAGTTTGAGTAAGATCTCTCTGAAAAAGTAAAAAGATATTTTTCTATTTTCTTTATTTAACACATTCCCTGTGGGTTTGATTTCTTTGGGATTAATCAGAAAGTCCCATATTACTTTATAATGATATGTGTACTTGCGTAGTATACCATTCGATAATATTAATAAGGAGAAATATCAATTCATATATAAAACTTAAGCATAAATATTCCGAGATCAATGCTGCTCTTTCATTAAGTCCTTCTCCACTAGATCTTGTCGATCATTAAAGGTGTCATGTGAATTTTTGGAAAATATAAAATGTAGTTTTATAAAATATGGTTTTGATTTAATTTATAATATAGGTGTATTTTAAGTTTTTAAAAATAATATTTTAAAAATTGAAAATGAGAGTAGATGAATCTCTTTCATTTTGTAGTTTAAATAAGCGAGCACAATATCACAAGCAAAGCATCTATCCATAGGAATAGACACACTTCTTGATGATATTGCTTGATCAAATAAATTACAGAGTCGATAACATCTGTTTAGTCTGCAAACTATTTATGTTAACCGATAATTTACTCTATCTAATATGAGAGAATTACATAAAATTTATATTACTGTGGTGTCTTTAAATTTCCTATAAGAGCAAGCCCTTATAGTTAATTACATCTTAGATAACCAAATTTACTTAAGAAAACACTTAATATAAATCAAGAAATTTTGTATTCATGTCTTTCAAAAGGTGAGGTTCTTCAAAAGAATGTGATAGTAGGAAAATTCAATTGTGAATGGCTCAAATTTTTGGAACATTCATCATGGGAATCTCAAGGAAGAGAAAGGTTGGGGAGACACAGATCCAAGAATGATCTTGGCGTTCTCTGAAACTATCTAGGGTTTGGCTTCAATTTGATATGTTATTTAGTGTTTTAACCAGCCAATTATATTTTATTTGGGCCCACACTCACTTGATATTGATCATATGAATAGCCCAAAAGATAAGATGATTTATGTCATACCCGATGACAACCTTGGAACCTAAGATGACTTAGGGCTTATATTGCACGGTCTGCAAAGGACTAAAGAGATAAAGTGAGGGTTTATGCTGCACTACGCAAGTTGCCTCGAAATCCTATGACTTGTTGTTTAATTCTAAGAAGTTTTGTTATTGAAGATGGTCGTGCTGCCCAATGTGCATGCTCTAAGGACCCCGTCGTAACATGTTTAATTTAAAGAAGTTCAAATTGAAAAAAAAGGAAGTATCATTTTTGGAAATATTAAAATGGTAGTGTCTTAATGTCTTATATTAGGGAATTATTAAAGATGATTATAGCGACAAGAGTTAGGATCCCACGGTTCCCTCATTCTAGCACCACTATATTCTTCATATTCACTTAGTCTAGATGAATTTTCTAAACTCAACTTAATAAGTTCCATACTATCATTTAGACCGTGGGAAATCCTGTTAGCAGCCATAGGTTGCATCTTCCGAGGTATTCCCGATCATACGATAGAGAATTTTTAATTTAGTTGCAATTGTGATTTTTGTTTTGTTTGTGATTAAATTTTGAGTTATTTTATATATTCATTGTTGTGATGATGAATTTTTCTTGTTTTAACATTAATTTTAATTTTGGTTTGGATTTTGTGGCTATCCTAAAAGTTTTAATTTTTCATGCAGGGTGACATTGTTGTTTAACATGTAAGCTCATAAGCAAGAAAAGTAAAGTAATAGAAGTATTGAAAAAAGGTATTGTAAACTTATAAAAATATACTGGTGAGTCTTCTCATTCCTCCTCCTAAAACATTAGTTCCTTTTGCAATAAAAATTTATAATTTGCAAGATATTAAAAACCTATAGATAGGTTTATCACAGACCTACAAAACCTAACTGGTGAGTCCTATTCATCAATAAGAGATCTCTTCATTTAATAAATATGATAGGTTCAGTTGTTCTACAAGGTGTCTAGAAGATTGTGAGAAGGGTCTAGGAGTTACCTAGACATTTCACAGGCCTTCTGAGCTTCCTTAAGTTCATTTTGGACTTATCATTATTATTAAATGACTTATATGTTTTATACCCAAATGCTTAGTGAACTAATGTTTTAATTACCTCAAAAAGGTGGGTTTGACATTTCAATTAGGAAGTATGTAAGTGAGGCCTTCAGAGAATTTAATTTATGAGAGAATTTAAACATTTTTGATGGGCATGTAGTGTTCCAAAAGTGCTTAAGATTAATTGTGTTTTCTTATCTAATCCTTATCAATCAAATTTGATGAAACTTAGCCTCACTACCAAGCCCTTAAGGTTTTAGTTGGTATATTTTGTGATCTTAGGAAAGTTAAGTTAAAAAATTATCATTCTTATAAAATAAATGAATAATCAATTAAGCATCAGAAAAAGGGGTATTTAATTAGTGGATTATTGTCGGCATATATTTTTAGGTTGTGTTTTATTTTGAAAAGGGGTCGCCTACAGAAATTGTGCGCCGAATTTTTAATTTAATGTAAATAAATAATTTGAAAAGTAATACTTGATTTTTGAAAATAATTTTAAATTTGAAGATTTTAAGATATGAAATCAAACCGATCTCACATCCCAAATAGTTTATATAAACGAACACCGCACCATAAACCGTGTATCTATCCTAAGGATAGACACACTGCTTGATGGTGGGGCTCGATTAAATAAACTAGGAGATTTGTGACATCCGTTTGGTCTGCGAACCAATTTTATAAGCCGACAAATTCCCCTGCTTAATATGAAAGCATTAAACAGGGTTTATATTACTCGGGTTCTTTAAAATTCCCTATAAGGGCAAGCCCCTATAGTTAATTACATCTTAAGTGACGGGAATCACCTAAGAAAACTCTCGATAATAATCAATAATTCTGCTCTCAAGAATTTCAAAGTTTAAGGTTTTCAATGGATTGAATTTTAGAATTTCAATAGGGAATGGATCAAATTTGGAACATTTTGTTTTGGGAATTCAAAGGAAGAAAGGTAGGAGAAATTACGGATTCGAAGCGAACTTCGGTAATTTCCCGACTATCCTATTGTTTGGCTTGGATTTAGGAAAGTCCTAATATTTATTTAATGTTTTGATCTTGCCAATTTTAATTAATTTGGACTTATATTTGTATGATAAAATCATACGAATAGCCTCGAAGATATGAGGGTTTATGTCGTACTAGACGACTACCTCGGAGTCCTAAGACCGGTTAGGGCTTAATTTACATGACATGATCATGCAAATGCCTAACAAAAAGTTGAGGATTTATGTTACACTAGGAAAACTACCTCGGAGTCCTATGGATTGGTTATTTAATTCTAAGAAGGTTTAGCTGATGTAGATTCAAGTTTTGCTGACGACGATGGCCGTGCTGCCCACCATGCTCCAAGCTCCTTGTTGTTGCAGAGGTTTAGTTATAGAAGTCATAAATCAGGAGATGAGAGAAGTGTTTTGGTTTAGAGAATATTTTAGTTTCCAAGTGTTTTGTGTTTTAATTAAAACAAATCTTAAAGTTGATTATAACGACACCGGTTAAGATCCCACGGTTCCATCCTTCCGACATCGTTATTTTTATCGGATTCACTTAGTCCAGATGAATTTGCTAAACTCAACTGAATGAGTTCCACACTTTCATTTAGACCGTGGGAAATCCCGTTAGCAACACGTAGGTTACATCATCCGAGGTATTCCCGATCATCCAACAGGACGTTTTAATTTAGTTGTAATTGTAGTTTTGTATTTTGTTTGTGATTAAATTTTGAGTTATTTTATATTTTGAAATGTTGTGGCGGTGAATTTTATCTTGCAATGACTTTTAATTTAGTTTTGGTTTCAGTTTTTGGGACTATCCTAAAGGTGTGGGTTTTCATGTAACAGTTGTTTATCATGGAAGAAAAGTAAGTGCGATGCTATTAAAGAAATTGCAGTAAGGTAAATTGCAATAAAATAAAAGAGTACCTGGAGAGTCTTCCCGTCATCCCAAGCTGCACTTAAAATACAATTAGAATATTTAAGCAAGTTCCTAGGTAAAGCTAAGGGAAGGGTTATGGTTTTCTACCAAATTCCTAATCCTATAGCTAGTCATTTCCTATGACGTCTAGGTTCTTGTGTTTTGGTTTGTGGACGATTTTCTTCATCAAAGAATAATTAAGTTCAATTGTTCTTATGAGTATACTATCATATTGAGGAAGTGCTTAAGAAGAATCTTAAACATCTTTTCAATATTGATAGGATTGTTTTAAGTCCAAATGAGTTTAATCATACAAATGAATTAATCGTCCGGGAATTCAAGTTTTGTTATCTTGCTCAGTGAACTAGGACATTTGAATATCCTATAAGTGAAGTAGCATTTCATTTAACGTTCTATTTAGGAGTTATGATAACCAAAGCTCTCGAGGGCAAATTGGTGTTCAAATGGTTTATAATTTAGTTTAACTTCAATTAACGGGTTTAAATTTGGAATAGTGTTCAAGTTGCTTTATATTTAATTTCTTTATGTCTTAGGTGATGTTATTTAATTCAATTTAATTTAATTTAACTTTAATTTAATTTAATCTAGTTTAGTTTTAATTTTAATTTAATTTTGATTTTTAATCAATTTAGTTTGACTTGATGTTAAATTAATTTAGTTTAATTTGATTTAATTTCCTTTAATTTAATTTAATTTGATTTAATTTTAATTTAATTTAATTTAATTTAATATGTTTTAATTTAATTTAATTTAATATGTTTTAATTTAATTTAATATTTTTTAATTTAATTTAGTTTAATTTAATTTAATTTAATTTATTAATTTAATTTAATTTAATTTAATTTATTTATTTAATTTAATTTAATTTACTTAATTTGTTTGATTTAATTTAATTTAATCTTTAATTTAGTTTTATTTTAAATTTTAATTTAATTGAAAATTTAAAAGAGTTTAATAATTTAACTTTAATTTAATTTAATGATTAAATCCTTTAACATTTTAAAACTTAAATTTGAATTATCATTTTAATTAGGAATTAAATATTATTGAGATGATTAATTTAGGGATTTTTAGATTAAAGAACAAATCTCTTCCTAATAATATCCCTATTTTAATAATTCTAATTTTATTATTCTTCCGAATTTAATCAATTATTTAATTAAGGTTTATTTTAATTATCTTCAAATTGTTTAATAGGTTTCTACCCTTTAATTATTTAAATTTCAATCATCCAAATCAGATTAAGATCAAATATTTTACTTGTTAATTTTATTAAACCTAAAGTTTTAATTAAGGGTTAAAATTTTAATTACCATTTTGCCCTTCAAGTTTAATAATTTCATAACTCACTAAATTGAGCTTAAATGAACTTGAAATTTTTATGTGACTTCACTCATATGCCAATAAAGACATGAGAGGAGAAAATGTGATTTTTCTGTATTTAATTTATTTATGTAATTATTTTTGGTTGAAAATAAGAATTTCCAAGGAAAATTTAATAATATGACCAAGGGAAAGTTTCTGTCCTTAAGAAAATTATGGGACATTCCTAATGACTAGTGGACCACTTGGACCAATTTTGGTGATTTTTTGAATTATATTATTTTTATTATAATTATTTTAATTTTTGGAATATTAATTAATTTAAAAAATAAAATAATGTTTGAAAAATAAATTTTATATTTTTCAAAAATCTCTCTGATATCAAGGAAATCAGAGAATCAATTTTTACAATTTTTTGATTTTTCTTTGATTTATTATAATTATTTTAGTGAAAATACTAGAAAATACATTTTTTAAATTTTAAAACTACCCTAGGGCTTTAAAATTTAATATCTCATTAAATACACCTAAGAAATATATGGGGTTCGTTCCTAAGTGATTAAAATTCAAAATGTGACATTTTGGTGAATTTTATTATTTTTATGATTTTTATTATTTTTTAATTATTAAAATATTAAAATAATGCAAAAAATTAAATTTTTCAGAAAACTGAAATTTTAATTTCCTTAAATTCCCCGATATCGGAGAGGCTCCAAAACCAATTTGGTGAATTTTTGAAAGGTATTTTGAAAGTTATGAATTTTTAAAGTTTAAAATGGCTAAATAGCTTAATCAACCCATTTAGTAAGGCTAACCAAGTCCAATTGACTTCAAATTTTTATGGTGGGTTCCTCTGATCCTAAAGGTCAGTGGAGAATTCATTTCAAGCCAATTTGATATATGGTTAACTCTAATTAATTAGGGATCTATTTTTGGTGTTTAAGCCAATTAGGGTTATTTTAAATGAATTAACTCAAAACCTATTTTTCCTAGGGTCCTCTGGTCATAAGAGACATCACCAAATTTTTCTAGAATTTATTTCACAACATGCTAATTATTGGAATTAAAATACTTAAAACAGCAACATGAATTTGAAAAATCAATAACTTCTCATAGGGATGGCCTCTGACTTTGGAAAATTCAGGGAATGTTCACAAATTCAGAGGATTCAAAAGCCCTATGGTCTCATGCCATGGTGAATTTCCTATATGCATGGAGAATTAAAACAATGCAGAAGGGAAATAAATCATTAAAAATAAAATACTTGATGAAATTAAATAATTTCTTTTCCACATTATTCTCCTCCGTTCACTCGAGCAAGAGGGTATTTTTATTTTATTTTTCTGATTTTCCTACACAAAGTTATGAATTTTTGAAGTTTAGGGGAATTAAATAAATCAAAAATACCCTAATTTTCTATATATCCACGCGGCGCCGCGTCAACCTCGGCAGCTCCGAAAGGCCACGCGGCGTGTTTTGGTTCTACGCCGCCATCTGACTCAGCGCTCCGGGGCCCCGCTGTGTCGTTCCATCTCCTGATCCGACGCGATCCTGGCCGTCCGTCCGCGCGTGTATTAAATGAACGGCATCCGTTCATCGTCCCCAAGCGTCCTCACCCGAGAGCCGTCCACACTAAATCCCTAATATCTCACTCAATACTCAATGGATTTTTGTGTTCTTATGCTCTATGGATTTGTCTCGAGAAGACGAACACATCTATACAGTGATCATGCATTGAAATTAAAGCATTTGGAATGGAGAATCTCCAGAAGCTCGGGATGAAGAATTAGCTCATACCTTTGATCAGAGAAGTGTGGCTTCAATCCGAGGGTTGTGTCACCTTCGATTGGATCCCGACAAGCTCCGGATGAAGTCTCCGGTCCGGTGAATTGCCTAGGTAGGATTTCGACCACAGCGGATCACAAAGCTTGGAGGCCGGAGCAACCGGGTGGCTCGGAGATGGGGTTTTCGGTGGGGAACTTCTCCTCTTGGTCCGGTGAAGGTGTAGGACCGGTCAATTTGAGGATTAGCTCACCGTGGCAAAGTGTCCCGGTTTTGGGTGAAATTTCAATTGAGAAATTGGATTCTGTTGGTGGGGATTAGGGCAAATTGACACTGGGGATCAACTGCTCTAAGGATGGAGGAGGGTTTGGAACAATTTTGGCAGAGTTTCGGCAAGGTTTGTGCAACTCTCCTCTCATGGCCGTGAGGGGGTCAGGTTTAAATAGAGATGGCTGGAGAGCCTCACAGGGATGGCCAAGGGCTGGGATCAGCTGCTCTGGTCATGGGAAGCACAGCCATGGTGGCCATTGGGCATGGAGCAGCTCAGCAAGGTGGAATTCCAAAGTTGGCTCACATGTGAGCTCTCGGGTGTGGTGTTTTCCGGCGACCCAGGCGGCTGGCCGGCAGGCATGAGTCACCATCTTGACCAGGGAGGTCAGGGCTTGGCAATGGTGAAGTCAATTGGGTTTGGACATGTGTAAAGGAGTTGGATCAAAGTGGCATGGGGGTGTGGCTATTTTGGCTCTAAATGGGTCAACCCATCCTTTTGGGCTTGGTTCACCCTCCAAGGTGGCTTTAGGTGTCAAAGGAATTAGTTGGTTTGGCATGGAGAAGTCCCTATCCAAATATATTTGGATTAAATTTGGAGTTAAGGTGAAACATGTTTAAGGTTAATGACTTTTAGGAGGTGCTTAAAGGACCCCCTCCTTTTGCCATTTAAGAAGGGTTGACAAATTAGAGATTCTCATGGCTTGCCAATGGCTTACATGTGGCTTCATGGCTTCATATGGCTTGGGAAAGATTTGGTCAATTTCATGAAAAAAGGATTTCGTGAATTTTGGCATTTTGATGGGAATTGTTATGAGGCTTGATTTGGAATCATTTAATGATAAATTAGGACTTTAGGAATGATTTTAAATTGAATGTGTGATGAGGGAAAGTGTCATGTGGGCTTTGTCATGAACTTTGGGCTTTTGAATTTGTCTTCGATGGGCTCTTAGGAAGGTTTAAGGGAAGTGGGCTTTAGGCTTGAAAATAAATTGGTGTATGGGAAATTTGTAAAAGTTTGGACCAAATAATTGTTGGGTTTGGTTTAGGAATGTTCCATGAGTAATTTGAAACAAGTTTGGAGTGATTTGGGTTTGAATTGGGTTGAATTTGGGCTCCTTTGGTGAATGGGCCAATATAGGTCAAATTGGACTAACTTGGGCCAATGTTGGGCTAGGGTTGAAATTGATGTAAAATTAATGTTGGGAAATGTTTATGGGAGTGTTTCAAAGAGGTTTTGACTTTGGTTGGGCTTTGATTTTGGGTTTTGGGCTCATTTGGGTTAGGTTTCGGTTTAGGTCAAAATAGGGCCTTTTAGCTTTGGGTTGAAGTTGAGTGGGGTTTGGGTCTAAATGTTGGGCAAATCATGTTAGCGTTTTGTTTGTGGGAATGCTAAGGAAGATCTGAAAAAGATTTGGGGTTAATTGGAGGTGAATTGGGTGAGTTTGGGTTATGTTTGTGTCATGGGTCCAAATTGGGCTTTAAGGCCAAAAGTGAAATTGGATCTAAATGTCAATCAAATTGGACTTGGATTTGGTCTAGATTGGTGTTGGGATTGTTGAATTGAAGTTTAGAATTGAATTGGACCAGAATTTGGGTCAATTGGGTAGGTTTGGTTTAACATTGGGTTCACTTTGGGTTTAAAATGGGTCAAATTGGGGGTTTTGGCAAAAGTAGGGTAAATTGACAAAATGAAATTGGGAATATTTGGGATTTTCTGGAATTTTCTAGGAATTTTCTGAATTTTTGGATTTTTGGGTCAAGAGGGGTATTTTGGGTATTTGGAGGGTATTGGGAGGTATTTTTGGAATTTTTGGTATTTTTGGCTATGGATGATCAACTTGAGTGGAGAGAAATGTTTAGGAATGATTTTGGAGAATTTTGGGTGGTTTGGAAATTTTGCAAAAAATTTGGGTAATTTCAAGGGTTTTGGGTAGGCTATGCGGGTGTAGGGTCCTGGGGGTCAAAAATTGAAAATTTGGAAAATTGAAGATTGGGTGAATATAAGTGGAATGAGATCATTTTGGTTGAGCCATGAAGCCATATCAAGCCCACATGAGCCATGAAGGGACTCATTTGAGGCATCCACTATGTTGTTCCTAACCCTCTTAGCCAAGGGCTTAGGGGTTAAGGACCATCCATGTGAATCACCTTTATGAGTTAGGAGGTCAAGTTAGGTATGGGTGTGCTTCTAGGATATGTGTGAAAGTGTAGTGTATAGGTGTAGTGTGTGTGTAAGTCAGCCCTTCACCAGACCAAGCCACCCAGGGCAGTCCTAAGGCCAAAGAGTCCTATAGGAACTCATCCTTTAAACTTCCACATTTGATTTCAACCCTCTAGGTGATTAGGGGTTTACAATCAAGTTTGTGGAGTTTGCAGGGAGTTAAGAAGTGGTTTGAATTTCTAAGTGGTGGGTCCCAATTATAGTCCTCTAGGATAGTCAAAGAAAAAGCCTAAGGCTAGATCCTAAGTACTAAAAAGAAGAAGAGAAGACCTCATCAAAAATGAGGTCAACAATTATCAACTTCCAAAAATCAACCCCTAACCTTAAAGGCCACTTAATTTAATTTTCATCCAAATTATATTGACTAAAAAAATTATAAGCTTATCCTTATAATATGACAAAATTAAGATAGGTTTTTACTATTTATCCCTTTATGTTTCGTCATTCAAACATAATAATTAAGATCATCCATTACCCATTTGCCACATTATTTAAGCCTAAATATTGATTAAGGCCAAATTCTTCAAAATTACACTTTTGCCCCTAAAGGCTTTGTCACTTCATAATTCATTAAATTCAACTCAAATGACTTTGAGATTTTAATATTACTCCACTTATGAGTCAATTAAAATATTAAAGGAGAAAAAGTGAGTTTTTGATGTTTAATTTAATTTATATAATTATTTTAATGTAAAAATAGGATTTTCTAATGAAATTCACCAACTTAATCAAAACAAAGTTTCTATCCTTAGAAAAATTATTGGAGGTTCACGTAGACTAGAGGACAACGTGAACCAAATTGCATGATTTTTTTGGATTTTTAATTTAATTATTATAATTATTTCAATTTTTTGAGTATTAATTAAATATAAACTATTATTTAAGTTGAAAATTAAGTTTTATATTTTTCTTAAATCTCTCTAAGGTCAGGGAACCTGGAGAAACAATATCATATTTTTGAGATTACTATTTGAATTATTCAAATTTTTTTAGTGAGAAATTAAGGAATTTCCATTTTTAGCTCTTTAAAAATAATAACCCTTTAAAAATTAATGTCCTTATTTATGGGGTTAGGAAAATTATTCCAATTGTTTTTAAATGATTAGGAAAACATTTAGAACATTTTCATCAATTTTATTAATTTTGTCATTTTTGTGAATTTTTTATTATTTAAAATATTTTGAAATTCAGTTTTAGGTTCAAGATTTTATTTCAATCTCAAATTTATTTTTAGAAAATACTTTTGGGCAACAAGAACTCCCGAAACTAATTTCAATATTTTTTTACTTATATTTTAATTATTAAAAAAAATTTTTGTGTGAAAAATATCATTTAGATTAGAAAATTGATTTTGTAACCAAATTAACTCCAATTAACTTAAAAATTTTCGTGGAGGTTCCTGTGACCTCAATTTATAGTGGAGAGTTATTTTTTAGTTATTTACATTTATATTTAACCCAATTTGTTTTTCATTGAGTTATAGGTCTTAATTACCATTAGGGTTATGTTTAGTGAGTTAAGTCAAGTTTCTATATTTCCTAAGGTCCTCAAGACATAAGTAACCTACCAAAATTTTCTTCATATTTTTCTCATCATTATTTCAATTATTACAATTATTTACACCAAAATAGGCATGAGAATTTGAAAAATAGAGATCTCTGTCTAGAGACCTCCAAATACTTTGGAAAAATCAAGGAAGATCTACTAAGACAGAGACAACAACATACCAAAATATCAAGCAACGACGAAATCCCTATGCATATGAAGAATCGAAAGACTCCATATTTTATTTAATTTATTAAAAATTAAACATGCATAAAATAAACTTCAAACTATTTTCACATTATTCTCATCTATTCATTGAGTACTAGGGTATTTTTATTTTATTTTTCTGAATTTTCTACACGAAGTTATAGATTTTTGAAGTTAACTGAATTAAATAAATCATTTAAATCTCTAATTACTACATATCCAGTGCAGCACAAACCTACGACGCATCAATGTTCTACGTGTCATCTCCCCATTCGTTGCCGCCTTCTGAGTAAGCTGCCTCGTTGTTAGCCCTCCATTTGATACACGCCCGATCCAACAGCGCATGGCCTTCATCCCCAACTGGTTCTTCTCGTGAGCGGTCCAACTTCTAACCCTAAGCTCTCTTCCTAGACTCAACCAAATTACTTGGGGTTTATTCCTGTAGATTCATCTGACCTAAACGAACCTATCCATATGGTTTATACAGTATGAAATACAGTCTAAAAATGTATAGGATCAATACAAGCTCGTAATGAAGAGTGAGTTCAAAACCTTACTCTAAGAAGTGAAGCTTCAATTAAAGAGTTGTGCCAGCTTCAATTGGTCCCAATGAACCTCCAGATGAAGCCTCTTGCTCTGGTGAAGTTTCTAGATTTGAATTTGATCAAGGCCAATTTTAGGTATGGATCAAAGTCTGGTGTAGAGGCTCTCTGTGATGGGGCTTTGATGGGGGGAACTTCTTCTTCCACTTCTGAGAAGGTGTAGGTATAGTTAATTAAACATCGGTTCAATGTGGAACTATGGTGAAAAGTTTTTTAGTTTCGGCTGGAATTTCAGTGGGAAAAGTGGCTCTGTACAGTGGGATTCAATTACTGAGGATGGTGGGCATGCACTCAGGAGGTGTCTTGGAAGCTCTAAATTTTGCAGAGTCTCCTTAGGAATTTTTCAATACCTCCCCTTTGGCCGTGAAGGGTGGCTTTTAGAGCCATGACCAATGGGTGGAGCTTGGTGTGCCAATGTGGGTGCTTTAGGTTTCTTATGGAGATGGCTGAGCAGTGCCAATGGCCAATTGGAGTTAGACATCTAGGCTTGATTCAGTTTTTAGTTTACAAGGGTATGGGTACACTTGGGTAAAGCCATTCCAGTGGCTAGGTTAGTTACCAAGGACAGGTAAGGTGGCTGGTAGTCTGATGGGAGGTAAGAGAGGGGTTCAATACAATCAAGTGCCTAGTCTAATGGAGATTTCTTGCGTTAATGGGTTTAAACAAAAAAGGTGAGAGAAAGTTGACGTTGGTGAAGGACCATATGTCCATAGCTCATTTGGGTTGGGTTGGGTTAGGTTAATTTTGGCTGGTCCATGGGGTCCCAAAGTTAGCTGTGGTGGAGTCAATTTGACCAATTTAGCTAAATTTGGTTATATCTAGGTTATGGCTTGATTTAGGTCACTTTGAGTTCAAGTTGGGCTAGGATAGGTTTGAGCTTGGGTTAGACCTAATTGATTGTTTAAAATGGTTTAAATAATTGTCATAAGGCTTTTGAAAAAGGTTTGTAGTGATTTTGAATTGTTTTGGTAAGTGGATTTGGGTGTTTGGCATTTTTGGGTCAAGTGGGGTTAACTTTATTTTAGGATGGGCTAGAGTTTGGTTTAGGCCCAATTAATTTTTCAAAAATGTTTGGGGGATGTGGTGAAGAGTTCCCAACATAAATGGGGTGGCAATTTTAGAGTTGGGGCCTCCAATTTGGTGTGATTTGATCATGTGTCCAATTTGGGGCAAAATTAGGGATTTTGCTTTTGGGTTGATTTGGGTAATACTTGAGCTCAAATTAGAGGTAATTGAATGTGGCATTTAGCCTAGGAAAGTGTCATGAAATGTTTGGAATGCATATTGAGGGGAAATTGATTGACGTTAGGTCCAATTTGGGCTAAATGAGTTACTTGGCCAAAATTGAGGATTTTGAGTTTAGATTGAAATTGGGTCAAAATGTGGGTCAAATTAGGTTTGGATTTAGTGTAGATTGAGGCTAGGGATGTTGAAGTTTTGTTTGGAATTAGAATTGGGTAGAATTGAAGTCAATTTGTTGGGCATTTAGGGTGATTTAGATATTTTTGGCCTTAAAGGGCAATTTGGGGCTTTTGGTTCAATTTGGGTGAAGTTGGTCAAATTGGGTCAAATAAAGTGGTTTAAATTGAAATTAGGAATATTTTATGGTATTTGAATTTTTTTGGGAATTCTTTAAATTTTTTGGAACTCAAAGTATGTATGAGGAATTTTTGGGGTATTTTTAAGTAAATATGTCAAAGTGGGTCAATGTGATGGTTCCAAACTGAAATTGGGAATATTTCAAAAGATTTGGGAATTTTTAGGGATTTTGGGAAAAATTAGGATTTTGGGGGTAATTTGGTCATTTTGTATGGTTTAGGGCTAAAGATTTTAAAACTGGAATTTTTTTTTTAAATTTAGGGTTGGGTGAGATTGATAACCCATTTGAGCCATGGATCAAAGGAATTTCCCATTTGGATCCTCCTTGTGCTGGTACTAGTCAAACCCTAGCTTGGTGATAAGAGCTTTGAGAAAATCACCCACATGAGTTTCCAAAAGAGCAAGGGATCAAGTGTGGAGAAGTTTGGTATGTTTAGGGTTGTGAGGTAGTATGCTATAGTTCGATATACAAGTGTGTGTGTGAGCCTCCCCTAGACCACCCAGTGTAAGTCCTAAGGCTTGACCATCAAATAGGGAACTTCTCTTCAAACTTCCTAATATTTGGTCTCATCCTCCTAGGTATTTATGGTTACAGTTTAAACATTTGAAAACTTCAAGTGAAGTAAAGAAGTGTCTTAAATTTCTATATGGTAAGGGTTCCATTGCTAGTCTTCCGAAAAAGTCACCAGAAGAATTCTATCGCTAGACCTAAGGCTATTATGAGAAAAGATTATACCTCAACCAAAACTGAGGTCAACAAATGGACCCCCAATAGTTGTGGTGTGCTGGACAAACACACTGCACGTATTTGTGTTGACTGTCAAGATCAAGAAAATCAACATAACTGTCTGAGTCAAAACTCAAGAGAAAATGTAGAATTCAGTGAGGAATTTTTCGTTGGGGATTATCAGGTTGAAACCTCCAAGTCTCAGGAACATCTGCTGTGTATGGGGAATAGAATAACTTCATTAAGCAGCTATGAATTTCAAGCCTCCAAACTCTCAAGGAGTCCGATTTGAATCGATTTAATTTTAGGATTTGGGTTAAGAATTGATTTAGAGTAATTATGGAGTTTTTGGGGTTTAGGATACATGGGATTTTTTCATTTGTGAAACATTCTTTTTTAATTTGAAAAATTTTAAATTGTGGGAATTTTGAATTTCAAGTGAATGTAGAGGGGGTATCGGAATTTAGGTATCGATCACCAAAAGAGGGAGTCAAAATTTAGGTACTAATTTTAGAAGTTGAGTATTGGAATTTTGGTACCGGTCTCCGAAATGAGAATGGAAATTTTAGTACCAACATCGGAATTTTGCGGGTGTGGAAAATTTAGGAAATCTGAAGGAATCAGATGAATGTTCGCCGGTCTTGGAATTTCATGGAAGGCAGAAAAATTCTCAGATAGGAAGTGGAAATATAGGGAATTTTAAGGAGTAGGATGACTATGCTCCGATCCTGGAATTTCATGGAAGAAGAAAAATTTCTCGAATAGGAAATGAAAATATAGAGAATTTTGGGGAATTGGATGACAATGCTCCGATTCTGGAATTTCATGGAAGGCAAAAAAATTATCAAATAGGAAGTGTAAATATAAGAAATTTTGAGAAATCAGACGACAATGCTCCAATCCTGGAATTTCATGGAAGACAGGACATTTCTTGGATAGGAAAAAGAAATAAAAGGAATTTTTGTGAATCGGATGACTATGCTCCTCTCATGGAATTTCATGGGAGGTGGAAAATTTCTCAGATAGGAAATGAAAATCTATGGACTTTTGAGGAATTGGATGACTGTGCTCAGATCGTGGAATTTCACGGAAGGTGGAAAATTTCATCGGTAGGATGTGGAAATATAGGGAATTTTGAGGAATCAGATGACAATGCTCATATACTGGAATTTTATGGAAGGTGATGCACCAAAAATATATATGGTTTTTGCTCTATAATTTTACCAATTTTTTGCGATATTGAACTTTGAAGAAAGGCATTTTTCATGATTTATTGCAGGTATGATGATTT
The DNA here is from genome assembly GCA_022702705.1 of Papilionanthe hookeriana x Papilionanthe teres. Lineage (NCBI taxonomy): Eukaryota > Viridiplantae > Streptophyta > Magnoliopsida > Asparagales > Orchidaceae > Papilionanthe > Papilionanthe hookeriana x Papilionanthe teres. Next base: position 147,046,627 of record CM040426.1, read on the forward strand.
TAGGTGATTGGAGTGAAAAGAAGCAAAAAGGAACGAATCATAGCAAAAAGGAGCAAAATGGTGGAAAATGTGTCTTGGCGCCGCCGGCGCCCAAATCCAGAGACTTCAGCATTTATTGGCACGATAGAGCATCGCCGACGCCCTATCTAGCGCCGCCGGTGCCCGAAGTAGATGGAATTCAAATTTGAAGAGATTTGGCTACTTTTTGAAGGGATTCCTAAGGAAACTCTGGGGATTTCGTCCCTATCATATAAGTAACTATTTTGGGACAAAAATGGTGTGCTTCTTTAGTGGTTCTAGTGTAGTTTTAGTGAGTTGTAAGTGTTAGGGTTTAGGAGAAGTCACTGTAGAGTGTGGATTTAAGAGGAATTCTTCTTTAAGGAGTGAAGGAGAATGAGTAAAGTGAGAGATTGCTTCTTCCTTTCCATTCTAAAGAGAGAATCAAGTGTTGTAAAGAAAAGAAAAAAGGATTCAAAGGAACCTCACGGGAATTGCATTGGGGAAGAGAAAGAGATAAGTTGTATTTTCTTTTTTTGGTTTATATGACTTTTCTTTTATATATAGAATCCATGTTTTATTGCATCTTCTCCATGAAATATGAGTAGCCTCCCTTGTCTTTCTTCTTGCATAGAGATGTGATCATGGATTGATGTGGATTTGATGTGCTATTAATGTAATGAATAAATTGTGATGGTTTTTCATTTCGAACTTAATTTACTTTTTGATTTGGCCAATTGAAATGTTAAAATATATTGTTGAACATTAAGTTTGAAAGGATTTAATGTCCTACAATAATAATGAAAGAGCCATTCTATTTCTATGGATGAATTGCGTAGTTCATGGGAACTGAGCGCAAATGAATAGGGAAATATGCTTTGATGGACTTCAATGTGGAGATTTCATGGTGACAGGCTGAAATCCCTAAATTGGTTCTAAGATTAGTAAATAATATCAAAGGTTAGCCTTCAGGTGAAGGGTGAGTGGGAGCTCCAAAGTGAGAGCCGGTATCCTCCTAGCCTAGCCTTAGATTTAGTAACTAAACTTATGATATTTCAATGTTCTTTTCTTGCTTAGAAGAGGGGGTACTCTTTTAAGGTTAAAGAATCATATGTGCTCCTATTTAGCACAATAACATAGATAATTGTTCCATATCAATCCACACATCATATTCTCAATGCAAGAGGAAAGATATTTTTCTCATAAATTACACACCTTTCAAATACGTAGTTTAGTGTGTCTGTAGTTAATTCTGTTTTTAAGGTTATTAGAAGAAATAGTAGTTTAGTTAGTTGTTACTGTTTCCTGCATAGTAGTAGTAAGTAGTAAACTTTAATTACAAATTAAATTTCAGATTTTAGTGTTATATTTTGTATTGTGAATGCTTTCTTATAATTCTAACTTCACTAAGGGATCGATAACCAGGACTCCATTAGAGCCTCGTATTACTTGATACGATATGTATACTTTCATTGAATGCTTGGACTTAACAAAATTATTATAAATATATAAATTTGAGTTCATAAATTCTTCCAAAATATAAGTCCGCCGCATTAAGTTTTTGGCGTTGTTTCCTGGGAGGTAACGAAGTAGCAAGTAAAAAAGAATAAATAGTATTTATTAATAATATAGTAATAGAAAACCATTATTATGTAGTGTGTAATTGTGTGTTTGTTTACCTTTATTAAAGTATATGTGTTTGTATATGTGTAGTAGCGGATCTATAGGTTTAGTGCCTTACGATTCGGAGTTAGAGCGTACTGTCTGAAAAATTAGAAAACAAAAAAAACAAACTGAAAATCCTTGCAAAATGGCAAATAATCAAGATAATAAGAGAAGTGATATTGGAAATTTACCAAGAACTTTAAGAGATTATGTTAACCCAACAGATGATGAAATTCACATAACTATTCAAAATCCTGATGTTGCTGTTAATTCATTTGAACTTAAATCTGCTATTATCCAAATGGTACAAAATAATCAATTTGGAGGAACACCTAATGAGGATCCAAATTTACATCTCACTAGTTTTCTAGAATTGTGTGCTACTTTTAAATATGATGGAGTGTCTAGTGAAGCTGTCAGACTTAGAATTTTTCCTTTTTCATTAAGGGATAAAGCTAAGGCGTGGTTAAACTCGTTAGCACCTGGATCTATTAGAGCTTGGGGAGAATTATCTCAAAAGTTTCTGTCATAATATTTCCCTCCATCAAAGACTGCTAAACTATGAAATGATATTACTTCCTTTTGTCAGTTTGAATGAGAGTCAATATATGAAGCTTGGAAGAGATTTAAAAATCTTCTTAGGTAGTGCCCACATCATGCTTTACCAGATTGGTTAAAAGTTCAAACATTTTATAATGGATTAGTGGGATCATTAAGATCTATTATAGATGCTGCTGCTAGTGGATCATTAATGTCAAAACCTTTTGATGAAGTATACACATTAATTGAATAAATGGCTACTAATAATTTTTCATAGCCCTCTGAACGGGTAAATCCTAAGTGAGTAGCTAGTGTTCATGATTCAGATATAATGACTACAGTTGTTTCTCAATTTGCAGCCCTTTCTAAGAAAATAGATCAATATGGAATGAATTATTCTCAACCACCTCCTGTGTTGGAGGAAAATTCATTTGGACAGATAACAGAATCTAAAACACCTTATGAGACTTTAAATGCTATTAATAGACCTAACAATCCTTATTCTAATTTTTATAATCCTGGTTGGAAGAATCACCCAAATTTCAATTAGAATAATAGCAAGGCTAATGTTAACCTTCATTGGGCTAACAGTTCCATAAATCCAATTGGAAATTCGAACATTCAAGAAAATACTAATTTTAGACCATCGTATCCTCCTAGATTTAGTAGTAACCCACAATTTAAGGATAAGAAGTTTTCTACTGAAGAAATGATTTTGAATATGAAAAATCATTTACAAACTCAAGGTGTTGCTATGAGAAATATTGAAAATCAATTGGGACATATTTTCACTGCACTTAATAATAGACCTTTTGTAACACTTCCAAGTAATTTTGAGTTCAATCCAAAAGATCAAAACGAGGAACAACTTAAAGCTATTTAATTAAGCAGTGGAAATGAATTAGAAACTAGAGTGTAAAAAGAAGTTTAAATAGAAAAGGAGAAGGTGAAAATAGAAAAAGGTTCAAACAAGATTTATCCAGACTTGGATTATCCATTGAAGATAACTATTAAAAAACCACCACATCCATTTCCTCAAAGATCGATGAAACAAAATAGGGATGAGAGATTTGGAACATTTTTGGAGATCTATAAGAAATTAATGATAAATATTCCTTTTGTTGAAACATTAGAACAAATGCCTGACTATGCCAAGTTTATGAAGGATATTCTGAGAAAGAAAAGAAAGTATACAGATCATGAAACTGTTGCACTTAGCAGAGAGTGTAGTGCAATTATTCAGAAGAAGCTTCTGGAAAAACTTAAAGATCCTGATAGTTTCACTATTCTGTGTGTTATAGTTAAAAATTTTTTCAGAAAAGCTTTCTGTGATCTGGGAGCTAGTATTAATCTTATGCCTTTATCAACTTTCAAAAGGTTTGGAATAGGAGAAATATCTCCTACATCTGTGACTCTTCAGTTGGCAGATCGTTTCATTACTTACCTTAAAGGAGTAGATGAAGACGTGTAAATTAAAATGGATAAATTTTTCTTTCTTGTGGATTTTATTGTACTTGATATGGAGGAAGATAAAGAAATTCCAATCATTTTGGGAAGACAATTCCTTGTTACTGGAAGAGCGGTAATTGATGTTTAAAAAGGAGAATTACCTATGAGAGTTAATGATTAAGAGGTCACCTTTCATATTTTAAAATCCATGAAGTATCCTCAATGGAAAAAGATAATGAATGTTTTAGGATAGAGGTTTTTGATTACTAGATAAATGATCATTTTGAAAATATATTTAAGGAATAAGAAGAATATAAAAATATGTTTGAAGAAGAAGGTGAAGATTAAGAAATTTTAGATAGAAAGAAGAATGAAAATTAGGAGTATGTTCAGGAGAGATTCGAAGTCTTAGACACTATGGAAGGTGGAATAAAAAGCTTAATTCCATCAATAACAAAACCTCTTGAACTTGAGATGAAAATTCTCCCTAATTATTTAAAGTATATGTTTTTAGGAGAATCATCTACCTTGCTAGTTATTGTATCTTCAGAGTTAAACGATTTTCATGAATAGAAGTTGTTGGAAACTTTAAAAAGATACAAAAAAGGTTTTTTATGGACTTTGGCAGATATGAAAGGAGTTAGTGCTTAGATTTGTATGTACAAAATTTTATTACATGAACAACATAAACCGAGAGTTGATCCATAAAGGAGATTGAATCCTATATTGAACGAACTAGTTAAGAAAGAGATTTTAAAATGGTTGGATGCTGGAATTATTTATCCTATTTTGGATAGTGCTTGGGTGAGTCAAATACATTGTGTACCGAAAAAGGGAGGAGTGACTATTCAAGTAAATGAATGTAATGAAATTATACCTACAACACAAATTAATGGATGAAGAATTTGTTTTGACTTTAGGAAATTAAATGCCGCCACCAGAAAAGATCACATTACTCTTCCTTTTCTCGATCAAATGCTAGATAGACTTGCTGGACACAAGTACTACTGTTTTGTGGATGGATATACTGGTTACCATCAAATACTTATTGCTCCTCAGGATCAAGAAAATTCAACATTTACTAGCCCTTATGGAACCTTAGCTTTTCGAAGAATGCCTTTTAGACTGTGTAACACACCTGCAACATTTCAGAGATGTATGATATTAGATAATGGAATAGAAGTTTTTATGGATGATTTCTCTGTATTCGGGAATTCATTTTAAATTTTCCTGGAAAACTTAGCAAAAGTTTTGGAGCTTTGTGAGAAAACAAATCTAGTTCTGAATTGGGAGAAATGTCAATTAATGGTTGCTGAAAGAATTGTGCTTGGGCATAAAATTTCTGAACATGGTATGGTGGTCGACCCTGCTAAAATAAGAGTGATTTAGAGATTGCGGCTACCAACTGCTGTGAGAGAGGTGAGGCGTTTCTTAGGACACGCTGAATTTTACAGGTGATAAATTAAAGATTTCTCTAAAATTCATAAACCTTTATGTCGAATGTTAGAAAATGATAGAAAGTTTGATTTTAATGATGAATGCTTAAGAGCTTTCGAATTATTGAAAGAAAAATTAATCACTGCACCTATAATTGTTTCACCCGATTGGGATAAACCATTTGAACTTATATGTGATGCTAGTGATTATGCGATCAGAGTTGCATAGGGGCAAAGGCACAATAATGTTTTCAAAGTCATATACTATGCTAGTAAAACTCTTAATGATGCTCAAATTAATTATACCACTACTGAAAGAGAGTTATTAGCTATAGTATTTGCTTTTGAAAAATTTAGAACTTATTTAATTGGAGCTAAAATTATTGTGCATACAGACCATTCGAGTATCAAATATTTAATGCAAAAGAAGGATGTGAAACTTAGACTCATTAGAGGGATACTTCTTCTATAAGAATTTTATTTCATGATAGTTGATAGGAAGGGAGCCGATAATCAAATAGCTGATTCTCTGTCAATAATAGAATATGATAAATTATCTAAATTTGAAAAGGAAATTACTGGAATTTTTTTTGATGAGCAACTCTATACTATTATGGGAAGCAACTTGTCTTAGCATGCTGATATTGTGAATTATATTTTAAGCGATATTGTACCTCCAGATTTAACAAGGCAACAACAAAAGAAGTTTAAATATGATGCAAAATTCTATTATTGGGATGAGCCCTATCTATATAAATAGTGTAAGGATCTGATTATTAGGAAATTTGTGCCGCAAGAAGAAACAAATTTGATTATTCAATGATGTCATGATTCTGAATTTGGAAGTCATTTTGGTGTTGATAAAACTGTTTTGAAATTTTAAAATCTGGATTTTATTGGCCTACACATTTTAGAGATATTTATAGATATATTAAATCATGTGATCGATGTCAGAGAGTAGGTAATATTTCTAGAAGAAATGAAATGCCTCTAAATTATAATTTGGAAGTTGAAATTTTTGATGTATGGAGATTAGACTTTATGAGACCATTTACTCCTTCATTTGGAAATTTATATATATTGGTTGCCATTGATTATGTCTTGAAATGGATTGAAACTATTGCTTCACTTAGATGTGATGCTCTGAGTGTTTCAATATTTTTAAAGAAAAATATATTTACAAGATATGGAATGCCGAGAGTGATAATAACTAATGGTGGATCCCATTTCACGAATAATCAAATTAGGAGATTAATTGAGAAACATAATTTTATTCATAGAATCTCTACTGCTTATGATCCCCAGACTAGTGGTTTAGCAGAAGTGTCTAATCATGAAATTAAAAGAATTTTGGAGAAAACTATGAATAATCATAAATTAGACTGGTCTACTCGATTAGATACTACTTTATAGGCATATAGGACTGCTTTTAAAGCCCCAATTGGAATGTCTCCTTATAGACTAGTGTTTGGTAAGACTTGACATTTACCAGTTGAATTGGAGCATAAAGCATATTGGGCGATAAAAGAGTTAAATTTTATTTTGAAAAATGCTGGAGAGAGAAGATTTATGCAATTGAATGAATTGGAAGAGATTAAAAGTGCATCTTATCACAATGATAGAATCTATAAAGAGAAAAGGAAATTATGGCATGATAGGAAGATATTGAAAAAGAAGATAGAATTTGGACAAAAAGTTTAATTATACAACACAAGATTGAAGTTATTTCCTGGAAAGCTCATGTCTAGATGGTTAGGACCTTTTACAGTTGTAAAAGTTCAATCTTTTGGAGCTGTTGATATTAAAGATCCTGATACTGGAAAGATTTTCAAGGTTAATAAGCATCGATTAAAGCCTTACTTTGATAGGTTTCAACCTGACTTCAAAAAGGTTTTAATGCTGAGTCATCTTAACTATCTGAATGGTTTGTCGAGCTGAGGATATTAAACCAAGCACTTTATGGGAGGCAACCCATATGTATCTTTGTGGTCTGTTTGCTTGTTTGATGTAGTCGTACTTTTAAGATAGTTTTTTATGAATCCTAGTTACTCCTAAATATTTTAAAAATTGATAAATAATGGATCAAATCGAGATATTGGAATGTTTTGGACCAAACAAAGTTTAGTGATAATATTTAACCACTGGCGCCGCCGGTGCCCTACCACATTTGCACACTAAACTTGCCTATTTGAGCGCCGCTGGCGCCCTATTGAGTATCGTCGGCGCCCGAAACCTGTTGATAGTTTTTAAGTTTTGAAATGCGAGTTTTGGTAGTTTTTAGCGTGATATTTGTCCTTATAACTCCCTAAACTCCATTTTTGACTTCTTAACTCCAGAAAAACAAAAACCACCAATCCTAATTCATATCATATGGATTCCTATCCCATTGAAACCCCTTAATTTCGTGTTTTCAACCGAAGGAAGTTCATAAGTTTCGAGGTGCAACGTTTGTTCAACAAAGCGATGATGAAAAGAAGGATTATCAAGGAAAGAGGCTTCAAAAATCTAGGTATGGATAATCCTACTACTAGAATTGAAGAGATTATTAAAGAGAGAAGTTAGGAAGTGCTTTGCTGCACTACTGCTGCCGTTGTTGTTCCTGTCGTAAAAGAATTTTATGCAAATCTTCATGGGATAAACCAAGGGAACATATTTGTGTGTGGTAGATTTGTGCAATTCACTCCTGCACGAATTAATGATGTCTTTATGATTGAGAACGTACCTATTTTCCATTATTCTAATTTCAATGCCACGAGGGATAATATGAATCAAGTGTATCGATATCTGACTGATGAGAATGAAGAATATGAAGTTAGAGAGAATGTATATATTAGTTTCCCATCTACATCTCACAATCCAGTATCGAAGCAGTGACATTACTTTATTTCGGCAACGTTGTTTCCAACATTGAAGATTAGCAAGGTAATTAAGTAAAGTGCCATTTTGAATTTATGTATTCAAATTGGGAGGCCAGTTTATATTGGTAATATCATTGTGAAATCAGTTCTGCGATTAATTGTGCATGGATCTAAATATGGACTTGGGCACCTGTCCTTAATATTTCTGTTATGTAGTCAGTCACAGGTTCCTTATAAAAGTTGGGAAAAGGTTCTTCTTCCATGGAGGCCTATTGATCAAACTAATCCCTATGACTACCAGACAGTTGGAGATGATGATGACATGAATTTTCTTGCTGATCAACCAACACAGACTTCACGATCGATTCAACCCTATTTTCCTGAAGGTTTCAGAATGATATTGAAGAGCATCAAACAGTTGGAGAAAGAGGTATGGAACGTTATGAATGCAATCAATAACATTTCTGATTTATTTGATCATATAGATTGGAGAATGAAAGAGCAATTCAATCACACTGGTCGAATTGAGATGGGCTTAATCAATCTGATGAAGAAGAACGTGGTGATTGCTGAGAAATCATCTGACAAATTTCCAATTCATCCATTCTATAATTTATTTGTGTATGAGCAATCAATTGGAGACATAAGAGGAGAGGATAGTTCTGAGACTGATGTGGAGTAATTGATGGATTCTACTTATGTTTATTGTGTGTTTAGTTTACTTTGCTTAGTTATGTTTGGTTTGTGTAGTATTTGCTTTGAAATTTGAATTTGGATTTGGATGTGCTTACTTTCATTGTGTGATTAGATCTTAGTGTTTTCCTATCGTAGAGTACTTGTTGCACTTTATATCTAAGAGCAATTGGTTTGAATGAATACATTTGGTCTCTATGATGTAACTTGGATTTTATATATATAAGATTGTTGTGTCTTGTTTGTGTGAAGAAATGTGTTAATTATTGCCTATGGGATGATGTAAATGCCTATTGAAGTGTTAAACATCATTTTTGACTTCAAAATGATCGAAATTACAAAAAAAATTTCAAACCCAGAAAATATTTTGGACTAACGCTAAAACACGAAAATCCATCGAGTATCGAGTGAGATATTAGGGATTTAGTGTGGACGGCTCTCGGGTGAGGATGCTAGGGGATGATGAACGGATGCCGTCCATTTAATACACGCGCAGACGGACAGCTCGGATGGCATCGGACCAGGAGATGGTACGTGAACCGCGGGACCCAGAGCACTGAGTCAGATGGCGGCGTCGAATGGGAGCGCGACACGTGTGCATTCGGAGCTGTCGAGGTTGACGCGGCGCCGCGTGGATAAATAGAAAATTAGGGTATTTTCCTATTTATTTAATTCCCTAAACTTCAAAAATTCATAACTCGTGTAGGAAAATCATAAAAAAATAAAAATACCCTCTTGCTCGGTGAACGAGAGGAGAATAATGTGGAAAAGAAATCATTTAATTTCATCAAGTATTTTATTTTTAATAATTTATTTACTCGTCCGCACTACTTTAATTCTCCATGCATGTAGGAAATTCACCATGGCATGAGACCATAGGGCTTTTGAAGCCTCCGAATTTGGGAACATTCTCCGAATTTTCCAAAGTCGAGGCCACCCCTATGAGAAGTTATTGATTTTTCAAACTCATGTTACTCGTTTTTAGTATTTTAATTCTAATAATTAGCATGTTGTGAAATAAATTCTAGGAAAATTTGGTGATGTCCCTTATGACCAGAGGACCCTAGGAAAAATAGGTTTTGAGTTAGTTCATTTAAAATAACCCTAATTGGCTTAAACACCCAAAATAGATCCCTAATTAATTAGAGTTAACCATACATTAAATTGACTTGAAATTAATTCTCCACTGACCTTTAGGATCAGAGGAACCCACCATAAAAATTTGAAGTCAATTGGACTTGGTTAGCCCTACTAAATGGGTTGATTAAGCCATTTAGTCAATTTGAACTTTAAAAATTCATAACTCTCAAAATACCTTTCAAAAATTCACCAAATTAGTTTTGGAGCCTCTCTGATATTAGGGAAATTTAAGAAAATTAAAATTTCAATTTTCTAAAAAATTTGATTTTTAATATTATTTTAATAATTTTAATAATTAAAAAATAATAAAAATCACAAAAATAATAAAATTCACCAAAATTTCACATTTTGAATTTTAATCACTTAGGAACAAACCCCATATTTTTCTTAGGTCTATTTAATGAGATATTAAATTTTAAAGCTCTAGGGTAATTTTAAAATTAAAAAAATGTATTTTCTAGCATTTTTACTAAAATAATTATAATAAATCGTAGAAAAATCAGAAAATTACAAAAATTGATTCTTTGGTTTCCTTGATATCAGAGAGATTTTTGAAAAATATAAAATTCATTTTTCTACCTTTATTTTATTTTTAAATTAATTAACACTATAAAACTTAGAATAATTATAATAAAAATAATATAATTCAAAAAATCACCAAAATTGGTCAAAGTGGTCCTCTGGTCATTAGGAATGTCCCCTAATTTTCTTAAGGACAGAAACTTTCCCTTGGTCATGTTATTAAATTTTCGTTGGAAATCACTATTTTCTACCAAAAATAATTATATAAATAAATTAAATATAGAAAAATCACATTTTCTCCTCTCATGTCTTCATTGACATATGAGTGAAGTCACATAAAAATTTCAAGTTCATTTAAGCTCAATTTAGTGAGTTATGAAATTATTAAGCTTAAAGGGCAAAATGGTAATTAAAATTTTAACCCTTAATTAAAACTTTAGGTTTAATAAAATTAACAAGTAAAATATTTGATCTTAATCTGATTTGGATGATTGAAATTTAAAAAATTAAAGGGTAGAAACCCATTAAAAAATTTAAAATAATTAAACCTTAATTAAATAATTGATTAAAATTGAGAAGAATAATAAAATTGGAATTATTAAAATAGGGATATTGTTAGGAAGAGATTTATTCTTTAATTTAAAAATCCCTAAATTAATCATCTCATTAATATTTAATTCTTAATTAAAATGATAACTCAAATTTAAAATATCAAAATACTTAATCATTAAACTAAAGTTAAATTATTAAACTCTTTTTGAAAATTTCAATTAAAATTAAATAAATAAATTAAATTAAATTAAATTAAAAATTAAATTAAATTAAATTAAATTAACAAATTAAATTAAATTAAATTAAATTAACAAATTAAATTAAATTAACAAATTAAATTAAATGAATAAATTAAATTAAATTAAATTAGACTTAATTAAATTAAAACAAATTAAATTAAATTAAATTAAATCAAATCAAATTAAATTAAAATTAAATCAAATTAAATTAAATTAAAGGAAATTAAATCAAATTAAACTAAATTAAATTACCATCAAATCAAACTAAATTGAATTAAATTAAATTAAATTAAAATTAAATTAAATTAAAGTTAAAATTAAATTGAATTAAATAACATCACCTAAAACAGAAAGAAAATTAAATATAAAGCAACTTGAACACCATTCCAAATTTAAACCCATTAATTGGAATTAAAATAAATCACAAATTATTGGAACACCAATTTACCCTCGAAAACTTTGATTATCATAACTCCTAAACGGAACATTAAATGAAATGTTACTTCACTTATAGGACATTCAAATATCCTCGTTCACTGAGTAAGATAATAACAAAACTTAACTAAACCTCATACGATTAATTCATTTGTGTAATTGAATTCATTTGGACTTAAAACAATCCTAGAAATATTGAAAAGATGTTTAAGATTTGCCATAAGCACTTCCTCAATATGATAGGATGTTCATAAGAACAATTGAACTTAATTGTTCTTTGATGAAGAAAATCGTCCTCAAACCAAAATACAAGGAACCTAGACGTCATAGGAAATGACTAGCTATAGGATTAGGAATTTGGTAGAAAACCATAACCCTTCCTTTAGTTTGACCTAGGAACTTGCTTAAATATTCTAATTGTGTTTTAAGTGCAGCTTGGGATGACGGGAAGACCCTCCAGGTACGCTTTTATTTTATTGCAATTTACTTTCTTGGAATTTACATTATTGCAATTTATTTAATCGCATCGCACTTACTTTTTCTTGCATCATAAACAACTGTTGCATGAAAACCCACACCTTTAGGATAGTCCCTAAAACTGAAACCAAAATTAAACTAAAAGTCATTGCAAGATAAAATTCACCGCCACAACACTTCAAAATATAAAACAACTCAAAATTTAATCACAAACATAACACAAAACTACAATTACAACTAAATTAAAACGTCCTGTTGGATGATCGGGAATACCTCGGATGATGTAACCTACGTGTTGCTAACGGGATTTCCACGGTCTAAATGAAAGTGTGGAACTCATTCAGTTGAGTTTAGCAAATTCATCTGGACTAAGTGAATCCGATAAAAATAATGATGCCGGAAGGATGGAACCGTGGGATCTTAACCGGTGTCGTTATAATCAACTTTAAGATTTGTTTTAATTAAAACACAAAAAAAACACTTGGAAACTAAGATTTTCTCTAAACCAAAACACTTTTCTCATCCCCTGATTTATGACTTCTAAAACTAAACCTCTGCAACAACAAGGAGCTCGGAGCATGGTGGGCAGCATGGCCATCGTCATCAACAAAACCCGAGTCTACTTCGCAAAACTTTCCTAGAATTAAATAACAAACCCATAGGACTTCGAGGTAGTTTGCCTAGTGCAACATAAATCCTCAACTCTTCGTTAGGCATTTGCATTGAAAATTAAGCCCTAACCGGTCTTAGGATTCCGAGGCAGTCGTCTGATACGACATAAACCCTCACATCTTCGAGGCTATTTGTATGATTCTATCATATAAATATAAGCCCTAATTAATTAAAATTGACAAAATCAAAACATTAAATAGACATTAGGACTTTCCTAAATTCAAGCCAAACAATAGGATAGTCGGGAGATTACCGAAGTTCACTTCGAATCCGTAATTTCTCCTACCTTTCTTCCTTTGATTTCTCAAAACAAAATGTTCCAAACTTGATCCATTCCCTATTGAAATTCCAAAATTCAATCCTTTGAAAACTTAAACTTTGAAATTCTTGAGAGCAGAATTATTGATTATTATCGAGAGTTTTCTTAGGTGACTCCGTCACTTAAGATGTAATTAACTATAGGGGCTTGCCCTTATAGGGAATTTTAAAGAACCTAGGTAATATAAACCCTGTTTAATGCTTTCATATTAAGCAGGGGAATTTGTCGGCTTATAAAATTGGTTCGCAGACCAAACGGATGTCACAAATCTTTTAGTTTGTTTAATCGAGCCCCACCATCAAGCAGTGTGTCTATCTTTAGGGATAGATAATCGGTTTGTGGTGCGGTGCTCGTTTATATAAACTATTTGGGATGTGAGATCGGTTTGATTTCATATCTTAAAATCTTCAAATTTAAAATTATTTTCAAAAATTAAATACTACTTTTCAAATTATTTATTTAAATTAAATTAAAAATTCGCCGCACAATTTTTGTAGGCGACCTCTTTTCAAAATAAAACACACAACCTAAAAATATGCTGACAATCCTTCTTTAGTTCATGCCTTGTGTGTTCAGTCTGGAGTGCAGTTCAGTAGTTCTAAAGAAGTGGTTGTACCATTGCGACCAATTACAAAGAATATTATCCGTACTTAATAGTCTCATGTGGGACCCAGAGCTGAGCGTAAGAGTACTGATATTCCTACTATGAGTTATGATGTTCCATCTACATCTAAGCTACCTACCTTATCTGATATTATGGAGCAGCTGAGACTACAGAGTGCTAGTGTAGATAGACTCCATGGTTGAATGGATGTATTCGAGGTGAGGAGTGATGTGAATGAAGATTATCTACAGATGAGAGTTGAGTTTGATATTGCTTATTATGATGCTCAGGTCAGATTTAACAAGGGGGAGTCCGATGTGATATTTCATACTTGCCCCAGCTATACACCATATAGTCCCGACCCTGCTGATGACCCTGCTGCTGATCCTGGTGTTGGAGATTGGTAGATTGTTTTTTATTTATTTCTGTTGCTCTTGTTCTATTGTGTTGTACTGTTATGATATAGTAGTTATTTTCATGTGATGTGTAACCCTGTGTTGTGCTGATGTGATGTAGTATTTACTTTTAATGTGTTGTGTAACCCTGTTGGTGTATTGTTATGTTGTACTGAAACTTTGAAATTGTTAGCTGGACTGTGTAGTACTGTGATAGTTTGTTTCATGTTGTAGTGTTCTGTTGGATGTTTTGATATTTAAAGTTAATTTCACTTTACCCATTCAAATATTTAAAATTGTTATATCACTGCTACTAATTGTTTCATGTCTGCTAGTTATAAATTTTGATTAATACCAGATAACTGTTGAAGATTTCAAGTCCCATCATAGAACGGTTAGTTTTTTTTTACTCTCTACATTTTCAAATTTACTGAAAAATTTAAGTTTATGGGAGGGTAGAGAAATACTAACTTTTATTTGTTCTCAATTATTATATTATAAAAAATTATTAGCATAGCATTTGGCAGTTGAGCCTCACTGTAAGTACTAAAACTTTTTATTTCAGTTGAATATTATAGAAGGATAGGATGAAAATTTTTAGTGATAAAGGTTGATTTTATAAAAATAAGATATTCGGTATGAAAGGATTTGATTATAACCAACTATTTAAAGTAAAGAAAACTGTAATTTTGAAATGTTAAGGGACTAAAAGTATTGTATGTTAAGAAGAGATTATGACTTTTCAATGAATAATAAAGCTTGTAGTTAACTATAAAGTAAAGAAGTGTTTCAGGTTTGAACTTTATAAAGAGGAGGGTGAAGTTCAAAATCATTAAAGGGCTATCCAGATTTAGTAATCCTCATTAAAAAAAGGGAAAAAAAGAAAAGAAAAGAAAAAGAAGGATTGAAAAAGAATCCCTTAAAGATAAAAGAGAAGAAAAGAAAAAGAAAGAAAAATATTTATGAGGAGAAACTTGAGGAGATGCCTAATTAAAAATTAGCTTCACTTGAGTCACCCTAATGGGAAAACCTTATTTCATTTCTGAATTTATGATTTAAGTATTGGCCTAAATTCTAATGAAGTTTGCATTAACTCCTTTTTCACATAGTCTTTTGAGGCACTCTTAATGTGACAAATTATGGTTCATCATGAAATAAATAGAAGACTAGAACTCTTAGACTTAATTGCAGAATATTCTTACACCTGTAGTGTTAACCTGAGTTACTAAATTTCTTTTTGAAAATCTAACCAATATATTCTTTTAAAAGAAAAATTTTAGTGTCCTGCAGTTGAAAAGTACATTGCCTAGAGTTATAATTTTATGTAGTAAAAAGATTTCTTGAGGACAAGTAATAGTTAAGTTTTGGAGGATTCTGATGCACCAAAATTATATATGGTTTTTGCTGTATAATTTTACCCATTTTTGGTGATATTGCACTTTAAAGAAAGGTATTTTTCATGATTTGATGCAGGTATGATGATTTTAAGTGATTGGAGTGAAAAGAAGCAAAAAAGGAACGAATCCAGAGCAAAAAGGAGGATAATGGTAGAAAAGGTGTTCTGGCGCCGCTGGCGCCAGAATGGGCACTGCCGACGCCCAAATCCAGAGACTTTTGCATTTATTGGCACGATAGAGCACCGTCGACGCGCTATCTGGAGGCGCCGGTGCCTGAAGTCAGTGGAATTCAATTGAAGAGATTTTGCGACTTTTTGAAGGGATGCCTATGGAAACACTTGGGATTTTGTCCCTATCATATAAGTAACTATTTTTGGATGAAAATGGTGTGCTTCTTCAGTGGTTCTAAGGTAGTTTTGATGAGTGTTATGTGTAAGGGTTTAGGAACAATGAGTGTAGAGTGAGGATTTAAGATGAATTCTTCTCTAAGGAGTGAAGAAGAAGGAGTAAAGTGAGAGATTGCTTCATCCTTTCCATTCTAAAGAGAGAATCAAGAGTTGTAAAGAAGAGAAAAAAGGATTCAAAGGAACCTCAAGGGAATTGCATTGGGATAGAGAAAGAGATAAGTTGTATTTTCTTTTTTGTTTTGTATGACTTTTCTTTTATATATAAAATCCATGTTTTATTGCATCTTCTCCATGAAATCTGAGTAGTCTCCCTTGTCTTTCTTCTTGCTAGAGATGAGATGATGGATGTTTGTGGATTTGATGTGCTTTTAATGTAATGAAGAAATTGTGATGGTTTTTCATTTAGAACTAAATTTACTTTTTGATTTGGCCAATTGAAATGTTAAAATATGTTGTTGAATATTAAGTTTGAAAGAATTTAATGTCCTACTACAATAATGAAAGATCCATTCAATTTTTATGGATGAATTGCGTAGTTCATGGGAATTGAGTGCAAATGAATAGGGAAATATGCTTTGATGGACTTCAATGTGGAGATTTCAGGAAGACAAGCTAAAATCCCCAAATTGGTTCTAAGATTAGTAACTAATATCAAAGGTTAGCCTTCTAGTGAAGGGTAAGTGTGAGCTCCGAAGTGAGAGTCGGTTTCCTCCCAGCCTAGCCTTATATTTAGTAAGTAAACTTAGGATATGTCAATGTTCTTTTCTTACTTAAAAGAGGGCGTACTCTTTTAAGGGTAAAGATTCATCTATGCTCCTATTTGGCACAATAACGTAGATAATTGTTCCATATCAATCCACACATCATATTTTCATTGGAAGAGGAAAGATACTTTTCTTATAAATCGAAAACCTTTTAAATACTTAGTTTTGTGTGTTTGTAGTTAATTCTGTTTTTGAAGTTGTTAGAAGTAATTGTAGTTTAGTTAATTGTTACCGTTTACTTCATAGAAGTAGCAAGTAGTAAACTTTAATTACAAATTAAAAAATCAAATTTTAGTGTTATCTTTTATATTGTGAACACTTTCTTATAGTTCGAACTTTCTTGTGGGATCGATAACTAAGGCTCCATTAGAGCCCCGTAATACTGGATATGATACGTATAGTTGCGTTGAATGCTTGGACTTCACAAAGTCATTATAAATATATAAATTTAATTTCATAAATTCTTGCAAAATATAAGTCTACCGCATCAGAAGGTAGAAAATTTCTCGGATATGAAATGGAATATAAGGATATTTGGAGAACTAGACGAATGTGCTCCGATCCTGGAATTTCATGGAAGGCGAGAAATTTCTCGAATAAGAAATGATAATATAGGGAATTTTTAAGGAATCTGGCGACTATGCTCCGATCCTGAAATTTCAAGGAAGGCAGAAAATTTTTCGGGATAGAATGTGGAAATATAGGGAATTTTGAGGAATCAGACAACAAAGCTTCGATCTCAGAATTTCATGGAAGGCAGAAAATTTCTTAGATATGATGTGGAAATATAGAGAATTTTGATGAATCAGATGACAATGCTTCGATCCTGGAATTTCATGGAAGGTGGAAAATTTCTCGTATAGGATGTGGAAATATAGGGAATTTTGAGGAATCGGACGACAATGCTCTGATCCTGGAATTTCATGAAAGGCGAAAATTTTCTCATATAGGAAATGAAAATATAGGAAATTTTGAGGAATCAGACGACAATTCTCTGATCCTGGATTTTCATGGAAGGTGAATATTTTATTGGATAGGAAGTGAAAATATAGAGAATTTTGAAGAATCAGACGATTGTGCTCTAATCCTGGAATTTTATGGGAGGCGGAAAACTTATCGGATAGGAAGTGAAAATATAGGAAATTTAGAGGAGTCTTGGGGAAGAAAGCTCATGCACTTACATCACGCTCATGGGGTGATAGGAGAGAATCATAATTTAATTAATGATGTCAGAAGAAAATATTCAGAGAAAATTTGACGTGGACTTTTAAGGAAAGTAGGATTGGTACCATTTGTCCAAGATTGGTAGCCATTACAAGATTTGTAAAGTTTTGTGATATTTCAAATTTGTGGGAGCTGACATTGCGTAAAAGTGTCAAATTTCATGCAGCACTTCTGTAAATGAAGGATTTGAGGATGAGTGCAAAGATTTGAACTCTCGAGAGAGTGAAAATTGGCTTATTAGTTGTTTTCAATTCATCATTTTTTTTCAATTTATTTCATTTGATTTCATTTTGTGTTATTATGTTTCAGATTAAATTTTCTTTTGATTTTGTTTCATTCCATTTGATTTTGTTTTGAATTTTTTGATTTGTTATTATTATTACTTTATTATTATTATTATTTTTTGTATTATTCTTTGCTTGTTTTAATTTGGGACCAATGTACTGTCCCGCGGCTTTCAATCGCCGCGCAAAAAGAAACATTCTGAAAAACTTGGCAAGCACAAACATAAATCCTCATTAATCTTTCGTTGAAAGTATTATTGCAACTGATCACATGCTGACAAGCATCCAAAAGTCGATCAAGCGTACATAGTGAACAAAGTTATCATATCATATCTGGCTAGTACAAAAGCGGTGACAACTAGTATGACCCGGTGTAGAAGGTAGTAGATTTCTACCATCTGAGTCTGTTTCATTAACAAGCTAACCTATCAAGGCTATGCTCCAAAAAAAAGTTCCCTCATGAACACCCGGAGGTAGTGTTGTCACAACGGCAAAGGACGAAGGCTTTCTGATTCTAGATCTAGTTCGTAGTAAAATGGTGCTTTGTCCTCATCCATTCTTCTGATGGTGACTGATACCCTTTCTCTTGTAACTCTTGGGATGCAGTTCTTCGTAAGATCTGCCTCGTTTCCTTTCAGCACCAGCACTGATATAACTGGTAGAGGGATTTCAACAAAAACTCGGAAGTCTCCCTATCTAACAATCTGAATTTCCCAGTCGAATAAAATATTATTTTCACTTACAAATGAGACCATGTAGAAGGGCCTCAAAAAGTCATGGTGTTCGATATGAGGTGTAATACAATCTCCCATCCTCATAGATATTTATGATGCAGCTGTCGGAAACATAGTCTGCAGGAAGGACGTGCCACTCGACCATCCTCTTTATCATCTTCTTATATTGTAATGGCATTGAATCCACTTTATCGTGTTGTAGAATCCCTAGAGGATTTCCTTGTCAATCCTTGGCAAAATTGTAACAGCATCCACACAGGATGAAGATCCTGCCATTTCCTCTTTTCAACTTCATTGACTCTGTGTATGTCCTCTGCTTCAGACTGCCTGCTTTGCCCAAGTCTTTGAGAGTGAACACACAGTCCAAAATCTTTTCTTGATCATTCCTCAAATATACATCTGTGTATAACTCTAAGTCTTCTAAGATATTGATAAATCTTCCTTGAATTTCTTCATAGTGCTAAATTTCTTTCTTTCTAACTCTTTTGATCTTGACCATGACATAATCTGGCACTCCTCCTTGTGGCGGCGGTGGTAGAACAAACTGTGGTATGTATGGATCTACATTAGGATGTTCCCTACTACTTAGTAGCATCGAAGCAGCTGCAAATGTCAGGAATGTGTCGTACTCTCTAATTGTAGAACGTGACACTGCAGGCATTCTGAAAATGCTTTTGTCACTGAAGACTGTCGGGGTAGACTAGAGCTGCATGTCGGACACCTAGTAAAGATTTCTTCCATTGAATCTCATGTCAGCGCGGGATCCACAGAAGTCTCTGGTTCATTATCTGTGCGCTGTGCGCTGTCATCAGTTTCTTTCATTTCAAGTTCATAAAATTCTTCTGGAATGGGTGGAAAATCAGTGGCTAACTCTCAAGCCTTTCTCCTCTCCATGCTATCCAGGAGGCGATGCCAGCAGTATTTGGCATTTCATCTTTCGGTTTGTGCCAGCGGCATATTTAGGACTCTCTCAGCTGCAGCGATAACAAGACCACCCTCCAGAGTAGTGTCTCCTAACGAGAAGGTGTGAATCAACAAAACTTCCAGTGCTTCTTGTCATCATTGATTTCAAACTTGCAACCTTGTATGTGTCTTTTCTCTTTCTTCAGAGTGCATGGTCCAAGCCATTTTTGAAAGCAAATGACAACTCCTATACAAGAAAGTAGGGGGAAATGGCAGTGGCTGGCACTTTGCATGAACAAGAACGATAACAAGCATATTATTTATATATTTAGGATTTTGTTTTGCTTTCTTGATGCAATTATCTTTTTTAATTTGATTTTTTAAATTTGAAATTATAAGTGTAATAAGCATATTTTATCTTGTGAGAAAAATTTATTTTATTCTTTTATAAAATTTGGACCCAGTGACAGACACTGGCCATATGGCTATATCAAAATGAATATCCCTTCTTCAAATTTATCATGTCACGTAGTATTTCTTTAGATATTAGTCATTTATCAGCAACATGGGTCTATCACCTTGAGAATCCACCAACTAGTACGACCCTCCTGACTAAACTTGTTTCACCATGAATGTTCCTTCACAGGTCAGTTCAAATTTACCACCTCTCTTGTGATGTGCAAGAATAGGTATTATAAGAATGAGCGTGAGGTTACCAACTTTGAACTACCTCAGGAGGACCAATTTATCGTGGGCTTGAATCATCATTGCATGGTAAAGTTCCAAATTTTGTTGTGTGAATAATCTTTTACCTTTAAGGCTTTCAAATTCTGCTAGTTGAAGCTTAGCATTTTATTCTATTTTAATATCGTTGGCGTCAGTGACTCTGAGAGACGGTAGCAGAACCTCTAATGGAAGTACTACTTTGGACCCGCACACAAGTGCATACGACGTAGACTGCGTCGGCGTTCTAACTATCGTACAGTAGGCCCATAAAACTTCCAGTAACTTATCATGCCATCACCTTTTTTTGTCGTCTAGCATCATCTTTAGGATTTTCATGACTGCCTTGTTGAATGTTTCTACCATGCTATTTTCTCTTGGGTAGTAGATCGTAGAGTATTTCTAATCTATCCTGTGTCTACTGACAAAATTGTTGATTTTGGTACTCTTGAAAGTGGACCCATTATCTGAGATAATTCTTAATGGTACACCTAAGTGGTGGACGATCTAATTTTTGAAAAATTGTAGAATAAGTTATGTTGTGACTTGTCGTAATGGTACTGCCTCTGCCCATTTGGCAAAGTAGTCAATAGTTGCGAGTATGAACCTGTGTCCTTTTGAAGACGGTGGGTCTATCTGACCCACTATATCCATTCATCAATACTCGAATGGCCATGAGGCAATCGTAGGGTGTAAAACATTTAGAGGTTGGTGCAAGAACACTCCGTATACTTTACGTTGATGACATTTCTTAGCTATTTCCATGCAGCTTGTCATCATTGTCGGCCAATAGTATTCGAGTCTTTTAAATTTCATTTTCATCTTCAGTCCTGACTGGTGAGCTCCACACAATCTGGCATGTACCTCTTTGATGATTTTCTATGCTTCTGCTTTACTCAAACATCTCAGCCACATCTTGTCGAAGGATCTCTTGTATAGAACATTATCGATTAAGGCATATGAAAGAGCCCTCTTTTGAATTTAAAGCATCATTGACTTGTCTTCTAACAATATTCCTGTTTGCAAATATTCTGTTATCGGTTGATGCCAATATTCTATATCATTTATCATTGTATCTATTACCTCCTCCATTCTGAGCTTGTGTAAACTATCAAGGTCAATCTATGACAAAACTTGATGCCCTTGCACTGCAATATCTATAGAATCTTCAAGTGGATAAATCAATTCCTTAGCAAGTTTTGCTAAAGCATCTGCATGGGCATTGTCTGCTCAAGGAATCATATAGAATATCACACTTCGAATCTGCTCTAACAACTTCATCGTGTGCCGGTGGTATTCCTCTAATCTTGGTTTCAGAATCTTATAGTGTCCTGCCACTGGTTAGATAATGAGTTGTGAGTCACCATATTTGGAAATGTCTTTAATTTCCATTTTTATTGCCAGTTCTAGACTAGTGATTAGAGCTTCATACTCTGCTTCGCTATTAGTGCACGGCTCTATCAGGTGATAGGCAGATCTTAGTATGGCCTGATCTGGTGTCATGAAGATCAAACTGATTCTTGTCATGCTTGGTATCACTGTCTGTTGTCCTTCGTCTCTTCGAGCTGATGAAACTCCATCAAAGTATATCTCCCAATGTCTGGCACTGGCCTGTTCCACTTGTAGTATCTGTTCATCAGGTAGTTCATTCTTGAGTGGGGACCTAGTTGGCAGTGGGTGCATTGCAAGAAATTCTGCAAGAATCTGCCCTTTGATAACACGAAGGAGAACAAAAAGTTATGTTGAATTGCAATAGTATCATTGGCTACCTTGCTAAACGTCTCGAAAGTGTTGGTCAGGTCATTAAATATTGCAATGGATTAACTTTCTAAATCAGATTGACCTGATGAGGTAACATGTAATGTCTAAGCTTTAGAGCAGCGAAAAATAAAGCTAGACAATGTTTATCAATAAGAGGATACTTTACTTATACTAGTATTAGACATCGACTCAGGTAGTAGACCGCGTTCTCTTTACCCTCATTATTGACTTGGGCAAGTAGTGCTTCGAGAGACTCGTCTAAAGCCGCAGTATAAAGTATCAACGGTCTACCCAGGATAGGGGCTGCTAAAACAGGATGTGTCGTTAGATATCATTTAATATCTTTGAAATCTCATTGACATGGCTCTCCCTAAATGAATTTGGCATCCTGTCGAAATAGGTTCAAAAAGGGTAGACAGCTTCCTGACAAATTGGATATAAAGCATCTCAGATATACCAATATTCCTTAAAAAGATCGTAGTTGTTTGAAGGTTTTAGGAGGAAGCATTTCTAAGATAGCTTTAATCTTTTCTAAGTCGATTTCGATTTCTTGATGACGGACAACAAATCCTAGAAATTTCTCCGAGGTAACACCGAAAGCGCACTTTATTGGATTTATCAGATTGTATTGCTGCAATCGTTCAATTATGATCCTCAAATCATTTAGGTGGTTTTCCTTTAAAATATTAAAGTATTTTCCAAGATTACAAAACCTCTATGCCATCTTTTAGAAAAAGATACTAAATTCGAATTTGATGAAATTTGACTAAAAAACATTAATTTATTAAAAGATAAATTAATTACAGCACCAATCATTATTGCACCTAATTGGGAAAAACCATTTGATTTAATGTGTGATCTAAGTGATTATGCTATTGGGGCTGCTTTAGGACAACGGTATGATAAGATGTTTAAAGTTATATATTATGCCACTTAAATTCTTAATGAAGCTCAAATTAATTATACTACTACTCAGAAAGAGCTATTGGCCATAGTATATGCTTTTGACAAATTTCGATCATATTTAGTTGGAAATAAATGTTTAGTGCATACAGATTAATCTACTATTACATATCTAATGACTAAAAAAGAAGCTAAACCCAGATCGATTAGATGGATTCTTCTATTGCATGAATTTAACTTCCAACTAATCGATAAAAAATGGTTTAATAATCAAATTGCCGATCATTTATCTAGATTGAAAATAATGAAATGAATGATAAGGGAGAAATAAAAGAATGTTTTGCTGATGAACAACTTTAAATTGTTTCTGTTGGACTAATCCCATGGTATGCTGATATAGTTAATTATTTAGCTAGTAACAATATGTCCTATGTATTAGATCAGTATTAGAAAAAGAAATTCTTGCATGATGTTAAATTTTATATTTGGTATAATCCCTATCTTTTTAAACAATGTAAGGATTCTATAATACGAAGATGTGTTCCATATGAAGAAACTTATGAGATTATTCAAAAATGCCACAACTTTGAGTTGGGTGGACATTTTGGAATTGATAAAACTGATTTCAAAATTTTACAATGTGGATGTTAACAATTTAGTTAAAAATTTTCCACACTTTTAACATCACATTGAGGTAAAACAATAGTATCAATCCATTTCAAAACATAATCAACAGCTAATAAAATATGCATTTTTCCTGAAGAAGGCATAAACGGTCCCATGAAATCTAAACCCCAGACATCAAAAATTTCCACTTTCAAAGTGAAATTTAGTGGCATTTTGTTTCATCTAAGAATATTGCATATGAGTTGACATCGATCATAGGATTTAACAAAATTGCTAACATCCCTGAATAATGTAGGCCAATAAAATCCAGATTATAAAATTTTGAAAGCAGTTTTATCAGTCCAAAATGTCCATCGAACTCAGAGTTGTGGCATTTTTGAATAATCTCATAAGTTTCTTCATAAGGAACACATCTTCGTATTATAGAATCCTTACATCATTTAAAGAGATAGGATTATCCCAAAAATAAAATTTAACGTCATGTAAGAATTTCTTTTTTCTCATACTGATCTAATCCATACGACATAATGCTACAAGCTAATTAATTAACTATATCAGCATACCATGGGATTTTTCCAGCAGAAACAGTAGAATATTGTTCATCAAGAAAACATTCGTTTATTTCTCCCTTATCATTCATTTCATTATTTTCAATTCTAGATAAAAGATCTGGAATTTGATTATCAAACCCTTTTCTATCGACTATTTAGAAGTCAAATTCTTGTAACAGAATAATCTATCTAATCAATCTTGGTTTAGCTTCTTTTTTAATCATTAAATATTTAATAGCAGAGTGATCTATATGCAGTATACATTTATTCCCAATTAAATAAAATCAAAATTTGTCAAAATCATATATTATACCCAATAGCTCTTTCTCAGTAGTAGTATAATTAATTTGAGCTTCATTAAGGTTTTTACTGGCATAATATATAACTTTAAACATCTTATCATACTGTTGTCCTAAAATAGCCCCAATAGCATAATCACTTGCATTACACATTAATTCAAATGGCTTTTTCCAATTAGGTCCAATAATCATTGGTGTAGTAATTAATTTCTCTTTTAACAAAATAAAGCATTTTAGGTAAATTTCATCAAATTTGAATTTAGCATCTTTTTACAAAAGATGGCATAAAGGTTTTGTAATCTTGGAAATGTCTTTAATATATCTCTTATAAAATCCAGCATGTCCAAGAAAACTTTTTATACCAGTAACAGAAGTTGGGGATTGTAATCCAGCAATTACTTGAATTTTTGCTTGATCAACTTCCATACCATTTTTAGAAACTTTATGACCGAGTACAATTCCTTCTGTGACCATAAATTGGTGTTTGCCCCGGTTCAGAACTACATTTGTTTCTTGACAGCGTTTCAACACTTTTGACAAATTGTATAAGAAAGAATCAAAAGAAGTTCCAAATACTGAGAAATCATCCATTAAAATTTCGATTCCTCTTTCAATTAAGTCAAAAAATAGCCATCAAACACCTTTGAAAAGTAGCAGGTGCATTGCATAACACAAAAGGCATTCTTCAAAAAGAAAAAGTTCCATACGGACTTGTAAATGTAGTCTTTTCTTGATCTTCAGGAGCAATATGTATTTGATGATATCCAAAATATCCATCAAAAAAATAAAAATAAGAATGTCCAGCTAATCTATTCAGCATTTGATCTAAGAATGGAAGAGAAAAAAGATCTTTACTCGGGGCATCATTCAATTTTCTATAATCAATACAAATCTGCCAACCAGTAACTTGTCTAGTAGGTATTAATTCATTATTCTCATTTTCTACAAGAGTCACACCTCCTTTCAATAGGACTTACCCAAGGACTATCTGATATTGGATTTATAATACCAGCATCCAGCCATTTAAGCATTTCCCTCTTAACAACTTCTTTCATAACTGGATTTAATCTTCTTTGAGGATCAACTCTGGGTTTACTATCATCTTCTAATAATAATCTGTGCATACAATTTGAAGGACTTATTCCTTTAATATCTACCATAATCCACCCAAAAGCACTTTTATATTCTCTTAATACTTCAATCAGTTTTACTTCTTAATTAGTAGTCAATTAAGAATATAGAATAACAGGTAAAGTTAATGAACTCCATAAAAAGGTATATTTCAAATGAGAGGGTAATTCTTTTAATTCTAATTCATGAGATTTTTTAATATATGGTTTGAATTCATTACATTCAGTAGTATCTAATATTTCCCAATTTTCGTTAATGTAATGAACTTCACTTACTTTTGTTTCTTCAGAATCACTTTCATCAGTTAATTTTTCTGGGTCTATAAATTCTTCTTCCTTAAAATGACTCTGACATTTTTCTTGAAAATGTTGTTCAATAATGTGATCCAAAATATCTATTCTATAACATTTTTCCTAGTTAGGATACCTCATTGATTTAAGAACATTAATTGTTACCTCTTGATCATTAACTCTAATGGTTAACTCCCCTTTCTGCACGTTAATCATAGCTCGTCCGGTAGCAAGAAAAGGCCTTCCTAGGATAATAGGAATTTCTTTATCTTTTTCCATACCCAAAATTATAAAGTCAACAAAAAAAATAAATTTATACATCTTTATTAAAACATCTTCTATTACTCCTCTAGGGTGAGTAATAGATCAGTCTGCTAATCACAAGGTTACAGTAGTAGGAAAAATTTCTCCTAAATCCAATCTCTTATAAATGGATAAAGGCATCAGATTATTACTTGCTCATAAATCACATAAGGCGTTTCCTTAAAATTTATCTCCCATAGAAAAAGGTATTGTAAAACTTCCAAGATCTTTTAGTTTTTGTGGAAGTTATCTTTGAATAATTGCACTGCATTCTTCACTTAGTGCTACAGTTTCAAAAGCTTTAAATTTTCTTTTCTTATTAAGAATATCTTTCATAAACTTTGCATACTTAGGCATTTGTTCCAAAGCTTCAGCAAATGGTATATTAGTAGTAAGCTTTTTGAATACGTCGAGAAATTTCGAAAATTGTTGATCCAGTTTTTGCTGCTTAAGTCGTTGTTGAAATGGAGGTGGAAAATTTTCATATTCATCTTGAGATGGTAGTTGTTTCTTTGTTTCAGGTAGTTGTTCTTTAGGTTTATCAACTTTTTCCACTTGATTTTCTTTCTGAATTTTACTCTCTTTTCCATCCCTTAGTTCTTTTTCACTTCTAAGTAACACAGCTTTAATTTGCTCATAATCTTTTCCATTTTCTCAAGGATTTACTTCAATAGGTCTAGGTAGTGTTCCTTGTGGTCTATTATTTATAACATTTGCAATTTGCCCCCATTTGATTTTCAATATTTCTTATTGCATCATTTTAACTTTGCAATTGACTTCCCATTTTTAAAATTAATTCTTCTATCAACAGTTTTTTTCATTAAATTGCTCATTATTAAAGCGAGGAGGTCAAGAAGGTCGATAATTAGAATTATTTTGATTATTCCAACTTCCAGTAGGGATAGGTTGGTTGTTACCCCATTGAGGGTTTGCATTTTTTCCATTTAAAATTAGGGTGATTCTTCCAACCTAAATTATAATAATTAGAATATGGGTTATTAGTTTTGCTAGCAACAGCTTGCAATGTTTCTAAAGTTTGATATTCTTCAGAATTTTCTGAATTATAATTTAAGTGAGATAAATGAACAAGTTATCCAATTTCTTTGATATAGCAGCCACATGAGAAACTAAAATAGAAATGGGTTCATTTTGTTGGATACTAGCCATTCTTTTAGTATTAATCCTATTAGAATGCCATTAGAAATTATTAGTTTCCATTTCTTCAATTAAAGAATAAGCTTCATCAAATGATTTAGATATTAAGGAACCACCAGCATATTCTATTAATGGTCTTTGCTGATTTTGATTTTCATTTTCAATATTTTGATTAATATTATTTTAACGTATATTAGCCATTTCATGCAAATTACGAAATCTAGTCTCCTTTCTAAATTTTCTTATAGTACGCTCTAATTCAGTATTATAACGTTTCAATCCTTCAGTTCTTGAACTTCGCGTATATAGATATGTTGTTATTGACGCGCAATTACGCAAACAAAATAGCTTATAAAATTATGGCCAAACTTGACCCCAAATTTAAATCGCACACTAGGGGTACTACACAAGTATACGTATCCTTTCATGTAATATAGGGCTTTCTTTTAAAAACCCAAGATATCGATCCCATGAGGATTAATTTAGTTAAAAGAAAGAAAACTAATATTTAAAATCTTTTAATTTAAAACTAATTAAAATATGCAGATTATGAAAATTAGCTAGTGATAAAATAATAAACAAAGATTCTTTCCCCTTATGAAATATTCCATGGTTAATAAGCAAATAAAATTAGTTGAGAACTTAAAAATGTGGTTTTTATTACAAATAGGAGCATATATATCCTTTACCCTTTGGTCCAAGTCATAGAGAACATTAGCTAGTTTTTAATGATTAGATTAGGATGTATTATTAGTAGAAAGGGATGAATTTCTAGACTCTCACTTCTAGGTTCCCCCCAAATGGTTGCCTATGGTTTGGCCTACTAATGACCCGTCACCTCTTTTGTAAAACCAAATTGATTGAAATTAGTCTGTCACACTAAAAACATAATCAATTATACGCCCTGATATGGACTTTTGCCTATCGGGTTACGTTTATATATACTTTCAAGATGAAAGAATTTGATACCACTATTTGAAGATTTAATCCCTGGCAAACGGCGTCAAAAACTTGATATTACCCGACTTTTACGTACGTAAGAATTTATGAATTTATATTTAGATTTTTATAACAATTATTGTAAAAGTCACAATTTCAAATGTAAGTATATGTATCATATCAAGTAATACAGGGCTCTAGTGAAGTCCTGGTTAACAATTCCACAGGGAAAATTTTGAGAAAAATTAAGAAATAATTTTAGAATTTTCAAATTAAAAGTAATTATTTTTATTTCTTTTCAAAGTTTAGATTTATACTAAATGTAAGTAAGCAGTAATTAAATAAATATTAATACAGGTATAAATAAAAGAACTTTCTCCTTTTCAACTAATCCAAGATTTTTAGAATAATTATCATTTGTGGAGAATTTAGATTGTGGTATTGTGCCAAATAGAAGCATTCCTATTCTTTACCCTTTGGTCCAGGCATAAAGGGCATTGACTAATCTATAGATCGGTTCATGATGTTTTATTAGAAGAATGGGTTAATCTAGGCTCACACTACTAGATGTCCAAGGGTAGCTATGTTCGGCCCTACCAGTGACCTGTTCCCTTTCTATAAAGCAAATTATTAGAATTTAGTCTATCACTCAAGAAACTAATTAATTTTGCGCCCAATAAATCATATCTTTCTATTTATTTGCACTTCACCTTGAAAAACCCGCATAAAGTCTTCAACTACCAAAGGATTCATGTGATATCTACTAGTTAAGAACTCATCTCTGGATAGGTCTCAAAATTCTTCAATAGGTTTTAATGATTTATATGGCCAGTTTAAAAAGTAAACTAAGATCAGGTATTAATATCATCACAATTTTTATAAATATTTTAAGTTAAACTCTCAAACAAAATTTAATTATTTTATTATTTTTTCGTAGTTGAAAGGACAAAGAGTACTAACTACTCAGAACACATTGAATTCACACAACAAAACATATTTATAAAACTTTGAACCAAGTTACAAATACTTATCTGGAATGTTCCTTCAAGTGTTCCGCTGACTCCTACTAACTCCAACGCAATGATGAAAGACTTCAATAGCAACAACACAAATAATCTCACACTTAACACTCAAAATAAACTAAAAATAAACTCACTAAATACTAAAGAAGGTGGCTCCCTAAAATAATTGGATGCTAGAGGGGGGTATAATGGCTATATGGTTCTTGGGGACTATAGGGTACTAAAAAGGGTGATTTTCCTTGTAGAATGGGCTTCTATTTTTAGAGCTCTAAATTTGACCAGGGGTTGCATAAGGCACCTCTTCAAAATTCATCCAAATACAATGTATCTTCTAGAAGGTAACTGTCGCGCTTAGGCACCGGGATCTGGCACCTAGGCGCCGGACTCCGTTATCAGGTCTTCGCACCTCTTCACTTTGGATCATACCTCTTCACGATTAAAATTGTTTCCCTATGTCCAGATGCATTTCATCACATGTCCTAACTATTATGAGTAACTCTAGTCTTCTTGAAGCTCTGATAACTGCCTAACACCGTCAAAATAACTACGCAAAGTCTGTATCGAATTGGCGCTTAGGCGCCAAATTCTGGCGCCTAGGCGCCAGGCCTACAATTTTGATAACTTTACTCTTTAAGCTGCATTTTTGTTCCTTTTTGCTCTTTTTTTTTCTTGACCTCTCTTTTTATCACCTACATCCCAAAACATAAAAATAATTTTCATTAAAGCATAATATCCTTAAGAATTGAATCTTAAATAAGGCATAAAAATGGGTATATTTAAAGTGGATCAAATTCCCCCAAACTTAAACGTTACTTGTCCTCAAGTAACCCTTTTAATTATATAAAATACATAACATTCAAAATGAAGTTTTAAATATTTAAGATTTCTTTTAATTTTTAGTTTTATAAAAGCTTTAGCAAATCAAAAACCAAATTTCACTAATTAAGTTTAATTTCAAGAATTTAAAGAATATTTAACTACCAAATCATAAGACTTCCAAATTTTCATTTATTTCTAGAATAATTGTAATTTATCATATTAAGATCACATATAATATTTACAAGAAAAGGATTTTCATAAAACATTTTTCCAGTAAAAACATTTGTACAAAAAAATTAAGTTAAAAATATAATTGGTTTTCTTTCTATAAGATAATTCAAGTGAAGACAATTTTTATTAGGCATTTCCTCAAGCTTCTCCTCACATTTCTTTTTTTTTCTTTTTCTTTTTTTTTTATTAAGGATATTTTTTAATCCTCCTTTTCTCTCATTTTTTTTTATTTATGAGGATTACTATTTTTGGATAGCCTGGTAATGATTTTGAACTTCACTACTCTTAACTTAAATTTAAAAACATACACATTTTTTTACTTAATAAAAATGACATTCTTAATAAGTATCTTTCAAAAATTATTTCAATCTCTTCTTTTTCAAGTAATAATCTTGATTCCTTAGAATTTCTAAAATACAATTCTCTTTACTATAAATAAAAAAATTCTTAATCTTATCATTTTCTAAGTTAAATAATTTTATTCTTAAAATCAATCAAAATTACTGAAATTTTAGTTAAGTTTACTAAATTATTTATAAATTCCAAAAATTTAAGTAATCTTAAATAGATTTTTCATTCCTTATGTTATGTTAATATTTTTAAAGAAAATATTAGTTCATTAAGGACAAATAATATTTAAATTTGAAAAATATTTTCTCTTCCCCCAAACTTCAGCTTTAGTATAAAAACAATGAATCATAAAATTTTCTAAAGCACGAGAGAGAGAAATAAACAGGATTATTTAGGTACAATGATAATGTAGAAAGGACAAACTCATTTATAATCCTACACACGCTTTAATAGGTATATAATAGAAATAATTAATCATATATAGAAAAGTTTGGAGAGCAGGAGTTAATTTTTTCTTAAAAAAATTATATATTTTTTTATTTTTAGAACATGCAAAATTACTAACTATTCATGAATACTAAACAGTAGGCTGAAACAGAAATAAACATTTGTTATAGAAAATAAAAATTTATCCATATTTCAGTCTTAAACACATAACACATCAGATGCTCTAAGCACGGTCTCAATATCAAAAGTCCACACTAACAAACAACAATACAATCACACTAATCAGTACTAACAAACAAGAAATAAACTAAAAACATAATCACACATATCAAGAGGTAAATCAAGCTACTAATCACTGTTTGTAGCCTCGTCACCATCATCAACGAAAGAAAATTCATTATCCTTCGGATCAACATACTGTGAAAATCTAGGACAGGTAGGAAACTGAACATCATGCTCACCCTTCAGGAATCTAACTAAAGTCTCGGTATACTCAGCATCATACTCACTTTTCCTTTGGGTATACTAAAAAAAAATGATCGATATTCTTATCAATCGAATCTACTCTACAATGAGTTAGAAATATCTCATTCTGCTGCTCCATAAAGTGATCATGCATGGATTCCCAGAAACTAGATGGTGGCTCGACAAGAGAAGTAGAAGGTCTAGAAGTAGAAGCTCTACCGGAAACAAGCAATGAACTAGAAGGTGCAGTAGAACTCTTACCTCGAATTCGATCATAGATACTGATGCTTTCCCTTCCTATGGGCTTTGTAGACTTCAGCTTTTCCTCAGAAAGCTCAGCAACTACTCCAGCACTTTCACACAAAGAATATATCAAAGATGGAAATCCAAGTCCAATAGAAGTGCTAGAACGAGCAGTAGCCTCTACAGAATCATAAATGATACTCCCTACATAAATTGGCTTCCTCTCTTGTATACAGTAGTTGAGGATAGCTCTGTCCTTGGTAACCTCGCTTAAATGATTGGATGGAAGGAGACTAGCAGAATTAAAGTATTGCCATGCCTTTGAAACACCATTAATCTTAGAAGATGAAAAACTTACCCTTTTCTGTTCCGGATCTTCCAAGCTCCAGTACCATCAGTTAGATAAGCAATAATCATATCTAAATCTCCCACAGATGGAGATAATCCAGAGTAATAACACTCGATGTTCGGTGGCAGGCCGTAGAAAATGTGGATACGCTCTGGAGTGAATCCTACTCCAACTCCTCTAACGAAAATCTCGTACTCTTCAACATCCATGAAATTGACATAAAACTTCCTAACGACAGGGATAACAGCAATGACAGTAAAATAGTAGAATCATTACCAGTTGAGTGCAACGATCGTATCCTTAATCCTTCCTCCCGGATTGTAAAAACTTCACTCTGAGATAAACTTCCGAGTAGTAGCAAAATCATTATACTGGAAATGTGCAGCAGCAGTAACAGACATGCTTTGATCAAAATTTTCTCTTTCCATTCCTCGCTTAGATTTGGGTGCCATCTAAATGTGAAATAAAAACACAAAATAAATTCATAGGATCAAAGAAAATAAACTAATTTAGGCTTTTCAAACTTGTAAGAGTTTAAAAATCTATGGATTTAGCTCTAAAATCAAAAAGTTTTCTCAAAATTTCAATTTTTTTCAAAGAGATCAAAATCTATGGTGAAAATCGAAAATAATTGGTTTAGAATGTAAATCTGACCTTGGGATGAAGAAATCGAGTGATTTCAAGATCAAAAACTTAAAAATTCAGCCTCAAATGGGATCTCTAGGGTCTATTTTCGTGAAAACCAGAGGAAAGGGAAGCTTAGGCATAAAAAATTGCGTGGGTGTGTTTAAGAAGATGAAGTTTCGGGATCAGGCCGAACCAGTGCCTAGGCACCGAATTTAGACGCCTAGGTGCCAGACTCGCCTTTCCAAAAATTTGATTTAAATTTTATATTTTCCACCAAAACTTATCAAATTCGACTCATAATTACTCTTATGAGAGTATTAATCCAATTTATATTCTCCAAATATTTCCACAATAAATTTAAAATGATACTTAAGATCCACATTTCAAACACAAAATTTAACTAAACTCTACAATTCCAATTCATAATTTTCATTCTAAACTCAATAAATTCCAGAACAATTCTATAACAAGGTTCATCATTCTATAAACAACACAAACAACATAAATTCAAACCAAATTTCCAATCCTACAACACACATTGAATAATTAACCAAACAAACAAACTAGATAATCGACACACTAGAACTTTACTCAATCACACCTAGAACACATAAGAGATCTATTCAACACCGATCTTCAATTTCCATTTCTTTTGCAATGAAGTTCGCTCGGACCACCGAGATAGAAAACCAATGCCCTTGGAAATTCCAAAGCCGTCTTTTCATCAATCCACTTATTCTTCGCGTACATTGCTACATGAGAGTCTTGATAGGCCGCCATATGATCAAATTGAAGTTTCGTTTGTCATTCCATATGCTCAATTTCATGATACATTTCATGCAAACGATTCTCAATGCTTTGAAGTTCCACTTCAAACTTGTCCAAATGACTAAACAATCTCTCCATACTAACCGCAATAAAACCATTAAAATAAGATTGATGATCTTTGAGGGATTTGTCTTTTACCTCATTTCTATGATTTCCTCTATCCATTGCTTCCAAACTCCTCTTAACTCCTCCAAAATAGATTGCACTGGTCGAAACTAAGGTTTCTATGTGATTGGGGATGAAGATAAGGAAATATGTAAGGAGATTTCGTGTGAAAATCTGAAGTTTTTCAGTTTTTACATGACCTGTAACCGTGGCGCTTAGGCACTGAAATCTGGTACCTAGGCACCGGATCATCGATACGTGCTGGCTATTTTGGCGCTTAGATGCCAACTTTTGCCGCCTAGGCACCGGAACCTCGATCGACTCCTATTCGCATATCATCAAATTTTACAAAGTTTTAGTCTTAAAAATAGGTCTAATAAAAGGGTGTGATCCACATACAAACACGATTAAGATAAATTCAAATCACAAACAATCACACTGATAATGAATGGTTTGTCTCCCACAATGCTCTTGGTTTAACTTCGTCAGCCCAACCTAATAAGTTGAATTAATCGGGTAGACTCAGTTCGTAAGCCTCTTTGTAATTTGGTTTCATTTGTCCCATATAATGCTTCAGTCTTAATCCATTAACTTTAAGCTTTTTTCAGTTTTGGGAAAATTAATATCCACATCTTCAGAAGGGTATACATTCTCAATTATTAAAGGCCCCATCCATTTAGATCTTAATTTTCCAGAAAAAATTTTTAAACGAGCATTAAATAATAACACTTCTTGTCCAGGCTCAAATAATTTCCTTGAAATCTTTTTGTCATGCAATTTCTTCATTCTTTCCTCATAAATCTTTGTACTTTCATAGGACTCATTTCTTATCTCTTCCATTTCATTCAGTTGTAATAATCGTTTCTCTCTTGTAGCAATCAAATAAAAATTGAACTCCTTTATCGCCCAGTAAGCTTTATGTTCCAGTTCAACAGGTAAGTGATAATGTTTATCATAAACTAACTGATAAGGTGGCATTCCGATAGGTGTCTTATAAGTTGTTCTATAAGCCCATAATGTAGAATCGAGTCTATCAACCCAGTCAATTCTTTGAGGATTAACAGTCTTCTCTAATATTCTTTTAATTTTACTATTTGATACTATAGCCATTCCACTTATTTGCGGGTGATAAGTTGTTGCAATTTTATGTTTAATTCCGAATTTTTCCAGTAATGATTGAATTCTTATATTTCTGAAATGACTTCTCCCATCTGTAATAATTACCCTGGGCATTCCAAATCTTGTAAAAATCATCTTATTTAAAAATTTCGAAACACTTTTGGAATCACAGTTAGGTAGAGCTACAGCTTCGATTCACTTTGAAACATAATCAACTGCTAATAAAATATAAATCTTGGTAAGAAAGGTCCCATAAACTTTAAACCTCATACATCAAAAATTTTAATTTCTAATATATAGTTTAGAGGCATTTCATCTTTTCTGGATACATTCCCCATTCTTTAACATCGAACACAAGTTTTCACAAAATGTCCAACATCTTTAAATAATGTAGGCGAATAGAATCCAGAAATTAAAATTTTAAACGCAGTTTTATTCACTCCAAAGTGTCCTCTAAATTCAGAATCGTGTCATTTTTGAATAATTGCAAAAGTTTCTTCATAAGGTACACATCTTTGAATCATAGAATGTCTTCCTATTTTAAATAAACGAGGATCTTCCCAAATATATGATTTACAATCATTCTTGAATTTCTTAATATATTTTTTATTCAACCCATATGGTAAAATATTTCTAACCAAATAGTTAACTATGTCAGCATACCAAAGCATTTGTAATCCTTGAATAACATAAAATTGTTCATCAAGAAATTTCTCATTTATATTTTCTTCATAAATCCTCTCTTTGTTATTTTTTATTCTTGATAAATGATCAGCAATTTGGTTGTCAGTTGCTTTTTTGTTCACAATTTTAAAATCTAATTCTTGAAAAAGTAAAACCCATCTGATCAATCTAGGTTTAGCATCCTTTTTAGACATTAAATACTTAATAGCATAATGATCAGTATGTAACATACATTTTGTTCCAAGAAGATATGGTCTAAATTTATCAAAGGCATATAATATTGCTAGAAGCTCTTTTTCAGTAGTAGGGTAATTTCTTTGAGTTTCAGTAAGAGTTTTCCTAGCATAATATATAACTTTGAAAATTTTCTCATATTTTTGTCTCAATACAACTCCAATTGCATAATCACTTGCATCACACATTAATTCAAAAGATTTACTCCAATCAGGTGCAACAATAACAGGTGCAGTGAGTAATTTTTCTTTTAAAATATTGAATGCATTCAGACAATCTTCATTAAATTCGAATTTAGCTTCTTTTTTCAATAAATGGCAAAGAGGTTTAGCAATTTTATAAAAGTCCTTTATATATCTCCTATAAAATCCAGCATGACCCAGAAAACTTCTCACATTAGTAACGGTAGTAGGTGGTTGAAGTTCAGCAATAATTTTCACTTTTGTCTGATAAACTTCCATACCTATTTGGGAAAATTTATGTCCAAGTACAATTTCTTCTGTGACCATAAATTAATATTTTTCCCAGTTTAGAACCAAATTTGTTTCTTCACATCTCTTCAAAAATTTTGTTATATTTTCCAAGAAAGACTCAAAAGAAGTTCCAAATACTGAAAAATAGTCCATAAATACTTCAATTCCTTTATCAATTAAATAACAAAATATTGACATCATACATCTTTGAAAAGTTGCAAGTGCATTGCATAAACCAAAAGGCATTCTTCCAAAGGAAAATGTTCCATAAGGACTTGTAAATGTTGTTTTCTCTTAGTCCTTAGGAGCAACAGGTAATTGTTGATAAACATAATATCCATCCAGAAAACATAAATATCAATGTTCAGCTAATTTATCCAACATCTGATCCAAGAAAGGTAAAGGAAAATGATCTTTTCTAGAGGCGTTATTTAATTTTCAATAGTCAATGCAAATTCGCCATCCAGTAACTTGCCTTGTTAGGATTAATTCATTTTTTTCATTAACAATGACAGTTACACCTTTCTTCGGAAGACAATGAATAGGACTTACCCATTGGCTATCTGAAATAGGATAAATAATTCCAGCATCTAACCATTTCAAATTCTCTTTCTTAACATCCACTTTCATAATTGGGTTCAATCTTCTTTGAGGTTCAACAGTGGGTTTACAATTTTCTTTCATTAAAATCTTATGCATACAGATTGAAGGGCTTATTCCTATTAAATCTGCAATAGTCCAACCAAAACCTTTCTTATAGTTCTTCACAACTTCTATTAATTTTTTTCTTGATCTTTACTTATTTCTAAAGATATAATTACAGGTAAAGTTAATGAATTTCCAAGAAATACATACTTTAAATGTACAGGTAACATTTTTAATTCCAGTTCAAAGGCTTTTTCAATTGAGGGTAAAAGTATATCATTATTAGTTGTGTCTAATATTTCCCAGTTTTCATGAATATAATGAGTTTCTTAAGATAATTTTTCTTCATTTACTTATTTAATTTCTTCAGTTAATTACTCATTATATATCATAAATTTATCATCTATATTATCAAAATTGACCTTACATTTTTCTTGATAATGCTTTTCAATTATATAATAAAAAATATCCATCCGATAACATTTTTCTTAATCAGGATACCTCATTGATTTCAGAACATTAAATGTTATCTCTTGATCATTATATCTTATCATTAATTCTTCTTTTTGCACGTCAATCATAGCACGTCTGATAGCTAGAAGAGGTCTCCCTAAAATAATAGGTATTTCTTTAACATCTTCCATATCTAATACGATGAAATCCATAGGAAAGATGAATTTAACTACCTTAACAAGAACATCTTCTATAACTCCTTTAGTATGAGTGATAAATCGATCAGCTGACTGAAGGGTTACAATGGTGGGAGAAATCTCTCCTAAATCTAACCTTCAAAAGATTGAAAATGACATGAGATTAATACTTGCTCCGAAATCATATGAGGCCTTTCCACAAAACCTTTCTCCAATAGTACACGGTATAGTGAAACTTCCAGGATATTTAAGTTTTTGATGTAATTTCTTCTGAATTATTGCACTACATTTTCACTTAATGTAACAGTTTCATAAGTTTCAAATTATTTCTTGCTTAAAATATCCTTCATAAATTTTTCATAGCTTGGCATTTGTTCCAAAGCTTAAGCAAAAGGAATGTTGATGGTAAGTTTCTTAAAAATCTCAAAGAACTTAGAAAATTGATGGTCAAGCTTCTGTTATTTTAAACTTTGAGGAAAATGTGGTGGTGGTCTTTCAATTTCCACTTCAACAGGAATTACAGTCTGATCTTTACTTAGAGAAAGAGTATCTTTAGGGCTTTCACTCTCTTCTATCTCTCTGTCTCTTTCAATTTCATTCCAAATTTTCTCTTTTAATTCCTTTCCACTTCTAAGTTGTACAACTTTTGCTTGTTCATGTTCTTTCCCAGTTTCTTTAGGATTAATTTTGACATTGCTAGGTAGTGTTCCTTGAGGTCTGTAATTAATAAAATTAGCAATTTGACCCATCTGATTCTCAATATTACGAATAGCAGTGTTTTGACTTTGTAGTTGATTACTTAGTTGCAAGATTAATTCTTCTATAGATAACTTTTTCTGCTAATTATTAAATCTAGAAGGGTAAGTTGGTCTAAAGTTTGAATTTCCTTGATTATTCCAATTT
Organism: Papilionanthe hookeriana x Papilionanthe teres; assembly: GCA_022702705.1. NCBI lineage: Eukaryota > Viridiplantae > Streptophyta > Magnoliopsida > Asparagales > Orchidaceae > Papilionanthe > Papilionanthe hookeriana x Papilionanthe teres. Next base: position 147,085,210 of record CM040426.1, read on the forward strand.
GAATTAACTTGATTATTACTCCATTGTTGATGTCCATTATTCCAATTAAAATTAGGATGATTTTTCCAACCAGATTTATAATAATTAGAATAATGGTTATTAGTTTTACTAGCAATAGCTTGCAAAGTTTCTATTGTTTTAGATTCATCAGTATTTGTAGAATTATCATCACTTACATGTGATATATTAATAGAAAAATTATCTAATTTCTTAGATATCGCAACCACTTGTGAAATTAAAATAGAAAAGGCTTCATTATCTTGAATACTTGCCATTATTTTAGGATTAACCCTTTTAGAAGGCCATTGAAAATTATTATTAGCCATTTCTTCAATTAAAGTATAAGCTTCTTCAAATTTTTTAGCCATTAAAGAACCACCAGCAGCAACATCTATAATAGATCTAAGTGATCCAATAAGTCCATTATAAAATGTTTGAAAAATTAACCAATCTAACAAAACATGATCAGGAATTTTTTTTAATTGTTTTTTAAATCTTTCCTAAGCTTCATAAATTGTTTCTCCATCAAATTGCGTAAATGAAGTTATATCATTTCTTAATTTAGCAGTTTTAGAAGGAGGAAAATATTTAGCAAGGAATTTTTGTGTCATATCTGCCCAAGTTTTAATAGAACAAGTTGCTAATGATTTAAGCCATATCTTTGCTTTATTTTTTAATGAAAAAGGAAAGAGTCTAAGCCTAATAACATCATCAGAAACATTATTTTATTTAAAGGTAGCAAAAAGTTCTAAAAAACCAGCAAGGTGTAAATTTGGATCTTCATTAGGTGCTCCTCCAAAATTGATTATTTTGAGCCATTTGAATAATAGAAGGTTTAAGCTCAAAAGAATTAGCATCTACATTTGAATACTAATATGAAGTTCATCAGTTGTAGGATTTGCATAATCCCTTAATGGTTTATAAATATTTTGTTCAATAATTTCTATTGGATGTTGATTATTGTTATATAAGTTAGCCATTTCCTGATATTTTTGGCATTTTTGTTTATATATATATATATTTATTTATTTATATTATATATATATATATATATGTAAAAGTGTATAAGTTATATTTAATTTGAAAAGTGTAAAAATTTTCTTTTTAACTTTCTTATTTTCCTTATCGTCCCTGGGAATGGCACCAAAAACTTAATATGGACTTTTGCCTATCGGGCCTTTATATATATATACTTTCAGATGCAAGAATTTGATACCACTGTTAGAAGATTTAATCCCTGGCAAACGACGTCAAAAACATGATATTACCCGAATTTTACTTATGTAAGAATTTATGAATTTATATTTAGATTTTTATAATAACTATTGTAAAAGTCACAATTTTAAACGTAAGTATACGTATCGTATCAAGTAATACATGGCTCTAGTGAAGTCCTAGTTATCGATCCCACAGGAAAGATTTTGAGAAAAATTAAGAAATATTTTTAGATTTTTCAAATTAAAAGTAATTATTATTTTTATTTCTTTTCAATGTTTAGATTTATACTAAATGTAAGTAAGCAAAAATTAAATAATAATTAATGCAGGTATAAATAAAACCACTTTCTCCTTTTCAACTAATGCAAAATTTCTAGAATAATTATCATTTGTGGAGAATTTAGATTTGGTATTGTGCCAAATAAAAGTATTCCTTTTCTTTACCCTTTAGTCCAGACATAAAGAATATTGACTAATCTATAGATTGGTTCATGATGTTGTTGACCTCATTTTTGATGAGGTCTTCTCTTCTTCTCTTTAGTACTTAGGATCTAGCCTTAGGCTTTTCCTTTGATTGTCTTAGAGGACTAGAATTGGGACCCACCTTTTAGAAATTCAAACCACTTCTTAACTCCCTGCAAACTCTACAAACTTGACTATAGACCCCTAATCACCTGTAGGGTTGAAATCAAATGTGGAAGTTTAAGGATGAGTTCCTATAGGACTCTTTGGCCTTAGGACTGTCCTGGGTGGCCTGGTCTGGTGAAGGGGCTGGCTTACACACACACTACACTTATACACTACACCTATACACTACACTTTCACACACCTATACCTAACTCGACCTCCCGACTCATGTGGGTGATTCACATGGATGGTCCTTAACCCCTAAGCCCTCGCGCTAAGAGGTTAGGAACAACATAGTGAATGCCTCAAATGGGTCCCTTCATGGCTCACATGGGCTTGACATGGCTTCATGGCTCAACCAAAATGACTTCTTTCCACTTACATCCACCCAATCTTCAATTTTCCAAATTTTCGATTTTTGACCCCCGGGACCCTACACCCGCTTAGCCTACCCAAAACCCCCGAAATTACCCAAATTTCTCAAAATTTCCAAATTATCCAAAATTCTCCAAAATCATTCCCAAACATTTCCACATCACTTAAATTGATCATCCATACCTAAAAATACCAAAAATTCCAAGAAAACCTCCCAATACCCTCCAAATACCCAAAATACCCCTCTTGACCTCAAAATCCAAAAATTCAGAAAATTCCCAAAAAATCCCAGAAAATCCCAAATATTCCCAATTTCATTTTTTCCAACTACACAATGGGCCAATTTTGTCAATTTACCCTACTTTTGTCAAAACCCCCAATTTGACCCATTTTAACCCTAAGTGAACCCAATGTCAAACCAAACCTACCCAATTGACCCCAATTTTGGTCCAATTCAATTCTAAACTTCTGTTCAATATCCCAAATACCAATCTAGACCAAATCCAAGTCCAATTTGATTGACATTTGGATCCAATTTCACTTTTGGCCTTAAAGCCCAATTTGGACCCATGACCCAAACCTAACCCAAACTCACCCAATTCAATTCTAATTAACCCCAAATTTTTTCTAAATCTTCCTTAACATTCTCACAAACAAAATACTAACATGATTTGCCAAAAATTTAGACCCAAACCCCACTCAAACTCAACCCAAAGTTAAAAGGCCCTATTTTGACCTAAACCCAAACCTAACCCAAATGAGCCCAAACCCCAAAATTAAAGCCCAACCAAAGTCAAAACCTCTTTGAAACACTCCCATAAACATTTCTCAACATTGATTTTATATCAATTTCAACCCTAGCCCAACATTAGCCCAAGTTAGCCCAATTTGACCTACATAGGCCCACTTACCAAATAAATCCAAATTCAAACCAATTCAACTCCAAATCACACCAAATTGATTCCAAGCCCTTCATAGAACATCCCTAAACCAATTATGACATTTATTTGACAAAGTTCTTCACAAAATCTTCACCCAAATGCCCATCCTAAAATCAAAAAGCCCATTCCCCTTAAACTTTCCTAAAAGCCCACTTCACCACATCCAAAGGCCCAAAATCTACCCTAAAGCCCACATGACATCTCCATTTTGTCATCCACTTAATTAAATCCATTACCTAAGTCCTAAATTCACCATCAAATTATTCCAAATCAAGCTTCATGCAAATTTTCACCAAAATATCCAAAATTCTTAAAACCCATTTCCATGAAATTGACTCAACTTTCCCCAAGCCAAAGACAAGCCATGCAAGCCATGGACAAGCCACATGAAGCCATGGAAGGCTTGACATGTGATCAAGCCATTAATGGCAAAAGGAGGAACCCCTTTCCTAATCCTCCTTAACCCCTTTTTTACCTTAAGCATGTCACACACTAAACCATGTTTAGCCACCTCATCATGGATAGAGACCACACCACTCTTCCTTGGCTGACCCAATTGATCCTCTCAGCCCAAAATCAGGCCATGGGGAGGTGCACCCAACCCAAACCAATGGGTTGACCAAATTAAGTCCAAAATGACCCCTTCCCCATTCCATTCTAATTCAAAGCCTTTACACATGGAAATTGCCAATTGATTGCACAAACCTCCAACCCTGACCCACCTGGACCTGAGGGTGACCCATGCCTGCCGGCCAGCCGCCTGGATCGCCGGAAAACACCATGGCCGAGACCTTGGGAGGAGCCAAAGTTTGGAATTCCCACTCGTCGAGTCGCCCCATGCCAAATGGTCACTATGGCTGTTCTTCTCCTCACCGCAGCAAGCTCGATCCCATGCCTCAACTCCCCTTGGAAGGCTCTCCAGCCTCTCCTATTTAAACCCCTCACCCTCACGACCATGGAGGAGAGTTGCACAAACCTTGCCGAAACTCTGCCAAAATTGTTCCAAACCCTTCTCCACCCTTAGAGCAGTTGAGCCCCAGTGTCAATTTGCCCTAATCCCCACTGATAAAATCCAATTTCCCAACTGAAAGGCCACCCAAAACCAGGACACTTCTCCACAGGTGAGCCAATTCCCAAATTGATTGGTTCTACACCTTCACTGGACCAAAGGAAGGTGTCCACCAACAAAAGCCCCATCTCCAGAGCCACCCAGGTTGCTCCAGCCTCCAAGCTTTGTGATCGGGCTTGGTCGAAATCACATCTAGACAATTCACTGCGATCGGGAGACTTCATCCGGAGCTTGCCGGGATCCAATCGAAGGTGCAACAACTCTCGGATCGAAGCCACACTTCTCCGAGCAAAGGTATGAGCTAATTCTTCATCCCGAGCTTCGGAGATTCTCCATTTCGAATGCTTTAATTTCAATGCATGATAGCCGTATAGATGTGTTCGTCTCTTCAAGACGAATCCATAGAGCATAAGAACATGAAAATCCATTGAGTATCGAGTGAGATCTTAGGGATTTAATGTGGATGGCTCTCAGGTGAGGACGTTTGGGGACGATGAACGGATGCCGTCCATTCAATACACGCGCGGACGAATGGCTCAGATGGCATCGGACCAGGAGACGGTACGAGAACCGCGGGGCCCAGGCTGCTGACTCAGGTGGCGGCGTCGAATGGGAGCGCGACACGCGGCGCTTCGGAGATGCCGAGGATGAGTTGGCGCCGCGTGGATAAATAGAAAACTAGGGTATTTTTTTGATTTATTTAATTCCCTAAACTTCAAAAATTCATAACTCTGTGTAGAAAAATCAGAAAAATAAAATAAAAATACCCTCTTGCTCGGTGAACGAGAGGAGAATAATGTGGAAAAGAAATCATTTAATTTCATCAAGTATTTATTTTTTATAATTTATTTACTCTCTGCATACTTTTAATTCTCCATGCATGTATACAATTCACCATGGCATGAGACCATAGGGCTTTTGAAGCCTCTGAATTTGGGAACATTCCCTGAATTTTCTAAAGTCAAAGGCCATCCCTATGAGGAGTTATTGATTTTTCAAGTTCATGTTACTGTTTTAAGTATTTTAATTCCAATAAATAGCATGTTGTGAAATAAATTCTAGGAAACTTTGGTGATGTTTCTTATGACTAGAGAACCCTAGGAAAAATAGGTTTTGACTTAGTTCATTTAAAACAACCCTAATTGGCTTAAACACCCAAAATAGGTCTCTAATTAATTAGAGTCAACCATGCATCAAATTGACTTGAAATCAATTCTCCACTGACCTTTAGGATCATAGGAATCCACCATAAAAGTTTGAGGTCAATTGGACTTGGTTAGCCCCACTAATTGGGTTGATTAAGCCACTTAGCTATTTTAAACTTTAAAAATTCATAACTTTTAAAATACCTTTCAAAAATTCACCAAATTGGTTTTGGAGCCTCTCTGATATCAGGGGAACCTAAGAAAATTAAAATTTCAATTTTCTAAAAAAAGTTGATTTTTAATAATATTTTAATATTTTAATAATTAAAAAATAATAAAAATCACAAAAATAATAAAATTCACCAAAATGTCACATTTTGAATTTTAATCACATAGGAACAAATCCCACATTTTTCTTAGGTCTATTTAGTGAGATATTAAATTTTAAAGCTTTAAGGTAATTTTAAAATTAAAAAATGTATTTTCTAGCATTTTCACTAAAATAATTATAATAAATCATAGAAAAATCAGAAAATTACAAAATTTGCTTTTCTGGTTTCCTTGATATCAGAGAGATTTTTGAAAAATATAAAATTTATTTTTCAACATTTATTTTATTTTTAAATTAATTAACAGTCCAAAACTTAAAATAATTATAATAAAAATAATAAAATTCAAAAAATCATTAAAATTGGTCCAAGTGATCCTCCTGGTCATTAGGAATGTCCCCTAATTTTTTTAAGGACAGAGACTTTCCCTTGGTCATGTTATTAAATTTTCCTTGAAAATCTCTATTTTCTACCAAAAATAATTATATAAATAAATTAAATATAGAAAAATCACATTTTCTCCTCTCATGTCTTTATTGACATATGAGTGAAGTCACATAAAAATTTTAAGTTCATTTGAGTTCAATTTAGTGAGTTATGAAATTATTAAGCTTAAAGGGTAAAGTGGTAATTAATTTTTTAATCCTTAATTAAAACTTTAGGTTTAATAAAAAAATTAACAAGTAAAATATTTGATCCTAATCTGATTTGGATGATTGAAATTTAAATGATTAAAGGGTAGAAATCCATTAAGCAATTTAAAATGATTAAACTTTAATTAAATAATTGATTAAATTTGGAAGAATAATAAAATTGGAATTATTAAAATAGGGATATTATTAGGAAGAGATTTATTCTTTAATTTAAAAATCCTTAAATTAATTATCTCATTAATATTCAATTCTTAATTAAAATGATAACTCAAATTTAAAATATTAAAAGACTTAATCATTAAACTAAAATTAAATTATTAAACTCTTTTTAAAAATTTCAATTAAAATTAAAAAATAAAATTAAATTAAAATTAAATTAAATTAAATAAATTAAATTAAATTAAATTAAATTAAGATTAAAAAATTAAATTAAATTAAAGATTAAATTAAATTAAATTAAACAAATTAAATTAAATTAAATTAAATCAAATTAAATCAAATTAAATTAAATTAAATCAAATTAAATTAAAATTAAATCAAATCAAATTAATTTAATGTAACATCAAACCAAACTAAATTGAATTAATTTAAATTAAATTAAAATTAAAACTCAATTAAATTAAATTAAATTGAATTAAATATAACATCACCTAAAACAGAAAGAAATTAAATATAAAGCAACTTGAACACTATTCCAAATTTAAACCCATTAACTTAAATCAAATCATTTGAACACCAATTTACTCTCAAAAGCTTTAGTTATCATAACTCCTAAACAGTGATATTAAATGAAATGTTACTTCACTTATAGTGATATTCAAATGTCCTAGTTCATCGAGCAAGATAACAATAAAACTTGAAATTCTTGGACGATTAATTCATTTATATAATTAAATTCATTTGGACTTAAAACAATCCTAGAAATATTGAAAAGATGTTTAAGATTCTTCTTAAGCACTTCCTCAATATGATAGGAAATTTATAAGAACAATTGAATTTAATTATTCTTTGATGAAGAAAATCGTCTTCAAACAAAAAACACAAAGACCTAGACGTCATAGGAAATGACTAGCTATAGGATTAGGAATTTGGTAGAAAACCATAACCCTTCCCTTAGCTTTACGTAGGAACTTGCTTAAATATTCTAATTGTGTTTTAAGTGTAGCTTGGGATGACGGGAAGACCCTCCAGGTACGCTTTTATTTTATTGCAATCTACTCTTTTGCAATTTACATTATTGCAATTTACTTAACTGCATTGCACTTACTTTTCTTGCATGATAAACAACTGTTGCATGAAAACCCACACCTTTAGGATAGTCCCTAAAACTGAAACCAAAACTAAGTTAAAAGTTATTGCAAGATAAAATTCACCGCCACAACATTTCAAAAATATAAAACAACTCAAAATTTAATCACAAACGTAACACAAAACTACAATTACAACTAAATTAAAACGTCCTCGTTGGATGATCGGGAATACCTCGGATGATGTAACCTACGTGTTGCTAACGGGATTTCCCACGGTCTAAATGAAAGTGTGGAACTCATTTAGTTGAGTTTAGCAAATTCATCTGGACTAAGTGAATCCGATAAAAATAATGATGCCGGAAGGATGGAACCGTGGGATCTTAACCGGTGTCGTTATAATCAACTTTATGATTTGTTTTAAATAAAACATAAAAAACACCTGGAAATTAAGATTTTCTCTAAACCAAAACACTTTTCTCATCCCCTGATTTATGATTTCTAAAACTAAACCTCTGCAACAACAAGGAGCTCGGAGCATGGTGGGCGACACGGCCATCGTCATCGGCAAAACTCGAGTCTACTTCGACAAAACTTTCCTAGAATTAAACAACAAAGCCATAGGACTTCGAGGTAGTTTGCCTAGTGCAACATAAATCCTCAACTCTTCGTTAGGCATTTGCATTGCAAATTAAGCCCTAACCGGTCTTAGGATTCCGAGGTAGTCGTCTGATACGACATAAACCCTCACATCTTCGAGGCTATTTGTATGATTCTATCATATAAATATAAGTCTTAATTAACTAAAATTGGCAAAATCAAAACATTTAAATAAATATTAGGACTTCCCTAAATCCAAGCCAAACAATAGGATAGTCGGGAAATTAGCGAAGTTCACTTCGAATCTGTGATTTCTCCTACTTTTCTTCCTTTGGATTCACAAAACAAAATGTTCCAAATTTGATCCATTCCCTATTGAAATTCCAAATTTCAATCCCTTGAAAATCTTAAACTTTGAAATTCTTAAGAGCAGAATTATTGATTATTATCGAGAGTTTTCTTAGGTGATTCCCATCACTTAAGATGTAATTAACTATAGGGGCTTGCCCTTATAGGGAATTTAAAGAACCCAGGTAATATAAACCCTGTTTAATGTTTTCATATTAAGCAGGGGAATTTTGTCGGCTTATAAAATTATTTCGTAGACCAAACGGATGTCACAAATCTTCTAGTTTATTTAATCGAGCCCCACCGTCAAGCAGTGTGTCTATCCTTAGGGATAGATACACGGTTTGTGGTGCGGTGCTCGTTTATATAAACTATTTGGGATGTGAGATCGGTTTAATCTCATATTTTAAAACCTTCAAATTTAAAATTATTTTCAAAATCAAATACTACTTTTCAAATTATTTATTTTAATTAAATTAAAAATTTTCCGACAGCTTCTGTTAGGCGACCCCCCCTTTAAAATAACACACAACCTAAAAATATGCCGACAGATGTTTTATTAGTAGAATGGGTTAATCTAGGCTCACACTACTAGATGTCCAAGTGTGGCTATGGTCGGCCCTACCAGTGACCCGTTCCCTTTCTATAAACCAAATTATTATAATTTAGTCTGTCACTCTAAAAATTAATTAATTCTGCGCCCAAAAAATCATATCTTCTTATTTATTTGCACTTCACTTTGAATAACCCGCATAAAGCCTTCGACTGCATAAGGATTCATGTGATATCTACTAGTTAAGAACTCATCTACGGATAGATCTCAAAATTCTTCAACAAGTTTTAACAATTTAAATTGCCAGTTTAAAAAGTAAACTAAGATCAGGTATTAATATAATCACAATTTTTAGAAATATTTTAAGTTAAATTCTCCAACAAAATTTAATTATCTTATTATCTTTTTATAGTTGAAAAGAGAAAGAAACTAACTACTCAGAACACATTGAATTCACACAATGAAACATATTTATAAAACTTTGAACTAAGTTACAAATACTTATCTGGAACGTTCCTTCAAGTGATCCGCTGACTCCTACTGGCTCCAATGCAATGATGAAAGACTTCAACAGCAACAACACTAATAATCTCACACTTAACACTCAAAATAAACTAAAAATAAACTCACTAAATACTAAAGAAGGTGGCTCCCTAAAATAATTGGATGCTAGAGGGGGTATAATGGCAATATGCTGCTTGGGGACTATAGGGTACTAAAAGGGATGATTTTCTCTGTATAATGGGCTCCTATTTATAGAGCTTTGAATTTGACCAGGGGTTGCTTAAGGAATCTCTTCAAAATTCATCCAAATACAATGTATCTTCTAGAAGGTAACTGTCGCGCCTAGGCGCCAGGATCTGGTGCTTAGGCGCCAGACTCCTTGACCAAGTCTTCACACCTCTTCACTTTGGATCGCACCTCTTCGCGATTAAAACCGTTTCCCTGTGTCAAAATGCATTGTATCACTTGTCCTATATATTAGGAGTAAATTTCAGTCTTCTAGAAGCTCTGATAACCGCTTAACAACGTCAAAATAACTGCCTAAAGTCATCAAAAATCTTGTCTGCGTTTGTATCGAACAGGCGCTTAAGCGCCGGGTTCTGGCACCTAGGCACCAGCACCAAGCCTACAATTTTGACAACTTTGCTCTTTAAGCTCCATTTTTGCTCCTTTTTGCTCCTTTTTCCTTCTTGAACTCTTATTTTATCACCTACATCCAAAAACATAAAAATACCTTTCATTAAAGCATAATATCCTTAAGAATTGAATCATAAATCAGGCATAAAAATGGGTATTTTTTATGTGGATCAAACGCCAATTAATGATTATCTCCCTATTTTTTTTCACCTCCCCTTTAAGAGAAATGTGATACATACAAGTTAAGAAATTCTTAGCCCACGGTCAAATCTTAAGAATTCTACATGATTTTTAACAATACAAGAGACCAATTTTTAAAGTAAATTAAGATTAGGTACAGTATCATCACAATTTTTTTTGAAAAGAAATTAAGTTCTTAAATCTGTTATTAATTCATTTCATACTTGTAGGGAGAAAGGAAAGAAGACTATTCAAAAAGCATAGAAATTACACCACAAATCATATTCACAAAACTTAAATCCAAAGCACTAAACTTAAGAAACAAGATATAAATACTTATCTGGAATGTAATCCAAGCAATCCTTTAAAGTTTCTCTGACTCCACAGACTCTAGTAGGACTTTGACTCTTCAATTCACACTAAATATTCACTAAAACAAATAAAAAGACCCTTAACACTCTTAATTGATTCTCTCTCACACACTACTCACTCACTCTAACACACTTTGCACACTCCTTGTTGTATAAATGGTCCTCTATTTATAGATCTCTAGAAATGACCAAGGGTTGTTTAAGACACCTCTTCAAAATTCGTCCACATTCACTGAATGTTTTAGAATTTAATGGTAGCGCCTAGGCACTAGGATCACTGCGCCAATGGACATGCCCCTTCACATTTAGGTCGCACCTCTTCGTTTAATAATTGCTCTCCCCTGTCTATTTTCATTGCATTTGGTTTATAACATGTGGGAAATGTCCAGAGGCTTCTAGATTGGTTTGAAAGTGTCAATAACTATCAAATATCCATCAAGGAATCTCTAGAATTAATTTGTTGTGTCTGGCGCCTAGGCGCCAGATTTGGCGCTTATAGCCATAATTAGCTTCTCTGCTCTTTTTGGCTCATTTTTGCTCCTTTTTAACTCTTTTTCTTCATAAACTAGTTTTATTGTACCTACAACAAAAACATAAAAAATAACTTTCATTAAAGCGTAATATCCTTAAATATTAATAAAAATTTGATATAAATTCTAAGTAATTTTAAGGCTAGTCAATTATTTTTTTAGTTTTTTTGATTTTATTAATTTTTTTTCTAAATATATAATAATTACTTTCTTTTAATTAGTTGTAATCCCTGGCAACGACGCCAAAAACTTGACCCGACCCCAATTACGTAAGTAAAATTGATCATAAAATTATGGCCAAACTTCACCCCAAATCTGATTAAGCTGTTAATGTACGATAATTAAATATTAAAGTTTTGATAAATATAAATCGTACACTAGGGGTACTACACAAGTACACGTATCGTTTCAAGTAATATAGAGTTTTCTTTTTAATACTCTAGATTTCGATCCCACGAGGATTAAAAAAATTGAAATAAAGAAAATTATTAATAAAAATCTTTTAATTTTAAACTAATTAAAATATGCAAAATACTTAAATTGGCAGAATATTAAAATTAAAACATGTGGTATTTTGTCCAGAGGCTTCTAGATTGATTTAAAAGCATCAATACCCTTCCAATAACCGTCAAGAAATCTCTAGAATTCATTTACTGTGTCTGGCCAAAATCAACCTATTTGTAATTTTACTCTTTTTTGCTCATTTCAGCTCCTTTTTAACTTATTTTCTTCATAAAATCATTTTGTTGTACCTGCAACCAAAACATAAGAAATACCTTTCATTAAAGTATAATATCCTTAAAATATTAAAAATATTTTGATATAAAATTCTAAGTAAATTTAAGGCGGATCATAAATTCTATCTAATTCATTCATATTATATAGAGCAAATTGTCGGTCAGCAATGGTTCACAAACCAAGCGGATATCTTGAATTCTTTGGTTTATTTGATCGAAGCCTCACCCTAAGCCATGTTTCTATTCTTCCGGATATGTACTTGTCTTATGATGAAGCGCTTGATTATCTAAACTAACATTTATATGAGATCGGTTTGATTTTGTACTTTTCAAAAATAAAAATATATATATTATTTTCAAAATTCCATATATATATTAAATTAAATCAAATTTCAATTTTATAAAACTATATTTTAAACCTTTTCAAAAATTTCAAATTTCTCACCACATCAAAAGAAAGAAGGGAATTTTAAATGGCCGACAGTCTACCATTAATTCTGGTATTAGTAATGAGAATTCATCCTTGGGACATGCTTTATTTAAATCCCTGAAGTCGACACACTCGTATTTTTCTGTTCTTCTTCTTGACTGTCCTAATGTTTTCCAACCATGTCAGATATTGTTCTTCTTAGACAAAGTTAGCATCTATTAACTTCTTTATTTCTTCCGTAATTTATTGTTTTATTTTGAGATGCATCCTTTTAGGTTTTTCTTTACCAATAATGTACTTTGATTCACTCCTAGTTGATAAACCACAACCTTTAGAGATAGTCCTGGCATTACATTGTAGCTCTAGGCAAAACAATCTTTGAATTCTGACAATAACCTGACCCGATCGCAGTTACGCAAGTAAAATAACTTAAAATATTATGGCCAAACTTGACCCCAAATTTGATTAAGTGGCTAAGGTACAATAATTAAAGATTAAAGTTTTGATAAATATAAATCACACACTAGGGGTATTATGCAAGTATACATATCATTTCAAGTATGTCAGCCGCTGAATGTTTAAGATTTAATTTAATATATATGTATAATAGTTTTAAAAGTAAAACTTTAAATTTTAAAATATGAGAATGGACGAATCTCATTAGTTTAGCAGTTTGAATGAACGAGCGTCATATCACAAGTAACACATCTATTCCGAAGAATAGACACCCTACTTGATGATATCGCTAGATCAAATAAACTACATAATTCATGACATCCGTTCTGGTTTTCGAACCTTTATGTGGACCGACAAATTCCCCTATTTAATACGAAAAGAATTAAATAGGGTTTAGATTGCCTGGGTTCATAAAGTTCCCTATAGAGGCAAGCCCCTAAAGTCAATTACCCCTCAAATAACCGAAGTCACCTGAGAGAACTCTCGATTTAGATCAAGGTTTCTACCTTTATGAATTCAAGGGTAGGATTTTCAACGATGTGTGGTAGTAGGAAATCCAACAGGTGAAAGGCGCAGTGTGGAACAGTTATTTCTGGAGTCAAAGAAAAGAAAGGTAGGGGATGTCACAGATCTCGAGGAGAAACTCGATGACATCCCACACTATCCTAATGTTTGGCTTTAAATTTTGGAGATGAATTTATTTAAGTTTCAATCCTGTCAATTAATTATAGGAATTACATTTGCATAACCACCTGATTATGCAAATAACCTGAAAGGTAGGACGATTTACACCGTATCGAACGACGACCTCAGAATCCTAAGCGAGTTAGGGCTTATATTGCACTGCAAGGCTGTGCAAAGTCCTAATAGAACAAGTAAGGATTTATGTTGCACTAGGCAGACTACCTCAAAGTCCTATGGCTTGTTATTTAGACTAAGGAATGGTTTTACTGATGTCGACACAGGTTTTGCTGTTGAAGATGGTCGTCTTTGCCCTCGAAGTCGTGCCCGTGCTCCACGTCGTTGTAGAGGTTCAGTTTTAGAAGGTGAAAATCAGGAGGTGAGAGAAGTATTTTGGTTTAGAGAAGTCTTAAAATTCAAATATTTTAATATTTTATTTAAAACAAATCATAAAGTTGATTAAACAGAACTGATTAAGATCCCATGGTTCAGTCATCCCGACACCGTTATTTTCATCAGATTCACTTAGTCCAAATGAATTTACTAAACTCAACTGAATGAGTTCCACACTTTCATTTAGACCGTAGAAAATCCCGTTAGCAACACGTGGGTTACATCATCCGAGGTATTTCCGATCATCCAATGAGATGTTTTAATTTAGTTACAGTTGTACATTTTGTTTTGTTTGTGATTAAAATTTGAGTTGTTTTATATTTTGAAATGTTCTAAGGTAATTTATTTCATCCTAAGCAGTTGTATATTTGCAGTAATGTAAAGTATGCAAGCCAAACTAAACGTGTATATGTATTATAAAAAGAAAAGGTAAAGCAGGAAGCTTTCCCAAACAGGTATGTAAGCAAGCATGTATATGTGTGAAAATAAAGCAGGTATGTATGTACTGAAAAAAACAGTAAGAAAACCAAGCACATGTACTAAAGTAAAGCATGAAAGGCCTGACAAATAAGTGTGTATATGTGATGCAGTGTGTGCGTGGAAGCCTAAGTGTAAAACATGTATAGTAGATCAAAAGGAATCAAAAGAAAGAGAAAAAAAAAGTCTAAAGAGGTAACATCTCGTAGGAAATCCTGGAAAAACAAATCCGTAAATAAAAGTCCATGGGAGATCCGTAGAAAACAAATATGTAAAAAGAAACCTGTAGCAAATCCGAAGAAAACAATGTAGGAAAAACCACAGAAAATAAAGGACTACAAGTCCAAAAAAGGACCGTAAGTGCGACGGCGCAAGGGACTCAGAGCTGTGCTATATGTCCTACCTTAGGTACTAACTACTAGACCGACATTCTACAGAAGGCAGCCCTAAACCGACTCGAGTAGGTAACCATGAACCTTTGTAAGTTTTCACACATTTCAATTTTGATTTGCATGCAGGTCAAAAGCTGTAGGTAAGTAGGCCTTTTTTTGTGGCGGAGGTGATTTTTTTTGTATTTTTCAAATATATGTATTTTTTGGTATTAAAAATATTTCGATCCATGTGTTGACTACCCTAATCGGACTAGGACTGCTAACATCTTTAGACAGTCGGCGATAGAAACCCCAAGGACGGGTGAATAGTGTCTGAGTTCCTGCTCTACCCTTACCAGGGTCTCTGAGTCAGGATGCACTATTCTAGAGTTCTCTCGTATCTCTCCTCTATGCAATCTCACTGTTGTCCCACCACTGCACTTACAGCCTTGCTTGATGGCCCCACATATAGTAGAAAGCTATACATGCGTACTTATGTGTCTTGCATAAGCACGTGAATTGAGCCAAGAAACAAGGTGAAAAACAAAGGAGAGGGGATCAAGGAAAAGAAAGTGGAGAAGACAATCCACCTAACGCAATTGTTGGAAAATAGGTGGGTTGCCTCCCAAAGTCAAAATTGAAACACGTGTAAAAGCGACAAAAGCTTCTCCCAACATGGTGCAGAGAGATGATGGTAAGACGTGTGACACAAATAGACTAAACCCCTCCATCATGGTGCAAGGGTTAAGGGAGTTGAACCTCTCCAACAAGGTGCAAGAGGTTATCGTATAAAGCGTGTAGAGTAACAAAGTAGAGTAGTAAAGTCATGTGAAGAAATTTGAAGGGTGTAGCAATATGGAAAAAAAGTATAACACGTGAGGTAGTGTAGTGTATTGAAGTAATGTAGGAATGTAGTGTAACATGTAGAGTGAGGTAAGATGTGTAATAATGTAACAAGTAGGGTGATGTAATGTGATGTAGTCTGTAAAATGTGAATATAAGTCCCTTCGCCAAATGCAAGGGACAACCTTAGAGCTTCGTGAAACCAAAACCAAAAGTTAAGGGGGCAACATACCCAAAAAAGGAATGAAAAGAGGCCAATCCTACTTAGAGAAAATTTCGGCAGCATAACGGCAGGAAAATCAAATTTTCACACCTGCAATTCAACCAAAAAATGTGCACCAAGCATGTATATATATGTAACAACATCCACATTTGCCATCATTTCCCAAGCATTCTATGATTGCAACATCTAACATATACATATGACAACATCCCAATAATTTAAAGAAGAAAGGACTTCTCATCAATATAAGCAATTTAAGGCACCCAAGCATGTGTAAAGCATGTTAGAACCCTCTCTTTTTAAAGAGGTAAATGATGACACTTCTCTTCCTTCCCCTTTTTTCACTAAAGAGCCTCTCAAAATGAAGCTTACCAATGTAAATTGTTAATGAGGGTGGCAATGGGATAATCTAAACCAACTTGAGACATTTGTAACGATGCAATTTTTCACATTATAGCGACATAGGAGTGCTCTAAATCAAATCCAAACAAACATACCAGTGCAGATTTTTATTTTTTTAGCAACATAGAAGTGATCTAACTCATGTCCAAGCAAAAGCATAGGTGCAGATTTTCACTTTATGCAAGCATAATAGTGATCTAAATCAACACCCCAAACCTACACAAGTGCATATTTTCACTTAGGAACGCAAGGGGATGATGTAAACCAACTCTACATAAACATATAAGTGCAGAATTTTTTTATTTTGGCAAGCGTAGATATGATAGCACCCATTCCCAAGTGCAAGAAAGCATCAAAACACCTCATGAACAAGCTAGACTTCAAGCCTCCCTAGCATAAAATTTCGGCCAACACCTGAAGAACAAAGAGCCTCTTGAATGCCATGTGAAGCCATCAAAAAATGCTATGTAAAAATTTCATAAAATGCCATGTGAATCTTTTATAAAGTGCCACATAAAACTTTCATGAGATGCGATATGAAGCTTTCACTAAGTGTCATGTAAAGCTTCATAAAGTGTCATATAAAACCTTCATAAGATTAAGCATTAAACACGGAGTTTTCTTTGCTAGGCAAAGAGTGCAAAAAGCCTTCCTATATACCACATGAGATAGCAAAACCATTAACTACCCCAAATCTGAAATTTCGCCTAAGTTATGGAAGAGAAAGCAAGTTTCTAAAATATCACATAAGCGGCACTTAGGGAGCAAAATTGAATGATGCAAAGTTAATTTAAAGAAAATTGGCAGCATTTTCCCTAGAAATCAGATTTTTACACATTTTCTCCAAGCGAACCTACATGCGAATAAGCATATAGGAAACTCAAACAAGAATGTAGGAAAAATAATTAATGCAAAACCAAATTCATCAACTTCACTTTCTTTCTTGTAGCATTTCTTCTTAAAAAGAAAATACCACCTTTCACATCTTCTTCTCTTTTTTTTAAGCCAAAGGAACATGAAATTTTTTGCATATGAAATAGCCCCAAGACTAAGCATGAAACTCCACAAATTTTTGACATATGAAAGCTTATCAAAACTTAGCATAAATTCTGAATTTTGCCACATGAAAGGTATCCCAAAACTTATCATGAGTTCTAAGCATTAGCATATCAAAAGTGTTTCAAAAACTTAGCATAAATTCCAAATATTTCCATGTAAAAGTGTTCCAAGCCCAAGCATAAATTTCAAACCTTTATCATGTGAGAAGTACTTCAAAAACTCAGGCATTAATGACAACTTCCGCAATATAATCCATTAGCCAAAAGCAAGAAAATATAAGCCATGATAGGAGAAAAATATGCTTTAATGGCTAAAGTAAATCAACTAAGCCAAAGAGAGGTGAAAGAATGGCAAAGAACTTAGCCCCAACAAAAGATAAACATAATCTTACTTAGGATTTGGCGCAAGAAAAAAAAAGGCGGCGCCTCCCCCTTTCCAAATATAAATTTCGGCCAACACCAAAAATGGCAAAATAAAAGCTATCTTACAGTATAGGGAAGAAGAAGAGAGTGCCCCCAACCTTCCCATGGGTAATACCCAATGGGCTAAAAAGAATGCAGCCCTAAATCCAACCTTTTTAGATGATAGACATGAAAGGAAGCCATGGAGAAATGACAAACCATGTAGGAAGTGATGGGGGTTACCATGGATGGAACTTGGAGGCAGAGATTCCCCCATGGCAGTACCTACCTGGAAGGGGAGAGGCCACATCACCCCTAGGCGCATGGAGGAGGAGAAGCCAAGAGGAGAGGCGCATGGAGGAGGAATTTGCGAAAAGAAGGGCTCGGTAAGGGTTAATTCGCGAATAGGAGGAGGGAGGCCGGTCGGCTAGGGCTGAAATTAGAGATTTTGAGATTTGGGTGGCAAAAATGTAATTTTTTTTAATTGAAATTGCGCCGATTTCGAGTTGATTTCATCATACATCAAAGTATAACAAATTATATATGCTTTCTAAGTAATTACGATGTTCCGGACACAACGACGCAACCTGTTTGGCTATACGAGGTCATTTGGGCAACCTCGTCGTCAAAATAAGTAATAAAAATGGTCAAATTTGGGGATCTTGCGATTAAATTGGATTTGGTTGAATTTTAGGGTAGACTTGGTGGCGATCGAAAATTGCATTTAGTTTAGGGGGATGTGTCGAGGCATTTAAAATTCAAATCGGGAAGAAATTGGCTAACGTTGAGTCGAATTGAGTCAAACCGGAGCCTAGGTTGGGCTTAGGTCGAAATTGGGGCTTTTGATTCAATTTGCCTAAAATGACATAATTAGGCTATTGTTTAATTGGAGAAAATGAATTTTGAAATATTTTGGAGATTCTGGGAAATTTTGGAATTTTTTAGAATTTCTCAAATTTTTGACAATGTAGGGGCATTTTGGTCATTTTGGAGAAATTTTGGGAAAGTGTCTAAAATACCAAATCAATGGCACAAAGCAGTGTAAAATGGAATTTGGAATTGAATTACAGTGTCCGGAAATGTTTCTGACCACTTTGGAGGGTTTTGTGGGGCCCGGATAGTCGTTCAAGTAGTGACTACTTAAGCCGCGAGGGGTCCGCCGGTAGCTCAAAAGTATGGCATGTTTACAGTCAAACTTGTCAACTTGACAAGAGGAACACTCTAGAATAATTTTTGGGAACCCCAGGTCACTCTGTGAAATCTTGGGTTTTGGGCCCCTTTTCAAGGGCAAACTGGTAATATCGTGGTAAAAATGAAATTTTGGAAAAAGTAAGCTATCGTTAGACCATGAAGAATGGAATCAATCTGGATGGGCTACGGGCTAAGGAAAACCTCTTTTGGTCCTCTATGTGGTGATTTTAGCTCTTTTAGCCAGAGACTTAAGGCTAGTGGGACCACACACATGAGTTTCTAAAGTGTTTGAAGATCGCAGTAAAATATATTCGATTCAGGATGTGAAAGTAGATTGTAATGTTTAAATGTGAATTTCAGTGTAAATGTAAGTGTGAAAGTGTAAGTGTGTGATACGGGCTCCGCTGACCTCACTCAGGGTAAATCCTAAGGTTAGACCACTATAGGAGACTTCCCCTAGGCTTCCTTATGCTTGCCTTATTCCTACCAAAAGGTGGAGGTTAGGCCGAAAGCATATGAAAACTCCTAGTGAAGCAAAAAAAAGGTTTTAATTTCTATGGGGAGGCTTTCATGACTAATCTTCTATGAAAGTCACCAGGAGATTCATACAGCTAGACCCTAGGCTATTCTAAAGAGAACTAGACCTCAACCAAAAGTGAGGTCAACAAATGGACCCCCAATAGGTATTGTGCGCTGGACAGGCACACCGCGCGTATTCGTGTTGACCGAAGAAGATCAACAAACCAACACAAAGTCTCTTAAGTAAAATACCTAGGGCAAAATGCAGAATTGTGAGAGAGTTGTTTCCGCTGGGGAAACAAGAGGAGGAATTTTTAATTTAAGAGTTGCAACTTTAATTTTCAATTTCAAATTTCAAATTTGGATTTGATTTACCTTGCTTTTCTTTCAACTTTAATTTCAATTTGATTTTGATTTCGGTTTTAATTTCAATTTCAATTTCAATTTTGGTTTTATGCGGAGAAAAGAGTAGGGCTAAGGCCCACCCAAATGCATTTGTATCTGAGAATGATGTAGGGTTGAGCTTACTCCATACGTGTATGCTGAGAAAGAATAGGACGGAGCCTATGCAAAATGCAGAGTGTTTCAATTTCAATTGCAATTTTAATTTTAATTTTGTGCTTAGTGGGTTGAGTAATGAGATTGCTGAGAAAAGTGTAGGGTTGTGCCTATCCTAATGAAGAGAACTGCTGAGGAGGGAGTAAGGCAAAAGCCTATCCCGAGTGCTGAGAATATGCTGAGGAGGGAGTAAAGCGAAAGCCTATCCCGAGTGCTGAGAATATGCTGAGAAGGGAGTGAGGCGGAAGCCTATCCCGAGTGCCGAGAATATGCTGAGAATTGCTGCCAATTGCTGAGAATGCTGAGAATATCTGAGAATGTTGAGAATTGTTAAGAATTGCTGAGATTTGCTGAGAATGCGGAGAATTGTTGAGAATTGCTGAGAATTGCTGAGATTGCTGAGAATTGCTGAGAATTGCTGAGAATGCTGAGAATTGCTGAGAATGCTGAGAATTGCTGAGAATTACTGAGAATTGCTGAGAATTGCTGAGAACTGTTGAGAAGTGCTAAGAATATGTTGAGAATGCTGAGAATATGCTGAGAAATGCTGAGATTGCTGAGAATTGCCGAGAATTGCTGAGAATGCTGAGAATTGTAGAGAATTGCTGAGAATGCTGAGATTGCTGAGAATGCTGAGAATATGCTGAGAAATGCCGAGAGATTACGGATGCATAGACCGTGAAGAATTTTGCTGAGATGTATTTATGCAGAGATTCAAAAAGATTTTGCTGATTTTTGGAAATGCAGAGGTTTATGAATGCAGAGACTGAACATATTGCTGAGATTTATGAATGCAGAGATTGAAGATATTGCTGATATTCATGGATGCAGAGATTATGAAAATATTTTGTAAAGTGCAGAGAATGTTTGTAGAAGTTCATGCAGTGCTGAATTTTATTGAAATGTCTGGATAGAGGTTTTTGAAAATTCACAAGGTGTAGGGTTTTTTTTGTTTTGTTCAAATGTTGACTTTTATTTTGTTTGATGTAGAGTCTTATTTAGTTACATTTGTTTTAGGATTTAGATCCAGTTTTAGACAAGTGCAACATCGGTGCTTCGTAGGACAAGAATTTATCTTTGAAACGTTGCGATGTGCAGTACTTCTTAAGGTATTGTCCTTTGACTGACGACAACTGTAGAAAAAAATCCACTCTTTATGGTGCTATCGGAATTATATTCTTTCAAGTACCTATAAAGGTGTGTTATCTCTATGGACGTCACCACTGAGGCGGACAGAACTTCATAGCTTTGTTTGTAGTAGTTGTCATTTGATTTGTTGCAGATTCTATAAAGTTTGTTGAAGTTGTGTTTGAGAAGATGCTCTGATGTTCTTCGAATTGACATTGAAGTTGTATTTGCTGGATACTGAAGGATAAGGCTTAAGGGTTGAATTTCTGTTAATTGCCAACAACGTGACCCTTTCCTTATTTTTTTCTTCCCAGGCGTAAGCAGATCCCAAAATTTCTGCTCATGTGATCAAAATATTTTTCACTGTCCAGATATTTCTGAGCCAATTAATGACCGACCGAAAGGCATAGAATCACTTGACTCTTTTCAAAGCATAATATCGGATGAAACTTCTTAAGGTAGTCTTTCAAGTTTTATTAATCAGGGGATGATTACGACACGAATTTTTTATCATATGCTTGCCTCAAGCTTCTTCTCAGGGAGCATTTTTTTGTTTCCTCTTTCTTCTTTTTTTTCATTCATTTTTTTCATTGAGGATTGCTATATATGGCAGAGCACAGATTAAATATTTTGAATGCCTGAATCGGGGCACCAATTTTTGATTTTGTGCTCACCTCAAGCTTCTCCTGAGGAACACTTCCTCTTTTTTTTTCTCTTTTTTTTGTTTTGCTCCTTTTGTTTTCTGAGAATTACTGTATCTGGCAGTGCATTTTTATGTTAAAGATTTTAAATGTCTGAACTTCCTCCAATTAATAATTTTGAAATTTCCCTTAATATGAATCCTGAGATATTATAACTTTTTCGAAAGTTCGGACCCAGCCACATGGCGGGAAATTAAAAGGCTCTAGATATCCAGAGTCAATTACTCGTATTTCAACCACACTATTTCATTTTGAAATTAACTTAGGACCCAGTCCAAATTCCTTAAAGTGAAAGACCCACTCATTAAGGCATTAACTTCATTCTTTCCTGAAGTTGAAGTCTTAGCAAAATATCCAATTTTGAGCTTTCTAAATATTGAACAATTCTTGACATAAACAAACTCCTTATCTTTCATTGATTACGATAGAAGAGATGGTACAGCTTAATACTGATCATGCTGAGCAACAAAAGTAGTACAATAGTAATCAAAAAGTGTCCCATCTGTTGTCAATTGCATATAATTCAATTGAAGCAAACAAATCACCTGAAATCATATTGATAGAACCTCTTCAAGTTCTTTTCAAATATTCATCTGGGTTTGTTACACTTCCATTCTTGAAGTTCTTCTCCAGCCATTCTTTGAAACTGATACAGCTTTCAATGGTGTGCCCAAGCATTCTGTAATATGGGCAATAGTTGGGATGATTCTTCTTGTTAACCTCCGCCGGCTTCTTTGCCTCAGGCAATCTGAACTCGGGTTTCTTAATCAAATTCTAGAACATCTGTGCTACTGCTTCATCATTGAAAGCAAATGCTTTGTTCAACAAATCGGTCATAGATCGACTCTTCCTTCCATCCGTCCGGAGTGGCCTTTGCTGGGATGATTTTTGACTGTGTTGCTGACTGTACCACTGACCGTACTGTTGGACATGCTAAATATACTGTGGTGGTCATCAAACATACTGCTCTGGTGGCTGAACATACTGTCGTGGGTGTGGAACATACCACTGAGGCGGCTGACTGACTTAAGGAAGCAGCTGACTGTACTGAGGAAGCGGTTGATGACTGAACTGATGTGGAAACTAACCGTACTAAGGCGGCTGCTGCTGCTGACTGTATCGAGGCAACTGCTCGGTCTGTATCTCTATCGGCTGCTTTCTGCTGTCGATCGTTGCCACTATTCTAGACTTCTTGAATGTTTTTGTTGTTCTGGGCACATCAATCTTTTCTTGTGGCTCCGCATGCTTAATCTCTTCTTGCAGACTGTTGGCTTTGCTCAGTAATTTCTCAAATGACTTGATGGTGAGTCCTTTAAGCATGAAAGCTATCGATCCATGGATGTTCTTGAGTAAGACCTTAATCGCATGTTGTTCTTGCAATTGGGGCTCGCACTTCATGCTCAAGTTTCTCCACCGTAGAATATACTCTACCAAAGTCTTCCGTGGGTTTCTGACGTTCCATTATAAGATCTCCAATAGTAATGTGGCGATGTACTCCGGCGAATCTCTTTACGAACAAATATTCCAATTATGTAAACGTCCTGATAGAACCGTTAAGCAATTCTTCATACCAATCAAATGCAATCCCTGAAAGACTACTCACGAACTGGCGGAAAAGTAATGCATCGCTACCCCCCGCCTTACAGCAGCTCGCTCGGAAGTGTGTAATGTGCTGACGGGGGTTGCCCGTTCCATCGAAAGTCTTAAAGGTGGGTGGTACAAAACCCTTAGGATATGGGACGATATCAAACTCCTCCGGGTAGGGTCTACCCTTTGAAACTGACGCGCCCCCTTTCGATTTGGCTAAGGTTTCCTTTACCTGTTGTTCGACCAGCTGCTTAATGTCTTTTCTGGCACCATATTCTGAGTTGAATATTTCTTCGGCGGCTCATCTCGGCTTGCAGAAGCAACCTCCCTTCGTTCATCGGTAAAATGGACAACCTCCGGCTGGTTCATCTCCGGGGATGCCACCTGCTGTGAGTGCGACTGTCCTTGCATTATAGCCATGGTAGTCATCATTTCTTCAATTTTCTGCTCGAGACGGCTGATATGTTCATCTCTTTGTTGGACGGCCCTCTACCACTCATCCAAGGTGTCCTCCTCACAAAGAGGAGTGTCGTTCGCATCTAACATGGCTTGGGTCTCGATGACGTTGATTTCGGTGAATTCACCCTCCGTGTAATCTGTTAAGTTGTAATCTTCATCTTCAAAGTCTTCTTTCTGACCTTTAGACAGTCATGCAATGTCAGCTCGGAGCTTTTCCACAGTTGACTCAATTGACTTTCCTTTGAGTACTTTAAGGTCAATTGAAGGTTCTTGAGAAAAATCACTTATTTTCTCAAGCAGCGTTGTCGTCGTGCAGAAGCTAATCGAATCACTCGACATCATATTTATAGAACCTTATTCAGGTTCTTTTAAATACTCATTCGGGATCGTTAAGTTTCCTCTCCTGAAATTCTTCTTAAGCCAATCCTTGAAGCTGAAGCACTCCTTAATGGTGTGTCCAACGAACCTGTGGTATGGGCAATATTTTGGATGTCCTTTCTTGTTGATCTCGTCGGGTTTCTTCGGCTCTGGTAGTCTAAATCCGGGCCTCTTAATTATATTTTTGAACATCTTCGCCACGGCATCATCCTTTAAGGAATAGTTTTTATGTAACTGATCTGACATTTTTGGAACCTTTCTTCCACCTATCTGGTACAGTCTCATCTGGAACAACTGTTCTTGAGACTGTTGCAGGTGCTGTTGCGGCTGCTTAACTTTCAAAATTCCCTGATCGCGTTTACATTCTTGTGTTTTTGTCATTTGTACGGACTTTGAATCAAACTCAATCTTGAATTTAGAAGACGATGAAATACAAGCATCGACTGACTCTTCCTCATGTAGAATGCCTTTTCCTTTAGTTAGTGGAGCGACTGGTACAACAGTAGTGAATCCGACAGTAGGAGCAGAAATAGTCTCAGGAGTAGTCCCAAAGCTCGTAATGTTAACAAATTTTTTTTCAATCCATTCCTTCTTTGGCATGAGAAGTTCCTCAACAGACTTTAGGTTGAACATTACAATAGGCTTAACGGACTTGCTCATTTCAGGCTTCATCATCTCAATGGCCACGTCCCCGAACTTAGCTTCAACATCATTGAACCCTTGTCCAAACTTGATGACTGACAGATCAGGCAGCTCATTCCTATTGACGACGAACTCTACTCCGGAGGTGAAAGAAAAGATCAACTTTGGTGATGACATCATTCCTGGCATTTAAAGAATTTCTGGAAGTCAGTAATGTTCGTGCCTTGTAGTTTCAACTGAAACACTCAAGCTACCGCACTCGTACTGCAAACTGGGCAATCCTTTTAATCTGTTTGGTGTTTTCACTTTATTTTATCTTTATTTCTGGCTTTTAAATTTGTTAACGGTGTTCATTTAATTTCAAAATTTGAGTGAAAGGTATGAAAGTAGAGATTTGGTTTAATTTTCTGATAGAAAATCAAACACGAGAGATACGGAGTAAAAGTGAAATTCAGGACCCAGTCCTCGGCTGAATTCACAATGCACCTCGCGCACTAACACACCTATTGAGGGTCCGACCCCACACAAAAGGAAAGCCCTAGAGATTCCTGAACCTCTCTATTTGAGGTGGTCAAACAGATGGTTCTGAAATCAAGAGAGTTGACTATGCTCGCCCAACAAAGAAAAGAGTGAAGCATATCAACAGAAGAAGAATGACAATCTGGACCATGAGGGACGTGGACACATTGCCGATGTATGAAGATAAAAACCCCTGATCATGATGGAGAGTAAAGCTAATTCCCCAACGGAGTCGCCAAAAGTTGTCAGCCGGTGAAATGCTTTAAAATTTAATTTAAGGTATATGTATATTAGTTTTTAAAGTAAAACTTTAAATTTTAAAATATGAGAATGGTTGAATCTCAGTATTTAGCAGTTTGAATGAACGAGCGTCATATCGCAAGTAACGCATCTATTCCAAAGAATAGACACCCTACTTGATGATATCGCTCGATCAAATAAACTACAAAATTCATGACATCCGTTCTGGTCTGCGAACCTTTATGTGGACCGACAAATTCCCCTATTTAATACAAAAAGAATTAAATAAGGTTTATATTACCTGAGTTCATAAAGCTCCTTATAGAGGCAAACCCCATATAGATCAAATCCCATATTACCCCTCCAATGACAGAAGTCACCTGAGAGAACTCTCGATTTAGATCAAGGTTTCTATCTTTATGAATTCAAGGGTAGGGTTTTCAACGAAGTGTGGTAGTAGGAAATCTAACAGGTGAAAGGCGCAATGTGGAACAGTTATTTCCGGAGTCAAAGAAAAGAAAAGTAGGGGATGTGACAGATCTCGAGGAGAACCTCAATGACATCCCAGACTATCCTAATGTTGAGCTTTAAATTTTGGAAATTAATTTATTTAAGTTTCAATCCTGTCAATTAATTATAGGAATTACATTTACATAACCACCTGATTATGCAAACAACGTGGGTATCGGATGACGACCTCGGAATCCTAAGCGAGTTAGGGCTTATATTGCACTGCAAGGCTGTGCAAAGGCCTAAAAGAACAAGTGAGGATTTATGTTGCACTAAGCAGACTACCTCAAAGTCCTATGGCTTGTTATTTAGACTAAGGAATGGTTTTGCTGATATCGACACAGGTTTTACTGTTGAAGATGGCCGTACTGCCCTCGAAGTCGTGCTCCATGCTCCACGTCATTGCAGAGGTTCAGTTTTAGAAGGTGAAAATCAGGAGGTGAGAGAAGTGTTTTGGTTTAGAGAAGTCTTAAAATTCAAATATTTTAATGTTTTAATTAAAACAAATCTTAAAGTTAATTAAACAGAACCGATTAAGATCCCACGATTCCGTCATCCCAGCACCGTTATTTTCATCGGATTCACGTAGTTCAAATGAATTTGGTAAACATAACTGAATGAGTTCCACACTTTCATTTAGACCATGGGAAATCCCGTTAGCAACACGTGGGTTACATCATCCGAGGTATTCCCGATCATCCAATGGGATGTTTTAATTTAGTTGCAGTTGTAGGTTTTGTTTTGTTTGTGATTAAAATTTCAGTTGCTTTATATTTTGAAATGTTGTGAGGCAATGTATTTCATCCCAAGCAGTTGTATATTTCCAGTAATGTAAAGTATGCAAGCCAAACTAAACATGTATATGTACTAAAAAAGAAAAGGTAAAGCAAGAAGCTTTCCCAAACAGGTATGTATGTAAGCATGTATATGTAAGAAAATAAAGCAAGTATGTATGTACTGAAAAGAAAAGTAAGAAAACCAAGCACATGTACTAAAGTAAAGCACGAAAGGCCTGACAAATAAGTGAGTATATGTGACGTAGTGTGTGCGTGGAAGACTAAGAGTAAAACATGTATAATAGACCAAAAGGAATCAAAAGAAAGCCAAAAAAAAAGTCTAAAGAGGTAACGTCTCGTTGGAAATCCAGGAAAAAACAAATCCGTAAAGAAAAGTCCATGGGAGATCCGTAGAAAACAAATATGTGAAAAGAAACCTGTAGCAAATGCGAAGAAAACAACGTAGAAAAAACCACAGAAAATAAAGGACTACATGTCCAAAAAAGGACCGTAAGTGCAATGGCGCAAGAACCTCAGAGCTGTGTTATGTCTCACCTTAGGTACTAACTACTAGACCGACTTTCTGCAGAAGGCAGCCATAACCAGACTCGAGTAGCCAACCATGGACCTTTGTAAGTTTTTACACATTTCAATTTGGATTTGCATGCAGGTAAAAGGCTGTAAGTAAGTAGGCATTTTTTTTGTGGTGGAGGTGATTTTTTTTTTGTAATTTTCAAATATATGTATTTTTTTGTATTATAAATGTTTCGATCCACTGATTGACTAACCTAAAAGGACTAGGACTGCTAACATCTTTAGACAGTCAGCGGTAGAAACCCCAAGGATGGATGAATAGTGTCGTGAGTTCCTACTCTACCCTCTCCAAGGTCTCTGAGTTAGAAGGCACTATTCTAGAGTTCTCTCATATCCCTCCTCTATGCAATCTCATCGTTGTCCCACCACAGCACTTACAGCTTTCCTTGATGGCCCCACATATAGCAGAAAGCTATAGAGGCGTAATTATGTGTCCTACAGAAGCACGTGAATTGAGCCAAGAAACAAGGTGAAAAATAAAGGACAGGGGGTCAAGAAAAAGAAAGAGGAGAAGACAATCCACCTAACGCAACTGTTGGAAAAGAGGTGGGTTACCTCTCAAAGTCAAAATTGAAACACATGTCAAAGCGACAAATGGTTCTCCCAACATGGTGCGGAGAGTTGACGGTAAGACTTGTGACACAAATAGACTAAACCCCTCCATCATGGTGCAAGGGATAAGGGAGTCGAACCTCTCCCGCATAGTGCAAGAGGTTATCGTATAAAGCGTGTAGAGTAACAAAGTAGAGTAGTAAAGTCATGTGGAAAAGTTTGAAGGGTGTAGCAATATGGAAAAAAAGTATAATGCGTGAGGTAGTGTAGTCTATTGAAGTAATGTAGGATGTAGTGTAACATGTAGAGTTAGGTAAGATGTGTAATAATGTAACATGTAGGGTGATGTAATGTGATGTAGTGTGTAAAATGTGAATATAAGTCCCTTCGCCAAAATGCAAGGGACAACCTTAGAGCTTCGTGAAACCAAAACCAAAAGTTAAGGGGGCAACATACCGAAAAAAGGAATGAAAAGAGTCCAATCCTATTTAGAGAAAATTTCGACAGCATAACGGCGGGAAAATCAAATTTTCACACCTGCAATTCAACCAAAAAAACTGCACCAAGAATGTATACATATGTAAAGACATCCACATTTGCCATCATTTCCCAAGCATTCTATGATTTCAACATCCAACATGTATATATGACAACATCCCAAGCATTTAAAGAAGAAAGAACTTCTCATCAATATAAGCAATTTAAGGCACCCAAGCATGTGTAAAGCATGATAGAGCCCTCACTTTTTAAAGCGGTAAATGATGCCACTTCTCTTCCTTCCCCTTTTTTCACTAAAGAGCCTCTCAAAATGAAGCTTACCAATGTAAATTGTGAATGAGGGCGGCAAGGGGATAATCTAAACCAACTTGAGACATGTGTAACGATGCAATTTTTCACATTATGGCGACATAGGAGTGCTCTAAATCAACTCCAAACAAACATACCAATGCAGATTTTTTTTTTAGCAACATAGAAGTGATCTAACTCATGTCCAAGTAAAAGCATAGGGGCAGATTTTCACTTTATGCAAGCATAATAGTGATCCAAAATCAACTGCCTAAACCTATACAAGTGCAGATTTTCACTTAGGCATGCATGGGGATGATGTAAACCAACTTTACATAAACATATAAGTGCAGATCTTTTTATTTTGGCAAGCGTATATATGATAGCACCCTTTCCCAAGTGCAAGAAAGCATCAAAACACCTCATGAAACAACCTAGACTTCAAGCCTCGCTAGCATAATATTTCGGCCAACATATGAAGAACAAAGAGCCTCTTGAACGCCATGTGAAGCCATCAAAAAATGCTATGTAAAAATTTCATAAAATGCCATGTGAATCTTTCATAAAGTGCCACATAAAACTTTCATGAGATGCTATATGAAGCTTTCACAAAGTGTCATGTAAAGCTTCAAAAAGTGCCACATAAAACCTTCATAAGATTAAGCATTAAACACAGAGTTTTCTTTGCTAGGCAAAGGGTGCAAAATGCCTTCATATATACCACATGAGATAACAAAACCATTAACTACCCCAAATCTGAAATTTCACCTAAGTTATGGAAGAGAAAACAAGTTTCTAAAACATCACATAAGCACACTTAGCAAACAAAATTGAATGATGCAAAGTTAATTTAAAGAAAATTCCACAGCATTTCCCCTAGAAATCGGATTTTTACACATTTTCTCTAAGCGAATCTACATGAGAATAAGCATATAGGAAACTCAAACCATGTAGGAAAAATAATTAATGCAAAGCCAAATTCATAAACTTCTCTTTCTTTCTTGTAGCATTTCTTCTTAAAATAAAAATACCACCTTTCACATCTTCTTCTCTTTTTTTTTAAGCCAAAGGAACATGAAATTTTTTGCATATGAAATAGCCCTAAGACTAAGCATGAAACTCCATAAATTTTTGACATATGAAGCTTAACAAAACTTAGCAAAAATTCTAAATCTTGCCACATGAAAGGTATCCTAAAACTTAGCATGAGTTCTAAGCATTAGCATATGAAAAGTGCTTCAAAAACTTAGCATAAACTCCAAATGTTGCCATGTAAAAGTGTTCCAAGCCCAAGCATAAATTTCAAACCTTTATCATATGAGAAGTACTTAAAAAACTCAAGCATAAATGACCACTTCCACCATATAATCCATTAGCCAAAAGCAAGAAAATATAAGTCATGAGAGGAGAAAAATGTGTTTTAATGGCTAAAGTAAATCAACTAAGCCAAAGAGAGGTGAAAGAATGACAAAGAACTTAGCCCCAACAAAAGATAAACATAATCTTACCTAGGATTTGGCTCAAGAAAAAAAAAATGCAGCACCTCTCCCTTTCCAAATGTAAATTTCGGCCAACACCAAAAATGACAAAATAAAAGCTATCTTATAGTATAGGGAAGAAGAAGAGAGTGCCCCCAACCTTCCCATAGGTAATACCCAATGGGCCAAAAAGACTGCTGCCCTAAATCCACCTTCTTTTAGTTGATAGACATGAAAGGAAGCCATGGAGAAATAACAAACCATGTAGGAAGTGATGGCGGTTGCCATGGATGGAACTTGGAGCCAGAGATTCCCCCATGGCAGTACCTACCTGGAAGGGAAGAAGCCACATCACCCCTAGGCGCATGGAGGAGGAGAAGCCACGAGGAGAGGCGCATGGAGGAGGAGAGGCGCTGCAAGGGGGCTCAACTAGGGAGGAATTTGCAAAAAGGAGGGCTCATCCAGGGTTAATTCGTGAATTGGAGGAGGGAGGCCAGTCGGCTAGGGCTGAAAATAGGGATTTTAAGATTTGGGTGGCAAAAATGTAAATTTTTTTTAATTGAAATCGCGCTGATTTCGAGTTGATTTCTTCGCACATCAAAGTATAGCAAATTAAATATGCTTTCTAAGTAATTACGACGTTCTGAACGCAACGGCGCAGTTTGTTTGGCGATCAGAGGTCATTTGGGCAACCTTGTCGTTAAAACAAATAAAAAATGGTCAAATTTGGGGATCTTGCAATTAAATTGGATTTGGTTGAATTTTAAGGTTGACTTGGTGGCGATCGAATGTTGTATTTAGTTTAGGGGGATGTGTCGAGGCGTTTAAAATTCAAATCGGGAAGAAATTGGTTAACATTGAGTCGAATTGGGTCAAACCGGAGCCTAGGTCGGGCTTAGGTCGAAATTGAGGCTTTTGATTAAATTGGCCTAAAATGACATAATTAGGCTATTGTGTAATTGGAGAAAATGAATTTTGGAATATTTTGGAGATTCTGGGAAATTTTGGAAATTTTTTGAATTTCTCGAATTTTTTGCTATGTAGGGGCATTTTGGTCATTTTGGGGAAATTTTGGGAAAGTGTCTGAAATACCAAATCAATGGCACAAAGCAGTGTAAAATGGAATTTGGAATTGAATGACAATGTTCGGGAACATTTCTGACCACTGTGGAGAGTTTTGTGGGGCCCGGAATGTCGTTTATGTTGTGACTACTTAAGCCGCGAGAGGTCCGCCGGTAGCTCAAAAGTATGGCATGTTTACAGTCAAACTTCTCAGCTCGACGAGAGGAACGCTCCGAAACAATTTTTGGGAACCCCAGGTGACTCTGTGAAATCTTGGGTTTTGGGCCCCTTTCCAAGGGCAAACTGGTAATTTCGGGGTAAAAATGAAATTGTGGGAAAAGTAAGGTATCGTCAGACCATGAAGAATGGAATCATTTTGGATGGGCTACGAGCTAAGGAAACCTCTTTTGGTCCTCGATGTGGGGATTTTAGCTCTTTTAGCCACAGACTTAAGGATAGTGTGACCACACACATGAGTTTCTAAAGAGTCCGAAGATCACTAAAATATATTCGATTCAGGATGTGAATGTTGACTGTAATGTGTAAATGTGAATATTATTGTAAATGTAAGTGTGAAAGTGTAAGTGTGTGATACGGGCTCCACATACCTCACTCAGGGTAAATCCTAAGGTTAGACCACCTATGAGAGACTTCCCCTAGGCTTCCTTATGCTTGCCATATTCCTACCAAAATGTGGAGGTTAGGCCTCAAGCATATGAAAACTCCTAGGGAAGCTAAAAGAAGGTTTGAATTTCTATGGGGAGGGTTCCATGACTAGTCTTCTAAGAAAGTCACCAGGAGAGTCCTACGGTTAGACCCTAGGCTATTCTAAAGAGAACTAGACCTCAACCAAAAGTGAGTTCAACAAAGTAATATAGTGCTTTCTTTTAAAACCACAGTATTGATCCCACAGAGAAGCGAGGTAAGAAATTCTTTAACCTAATTCTAGTTTAATTCTATAAGGCTTTAATTTGGAATGTAAATTAAAATGGTTATTCTAAAAACTATTCCTAAATGAAAATTTAATATAAAAAATAGATTATCTGGATAAATTGGTTTAGAGAATTTTGAGATGTTAAAGACTACATTTTTCTTGCAATTACCTAAATAATGTGTAGGAAAGAAATGGTTAGAATTAATGTAGTAGTGAAAAATAGGAGCATATATATTCTTTACCCTTTGGTCCAGATCATTAAGAACATTAGCTAGTTTTTAAAGATTGGATTAGGATGTATTATTAGTAGAAAGGGACAAATTTCTAGACTCTCACTTCTAGTTTCTTCCAAATGGTTGCCTATGGTCTAACCTACTAGTGACCCGTCACCTCTTTTGTAAAACCAAATTGATTGAATTTAGCCTATCACACTAAAAACAAAAATAAATTCTACGCCCATTAAAGGTTATCTCTCTATTTATCTGCACCTCCCATTTAAGAGAAATGTCATACATACAAGTTAAGAACTCTTAGCCCACGGTCAGATCTTAAGAATTCTCCACAGTTTTTAACAATACAAGAGGCTAATTTGTAAAGTAAATTATGATTAGGTACAGTATCATCACATTAATTTAATAAGAGAATATCTAAGAAAATCTTGATTTCTAAACATACATATATTTTATTAAAAAATAAAAGTAAAAGAAAATAATGGCCTAAGAAGTAAAAGATTTGTTAGAATTATGAAATAAATTAAGTGCCAACAAAGAACATATGTCTTTACTATTATAATAATTTATTTGTCACCTAGAAACATCTAATAGAAATAGATTATTAAATCATAATTCCTTAAAAGTTGCATAACTGCTTAACTATATTAATAGCTGACGAGACAATGTGAGTGCAATCAAGTTGCGAGATCACTTGCAACAAATTTTAACATAACCTATTGCCACTTAAGTTATGTAAATTAAGCGAAGGAGATGTAACTCATCACATTAAAATGAAAATAATTTTATAATAAAAATAATTTTCCTACACATGCCACTACTACATATTAAGAGAACATAGTAAATAAAATTACTAAAAAAGCATGGATAAAACACAATAAAAAACTTCGTTTAAATCAAAGAAAATCCACCAGAAAGTGTTTACAACAATTACAAGAAAATGAAGAACACAATAGATAGCTTTCTCCCTTGTTGACCTCATTTTTGATGAGGTATTCTCTTCTTCTCTTTAGTACTTAGGATCTAGCCTTAGGCTTTTCCTTTGACTATCTTAGAGGACTAGAATTGGGACCCACCTTCTAGAATTTCAAACCACTTCTTAACTCCCCGCAAACTCTACAAACTCGACTATAGACCCCTAATCACCTGGAGGGTCGAAATCAAATGTGGAAGTTTAAAGGATGGGTTCCTATAGGACTCTTTGGCCTTAGGACTACCACCGGTGGCTCGGTCCGGTGAAGGGGCCGACTTACACACACACTACATTTATACACTACACTTTCACACACCTATACTCAACTCGACCTCCCCGACTCATGTAGGTGATTCACATGGATGGTCCTTAACCCCTAAGCCCTCGGCAAGAGGGTTGAGGAACAACATATTGGATGCCTCAAATGAGTCCCTTCATGGCTCATGTGGGCTTGATATGGCTTCATGGCTCAACCAAAATGATTTCATTCCACTTACATTCACCCAATCTTCAATTTTCCAAATTTTCAATTTTTGACCCCGGGACCCTACACCCGCTTAGCCTACCCAAAACCCTTGAAATTACCCAAATTTTTGCAAAATTTTCAAATCACCCAAAATTCCTCAAAACTAATCCCAAACATTTCCACATTACTCAAATTGATCATCCATACCCAAAAATACAAAAAATTCCAAAAATACCTCCCAATACCCTCTAAATACCCAAAATACCCTTCTTGACCAAAAAATCCAAAAATTCTGAAAATTCCAGATAATTCCAAAAAATCCCAAATATTCCCAATTTCATTTTGTTCAACTACACGATGGGCCAATTTTGTCAATTTACCCCACTTTTGTCAAAACCCCCAATTTGACCCATTTTAACCCTAAGTGAACCCAATGTCAAACCAAACCTATCCAATTGACCCACATTCTGGTCCAATTCAATTCTAAACTTCAATTTATCATTCCCAACACCAATCTAGACAAAATCCAAGTCCAATTTGATTGACATTTGGATCCAATTTCACTTTTGGCCTTAAAGCCCAATTTTGACCCATGACCCAAACCTAACCCAAACTCACCCAATTCAACTCCAATTAACCCCAAATATTTTCTAAATTTTCCTTAACATTCCCACAAGAAAAAAACTAACATGATTTGCCCAAAATTTAGACCCAAACCCCACTCAAATTCAACCCAAAGCTAAAAGGCCCAATTTTGACCTAAACCAAACTTAACCCAAATAAGCCCAAACCCCAAAATCAAAACCCAACCAAGGCCAAAACCTCTTTGAAACACTCCCATAAACATTTCCCAACACTTATTTTTCATCAATTTCAACCCTAGCCCAACATTGGCCGAAGTTAGCCCAATTTGACCTACATTGGCCCATTCACCAAAGAAGCCCAAATTCAACCCAATTCAAACCCAAATCACTCCCAATTTGCTCCAAGTCACTCATGCCACATCTATGAGATAAACCCAACAATTATTTGGCCCAAACCTTTGCCAAAATTCCATCCTAAAATCCATTTTAAAATCCAAAAGCCCACTTCCCTAAACCATTTTAAAAGCCCATTTCTACGAAATACAAAAGCCCAAAATTGGCCCTAAAGCCCACATGACATTTCCATTTGCCATCCATTTAATCAAAGTCATTCCCTAAGTTATAATCCCATCATCAAATAATTCCAAATCAAGCCTCATGCCAAATCACCCCTAAATACCAAAATTTTTCTTAAATCCATTTCCATGAAATTGACTTGGCTTTTCCCAAGCCAAAGGTGAGCCATGAAGCCATGCATGAGCCACATGGAAGCCATGAGAGCCTCTTTACATGTCAACATGCCATTTTGGGCAAAAGTAGGAGACCCTTTCCTTAATTCCTAAAGGTGATTAACCACTCCCATGATTCCACTAAACCTTGCTTAAGCTTAACTGTACTTGGATGGTGACCATTCCCCACTGATTAAGCTGACGTAAATCACTTTCTATTCAGCCTAAACCAGGCCTTGGGTGGTGCACCTAGCCTAAATGGAGGGGTCGACCAATCTGAGCCAAAATGAGCCCTCTCCCATTCCATTCTAATCCAAGCCTTTTACACATGGCATTTGCCAATCGCCTACACTAAACCCCGCCCCGACCCACCTCGAACAAGATGGTGACCAATGCCTGGCCGGCCACCCCGTGTCGCCGGAAAACACCATGGCCGAGAGCTCACATGTGAGCCAATTTTGGAATTCTCCCTTACTGAGCTGCCCCATGCCCAATGGCCACCATGGCTGTTCTTCCCATGCCCAGAGCAGCTGATCCCAAGCCCTAACTCTCCCTGGGAGGCCCTCCACCCTCTCCTATTTAAACACCACCCCCTCACGACCATGATAAGAGAGTTGCACAAACCTTGCCGAAACACTGCCAAAATTGTTCCAAACCCTTCTCCACCCTTAGAGCGAGTTGATCCCCAGTGTCGATTCGCCCTAATCCCCACTAACAAAATCCAATTTCTCAACCGAAATTCCACCCAAAACCAGGACGAGTTCTCCACAGTGGATCAATCCTCAAATTGATTGGTCCTACACCTTCACCGTACCAAGAGAAGGTGTCCACCAAGCAAAAGCCCCATCTCCAGAGCCACCCAGTTGCTCCGACCTCCCAAGCTTTGTGATCGGCTGTGGTCGAAATCCTACCTAAGCAATTCACGGCACCAGGAGACTTCATCCGGAGCTTGTCTGGGATCCAATCGAAGGTCAAACAACCCTCGGATCGAAGCCACACTTCTCCGAGCAAAGGTATGGCCTCACTCTTCTTCCCGAGCTTCGAACATTCTCCATTTTCATTAAGTCAATTTCATGCCACATAAACCGTATGGATGTGTTCGTCTTCTCGAGACGAATCCATAGAGCATAAGAACTTTAAATTTGGTCGAGTATCGAGTGAGATCTTAGGCCTAGAAGATGGACGGTTCTTGGGCTAGGAGGCTTGGGGATGATGAACGGATGCCGTTCATTCGATACACGCGCGGACGGACGGCTCAGATTAGGTCGGATCGCTAGATGATACGCGGAAGGCGGGACCCGGGCTGCTGACTCAAGCGGCGGCGTCAGATGGGAGAGCGCCGTGTGGCCATTCGGAGATGCCGAGGATGATGCGGCGCCGACTCGGATAAATAGAAAATTAGGGATTTTCCTATTTATTTAATTCCCTGAACTTGGAAAATTCATAACTTTGTATAGAAAAATCAGAAAAATAAAATAAAAATACCCTCTTGCTAAGTAAACAGAGGAGAATAATGTGGAAAAGAAATCATTTAATTTCATCAAGTATTTTATTTTTAATAATTTATTTACTGTCTGCATTATTTTAATTCTCCATGCATATAGGAAATTCACCATGGCATGAGACTATAGGGCTTTTGAAGCCTCTGAATTTGGGAACATTCCCTGAATTTTCCAAAGTCAGAGGCCATCCCTATGAGAAGTTATTGATTTTTCAAATTCATGTTACTGTTTTGAGTATTTTAATTCCAATAATTAGCATGTTGTGAAATAAATTCTAAGAAAATTTGGTGATGTCCCTTATGACCAAAGGACCCTAGGAAAAATAGGTTTTGAATTAATTCATTTAAAATAACCCTAATTGGCTTAAACACCCAAAATAGATCCCTAATTAATTAAAGTTAACCATACATAAAATTGGCTTGAAATCAATTCTCCACTGACCTTTAGGATCAGAGGAACCCACCATAAAAATTTGAAGTCAATTGGACTTGGTTAGCCCTACTAAATGGGTTGGTTAAGCCATTTAATCAATTTAAATTTTAAAAATTCATAATTTTCAAAATACATTTCAAAAATTCACCAAATTGGTTTTGGAGCCTCTCTGATATTAGGGGAATTTAAGAAAATTAAAATTTCAATTTTCTAAAAAAGTTGATTTTTAATATTATTTTAATATTTTTAATAATTAAAAAATAATAAAAATCACAAAGATAATAAAATTCACCAAAATGTTACATTTTGAATTTTAATCACTTAGGAACAAATCCCATATTTTTCTTAGGTCTATTTAATGAGATATTAAATTTTAAAGCCCTAGGGTAATTTTAAAATTAAAAAAATGTATTTTCTAGCATTTTCACTAAAATAATTATAATAAATCAAAGAAAAATCAAAAAATTGCAAAAATTGATTCTCTGATTTCCTTGATATTAGAGAGAATTTTGAAAAATATAAAATTCATTTTGCAACCTTTATTTTATTTTTAAATTAATTAACACTCCAAAACATAAAATAATTCTAATATAAATAATATAATTCAAAAAATCACCAAAATTGGTCTAAGTGGGCCTCTGGTCATTAAGAATGTCCCATAATTTTCTTAAGGATAGAAACTTTCCCTTGGTCATATTATTAAATTTTCTTGGAAATCTCTATTTTCTACCAAAAATAATTATATAAATAAATTAAATACAGAAAAATCACATTTTCTCCTCTCATGTCTTTATTGACATATGAGTGAAGTCACATAAAAATTTCAAGTTCATTTAAGCTCAATTTAGTGAGTTATGAAATTATTAAGCTTGAAGGGCAAAATGGTAATTTTCAACCCTTAATTAAAACTTTAGGTTTAATAAAATTAACAAATAAAATATTTGATCTTAATCTGATTTGGATGATTGAAATTCAAATAATAAAAGGGTAGAAACCTACTAAACAATTTAAAAATAATTAAAATATACCTTAATCAAATAATTAATTAAATTTGGAAGAATAATAAAATTGGAATTATTAAAATGGGGATATTATTAGGAAGAGATTTGTTCTTTAATTTAAAAATCCCTAAATTAATCATCTCAATAATATTTGATTCCTAATTAAAATGGTAATTCAAATTTAAGTTTTAAAAATGTTAAAGGGCCTAATCATTAAAATCAAATTAAAGTCAAATTATTAAACTCTTTTTAAATTTTCAATTAAATTAAAATTAAAATTAAAATTAAATTAAAGATTAAATTAAATTAAATTAAAACAAATTAAATTAATTTAAATTAAATTAAATCAAATAAATTAAATTAAATTAAATTAAATTGAATTAAATAATAATTAAATTAAATTAAATTAATTAAATAAAATACAAAAAATAATAAATAATTAAATTAAATTAAATTAAATTAAATTAAATTTAAATTAAAATCATATTAAATTAAATTAAATTAAGTTAAATTAAATTAAAATTGAAGCTAAACCAAATGAAATTGAAGTAAAATTAAATTAAATTGAATTGAATCACCTAAGACATAAAGAAATTAAATATAAAGCAACTTCAACACTATTCCAAATTTAAACCCGTCAACCGAAATTAAACTAAATCACAAATCACTTGAACACCATCTGCCCTCGAAAACTTTTATTGTCATAACTCCTAAACAGAACATTAAATGAAATGTTACTTCACTTATAAGATATTCAAATGTCCTAGTTTACTGAGCAAGATAACAAAACTCGAATTCCCGGACGATTAATTCATTTATATGATTAAATCCATTTGGACTTAAAACAATCCTATCAATATTGAAAAGATGTTTAAGATTCTTCTTAAGCACTTCCTCAATATGATAGGATGTTTATAAGAACAATTGAACTTAATTGTTCTTTGATGAAGAAAATCGTCCTCAAACCAAAACACAAGAACCTAGACGTCATAGGAAATGACTAGCTATAGGATTAGGAACTTGGTAGAAAACCATAACCCTTCCCTTTGCTTTACCTAGGAACTTGCTTAAATATTCTAATCGTGTTTTAAGTGCAGCTTGGGATGACGGGAAGACCCTCCAGGTACGCTTTTATTTTACTGCAATTTTCCTTATTGCAATTTATTTAATCGCATCGCACTTATATTTCTTGCATGATAAACAACTGTTGCATGAAAACCCACACCTCTAGGGTAGCCCCTAAAACTGAAACCAAAACTAAATTAAAAGTCATTGCAAGATAAAATTCACCGCCACAACATTTCAAAATATAAAACAACTCAAAATTTAATCACAAATAGAACACAAAACTACAATTTCAACTAAATTAAAACGTCCCGTTGGATGATCGGAATACCTCGGATGATGTAACCTACGTGTTGCTAACGGGATTTCCCACGGTCTAAATGAAAGTGTGGAACTCATTCACTTGAGTTTAGCAAATTCATCTGGACTAAGTGAATCCGATAAAAATAACGATGCCGGAAGGATGGAACCGTGGGATCTTAACCGTTGTCGTTATAATCAACTTTAAGATTTGTTTTAATTAAAACATAAAAAACCCTTGGAAATTAAGATTTTCTCTAAACCAAAACACTTTTCTCATCTCTTGATTTATGACTTCTAAAACCAAACCTCTGCAACAATAAGGAGCTTGGAGCATGGTGGGCAGCACGGCCATCGTCATCAGCAAAACCTGAGTCTACTTCAGCAAAACCTTCTTAGAATTAAACAACAAAGCCATAGGATTTCGAGGTAGTTTGCCTAGTGCAACATAAATCCTCAACCTTTTGTTAGGCATTTGCATTGCAAACTAAGCCCTAACCGGACTTAGGATTCCGAGGTTGTCGTCCGATACGACATAAACCCTCACATCTTCCAGGCTATTTGTATGACTCTATCATATAAATATAAGTCCTAATTAACTAAAATTGACAAGAGCAAAATATTAAGTAAATATTAGGACCTTCTTAAATTCAAGCCAAACAATAGGATAGTCGGGAAATTACCGAAGTTCGCTTCGAACCTGTAATTTCTCCTACTTTTCTTCCTTTGAATTCCCAAAACAAAATCTTCCAAATTTGATCCATTCCCTATTGAAATTCCAAAATTCAATCCTTTCGAAAACCTTAAACTTTGAAATTCTTGAGAGCGAATTATTGATTATTATCGAGAGTTTTCTTAAGTGATTCCCGTCACTTAAGATGTAATTAACTATAGGGGCTTGCCCTTATAGGGAATTTTAAAGAACCTGAGTAATATAAACCCCGTTTAATGCTTTCATATTAGAGTGGGAATTTGTCGGCTTATAAAATTGGTTTGCGGACCAAACGGATGTCACAAATCTTTTAGTTTATTTAATCGAGCCCCACCATCAAGCGATGTGTCTATCCTTAGGGATAGATACACGGTTTGTGGTGCGATGCTCGTTTATATAAACTATTTGGGATGTGAGATCAGTTTGATTTCATATCTTAAAATTTTTCAAACTTAAAATTATTTTCAAAATCAAATGCTACTTTCTAAATTATATATATATATATATTTAAATCAAATTTAAAATCTAAAATTCGCCGACAATTTCTGTTAGGCGACCCCCTTTTCAAAATAAAACACACAACTTAAAAATATGCCGACAACTTCTGGCGACTCCGCTGGGGACAATTCCTCTCTCCATTTTTAATCAGACAATTCTGCTTTCAAAAATCGGTGGTGTATCCATGTCCCTAATGGATCAAACTACCCTTCTTTCCGTTGGAGTACTATGTTCTTTTCTACCTTGAACAAGTATAACCAACATTCTCCCGGATTTAGGAGCCACTGTTTAGACACCCCTAAACAGAGAGGTTCCGAGATCCTTTTACCTCATTTCTGGGGTGGGGTGGACCCCCAATAGGTGTTAGTTTAGGAGTAATCCTTCGAGTCTAGAAGTCTTGCATAAGACTTTCTTTTCCTTTCCAACCCTGAATCGGATTCATTACCTTCTCTACACCTTTGAACATTCCGTTCTAAATAAACAAACCCTCTAATGAATGACTCTTTTAACAAATAACTCCTTCTTATAAATACATGAACAAGAATGTGTTCGGACTCTTTTCGATTCCTTTCTTTTCGTCCTAATGAGAAGA
This sequence comes from Papilionanthe hookeriana x Papilionanthe teres, assembly GCA_022702705.1. NCBI lineage: Eukaryota > Viridiplantae > Streptophyta > Magnoliopsida > Asparagales > Orchidaceae > Papilionanthe > Papilionanthe hookeriana x Papilionanthe teres. The sequence continues at coordinate 147,126,705 of CM040426.1, forward strand.
AGCATAACTTGGGACTGACAATCAGGATCTACCCTGCAGAAATGGAAGCCCCAAAGCTGATTTTCTCCTTCACCAATGGACTGGACTTCGCTGTTTACAAGGATGAGCTGCCCGACAATGGGATCATCCGGTTTGGATAAGGATTTGAGAACACAAATGTCAAGATCACCGATGTTTCCCTGTTTACGTTGACAAACAAAGTATCTGAAGCTGAGAAGCCGTTGATCGAGTTCAACCTTAGGTCAACTCAAGAGTTTCCGCCCCTGCAAAAGATTCCAACTGAGAGGAGTACTGCTGTCTGCAGGAGGACTGTTCTTGCTACCCCCACCTGGTCTAGTTGTCTCCGCACCTACCCCGGCTCGCCGCATTAAAGGGGAAGGAAATCCAGAACTATGGTGAACCTGCTACCGTGGAGGGTACAAACTTTCATGTGAGACCCTCTGTTTTTGAAATCGGGTACAGCTCAAGAATTCCATCACTAACATGGACCCAAAGAAGGAACAGAAGTAGGAAGATTGCCAGGAAGGCCAGAGCTGCCGAAGTTGCTTTCCTGGAGGAAATCCCAAAAATCCCTGAGTACACACCACTACCTGAATACATACCATTGCCTGAAGATACACCCTTTTTGGAAGGAAGTAGATTCCATCCCCTTTCCGCTGCGGCTGAAGAGGAAAATGTCCGCAGGATTGTTTCTACATTACCTCGACCAGCATACTACGACGACAACAACAAGAAAAGGGCTAGGATCACGCCATTTGCCCGACTACAGACTGTGATCGAAAAACTAGCAAAGAAAGAGAAATGCCCCGTATCAGAGATTCTACGAAGGATAGGGCGGGTTCCAGTCAAATCCCGTCTTGGGCCACGAGTAGAACCTACCATCGTTACAGAAAAACCAAACAAAAGGATGAAGGCTAGTCCGACTATCGTTGTTTCAGGGTTGCAGATTAGGGAGGATACCACCTTCCAGCATTTGACTGACAGACCATTTGGTCCTAGACCTTCTGCTGCTAGAAGGATGGTATGGCGTCCCACTACTGGACAACTAAGATTGAAACAACAGACTCGAGAAGGAAAGTCTCGTCGAGAGACTCGAATCCGAAGAAAGCGCCACTGCAGTAAAGGGGACTCGTGAGAAGGGAACCCGGCAGTTATCGCACGACAACTGCGAGGATGCACAGAAAAGACCGCTAGAGGACACTATGGAAAAGTTGAGAATTGATATTCGACGACTAGAAAAAGAAAGAGAAGAGAAATTTGGAGACGAGATTGATTCGTCAGAATTCATGGACGATGAGTATACAGAAATCAACATGGTCGAAACACGGGCTTCGTCAGCTTCACAAAGTGCTCCTGCAGCCGCAGAAAGAGAGGAGCCAGAAATGATGAGAAGACAGCTTCAAGAGAAAGACGATACGATCGCCCAAATGGCAAAAAGGATGGAAGAGATGGCTGTAGCCCTAGCCACTCTCTAGAGTCAAGTGCAACCCCAAAGAGAGACGCCCCCAGAGGTCATTCACATTGTGGACGGAGGAAAGGAGATTACATCCGTCAACGGGGTTGATCAGCTAAAGAAAGATACAACACAAAGTATGATTCCGTAAAAAGATATCAAGAGCTTGGTGGAACAGCAAGTGCGAGAAGCCTTAGCACAATCAAAGAGCGGGACATCCATTCGGACGGCAGACCTTACCCGAAGAATTTCGACGCCGTCCAATACCCAAAAGGCTTCGTACCACCTCTTTTCAAGACCTTTGATGGAACCGGAACCCCCGATAAGCATGTTGCACACTTTCGTGCCGCTTGTTGCAATGCCGACGGGAGCGATGCATTACTCTTCCGACGCTTCGTCGCCAGCTCGTCGTGGATCGCCTTTGATTGGTATGCAGAATTACTGAATGGTTCAGTGAAGACGTTCTCAGAACTAGAAAACCTCTTCATCAAGCGATTCACCGGAGCTCAGCACCACATCACTATAGGTGATTTAGTGGTAGAGAAGGAGAAGCCGAACGAAACTTTGGTGGATTTCATACTTCGATGGAGAAATCTAAGCATGAAGTGTGAACCACAATTACAAGAACAACATGCAGTCGGCATCTTACTTAAAAGCATTCAAGGCCCGATAGCACTTCTCCTCAAAGGATTCACTATTAAGACTTTCGAGAAGTTGTTAAGCAAGGCCGGGAGCTTGCAAGAGGAGGCGAAGCAATTAAGTTTCGCCGACAAGACAGACAAGCAAAAGCCTATGAAGACTTTTGAAAAGCAATCCGGGATCGTTGCAGTAGTCGACAAAGGCAAGCAACCGATACAAATATCGTTCGAACGGCCGCAGCAACCTCAACAAAATTATCAACAACCCCGACCCAGCTATCAGTCATCTCAACAGTATGAACAACCGCCTCGTCCGCAACGTACATTAAGGGAGCTTCGAGCAAGGAATATCCATTCAAGAATGAAGCAGATGCCGAAAATGTTTCGTAGTCCGATGAAGATTCCAGATTTCCAACTGCCGCAGCCTAATGGACCGTAGGAAGTCAACAAGAAAGGTGATCCCAACTTTCGCCCCTACCACCGGATGCTTGGACACAAGATAGAAGATTGCATTACCTTCAAAAGTTGGCTCAACGACAACCTTCGGAATGGGAATATAACAATCCCAAAGGAGTACATGAAGGAACCCCAGGAAGGAGGTTCCGTTAATGTTGTCTCGACTGATCTCATCGTTCCGATAAATCCCTATACAACTGACGATGGATGGACAACCACTTGGACGAGGCCTTCAAAAAAGATTTTAGACAGCATCCAAACCGCTTCGGTGCGAGCTTCAATTCAAAGTTCGAAACCTGTCAAGTCGGCACTATCACTTGCGATAGAAAAACCACCTCACCAGAGACGATCGAAGAGAAGAAGAAAATCGACGAAGAAGAGAAGACCGAGGCTAGGACTAGGGGCCGCATATCCTAGGATAGTTGTTTCGGATTCGGGGAGAAATCCTCGAATCTCTCGACTCGTATGATTATCTGCTCACTTCAGTGGGATCTTATAATGTTAAGGGTGATGGCGTTGGCTACGTTTTGACTGTTTCTAACGATTACGTAACTGGCGAAAATCTGGACATCGATTTCGATACCAATGACAATTCTCAAATCATACACAATCTTGACGATCATAATGACGAAGAAGACATCCATCAAGGAGCTTACGAGAGTTCAACAAGCAACGAATCTATCTGCGAGTTTCGAGGAGTTCCGGTCATAATAGAATTAGAGCCTTCAGACTCTGAAGCTAATCAAGAAGAACCTGTCATTCCGATTCAGGAGGAAACACCAGCAAGCTCAACACTAGAGTCAGAAGAAATTACAGAAGTTAGCTTAAGAAGTGGAAGACTTTTACCTCCGAGAATGGGTCCAAAGGACAAAGGGAAGCAGGTGGTTGTTCAAGAAGAACCAACCCCGGCAGAAGAAATACCCATTCGGGAAGAAGCCGAGACACATGGAAATAAAGTGGACTACAACGTGCTAGCCCATCTTAGGAAACTACCGGCCAACCGAGCATCTAAGACGCTCTCATCTTATCAAAGGAGATGAGAGAAGCTCTGATCAAGGCCTTACTTGATCCAGAAATTTGCTTAGCTCAAATGGCCGGAGATTCCTTAGATGATGTTTGTTCGTTAAAGGAACAGCGAGGTGTTACCTTCACGGACAATGACCTACTACTTGGGACAGCAGACCACAACCGACCGTTGTACATTTCGCTTACAATCGGGAAGTTTACACTCTCCGCAGTATTGGTGGATCCAGGAGCATCAATCAATATAATGAGTCTTCAAACACTAAGCATACTTGGAAATTGATGCCCGCGAGCTCGAAGCCGACAAAATGTTATTAAGAGGATTCAACCGTAAAGGAGAAAGAGCCCTCGGATCAATAACACTACTAATGAAGACCGGTGACTTAACAAAGACAACCGCAAAATTTCACATAATTGATTCGAAACGTCGTTCAACGCTCTACTGGGCCGACCATGGATACATGAAAACAGGATGGTACCATCATCTCTACATCAGTGCATCAAATACTACAATGGAGGGGAACAGTGCATCAAAGGTGACTTATAACCATTCTCCGTACAAGAGATTGGAATCCATGAAGATGCAGCTTATTATGCACCACCAAAGAAAACAATCTTCTCCAGAGATACCATAACAAATGAGGCAAAGAAAATTCGGGACAACGAAGAACCTGAGGTTCTAGTCCAACAGTCACTCACCACTCCCTTACGGCGAGATGGTGAAGGTTTCTCCACAACTCACATCCGAGGTCGAGGCCGGGGACGAGGTCGTGGTAGAGACGTTAGGACAGTTGGACAGAGAAATCCAGCCCTCAATGTTGATTGGGAAGATAATTCTGAAGAAGAAAAAGAAATCAAACAAGAAGCAGCGATAATAAATCGGAAGAAGCCGCAATTCAAGATCTCTCTCGAAGATGAGAAGAACGAAGAATACAAATCGATGTACGAGATGATTAACCACTATGTACATACTATGACCCTGACCCCGATCCATTCTAATAAGATCGAGGGTATGGTGGTCAAAGAGGTACATTGCGGCGATGCAAAACCAATCAAATTCTACCGTGGTGCTTCTTCCTCCAAAACTGAAAATAATGTACAATTTGAAGAGATCACTTCATCAGAATTAATGGAATTACCTTTTGAGTGGTACTCTCCCTGTGTTCAAAATTTAATTCAACGTGGTTTCTTACCTCGACAATGGACAAAAGGCCAATCACAACATTTTGAAAAATTATGGAATAACTCCGTCGTCCACCCAATTCAAAGCATGGTCTCGGATTCGGCACGTAGGATCGCCTGACGATACCGAATTTTGCTTGGTTGTCACTTGTGAGTCTAATGAAAACCGCATGGAAACTACGAAGAATTCGAAGATTTACAAATTGGAGACGCTCCACCGAATTCGAAGAAGAGATTAAATCTACAATAGATGAGTTAACGGAAGTTAACCTAGGTACTAGCGAAGAGCCTAGACCTACCTTTGTTAGCTCCTTACTCAATAAAGAAGACTCCAAAGAAATAATTAAGTTATTAATGGAATTTAAAGACTGTTTTGCTTGGAACTACGATGAGATGCCGTGATTAGCTCCGCAGGTCGCAGTCCATAAGCTAAGAGTGGATCCTACTTCGTCCCGACCGACAAGGTCCCAGAAGAATGCGTCTAAAAATTGAACAACAAGTCATAGCTGAAGTTAAAAAGCTAATAGACGCTAAATTTGTCCGTGAAGAACAATACCCGACTTGGTTAGCCAATGTGGTGCCAGTTAGAAAGAAGAATGGTTAGATCAGAATTTGTGTGGACTTCAGAGATTTAAACAAGGCATGTCCAAAAGATGAATTTCCTCTACCGATCCCAGAATTAATGATTAACATTGCTTCGACACATGAAATATTTTCATTCATGGATGGATCTTCGAGATACAACCGTGATAAAAATGGCTCCGAACATGAAAAGCTTACATCATTCGTAACGCCGATCGGAGTATATTGCTACACAAGTGATGCCATTCGGACCGAAGAACGCAGGAGCAACATACCGAGAGCAATGACAAGAATTTTTGATGATCTCATCCACAATCAAGTCGAATGCTACGTGGACGATGTGGTCATCAAAAGCAAAGTAAAGGACAACCACCTGCATGATTTGAGAATTGTTTTCGAACGATTAAGGCAATTTAAGCTTAAGATGAATCCCTTAAAATGCGCCTTTGGCGTCACCTCCGGGAAATTCTTAGGATTCGTTGTCCGACATCGTGGAATCGAAATCGACCCGGAAAAGATTAAAGCTATCTTAGAAATGCCGCCTCCCAAAACCTTAAAACAACTACGATCTTTTCAAGGGAAGCTGGCATATCTTCGACGCTTTATCTCAAACCTGTCAGGTAGGTGTCAGCCTTTCTCGGCATTGGTTAAAAAGGACGCCAAATTTATTTGGGAAGAAAAATGCCAGAGGGCCTTCGAGGACATTAAACAATATTTAATGACACCTCCCGTCTTAGCAGCCCCGGCCTCGTGTAGACCGCGATACTTTATATCGCGGCTTTAGACGACTCTCTCGGAGCCCTGTTAGCCCAGGTCAATGATGAGGGTTAAGAAAATGCTCTTTATTACTTAAGCCGTCATTTACTTCCGACAGAAATAAGGTATCCCGCAATAGAAAAGCATTGTTTGGCACTGATCTTCGCCGCTCAAAAGCTCAGGCACTACATGCTTTCTCATAAGGTCAACCTGATTTCGAAATTTAATCCATTGCAATACTTGATGACCCGTCCAACGCTTTCCGGCAGACTTGCCAGATGGTCGATGATATTATTGCAATTCGATATAACTTTCGTGCCTCTTCGTGCCGTAAAGGGACAAGTCTTAGCGGACTTCCTCGCAAGCACACCCTTTGCCGGCAGAATCTCCTCTCAATGACGATCCGCCGGATGAACAAATAATGAGCCTAGAAGACCCCGATGATCGACGTTGGGAATTATATTTCGACGGAGCATCTTCAAGCACACAAAGACGAAGAATCGCAAGTGATAGTGCCCGGTAAGGCAGGAATCGGATTAATCTTTATAACACTGGAGCGGGGGATGTTAAGATACTCCTATCACTTGACGAGCCGTGTACAAACAACGAGCGTAATATGAAGCCCTCATAATAGGATCGGAATTAGTTATTCAAATGGGAATAACGTGACATCAACATCTACGGGGATTCACAGTTAATCATTCAACGTATCGCCGGACAAGACACGAATTTTAAAACCAAGACTTGAGCAATACTTCCGATATGCCATACAGATTATTAGAACGCATTCCGAATGTGACAATCTACAAAATTCCCGTAAAAGAAAATGCCTTAGCAGATGCGTTAGCTCGCCTCGCAAAAGAATTTGCCCGTTTGCAAGATGAGTCGATGGAAGTGTTAGTTCACTGGACGTCGAGTCCTATCACAGCTCGACATGTACACGACACACATATCGTGAAAAGAAAAAGAATCGACTTGTAACAAGCGATGAAAAACACGAAGATCGGCGACAACCATTAATGTACTACCCGCAAATAGGAAAACTACCGTACGATAGGTCGCTAGCCCATCGATCAAGAAAAGAACTCGTCCTACGCATTAATAAACAACACGTTATATAGAAGGTCTTTCGATCAAATGTGGCTAAGGTGCCTAAGCGGGTCCGAGGCCCGTGAAATTGTTAAAGAGGTGCATTTAGGACTCGTGGCGCTCACCGCCGGGTCCGAAGATGAAAATGAAAATTAAAAGACTAGGGTACTACCGGCCCTCGATGATGACCGACCGCATGAAAATCGCCAAGAGCCGTCACCAATGCCAAGTGCACGGAGTGGTTCTACACCAACCTCCAAATGTGCTACATCCAACAATTGCATCGTGGCCATTTGAATGTTGGGGCACGGATATAGTGGGTCCAATGAACCACCATCTTCAAAAGGACATCGTTTCATTCTTGCGGCTACGGATTACTTTTCCAAGTGGGCAGAGGCGGTTCCACTTAGAGAAGTGAAAGCACACCACGTGCTACGGCTTTTCAAGAACCAAGTTGTCTACCTGTTTCGCAGTGCCGCGCGAGATCATCTCGGATAATGGGTCAGCATTCAGAAGCACGCAAATAAACAATTTTGTCAGGAGACACGGAATCGACTGGCGATACTCAACAATTTACTACCCAAGAGCAAACGGCCTCGCTGAGGCTTTTAATAAAATTATCGTTCAAATCTTAAAGAAAACCTTGGACGATAATAAGAGAAATTGGCACGAGAAGTTATTAGTGCCTTATGGGCCTATCGGACAACCTTCAGAACTCCTACTCAAGCTACACCTTACGCTTTGGTGTACGGGTCCGAGGTAGTGTTACCTTTAGAGGTTCAGCTTCCTTCACTCAGAATCGCAGTTGCAAATAAGATCACGACAGAAGAGAACGCCAAATTATGACTAGAAGAATTAGAAAGCCTGGAAGGGAAAAGACTTGCAGCACAGCAGAATTTAGAACTATACCAAACTAAGATGGTTCAAGCCCATGACAAACTGGTCTCCCAAGAACCTTCAAAGTTGGTGACTTAGTTCTCGTTCTCAAGAGACCTATTCTTGCACACCGCAAGATAGAAGGAAAATTTGAACCCACTTGGGAAGGGCCGTTTGTGGTTGAAGCAGTATACTCAGGAGGTTCGTACCAGCTAGTGAATTGCCAGGGAGAACGACATATGCTTCCAATCAACGGACGATATTTAAAAAAGTATTACGCTACTCGATGTTTCGAAGGAATGAATTCTTCATCCCTAAGAAACACGGGCGAAGTAATTACTTATGATTGGGTCCGAACCCAAAAATAATAAAAAATGTGCTAAAATAAATAAAATCATGATAATAAAGTTTTCCTTGTTTTCTCTTCCATATCAAAATCTAAATAAAATCATGATAATAAAGTTTTCCTTGTTTTCTCTTCCATATCAAAATCTCTTTCCTGATCCTACCCCACTTCATTCCTGTTAAGTTTTAAAATGTAAGAGAAATAAAAAAAACAGTCTTTAATAAATATTTTCTTAATGTTCTTGTTCTTAGTACAGCCCCTGATCCTTTTCCTTGTCTTTTCGCAGGGAAATGTCAAACGGGCGGTTGGTCCTGAACTTTAGAAATGGAGTAAGCCTTGCACTCGATGAAAAGAGGGTGAAAGATGGAGCGATAATCGAGATTGACTCGGACTTCGCACCAGCAGGCCTATAGTACGAGGAAAGTGACTGGGTCCCAGTTGACCGAGAAGAACTGCCCGGGCAAACAGTGATGAAAGTGGGTGGCCCAAGCCACCAATCCAGCAGCAGGAAAAGAAAGGCAAACACTGAAGAAGATAAGAAAATGAAGTCTGTAGTCGCTACAGCAGAGGGCAGGCTTATTAGTGCCGCGCCCACAGAGATTCAGGAAGTTCGAAGAGCTACTCTCACAGCAACGCAACAAAGAAATAAGAATCGCCGTATCCGTAAGATGTTAACCAAACTAGCAACGGACCGGCGCGACGAGGCGATTGCTTGCACGCGCACATACACTTCAAGGACACCGAGCTCACTGTGTACGGAAGAAAGGAGGCCAGCTCCTAGGATAACGTAAGGGACCAGGGAAATCTCACAAAGATCAGAAGAAAGAAGACTACCACGCCTCCAGATAGAATCACCAGTAATGCATGACCTTGTTGCAGAAGCAACCCCGGGGGATGTCCCGACGAACATCATCCCCGAGGAGCCGAGGTATTCAGGAGAACATGAAGGGATTGAGCCGTATATCCCACAATATGTCACCAGGCCTCGCCATTTGCAGATTATTCCAGAGTACAAGCTGGAAAGAATGCAGAATGTTGAAAAGAAAACCTTTGAATACTTCGAGAGAATCAAAGGCAGAAGGATCAATATACTAGAGGGCCTTGAGCTACATACAGACGTATTCTCAGAGTATGAACAACAGCAAATTGTGGATTGCATCTAGGACTTGAAAAGAATGGGCCGAGCAGGCCGCCTAAGGGAAAACACCTACTCAGAACCCCGGAGATGGATGCCAGGGAAGGGAAGAATTACAATACAATGTGGATGCTGTTACAACTTTGCGGAGGACAAGAAGGAAACCCACCGGAATACTCCGTCATGGGCAAGTGGATCCGATGCCATTAGTCATCAAGAGAATGGTAAAGAGATTGATAACATGGAGGGTACGCCGGCGTATTGCATACCCAATAGCTCGCATTATTAACATCTACAAGCGGGGTGACCGCATACCCCCGCACATAGATCACCACGACTTTGTCGGACCTTTTGCACAGTCTCTTTCCCGAACAAGTGTAACATCATGTTCGGATCCGACCTCCGGATAGCAGGCCCGGTGAGTTCCGAGGGCCGGTGAAGATACCTTTACCGGTAGGTTCCGTCATGATACCGAAAGGCAACGGAGCGGATATCGCTAAGCATTGCATACCGAGAGTACCGAGTGAAGCCGATCTCGCTTACTTTCGGGAGGATGGACGACAGGAAGACACCTTACCATTTCCAGCCGGACCCGGAGCTAGAGAGCCTCCGGCCTTACGAGTCGTGAGCTACATGGAAAATATCACACCTCCAATGTACATCCATACGGCATCCTTGCCAAGGATGGCTTGGAAGGTGATGTTATTGACCATGTACCCACTATTCAGACATGGATTTTTGACAGATGCTTCTTTGGATGGATCGACGAAGATCATACATAGTCCATTTTGAGTTTACATGGATTGTATGAGATGTATTCCAGATCGAGTTGTATGATGTATCTTCGACATGATTGGATTGAAAGTGACCATGTCACATTTTTGGCCTTCACCTCTTTTGTGCAAATTGACTGGGAAACGCCATTAAAGTTAAATGAACTTCGAACAAAGAATAGAAAAGAAACAAAAAGAATAAAAGAAAAATTTCCTAAAAAAAAATCTAAAAAATGACGAACACCAAACTCACATGGACATTGAATAAATAAAATAAATTTGAATCATTAAAAGACAAACAAAATGAATATAAATTTCAAATCAAATCTAAATCAAATTTCAAATTCAATCTTTCCAGATCTCAAATCTCAATCAAATTTAGAATTCAACCTTCCAAATTTCAAATCCAATCTCAATCAAATTCAAATTCAATCTTTCCAAATTTCAAATCAAATTTCAATCGAGTTCAAACTCAACCTTCCAAATCGAAATTCAATCCGTTCCGCTCTCTCCTTGTCCGGGATGGAAGCGGTCGATTCCATCGACACGGATCGAATCTGATGGCGAGGAATTATATCCAATTCAAACCAGTGATTTCCGATCAACTCTTTTGAACAGGGTATGTAACATCCACATATTCCCTCCTAATCTATCTCCTTCATGAAAGTCTTTTACAACTTTCATGAAATTCTCGAAACACCAAAATTCCACACTTTTCAAATCAACAATGCAAATCTTTGCAGAATCAAATACATCAAAATCAAACTTTTGGGTCGAGGATTTTATATCCAAGACTGCATTGCTTTAGGATTCTTGCCCTATCGCAATGAAATACATCAAAATCAAACTTTTGGGTCGAGGATTTTTACATCCGAGACTGCATTGCTTTAGGATTCTTGCCCTATTGCAATGAAATACATCAAAATCAAACTTTTGGGTCGAGGATTTTACATCCAAGACTGCATTGCTTTAGGATTCTTTCCCTATTGCAATGAAATACATCAAAATCAAACCTTTTGGGTCAAGGATTTTACATCCAAGACTGCATTGCTTTAGGATTCTTTCCCTATTGCAATGAAATACATCAAAATCAAACCTTTTGGGTCAAGGATTTTACATCCAAGATCGCATTGCTTTAGGATTCTTTCCCTATTGCAATGAAATACATCAAAATCAAACTTTTGGGTCGAGGATTTTTTTACATCCGAGACCGCATTGCTTTAGGATTCTTGCCCTATCGCAATGAAATACATCAATATCAAACTTTTGGGTCGAGGATTTTACATCCGAGACTGCATTGCTTTAGGATCATTTCTCTATCGCAATGAAATACATCAAAAATCAAACTTTTGGGTCGAGGATTTTTACATCCGAGACTGTATTGCTTTAGAATCCTTTCCCTATCGCAATGAAATACATCAAAATCAAACTTTTGGGTCGAGGATTTTACATCCGAGACTGCATTGCTTTAGGATCCTTTCCCTATCACAATGAAATACATCAAAATTAAACTTTTGGGTCGAGGATTTTACATCCGAGACTGCATTACTTTAGGATCCTTTCCCTATCGCAATGAAATACATCAAAATCAAACTTTTGGGTCGAGAATTTTTACATCCGAGACTGCATTGCTTTAGGATCCTTTCCCTATCGCAATGAAATACATCAAAATTAAACTTTTGGGTCGAGGACTTTACATCCGAGACTGCATTGCTTTAGGATCCTTTCCCTATCGCAATGAAATACATCAAAATCAAATTTTTTGGAGTTGAGGATTTTACATCCGAGACCGCATTGCTTTAGGTTCTCTCCCTATTGCAATGAAATACATCAAAATCAAACTCTTGAGATTAAGGATTTTACATCCAATACCGCATTGTTCCGAGATTTCTCCTCATTGTAATGATTCAATCCAATCAATTCAATTTTCTTTTGAGGTTGAAGATGTTACATCTAAAACCACGAAATTCCAATTTTCATTTCAAATCAAATCCCTTCAAATTAATCTTAACCAAACTTCAATCTAAATTAAAACTCAAACTAAAATCTAAACTCACACATCAAAACTTAAATTGAAACGAAATGAAATCTGAATTGAAATTCCCCGCATCATGTGATTTGGGATTCACCTCCTTTTCCTTTCCCCAGCGAGAGTTCAGGAATCTCCAGTCTCAGAGGTATGCTTGACACTCCCCTACGGAAATTCTTCTACTTCATCCTAAGTTTGTCACTTGGACATCTGTGTTGGTTTTTCTGATCGCTTCGGTCAACACCAATACGCGCGGTGTGCTCCGTCGACTCACCACACCTATCGGGGGTCCATTTGTCGACCTCATTTTCGATGAGGTATTCTCTTCTTCTCTTTAGTACTTAGGATCTAGCCTTAAGCTTTTCCTTCGACTATCTTAGAGGACTAGAATTGGGACCCACCTTCTAGAATTTCAAACCACTTCTTAACTCCCCGCAAACTCTACAAACTCGACTATAGACCCCTAATCACCTGTAGGGTCGAAATCAAATGTGGAAGTTTAAAGGATGGGTTCCTATAGGACTCTTTAGCCTTAGACTACCCCGGTGGCCCGGTCCAGTGAAGGGGCCGACTTACACACACACACTACATTTATACACTACACTTTCACACACCTATACTCAACTTGACCTCCCGACTCATGTAGGTGATTCACATGGATGGTCCTTAACCCCTAAGCCCTCGCGTAAGAGGGTTAGGAACAACATATTGGATGCCTCAAATGAGTCCCTTCATGGCTCATGTGGGCTTGATATGGCTTCATGGCTCAACCAAAATGATTTCATTCCACTTACATTCACCCAATCTTCAATTTTCCAAATTTTCAATTTTCCAAATTTTCAATTTTTGACCCCCGGGACCCTACACCCGCTTAGCCTACCCAAAACCCTTGAAATTACCCAAATTTTTGCAAAATTTTCAAATCACCCAAAATTCCTCAAAACTAATCCCAAACATTTCCACATTACTCAAATTGATCATCCATACCCAAAAATACAAAAAATTCCAAAAATACCTCCCAATACCCTCTAAATACCCAAAATACCCTTCTTGACCAAAAAATCCAAAAATTTCGAAAATTCCCAGAAAATTCCAGAAACTCCCAAATATTCCCAATTTCATTTTGTTCAACTATATCATGGGCCAATTTTGTCAATTTACCCCACTTTTGTCAAAACCCCCAATTTGACCCATTTTAACCCTAAGTGAACCCAATGTCAAACCAAACCTATCCAATTGACCCAAATTCTGGTCCAATTCAATTCTAAACTTCAATTTATCATTCCCAACACCAATCTAGACCAAATCGAAGTCCAATTTGATTGACATTTGGATCCAATTTCACTTTTGGCCTTAAAGCCCAATTTGGACCCAAAACCCAAACCTAACCCAAACTCACCCAATTCAACTCCAATTAACCCCAAATCTTTTCTAAATTTTCCTTAACATTCCCATAAGAAAAACACTAACATGATTTGCCCAAAATTTAGACCCAAACCCCACTCAAATTCAACCCAAAGCTAAAAGGCCCAATTTTGACCTAAACCCAAACTTAACCCAAATAAGCCCAAACCCCAAAATCAAAACCCAACCAAGGCCAAAACCTCTTTAAAACACTCCCATAAACATTTCCCAACACTTATTTTACATCAAATTCAACCCTAGCCCAACATTGGCCCAAGTTAGCCCAATTTGACCTACATTGGCCCATTCACCAAAGAAGCCCAAATTCAACCCAATTCAAACCCAAATCACTCCCAATTTGCTCCAAGTCACTCTTGACACATCTATGAGCTAAACCCAACAATTATTTGGCCCAAACCTTTGCCAAAATTCCATCCTAAAATCCATTTTAAAATCCAAAAGCACACTTCCCTAAACCATTTTAAAAGCCCATTTCTACCAAATACAAAAGCCCAAAATTGGCCCTAAAGCCCACATGACATTTCCATTTGCCATCCATTTAATCAAAGCCATTCCCTAAGTTATAATCACATCATCAAATAATTCCAAATCAAGCCTCATGCCAAATCACCCCTAAATACCAAAATTTTTCTTAAATCCATTTCCATGAAATTGACTTGGCTTTTCCCAAGCCAAAGGTGAGCCATGAAGCCATGCATGAGCCACATGGAAGCCATGAGAGCCTCTTTACATGTCACCATGCCATTTTGGGCAAAAGGAGGAGACCCTTTCCTTAATTCCTAAAGGTGATTAACCACTCCCATGATTCCACTAAACCTTACTTAAGCTTAATTGTACTTGGATGGTGACCATTCCCCACTGATTAAGCTGACCTAAATCACTTTCTATTCAGCCTAAACCAGGCCTTGGGTGGTGCACCTAGCCCATTCCATTCTAATCCAAGCCTTTTACACATGGTATTTGCCAATTGCCTACACTAAACCCCAGCCCTGACCCACCTGAACAAGATGGTGACCAATGCCTGGCCGGCCGACCACCGTGTCGCCGGAAAACACCTTGGTCGAGAGCTCATATGTGAGCCAATTTTGGAATTCTCCTCGTCGAGCCGCCCCATGCCCAATGGCCACCATGGCCGTTCTTCCCATGCCTAGAGCAGCTCGATCCCAAGCCCTAACTCTCTCTGGGAGGCCCTCCACCCTCTCCTATTTAAACACCACGCCCTCACGACCATGAGAAGAGAGTTGCACAAACCTTGCCGAAACTCTACCAAAATTGTTCCAAACCCTTCTCCACCCTTAGAGCAGTTGATCCCCAGTGTCAATTTTCCCTAATCCCCACTGACAAAATCCAATTTCTCAACTGAAATTCCACCCAAAACCAGGACACTTCTCCACAATGGATCAATCCTCAAATTGATTGGTCCTACACCTTCACCGTACCAAGAGAAGGTGTCCACCAAGCAAAAGCCCCATCTCCGAGCCACCCGGCTGCTCCAGCCCTCCAAGCTTTATGATCCGCTGTGGTCGAAATCCTACCTAGGCAATTCACCGCACCGGGAGACTTCATCTCGGAGCTTCGTCGGGATCCAATCGAAGGTCAAACAACCCTCAGATCGAAGCCACACTTCTCTGAGCAAAGGTATGGCCTCACTCTTCTTCCCGAGCTTCTGAACATTCTCCGTTTTCATTAAGTCAATTTCATGCCACATAAACCGTATGGATGTGTTCGTCTTCTAGAGATGAATCCTTAGAGCATAAGAACGTTAAATTTGGTCGAGTATCGAGTGAGATCTTAGGCCTAGAAGATGGACGGTTCTCGGGTTAGGAGGCTTGGGGACGATGAACGGATGCCATTCATTCGATACACGCGCGGACGGACGGCTCAGATTAGGTCGGATCGGCAGATGATACGCGGAAGGCGGGACCCGGCCGGCGACTCAGCGGCGGCGTCGAATGGGAGCGCACCGCGTGGCTGTTCGGAGATGCCGAGGATGACGCGGCGCCGACTCGGATAAATAGAAAATTAGGGATTTTCCTATTTATTTAATTCCCTGAACATGGAAAATTCATAACTTTGTGTAGAAAAATCAGAAAAATAAAATAAAAATACCCTCTTGCTCAGTAAATAGAGGAGAATAATGTGGAAAAGAAATCATTTAATTTCATCAAGTGTTTAATTTTTAATAATTTATTTACTGTCTGCATTATTTTAATTCTCCATGCATATAGGAAATTCACCATGGCATGAGACCATAGGGCTTTTAAGCCTCCGAATTTGGGAACATTCCCCGAATTTTCCAAAGTCGAGGCCATCCCTATGAGAAGTTATTGATTTTTCAAATTCATGTTACTCGTTTTGAGTATTTTAATTCCTATAATTAGCATGTTGTGAAATAAATTCTAGGAAAATTTGGTGATGTCCCTTATGACTGGAGGACCCTAGGAAAAATAGGTTTTGAATTAGTTCATTTAAAATAACCCTTATTGGCTTAAACACCCAAAATAGCATCCCTAATTAATTAGAGTTAACCATACATCAAATTGACTTGAAATCAATTCTCTACCGACCTTTAGGGTCGAGGAACCCACCATAAAAATTTGAAGTCAATCGACTCGGTTAGCCCTACTAAATGGGTCGATTAAGCCATTTAATCAATTTAAACTTTAAAAATTCATAATTTTCAAAATACCTTTCAAAAATTCACCAAATTGGTTTTGGAGCCTCTCTGATATTAGGGGAATTTATGAAAATTAAAATTTCAATTTTCTAAAAAAGTTGATTTTTAATATTATTTTAATATTTTTAATAATTAAAAAATAATAAAAATCACAAAGATAATAAAATTCACCAAAATGTCACATTTTGAATTTTAATCACTTAGAAACAAATCTCATATTTTTCTTAGGTCTATTTAATGAGATATTAAATTTTAAAGCCCTAGGGTAATTTTAAAATTAAAAAAATGTATTTTCTAGCATTTTCACTAAAATAATTATAATAAATCAAAGAAAAATCAGAAAATTGCAAAAATTGATTCTCTGATTTCCTTGATATCAGAGAGAATTTTTAAAAATATAAAATTCATTTTGCAACCTTTATTTTATTTTTAAATTAATTAACACTCCAAAACTTAAAATAATTCTAATAAAAATAATATAATTCAAAAAATCACCAAAATTGGTCCAAGTGGGCCTCTGGTCATTAGGAATGTCCCATAATTTTATTAAGGACAGAAACTTTCCCTTGGTTATATTATTAAATTTTCCTTGGAAATCTCTATTTTCTACCAAAAATAATTATATAAATAAATTAAATTCAGAAAAATCACATTTTCTCCTCTTATGTCTTTATTGACATATGAGTGAAGTCACATAAAAATTTCGAGTTCATTTAAGCTCAATTTAGTGAGTTATGAAATTATTAAGCTTGAAGGGCAAAATGGTAATTTTCAACCCTTAATTAAAACTTTAGGTTTAATAAAATTAACAAATAAAATATTTGATCTTAATCTAATTTGGATGATTGAAATTCAAATAATTAAAGGGTAGAAACCTACTAAAAAATTTAAAAATAATTAAAATAAACCTTAATCAAATAATTAATTAAATTTGGAAGAATAATAAAATTGGAATTATTAAAATGGGGATATTATTAGGAAGAGATTTGTTCTTTAATTTAAAAATCCCTAAATTAATCATCTCAATAATATTTGATTCCTAATTAAAATGGTAATTCAAATTTAAGTTTTAAAAATGTTAAAGGGCCTAATCATTAAAATCAAATTAAAGTCAAATTATTAAACTCTTTTTAAATTTTCAATTAAATTAAAATTAAAAATAAAATTAAATTGAAGATTAAATTAAATTAAAGATTAAATTAAATTAAATTAAAACAAATTAAATTAATCTAAATTAAATTAAATCAAATAAATTAAATTAAATTAAATTAAATTAAATTGAACAAATTAAATTAAATTAAATTAAATTAATTAAATAAAATACAAAAAATAATAAATAATTAAATTAAATTAAATTAAATTAAATTAAAATTAAAATCATATTAAATTAAATTAAGTTAAATTAAATTAAAATTGAAGCTAAACCAAATGAAATTGAAGTAAAGTTAAATTAAATTGAAATGAATCACCTAAGACATAAAGAAATTAAATATAAAGCAACTTGAACACTATTCCAAATTTAAACCCATCAACTGAAATTAAACTAAATCACAAATCACTTAAACACCATCTGCCCTCGAAAACTTTTATTGTCATAACTCCTAAACAGAACATTAAATGAAATGTTACTTCACTTATAGGATATTCAAATGTCCTAGATCATCTGAGCAAGATAACAAAACTCGAATTCCGGATGATTAATTCATTTGTATGATTAAATCCATTTGGACTTAAAACAATCCTATCAATATTGAAAAGATGTTTAAGATTCTTCTTAAGCACTTCCTCAATATGATATGATGTTTATAAGAACAATTGAACTTAATTGTTCTTTGATGAAGAAAATCGTCCTCAAACCAAAACACAAGAACCTAGACGTCATAGGAAATGACTAGCTATAGGATTATGAACTTGGTAGAAAACCATAACCCTTCCCTTAGCTTTACCTAGGAACTTGCTTAAATATTCTAATCGTGTTTTAAGTGCAGCTTGGGATGACGGGAAGACCCTCCAGGTACACTTTTATTTTACTGCAATTTTCCTTATTGCAATTTATTTAATCGCATCGCACTTATATTTCTTGCATGATAAACAACTGTTGCATGAAAACCCACACCTCTAGGGTAGCCCCTAAAACTGAAACCAAAACTAAATTAAAAGTCATTGCAAGATAAAATTCACCGCCACAACATTTCAAAATATAAAACAACTCAAAATTTAATCACAAACATAACACAAAACTACAATTTCAACTAAATTAAAACGTCCTGTTGGATGATCGGGAATACCTCGGATGATGTAACCTACGTGTTGCTAACGGGATTTCCCACGGGCTAAATGAAAGTGTGGAACTCATTCAGTTGAGTTTAACAAATTCATTTGGACTAAGTGAATCCGATAAAAATAACGATGCCGGAAGGATGGAACCGTGGGATCTTAACCGGTGTCGTTATAATCAACTTTAAGATTTGTTTTAATTAAAACATAAAAAACCCTTGGAAATTAAGATTTTCTCTAAACCAAAACACTTTTCTCATCTCTTGATTTATGACTTCTAAAACCAAACCTCTGCAACAATAAGGAGCTTGGAGCATGGTGGGCAGCACGGCCAACGTCATCAGCAAAACCTGAGTCTACTTCAAAGAAAACCTTCTTAGAATTAAACAACAAAGCCATAGGATTTCGAGGTAGTTTGCCTAGTGCAACATAAATCCTCAACCTTTTGTTAGGCATTTGCATTACAAACTAAGCCCTAACGGGACTTAGGATTCCGAGGTTGTCGTCCGATACGACATAAACCCTCACATCTTCCAGGCTATTTGTATGACTCTATCATATAAATATAAGTCCTAATTAACTAAAATTGACAAGAGCAAAATATTAAGTAAATATTAGGACTTTCTTAAATTCAAGCCAAACAATAGGATAGTCGGGAAATTACCGAAGTTCGCTTCAAACCTGTAATTTCTCCTACTTTTCTTCCTTTGAATTCCCAAAACAAAATCTTCCAAATTTGATCCATTCCCTATTGAAATTTCAAAATTCAATCCTTTGAAAACCTTAAACTTTGAAATTCTTGAGAGCAGAATTATTGATTATTATCGAGAGTTTTCTTAAGTGATTCCCGTCACTTAAGATGTAATTAACTATAGGGGCTTGCCCTTATAGGGAATTTTAAAGAACCTGAGTAATATAAACCCCGTTTAATGCTTTCATATTAGAGCGGGGAATTTGTCGGCTTATAAAATTGGTTCGCGGACCAAACGGATGTCACAAATCTTTTAGTTTATTTAATCGAGCCCTACCATCAAGCGGTGTGTCTATCCTTAGGGATAGATACACGGTTTGTGGTGCGATGCTCGTTTATATAAACTATTTGGGATGTGAGATCGATTTGATTTCATATCTTAAAATTTTTCAAACTTAAAATTATTTTCAAAATCAAATGCAACTTTCTAAATTATATATATATATATTTAAATCAAATTTAAAATCTAAAATTCACCGACAATTTCTGTTAGGCGACCCCCTTTTCAAAATAAAACACACAACTTAAAAATATGCCGACATCCCTCTGAAAGAAAGAAGAGAATCTCTCCACCAAAGTCTCCCACCGATCCATGCACCGCTAGTACATTCCTTACATAAAACTCTAAAAATCCCTCACCAAGCTCTCCAGAAGATGTAGAAATGTACATCTCCTAACTCACCCCAAACTCTAGACACACACACACCCCTTGGAACTTATGTAAAACGACCCCAAAACGACTGCGAAAGTAGTCCCCTTGCCGTAGAATTAATCTTTATTTATAGAGCTTCGATAATGACTAAGGGTCGCTTCAGGCATCCCTTAAAAATTCGTCAACATTTGTTGAATCTTCTAGAGATTAACTGTGTCGCCTAGGTGCCAGACCAATTGTGTGAATTGTCGCACCCCTTCACTTAGGAGACGCATCTCTTTAATTAAAAACTGCTCCAATGTGTCGATATTCATTGTACTACTTGATGACTTGTACGATTTCGTTTAGAGGTTTCTAGAATTCTTTGGAACCACCCAAAATCATCCAATAACCGTACCCAAAATTTTTCTAGTTGTGTCTAGCACCTAGGAGCCCATTTCCGGTGCCTAGGCACCATTTTCTCATCGTTAGGTTTTAGTGCTTAGGTGCCACGCTGTTCGCAGCTTCACCGTTTTGCTCCGTTTTGCTTCGTTTCAACTACGTTTTGCCCCGATTCAGCTGCGTTCCGTTCCTAACATCTTACCTACAAGATAAACCTAGAAACAACCTCTTTCAAAGTGTAATTTCATTAAAAAATATGTAAGAAATATAAAATATATTAAGCTTAGAAAGACAAATCAATATGTGCTGTGTCAGAATTTTCTTCTTTACTCATTTTGGCTCCAAATTTTATTGTTTTTGCTTTATTTTTTCTAAAATCATATTTTTATACTTGAAGACAAAAATATGCAATATACCTACCTTTAAAATGTATATCATTAAAAATGGGCATAAAGTGAGAATAAAATCTACACTAAAAAATACATAATTTTTAGGTGAATCAATTCCCCTAAACTTAAAAGTTACTTGTCCTCAAGTAACACTATAGCATATAAAACCTCATAAGCAAATCATGTGTAAGATTTTCTTTAGGATTTTCTAAAATTTTATTCTAGAAATTTAGTTGTCCAATTTAGAAAAAATTTTAGTAAATCAGACCAATTTAAAGTTTAGAAATTTCTTCGATGAAAGAGTATAAAAATATGTGCTGCTATCTAATTCAGAAATACTTATAGATTTTTCAAAATATAGGGGTTAAACATTTTTATTTTCTTTACTTCAAAATCTTTATTAAAAATAATTATACTAACTATATTATATTTTTAAGCATAAGATTTTTCTCAAATCTTATACTTTTAAAAGCTCAGGTGTAGAGCCAATTTTTGATTAGGCCCTTTAATCCTCAAGCTTCTCCTTCGTTTTTCACATACTATACTTTCCTTTTCTTTTCTATTCTTTTCTTTTTTTTTCTTTTCTTTATCTTTTTATTTTTCTTTTCATACTTTACTTTTTTTTCTCAAGTAAGGATTATTATACCTGGATAGGCCTTTAATAATTTTGAATTCCGCCCTACCTTTCTTAAAGCATAAGGTAGATATATTTTTTTTACTTAGAAATATAATAATGGTTTTAAAAATTATTTTTCAATAAAAGAAATTTAAATATTGAAAACAAAAGTCTAATCCTTCTATTTTTCTAAAATACAACTTTTCCTACTATAGATAGTTTTACAATATTTATCATTTTTTCAATAAGAAAATTTTAACTTTAAATTTTTCGTCACCACTACAGGTTTTAACTAAATTTATTACTCATTTCTGTATTCAAAATTTTATTTCCCTAATATAACTTCATACACATAATCATTTTTCAATAAAAAATCAAATTTATTTATATCATTTTTTAGAACAAATAAAATTTAAGTTTTTGAAAATTATTTTTCATCCCTTCAAACTTAAATTTTAAAATGTTTTGCAAATACTTTCATAAAATGTAGGACGAAGAAAAGCTGAATATAATAACTACTACAACATCCTATCTAATTTATATACATGCATAATCAGGATAAAATAACCGCAGGAGAAAGTAAATCTAGCCTAAAACATGCTTGCAATAATATTAGACTAAAAAGGAAGTATACTAACTTTAGAATATATTTTTCTTCCTACCCCCAAATTTGGTTTTTAACATGTGTAGCATTCGGTACAAAAAATATAAGCAGGAAGAAGAATAGTTCAGAAATTCTATCTACCACAAATGTCTATCAAAAATATCTACAAGTATTCATTAGGATAGAAGAATTTGCAATAGAAAGTAAATCTAAACAAAACATGATGGAATAAAATTAAAAAAAACATGACATGTATTGGTATATAAATATATATTTAAGGTTTTCTCAAATCTCTAAATTGTTGTAACACAAACAAAAACACACATGATAATTGAGGTCAACTCTTCCTTTAACTTATCGTATCTCACTACCTTATTTCTTATTTCTAAAAAAATCACTACACTAATAAATTAGGTATTTATAAATGATTTAATATAGTCTAATCGCAAAGATACGATTATCTTAGATATGTTGGCTCTCGAGCACCAACATCTGGCATCACCTTATCCCTTTAAGAAAGCACCCCTAAAAATTATAAGGATAGTGTAAGATCATCCATAAGTTACTCATTAAATAGGTTCATGACTCCTACCGAATGAAAATAAGGTCATAGAAAAGAAGTAATGGAAATTAAGGTGGATCCATAAGAAGTTAAGGAATCATCTCCCTTACGACACTCAAAGATCAAATCAAACCCCTAACAATCCAAACATCAATCAAATAGATCACTCCACACTAAAGCAATCATAATACAACACTAAGAATCAATAAACTAAATCCAAAAACCTGTTAACTATAGGTTGCCTCTCATAAAGCACTTGGTTTAACGTCGTCAGCCCAACAAATGATTCCTCCTGGATCAAAATTCCATTTAAGTAATCCTTGATCAATCGCCCAATCTTTTCTAGATCGAGGAATTCACTAAATTCTTAAATTATAATTTTTTCTATCAGCTTTTCCTTTTCATTATAATTTATATCATTGTTCCTTAAGTTTATTTCTAGATCCAATACTCTTCTTATGATTTTCTCAATTTTCATATTAGTATCATCTTTAAAATTCATAAGAAATGGATCTCTACAAGATAGTTCAAGATCTACCAAATTTTGGATCGGATTTTCTCTTGGTGATTCATAATTTAGATCAAATTCTACTATATTACTCTTCTGATTTAATTTATCCTTGACTAGCAGTATAATCGAAATATGAATATTCATTACATTGTAGATCCGCCATTTGTAAGATAAATTAATTGAATCTTCTCTAATTCATCATCCTCCTAAAAGTTCTCTCTCGATCTGACGCGTACAAATCTAAAGACTTAACTAATAGGATTGATATCAAAAATATTTTTGGTATTTTAAATTATATTTAAAATAAATACACAATAATTAGACATAGGATATTATAATATTATAAATTCTAAAACTAAGTCTTACAGGTTTAACTAAAATTTTCCTAAAAGTTCTTACCATTGCTTCCCCGGCAACGGCGCTAAAAACATGACCCGACCACTATTACTTGACCAAAGAAAAATGTATTGAGAAATTCATACCAATATTATATTAACTTTTGATGAAATTTTACTTTAAAGAAAGGTATTCTCTATGTTTTATTGCATGTATGAAGATTTATAGGTAATGGAGCAAAAAGATGGAAAAAGGAATGAATCTAGAACGAAAAGGACTAAAAGAGATAATAATTGAACTAGCCCGCTAACGGCGAGGAGTAGGCCGGCGACGGCGTGTTTTTCTCGAGAGCATTTGAATATATTATAAAAGAGCCCACCAACAGTGAGCCTAAGCAGTTGGCCTACGTTCTAGAAGCCTGCCGACGGTGCCAACGAGCCCGCTGATGGTGTGAAGGTAGGTTCAAGCAAGATACATTGAATCTGAACGCTTTTTGAAGAGGTGCTTAAGAAACCATTGGAAATCATTCTTCCTCTTTAAATAAAGATGATTTTAGGCCAAATGTGTATCCTTTGTGTGTCCTTTTTGTGTCTTCTTTGTGTCCTTGGTGTGTCATTTTTAAGTGTTTTATTAGTGTATATAGTGAGTGAGTGTGTTCTAGAGAGTCTATTAGTGAGTTTAATTGTGTGTGTTGTACAAGAAGGAAGAGTCAGAGGAACTTCAAGGAATCTGCTTGGGGAAAAAATTCAAGATAAGTTTTCTCTGTTGTTTTATAACTTCAATTTTATATGAAATCCAAGTTTTGTGTTATTCTTGCTATGCATTCTGAGTAGTTTTCTTTGTCTTTCTTTTTATTTTTGAGATTTATGAAATGGAAAATTAAATTAGTTGCACCTAAAATATTAAATAATAAATTGTGATAATTTTTAACTTGAATTTTAATTTACTTTCTATTTGGCCAATTGAACTGTTAAAATATGTTGATTTTACAACTAAAGTAAAGATTACATCCAAGATTCAAGGAAAGCAAAAGCCTTGAAAAGAGGGTGTAAATAAATAGGGAATTATTGTTTATCTGGCGTAGAATTTGATATTTTAGAGTGACAGACTATAATCTTCAATTCGGTCTATCGTTTGGTGCTAAAGTGTAGATGTTAGCCCTCAAGTGAGGGGAACATGGGAGCTTCGAAGTGAGAGCCAGTATCCTCCCAGCCTAGCCACAGATTCAGTAACCAAGCATAGGATTAGTCAATATTCTTTATGCCTGGACCAAAGGGTAAAGAATAAGAATGCTCCTATTTGGCACAATATAATTCTAAATAATTTGATTATCCTTTCACTTAATTCTCTTAAACAAGGGAAGAGATACTTTTCTAAATTGCAATCTTCCATTCAAAAATTAGTAATAGAGCTTAGTGTATGTGTTCTTTATTTTTGTATTCTATATAGTAATTGCATCTGCTAAAAATTAGTTCATAATCTCTAACTTCTCTATGGGATCGATATCTAGGACTCCATTAGAGCCCTGTAATACTTGAACGATGTGTATACATGCGTTGATAAAAGGGGTAACTTTGCTATTAGTGAATATTATTTTTATACTTGTTAAATATTTATATAGTTATACACTTTCCGCCCCGTACCTGTCAAGTTTTTGGCGTCGTTGCCAGGGACGTAAAGTAATTATTAAGGTAACTAATAAATAATTATTAAAATAATTACTAGAGTAACAGACTATTTAAAATTTACTTAAGTTTTGTATGCGTAAATTTGGAACCAAAAATTTAATACGTTACGATTCAGAATTAGAACGCACTATTAAAAAAATTAGAAAACAAAAAAGAGAAATTATAAATTTAAATCAAATGGGAAATAATCCAGCAATTGAAAATAAAAATCAACCGAGACCTTTAAGAGATTACGAAAACCCTACATTAAATGAAATTCACTTAACTATTCAAAACCCAAATGTAGAAGCTAATTCATTTGAGATTAAACCTACAATTGTCCAAATGGTACAGAATAATCAATTTAGTGGTTCACCAAACGAAGATCCTAATTACATCTCGCTAGTTTTTTAGAACTTTGTGCCACTTTTAAATGTAACAGAGTATCTAATGATGCTATTAGACTTAGGCTTTTTCCTTTTTCTTATAGGGATAAAGCTAAGACATGGTTAAATTCGTTAGCACCTAGATCTAATAGAACCTGGGGAGAATTATTACAAAAATTTCTATCCAAATACTTTCCTCCTTCAAAAACTGCAAAGCTTAGAAATTATATAACCTCTTTTAGTCAGTTTGATAGAGAATCGATATACGAAGCTTGTGAGAGATTTAAAATATTCTTAGGAAATGCCCACATCATGTGTTACCAGATTGGTTAATCATTCAAACTTTTTATAATGGATTAGTAGGATCTCTTAGATCTATCATTGATGTTGCCACTGAAGATTCATTAATGTCAAAACCATTTGATGAGGCTTATTCATTAATTAAAGAAATGGATACCGACAATTTTCAATGGCCTTCTAAAAGGTTAAATCCTAAAAAATAGCTAATATCCATGATTCTGATGCAATATCTTTGTTAGATTCTCAGATTGCTGCTATATCTAAGAAATTTGATCATTTTGGAATTAATTACTCTCCTACTATAATAGAAGAAAATCATCTGGACAATTTGTGGATGCTCAACCTTCTTATGAAACTTTAAAGGCTATTAATAACAGACCCAATAATCCTTATGCAAATTATTACAACCATGGTTGGACAAATCATCTAAATTTTTATTGGAATAACAATTCTACTAATCAACAATGGATGAACAACTCAGTAGACCCATTAGGAAATTCATCTAACCAAGGAAATTCTAATTATAAACCTTCTTATCCACCTAGATTTAATAATAACTCTCAATTTAAGGAAAAGAAGTTATCTATGGAAGAACTGATATTAAATGTGAGTCAGCATTTGCAGAATCAAGGAAATCAGCTACAAATTCAAGGGAACCAATTACAAAATCATGGAACTGCAATTAAAAATATTGAAACTCAACTTGAGCATATCACTACTGCGCTCAATAATAGAATTCCTGAAACTTTTCCTAGTAATGTAAAAATAAATCCTAAAGACCAAGGAAAAGAACAAATCAAAGCAATACAGTTACAAAGTGGAAAAGAGTTAGAAACAAGAGTACAAAATGAAACGGAAATTGAATAAGATATAGTGGAAACTGAAAAAGAAAAGGATCAGCAAGATCAATATTTAGAATATCCACTAATACCTATGAAAATTTCTATAGAAAAACCACCACCACCATTTCCTCAGCGATTAAAGTAACATAAAAAAGAATAAGCAATTTTTTAAATTCCTTGAAATCCTGAAGAAATTAACGGTGAACATTCCCTTTGCAGAAGCATTAGAACAAATGCCCAATTATGTGAAATTTATGAATGATATTTTAAACAAGAAGTGAAAGTTCACAAACAATGAAACTGTTGCACTTAGCGATGAGTGTAGTGCAATTATTCAGAAAAAGTTTCTTTTGAAATTAAAAGATCCTGGTAGTTTCACTATACCTTGTTCTATTGGAGAAAAATTTTATGGAAAAGCTTTATGTGACTTGGGAGTCAGCATTAATCTTATGCCTCTATCAATTTTTAAGAGATTAGGATTTGGAGAAGTCTCACCTACTTCAGTAACTCTTCAGTTAGCTGATCATTCAATGATTTATCCTAAAGGAGTTATTGAAGATGTGTTAGTAAAAGTGGATAAATTTATCTTTCCTGTGGATTTTATTGTTTTAGATATGGAGGAAGATAAAGAAATACCCATAATTTTAGGACGACCCTTTTTAGCTACTGGAAGAGCTATGATTTATGTTCAAAAAGGAGAATTAACTCTGAGAGTAAATGATCAAGAAGTAACTTTCAACATAGCAAAATCGATGAAATATCCTGCTATTGAAAAAGATGATGAATTTTTTTGAATGGAAATTCTTGAACATCTGCGAAATATACATTTTAAAGAATACTTTGAAGATAAACCATAAATAGAAAATATAGAATTATTTGAAGAAGGAGAAAATGAAGAATTAGATTATATACAAGAAAGATTTGAGATGTTGGATATTATGGAAAATGCTGAAAAGAATATAGTTCCGTCGATTATGAAACCTCCTAAAATTGAGTTAAAAGTTTTACCTCCTCATTTGAAGTATGCATTTTTGAGAAATTCTTTAACTTTATCGGTGATTATATCGACAGAGTTAAACAAATTACAAGAGCAAAAACTTTTGGATACACTAAAAAAGTATAAGAAAGCTTTTGGTTGGACCTTAGCTGATATTAAAGGAATTAGTCCTTCAATCTGTATGCACAGAATTATTTTGGATAATGAACATAAACCAAGAGTTGATCCCTAATGGAGATTAAACCTGATGATGAAAGATGTAGTCAAGAAAGAAATATTAAAATGGTTAGACAATGGTATTATATATGATATTTCGGACAGTGCTTGGGTAAGCCCAATTCATTGTGTTCCTAAGAAAGGAGGAGTGACTGTTGAAGCTAATGAAAATAATGATTTGATACCTATCAGACAAGTTACTGGATGGCGTATATGTATTGATTATAGAAAATTAAATGCAGCCACCAGAAAAGATCACTTACCTTTACCATTCCTAGACCAAATGTTGGATAGACTTGCTGGGCACAGATACTTTTGTTTTTTAGATGGATATACTGGCTACCATCAAATTCCTATTACTCCTAAGGTTCAAGAGAAAACTACATTTACTAGTCCCTATGGAACATTTGCTTTACGAAGGATACCTTTCGGACTATGTAATGCACCTGCAACATTCCGAAGATGTATGTTGTCTATATTTAGTAAATTATTTAATGATGGAATATAAGTATTTATGGATGATTTCTCTGTGTTTGAAAAATCATTTGATGCATTCTTGGGTCATCTTGAAATAGTCTTGGAGCTATGCGAAAAAACTAATTTGGATCTAAATTAAGAGAAATGTTAATTTATGGTTGTAGGAGGAATTGTATTAAGGCATAAAATTTTGGAAAATGGCATGGAAGTAGACCCTGCAAAAATTCAAGTTATAGCTAAATTACCACCTCCTACTATAGTGAGAGGGGTAAGAAGTTTTCTTAGACATGCTGCATTTTACAGATGCTACTTAAAAGATTTTTCAAAAATTACCAAACCTCTATGCCAACTTTTAAAAATTGACAAGAAATTTGAATTGACTAAAGAATGCATAAATGCTTTTGAATTATTAAAAGATAAATTAATAGTTTCACCAGATTGGGAGAAACAATTTGAACTTATGTGCGATGCTAGTGATTAGGCAATAGCAGCTGTTCTTAGACAAAGATATGATAAAATTTTTAAAGTCATATACTATGCTAGTAAAACTCTTAATAATGCTGAAATTAACTATACATTTACAGAAAAGGAATTATTAGGAATTGTATATACTTTTGATAAATTTAGATCTTATTTAATTGGAACTAAATGTATTATGCATACTGATCACTCTGCAATTAAATATTTAATGCAAAAAAAGGATACCAAACCAATATTAATTAGATGGATCTTACTGATGCAAGAATTTAATTTTGAAGTAATTAATAGAAAGGGAACTGATAATCAAACTGTAGATCATTTGTCAAGATTATAATATTGTGAATTATCTGCCACTGACAATGAAATTACAGACAGTTTCCCCGACGAACAACTTTATAATATAAATGAGTGGAAAATACATTGGTATGCTGACATAGTTAATTATATTGTAAGTGATATTTTACCACCCATGCTAACTCTGCAGTAACAGAAAAAATTCATTCATGTTGCTAAAACATATTTTTTGGATCAACCATATTTATATAAGCAATGTAAGGATCTAATTATTAGAAGATGTGTGCCTTATGAAGAAACTGAACAGATTATTCAAAGATGTCATGATTATGAATTTGGAGGACATTTCAAGAGTGATAAAATTGCATATAAAATTTTACAATCTGGATTTTATTGGCCTACTCTATTTAGAGATGTTTATAGATATATCAAAACTTGTGATAAATGCCAAAGAGTAGGTAATATATCTAGAAGAAATGAAATGCCTCTGAATTTTATATTAGAAGTTGAAATTTTTTGATGTTTGGGGACTAGATTTCATGGGACCATTTATTCCTTCATTTGGAAACTCATATATATTAGTTGTTGTTGATTATGTTTCTAAATGGATTGAAGTGCAAGCCTTACCTCATTGTAATGCTAAGCGTGTTTCAAAATATTTAATGAAAAATATTTTCACAAGTTACGGAATGCCGATAGTGATTATCACTGATGGAGGATCCAATTTTAGGAATAAATATATTCACAGATTGGAAGAAAATTTTAATATTATTCAAAAAATATGGACTGCTTATCATCCACAAACCAGTGGATTAGCTGAAGTTTCTAATCGATAAATTAAACAAATTTTAGAAAAGACTGTAAACCCTAGTAGATTAGATTGGTCCACAAGACTAGACACTGCATTATGGGCATACAAAATTGCTTATAAAACCTTGATTGGAGTGACTCCTTACAGACTTATTTATGGAAACACTTGCCACTTATCAGTTGAATTAGAGCATAAAGCGTATTAAGCGATTAAAGAATTTAATTGTAATTTGAAAGATGCTGGTAAGAAAAGATTGTTGCAGATGAATGAATTAGAGGAATTAAGGAGTAATAATGATAGAATTTATAAAGATAAAATGAAGATATGACATGATCGGAAGATTAACCAAAAGAATTTTGAACCAGGACAAGAAGTATTGTTGTACAATACAAGGCTGAAATTATTTCATGGGAAATTGAAATCTCTAAGGTTAGGACCTTTCACTACAACTCAAGTATTTACATACGGAGCTGTTGAAATTGAAGATCAAAAGACTGGAAACAGATTTAAAGTAAATGGACACAGATTAAAAACATATTTTGGAAAAAAGTTGAAATATGAAGAAAATTGTTGGAAGAAATTCATGGAATTTATTTTAGATTACTTTAAGTCACCTTTTGAAGCCATTCTAGTGTTATTTTAGGATTTAGTTGAGATTTTTTTTAAATTTGATAGATCGAGAAATGGCTACACGACAAAAGAGGCACCTAGATTTTGACGAGACAAGATTTGTTAATGCTAAGGCTCAGTCTAGATACAACTTTAGTATCAAAGCGAGAAAATGCATCCAAGATAAAGTTTTCATGAATCTGTGGGGAGAAGTAGAACAGACGATCAAAGAGAGAAGATGAGAAAATTTTTGTTATACGACGAACAGAGCTGCAGTTGAAGTAGTAAAGGAGTTTTATGCTAATTTGACCAAGATAGAGGATGGACCTATAAAGGTTAGAGGATTTTTAGTTGATTTTAATACTACACTTTTTAATTCTTTCTACGAAATACAAGATCTTCATACCAGCGAATACGATACAGTTGAGATAATGCAAGGACCGCTAGAGGAGGTGATTAACTTTTTCACTGATGGGAAAGGGACTTGGAAAATTAAGCAGCGTGAGTGGGTAAACTTCCCTCTTTCTATGTTAAATGCAACCTCTAAGGCTTGGCATTATTTTATTTGCTCTACTTTTCTACCCCCTTATCATCATAGTGATGTTTCAAGAGATAGAGCAGTTCTGAATTTTTGTAATTAGAACCACGGAAGTATAAATGTGGGAAGTATTATTTATAAAAATATATTATCCATTGCAGAAAGTGAAAGTGGAGGAGGACTAGGACATCCTGGTCTGATTTTTGCACTCTGGCAGCTATCTGGAGTAGAGGAAGGAGATGATGAGGAATGGGTTGAACCTATGAAACCCATTACCAAGGATAATATAAAAACCTATGAATCCCACGAAGGATGGAGATATGGGATTAGGAGCTCAGCACCTTCGACTAGTAGGGATATTCCCTCTACTAGTTATGACCCTCCTACTTATAATTCTCCTACCCTTTATGATTTGATGAATGAACTGACTCTGCAAAATAAAAGTTTTGAGAAAATGGATGAAAGGTTGGAGCAAATAGATCAAAGGATTGGAGGATTAGAGCAGAGGCATGATTATGACAGTGAATATCTCCAGAGACATTCTGAGTTTGAGTTAGCCTACTATGATGCTGAAAATCGTTATAGGAGAGGTGAGCTTGATGTTATATTTCCTGAGTTCCCTCATTATACTCACTACTAGCCTACTCCACCTGCTAATCAAGGAGATGAGGATATAGCTTGGAATTTTGATGCTGAAGATTAGACTCTATGATTAGATACATATGTTAGGTGTTTGTTTATTTTCTTTAATTCAGAATTGTTCTTTAGTTTATGTATTTGGATTATTATGTTGTGTAAGACATTTAAAATTTATTGTGTAGGTTAAATTTGAGTAGCTTTAAATTTTTATATTTTCAGACTGTGATTGTAACCCTATAACTGGATTAGTGAAATGTTTGTGGATGTTGTGTTAATTGTACTTAGTACTTCAATTGGTAAAATAATTAAATGTAGTTGGAAATTATGTTAGTATTTTGTACTTATTTCAAAATTTCTTTACCCAGCAAATTCGTTGATGTTATATGCATGTAGAAAGTTATTAACAGTACAGGTTAATTAAGTGATGAAAAGAACCCGCAGAACCTCAAGAAGAGAAATACCTAAAGCATGAAGGTATGCTTTAATTTTACAGTATGTTTTCTTTTCACCCTTTATGATTACATAGAAAAGTTTAATTTTGTGGGAGAGAATCACAAAAATTTAGTTACTAAATTGTTCTCAATTAAATATTTTCAAAAATTATTATAAAATGATTTTCTGTAATGAATTTAATTCAGTAAACTAGAATTAATTTATTTAACTATTATAGAATGTTAAAGAAAATGTTTTTTATGATTAAACTAATTTTGTAAATTAAGATATTTGGAATAAAAGTATAAGAATATAGTTAACTATTTAAAGTAAGGAAAAATATATTTTAAAATATTAAATTCTTAAGTATTTAGTTGAGAAAGAAAAGATTGAAATTCAATGAAGTGAAAACTATGAAATACATATAAGGTAAACAATGTTTCAAGTTTCAAATTTAGGAAGAGGAAATTGAAGTTCAAAATTATTAATAGGCTATCCAGATATGAAAAAGGAAAAAGAAGGATTGACAAGCAATCTCTGAAAAAAAAAGAAAAAAAAATATAGGATTGAAATACAATCCAAATGAAAAGAAAAAGTAAGTGAGGAGAAGCTTGAGGAGATGCCTTATCAAAAATTGGCTTCATTTGAATCAACCTAAAAAGTAAACTCAGTTACATTTCTGAACTTATATATATGGATTAGTATTTTACTAAGTAGTGTTTTCATGAATTTCCTATCATCTGAATATCTTAAGTAATTTAATATTGTAATATATAGTCATTCTTGAAATAAATAGAAAACAAGAAATCTTAAACTTGTTGATTAAATAACCTTTAGTTATCTAAAAATTTTTCAAATAAACTTTATTATAATATTGATTTAAATCAAATTCATAGCATTTCTGAATTAATGCTTTATTACAAATAATCATTACTTTTATGTAGTATCAAGATTACTTGAGGACAAGTAAGAGGTAAGTTTAGGGGATTTTGACCAGAGAAAAATGTATTGAGAAATTCATACCAATATTATATTAACTTTTGATGAAATTACACTTTAAAGAAAGGTATTTTCTATGTTTTATTGAAGGTATGAAGATTTATAGGTAATGGAAAAAAAAGATGGAAAAATGAGCAAATTTGAAATGAAAAGGGCTAAAAGAGATAAAAATTGAACTAGCCCACCGATGGAGATGAATAGGCCGCCGACGACTTATTTTTCCTGAGAACAATTGAACATATTATAAAGGAGCCCGACGACGGCGAGATCAAGCCCACTGACAGTGAGCCTGAGCAGTTGGCCTACGTTCTAGAAGCCTGTCGACGGTGCTAACAAGCCCGTCAACGGCGAGAAGGTCGGTTCAAATAAGATACATTGAATCTGGACGCTTTTTGAAGAGGTGGTTAAGCAACCATTGGAAATCTTTCTTCCTCTTTAAATAGAGACAATTTTAGGCCAAATGTGTGTCCTTTGTGTGTTCTTTGTGTGTCCTTTTTGTGTCTTGTTTGTGTCCTTGCTGTGTCATTTTTAAATATTTTATTAGTGTATTTTGTGTGTGAGTGTGTTCTAAAGAGTCTATTAGTGAGTTTAATTGAGTGTGTTGTACAATAAGGAAGAGTCAGAGGAACTTCAAGGAATCTGCTTGGGGAGAAAATTTGAGATAAGTTTTTTCTGTTGTTTTATAACTTTAATTTTATATGAAATCCATGTTTTGTGTTATTCTTCCTATGCATTCTGAGTAGTTTTCTCTATCTTTCTCCTTGTTTTTGATATTTTTCTGAAATGGAAAATTTAATTAGTTGTGGCTAAAATAGTAAATAAAAATTGTGATAATCTTTAACTTGAATGTTAATTTACTTTCAATTTGGCCAATTGAACTATTAAAATATTGTTGATTTCACAACTAAAGTGAAGATTACATCCAAGATTCAGGGAAAGAAAAAGCCTTGAAAAGAGGGTGCAAATAAATAAGGAAATATTATTTATCGGGCGTAGAATTGGATAGTTTAGAGTGACAGACTAAAATCTTCAATTCGGTCCTATCGTTTGGGTGCTAAAGTGTAGGTGTTAGCCCTTAGGTGAGGGGAACGTGGGAGCTCCAAAGTGAGAGGCGATATCCTCCCAGCCTGGCAGCGTGATTCGGTAACCGACGGAGGATTAGTCAATATTCTTTATGCCTGGACCAAAGGGTAAAGAATATAAATGCTCCTATTTGGCACAATATAATTCTAACTAATTTGATTATCCTTTCACTTAATTCTCTTAAACAAGGGGAGAGATACTTTTCTAAATTGCAATCTTCCATTCAAAAATTATGTAATAGAGCTTAGTGTAAGTGTTCTTTATTTTTATATACTAGATAGTAATTGCATCTGCTAAAAATTAGTTCATAATCTCTAACTTCTCTATGGGATCGATATCTAGGACTCCATTAGAGCCCTGTATTACTTGAATGATATGTATTCTTACGTTGATAAAAGGGGTAACTTTGCTATTAGTGAATATTATTTTTATATTGTTTAAACATTTATATAGTTATACACTTTCCGCCCTGAACCTGTCATTACGCAAGAAAAATAGCTTATAAAAATATGGCTAAACTTGACCCCAAATCTAATGAAGCGGGTAATGTATGATAATTAAAGATTAAATTTTTGATAAGTATAAATCACAAACTAGGGGTACAACGTAGATATACGTATCGTTTCAATTAATATATGGCTTTCTTTTAGAACCCCAATATTGATCCCACAGAGAAGCGAGGTAAGAAATTCTTTAGGCTAATTCTAGTTTAATTCTATAAGGCTTTAATTTGGAATTTTAATTAAAATGGTTTTTCTAATAACTATTCCTAAATAAAAATTTTAAATTAAAAAATAACTTATCTGGATAAATTGGTTTAGAGAATTTTGAGATGTTAAAGACTACCTTTCTCTTGCAATTACCTAGATAATGTGTAGGAAAAAATGCTTAGAATTTAATATAATAGTGACAAATAAGAGCATATATATTCTTTACCCTTTGGTCCAGGTCATAAAAAACATTAGCTAGTTTTTAAAGATTGGATTAGGATGTATTATTAGTAGAACGGGATGAATTTCTAGACTCTCACTTCGAGGTTCCCCCCAAATGGTTGCCTATGGTCTGGCCTACTAGTGACTCGTCACCTCTTTTGTAAAACCAAATTGATTGAATTTAGCCTATCACACTGAAACCAAAAATAAATTCTACATCCATTAAATATTATCTCTCTATTTGTTTGCACCTCCCCTTTATGAGAAATGAGATACATACAAGTTAAGACTTCTTAGCCCACAGTCAGATCTTAAGAATTCTCCATATTTTTTAACAATAGAAGAGTTCAATTTGTAAAGTAAATTAAAAATAGGTACAGTATCATCACATTAATTTAATAAGAGAATATCTAAGTAAATCTTGATTCCTAAACATACATATATTTTATTAAAAAATTAAAGTAAATGAAAATAATGGCATAAAAAGTAAAAGAGTTGATAGAATTATGAAATAAATTAAGTGCCAACAAGGAACATATGTCATTACTATTATATTAGTTTATGTAACTATCTGTCACCTAGAAGCATCAAATAGAAATAGATTATTAAATTACAATTCCTTAAAAGTTGCATTACCGCCTAACTATATTACTAGTGAAACGGACAATGTGAGTGCACTCAAGTTACGAGATCACTTACAACAAATTTTAACATAACCTATTGACACTTAAGTAAAGTAAATTATGCAAAGGAGATGTTACTCATCACATTAAAATGAAAATAATTCTATCATAAAAATAATTTTCCTACACATGCCACTACTTCATATTAAAAGAAAATAGTAAATAAAATTACTAACGAAGTATGGATAAAACCTAACAGAAAACTTCATTTAAATCAAAGAAAATCCACCAGAAAGTGTTCACAACAATTACAAGAAAATGAAAAACACAATACCAACCTATTTCCCTGTGAAAGAAAGAAGAGAAACTCTCCACCAAAGTCTCCCACCGATCCATGTTATGCTCGTACATTCCTTACACAAAACTCTCAAAATCCCTCACCAAGCTCTCCAAAAAATGTATAAATCTACATCTCCTAACTCACCCCAAACTCCACACACACACAACCATTGGACCTTATGTAAAACGACCCCAAAATGACTCTAAAAGGACTCCTATTGGCTGTAGAATTAATCCCTATTTTTTGAGCTTTGAAAATGACCAAGGGTTGCTTCAGGCATATCTTCAAAATTCATCCACATTCATTGAATCTTCTAGAGATAAACTGTGGCACCTAGGCGCCAGTTCTGGCGCTTAGGCGCCAGACCATTTGTGTGAAGGGTCGCACCCCTTCACTTAAGAAACACACCTTTTCTATTAAAAACCGCTCCAATGTGTCTAGATTCATTGTTTTACTCGATCAATTGTTGGATTTCGTCCAGAGGTTTCTAGAATGCTTTGGAACTACCCAAAACTATCCAATAACCATCAATAAATGTCGCCAAAATGTTTTTCATTGTGTCTGGCACCTAGGATTAATATTCATTCTTTAATAGTTAATCTGATCGTACAATGATTCATATTCATTCTTTTCTATGTCATCCAAAGAGATCTCGATCTGAAGCTTCTTCTATCTTATCATTTTTGTTTCTTTATAGGATTCATAATCTTTGGAGCTTCCTTCTACAACTATGATAATCACCATATTCGTTTGTTCCACAATCTGGAGAGTTCTTCCTTATCCACGTCCCCGACCCCGACCTTGGATGTGTGGGCTAAAGGAACCTCCACCAACTCATTGCGAAGGAGTACTGGGAGACTTTTGAATCAGAATAGTCTCATTCATGTAGTCTTTCTAAATCTTCAACTTTGCTTGTCACGTATTCTTTTAAAAATACTATTTTCTACGGGGGAGCATAGTAAGTGGCTTCTTCATGCATGTCCACTTCTTGTATTGAGAAAGGTTGTAAGTCTCCCTTGAAGCAATGTTTTTGTACATCTTTATAGTACTCGATGCATTGGTGAATTGATGACGGGACCATATTGTACTCATGAAGACACGACCAAACAAGCAAGGTGTTGAACGAAGTATCCACATCGATGACATGTAATTTTGCTGTTTTTACTAAATGTATAACTTTTATTTGCAGTGTTAGAGATACGAGGGCTCCTTCTCCTTTCTGGTTAAATCCTCTCAGCATCATATTATCTACGAAGAGTTCTTGTGTGTCGATATCCAAGTATGCTGACATCATTATACTCATTATGTTAAGAGACACTCCAGGGTCTACAAACACTCTAAAAAGTACAAACCTGCCATTGATGAGAGAAATGTAGAGCGGACGGTTATGGTCAGCGGTGTTAAGTAGCAAATCTTTGTCTGCAATGGTTACGCCAGACTGTTCCTTCATAGTACAAAGTTCATCCGAGGATGTGCTAGCCAACTGAGCTAAGCAAATATCTGGATCAAGTAGAGCCTTGATAGATTTTTTATCATCCCCCTAGATAGGATCAGAGCGTTATAAATGCTTTGTTTGGTTGGTAACATCCTAAGATGTGCGAGTACATTGTAATCCACTTTGTTTAAATTTTTCACCTAGTTTCGAATTCATACTTCTTCTGTTACTTGAGGCATCTCTCTTTGAGTAATTATCTATTTTCCTTTCTCTGCTAAAGTTATCCTTAGCGGTAGCACTTTGCCACTTCTTAAATGTACCTTTATTATTTCTTCTTCCTCTGAACCCAGAGATTCCCCTATCGCTATAGCTGGTTCTATTAGTATCATTTCTGTATCTGAAAGATCCATGTTGATTGCAAGAATAGTTTCATTGCACTCGAGGACTGGCTCCTCACTACTTGTACTATCGTAACCGGTATTGTCGATGTCTTCTTCATTTTCACCAACATTCTCATCGGGACCTAACATGATTTGAGGATCATTTTGGAAACTGAAACTAAGGTTAGATAGTTTGTAATTAGTTACATCATTATTAGTGACAGTGAGAATGTAGCCAAAATCATTTCTATTATCATTATGAGACCCCAAAGCGGCATAATGATTATCATACAAATTCAGAGGTTGAAGGTTTTCATCCCCGAATCTGTTACAACCAATCTAACAGGGCAAGCCACTATCCGATCCTCTGTGCTATTTCCTTAATTTCACTTGTGATCTCAATGTTCCTCCTTTATCATTGATGTGTTCTCCTTGGTGTAATCTTCATTCTAGATTGGGCTTGTGTTAGATTTTGGGTAGCATTTTTCTTTGAAGTGGACTGGATTTGATCTTGGACTCTCTTGAGCTCATCCGAAATTGTACTCCATCCACTTTTGCCGGCTTATGGGTCAATCAAAGAGATTGGCTCAGCCAAAATCACATTTATATAATCTATTTCAGGGTCTTTCAAATATTATTTTGATATTGTTATATTCCCTTCTTCGTAATTTCTTTCGAGCCAGTCTTTAAAACTAAAGCATCTTTCTATTGTATGTCCGAGCAACCTATGGTAGGGATAAAAGTTGGGTTGATCATTCTTGTCCATCTCTATCAACTTCTTCAACTCGAGCAATCTGAACTTGGTCATCTTCATTAGGTATTTGAACATCTTTGCTACAACATCGTCTTTGAAGGAGTAATTAATGTGTAGCCGTTGTGACATTATCGGACCCTGTCATCCATTTGTCCTGTATAACTTCTATTGCTGACCTGATTAATTCCTCTGCTGTGCACAAGGTTGACCATACAGCTGAGACTGAATGTACTGTAGAGGGTAACTATGCTGTCGTGGTGAGTGCTCAGCCTGAATTCTCATTAATTGTTCCCCTTTGTCGACTGTTGCCATTGATATGCCTAAAAATGTTTGATTTTTCATATAATTTTTATGCTTAATTTTAATGATATTGCATTATAAAGGAATGTATTTTGTATGCCTTTCAGTTTTAGGTACATGAAATTTCTTTTGGAGTAAAAACGAGCAAAAAAACAAATTTTACCCTGACACATTTTTATAAGTCTTTCTTTGCTTAATCTCTTTTACACATCCTGCATATTTTTGAATAATATGACACTTTCAAGAAATGTTATTTTTCTTATTATATTGTATGGATATTTGTTAGGAATGCAACGCAACTGAAATGGGGCGAATTA
The DNA here is from genome assembly GCA_022702705.1 of Papilionanthe hookeriana x Papilionanthe teres. Classification (NCBI taxonomy): domain Eukaryota; kingdom Viridiplantae; phylum Streptophyta; class Magnoliopsida; order Asparagales; family Orchidaceae; genus Papilionanthe; species Papilionanthe hookeriana x Papilionanthe teres. The sequence goes on from CM040426.1 coordinate 147,166,075, forward strand.
GAGCTGAAACAGAGTCAAACAAAGCAAAACGGTGGAGCTACGCAAAGTGGGCACTCGATGGCGCTCTATTTAGCTCCGGACCACACTAGGGTCCATAAAGCACAAAAACATCATTGGAAATAGCACCAGACAGTGCCCAGAATGCGCTAGAAGTAATTATGGCTTATATTCAACGTATTTGGATGCTTTTTGAAAGGTTTCTTGTGGCAACTCTTCAAAAATTCATCCCCACACTTTAAATTAGTGATTTTAGGTCAAAAAAAGTGTGTGTGTGAGTGAGGAATGTTTGGAAAATGTGGAGAATATTGAGATATCTTAGAATAGGAGTAAAAATATAGATTTCTACCTTTTTGGAGAGATTGGTGAAGGGATTTTGAGAGAATTTGTAAGGGAATGTTCTAGCATTGCATTGATCAGTGGGAGACTTATGCGAGAGATTTTCATCTTTATTTCAATTAAAAAGAGCTAAGTATTGCGTTCTTCATTATCTGATGATTTTGTAAACACTTATTCTATGGATTTTCTTTGAAATGAGGGTTTCATTATGTTTTGTTCACGCTTTGTGATGTCTTTCTCTTACTTTTTCTTCTTCTTAAGAAATAGTGGTATGAGAAGATTATGTCATTATTTTCTTTTTACTTTTCTTTTGCAATTAATAGGATTCATGTTTAGGTTATTGGGATGCATGCTAGAAGAAGTTTTAAATATAAATGTGATGGTTTTACTTGCACTTCATTTAGATTACAATAAGGGCTCGTTGTATTATTAAAATTTATTTTAATTGCATTGACCCGATAGGGTGGTGTAATTCTCAACAAAATGGAACCACATTCAAATTCCATGGAAGGTGAAGTTCATGGGGGTTGAGTGCAAATGAATAGGGAAATATACTTTCATGGACGTAGAATTGGAGATTTTAGGGTGACAGACTAAAATCCTCAATTCAGTTCTAGTGTTTGGAAACTAAAGTGAGGGTTAGCCTCCAGGCTACGGGAAGTGGGAGCTCTAGAGTGAGAGCCTGTATCCTCACAGCCTAACCACAGATTTAGGGACTAAAACTAGGATTAGCCAATTTTATTTATACACTCAAAAGAGGGTAAAAAATATGATTGTTCCTATTTGACACATACAATATTTAATGCATCTCATTCCTTTACATTATCCAATTCATTACTTAAGAATAGTAGTTTTTATTATCTCAAAATTCTCCAAACCAATTTATCCAAAATGAGTTATCCTAAGAATTAATATTATCCTTTAGGAGTAGTTATTAGTTATTTTAAAATTAAGAATTACCTTTAAGAGTGGTTGTTAAAAAAACCACTTATTTCGACCTTCCAGACTATAGTCTAATAATAGTAGACTAGAATTTGACTAAGTACCACTTACCTCGCTGATGTGATGCGACTTTATATATGTTTTTAAATACAAGAATTTGATACCACTTTCTAGAATGTTAAATTCCTAGCAAATGGCTTCAAAAACTTGACGTGCGATGTTTACTTTTAATTATGAATTTTTATTTAGATTTTATAATAATTATTGTAAAAGTCACAATTTTAAACGCAAGTATACGTATCGTTCAAGTAATACAAGGCTCTAGTGGAGTACTAGTTATCGATCCCACATGGATAGTGTTTTTATAAAAAGTAATAAAAAAATATTTTGGAATTTATCAAATTAAAAGTATTTTATATATAGTGTATATATATATATATATATATATATTTATTTCAAATTGAATTTACTAACAAATTTTACTATAAGCAAGTAAACCGTAAATAGTAATAAAGTAATGTAAGCAGTAACTAAAATTTCATGTAAGTATAAAAACGACTTTCTCCTTTTCAACAAATCCAAGATTTTTAGAATAATTATCTTTTGTGGGGAATTTAGATTATGGTATTGTGTCAAATAGAAGCATTCCTATTCTTTACCCTTTGGTCTAGGTGCCAAAAAAATTGACTAATCTATATATCAGTTCAGGATGTTTTATTAGTAGAATGGGTTAATCTAGGTTCACACTACTAGATCTCCAATAGTGGCTATGGTCGGCCCTACCAGTGACCCGTTCCCTTTCTATAAACCAATTTTTTAGAATTTAGTCTGTCACTCTAAAAACTAATTAATCTTACGCCCAATAAATAATATCTTCCTATTTATTTGCACTTCACCTTGAATAACCTGCATAAAGCCTTTGACTACACAAGGATTCATGTGATATCTACTAGTAATAAATTTATCTCCAGATTGGTCTCAAAATTCTTCAACAGGTTTTAACAATTTAAATGGCCAATTTAAAAAGTAAACTAAGATCAGGTATTAATATCATCACAATGTTTTAAATATTTTAAATTTAATTCCCCTACAAAATTTTATTAATTTATTATCTTTTCATAGTTGAAAGGAGAAAAATAACTAACTACTCAGAAGACATTGAAATCACACAACAAAACATATTTATAAAACTTTGAACCAAGGTACAAATACTTATCTGAAGTGTTCCTTCAAGTGATCCGCTGACTTCTACTGACTCCAAAGTAATGATGAAAGACTCAACAACGCAACAACACACGATAAATACTCAAAATAAACTCACTAGATACAAAGTAAAGTGGCACCCTAAGTGTGGAAGAGACTAAGTAAAACTGAGGGGAGAGAGAATGTGTCTGGTGACTATGGGGTGCAATTTTTTCTGTAGAATGGGCTCTTATTTATAGAGCTCTGAATTTAACCAAGGGTTGCTTAAGGCACCTCTTCAAAATTCGTCCAAATTCAATGCATTTTTTAGAAGGTAACTGTCGCGCCTAGCCGCCGGGATCTGGCGTCTAGGCGCTAGACTTCGTGACCAGGTCATGCACCTCTTCACTTTGGATCACACCTCTTTGCAATTAAAACAGTTTCCTTGTGTCCAAATGCATTGTATCACATGTCCTATATATTACGAGTAACTTCCAGTCTTCTAGAAGCTCCAATAACCGCTTAACTCCGTTAATATAACTCTCTAAAATCATCAAAAAATCTTAACAGCATCTGTATCGAGCTGGCTCTTAGGCGCACCAGGCTAATAATTCCAATATTTTGCTCCATAAGCTCCATTTTGCTTCTTTTTGCTCCTTTTTTCTTCTTTTTTTTTCTTGGACTACTTTTTAATCATCTACATCCAAAAATATGAAAAATACCTTTAATTAAAGCATAATATCCTTAAGAATTGAATCATAAATAAGGTATAAAAATGGGTATTTTTTAGGTAGATCAAATTCCCCCAAACTTAAACGTTACTTTCCTCAAGTAACCCTTTTAATTACATCAAATAGATAACATTTGGAATGAAGTTAAAATATTTAAGATTCTTTATAATTTTTGGTTTTGTAAATGCTTTAGCAAATCAACAACCAAATTTCAATAATTAAGTTTAATTTTAAGAATTAAAGAACATTTAACTACCAAATCATAAGACTTCCAATCTTTCATTTATTTCAAGAATAATTGCAGTTTATCATATTAAGGTCACATAGAATATTTATAAGAAAAAGATTTTCATGAAATATTTTTCTAGTAAAAATATTTGTACATAGAACTTAAGTTAAAAATGTAATCAGTTTTCTTACTATAAGATAATTCAAATGAAGCCAATTTTTGATTAGGCATTTCCTCAAGCTTCTCCTCACTTTTTTTTTAAGTGAGGATTACTATTTTTGGATAGCCTGTTAATGATTTTGAACTTCACTATCCTTAACTTATTTTTGAAAACTTATATATTCTTACTTAATAAATATGATATTTTTAATAACTTATTATTTTTTAAAATTTATTTGAATCTTTTCTTTTTCAAGCAATAATCTTTATTCCTTAGTATTTCAAAAATACAATTCTCTTTACTATAAATAAAAAAATTTTGATCTTATTATTCCTTAAGTTAAATAATTTTATTATTAAAATCAATCAAAATTTTTGAAATTTTAGTTAAGTTTACTAAATTATTTATAAATTTAAAAATTTAGGTAATCTTAAACAGAATTTTCATTCCTTATGTTATGTTAATATATTTTTAATGAAAACATTAGTTCATTAAGGAAAAATAATGCTTAAATTTAATAAATGTTTTCCCTTCCCCTAAACTTTAGCTTTTGTATAAATATAAATTATGAAATTTTTCTAAAGCATGAGAGAAAGAAATAAACAAGAATTAATCTAACTACAATAATGATGTAGTAAGGATCTACTTCTATACATGCTTTAATATAAATATAACAGAAATAATTAAGCATATATAGAAAGTTTTGTAGAGCAGGTGTTAAATTTTTTTTTTTTTTTTAAAATTATTATTTATTATTTTTGAACATGCAAACTTACTAACTATTCATGAACACTAAACAGTATGCTAAAACAGAAATAAACTTTTATAAACATTTATTCATATTTCAGTGTCAAACACACATCAGATAATCTAAAAATAGTTTCAACATAAAAAGTTCACATCAATAATAACAAATAACATCACACTAAACAGCACAAGAAACAAAAAAACGTACTAAAAATAGAGTCAACACATCTCCAGAGGTAAGTCAAGCTACTAATCACTATTTGTAGCTTCATCATTGTCATCACCAAAAGAAAGCTCCATATCCTTTGGATCAACACATGGTGAATATCTGGGACAAGTCGGGAACTGAACATCGTGCTCACCCTTCAGAAATCTCACTAAAGACTCAGACTACTCAGGATCTTAATCACTCTTTCTTTGTGTATACTCAGAAAGATGATCGATCTTCTTATCGATCGTATCAAATTTACAATGAGTTAGGAATAACTCATTCCGCTGCTCTATAAACTGATCATGCATGGTCTCCCAAAAAGTAGATGGTGGCTCAGCAGAAGTAGATGGTCTAGAAGTAGAAGCTCTACCTGAAGTAGGTAATGAACCAGAAGGTGTAGTAGAACTCTTACCTCGAAATCGATCATAGATACTGACGCTTTCTATTCCTATAGGATTTGTTGACTTATGCTTTTCCTCAGATAGCTCAGTAACTACTCCAGCACTTTGACATAGAGAATAGATCAGAGATGGAAAACCAAGTCCAATTGAAGTGCTATAACGAGCAGTAGCCTCTACAGAATCATAAATAAAGCTCCCTACATCAATAGGCTTTCTCTCTTTAATTCAGTAGTTGAGGCTAGCTCTATCTTTTGTAACCTCGCTCAGATGATTGGATGGAAGAAGACAAGTAGAAATAAAGTTGTGCCATGCCTTTAAAACACCATTAAGCTTAGAAGATGAAAAATTTACCCTTTTTCAGTTCTGAGTCTTCCAGGCTCCAGTACTATCAGTAAGGTAGGCAATGATCATATCTAAATCTACCTCAGATGGAGTTAATCCGGAGTAATGACACTCAATGTTTGGCGGCAGGCCATAGAAAATATTGATACGTTCAGGAGTGAATCCTACTCCAACTCCTCGAACAAAAATCTCATATTCTTCAGCATCTACAAAATTAGCATAAAACTCTCTAGCAACCGTGATAACGGCAACAGTAGTGAAATAGTAGAATCATTGCCAGTTGAGCGCAATTATTGTATCCTCAATTTTTCCTCCAGGATTGTAAAAGCTTCGCTCCGAGATAAATTTCTAAGTCGTAGCAAAATCATTGTATCGGAAGTGTGCAGTAGCAGTGATGAACTTGCTACGATCAAAATTTTTTTTTTCCTTTCCTCGCTTAGATTTGGGTGCCATCTAAACTTGAAATAAAAACGCGAAATAAATTCAACGGATCTAAGTAAATAAACTAATTAAAGCTTTTCAAACTTTAAATAGCTTAAAAATTTCATGGATTTAACCTTAAAAATCTAATTTTTTCTCAAAATTTCAATTTTTCTTAATGCGAGCAAAATCCATGGTGAAAAATTGAAAATAATGAGTTTAGAATGTAGATCAGACCTCAGGACAAAGAAATCGAGGGATTTCAAGGTCAAAAACTTGAAAATGTGGTTTTAAATGGGATCTATAGAGAGTATTTTTGCGAAAAACAGTGGAGAAGGAAGCTTAGCCGCCAAAAATGGCGTGGGGGGTTTTTAAGAAGATGAGTTTTTGGGTTCAGGCCGAATCGGCGCCAAGGCGCCAGACTCGCCTTTCCAAAAATTCAATTTAAATTTTATATTTTCCACCAAATCGTATCAAATTTAACCCCTAATTACTCTTATGAGAGTATTAATCCAATTAATATCCTCCAAACATTTTCACAATAAATTTAAAATGATATTTTAAATCCACAAAAATATATCCAAATTCTTAAATTCCAATCCATAACTTCTATTCCAAATTCAATAAATTTCAGTACGAGGTTGTATCAAGGTTCAAAGTTTTATAAATAACACAAACAATAAAGAAAATATTCAAATCCAACAACACACATTGAACAATTAAGCAAACACACAAATTCAATATTAAACACACTAACACATGACTCGATCTCACCTAAAACACATGTAAGATCTATTTAATACCGATCTTTAATTGCCATCTCCTTCGAAATAAAGTTTGCTAGGACCGAAGGATAGAACACCAACGCCCTAGGAAATTGCAAAGTCATTTTTTCATCGATCCACTTGTTCTTCGCATACATTTCTACTTGAGCATCATGGTAGGCCGCTATATGATCAGATTGTAGTTTGGTTTGCCATTCCAAGTGTTTGTATTGGTGGTACATCTCATGGAGACGATTACCAATACTTTGAAGTTCTACTTCAATCTTCTCCAATGGACTAAATAATTTCTCCATACTAACAGCATAAAAAACCATTAAAATAAGGCAGAGGATATTTAGGAGATTTGTCTCTTACCTCATTTCCATGATTTTCTCTATCCATTGCATCCAAATCCTTCTTAACTCCTCCAAAATGGATTGCTCTGGTCGAAATTAAGGTTTCTATGGAATTGGGTCGAAGATAAGGCAATATATAAAGAGACTTCATGAGAAAAACTGAAGATTTTCAGTTTTTACACGATCTATAAACGTGGGGCTTAGGAGGCGCCTATCATCAAATTTTGTAAGTCTCGATGGTAAAAAATTGGTCTAACAAATGGGTATGATCAACACACAAACAAAATTACAAAAAATTCAAATAAAAAACAATCACAAACAAAGGTTAACTTGATCTCCTTTTTAATCACATTTGACATGGAGTGGTCCAAGTCCAAATTCTATATACTTCAAGATAATGTTTAGCTTAAGCCAATACAAACTTGTTAGCCTTTTATTTCCAGAAGTTATATGCAAATTTAGTCAAGACCAAGGCATAACCTTAAAACAATAATTTAACTCACACTAATAAATATGGGTTGCCTCCCACAAAGCGCTTGATTTAACGTCGTCAACCCGACCTAATTAATTAAATTAATAGGGTAGACTCAGCTCATAAGCCTCTTTGTAAATTAATTTCATTTCTCCCATATAAGGCTTTAGTTTTAATCCATTAACTTTAAATACTTTTCCAATTCTGGGATCTTTAATATGCACAGCTCCATAAGGGTGTACTTTCTCAATTTTAAATGGTCTCATCCATTTAGATTTTAATTTTCCAGGAAATGTTTTAAATGAGAATTAAATAATAATACTTCTTGTCCAGGCTCGAATATTTTCCTTGAAATCATATTTTCATGCAATTTCTTCAATCTTTCCTTATAAATTCTTGCATTTTCATAAGACACATTTCTTACCTCTTCCATTTCATTCAGTTGTAATTATCGTTTTTCTCCTGCAGTATTCAAATTATAATTGAACTCCTTTATCACCCAATAATCTTTAAGTTTAAGTTTAACAGGTGATTACAATGTTTATCATAAATTAACCGATAAGCTGACATTCCGATAGGTGACTTATAAGATGTTCTATAAGCTCATAATGCAAAATCAAGTCTATCAACCCAGTCAGTTCTTTTAGGATTAACAGTCTTTTCTAATATTCTTTTAATTTCTCTGTTTGATACTTTAGTCATTCCACTTGTTTGAAGATGATAAGCAGTTGCAATTCTATATTTAATTCCAAAATTTTCCAACAATGATTGAATTCTTATATTTCTGAAATGACTTCCCCCATTTGTGATAACTATCCTAGGCATTCAAAATCTTGTAAAAATCATTTTATTTAAAAATTTTGAAACACTTTTGGAATCACAGTTAGGTAAAGCTACAACTTCAATCCAATTTGAAACATAATCAACTGCCAATAAAATATAAATTTTTCTAGATAATGATACGAAAGGTCCCATAAATTTTAAACCCTATACATCATAAATTTCGATTTCTAATATAAAGTTTAGAGGCATTTCATCTTTTCTGGATATATTTCCTATTCTTTGACATCGATCACAAGTTTTCACATAATGTCCAACATCTTTAAATAAAGTAGGCCAATAAAATCCAGAATTTAAAATTTTAAATGCAGTTTTATCTACTCCAAAGTGTACTCCAAATTCAGAATCGTGATATTTTTGAATAATTGCAAAAGTTTCATCAGAAGGTACACATCTTCGAATCACAGAATCTCTTCCTATTTTAAATAAATGAAGATCATTCCAAATATATGATTTACAATTATTCTTGAATTTCTTAATGTATTTGCTATTCAACCCATATGGTAAAATAATGCTAACCAAATAGTTAACTATATCTGCATACCAAGGCATCTGTAATCCTTGAATAACATATAATTGTTCATGCGGGAATTTCTCATTTATATTTTCTTCATTAATCTTCTCAATGTTATTTTTGATTCTTGATAAATGACCAGCAATTTGGTTGTTAGTTTCTTTTATGTTCACAATTTCAAAATCAAATTCTTGTAAAAGTAAAACCCATCTGATCAATCTAGGTTTAGCATCTTTTTTAGACATTAAACACTTAATAGCAGAATGATCAGTATGTACGATACATTTTGTTCCAAGAAGATATGGTCTAAATTTATCAAAGGCATATACTATTGCTAACAACTCTTTTTCAGTAGTAGTGTAATTTATTTAAGTTTCACTAAGATTTTTGCTAGCATAGTATAAAACATTGAAAATTTTCTTATATTTTTGTCCTAATACAGCTCAGATTGCATAATCACTTACATCACAATATAATTCAAAAGGTTTATTCTAATCAGGTGCAACAATGACAAGTGTAGTGATTAATTTTTCTTTTAAAATATTGAACGCAATCAGTCAATCTTCATTAAATTCAAATTTAGATTCTTTTTCCAATAAATGGGAAAGAGGTTTAGCAATTTTAGAAAAATCCTTTATATATCTCCTATAAAAATCCAGCATGACCCAAAAAACTTCTCACATCAGTAACGGTATTAGGTGGTTGAAGTTCAACAATAATTTTTACTTTTGCCTGATCAACTTCCATTCCTATTTGTGAAACATTATGTCCAAGTACAACTCCTTTTGTGACCATAAATTAACATTTTTCCCAGTTTAGAACTAAATTTGTTTCTTCACATCTCTTTAACACTTTCGTTATGTTTTCCAAGCAAGATTCAAAAGAAGTTCCAAACTTTGAAAAATAGTTCATAAATACTTCAAATCCTTTATCAATCAAATCACAGAATATTGACATCATTCATCTTTGAAAAGTTGCAAGTGCATTGCATAAACCGAAAGGCATTCTTCTAAAAGCAAATGTTCCATAAGGACTTGTAAATGTTATCTTCTATTGATCCTCATGAGCAACGGGTAATTGATGATAACCAAAATATCCATCCAAAAAATAGAAATATGAGTGTCCATCTAGTTTATCCAACATTTGATCCAAGAAAGGTAAAGGAAAAGGATCCTTTCTAGTGGCGTTGTTTAATTTTTGATAGTCAATTCAAATACGCCATCCAGTAACTTGTCTTGTTGGGATTAATTTATTTTTTTCATTAACAATGATAGTTATTCCTCCTTTCTTTGGAACACAATGAATAGGACTCACCTATTGGCTATCCGAAATAGGATAAATAATTCCAGCATCTAACCATTTCAAAATATCTTTTTTAACAACCTTTTCATTATTGGGTTTAATCTTCTTTGAGGTTCAATAGTGGGTTTACAATTTTCTTCCATTAAAATCCTATGCATACAGATTGAAGGGCTTATTTATTTTATATCTGTAATAGTCCAACCAAAAGCTTTCTTATAATCCTTCAGAACTCCTATTAACTTTTCTTCTTGATCTTTGCTTAATTATGAAGATATAATTACAGGTAAAGTTAATGAATTTCCAAGAAATGCATACTTTAAATGTGCAGGTAACATTATTAATTCCAGTTCAGGGGCTTTTTCAATTGAGGGTAAATATTCTCAATTTTCATGAATATAATGAGTTTCTTCAGATAAATTTTCTTTATTTAATTTTTTAATTTTCCCATTTAATGACTCATTATATAACATAGATTATTTATCTTTATCATCAAAAATGACCTTACATTTTTCTTTATAATTCTTTTCAATTATATAATAAAAAATGTCCTTCCGATAGCATTTTTCTTTATCAGGATACCTCATTGATTTCAGAACATTAAATGTTATCTCTTAATCATTAACTCTCATCGTTAATTCTCCTTTTTGCACATCAATCATAGCTCGTCCGGTAGCTAGAAAAGGTCTCCCTAAAATAATAGGTATTTCTTTATCTTCTTCCATATCTAGAACAATAAAATCCACAGGGACGATAAATTTATCTACATTAACAAGAACATCCTCTATAACTCCTTTAGGATAAGTGATCAATCGATTAGCTATTTGAAGAGTTACAGTGGTAGGAGAAATCTCTCCTAAATCTAACCATTGAAAGATTTAAAATGGCATGAGATTAATACTAGCTCCCAAATCACATAAGGCTTTTCCACAAAATTTTTCTTCAATAGCACATGATATAGTGAAACGTCCAGGATCTTTAAGTTTCTGAGCTAATTTCTTCTGAATTATTGCACTACATTCTTCATATAATGCAAAAATTTCATAAGCTTCAAATTTTCTTTTCTTTTTTAAAATATCTTTCATAAATTTTGCATAGCTTGGCATTTACTCTAAAGCATCAGCAGAAGGTATGTTGATGGTAAGCTTCTTAAAAATTTCAAAGAACTTAGAAAATTGATGGTCAAGCTTCTGCTGTTTTAGTCTTTAAGGAAAAGGTGGTTGTGGTCTTTCAACTTCCTCTTCAATTGGTACTACAGTCTGATCTTTATTTAGAGAAAGGGTATCTTTAGGTTTTTCAAACTCTTCAACTTCTTTCTCTTTTTCAATCTCATTCTGTGTTTTCTCTTTTAATTCCTTTCCACTTCTGAGTTTTACAGCTTTTGCTTGTTCATGTTCTTTTCCAGATTCTTTAGGATTAATTTTGACATTGATAGGAAATGTTCCTTGAGGTCTGTAATTAATTAAATTAGCGATTTGACCCATCTGATTCTCAATATTACGAATAACAGTGTTTTGACTTTGTAGCTGATTGCTTAGTTGCAAGATCAATTCTTTTACAGACAACTTTTTCTACTGATTGTTATAAATAGGAGGATAAGTTAGTCTATGTTGACCTCACTTTTGGTTGAGGTCTTGTCTCTCTATAGAATAGCCTAGGGTCTAGCCGTAGGACTCTCTTGGTGACTTTCGTAGAAGACTAGTCATGGAACCCTCCCTATAGAAATTCAAACTTTTTTAGCTTCACTAGGAGTTTTCTTATGCTTGAGGCCTAACCTCCACCTTTTGGTAGGAATAAGGCAAGCATAAGGAAGCTTAGGGGAAGTCTCCTATAAGTGGTCTAACCTTAGGATTTGCCCTGAGGGAGGTCTGGACACCACCACTCACATGCACACATTCCCCTAAAACTTTGGAAACTCATGTAGATGGTTCTTCTCAACTCTTGGCATCAGGCTAGGGTTGACTAGTACCAATACATAGAGGACCAATAGTGAGTGACCCTTGGTCCATGTCTCAATTCAAACCATCTCATGACATTCATCTCAAACCAAGCTTCAATTTTCCAAAATTTCAAAAATTTGGCCCTTGACCTCCCAAAATGCCCTAAATTACCCAAAATTCTTCAAATTCACCAAAAATCATTCCAAGATAATCCTTACCACTCAAATTGACTATCCATGACTAAAAATTCCAAAATTTCCAAAAATACCTCCCAATACCCTTAAAATACCCAAAATACCCTTTTAGCCAAAAAATCCAAAAATTCCAAAAAATTTTCAAAAAATTCCAGAAAATCCTAAAAATTTCCAATTTCATTTTGTTCAACTACACCATAAGCCAATTTGGTTAATTTAACTCAATTTAAATCAAAAAACACCAATTTGGCCTTTGTAGCCCAAAAATGCCCAAATCAAACCCAATCTAGACCCAATTGACCAAAATCTTGCCCAATTTCAATCCGAAATTCTTTATAAAACCTCTTTAAATAGAATTGAATCATCAATTGTCGACAATTTGAGCTCAAGTCTTACCCAAATCCATTTTGGACCAAAACCCTCAATTTTGACCCAAATTGAGCACATGTCCAAAATCTACAAAATTGACCCTCCAAAATTTGTCAAAACTCTTTCATGTCTTCGTGAAAAATCTTTAAGACAACCATATATACACTATTGTTGAAGACCTCTGGACCACATTCCCACTCAAACTCAAGATAGCCTGACCCAAATTCGATATGGTCCAAAATAATAAAAAATCCTATCCATACCAAAATTGAACTTCCAAATGAGCTCAAAACCACTTTGTTTCTTCATGAAAGATCTTCATTACAATTACATGGACAATATTGATAAAGGCACTTGGGCTTCATTAAAGCTCTAACCCAAGTTAAGTTAACCCAAACTCAAATGAACATAATCGAACTAATGATTAAAATCAAACCAAATTAAACCAAAATTAACCAAATCAAACCTCATGACATGCCCTAATATATATATAATATATATATATATATATATATATATAAATAAATATAAATATATATATATATATATATATATATATATATATATATATATATATATATATATGTATACATATGTATATACATATATATCTATATATATATATATATATATATATATATATATATATATATATATATATATATATATATATACATCTATATATATATATATATAGATATATTTACATATATATATACATATACATATATATACATAATATACATATATATACATATACATATATATACATATATATATATATATATATATATATATACATATATATATATATATACATATATATATATATATAATATTAAAAAATTAAAAAAATAAAATACATTTTTTTAAAAGAAAAAAAAAAGAAATATCCCTCTTCCCTCACCTCTCCCTCACCTTACCCGCCACCCTCCCTCACCTCTCCTCCTCACCTCTCCTTCACAGCTTCCTCATTCCTTTTTGACTCCAAAACCATGAGCCTCGCCCGAAAAAAATCCTCCATCGTCTCATTTACTCCCTTACACACTCACTTCACTCACTTCACTCACTTCACCATCCCACTCACTCACTTCCCCCCCAAATTCCTCTCCTAGCCGTGAGCCTCCCTTCCTCCTCTCCTTCTTCTTCTTCCAAGCAAGCCACACCCAATCCCAACTCCCTCTAGCCGTGAGCTTCAACAAGGGCATCCCCTCTTCAAGTTTCTTCCATCAACTCCTCCAAATCAAGGTAAGTTTCTTCACCCTTCTCATTCTTAGCCTAAGATCCCACACATACATGCTTATTTGTTTAGTTTTCTTCTTCCTTTTATAAAGATTTTTAAATTTATATGCAAGCTATTAATCTCCATGTATATCTTCAAAAATCATGTGTAGGTTCTTTCTTTACACAAATCTTCATGCTATTTAAATGTTTCCATGTTTAGGATTAGGAATTCCTTTTTTCATGCAAGTTATTTAGCTATTTAGTTTTTAAATCTTTCCATGTTTAGCCTTAGGATTTCTTTTTCATGCAAATTATCTAATTATTTAGATTAACTAGTTTAAATATTTACAAATCTACCACCTAATTTTTATTACCTTAAAAAATAAATTTTTAAAAAAATTTTAATACAACATGAAGCAAATAAAAATAAAAGAAAGGAAAAATAAACATAAAGTGGGAATAAAACAATAATGATAAAAAGAAGAAAATCAAGTAAAAATCTAAAATAATAAATAACTTAATAAATAATAATACATATAAGTAAATTAATAATAACAATATTAAATTTAAAAATACATAAATACCACTAAAATATAAAAATACTAACTAAATGCTAAATATGTATATTTGTAAATTAATGATACTATGAAAATAATGAAAATAATGTTATAATTTTAAAAGAAAACCAAAAGTATGAGAAAAAAAATGATAATAATAATAACTAAAATAATAATTGTAAATATAAATAAATAACAAAAATAAGTAAACAAAAATGTAATTCTTTTTTAAATAATGTAAATGAAAATATATGTGTAAATAATAATTTTAATATATAAGAACCTAATATAAATGATAATAACTTTAAAAATATAAAAGAATAATCAAGGAGAGAGAAAATGAAAAGCATTATAATTAAATAAATAATAATATAAATGATAAATAAATGACATAAATAATAAACTTAAATATACATCTAAATAATAACAATAATAAATTACAAGAAATAACTTATAATTTAAATATATTAGACGATATGAATATAAGGATAATAAAATAAATAACATACACATATATATATACATAAAATGAAAAAAAATTTTAATAATATAAATAAATATTAAATTAAATTCAAATTAAATAGTTAAAAATAAATAAAACTAAAAAAAATAAATAGTAAATAATAATTAAATTAAACAAATTAAATTAAATAATAATTAATTAAATAAACCGAAAAACAATTATATAAACAATATTAAATTAAATTAAATTAAATAATAAATAATAAATAATAAATTAAATAAATTAAATTAAATTAAAACTAAATAATAATGTAAACAAAAAAATAAATTAAATTAAATAAAATAAATTAAATTAAATTAAAATTAAATAATAATGTAAATAAATAATAAATTATATTAAATTAAATAAATTAAATCAAGCTAAATTAAAATTAAATAATAATGTAAATAACAATAAATTAAATTAAATAAAATAAGTTAAATAAATTAAATTAAATTAAATCAAATTATGCAATAATGTTAATAAATAATAATTTATACTAAATTAAATTAATTAAATTAAATAATAATAATTAAATGAAAACTAAAAATAATAATTTAAATAAATAAAAATTAAGTAATTATAAATTAAATTAAAAATTAGATTAAATTAATAACAATTAGTTAAATAAATAAATGATAATAAAGTAAATAAATCACAATAAATTAAATAAGATAATAAATTAAATAAATAATAAAGATAATAATAATTTTAATTACAAATAAAAGATAATAATTTTAAATAACACATAATAAAAATAACGAAACACATAAATAATAAATAACAAGAATAACATAAAATGATAATACATAAAAAAATAAATAATAATAAAATAATAAATAACAATAAAAACATATAAATAACATAGCAATTACACACAACACAACAATCACAACATACAACAACAATCCTGACCATAATACAATACCAACACGATAACAATCAAACCTAGGATAGGCCTCCTGAGGCATAGTTTATCTTTTCCTTTATAAAGATCCCTAGGAAATCACAACTTAGTTTAGATAACATAATAAGAATACCCTTATGCTTAGTGAATGCATGGAGTAACCTAAATTTTACCTGATGTCCGCACAATCTTCCCAATTCACATTCCAAATTCAAAATCCCTAGTTTCAAAATCAAAACCAAACCAAATCCAAACACAAACCAAATTTAAACATAAACCAAAACCAAACCAAAACAAAAAAAAAACCAAATCCAAACAAAAACTCAAGCAAATCTTCCACAAATAAAATCACAAACTCTTCACAGCACTCCCATAAATCCAAATCAAACTACTAATTGCCACCAATCCAAATCCAAACCACACCTAAACCCATTTGTCCCAACCTACCCTGATCATCTGTGTTCATAAGCATAAGGGTATAGGTAGGATAAGTTGTTAAGCTGTCGGCATATTTTTAGGTTAAGTTGTATTTTGAAAAGGGGTCGTCTACAAAAATTGTCGGTGAATTTTCATATTTTAAATTTAATTTAAATATATATATATATATTTAATTTAGAAAGTAGTATTTGATTTTAAAAATAATTTTAAGTATGAAAATTTTAAGATATGAAATCAAACCGATCTCACATCTCGAATAGTTTATATAAACGAGCACCGCATCACAAACCGTGTATCTATCCCGAAGAACAGATACACTGCTTGATGATGAGGCTCGGTTAAATAAACTAGAAGATTTGTTGCATCCGTTTAGTCTGCGAACCAATTTTGTAAGCCGACAAGTTCTCCTGCTTAATATAAATGAATTAAGCAGGGTTTATATTACCTGGGTTCTTAAAGTTTCCTATAAGGGCAGGCCCCTATAGTTAATTACATCTTAAATGACGAGAATCATTTAAGAAAACTCTCGAAAATGATCAGTGGTTTTGCTCTCAAGAATTTTAAATTTTAAGGTTCCAAAGGCTTGAATTTTGGAAATTTCAATAGGGACTAGCTCAAATTCAGAACAGTTTATTTTAAGAATCCAAAGAAAGAGAGGTAGGAGAAGCTGAGGATCCAAAAAGAATCTTGACAACTTCTCAAACTATCCTATTGTTTGGTTTAGATTCAGGAGTTTATTTAATGTTGCAATCCTACTAATTTTATTTATTTAGGTCTTATATTTGTATGACGCAGTCATGCAAATAGCCTCAAAGATGTGAGGGTTTATGTCGTACCAAACGACTACCTCAGAGTCCTAAAACTGGTTAGGACTTAATTTACATGACATGATCATGCAAATTCCTAGCAAAGAGTTGAGGATTTATTTTGCACTAAGCAAACTACCTCGAAATCCTATGGCTTTATTGCTTAAAACTAGGAATGGTTTGCTGAAGTAGACTCAGGTTTTGCTTATGACGATGGCCGTGCTGCCCACCATGCTCCGAGCTCCTTGTTGTTGCAGAGGTTTAGTTTTAGAAGTCATAAATTAGGAGATGAGAGAAGTGTTATGGTTTAGAGAAAATCTTAAAATCCAAGTGTTTTTAATATTTTAATTAAAACAAATCTTAAAGTTATTTAAAACATAACAATTAAGATCCCACAGTTCCGTCATCCCGACACCGTTATTTTCATCGAATTCACTTAGTTCAGATGAATTTGCTAAACTCAACTGAATGAGTTCCACACTTTCATTTAGACCGTAGGAAATCCCGTTAGCAATACGTGGGTTACATCATCCGAGGTATTCCCGATCATTCAACGAGACGTTTTAATTTAGTTGCAATTGTAGTTTTTTTGTTCTGTTTGTGATTAAATTTTGAGTTGTTTTATATTTTGGAATGTTGTGGCGGTAAATTTTATCTTGTAATGACTTTTAATTTAGTTTTGGTTTCAGTTCAGGGACTATCCTAAAGGTTTTGGTTTTTATGCAACAGTCTTATTTAACATGCAAGAAAAGTAAAGTACAGTGCATGTAAGTAAATTGCAGTAAAGTAAATTGCAATAAAATAAAAGCGTACACGGAGGGTCTTCCCGTCATCCCAAGTTGCACTTAAAACACATGTTAAGGCATTTAAATATTTCAACAGATACCTAGGTAAAGCTAAGGGAAGGGTTTTGGTTGTCTACCAAATTCCTAATCCTATAACTAGTCATCTCCTATGACGTCTAGGTTCTTAGGGATTTAAGGATGATTTTCTTCATCAAAGAACAATTAAATTCAGTTGTTCTTCTAAAACATCTCGTCATATTGAGGAAGTGCTTAGGACGAGTCCTAAACATCTTTTCAATACTTCTGGGATTATTTTGAATCCAAGTAAATTTAGTTGCACAGGTGAATTAATCATCCAAGAGTTTAGTTAAAGTTTATCTCTTGCTCAGTGAACTTAGGTATTTGATTACCTAATGAATGAAGTAACATCTCACTTAATACTCTATTTAAGAGTTATAATAATTAAAGCCTTTAAGGGCAAGTTGGTTTATTGAGAATTTTAATCATTCTTAATTTGAAGTTTGAGTTAATGATTAAAAGTGTTTTAATTTAATTATGAGGTTTTAATTAATAATTTTTAAGTTTGGAATAGTGTTCAAATTATTTTAGATTTGATTTAAATCTTTACATTTTTAATTATCTTGGTATTTCAAGTTGATGTTCATGTTTCAAATTTACTTAGATAGAAAGAGGCGTTGAAATTATTGATATGTTTAGATTTAACTCTTAATGATTTCACTTAGGTTTATTGTTAAATGATTTTAATTTAATTTAATTCAATTTAATTTTAATTTAATTTAATTTAATTTAATTTAATTTAATTTTAATTAAATTTTAATTAAATTTTATTTAATTTTAATTTAATTTTAATTTTAATTTGAATTGTTAATTATAGTTTAACTTTAATTTTAATTTAATTTTAATTTAATTTAATTTAATTTTAGTTTTAATTTTAGTTTTAATTGTTAATTTGGATTTTTATTTTAATTTTTAATTAAGAACTAAATATTGTTAAAGTGATTTATTTAGGGATTTTTAAATTAAAGAATAAATATCCTCTTAATAATATCACTATTTTGATAATCCAAATTTTAAATATATCCTTTTCAAAGTTTAAATTATTTAATTAATTAAAGTTTCATTTTGATATTTTCAAAGTGTTTAATGAGTTTCTTCCCCTTAATTTCCCTAAGTTTCAATCATCCAAGAGAAAGTTAAAATCAAATATTTTACCCCCCAATTTGATTAATCCTAAAGTTTTAATTAAGGGTTAAAATTTTTAATTACCTTTATGCCCTTTTAAGCTTATTTATTTCATAACTCACTAAATTGAGCTCAAATGAATATGAAATTTTTATGTCACCTCACTCACATGTCAATTAAGACATTAGAGGAGAAAATGTGATTTTTCTGGATTTAATTTATTTATATAATTATTTTTAGTAGAAAATAGGGGTTTTCAAAGAAAATTTAACAATATGACCACGGTAAAGTTTTTGTCCTTAAGAAAATTATGAGATGTTTCTAATGAATAGAGGACTACTTGGACCAATTTTTGTGATTTTTTGAATTATATTTTATTTATTATAATTATTTTTAATTTTAGAGTATTAATTAATTTTAAAATAAAATAAAAGTTGAAAAATAGATTTGATATTTTTCTTAAATTTATCTGACCTCAAGGTGTCCAGAAAAATAAATTTTATAATTTTCTGATTTTTCTTTAATTTATTAGAATTATTTTAGTGAAGAAGGTTAAAAATTCATTGTTTAATATTAAAAATTACATTAACCCTTTAAAACTAAATATCTTATCTTAGGGACTTAGAAAAAATATTTGGTTTGTTCCTAAATGATTAGGACTCAAAATTTGACATTTTTATGATTTTTAATATTTTTGTGATTTTTATTATTTTTTAATTATTAAAATATTAAAATATTGTAAGAAATCAACCTTTTTAAAAATTTCTAATTTATTTTTCCTGAAGTCCCCCAATATTAGAGAAGCTCCAAAATTATTTTTGTGAATTTTTGAAAAGTATTTTTGGAGTTATGAGTTTTTAAAGTTCCATTTTGCTTGTGAGGCTTAATCAATCCTTTTGGTGGGGTTAATCAAGTCCAATTGATTTCAAAATTTTTTGTAAGGTTCCCCTTACCCTAAAGAGTAATAGAGAATTGTTTTCAAGTGATTTGATGAGTTGTTAACCCTAACTAATTCAAATTCAATTTTAGGGGTTTAGGCCAATTAAGATTATTATGAATGAATTAACTCAAAATATATTTTTCATAGGGTCCCCTGGTCCTAAGAAACATCACCAAATTTTTCTAGAATTTTTTTACAACATGCTAATTATTGGAATTAAAATACCTAAAACAGTGACATGAACTTGAAAATTCAGTACCTTTTCACAGAGATGGCCTCTGACCTTGAACAACTCAGAGAATGTTCCCAAGATCAGAGGCTTCAAAAGCCCTATGGTCTCATGCCATGGTGAATTGTCTATGCAAATGGAGAATCAAAATATTGAAAACAGTAAATAAATTATTAAAAATAAAATACTCATCCAATTAACTTGATTACTTTTTCACGTTATTCTCCTATGTTCACTGAGCAAGAGGGTATTTTTATTTTATTTTTGTGATTTTTCTATGCAAAGATATGAATTTTTGAAGTTCAAGGCATTTAAATAATTAAAAAATACCCTAATTTTCTACTTATCCACGCGGCGCCACGTCAACCTTGGCAGCTCCGAAAGCCCATGCGTCACGCTGTGATTCGGCGCCTCCATCTAACTCAGCTCTCTAGGGGCCTGCAGTTCACGTACCATTATGCCGTCTGACTTGATCTCGACCATCCGCTCGATACACGCGCGATCCAATGGCTCCTGGTCATCGTCTACGACTGGTGTGCACCCGTGACCGTCCACACTCAAACCCTAATATCTCTCTCGATTCTCAATGGATTTTCGTGTTCTTATACTCTATCGATTTGTCTTGAAGAGACGAACACATCCATATGGTTTATAGGCTATGAAATTAACCCAAACAAAATGGAGAATTACTGGAAGCTCGGGGGGAAGAATGAGTTCATACCTTTGCTCAGAGAAGTGAAGCTTCGATCTGAGAGTTGTGTCACCTTCGATTGAGTCCAAGCAAGCTCCAAATGAAGTCTCTAGCTCTGGGGAATTATCTAAGTATGAAAGTGACCAAGACCGATCACAATGCTTGGAGGCTGGAAGCAATGGCTGGCTTGGTGAGGGGGTTTTTGCTGGGGAACTTCTCCTCTTGGTCTGGTGAAGGTGTAGGATCAATCAATTTGGAGATTGGCTAAATGTGGTGAAGTGTCTTGTTTTTTGGGTGGATTTTCAACTCAGAAATTGAGCTCACAGAGAGGGTTTTAGGGCTGGATTTCAGTGGGGATCAAGTTCTTTATTTTTGGAGAGGGGTCTGGAGTGATTTTGGTAGAGTTTTGGAAAGGTTTGGTTCAACACCCCATTTGGCCGAGAGGGTGGTGGCTTTAAATAGATATGGCTGGAGGGCTTCCCAGGGGGGTTTGATGCTTGGGATCAACTGCTATAGCGAGGAGAAGAACAGCCATGGTAGCCATTAGGCATGGAACAAGTCAGCAAGGCAGAATTCAAAAATTGGCTCAAATGGGTGCTCTCGGCCTGGTTGTTTCCGACGGCTGTGGTGGCTGGCCTGCTAGGGCTAGGTCACCCTCAAGGTCAGGGAGGTCAGGGGTTGGCAATGGTGCAGTCAATTGAGGTTTGACATATGTAAAGGAGTTGAATTGAAATGGAATAGGGGGAAGGCTATTTTGGGTTAAAATAAGTCAACCCATGGTTTTGGGCTAGGTTCACCACTCAAGGCTTGGTTTTAGGCTGAATGGAATCACTTGGGTCAGCCAAGCGAAAATGGTGTGGTCTCCATCCATGGTGAGGTGGCTAAACTTGGTTTAGTGTGTATCATGGATGAGGTTAAAAAGGCTTAAGGAAGGCTTAAGAAAGGGGCTTCTCCATTTGCCATTTATGGGATGGCCACATGTCAAACTTCTCACAGCTTTACATGGGGCTTAAGGATGGGTTCATGGCTTCATGTGGCTTGGGAATGGCTTAGCCAAGTTTCATGAAAATGGGTTTTAGGGATTTTTGGCATTTAGGGGTGGTTTGGAAAGAGGCTTGATTTGGAAAAATTTGATCATGGATTTAAAACTTTGGGGTTTATTTTGGTTAAAAAAGACGACAAATGAAAATATCATGTGGGCTTTAGGATAGATTTTGGGCTTTTGAAATGGTTTTGGATGGGCTTTTAAAGTGGTTTAAGGAAATGGGCTTTTGGATTTTAAAATGGGCTTTTGGCTGAAATTTTTGTGAAGGACCATGCCAAATAAATATTGCAACTGGTTTAGGCATGGATCATGAGTGGTTTGAAGCAAGTTTAGAGTGATTTTGAATTGTATTGGGTTGAATTTGGGCTTTTTTGGTAAAGGGGCCAAGGTGGGCAAAAGTGGGCTAACTTGGGCTAAGGTTGGGCTAAATTTGGATTTGATGTAAAATTAATGTTGAGAAATGTTCATGGGAGTGTCACAAAGAGTTTTCAACTTTGGTTGGGCTTTGATTTTGGGATTTGGGCCCATTTGGGTTAGGTTTGGGCTTAGGCCAATTTAAGGGATTTTGATTTTGGGTTATGTTTGGGTGGAGTTTAGGTTCAAATTTTGGGCAAATCAAGTTAGTGTTTTGTTTATGGGGGTGTTAGGAAGGCTTTAGAAAAGATTTGGGGCCAATTGGAGTTGAATTGAATTGGGCCTCAGGCTTCAAATTGAAATTGGGCTCAAATGTCAATCAATTTGGACTTTGATTTGGTCTAAATTGATGTTGGGGATATTGATTTGAAGTTTAGAATTGAATTGGACCAGAATTGAGGTCAATTGGGGTGGCTCGGTTTGACATTGGGTTCACTTGGGTTAAAAATGGGTCAAATTGGGGGGTTTTGGTAAAAGTGGGGTAAATTGGTAAAATTGGCCCGTGCTTTAGTTGAACAAAATGAAATTGGGAATATTTGGAACTTTCTGGATTTTTTTGGGAATTTTCTGAACTTTTGGATTTTTTGGGCTAACAAGGGCATTTTGGGTATGTTTGGAAATTTGGGGGTATTTTTGAAAACTTTGGTATGTTTGGCTATGAATGATCAATTTGAGTGGGGGGAAATGTTTAGGATTGATTTTTAAGAATTTTGGGTAATTTAGGTAATTTTGCAAATTTTGGGTCACTTCAAGGGTATTTGGTAGGTTTGGTAGGTTTGGTAGGTCCGGTGCCCTAGGGGTCAAAAATTGAAATTTAAAAAAAAGGAAGATTGATCAAGTGTGAGTGAAATGTAATCATTTTGGTTGAGCCATGAAGCCATATTAAGCCCATACAAGCCATGAGAGGACTCATTTGAGGCATTCACTATGTTGTTCCTAACCCTCTTAGCTAGGGGCTAAGGGGTTAAGGATCATCCATATGAATTACCTACATGAGTCAGGAAGTCAAGTTGGGTGAGAGTGTGGTTTTAGGACTTGGAATGTGTGTGAAAGTGTAATGTGTGCAAGTCAACCCTCACTAGAACAGGTCACCCAGGGTTGTCCTAAGGCCAAAGAGTCCTATAGGGAACTCATCCTTTAAACCTCCACATTTGACTTCAACCCTTAAGGTGATTAGGGGTCTACAATCAAGCTTGTGGGGTTTGTAGGGAGTCAAGAGGTGTTTGAACTTCTAAAGGGGGGGTTCCACTTCTAGTCCTCTAAGATTAGTCAAAGGAAAAGCCTAAGGCTAGATCCTAAGTACTAAAGAGAGAAGCAAAAGACCTCATAAAAAATGAGGTCAATATAAGCAACATAATAAGTCTAAATGAGCCCGAGACTTTTCACCAGGCTGTGAGAGGGAAGCGTGGACCTGCATCTTTCTCTAACCATTTCGATACCTCAAAGGTCTATTAAACTTAATATGTCTGCTTAACGAAACTATCCTCAATTAAATTAACAAAGCTCATTGAAACACAACATAAAAATTCACATAGACATCATAGGACTTGGTAGACAACCAGGATCTAAACATAGACATCATAGGATTGAGTAGTTACTGCTTGTTAGTCCTACTTCTTCCTGTTTTCTGGCATGCTTTAATTTCTGCAAAATTATAAACACATACATGAAATGCAATACTAAATTTTGAGCTGGGAATGACGAGAAGACCCTACCAGGTATGCTTTTATTTTATTGTGATTTATTTTCCCTGCACTGTACTTTACTTTTCTTGCATGTTAAACAAGAATGTCACCTTGCATGAAAACTGAAAACATTTAGGATAGTCACAAAACTAAAACCCAAAACTAAATTAAAATCGACACAAGAAAAAATTCACCGCCACAACATTCAAAATATAAAACAACTCAAAATTTAATCACAAACAGAACAACAAAACTACAACTACAACTAAATTAAAAAGTCTCGTTGGATGATCGGGAATACCTCGGATGATGTAACCCACGTGTTGCTAACGAGATTTCCCACGATCT
Organism: Papilionanthe hookeriana x Papilionanthe teres; assembly: GCA_022702705.1. Classification (NCBI taxonomy): domain Eukaryota; kingdom Viridiplantae; phylum Streptophyta; class Magnoliopsida; order Asparagales; family Orchidaceae; genus Papilionanthe; species Papilionanthe hookeriana x Papilionanthe teres. The sequence continues at coordinate 147,190,298 of CM040426.1, forward strand.
AAATGAAAGTGTGGAACTCATTCAGTTGAGTTTAGCAAATTCATTTGAACTAAGTGAATCCGATGAAAATAATGGTGCCGGGATGACGAAACCGTGGGATCTTAATCGGTTCTGTTTAATCAACTTTAAGATTTGTTTTAATTAAAACATTAAAATATTTGAATATTAAGACTTCTCTAAACCAAAATACTTCTCTCATCTCCTGATTATCATTTTCCAAAACTGAACCTCTACAACGACGTGGAGCACGGAGCACGACTTAGAGGACAGCACAACCATCTTCAACAACAAAACCTGTGTCGACATCAGTAAAAGCATTCTTTAGTCTAAATAACAAGCCATAGGACTTTGAGGTAGTCTTCCTAGTGCAACATAAATCCTCACTTGTTCTTTTAGGCCTTTGGACAACTAGGTTGTGCAATATAAGCCCTAACTCGCTTAGGATTTTGAGGTCTTCATCCGATACGGCGTAAACCCTCTTATCTTTCAGGTTATTTGCATAATCAGATGATAATGTACATGTAATTCCTATAATTAATTGACAGGATTGAAACTAAAATATGTTCATTTCCATAATTTAAAGCCCAACAATAGGATAGTTTGGGAAGTCATCGAGGTTCTCCTCGAGATCCGTGACGTCCCCTACCTCTCTCTTCTTTAACTCTGAAAATAATTGTTCCAAATTGCGCCTTTCACCTATTGGATTTCCTACTACCACATTTCGTTGAAAACCCTACCTTTTGAATTCATGAAGATAGAAACTCTGATCTAAATCGAGAGTTCTCTCAGGTGACTTCGGTCATTTGAGGGGTAATTGACTATAGGGGCTTGCCTCTATAGGGAGCTTTATGAACCCATGTAATATAAACTATATTTAATTCTTTTCGTATTAAATAGGGGAATTTGTCGGTCCACATAAAGGTTCACAGACCATAATAGATGTCATAAATTCTATAGTTTATTTGATCGAGCGATATTGTCAAGCAGTGTGTTTATTCCTCAGGATAGATGATTTACTTGTGATATGATGCTCGTTCATTCAAACTGCTAAACGAATAAGATCCGTCAATTCTCATTTTTAAAATTTAAAATTTTATTTTGAAAACTAATATATATATTAAATTAAATCTTTAAATCTCAAACCAATAACGAAAAGGTAATTTTTAAAATCAAATCATTTAAGAGACTGACAACTTCTGGCGACTCTGCTGGGAAATTAGCTCTACCCTCCATCATGATCAGGGGTTTCTTTCTTCATACATCGACAATGTGTCCATGCCCCTCATGGTCCAAATTTTCATTCTTCCGTTGGCATGCTTTGGTCATTTCTTTCTTGGGCAAGCACGGTCAACTCTCTTGATTTCAGAACCATCTGTTTGACCACCTCAAACAGAGTGGTTCGGGAATCTCTAGGGTTTTCTTTTTGTGTGGGGTTGGACCCCCAATAGGTGTGTTGGTGAGCGAGGTGCGTTGTGAATTTAGCCCAGGACTGGGTCCTGAATTTCTCTTTTAGTCCGTATCTCTTGGGTTTGATTTGCTATCGGCAAATTAAACCAAACTTCTACTTTCATACCTTTCACTCAAATTTTGAAATTAAACTAATAATGTTAACAAATTTAAAAGCCAGAAATAAATATAAAATAAGGTGAAAACACCAAACAGAATAAGATACTTGCCTAGTTTTCAGTACAAGTGCTGTAGCTTGAGTACTTCCGTTGGAACTACAAGGCACAGACGTTACTGACTTCTAGAAATTCTTTAAATGCCAGGAATGATGTCTTCACCAAAGTTGATCTTTTCTTTTGCCATTGGAGTAGAGTTTTCCGTCAATAGAGATGAGTTGCCTTATTTGGCAGTCATTAAGTTTGGGCAAGGGTTCAACGATGTCGAAGCGAAGTTCGGGGATGTGGCTATTGAAATGATGAAGCCTGAAATGAGCAAGCCCGTTAAGCCTATTGTAATGTTCAACCTGAAGTCAGTTGAGGAACTCCCCATGCCAAAGAAGGAATGGATTGAAAAGAACTCTATTGTCGTTATGAGCGTTGGGACGTCTCCTAACGCTATTTCTGCTCCTACTGTTGAATTCACTACTGTTGTACCAGTCGCTCCGCTAACTAAAGGAAAAGATATTCTACATGAGGAAGAGTCAGACGATGCTTGTGTTTCATCGTCTTCTAAATTCAAGATTGAGTCTGATTCGAAGTCCACACAAATGACAAAGGCACATGAATGGAAACGCGATTAGGGAATTCTAAAATTCAAGCAGCCACAACAGCACCTGCAACGGTCTGAAGAACAGTCGTTCTAGTTGAGACCATACCAGATTGATGGGAGACAGGGTCCAACAATGAATCAACGATTAAGCAAGGTATAACCGTTCAAAGAGGAATCAGTGTCGCAGATATTCACATTCGGATAAAGAGGCCGAATTCGGACTACGGAGACGAAAGAAGCCAGAGGAGGCCGGCAAGAAAGACCATCCCAGTACTGTCCATACCACCGGTTGCTCGGTAACACCATAAAAAACTTCTTCAGCTTCAAGGATTGGCTTGAGAACAATTTTAGGAGCGGAAACTTAACGATCCCGAATGAGTATTTAAAAGAACCTAAAAAAGGGTCTATAAATATGATGTCGAGTGATTCTATTAGCTTCTACACGATGACACCGCTACTCAAGGAAATAAGGGATGTTTCTCGAAAACCTCCAATTGAACTTAAAGTTGTCAAAGGAAAGTCAATCGAGTCTGCTGTGGAAAAGCTTCGAGCTGACATTGCACAACTTTTTAAAGATCAGACTGAAGATGTTGAAGATAAAGATTACAACTTAACAGATTACACGGAGGGTGAAGTCACCGAAATCAATGTCATCGAGACCCGAGCCATGTTAGCTGCGAGCGACACTCCTCTTTGTGATCTTTATGGCAGAGGGCCGTCCAACAAAGAGATGAACATATTAGTCACCTTGAGAAGAAAATCAAAGAAATGACGACTAATATGGCTATAATGCAAGGACAGTCATACTCACAGCAGGTGGCATCCTCGGAGATGAACCAGCCGGAGATTGTTCATATTACCGACGAACAAAGGGAGGTTGCTTCTACAAACCAAGATGAGCCGCCAAAAAAAGATTCAACAAAGAATATGGTGCCATAAAAAGACATTAAGAAGCTGGTCGAACAACATGTAAAGGAAGCCTTAACCCAATCGAAAGGGGGCGCATCAATTTTAAGGGGTAGACCCTACCCTGAGGAGTTCGATGTTGTCCCATATCCTAAGGGTTTTGTGCCACCAACCTTTAAGACTTTCGATGAAACGGGCAACCCCCGTCAGCACGTTGCATACTTCCGAGAGCTGTTACAACGAGGGGGGGTAGCGAGGCACTACTTTTCCGCCAGTTTGTGAGCAGTCTTTCAGGGATTGCATTTGATTGGTATGCAGAATTGCCTAACGGGTCGATCAGGACGTTTACAAAATTAGAAATTTTGTTTGTGAAGAGATTTGCTGGAGTACATCACCACATTACAATTGGAGATCTTGTGATGGAACGTCAGAAATCTACAGAGACTTTGGGGGAGTACGTTCTATGGTGGAGAAACTTAAGCATGAAGTGCGAGCCCCAATTGCAGGAGCAACATGCGATTGAGGTCTTACTCAAGAATATCCTTAGACCGATAGCTTTCATTCTCAAAGGACTCACCATCAGTCGTTTGAGAAACTACTGAGCAAAGCCAATAGTCTGCAAGAAGAGATCAAGCATGCAAAGCCGCAAGAAAAGATTGAAGAGCCCATACCATTGAAAGCTTTTGAGAAAAGTTCTGGAGTAGTGGCAACGATCGACAAGGGAATACAGCCGATAGAGCTACAGACCGAGCAGTCACCTCGATACAGTCAGCAGCAACAGCCTCCTCAGTATGATCATTTTCCACATCAGTTCACTCAGCCCCCTCGGTGGTATGGTCCACAACCACCGAAGTTTATTTAGCATGCCCAACAGTACGGTCAGCGGTACAATCAGCAACACAGTCAACAATCATCCCAGCAGAGGCCACTCAGGACGGATGGAAGGCAAGGTCGGTCTATGACCGATTTGTTGAATAAAGTATATCCCTTTAATGATGAAGCAGTAGCACAGATGTTCCAGAATTTGATTAAGAAGCCCGAGTTCAGATTGCCTGAGCCAAAGAAACTAGCGGAGGTTAACAAGAAGAATCATCCCAACTATTGCCCATATCACAGAATGCTTGGGCACACCATTGAAGGCTGTATCAGTTTCAAAGAATGGCTGGAGAAGAACTTCAAGAATGGAAGCGTAGCAATCCCCGATGAATATTTGAAAAGAACTCGAAAGAGATTCCATAAATATGATTTTGGTGATTTGTTTGCTTCAATTGATTTGTACACAGCTGACAACGGACGTGACACCTTTTGATTAATATTGTACTACTTTTGTTACTCAGCATGATAAGTATTAATATGTACCATCCCTCCTGCTGCAATGAATAAAAGAAAAAAAAGTTTGTTTTTGTCCAGAATTACTCAATATTTGGAAAGCTCAAAATTGGATATTTTGCTAAGACTTTGACTTCCGGAAAGAATGAAATTAATGCCTTAATGACTAGGTCCTTCCTTTTAAGGAATTCAGACTGGGTACTGAGTAAATTTCAAAATGAAATAGTGTGGTTGAAATGCGAGTAATTGACTCGGGATATCACGAGTTTTTTTAATTTCCTGCCATGTGGTTGGGTCCGAACTTTCAAAAAAGTTATAATATCCCAGGATTCACGTTAAGAAACATTTTAGAATTATTAATTAGGGGAGTTTTGACATTAAAAATCTTTAAATAAAATATGTCTTGCTAGATACAGTAATTCTCAGAAAATAAAAGGGGCAAAAGAAAAAAAAAGAGTAAAACTTTTGCTTGTGAATATTCAACTGAGGAGAAGCTTGAGGTGAGCACAAAATCAGAAATTGGTGCCCCAATTCAGGCATTCAAAATGTTTAACATATGCTCCACCAGATATACTAATCCTCAATAAAAAAAAAAGAAAAGAAAAGAAAAGAAACAAATAGTGCTCCCTGAGAAGAAGCTTGAGGTGGACATAAAATAAAAAATTGGTGTTCGAATTCAGACATTCAAAATCTTTAAAGTATGCTTCACTAGATATAGTAATTCTCAGTAAAAAGTGGAGCAAAGATAAAAAAAAAAGGAAAGAAGGCTCTCTGAGAAGAAGCTTGAGGCAAACATATAATCAAAAATTGGTGTCTTAATCTTCCCCTAATTAATAAAACTTGAAAGACTACCTTAAGCAGTTTCCTTCGATATTATGCTTTGAAAAAAGTCAAGTGATTCTATGCCTTTTGGTCGGTCATTAATTGGCTCAGAAATATCTTTGGACAAGGAAAAATATTTTAATCACATGAACAGTAATTTTTGGGATCTGCTTAGGCCTGGGAAGAAAGAATTAAGGAAAGGGTCAAGTTGTTAGCAATTAACGGAAATTCAACCATGAAGTCTTATCCTTCAGTATCCAGCAATTACAACTTCAATGTCAATTTGAAGAACGTCAGAGCAACTTCTCAAAGAAAACTTCAACAACCTTTATAGAATCTACAACAAATCAAATGATGACTGCGACAAATGAAGCTACAAAGTTTTGTCCTCTCCAGCAATGACGTCTTTAGAGATAACACACCTTTATAGGTACTTGAAAGAATATGATTCTGATAGCACCTTAAAGAGTGAGTTATTTTCTAGCACTTGTCCTTAGTCAGTGAACAATACCTCAAGAAGTGTTGTACATCACAACGTTTCAAAGACAGAGTCTTGTTCTATGAAGAGCTGATGCCGCACTTGTCTAAAACTAGGTCCAAATCCTAAAACAAATGCAAATAAATAAAACTCTGCATCAAACAATATAAAAGTCAACATTTGAACAAAACAAAAGAACTCTACACCTTGTGAAGTTTCAAAAATCTCTGTACAAGCATTTCAATAAAATTTAGCACTGCATGAACTTCTATAAACATTCTCTTCACTTTACAAAATATTTTCATAATCTCTGCCCCATAAATATCATCAATATCTTCAATCTCTGCATTCATAAATCTCAGCAATATGTTCAGTCTCTGCATTCATAAAACTCTACATTCCCAAATATCAACAAAATCTTTCTGAATCTCTGCATAAATACATCTCAGCAAAATTCTTCACGGTCCATGCATCCGTAAATTCTCAGCATTTCTCAGTAATTCTTAGAAATTCTTAGCAATTCTCAGCAATTTTCAGTAATCTCAGCATTTCACAGCATTTCTCAGCATATTCTCAGCATTCTCAGCAATTCTCAGCAATCTCAGCACTCATCAATTCTCAGCAATTCTCAGCAATCTCAACATTTCTCAACATTTCTCAACATATTCTTAGCATTCTCAGCAATTCTCAGCAATTCTCAGCCATTCTCAGTAATCTCAGCAATTCTCAGCAATTCTCTGCATATTCTTAGCATTCAGGGTAGTCCTTCACCCCACTCCTATCTCAGCACAAAATTAAAATTGAAATTGCAATTGAAATTAAAGCACTCTGCATTTTGCATAAGCTCCGTCCTATTCTTTCCTAGCATACATGTATGGAGTATGCTCAGTCCTAAATCCTTCTCAGCATACAAATGCATTCTGGTGGGCCTTAGCCCTACTCTTTTCTCCACATAAAACCAAAATTGAAATTGAAATTGAAATTAAAACCGAAATCAAAATCAAATTGAAATTAAAGTCGAAAGAAAAGCAAAGTAAATCAAATCTAAATTTGAAATTTGAAATTTCAAAATTATAGTTGCAACTCTTAAATTTAAAATTCCTCCTCTTGTTTCCCCAGCGAAAATAACTCTCTCTCAATTCTGCGTTTTGTCCAAAGTATTTTACTTTGGCAGCTTTGTGTTGGTTTGTTGATCATTTCGATCAACACCAATACACCCGGTGTGCCTGTCTGATGCACCACACCTATTGGGGGTCCATTTGTTGACCTCACTTTTGGTTGAGGTCTAGTCTCTCTTTAGAATAGCCTAGGGTCTAGCCGTAGGACTCTCCTGGTGACTTTCTTAGAAGACTAGTCATGGAACCCTCCACATAGAAATTCAAACCTTTTTTAGCTTCACTAGGAGTTTTCATATTCTTGAGGCCTAACCTCCACCTTTTGGTAGGAATAAGGAAAGCATAAGGAAGCCTAGGGGAAGTCTCCTATAGGTGGTCTAACCTTAGGATTTGCCCTGAGGGAGGTCTGGACTTCACCACTCACATGTACACATTCCCCTAAAACTTTGGAAACTCATGTAGATGGTTCTTCTCAACTCTTGGCATCGAGCGAGGTTTGACTAGTACCAATACATAGAGGACCAAATGTGAGTGACCCTTGGTCCATAGCTCAATTCAAACCAACTCATGACATTCATATCAAACCAAGCTTCAATTTTCCAAAATTTCAAAAATTTGGCCCTTGACCTCCCAAAATGCCCTAAATTACCCAAAATTATTCAAATTCACCAAAATTCCCAAAAAACATTCCAAGATATTTTTTACCACTCAAATTTACTATCCATGACCAAAAATTCCAAAATTTCCAAAAAGACCCCCAAATACCCTCAAAATACCCAAAATACCCTTTAGCTAAAATATCCAAAAATTCCAAAAAATTCTCAAAAAACTCAAAAAAATCCTAAAATTTCCCGATTCCATTTTGTACAACTACACCATAAGCCAATTTTGGCAATTTAACTCAATTTAAATCAAAAAACCCCAATTTGGCCTATGTAGCCCAAAATTGCCCAAATCAAACCCAATCTTGACCCAATTGACCAAAATCTTGCTCAATTTCAATCCCAAACTCTTTATAAAACCTCATTAAAAAGAAGTGAATCATCAATTGTCCAAAATTTGAGCTCAAGTCTTACCCAAATCCATTTTGAACCAAAACCCCCAATTTTGACCCAAAATGAACACATGTCCTAAATCCACCAAATTGACCCTCCAAACATTGTCAAAACCTTTCATGTCTTCATGAAAAATCTTCGAGACAACCATATCTACACTATTGTTGAAGACCTACGGACATCATTCCCACTTAAACTCAAGATAACTTGACCCAAATCCAATATGGTCAAAAATAATCAAAAATCCTATCCATACCAAAATTGAACTTCCAAATGAGCTCAAAACCACTTTGTGTCTTCATGAAAGATCTTCATTACGATCATATGGACAATATTGATCAGGGTACTTGGGCTTCATTCAAGCTCTAACCCATGTTAAGTCAACCCAAACCCAAATGACCTAATTGAACTAATGATTAAAATAAAAAAAAATTAAACCAAAATTAACCAAATTAAACCTCATGAAATGCCCTAAAATAAATAAATAAATATATATATATATATATATATATATATATATATATATATATATATATATATAATAAAAATAAAATAAATAAAATACATTTTTTTAAAAGAAAAAAAAAAGAAATATCCCTCTTCCCTCACCTCTCCCTCACCCTACCCGCCACCCTTCACCGTCTCTCCTCGTCACCTCTCCCTCTTTTCTTTTTGACTCCAAAACCGTGAGCCTCCCCCTAAAAAAATCCCTTATAATCTCATTTACACCCTTACACACTTACACACTCACTTCAATCACTTCACCATCCCACTCACTCACTTCCCCCCCAAATTCCTCTCCTAGCCGCGTGCCTCCCTTCCTCCTCTCCTTCTTCTTCTTCCAAGCAAGTCACACCCAATCCCAGCTCCCTCTAGCTGTGAGCTTCAACAAGGGCATCCCCTCTTCATGTTTCTTCCATCAACTCTGCTAAATCAAGGAATGTTTCTTCACCGTTCTCATGCTTAGCCTAAGATCCCACACATACATGCTTATTGTTTAGTTTTCTTCTTCCTTTTACAAAGATTTTTAAATTTATATGCAAGCTATTAATCTCCATGTATATCTTCAAAAATCATGTGTAGGTTCTTTCTTTTCACAAATCTTCTTGATATTTAAATGTTTCCATGTTTAGGCTTTGGAATTCATTTTTTCATGCATGTTATTTAGCTATTTAGTTTTTAAATCTTTCCATGTTTAGCCTTAGGATTTTTTTTTCATGCAAATTATCTAATTATTTAGATTAACTAGTTTAAATATTTACAAATCTACCACCTAATTTTTATTCCCTTGAAAAATAAATTTTAAAAAAAATTTAATACACTATAAATGAAATAAAAATAAATGAAAGGAAATATAAACATAAAGAGGGAATAAAAAAAATAATGATAAAAAGAAGAAAATGAAATAAAAAATCTAAAATAATAAATAACTAAATGAATAATAATACATATATGTAAATTAATAATAACAATATTAAATTTAAAAATAAATAAATACCACTATATGTATATTTGTAAATTAATGATATTATGAAAATAATGAAAATAATGTTATGATTTTAGAAAAAACCAAAAGTATGAGAAAAAAATGATAATAATAATAACTAAAATAATAATTGTAAATATAAATAAAAAACAAAAATAAGTAAATAAAAATGCCATTCTTTTTTAAATAATATAAATGTAAATATATATGTAAATAATAATTTTAATATATAAGAACCTAATATAAATGATAATAACTTTAAATAAATAAAAGAATAATCAAGGAGAGATTAAATGAAAAGCTTTATAATTAAATAAATAATAATATAAATGATAAATAAATGACATAAATAATAAACTGAAATATACATCTAAATAATAACAATAATAAATTACAAGAAATAACTTATAATTTTAATATATTAAATGATAAGATTATAAGGATAATAAAATAAATAACATACATATATATATACATAAAATGAAAAAATTTAAATAATATAAATAAATAATAAATTAAATTGAAATTAAATAGTTAAAATTAAATAAAACCAAAAAAATAAAAAATAAATAATAATGAAATAAAACACATTAAATTAAATAATAATTAATTAAATAAACCGAAAAACAATTATAAAAACAAATATTAAATTAAATTAAATTAAATTAAATAATAAATAATAAATTAAATAAATTATACTAAATTAAAACTAAATAATAATGTAAATAAATAATAAATTAAATTAAATTAAATAAATTAAATTAAATTAAAATTAAATAATAATAATCTAAATAAATAATAAGTTAAGTTAAATTAAATAAATTAAATCAAGCTAAATTAAAATTAAATAATAATGTAAATAAATAATAAATTAAATTAAATAAAATAAGTTAAATAAATTAAATTAAATTAAGCAATAATGTCGATAAATAATAATTTATACTAAATTAAATTAATTAAATTAAATCATAATAATTAAATTAAAACCAAAAATAATAATTTAAATAAAAAAATATTAAGTAATTATAAATTAAAGTAAAAATTAAATTAAATTAATAACAATTAGTTAAATAAGTAAATGATAATAAATTAAATAAATCACAATAAATTAAATAAGATAATAAATTAAATAAATAATAAAGCTAATAATAATTTTAACTACAAAAAAAAGATAATAATTTTAAATAACACATAATAAAAATAACAAAACACATAAATAATAAATAACAATAAGAACATAAAATGATAAAACATAACAAAATAAATAATAATAAAATAATAAATAACAATAAAAACATAAAAATAACATAACAATTACACATAACACAACAATTACAACATACAACAACAATCCCGACCACAATACAATACCAAAACAATAAAAATCAAACCTAGGATAGGCCTCCTGAGGCATGGTTTATTTTTCTCTTTATAAAGACCCCTAGGAAATCACAACTTGGTGTAGAAAACATAATAAGAATACCCTTATGCTTAGTGAATGCATCGACTAACCCAAATTGTACCCGATGTCCACACAATCTTCCCAATTCACATTCCAAATTCAAAATCCCTAGTTTCAAAACCAAAACCAAACAAAATCCAAACACAAACTAAATTTAAACATAAACCAAAGCCAAACAAAAAAAAAAACCAAATCCAAACAAAAACTCAAGCAAATCTACCACAAATAAAATCACAAACTCTTCATAGTACTCCCATAAGTCCAAATCAAGCTACCAATTGCCACCAATCCAAATCCAAACCACACCTAAACCCATCTGTCCCAACCTACCCTAAACAGCTGTGTTCATTAAGCATAAGGGTATAGGTAGGATGAGTTGTTAAGCAACATAATAAGACTAAATGAGCCCGAGACTTTTCACCAGCTGTGATAGGGAAGCATGGACCTGCATCCTTCTCTGACCTTTTGGATAACTCAAAGGTCTATTAAACTTAATATGTCTGCGTAACGAAACCATCCTAAATTAAATTAACAAAGCTCATTGAAACACAACATAGAAATTCACATAGACATCATAGGAGTTGGTAGACAACCAGAATCTAAACGTAGACATCAAAGGATTGAGTAGTTACTGACTTGTTAGTCCTACTTCTTCCTGTTTTCTGGCATGCTTTAATTTCTACAAAATTATAAACACATACATGCAATGCAATACTAAAGTTTCAGCTGGGAATGACGAGAAGACCCTAGCAGGTATGCTTTCATTTTATTGTGATTTATTTTCCCTGCATTGTACTTTACATTTCTTGCATGTTAAATAAGAATGTCACCCTGCATGAAAATTGAAAACCTTTAGAATAGTCACAAAACTAAAACCCAAAACTAAATTAAAATTGACACAAGAAAAAATTCACCGCCACAACATTCAAAATATAAAACAACTCAAAATTTAATCACAAACAGAACAACAAAACCACAACTACAATTAAATTAAAAAGTCTCGTTTGATGATCGGGAATAACTCGGATGATGTAACTCACGTGTTGCTAACAGGATTTCCCACGGTCTAAATGAAAGTGTGGAACTCATTCAGTTGAGTTTAGCAAATTTATTTGGACTAAGTGAATCCGATGAAAATAACGGTGTCAGAATGACGGAATCGTGGGATCTTAATCGGTTCTGTTTAATCAACTTTAAGATTTATTTTAATTAAAACATTAAAATATTTTAATTTTAAGACTTCTCTAAACCAAAACACTTTTCTCATCTCTTGATTATCATTTTCCAAAACCGAACCTCTGCAATGACGTGGAGCACGGAGCACGACTTCGAGGGCAGCACGACCATCTTCAATAGCAAAACCTGTGTCGACATCAGCAAAACCATTCCTTAGTCTAAATAACAAGCCATAGGACATTGAGGTAGTCTGCCTAGTGAAACATAAATCCTCACTTGTTCTTTTAGGCCTTTGCACAACTAGGTTGTGCAATATAAGCCCTAACTCACTTAGGATTCTGAGGTCGTCGTCCGATACGATGTAAACCCTCTTATATTTCAGGTTATTTGCATAATCAGGTGATAATATAAATGTAATTCCTATAATTAATTGACATGATTGAAACTAAAATAAGTTCATTTATAAAATTTAAAGCCCAACATTAGGATAGTTTGGGAAGTCATCGAGGTTCTCCTCGAGATTCGTGACTTCCCCTACCTCTCTCTTCTTTGACTCTAGAAATAATTGTTCCATATTGCGCCTTTCACCTATTGGATTTGCTACAACCACATTTCATTGAAAACCCTACCTTTTGAATTCATGAAGATAGAAACCTTGATCTAAATCGAGAGTTCTCTCATGTGACTTCGGTCATTTGAGGGGTAATTGACTATAGGGGCTTGCCTCTACAGGGAGCTTTATGAACCCAGGTAATATAAACTCTATTTAATTCTTTTCGTATTAAATAATGGAATTTTTCGGTCAACGTAAAGGTTTTTAGACCAGAACGGATGTCATAAATTATGTAGTTTTTTTTATCAAGCGATATTATCAAGCAGTGTGTCTATTCCTCGGGATAGATGCGTTACTCGCGATATGATGCTCGTTCATTCAAACTGCTAAACGAATGAGATCCGTCCATTCTCATTTTTAAAATTTAAAATTTTATTTTCAAAACTAATATATATATTAAATTCAATCTTAAAATCTCAAACCAATAACAAAAAGGTAAGTTTCAAAATCAAATCATTTAAGTGGCTGACAGTCTATAGTTTGAATTTCCTTATTTGTTCCAATTTGGTTTAACTTGATTATTATTCCATTGTTGATGTCCATTACTCCATTTAAAATTAGGATGATTTTTCCAACTAGGATTATAATAATTAGAATAAAGGTTATTAGTTTTTCTAGCATAAGCTTGCAATGTTTCCATTGTTTGAGAATCATCAAAATTTGCAGAATTATCATTACTTACATGCTATATATTAATAGCAAAATTATCTAATTTCTTAGATATCGCAGCCACTTGTGAAGCTAAAATAGAAAAGGCTTTATTATCTTGAATACTGGCTATTCTTTTAGGATTAACCCTTTCAGAAGGCCATTGAAAGTTATTATTAGCCATTTCTTCAATTAAGGTGTAGGCTTCTTCAAAAGTCTTAGCCATTAAAGAACCACCAGTGGCAGCATCAATAATAGATCTAAGTGATCTAATTAGTCCATTATAAAATTTTTGAATAATTAACCAATCTAGTAAAGCATGACGAGGATATTTTCTTAATAATTCTTTAAATCTTTCCCAAGCTACATAAATTGTTTCTCCATCAAATTGTGCAAATGAAGTAATATCATTTCTCAATTTAGCAGTTTTAGAAGGAGGAAAATATTTAGCAAGGAATTTTTGTGCCATATACGCTCATGTTTTAATAGAACAAGTTGTTAATAAATTAAGTCACACCTTTGCTTTATCTTTTAAGGAAAAAGGAAAGAGTCTAATCCTAATGGCATCATCATAAACATTATTATATTTAAAGGTAGCACAAATTTCTAAAAAACTAGCAAGATGTAAATTTGGATCCTCATTAGATGTTCCGCCAAATTGATTATTTTGAACCATTTGAATAATAGAAGGTTTAAGCTCAACAGAATCAGCATCTACCGCTAGCATTTGAATACTAACATGAAGTTCATCTGCTGTAGGGTTTGCATATTCCCTTAATTGTTTATAAATATTTTGTTCATTAATTTTGATTGGATTTTGATTATTATGTAAGTTAGCCATTTCTTGATGTTTCGAAATTTGTTTTTCTTTATTAATTCTTTTAATTGTTCTTTCTAATTCAGAATCAAAAGGTAGTAATCCTTAAGAACCAGAACTATGCATAAAATTTAAAATATTTTTGCTTTGTTTTTGTTTATTTTTTATATATATTTTTTAAAATTTCTTTTTACTTTTTATTATGTCCTATCCCCGGCAACGGCGCCAAAAACTTGATGTGATGCGACTTTATATATGCTTTTAAATACAAGAATATGATACCACTTCTTAGAATGTTAAATTTCTGGCAAATGGCTTTAAAAACTTGATGTGTGATGTTTAATTTACTTATAAATTTATATTTAGACTTTATAATAATTATTGTAAAAGTTACAATTTTAAATGCAAGTATACGTATTGTTCAAGTAATACAGGGCTCTAGTGGAGTCCTGGTTATCGATCCCACAGGGATAGTGTTTTAATTAAAAGTAAAAAAAAATATTTTGAAATTTATCAATATAAAAGTAATTTATATATAGTGTGTGTGTATATATATATATATATATATATTTCAAATTTAATTTATTAACAATTTTTACTATAAGTAAGTAAACAGTAAGTAGTAATAAAGTAAAAGTAAGCAGTAAATAAAATTCAATGCAAGTATAAAAATGACTTTCTCGTTTTCAACTAATCCAAGATTTTTAAAATAATTATCATTTGTTGGGAATTTAGATTATAGTATTGTGCCAAGTAGAAGCATTCCTATTCTTTACCCCTTGGTTCAGGTGCAAAGAACATTGACTAATCTATAGATCGGTTTAGGATGTTTTATTAGTAGAATGGGTTAATCTAGGCTCACACTACTAGATGTCCAAGGGTAGCTATAGTCGGCCCTACCAGTGATCCATTCCCTTTCTATAAACCAAATTTTTAGAATTTAGTCTGTCACTCTAAAAACTAATTAATTTTACGCCCAATAAATAATATCTTCCTATTTGTTTGCACTTCACCCTGAATAACCAGCATAAAGCCTTCGACTACACAAGGATTCATGTGATATCTACTAGTTAAGAATTTATCTCCGGATAGGTCTCAAAATTCATCAACATGTTTTAACAATTTAAATGACCAATTTAAAAAATAAACTAAGATCAGGTATTAATATCATCACAATGTTTTAAATATTTTAAATTTAATTCCCCTACAAAATTTAATTAATTTACTAACTTTTCATAGTTGAAAGGAGAAAGATAACTAACTACTCAAAACACATTAAAATCACACAACAAAACATATTTATAAAACATTGAACCAAGGTACAAATACTTATTTGAAGTGTTCCTTCAAGTAATCCGCTGACTTCTACTGACTCCAGTAATGATGAAAGACTCCAACAACAACAACACATAATAAGTACATAAAAAAAACTCACTAGATACAACGTAAAGTGGCACCCTAAGTGTGGAAGAGA
Source organism: Papilionanthe hookeriana x Papilionanthe teres (assembly GCA_022702705.1). Classification (NCBI taxonomy): domain Eukaryota; kingdom Viridiplantae; phylum Streptophyta; class Magnoliopsida; order Asparagales; family Orchidaceae; genus Papilionanthe; species Papilionanthe hookeriana x Papilionanthe teres. The sequence goes on from CM040426.1 coordinate 147,205,893, forward strand.
CTAAGTAAAACTAGAGGGGAGAGAGAATGTTTCTGGGGACTATGAGGTGCAATTTTTTTCTGTAGAATGGGCTCCTATTTATAGAGCTCTAAATTTGACCAGGGGTTGCTTAAGGCACCTCTTCAAAATTCATCCAAATTCAATGCATCTTCGAGAAGGTAACTGTTGTGTCTAGACGCCAGGAGTCCAACGCCCAGGCGCCGGACTCCATGACCAGGTCTTCGCACCTCTTCACTTTGGATCAAACCTCTTCACGATTAAAACTGTTTCCTTGTGTCCAAATGCATTGTATCACATGTCCTATATATTAGGAGTAACTTTAAGTCTTCTAGAAGTTCCAATAACCGCTTAACTCCTTTAAAATAACTCCCCAAAATCATCAAAAAATCTTAACAGTGTCTGTATTGAGCTGGCGCTTAGGCGCCGGATTCTGGCGCCTAGGCGTCAGGCCTATAATTCCAATATTTTGTTCCACAAGCACCATTTTGCTTCATTTTGCTCCTTTTTCCCTCTTTTCCTTTCTTGGATAATTTCTAGGGGTGTCTCTTTTTGAGTTTGTACCTGACTCTGGAGAGTGGCTAAGGCAGCAGCCATCTCTTCCATCCTATTTGCCATTTGGGAAATTGTGTCATCTCTTTCCTGAATCTGTGCTCTTAACACCTCTGGTTCATCTCTTTCCGTAGCTGTCGGAGAACCTTGTGAAGCCGACGATGCTCGTGTCTCAACCATGTTGATCTCGGCATACTCCTCATCCATGAACTCAGATGAGTCAACTTCATCTCCTAATTCTTCTTCTCTTTCCTTTACTAACCGTCAGATATCGGTTCTTAACTTGTCTATGGCATCCTCTAATGGCCCTTTCCTCATGGTCTCGCAGTCATCTCGTGACGGTTGTTGAATTTCTTTCTCGGGAGTCCCCTTTATTGCAGTAGCACTTTCTTCTGATTCATGTCTCCTGTCGAGACTTTTCTTCTCAAAGCATTGTTTTTGTCTTAACTCGCCAGTAGTAGGTCACCATACCATCCTTCTTGCAGCCGGAAGCCTAGGACCAGATGGTCTGTCGGCTATATGCTGGAAGGTGGTATCCTCCCTAATTTGTAGACCCAATACAACAACGGGCGGACTGGCTTTTATCTTATTCTTTGGTTTCTCTGTGGCAGCAATAGGCTTTATTTGCAGTCTGAGGCTGGATTTAGCTGGCACTCATCCTATCTTTCTTAAGATTTCTGACACAGGGCATCATTCTTTCTTTGCCAATCTTTTTATCACAACTTGCATCCGAGTCAATGGCGTAGTCTTATCCCTTTTCCTTCTGTAATTCTTGTAGTACGTAGGTCGGGGTAATGCAGCGGTGATCCTACTGGCATTCTCTTCATCTAATGCGGTAGAGAGAGGGTGAACCTGCTCCTTCCAACAGAGGTATATAATCAGGCAGTTCTTCTCTTTCCTCAGGAATTTCTTCTAGAAAAGCAACTTCAGTAGCTCTGGCTTTCTTGGAGATCTTTCTGCTTCTATTTCTCCTTTGAGTCTGAGTTAGGGGTGCAATTCTTAAACTGGACCCAATCTCAAAAATAGATGGTATTGTAGCAAAATCTATACCCTCCACGGTGACAGGCTCATCACAAACTTGGATTTCCTTCCCCTTCATTTTGGCAGAAGTCGGGGTAGATGCAAAGATGACTAGATCGGTGGGGGTAGAGACAACAGTCCTCCTATGAACAGTAGTACTCTTCTCAGCTGGAATCCTTTGCAGGGGAGGGAATTCTTGAGTTGATTTCAGGTTGAACTCAATCACGGGTTCTTCAGTTTCTGACACTTTGTCCATTAATGTGAAGAGAGTGACATCAGCAAACTTGATATCTGTGTTGTCGAACCCTTGTCATCAGCAAACTTGATAGTGGTTTTAATTTAATAATGAGGTTTTAATTAATAATTTTAAGTTTGGAATAGTGTTTAAATTATTTTAGATTTAATTCTTAATGATTTTATTTAAGTTTGTTGTTAAATGATTTTTTAACTTAATTTAATTCAATTCGATTTTAATTTAATTTTAATTTAATTTTAGTTTTAATTTAATTTAATTTTTTTTAATTTTAATTTAATTTATTTAATTTTTAATTCAATAAAATTTTAATTTAATTTAGTTTTAATTTAATTTTAATTTAATTTAATTTAATTTTAATTTTAATTTATTTAATTTTTAATTCAATTTAATTTTAATTTAATTTAATTTAATTTAATTTAATTTAATTTAATTTAATTTAATTTAAATTTAATTTAATTTAATTTTAGTTTTAATTTTTGTTTTAATTGTTAATTTTAATTATCAATTTAGATTATTATTTTAATTTTTATTTAGGAATTAAGTATTGTTAAAGTGACTTATTTAGGGATTTTTAAATTAAAGAATAAATATCCTCTTAATAATATCCCTATTTTAATGATCCAAATTTAAATATATTCTTTCCAAAATTTAAATTATTTAATTAATTAAAGTTTCATTTTTTTTTATATTTTTAAAATGTTTAGTGTGTTTCTACCCCTTAATTTTCCTAAGTTTCAATCATCCAAGAGAAAATTAAGATCAAATATATTACCCTTCCCCCATTTTGATTAAACCTAAAGTTTTAATTAAGGGTTAAAATTTTTAATTACCTTTATGCCCTTTTAAGCTTATTTATTTCATAACTCACTAAATTGAGCTCAAATGAATTTAAAATTTTATGTCACCTCACTCATATGTCAATTAAGACATTAGAGGAAAAAATGTGATTTTTCTGAATTTAATTTATTTATATAATTATTTTTAGTAGAAAATAGGGGTTTTCAAAGAAAATTCAACAACATGACCAAGGAAACGTTTCTATCCTTAAAACAATTATGGCATGTTCCTAATGACTAGATGACCACTTGAACCAATTTTGGTGATTTTTTGAATTATATTTTATTTATTATAATTATTTTGAGTTTTAGAGTATTAATTAATTATAAAATAAAATTAAAGTTAAAAAATAGATTTTATATTTTTCTTAAATCTCTCTGACCTCAAGGAGTTTAGAAAAACAAATTTTATAATTTTTTATTTTTCTTTGATTTTTTGGAATTATTTTTGTGGAAAAGGTGAAAAACTCATTTTTTAATATTTAAAAATTACAATAAGCCTTTAAAATTCAATATCTTACCCTAGGGACTTAGGAAAAATATTTGGTTTATTCCTAAGTGATTAGGAATCAAAATGTGACATTTTTATGGTTTTTAATATTTTTATGATTTTTATTATTTTTTAATTATAAAAATATTAAAATATCATGAAAATCAATTTTTTTAGAAAATTCCAATTTTAATTTTCCTAAACTCCCCTGATATAAAAGAAGCTCCAAAACATTTTTGTGAATTTTTGAAAAGTATTTTTAGAGTTATAAATTTTTAAAGTTCCATTTTGTTTATGAGGCTTAATTAATCCATTTTATAGGGTTAATCAAGTCCAATTGATTTCAAATTTTTATGTGAGATCTTTCTGACCCTAAAGATCAGTGGAGAATTATTTTCAAATCAATTTGATGTGTGGTTAACCTTAATTAATTCAAATTCAATTTTAGGGGTTTAGGCTAATTAAGGTTATTATAGATGAATTAACTCAAAATATATTTTTCCTAGGGTCCTCTGGTCCTAAGAAACACCACCAAATTTTCCTAGAATTTATTTCACAACATGATAATTATTGAATTAAATGAAATTGAAAATTCAATAACTTTTCATAGAGAAGACCTCTGACCTTGAAAAATTCAGGGAATGTTCCCAAGATCAGAGGCTTCAAAAGCCCTATGGTCTCATGCCATGGTGAATTGTATATGCAAATGAAGAATCAAAATACTGAAATTAGTAAATAAATTATTAAAAATAAAATACTCATCCAATTAATTTGATTTCTTTTCCACATTATTCTCCTCTGTTCACTGAGCAAGATGGTGTTTTTATTTTATTTTTGTGGTTTTTCTATGCAAAGATATGGATTTTTGAAATTCTAGTTTTTAAATAAATATATAATAACCCTATTTTTCTACTTATCCACGCGGCGCCACGCAATCCTCGGCAGCTCCGAAAGCCCACGTGGCGCATTCCTATTCGATGTTGCCGTCGGACTCAGCGCTCTAGGGGCTCGCGGTTCATGTACCATTGCGCTGTCCAGCTTGATCTCGACTGTCCGCTCGATACATGCGCGATCCAATGACTCCTGGTCATCGTCTACGACTGGTGTGCACCCGTGACCGTCCACACTAAAACCCTAAGAACTCACTCGATTCTCAACAGATTTTTGTTTTCTTATGCTCTATGGATTTTTCTTGAAGAGACGAACACATCCATATGGTAAACATGCATTTAAATCGACTCAAACAAAATGGAGAATCTCCAGAAGCTCGGGAGGAAGAGTGAGTTCATACCTTTGCTCACAGAAGTGAAGCATCAATCTGAGGGTTGTGTCACCTTAGATTGAGTCCAAGCAAGCTCCAGATGAAGTCTCTTGCTCTCGGGAAATGCCTAGGTACAAAAGTGACAAAGGCCGATCACAAAGCTTGGAGGCTGGAAGCAATGGCTGGCCTGGTGAGAGGGCTTTTTGCTGGGGAACTTCTCCTCTTGGTCTGGTGAAGGTGTAGATTCAATCAATTTCAGGATTGGCTCGCCATGGTGAAGTGTCCTAGTTTTTTGGTGGATTTTTTACTGAGAAATTGGGCTCTGTTAATGGGGATTAGGCAAATGGACACTGGGGATCAATTGCTCTAGGTTTGGAGAAGGTGCTGGAGCAATTTTGGAAGAGTTTTGTTAAGTGTTTTTTTCAGCCCCTCCCATGGCCGAGAGGAGGTGGTGTTTAAATAGGCATGGCTGGAGGGCCTCACAGGGGAAGTTAGGGCTTGGGATCAGCTGCTCCATGCAAGAGATGAAGAGCTATGTTGTCCATTTGGGTTGAGACAAGTCAACAAGGGAGAATTAAATTTTTTGCTCACATAGAGCTCTCAGCCATGGTGTTTTCCGGCGGCCTTGTGGCTGGCTGGCCAGGCATTGGTCACCATCTTGATCAGTGGGGTCAGGTGTTGGCAATGGTGTAGTCAATTGGAGTTTGACATCTGTAAAGGGGCTGAATTGAAATGGAATGGGGAGAGGCTCATTTTGGGTGCAATTTGGTCAACCCATGTATTTGGGCTTGGTTCACCTTCCCGTGGTCCGATTTTGGGCCGGGGGATCGGTTGGGTCAGCTGCCATGGAGTGTTGAAGTCCTCATCCATGGTGAGGTGGCTAAACTTGGTTTAGTGTGTGACATGGTTATGGTTAAAAAGGCTTAATGAAGGATTAAGAATGGGGGGCCCTCCTTTTGCCATTAATGGCTTGGTCACATGTCAAACCTTCCAGGGCTTCATATGGCTTGTAAATGGCTTGGGACAAAGCTTGGTCATTTACATGAAAGAAGGTTTTGAATTTTTGGGATTTATGGGTGAATTTGGCATGAGGGCTAATTTAGGATTATTTGATGATTGAATTTGGACTTCAGGGATGATATCAATTAATGGGGTGATGACAAGAATGTCATATGGGCTTTAGCATGAAGTTTGGGCCTTTGAAATTTAGTGAAGATGGCTTTTAAAATGGTTTTGGGAAGTGGGCTTTTGGATTTTAAAATGGATTTTAAAATGAAAGTTTGGTAAAGGATTAGGACAAACAAGTGTTGGGTTTAGTTTAGGGATGTGTCATGAATGATTTGGAATTAGTTTGGAATAATTTGGAGTTGAATTGGGTTTAATTTGGGACTTTTGGTAAAGGGGCCAAAGCGGGTCAAATTGGGTTAACTGGGGCTAAGGTTGGGCTAATGTTGGATTTGATGTAAGATTAATGTTGAGAAATCTTTATGAGAATGTCATAAAGAGTTTTCAACTTTGGTAGGGCTCTAATTTTGGGATTTGGGCCCATTTGGGTTAGGTTTGGGCTTAGGTCAATTTAAGGGATTTTGGTTTTGGGTTATGTTTGGGTGGAGTTTAGGTTCAAATTTTAGGCAAATCAAGTTAGTGTTTTGTTTATGGGGGTGTTAGGAAGGTTTTAGAAAAGGTTTGGGGCCAATTGGAGTTGAATTAGGCTAGGTTTGGGCTAAGTTTAGGTTATGGGCCAAAATTGGGCTTTAAGCTTCAAGTTGAAATTGGATCCAAATGTCAATCAAATTGCACTTAGATTTGGTCTAAATTGATATTGGGGATATTGGATTGAAGTTTATAATTTAATTGGACCAAAGTTAAGGTCAATTGGGGTGGTTTGGTTTGACATTGGGTTCACTTGGGTTTAAAATGGGTCAAATTGAGGGTTTTGGTAAAAGTGGGATAAATTGGCAAAATTAGCCCATGGTGTAGTTGAACAAAATGAAATTAGGAATATTTGGGAGTTTTGGAATTTTATAGGAATTTTCTGAAGTTTTGGATTTTTGGGCTAAGAAGGGCATTTTGGGTATTTGGAGGGTATTGGGGGGTACTTTTGGAATTTTTGGTATTTTTGGCTATGGATGATCAATTTGAGTTGGAGGAAATGTTCAAGGACTTATTTTGAGGAATTTAGGTAATTTTGTAAATTTTGGGTAATTTCAAGGGCTTTTGGTAGGTTCAGTAGGTGCAGGGCCCAGGGGGTCAAAAATTGAAATTTTGGAAAAAAGAAGATTGATCAAATTTGAGCAAAATGGAATCACTTTAGTTGAGCCATGAAGCCATACTAAGCCCATATGATCCATGAGAGGACTCATTTAAGGCATTCACTATGTTGTTCCTAACCCTCTTAGCCAGGGGCTTAGGGGTTAAGGACCATCCATGTGAATTACCAACATGAGTCAGGAAGTCAAGTTGGGTGACAGTGTGGTTTTGGGACTTGGAATGTGTGTGAGAGTGTAGTGTATGTGCAAGTCAAACCTCACCAGACTAGGCCACCCAGGGTATTCCTATGGCCAAGAAGTCCTATAGGGAACTCATCCTTTAAACCTCCACATTTGATCTCAACTCTCTAGGTGATTAGGGGTCAATAATCAAGCTTGTGGGGTTTGCAGGGAGTCAAGAGGTGTTTGAATTTCTAAAGGTGCGGGTTCCACTTCTAGTCCTCTAAGATTAGTCAAAGGAAAAGCCTATGGCTAGATTCTAAGTACTTATGAGAGAGAAGAGAAAAGACCTCATCAAAAATGAGGTCTACATGGTACTGACCTCGAAAGGAGAGAACTGAAATTTGGTACCAGTCTCAAAAGAGAGAATTGAAATTTAGTATTAATCTCGGAAAGAGAGTCAGAATTTGGTACCGACTTCGAATGGAGAGAACTGCAACTTCGTACCAGTCTCGAAAGAGATGGGAATCAGAATTTAGGTACTGATCCCAAGAGTTTGTATTTGATTTGGTTTTGAAGATTTTGTAGAAATTTTAGTTTAGTGGAAGATTGGAATGAGACATGAAAGTGTTTCACATCCCAAGAGAGTTGATTAAAGTTTGATTGTGTGGTCAAGGATATGAATTCATGCCATCAGAACCAAATCGAAAATTTTCGTGGTTATGTGTCAGCAGACTCAGTCGACATTCTCAAAAGAGGAAAGAGATTGTGAAGAGATGAAAGGATTTCAAGACAACGGAAAAATTTAGAAGCTTGGAATTATGGTTTGAGTCCTCCGTGGAGAAAAATCAACTCAAAAGAGATTTCAAAAGAGTTTCAAATGGATTTCAGTCGAAAGATTCAACTCGGCGGATTCGGATCGAAATTCAATTCGAGATTTAGTTTTGTTTCGTTTGTTTTGGTGATTCAATTTCATTTTTTTTTATTTAGAGTTCGTGTTAATTTTGTGTTCATTTTGACATCAGATTTTTTTTAATGATTTTTCGTTCATTATTTTTTCTTTTTTTTCATTTTCTTTTCTCTTCTCTTTTCTTTTTTTTTGTTTTTTTATGTTTATTTTGTTTCGATCTTCACATTTTGTTTAGATTAGAATTTTGAAAAGATAAACCTCGTCAAGAAGGTTCGGTTTGAAGGCAGCCTCAGGCTGATGAGGCTCAACTTGCTACTGAGTCAGGAGAGGAATTCAGATTTCTGATTTGTTTTTTTTGTCTTTTCTTTATTTTTTTTTATTCATTTTTTTATTTTAATGATTTTATTTTCTTTTGATTTAAATTTTTATTTGTGTTTGAATTTTGTTTCACTTTGTTTTGAATTTTAATTTGATTTGTACACATTTTTATTTTGTTTAATTTTGGTGAATTCATTATTTTTTTATTATTCATTTATTTGATATTTCATTCATTGAGAAATTTATTGTTGTTTATTTGTTGTGAAATTTTATTGTATTATTTTATGTTTTTTGACTTTTCTTTTGTTGTTTTTTTTAGGATTTGGACCCAGTTACAAGCAAGTGCAGCATCTGTGCTTTGTAGAACGAGGCTTTCTTTGAAACATCACTATGCGCAGTACAACTTGAGGTATCATTCATTGATTGAAATCATGTGTAGAGAATAACTCACTCTTTAAGGTCTTATTGGAATTATATTCTTTCAAGCATCTATAAAGATGTGTTATTTCTACAGCTGAAAAAGTTGTAACTTTGTAGCTCAGTAGCAACGATTGTCGTTTCTTTGACACTGAGTTGTAAGGATTGTACAAGTTGTCTTTAAGAAGTCGCTCTGACGCTCTTCGAATTGATGTTGGAGTTGTATTTGCTGGGTACTTAATGATATGACTTCAGGGTTGAATTTCCATCAATTGCTAATAACAAGACCCTTTCTACTTCAATTCCTTCTTTTTGGGCCTAAGCAGATTCAAAATTCATGCTCATGTGATAGAAATATTTTTCATTGTCCAACCAAAAGACATAAAATCATTTGACTCTCTTCAAAGCATAATATCAGAGGAAACTTCTAAAGGTAGTCTTTCAAGTTTTATTAATCGAGGGAGGATTAAGACACCAATTTTTTATTATATGCTTGCCTCAAGCTTCTTCTCAGAGAGCCTTCTTATTTCCTTTTCTTTTTTTTTTGAGATTTTCATTTTCTTATTGAGGATTACTGTATCTGGTGGAGCACATGTTAAAGATTTTGAATGTCTAGATTGTGACACCAATTTTTGATTTTGTGCTCACCTTAAGCTTCTCTCTAGTTGAATCTTTACGTTTTTTTTCTTTTTTTTTGCTCCTTTTATTTTCTGAGAATTACTGTATCTGGTAAGACATATTTTTATTATAGATTTTTAATGTCGAAACTCCCATAATTAATAATTCTGAAATGTTTCTTAAAATGAATCCTGAGATATTATAACTCATCCAAAAGTCTGGACCCATTCACATGGTAGAAAATTAAAAGACTCTTGATATCCCGAGTCAATTACTCGTATTTCAAGCACACTGCTTCATTTCTAAGTCTACTTAGGACCCAGTCCAAATTCCTTAAAGTGAAGGACCCAGTTATCAGGGCATTAATTTAATTCTCCCCTGAAGTCATATTCTTATTAAAATGCTGAAGTTTCATCGTGTCTGACCCCTTCTTGATTGTCTTTCTGCTAAAGTTTGAACGTCCTTGAGAATATTATTTTTAGTTTTGCTGTGGTGGGAGGGTTGGGGCCCACGACCCAACATCGAGTTTTTTTGACGGTTTTGTAGTGGGAGGGTCGGGACCCACTACCCATTATCATTCTCTTATCCTTTTATTTGTCAATCCATGGCATATAAACTTGTTGGCAGCTTTGTCGCAGGATAGTCCTTCGACGGATGTGTAGATCATCTTTTAAAGAACAGTCAGAAGTCAATGACGTCCTTTGCCTTGTAATTTCAGCGGTAATACTCAAGTTAACGCACTTGTTTTGTAAACTGGGCATCCTTTAAAATTGATTCATGTGAATTTTTTTATTTTAAAATGCTGCATTTTGTTTTATTATTGTGTATTTGATGTATTTTGAGAATTTTATTTTAATTTGAAATTTTAACGGAATTTTATTTTATTTAGAGTTTTTTGGAAGTTTGTTAGAGTGAAGTTTTAGTTTGACCTGTTTGCAAAAAGTCAAACACAAAGAGAAGTGAAGTATCAGACAAAATCTGAGATTTACAGGAGGTTCAATTCGCATTGAACTCGCTTAGATAGAGCGCCCTATTCTAACACACCTATTGGGGATCTACCTCACCTCTTTAGGGAGGTGAGAGCATTCCGGAACCTCTCTATTTAGGGGTGTCTAAATAGTGGCTCCAGAATCCAAAAAGGAGTTGACTACACTCACTTAAGACAGAAATGAGCGAGGTACGCCAACGGAAAGAATGATAATTTGGTCCACTAGGGGTATGAACTCACTATCAATTTATGAAAGCAAAACCATCTGTTCAAAATGGAGAGAGGAACTATTCCCCAGCGGAGTCGCCAGAAGTTGGCGGCATATTTATAGGTTTGTGTGTTGTATTTTAAAAAGGGGTCGCCTACAGAAATTGTCGGTGAATTTTAAATTTAATTTAAATTTAAATATATATAGTTTTAGAAAGAAGCATTTGATTTTGAAAATAACTTTAAGTTTAAAATTATTTTAAGATATGAAATCAACTGATCTCACATCCCAAATAGTTTATATAAACGAGCACCACATCACTGACCGTGTATCTATCACGAGGAATAGATACATCGCTCGATGATGGGGCTTGATTAAATAAACTAGAAGATTTGTGACATCCGTTTGGTCTGTGAACCAACTTTATAAGCCGACAAGTTCCCCTACTTAATATAAATGAATTAAGCAGGGTTTATATTACCTGGGTTCTTAAAGTTCCCTATAAGGGCAAGCCCCTATTGTAAATTAAATATTAAATGACGGGAATCACTTGAGAAAACTCTCGATAATGATCAGTCGTTTTGCTCTTAAGAGTTTCAAAGTTTAAGGTTTTCAAAGGATTGAATTTTGGAATTTCAAGAGGGATTAGCTCAAATTTGGAACAATTAATTTTACGAGTCCAAAGGAAGAGAAGTAGGAGAAGCCGAGGATCCATGAAGAATCTTGGCAACTTCCTAAACTATCCTATTGTTTGGCTTCAATTTAGGAGTTTATTTAATGTTGTAATCCTGCCAATTTTAGTTAATTAAGACTTATATTTATATGACATGATCACATAAATAGCCTCGAAGATGTGAGGGTTTATATTGTACCAAACGACTACCTCAGAGTCCTAAGACCAGTTAGGGCTTAATTTACATAACATGATTATGCAAATGCCTAATAGAAAGTTGAGCATTTATGTTGCACTAGGCAAACTACTTCAAAATCCTATTGCTTTGTTATTTAAACTAAAAAAGTTCAGCTGAAGTAGACACAAGTTTTCTGTGAAGATGATGGTCGTGTTGTCCACTATGCTCCTTGTTCCTTGTTGTTGCAGAGGTTTAGTTTTAAAAGGTGACAATCAGGAGATGAGAGAAGTGTTTCGTTTTAGAAGAGTTTTAAGGTTCAGGTATTTTTAATGTTTTATTAGGGGAATCTTAAAGTTGATTATAACAACATCGGTTAAGATCCCACGGTTCCATCATTATGGCACCATTATTTTTATCGGAATCACTTAGACTAGATGAATTTGGTAAACTCAACTGAATGAGTTCCACACTTTCATTTAGATCCTGGGAAATCCCATTAGCAACACGTAATTTACATCATCCGAGGTATTCCCGATCATCCAACGAAACGTTTTAAGTTAGTTGCAATTGTAGTTTTGTTGTTCTGTTTGTGATTAAATTTTGAGTTGTTTTATATTTTGAATGTTGTAGTGGTGAATTTTATCTTGGTTTGACTTTTAATTTAGTTTTGGGTTTCAGTTTTATGGCTATCATAAAGGTTTTAGTTTTCATGCAGGGTGTCAATCTTGTTTAACATGCAAGAAAAGTAAAGTGTAGTGTAGGTAAGTAAATAAATTGCAATAAAAAAAAAGTGTACCAGAGGATCTTCTCGTCATTTCCAAGCTGCACTTAAAACACATGTTAAAGCATTTATATAATTTCCAAGAAAACACCTAGGTAAAGCTAAAGGAAGGTTTTGGTTGTCTACCAAAATCCTAATCCTATTGCTAGTCAATCCCTATGACGTCTATGTTCTTTTGTTTTGTTAAGGATGGTTTTCTTTGTCAAAGAACAATTAAGTTCAGTTGTTCTTCTAAAACATCTCATTATATTGAGTAAGTGCTTAGGACGAGTCTTAAACATCTTTTTAATACTTCTGAGATTATTTTGAGTCCAAATGAGTTTTATTGTACTGGTGAATTAACCATCTCAAAGTGTAGTTGAGTTTTGTCTCTTGCTCAGTGAACTTGGACATTTGATTATTCGATGAGTAAAGTGACATTTCACTTGATGCTTTACTTAAGAGTTATAATAATGAAAGCCTTTAGGGGGGCAAATTAGTTTGTTAAAGATTTTAACAATTTAGAATTTGAATTGATGATTTAAAGTGATTTAATTTAGTTTCAAAATTCAAGTTGATTTTCTCTTAAGTGTTTTAAATTGTTTGAATTTAAAGATATGTTTAGATTATTCAATTTAATTAAACATTTAATGATTTAAATTTAATTTGACTTAATTGTAACACTTTAGGTCAATTTTAATTGTTTTGATTTTTTATGTTTTTAATTATGAATTGTCTTAAGGTTGATTTTCTTTAATGTTTTAAATTTTTTTTAGATTTGTTTTTTAAGTGATTTCAAATTAATTTTAATGTTTTAAATTTATTTCAATTTGATTATCAAATCACTTAATGTTTTAAGCTTTTAATTTCATTAAGGTTTACTTTCCTTTTAATTATTTAATTATTAATTTCAATTATCATTTTTTGAGTTTGATTAAGAGTTGAATATTATTAAAGTGATTCATTTAGGGATTTTAAATTAAAGAATTAATATCTTTTTAAATCATATCACTAATCTAAATAATCCAAATTTTAACGTATTCTTTCAAAATTCAAATTGTTTAATTAATTAAAATTTACTTTAAATATTTTTAAGATGATTAATGGGTTTCTACCCCTTAATTCCCTAGGTTTCAATCATCTAATGAAAATTTTAAAATCAGCTATTTTACCCTCCCCTTGATTAAACCTAACGATTAATTAGGGTTAAAATTTTTTAATTACCTTTTTGTCCTTTTAAGCATGTTCATTTCATAACTCATCAAATTAAGCTCTAATGAACTTAAAATTTTTATGTCACTTCATTCACATGTCAATTAAGATATTCGAGAAAAAAATGTGATTTTTCTGAATTTAATTTAATTTATATATATTTATTTTTATGAAAAATATGTGTTTTCAATAAAAAATTCAACAACATGACCAAGGTAAGGTTTCTATCCTTAGAAAAATTATGGAATGTTCCTACTAACCAGACAACCATTTGAACAAATTTTAGTGATTTTTGGAATTATATTTTATTTAATATAATTATTTTGAATTTTGGAGTATTAATTAATTATAAAATAAAATTGAAGTTGAAAATTAAGTTTTATATTTTTCATAAATCCCTCTGACTTTAAGGAATTCAAAGAAAAAACCTTTGTATTTTTCTGATTTTTCTGTTATTTATTGGAATTATTTTAATGGGAAGGTTTGAAAATTCATTTTTTAAATATAAAAAATTGTCTTAAGCATTTAAAATTCAATATCTTAACCTAGAGACTTAGGAAAAATATTTTTTTTGTTCCTAAGTGATTAGGAGTGAAAATGTGACATTTTTTATGATTTTTTATATTTTTGAGATTTTTATTATTTTTTTAATTATTAAAATATTAAAATATGGTGAAAAATAAAGATTTTTCGAAAATTCCAATTTTAATTTTCATAAACTCCTCTGATATCAGAGAAGTCCCAAAACTAATTTGGTGAATTTTTTAGATGTACTTTGGGAGTTGTGAATTTTTAAAGTTTAACTTTGGTTATGTGACATAATTAATCCATTTAGTGGGTTAAATCATTTCCAGTTGATTTCAAATTTTTATGTGGGACTCCTCTAACCCTAAAGATTAGTGGAGAATTATTTTCAAGTGATTTTGATTTATGGTTAGCCCTATTTAATTAAAATTCAGTTTTAAATGTTTACGCCAATTAGGGTTATTCTTAATGAGTTAACTCAAAAAATATTTTTCTTAGGGTCCTCTAGTCATAAGATACCTCCCCTAATTTTTCTAGGATTTATTGATCAACATGCTAATTATTGGAACTAAAATGCCAAAACAGACACTTAAACTTGAAAAATCAATAACTTTCCATAGAGATAGCCACTGACCTTGGAAAATTCAGGGAATGTTCCTAAGAATAGAGGCTACAAAAGCCCTATGGTCTCATGCTATGGTGAATTCTATAAATGCATGGAGAATTAAAATACTAAAATCAGTAAATAATTAATTAAAAATAAAATACTCATCAAAATGACATAATTCTTTTTTCACATTTTTCTCCTTTGTTCACTGAGCAAGAGGATATTTTTTTTTATGATTTATTACACAAAGATATGCATTTTTAAAGTTCTGGGTATTTAAATAAATCAAAAATACCCCTAATTTCCTACTTATCCACGTGGCGCCGACTCAACCACGACAGCTCGGAAAGCCCTCGCGGCGCGCTCCTATTCGACGCCGCCACCTGAGTCAGCAGCCATGCATCCCTCGGTCTCATTCCATCTCCTCATCTGGCTCGATCTAGATCATCCGTTTGATACACATGCGATCCGACGGCTGCTGGTCATCGTCTCCGACTGGTGTGCCCCGAGAGCTGTCCACACTAAAACCCTAAGATCTTCCTCATCTCTCCACCAAATTTCATGTTCTTATGCTCTATGAACTCGTCTTGAAGAGACAAACACATCTATATGGCTAGCATGCATTGAAATTAACTCAAACAAAATGGAGAATCAGTAGAAGCTCGAGGGGAAGAAGAGGTCAATATCTTTGCTCTGAGAAGTGAAGCTTCAATCAGAGAGTTGTGGCACCTTCGATTGAACCTAAGGAAGCTCCAGATGAAGTCTCTACCTCTTATGAATTGTCTAAGTATGAAAGTGACCAAGGCCGATTTCAAGCTTTGGAATCTAGAACAATTGGGTAGCCTTGTGAGTGGGCTTTTGTTGGAAAACTTCTCCTCTTGGTCTGGTGAAGGTGTAGTGTCAGTCAATTTAAGGATTAACTCATTGTGGTGAAGTGTCCTGGTTTTCGCCTTGAAATTCAACTATGAAATTCAGCTCACAAAGGGGAATTTAGGGCTGGATTTTAGTGGGGATCAAGTGCTCTATGCTAGGAGGAGGGTCTAGAGCAATTTTGGAAGAGTTTCTGTATGGTTTTGTTCAACTCTCCTTTTTGGCTGAGAGGGGGTGGAGTTTAAATAGAGCTGGCTGGAGGGCTTCCCAGGGGCAATTGAGGGTTGGGATTTACAGCCTAGGTCAAGAGAAGAACAGCCATGGTGTCCATTAGGCACGGGACAACTCAGCAAGGAAGAATTCAAAATTTTAGCTCACATTGAGCTCTCAGCCATGGGGTTTTCCGGTGGTTGAAACCGTCCTGATCAGGATGGTCAGGGCTTGAATTTGGTGAAGTTAATTGGAGTTGCCCAAGTGTAAAGGGGCTGAATTGAAATTGAATTGGGGGAGGCTTGTTTTGGGTTCAATTTGGTGAACCTATGGTTTTAGGCTTGGTGCACCACCCAATGCCAGCTTTTGGGCTGGATAGAATCACTTGGGACAACCTCACGTGTGTGGTGAAGTCCCCATCAAGATTGTTTAAGTTAATTTTGGGTTAGGGTGTGACATCAAAGGGGTTAAAAAAGGCTTAAGGGGAAGCTTAGAAAGGGATTCCCTCCTTTGCCCTAAATGGATTGATGATGTGGAAAGTGTCTTCCATGGCTTTCATGTGACTTATACATGGCTTCATGGCTCCATTTGGCTTGGGGATGGCTTATACATGGCTTCATGAAAATGGATTTTAGGGATTTTGGCATTTTGGTGGAAGATTTGGATGAAGCTTGATCTAGGTTGATTTAATCATTGGTTTGGAACTTAGGGATTGATTTAGATTAAATGGATGAAGGGGGGGGGGTTTCCATATGGGCTTTAGAATCAATTTTGGGCTTTTTGGATTTGGTGAGAGATGGGCTTTTAAAATGGTTTAAGGAGGTGGGCTTTTAAGTTTTAAAATGAATTAGAGGATGGAAATTTTTTGAAGGGCTATGTCAAATGAATGTTGCATTTGGTTTAGGGGTGTTCCATGAAAGGTTTGAAACAAGTTTGGGGTGATTTTGAGTTGAATTGGATTTAATTTGGGCCTTTAAGTAATAGGGTCAAAGTGGACCAAATTGGGCTAACTTGGGCTAACTTTGGTTAATGTTGATTTTGATGTAAAAATAATGTTTAAAAATATTTATGGGGGTGTGACAAAGAGTTTTCAATTTTGGTTGGGTTTTGATTTTGGGATTTGGGCTAGGTTTGGGTTCATGATGGGTTTAGGCCAAATTGGGGATTTTGGGTTTGGGTTAAGCTTGGGTGGAGTTTGGGTCCAAATTTGGGGCAAATTAAGTCAATTTTTTTTTTGTGGGGATGGTAGGAAGATTTTAAATCAAATTTGGGGAAAATTGGGTAACATTTGGGTTGAATTTGAGATGGATTGGGTTGGTTGGTCATTTTGGGCCTTAAAGGCCCATATGGAATGTTTTGATCAAACAAGATTAAATTGACAAAATTAGCCTATGTTGTAGTTAAAGAAAATGATTTTGGGAATATTTGGGGTTTTCTGGAATTTTTTGGGAATTGTTAGAATTTTTTAGATTTTTGGGCTAAAAGGGTGTTTTGGGTATTTAGAGGGTATTGGGGGGTATTTTTCGGAATTTTGGTATATTTTGTCATGGATGATCAACTTGAGTGGTGTGGAATGTTTAAGATTGATTTTGAGGGATTTTGGGTAATTTAGGCAATTTTGCAAATTTTGGGCAATTTCAAGGGTATTTAGTAGGTTTGGAGGGTGTAGGCCCCTGGGGTCAAAAATTGAAATTTTGGAAAAATGAAGGTTGATCAAGTGTGAGTGAAATGAAATCATTTTGGTTGAGCCATGAAGCCATATTAAGCTCACAAGAGCCATGAGAGGACTAACCTTAGGCACTCAATATGTTGTTCCTAACCCTCTTAACCAGGGGCTTAGGGGTTGAGGACCATCCATATGAATTACCTACATGAGTCAGGGAGTCAAATTGGTTAAAGGTAGTTTTAGGGTTTGGAATGTGTGTGTGAGAGTGAGGTGTGTGCATGCTTACCCTCACCAGACCAGGCCACCCAGGGTAATCCTAAGGCCAAAGAGTCCTATAGAAAACTCATCCTTTAAACCTCCACATTTGATTTTAACCCTTCAAGTGGATTAGGGATTTACAATCAAACTTGTGGGGCTTGAACGGAGTCAAGAAGTGTTTGAATTTCTAAGTGATGTGTCCCATTTCTACTCTTCTAAGATATTCAAGGAGAAGCCTTATGGCTAGATCCTAAGTACTAAGGAGAGAGAAGAGAAAAGACCTCATCAAAAATGAGGTCAACACCAGTCACCTCTTTTGTAAAAGCAAATTTATTGAATTTAGCCTATCACACTAAAAACAAAAATCAAATATACGACCATTAAAGATTATCTCTCTATTTATTTGCACCTCCCATTTAAGAGAAATGTGATACATACAAGTTAAGAATTCTTAGCCCACGGTTAGATCTTAAGAATTCTCCACTCTTTTTAACAATACAAGAGGCCAATTTGTAAAGTAAATTATGATTAGTTATAGTATCGTCTCATTAATTTAATAAGAGAATATCTATGAAATCTTGATTCCTAAACATACATATATTTTATTACAAAATAAAAGTAAATGAAAATAATGATATAAGAAGTATAAGAGTTGATAGCATTATGAAATAAATTAAGTGCCAACAAGGAACATATGTCTTTACTATTTTATTAGTTTATTTTTCACCTAGAAACATCTAAAATAAATAGATTATTAAATTATAATTCCTCAAAAGTTGCATTACTGCCTATCTATATTACTAGTTAACCGGACAATGTGAGTGCACTCAAGTTGCGAGATCACTTACAACAAACTTTAACATAACTTATTGCCACTTAAGTTATGTAAATTAAGCAAAGGAGATGTTACACAACACATTATAATGAAAATAATTTTATAATAAAAATAATTTTCTTACACATTCCACTACTTCATATTAAGAGAAAATAGTAAATAAAATTACTAACGAAGCATAGATAAAATACAACAGAAAACTTCATTTAAATCAAAGAAAATCCACCAGAACGTGTTTACAACAATTACAAGAACATGAAGTACACAATACATAGCTTTCTCCCTATAAAAGAAAGAAGAGAATCTCTCCACCAAAGACTCCTGCCATCCATGCACCACTCATACATTCCTTACATAAAACTCTCAAAATCCCTCACTAAGTTTATCAAAAAAATCTAGAAATGTACATATCCTAACTGACCCCAAACTCCACACACACACACCCCTTGGACCTTATGTAAAATTACCCCAAAATAACTCTAAAAGGAGTCCCCTTGGCTGTAGAATTAATCCCTATTTATAGAGCTTTGAAAATGACTAAGGGTTGCTTCAGGTATCCCTTCAAAATTCGTCCACATTCGTTGAATCTTCTAGAGATTAACTGTGGTGCCTAGGCTCCAGACCATTTGTATGAATGTTTGCACCCCTTCACTTAAGAGACACATCTCTTTAATTAAAAACCGCTCCAATGTGTTGAGATTCATCATACTACTTGATGACTTGTAGGATTTCATTTAGAGGCTTCTAGAATGCTTTGCGACCACCCAAAACTGTCCAATAACCGTCCATAACCATCCCCAAAATGTTTCTAGCTATGTTTAGCACTTATGCGTCCATTTTCGGTGCCTAGGCGCCATTTTCTCGTCGTTAGGTTCTAGCGCTTCGGTGCCACACTGTGCGCAGCTTCACCGTTTTGCTCCGTTTGGCTTCGTTTCAACTACGTTTCACCCCGATTTAGTTGTGTTGCGTTCCTAACATCTTCACCTAAAAGATGAACCTAAAAATAACCTTTCTTCAAAGTATAATTTTTAAGAAATGTAAAATATATTAAGCATAGAAAGCTAAACTAATATGTGCTAGGTCAGAATTTTCTTCTTTAGTCATTTTGGCTCCAAATTGCATTGTTTTTGCCTTATTTTCTATAAAATCATATTTTTATACTTGAAGACAAAAATATGTAATATACCTTCCTTTAAAGTGTATATCATTAAGAATTTGCATAAAGTGAGCATAAAATCTGCACTAAAAAATAGAAACTTTTTAGGTGAATCAATTCCCCCAAACTTAAAAGTTACTTGTCCTCAAGTAATAATATAGCATATAAAACCTCATAAGCAAATCATGTGTATGAGTTTCTTTAGGATTTTCTAAAATTTTATTCTAGAAATGTAGTAGTCCTATTTAAAATAAAATTTAGTAAATGAGACCAATTTAATGTTTAGAAATCTCTTAAATGAAAGAGTATGAAAATATGTTTTGCTATCTAATTCAGAAATACTTGTAGATTTTTTAAAATATAGGGGTTAGAAATTTTTATTTTCTTTACTTAAAATCTTTATTAAAAATAATTATATGAACCATATTATATTTTTAAACATAATATTTTCTCAAATCTTTTACTTTTAAAAGCTCAGGTGTGGAACAAATTCTTGATTAGGCCCTTTAATACTCAAGCTTCTCCTTCCTTTTTCACATACTATACTTTTCCTTTCTTTTCTTTTCTTTTCTTTTCTTTTCTTTTTCCTTCCTTTTTATTTTTCTTTTTCTTTTCATAATTTACTTTTCTTTTCTTAAGGATTACTATATCTGGATAGGCCTTTAATAATTTTGAATTCTGCCCTTCGTTTCCTAAAGCATAAGGTAGATATATATCTTTTACTTAGAAATATAATAACAGTTTTGAAAATTATTTTTCAATAAAAGAAATTTAAATATTAAATACAAAAGTCTAACCCTCATATTTTTTCTAAAATACAACTTTTCCTACTATAGATAGTTTTACAATATTTATCATTTTTTCATTAAGAAAATTTTAACTTTAAAGTTTTCATCACCACTACATATTTTAACTAAATTCACTTACTCTTTTCTGTATTAAAAATTTTATTTCCCTAATATAACTTCATTCACATAATCATTTTTCAATAAAAAAATCAAATTTATTTATAGCATTTTTGAGAACAAATAAAATTTAAGTTTTTGAAAATTAATTTTCATCCCCCCAAACTTAAATTCTAAAATATTTTGTAATTAATTCCATAAAATATAGGAGGAAGAAAAGTTGAATATAATAACTGCTACAACATCATATCAAATTTATATACATGCATAATAAAGATAGAATGACCGCAAGAGAAGGTAAATCTAGCCTAAAGCATGCTTACAATAATATTAGACTAAAACGAAAGCATACTAACTTTAAAATATATTTTTCTTCCTACCCCCAAACTTGATTTTTAACATGTATAGCATTCGGTACAAAAAATATAAGCAGGAAGAATAATAGTTTAGAAATTCTATCTACCACAAATGTCTATCAGAAAATCTATAAGTATTCATTCGGATAGAAGAATTTACAATATAAAGTAAATCTAAACTAAACATGTCGAAATAAAATTAAACTTAAAGAAAGGTTTAACAAACATGACATGTATCGGTATATAAATATATATTTAAAGTTTTCTCAAATATCTAAATAATTGTAACACAAACATAAACACACATGATAAATGAGGTCAACTTTTCCTTTAACTCATCGCATCTCACCACCTTATTTCTGATTTTTAACGGAATCACTACACTAATAAATTGGGTATTTATAAATGATTTAATATAGTCTAATCCCAAGGATACAACTATCTCGATATGTTGGCTGTCGATCACCAATATCTGGCATCACCTTATCCCTTTAAGAAGGCACTTCTAACAATTATAAGGATACTGTAAGATCATCCATAGGTTACTCATTAAATAGGTTCATGACTCCTACCGAATGAAAATAAGGTCAGAGAAAAGAAGTAATGGAAATTAAGATGGATCAATAAGAAGTTAAGGAATCACCTCCCTCATGACACTCAAAGATCAAATCAAACCCTTTAACAATCCAAACATCAATCAAACTGATCGATCCACACTAAAACAATCATAATACAACACTAACAATCAAGATACTAAATCAAACCACCTGATAACTATGGGTTGCCTCTCATAAAGTGCTTGGTTTAACGTCGTCAACCAAAAAATGATTCCTCCTGGATCAAAATTCCTTTTAAGTAATCCTTGATCAATCGCCCAATCTTTTCCAGATCGAGGAATTCCTAAAATTCTCAAATTTTAATTTTTTCTATTAGCTTTTTCTTTTCATAATAATTTATATCATTGTTCCTTAAGTTTATTTCTAGATCCAATAGTTTTCTTATGATTTTATCAATTTTCATATTAGTATAATCTTTAAAATTCATAAGAAATTGATCTCTACAAGATAGTTCAAGATCTTCCAAATTTTGGATTGGATTCTCTCTTGGTGATTCATAATTTAGATCAAATTCTATTAAATTACTCTTCTGATTTAAGTTATTCTTGAGTAGCAGTATAATCCAAATATGAATATTCATTATATTGTAGATCCTCCACTTCTAACATAAATTTTCATGGAATCTTCTCTAATTCATCATCCTCCAAAAAGTTCTCTCTCAATCCGACGCGTAGAAATCTATAGACTTAACTAATAGGATTGATATCAAAAATATTTTTATTATTTTTAATTTTATTTAAAATAAACACACACACAATAATTAAACACAGGATATTATAATATTTTAAATTCTAAAACTAAGTCTTACAGGTTTAACTAAAATTTTCCTAAAAGTTCTTTCCGTTACTTCCCTGGCAACGACGCTAAAAACTTTACCCGAACGAAATTACGCAAATAAAATAGCTTATAAAAATATGACCAAACTTGACCCCAAATCTGATGAATTGGGTTATGTACGATAATTAAAGATTAAAGTTTTGATAAATATAAATCGCACACTAGGGGTACTATGTAAGTATACGTATCGTTTCAAGTAATATAGGGCTTTCTTTTAAAACCCCAATATCGATCCCATAGAGAAGCGAGGTAAGAAATTCCTTAGGCTAATTCTAGTTTAATTATATACGGTTTTAATTTGGAATGTCAATTAAAATGGTTTTTCTAATAACTATTCCTAAATGAAAAGTTAAAATAAAAAAAATAACTTATCTGGATAAATTGGTTTAGAGAATTTTGAGATATTAAAGACTACCATTCTCTAGCAATTACTTAGATAATGTGTAAAAAAGAAATGCTTAGAATTTAATTCAGTAGTGAAAAATAGGAGCATATATATTCTTTACCCTTTGGTCTAGGTCACAAAGAATATTAGCTAGTTTTAAAGATTGGATTAGGATGCATTATTAGTAGAAAGGGATGAATTTCTTGACTCTCACTTCTAGGTCCCCCCCAAATGGTGGCCTATGGTCTGGCCTACTAGTGACCTGTCACCTTTTTTGTAAAACAAAATTGATTGAATTTAGTCTCCCTATTTATTTGCACCTCTCCTTTAAAAGAAATGTGATACATACAAGTTAAGAATTCTTAGCCCACAATCAGATCTTAAGAATTCTCCACATTTTTTAGCAATACAAGAGTCCAATTTGTAAAGTAAATTAAGATTAGGTACAGTGTCATCACATAATTTTAATAAGAGAATATCTAAACAAATCTTAATTCTAAACATGCATATATTTTAATGCAAAAAAAAAGTAAATGAAAATAATGACATAAGAAGTACAAGAGTTGACAAAATTATGAAATAAATTAAGTGCCAACAAGGAACATGTCACTACTATTATATTAGTTTATGCAACTATTTGTCACCACGAAGCATCTAATAGAAATAGATTATTAAATTATAATTCCTTAAAAGTTACATTACCGCCTAACTATATTACTAGTTAACCGGACAATGTGAGTGCACTCATGTTGCGAGATCACTTACAACAAATTTTAACATAACCTATTGCCACTTAAGTTATGTAAATTAAGTGAAGGAGATGTTACCCACCACATTAAAATGAACATAATTATATCATAAAAATAATTTTCCTACACATGCCACTACTTCATATTAAAAGAAAATAGTAAATAAAATTACTAACAAAGCATGGATAAAACCTAACAGAAAACTTCATTTAAATCAAAGAAAATCCACCAAAAAGTGTTTCCAAGAATTGTTGACCTCATTTTTGATGAGGTCTTCTCTTCTTCTCTTTAGTACTTAGGATCTAGCCTTAGGCTTTTCCTTTGACTATCTTAGAGGACTAGAATTGAGACCCGCCTTTTAGAAATTCAAACCACTTCTAAACTCCCTGCAAACTCCACAAATTTGACTATAGACCCCTAATCACCTAGAGGGTTGAAATCAAATGTGGAAGTTTAAAGGATGAGTTCCTATAGGACTCTTTGGCCTCAGGACTACCCTGGGTGGTCTGGTCTGATGAGGGGGCTGACTTACATTACACTTACACACTACATTTCCACACACTTCCTAAAACCACACCCATACCCAACTTAACCTCCTGACTCATGTGGGTGATTCACATGGATGGTCCTTAACCCCTAAGCCCTTGCGCAAGAGGGTTAGGAACAACATAGTGAATGCCTCAAATGAGTCCTTTCATGGCTCATATGGGCTTGAAATGGCTTCATGGCTCAACCAAAATGATTTCCTTCCACCTAGATTCACCCAATCTTCAATTTCCCAAATTTTCAATTTTTGACCCCCGAGGCCCTACACCTACTAAACCTACCCAAAACCCTTGAAATTACCCAAATTTTTGCAAAATTTCCAAATTACCTAAAATTCTTCAAAATTATTCCCAAACATTTCTACACCACTCAAATTGACCATCTATATCCAAAAATACCAAAAATTCCAAGAATACCTCCCAATACCCTCCAAATACCCAAAATACCCTTCTTGGCCTAAAAATCCAAAAATTCAGAAAATTCCCAGAAAATTCCAAAAAATCCCAAATATTCCCAATTTCATTTTGTCCAACTACACCATGGGCCAATTTTGTCAATTTACCCTACTTTTGTCAAAACCCCCAACTCGACCCATTTTAACCCAAAGTGAACCCAATGTCAAACCAAACCTACCCAATTGACCCCAATTTTGGTCCAATTCAATTCTAAACTTCAATTCAACATCCCCAATACCAATCTAGACCAAATCCAAGTCCAATTTGATTGACATTTGGATCCAATTCCACTTTTGACCTTAAGGCCCATTTTTTCGACCTAAGCCCAAACCTAACCCAAATGAACCCAAACCCCAAAATCAAAGCCCAACCAAAGTCAAAACCTCTTTGAAACACTCCCATAAACACTTCTCAACAATAATTCTACATCAATTTCAACCCTAGCCCAACATTGGCCCAACTTGGCCCACTTGGACCTATATTGGCCCATTCACCAAAAGAATCCAAATCCAACCCAATTCAAGCCCAAACTACCCCAAATTTGCTTCAAGTTACTCATGACACATCCATGAGCTAAACCCAACAATTATTTGGCCCAACCTTTTACAAAAATTTTCATCCATGAACACATTCATAAACTTAAAAGCCCACTTCCCTTAAACCCTTCTAAAAGCCCATTTCCTTCAAAATTCAAAAGCCCAAATCTACCCTAAAGCCCACATGACATCTCCATTTGTCATCCATTTAATTAAATCCATTACCTAAGTCCTAAAATCATCATTGAATTATTCCAAATGAAGCTTCATCCAAATTCCCATCAAATTACCAAAAATTTCTTAAAACCCATTTTTATGAAATCGACTCAACTTTCTCCAAGCCAAAGACAAGCCATGCAAGCCATTGACAAGCCACATGAAGCCATGGGAGGCTTGACATGTGACCATGCCATTAATGGTAAAAGGAGGGGCTCCTTTCCTAATCTTTCATTAAGCCTTTTTTACCTTAAGCATGTCACACACTAAACCATGTTTAGCCACCTCATCATGGATAGAGACCACACCACTTTCTCTTGGCTGACCCAACTGATCCTCTCAGCCCAAAATCAGGCCATGGGGAGGTGAACCAAGCCCAAAAGGTGGGTTGACCCATTTGGACCCAAAATAGGCTCATCCCCCATTCCATTTCAATCCAACTCCTTTACACATGGCAATTGCCAATTGATTGCACAAACCTCCAGCCCTGACCCACCTGACCTTGAGGGTGACCCATGCCTGGCCGGCCGGCCACCAGGCCGCCGGAAAACACCATGGCCGAGAGCTCACATGTGAGCCAACATTGAAATTCTCACTTGCTGAGCCGCCCCTTGCCTAGTGGTCACCATGGCTGTTTTTCTCCTCACCAGAGCAGCTCGATCCCAAGCCCTAACTCCCCCGGAGGCCTCCCGACCAGCTCTATTTAAACTCCACCCCTCTCGGCCATGAGAAGGAGAGAAGCATAAACCTTGCCAAAACTCGCCAAAATTGTTCCGGACCCTTCTCCACCCTTAGAGCACTTGATCCCCAGGTGGAATTCCCCTGCCATTTCTCCTCCGTAAGCTCGATTTCGGAGTTGAAATTCCACCCAAAACCGGGACACTTCTCCACGGTGAGCCAATCCCCAAATTGATTGGCTCTACTCCTTCACCGGACCAAGGGAAGGTGTCCACCATCAAAAGCCCCATCTCCGAGGCCACCCGGTTGCTCCGGCCTCCAAGCTTTGTGATCGGGCTTGGTCGAAATCATATCCGGACAATTCACTGGACCGGGAGACTTCATCCGGAGCTTCGCTAGGACCCAATCGAAGGTGCAACAACTCTCGGATTGAAGCCACACTTCTCCGAGCCAAGGTATGAGCTAACTCTTCATCCCGAGCTTCGAAGATTTTCTATTTCAAATGCCTTAGTTTCAATGCATGTTAGCCGTATAGATGTGTTCGTCTCTTCAAGACGAATCCATAGAGTATAAGAACGTAAAAATCCATTGAGAATCGAGTGAGAACTTAGGGATTTAGTGTGGACGGCTCTTGGGTGAGAACACTTGGGGACGATGAACGGATGCCGTCCATTCAATACACGCGCACACGGACGGCTCAGATGGCGTCGGACCAGGAAACGGTGCGAGAACCGCGGGGCCCGGGCTGCCGACTCGGATGGCGGCGCCCAATCACGCGCGCGACACGTACCCCTTCGGAGCCGCCGATGTTTCGCCGGCGCCGCGTGGATAAGTAGATAAATAGGGTATTTTACGATTTATTGAATTCCCTAAACTTCAAAAATTCATATCTCTGTGTAGGAAAATCATAAAAATAAAATAAAAATACCCTCTTGCTCGAGTGAACGGAGGAGAATAATGTGGAAAAGAAATCATTTAATTTCATCAAGTATTTTATTTTTTACAATTTATTTACTCTCTGCATACATTTAATTCTCCATGCATGTATACAATTCACCATGGCATGAGACCATAGGGCTTTTGAAGCCTCCGAATTTGGGAACATTCCCTGAATTTTCCAAAGTCGGAGGCCATCCCTATGAAGAGTTCTTGATTTTTCAAGTTCAGTGTCACTGTTTTGAGTATTTTAATTCCAAAAATTAGCATGTTGTGAAATAAATTCTAGGAAAATTTGGTGATGTTCCTTATGACCAGAGAACCCTAAGAAAAATAGATTTTGGCTTAGTTCATTCAAAACAACCCTAATTGACTTAAACACCCAAAATAGGTCTTTAATTAATTAGAGTTAACCAGGTATCAAATTGACTTGAAATCAATTCTCCACTGACCTTTAGGATCAGAGGAATCCACCATAAAAATTTGAGGTCAATTGGACTTGGTTAGCCCTACTAATTGGGTTGATTAAGTCACTTAGCCATTTTAAACTTTAAAAATTCATAACTTTTAAAATACTTTTCAAAAATTCACCAAATTGGTTTTGGAGCCTCTCTGATATCAGGGGAACCTAAGAAAATTAAAATTTCAATTTTCTAAAAAAGTTGATTTTTAATAATATTTTAATATTTTTAATAATTAAAAAATAATAAAAATCACAAAAATAATAAAATTCACCAAAATGTCACATTTTGAATTTTAATCACTTAGGAACAAATCCCACATTTTCCCTAGGTCTATTTAGTGAGATATTGAATTTTAAAGCTTTAAGGTAATTTTAAAATTAAAAAAATGTATTTTTTAGCATTTTCACTAAAATAATTATAATAAATCATAGAAAAATCAGAAAATTACAAAATTTGTTTCTCTGGTTTCCTTGATATCAGAGAGATTTTTGAAAAATATAAAATCCATTTTTCAACATTTATTTTATTTTTAAATTAATTAACACTCCAAAACTCAAAATAATTATAATAAAAATAATATAATTCAAAAAATCACCATAATTGGTCCAAGTGCTTCTCTGGTCATTAGGAATGTCCCCTAATTTTCTTAAGGACAGAAACTTTCCCTTGGTCATGTTATTAAATTTTCCTTGAAAATCTTTATTTTCCACCAAAAATAATTATATAAATAAATTAAATACAGAAAAATCACATTTTCTCCTCTCATGTCTTTATTGACATATGAGTAAAGTCACATAAAAATTTCAAGTTCATTTGGGTTCAATTTAGTGAGTTATGAAATTATTAAGCTTAAAGGGTAAAATGGTAATTAAAATCTTTAATCCTTAATTAAAACTTTAGGTTTAATAAAAAAATTAACAAGTAAAATATTTGATCTTAATCTGATTTGGATGATTGAAATTTAAATAATTAAAGGGTAGAAACCCATTAAATAATTTCAAAATGATTAAACTTTAATTAAATAATGGATTAAATTTGGAAGAATAATAAAATTGGAATTATTAAAATAGGGATATTTATTAGGAAGAGATTTATTCTTTAATTTAAAAATCCCTAAACTAATTATATCATTAATACTCATTTTTTAATTAAAATGATAACTCAAATTTAAAATATTAAAAGACTTAATTAAATTATTAAACTCTTTTGAAATTTCAATTAAAATTAAAAATAAAGTAAATTAAAGATAAATTAAATTAAAATTAAATTAAATTTAATAATTGAATTAAATTAAAAAATTAAATTAAATTAACTTAAATAATTAAATTAAATTAAACAATTAAAACAAATTAAATTAAATTAAATTAAATTAAAATTAAATTAAATCAATTAAATTAAAATAAATTAAATTAAATTAAATTTAAATTAAATTAAATTAAATTAAACAATTAAATTAAATTAAATTAAATTAAATAATTAAATTAAATTAAACAATTAAATTAAATTAAATTAAATTAAATCAAATCAAATTAATTAAACATCAAATCAAATTAAATTAAATTAAGCTAAATTAAAACTCAATTAAATTAAGTTAAATTAAATATAACATCACCTAAGACATAAAGAATTCAAAATAAATGAAAAGCAACTTGAACACTATTCCAAATTTAAACCCTTTAACTTAAATCAAATCATTTGAATACTAATTTACCCTTGAAAGCTTTGATTATTATAACTCCTAAATGGAACATCAAATGAAGTGTTACCTCACTCATAGGATATTCAAATGTCCTAGTTCACTGAAGCAAGTTAACAAGACTTGAAAACCTCGGACGATCGATTCATTTATATAATTAAATTCATTTGGACTTAAAACAATCCTAGAAATATTGAAAAGATGTTTAAGATTCTTCTTAAGCACTTCCTCAATATGATAGGATATTTATAAGAACAATTGGATTTAATTGTCCTTTGATGATGAAAATCGTCTTCAAACAAAAACACAAAGAACCTAGACGTCATAAGAGATGACTAGCTATAGGATTAGGAATTTGGTAGAAAACCATAACCTTTCCCCTAGCTTTACCTAGGAACTTGTTTAAATATTCTAATTGTGTTTTAAGTGCAGCTTGGGATGACGGGAAGACCCTCCAGTACGCTTTTATTTTATTGCAATTTACTTTCTTGCAATTTACTTTCTTGCAATTTACTTTATTGCAAATGCATTTTACTTTTCTTGCATGATAAAACAACTGTTGCATGAAAACCCACACCTTTAGGATAGTCCCTAAAGCCGAAACCAAAACTAAGTTAAAAGTCATTGCAAGATAAAATTCACCGCCACAACATTTCAAAATATAAAACAACTCAAAATTTAATCACAAACGAACACAAAACTACAATTGCAACTAAATTAAAACGTCCTGTTGGATGATCGGGAATACCTCGGATGATGTAACCTACGTGTTGCTAACGGGATTTCCCACGGTCTAAATGAAAGTGTGGAACTCATTCGGTTGAGTTTAGCAAATTCATCCGGACTAAGTGAATCCGATAAAAATAATGATGCCGGAAGGATGGAACCAGTGGGATCTTAACCGGTGTCGTTATAATCAACTTTAAGATTTGTTTTAATCAAAATACAAGAACACTTGGAAAATTAAGACTTCTCTAAACCAAAACACTTTTCTCATCCCCGATTTATGATTTCTAAAACTAAACCTCTGCAACAACAAGGAGCTTGGAGCATGGTGGGCGGCACGGCCATCGTCGTCGCAAGAAACTTGAACCTACTTCAGCAAAACCTTCTTAGAATTAAACAACAAAGCCATAGGACTTCGAGGTAGCTTGCACTAGTGCAACATAAATCCTCAACTCTTCGTTAGGCATTTGCATTGCAAATTAAGCCCTAACCGGTCTTAGGATTCCGAGGTAGTCGTCCGATACGACAATAAACCCTCACATCTTCTAGTGCTATTTGTTTGATTTTATCATACAAATATAAGCCCTAATTAATTAAAATTGGCGAGATCAAAACATTTAAATAAGTATTAGGACTTTCCTAAACTCAAGCCAAACGATAGGATAGTCGGGAAATTACCGAAGTTCACTTCGAATCGGTGATTTCTCCTACCTTTCTTCCTTTGGATTCACAAAACAAAATGTTCCAAAATTTGATCCATTCCCTATTGAAATTCCAAAATTCAATCTTTGAAAACCTTAAACTTTGAAATTCTTGAAAGCAGAGTTATTGATTATTATCGAGAGTTTTCTTAGGTGATTCCCGTCACTTAAGATGTAATTAACTATAGGGGCTTGCCCTTATAGGGAATTTTAAAGAACCCAGGTAATATAAACCCTGTTTGATACTTTCATATTAAGCAGGGGGATTTGTCGGCTTATAAAATTGGTTCGCAGACCAAACGGATGTCACAAAACTTCTGGTTTATTTGATCGAGCCCCACCATCAAGTTGTGTGTCTATCCTTAGGGATAGATACACGGTTTGTGGTGCGGTGCTCGTTTATATAAACTATTTGGGATGTGAGATCGGTTTAATCTCATATCTTAAAACTTTCAAATTTAAAAAAAATTATTTTCAAAGCCAAATACTACTTTCTAAATTATATATATATTTAAATCAAATTTAAAATTTAAATTCGCCGACAACTTCTGTTAGGCGACCCCCCTTTTAAAATACAATACAACCTAAAATATGCCGACAAGAATTACAAGAAAATGAAAAACACAATACTTAGCTATTTCCCATTAAAAGAAAGGAGAGAATCTCTCCACCAAAGTCTCCCGCTTATCCAAGCACCACTCGTACATTCCTTACATAAAACTATCAAAATCCCTCACCAAGCTCTCCAGAAAATGTAGAAATCTAATGGGACTCAATTCCTAACTCACCCCAAACTCCACACACACACACCCCTTGGACCATATGTAAAACGAGCCCAAAATGACTCTAATGGGACTCACCTTGGCTGTAGAGTTAATCCCTATTTATTGAGCTTCAAAAATGACCAAGAGTTGCTTCAAGCATGTCTTCAAAATTCATCCACATTCGTTGAATCTTCTAGAGATTAACTGTGGCGCCTAGGCACCAGTTCTGGCGCTTAGGGGCTAGACCATTTGTGTGAAGGGTCGCATCCCACCAGTTAAGAGATGCACCTCTTCAATTAAAATCTTCTCCAATATGTCTAGATTCATTGCGTTACTTGATGACTTGTAGGATTTCGTACAGAGGCTTCTAGAATTCTTTGGAACCACCCAAAACCATCCAATAACAGTCCATAACCGTCCCCAAAATGTTTCTCGCTATGTCTAGCGCCTAGGCGCCCATTTCTGGCCCCTAGGTGCCATTTTCTCATCGTCACTGATGTCCAGGCACTGGTTCTGGCGCTTATGTGCCACCCTTTGCGTAGCTTCACTGTTTTGCTCCATTTAACTTCGTTACAACTCTATTTTGCCCTATTTTAGTTGCGCTGCATTCATAACATCTTCACCTATAAGATAAATATAAAAATAACCTTTCTTAATAGTGTAATTTTGTTCAAAATCTTGTAAGAAATGTAAAAAATATTAAGCATAGAAAGACAAATCAATATGTCTTTGGGTCAGAATTTTCTTCTTTACTCATTTTGGCTCTAAATTGCATTGTTCTTGCCTTATTTTCTCTAAAATCATATTTTTATAATTGAAGACAAAAATATGAAAAATACCTTCCTTTAAAGTGTATATCATTAAAAATGTGCATAAAGTGAGCATAAAGTCTACACTAAAAAATAGGTAATTTTTTGGTGGATCATAACGTGACCTTGTCTGTGACCTCTTCTTTGTTGAGTAACAAATTTATGAAAGTGGGTAGGGTCTGTTCCTTAGTCCCGAGGTTGATTTCTTTTAGCTCATCGACTGTAATCTTAGTTGTTCTTCAAACTCTGGTGGAGCATCTTCTATTAGTTGAACTTCGAGTTCTTCTTAAATGCCTAAGCAATCTTCTTCTGGCAGACTAGTAACAACCATGTAAAATCCCAAGTTATCAACAGATCCAATCATACCAAACCCAATACCTTCTTTTGAATTAAGTTTCTTTCCTTTTATATTCCATAATTTTTCAAACGATTGTAGCTTATCTTTTGGCATTTGCTTCGGTACGTATCATTGTTGAATTAATTTTTGTATACATGGTGAAAAGTAACCAAAAGGTAACTCTATTAATTCATTTGAATTGTTTACTTCAAAAATTACACTAGATTCAAAAGTAGAAGGAGAAGCTCGGTAAAACTTGATCAGTTTAATACCACAATTATGGACTTCCTTGACTTCCTTACTCTAGATCATTTGAGGATGAATAAGAGTTAGAGTCATGGCTTGAACATAATAGTTAATATGATCGTGCAATGATTCATATTTTCTTTTTTGTGTCATCCAGAGATATCTCGATCTGAAGCTTCGTCTGACTTAACATCATTGTTTCTTTATATGATTCATCTTCTTTGGAGCTTCCTTCTACAATGATGATGATCACCTGCTTCGTTCATTCACAATCTAGTGAGTTCTTCCTCGCCCACGTACCCAGCCCCGACCTTGGATGTGTGGGCTAAAAGAACCTCCACCAACTCATCGTGAAGGAGTGCTTGGAGATTTTTGAATTGGAAGAGTATGGTCTCATTCTTGTAGTCTTTCTGAATCTTTAACTTTGCTTGTCACGTACTATTTTGAAAAAAACTATTTTCTATGGGGGAGCATAGTAAGCGATGTCTTCATGCATGCCCACTTCATGAATTGAGAAAGGTTTTAAGTCTCCCTTGATGCAATGTTTTTGTCCATCTTTATAGTACTTGATGCATTGGTAAATTGATTATGGGACCATATTGTACTCATGAAGACACGATTGACCAAGCAAGGTGTTGAACGAAGTATCTGCGTTGATGACATGTAATTTTGTGATTTTTACTAAATTTATAACTTTTATTTGCAGTATTATAGATACGAGGGCTCCTTCAAATTTATGTAAGAATCTTCTCAGCATCATCTTATCTGTGAAGAGTTCTTGTGCATTGATATCCAAGTAAGCTAACATCTTTATACTCATTATGTTAAGTGACACTCCAGGGTCTACTAACACTCTAAAAAGTACAAACCTGTAGTTGATGACAGAAATGTAGAGTGGACGGTTATGGTCGGCGGTGTCAAGTAGCAAGTCTTCGTCTGCAAAGGTTACGCCAGACTTAAAGTGGTAGATTATGGGTTATTTAATGTGTTAACCCATATCTAATAAATCCCATGGGTCATGGGTGACCCATGGATGACTTCATATGAAGTCATTTGTGATGTCAAAAAGGGAATTGTAATTTTCAAAACCATGTCATGGGTTAAAATTCTATTTCATGTCCCTTTCTTAATTTAATTTCCATTTTAATTTATTATTTCATTAATTAAAATTTTGGAAATATTTTTATTAATCTATTAATTAATCAAAAACTTTTCAAATTAATTATTTGATTAATTTTTATGTCATTTTTTATTTAAAATTGAATTTTGTCTTATTTCATGAATTTTAATTATATTTTCATTTTAATTAATTATTTACTTAATTAAAATATTTAAAATTATATTTTTGGTCAATTAATTAATCAAAATAATTTTGGAATAATTATTTGATTAATTCATATTATGTTTGGTTCAAAATTGAGTATTTTGACCAAATTTGATGAGTATTGAGTAAGATTGACCAATAAAGACCCAAGTTGACTCAAGTTGACCTGGGTTTATCAATTTTAATCCTAGAATATCTAATGTGACTTTCTCAACCTTGTCATGGTTGATTTGGTCATAAAATTGTCATTTTATGGTCTAGATTGGTCATGCTGACCAAATTTAAGGTTTTAGTCAACCTAAAGTTTAATGTGGTGACTTTTGGGTTAACTTTTTGGTAATTTTGATCAATTTTAGCCTGATTATGTTAATTTCTATTATTTAAGTAAATTTTGTAACCCAAGGGTGTATGGGTTAGGTTTTTTAATCAATTTTTGACCTATCTGGGTCAAGGGTAGACAAAAGATTTGTCTTAATGGTCATTTAATGTCTTTAGGTGGTTGAATGGATCATATTTGATCATTTTAGTGTTTTGATTGACTTGGCAGTCAATAGTTGATCTTAAATTGATAAATGTGCCCAAAATTATTTTCTAGGTCAAAAGTTGGTTTATTGGATCAATAATTGGTCATTGGATCAGAATTGACCATTTTGACCAAAGTTGACTTTTTGGGTCAAAGGTTAACCTGTTGAGTCACTATTTGATCAAATTAGGGTTTGTTATTGTTGATTGGATCATTTAAAACTAAGATTTAGATTAAAAATGAACTTCTTTTATTTTTAACCTATTCATTAGGGTTTGTTAACTGTCATTGAGACCTTCACAAAAGTGAGGTCAACATGCTTTTTCAAAATTTTTTGATCATGCGTCAATTTCATTTTCTCCTTATAAATTTTGGCATTCTTATAAGATTCATTTCTTATCTCATCCAACTCATTTAATTGTAGTAATCTTTTCTTTCTCTCATCTTTTGAATTATAATTGATCTTTTTAATAGCCCAATATGTTTTATGTTCTAATTCAACAGGCAAGTGACAAGCTTTCCCATATATGAGCCTATTTGGTGACATTTCAAAAAAAGATTTCTAAGCAGTCCCATAGGACCATAAATCACTGTCAGTTGTAGTAGGCAAATCAGTCTTATTATCATTTATCATTTTGTACAATATTCTTTTAATTTCACAACTGGATACTTCTGCTAAACCACTGGTTTAAGGTGATAAGTTGTGGAAATTCTATGTTTGATTCCATAACATTAAGTTAAATTTTCAATTATTATGTTCTTAAAATGACTTCTCCTTCTATAATGATTACTTTAAGCATTCTACATTAAACAATTTTCTGCAAAAATTATACTACAATTTTAGCATCACAGTCATATAAAGCTACTGCTTCAATCTATTTTAAAACATATTCCACAGCAATCAAAATATAAATTTTTCTAGAAGATGATATTAATGGTTCATTAAAATATAATCTCCAAACATTAAATATAGAGTAAAATATTGGGGCATTTCATTTCATTTAGAAATATTGCCTATTCTTTGACATTTATCACCTTATTTATGTAAGTATTAACATCTCTATATAACATAGGCCAATGAAATCTAGATTGTGAAATCATAAATGTAGTTTTTATCAACCCTAAATTGTCCCCTTGAATTCATTCATGACATTTCTATATAATCTCTAAAGTTTCTTATATCAGTACACATATTCGAATAACTAATTCATTGCATTGTTTGTATAAATAAGGGTTATCCCAGAAGTAAAACTTTGAACAATGGATGATATTTTTGATTTGATGGCTATCTAATCCCTAGGATAAAATATTACTAACCAAGTAGTTCACTATATCAGCATATGAAATAATTTTCCATTTATTCATTGCGTATAATTGTTCATCATGAAAATTTTCATTTAATCACCATTAAAATCAACAATATTTTTTTGTTCAAGCCTTGACAATTGATCAGCTATCTGATTTTCCATACCCTGCCTATCCACAAATTCAAAATCAAATTCTTGCATCAAAAGGATCCATCTAATTAATCGTGGCTTTTCATCCTTCTTCATCAGTAAATACTTTATAATAGAATGATTAGTATGCACAATAAATTTGGTTCCAATAAGATAAGGTTTGAATTTATCAAAAGTAAACA
The DNA here is from genome assembly GCA_022702705.1 of Papilionanthe hookeriana x Papilionanthe teres. Taxonomy (NCBI): domain Eukaryota; kingdom Viridiplantae; phylum Streptophyta; class Magnoliopsida; order Asparagales; family Orchidaceae; genus Papilionanthe; species Papilionanthe hookeriana x Papilionanthe teres. The sequence continues at coordinate 147,241,588 of CM040426.1, forward strand.
CTATAGCTAGTAATTCCTTTTTAGTAGTACATAATTAATTTGAGCTTCAAGATGGGTTTTACTAGCATTGTATATCACTTTAAACATTTTATCATATCTTTGCCCTAAAACAACCCCTATAGAATAATCACAAGCAACACAAATTAACTCAAAAGATTTTGTCCAATCAGGTGAAACAATAATAGGTACAGTGATTAATTTCTCTTATAATAAGTTGAAGGCATTCAGACATTCATCATTAAAAAGAAAGTTAGCATCTTTTTCTAAAAGATGACAAAGTCGTGGAAATTTTAGATAAATCTCTAATATACTGTCTGCAAAAACCAGCATGTCCTAGATAAATTTTTATCCCTCTCACATTCAAAGGAGGCAATAATTCAGCAATAACTTAAATTATTTCTGGATCTACTCCCATGCATTCTTAGAAATTTTATGCCTTTACACAATTCCTACTTCAATCATAAATTGACAGTTTTCCTATTTGAGAATAAAGTTTGTTTCTTTGCAGTGCTTTAGAAACCTTATTAAATGATCTAAACATAAATTAAAAGAGGTTCCAAAAACTGAGAAATCCTCCATGAAAACATCAATTTCTTTATCAATTAATTCATAAATAATCTACATCATACATCTTTGTAAAGTTGCAAGCGCATTACATAATCCAAATGACATTCTTCTAAAAGCAAAAGTTTCGTATTGACTATAAAATGTTGTCTTTTCTTGATCTTTAGAAGTAATAAGTGTTTGGTGTTACCCAGAATATCCATTCAAAAAACAAAAATAGTGATGCCCAACTAGTCTATCCATAATTTGATGCAGAAAAGCTAAAGAAAAGTGATCTTTCCTAGTGGAATTGTTTAGCTTCTTATAATCAATACAAATTCTCCATTCAGTAACTTGCCTTGTGGGAATTAATTCATTCCTTTCATTTACAACTACAGTCACTCCTCCATTCTTAGAAACATGATGAATATGACTAACCTATGAACTGTCTCAAATCTAATAAATAATTCTAGCATCCAACCACTTTAAAATTTCATTCTTAATAATATCTTTCATGATAGGGTTCAGTCTACTTTAAGGATCAGCCCTTGGCATATAATTATCTTCCATCAAAAATTTTTGCATGCAGATTGAAAGATTAATTCCTTTAATATCAGCTGATGTCCATCCAAAGGTATGATTCTTTAATGTCTCCAATAATTTCTCTTCTTATTTGATTAATGTGGATGAGTTCCCCAAAATGCATTATTTAAATGTGTAGGAAGAACCTTCATCTTAATTTCAGGAGGTTTTTCAATAGATGGAATCAGAGGTAGACTATTTTCAGCATTGCATAGAATTTCAAAGTTTTCTAAACATAATTTGAACTCTCACCGATTATCTCATTTGATTCAGTCTCAAAATCATTTTTTGTTTTATTCTTATGTTCTTTTGGACCTGTTCTGACTTCATATTTGTCATATGATATGACGTCAAATTTTTCTTGAAAATGAGTAACAATCATATAACCAATGATGTTCATTCTGTAACATTATACACCAGGATACTTCATTGTTTTAAGTACATTAAAAGTAACCTCTTGATCATTAACTGTCCTGTTTAATTCTCCTTTTTGTACATCTAACATTGCATGTCTAGTAGAAAGGAAAGGTTTCCCCAAAATAATAGAAATCTATTTATCTTCTTTCATATCTAACACAATGAAATCAACAGGGAGGATAATTTTATCCACTTTAACCAACACATCCTCTCTAACCCCTCTAGGATAAGTTATAGATCAATCAATTAATTATAGTGCTATAGTAGTGAGAGATACTTATCCTAAACCTAACCTGCTAAAAATAGATAAAGGCACGAGGTTAATGGTCTCTCCTAAATTGTATGAAACTTTTCCACAAGAGTTTTCTCCAGTTGCACAAGGTAAGATAAAGCTACAAGGATCTTTGTGTTCTTGAGGAAGTTTTTTATAAATTATTGCACTACATTCTTCACTTAGTGCAAAAGTCTCATAATACACAAAATTCCCATTTTTATTAAAAATACTTTCATAAATTTGGCATTACTTGAAATCTATTCCAATGCTTCTACAAATAGGATGTTAATTGCAAACTTCTTAAGAACCTTAAAAAATCTTGAAAGTTGATGATCGAGTTTCTGCTGTATAAGTCCATGACGAAACGGAGGTGATTGCCTTTCTAAATTGATCTTAGTTGGAGAGACAAGTGTATCCACTTCCTTAGAAATAGTTTCTTCAGGTTTTTAGCCTCTTTATCTTCTGTTTCAACTTTATTATTTTTTGGAACTCCAAATCTAATTCTTTTCCACTCATTAGCTGGGCACTTTAACTTGTTCTTGTTCATTATTTTTGCCTTTAGGATTGATCTCAACATTACAAGGAATTTTTCCCTGAGGCATATTACTAACTGTGTTAGTAATTTTTCCCAATTGATTCTAAATATTTTGAATAACAGTACTTTAACTTTTTAACTTTTTACCCATTTGTAACACCACTGATTCTATAGACAACTTCTTCTCCTTCACTTGTTGGTTATTGATGCGCTTTTATTGTGTGGTATTTTTTGTGTTTTATGTCAATTTAGTTTCCCTAAGACAGTGCCAAAAACTTGATTCAACTTGCAATTATGTAGTAATTTAGCTTTCGAAAGATGGCCAAAATCATGACCCAATTCATATTTAGCGGCTAATATGCAAAATTGAAATGTTATAAAATTTTGAAAATAGTTCACACACTATGGGTTCTACGCAAGTGCACACATCACTTCAAGTAATGTAGGGTATTCTTTAAAAATGCAATATTGATCCCACAGAGAAGTGAGGTAAGAATAACCTTAGGCTTATTCTAGTTGACAACTATCAGTCCTTAGTTTAGAAGGTTGATTAATGTGGTTTTTCTAACAAGTACTCCTAAAGGTAAGTCTTATGTTTAAAACAACTAATAACTACTCCTAAAGGAAAATATAAATTCTTAAGATAATCCTTTCTAGATGAATTGGTTTGGAAAATTTTAAGATGTTTAAAACCTATTCTTATGTAGTGAATTGGATAAAGTTCAAGAAGTGGATGCATCAAATATTGTATGTGTCAAATAAGTGTAATCTTATTCTTTACCCTATTCCGAGTGCATAAAGAATATTGGCTAATCTAAAGTTTTGTCCCTAAATCCGTGATTAGGCACTCACTTCAGAGCTCCCACTTCCCCTTGCTCGAGGCCTAACGCTCGCTTTAATTTCGAAACACTAGGACCAATTAAAGGATTCTTGTCTGTCACCCTAAAATCACTATATCTACGTCCATCAAAGTATATTTTCCTATTTATTTGCACTCAACCCCCATGGACTACTCAACAATCCATAGAATTTGAATGTGGTTCAACTTTGTTGAGAATTATACAACCCTCTTGATTCTTATTGTATTTTATAACAAATTTTAACACTACAACGAGCTCTTATTGTAATCTAAATGTAGTGCAAGTAAAAACCATCAAATTTATAATTAAAACTTCTTCTAGCATTCATCCCAATATCTTAAAACATGAATCATACTCATTGCAATAGAAAAGTAGAAAGAAAATAACGGCATAATCTTCTCGTGCCACTATATCTAAATAAGAAGAAAGAGTAAGAGAAACACATCACAAAGCACAAAGAAAACATAATGGAAAACTTCATTACATCAAACCAAATCCACTAGATAAGATCTTACTAAATTATAAGATAATTAAAAACACAATATATATCTTTTTCCCCTTAAAAAAAGATGAAAATCTCTCCCACAAAGTCTACTGTTAATCCATGCAATGCTAGTACATTTCCTTACAGTTCCTTTCAAAATTCCCTCTTCAATCTCTCTAAAAAGGTAGAAATCTACATTTCTACTCCTATTATATGATCTCTACACTTTCTCCACGTTTATCCACTCGCACAAACCACTTTTCTGACATAAAATCACTCTATTGTGGTATAGGGATGCATTCCCAATAGATATAAATTCTCTCAAAATCCTTTCACCAATCTCTCCAAAAACGTAAAAATCTACATTTCTACTCCTATTATAAGATCTCAAAACATTGGCTGCATTTTTCCTTGCATCGCTCTCTCTCACACACACTTTTTCTGATCTAAAATTATTCTTTTAATGTGTAGGGACAAAGTTTGAACAGTTGTCACAAGAAACCTTTAAAAAAGCATCCAAATACGTTAAATTTCAGCCCCTAATCGCGAAAAATTTCGTCCAAACTTTTGGGCCACTACTCGGTCGTCTTTTTTCTGTCTTCTGGAGTGGTCAGGCACTGAATAAGGCACTATCCAGTGCTAGTTCTGTGCAGCTCCACGTTTTTGCTCCATTTGGCTCTGTTTCAGCTTTGATTTGCCCCGTTTTAGTTGTGTTACGTTCCTAACAGATAGCTCTACAAAATAAGCATAAAACAACCTTTCTTTAAAGTGTGTTATCATTCAAAAGTATGCTAGAAGGGTAAAAGAGATTAAGCAAAGAAAGATTTATCAAATGTGTCAGGCCAAAAATTATTTTTTTTGCTCGTTTTTTCTCCAAATTGCACCATTTTTGTTTCCTTTTCTACAAAATTTATTTCTTGTAACTAAAACAAAAAAAACATACAAAATCTTATTGTCATACAGCAGCACAGTTAGTCGCATCAGTACGGTCAGCTTCAGCAGTAAGGACAGACTCGTGCACAACATAGCAGTCAGTCTGATCAGCAGAGGTCATACAGGACAGATGGACGACAAGGCCCAATAATGTCAGAACGACTAGGCAGGAACAACTCCTCCAAAGACGACTTTGTAGCAGAGATGTTCAAGAATTTAATGAAGAAGCCCGAGTTCAGAATTCCTGATCCGAAGAAGCCGAAGAGGTGGACAGGAATGATCAGCCAAACTTCTGCCCCTACCATATGATGCTCAGACACATCATAGAAAGCTGCTTCAGCTTCAAGGATTAGCTCGAGCAGAATTAAAAAGAAGGGAATATAACAATACCAAAGGAATACTTGAAAGAACTTGAAAGAGGTTCTATAAATGTGATTTCAACTGAGTCAATCTCTTTGATTGATCCATATACTAGCAAAGGCAGGTGGGGCACAATTTAGAATGAGCTCAAGAAATTCCTGGATCAGATCTAGTCTACTCTAAAGAAAGCTGTTGTCTGGAGTCTACCTCTAGCCCAATCTAAGGTGAAACCTTCGCCGAGGAGGCCACTTTAACTAGAATGGAGAAAGAAACAGATCCTGAATGAAATTAGTTTAGTTGTTTCAGATTCAGGTGTGAAACCCTTCAAACCCTTGACATTGTACCATTATCTTTGTGCCCTTCGAGGGTCTCATAATGATAATAGAAATGATGTTGGCTACGTTCCTACTATCTCTAGTGATGACATAACTAATCACAATCTCTCTAACCTCGATTTTAATTCCCAAAATGATCCTCAAATCATGATTATTCCCAAATGTTGATGAGAACGAATAATATGTCAACAACACCAGCTACGACAGCACCGAAAGTGAGAAGCCAATCCTCGAATGCAAAGGAACTCCTTTGGCAACTAACATAAACTTTTCAAATACAGAAGAGCCAGATAGAATAATAGAAGGATCTCTAGGTCTAGTAGAAGAAGAAATCATAGAGGTACATTTAAGAAGTGGCAAGGTGCTATTGCAAAGAACAACTCCAATGAATAAAGGAAAACAGGCAGTTACTCCAGAAGAAATATCTCCAGCAACAGAAGAAGTACAAGTTCGAAATGAAATTGAACATTCAAACAAGGTGAATTATAATGTGCTAGCTCATCTCAGGAGATTGCTATCTAAACTAAGCATTTACAACGCTCTGATCCTGTCAAAGGAGATGAGAAAAAATTTGATCAAGGCTCTACTTGATCCTGATATTTTCTTAGCACAGTTGGCTAACACATCCTCAGATGGAGCTTACACTTTGTAAGAACAACTTGACATAACCTTCACCATGAAGATTTGCTACTCAGTACAGTCGATCACAACCGTTTGCTCTACATTTTTGTCGTAATTAGAAGGTTCATACTTGCAAGAGTGTTAGTAGATCCTGGAGCATCACTCAACATAATGAATCTATGGACGCTAGACTACTTGGGCATCGACGCTCGATAACTTTCTATGGATAAAATTATGCTAAGAGGTTTCAACTAGAAAGGAGAAAGAGCCCTCGGATCTGTAACACTACAAATGAAAGTTGGAAATCTAATAACAACTACAAAATTCCATGTCATCGATGCGGTGTCGGCCGTTAAAATGTTGTTGTTGTGAGGTTTGATATATTTGCAAAGGTTTAAAGTATAGTGTTATAAAAATAGAAATATGATATAATTTAACGTACATATATATGTATGGATTTTGAAAATAATATTTTAATTTTGGCGAATACAAAATCAAATTAATTTCATACAAACGTTAGTTTAGATAATCAAGCACTTCATAACAAGACATGTATCTATTTTGAAGAATAGATATATGGATTAGGGTGAGGCTTGATAAAATAAACTAAAGAATTTATGACATCTGTTTGGTCTGCAAACCACTGTTGACCGACAATATCCCTTATATAATATGAAGGAATTAGATATGGTTTATTACAACCTAGGGTCTTTAAGTTTTCTATAAGGGCAAGCCCCTATAGTTAATTACATCTTAGATAACCGAATTCACCTAAGAAAAATCTTGATATTGATCAGGAAATATTTATATTCATGACTTACATAGGTAAGGTTTTCAAAGAAAATGTGATAGTCGGAAGTTCAATAGGTGAATGACTCAAGTCTTGGAACATTTCATTTCATTAGAATCCAAAGGAGAGAAGGCTAGGGGAAGGACATAGATTCAAAGAAAATCATGATGTCTTCCCAAACTATCCAATGGTTTGGCTTTGATTTAGGATATTTATTTGGTGTTTCATCCTGTCGATTTTATTATTTAGGACTTACATTAATTTGATACTGATCATGTGAATGGTCTAGAAGATAGGAGGGTTTATGACATATCCGATGACAACCTCAGAATCCTAAAGCGAGTTAGGGCTTATGTTGCAAAATATGGTTGTACAAGGGCCTAAAGAAAAGGCGATGATTTATGCTGCACTAGGCAGGTGAAGCGACTTTTACGAGTATCTGTATAAGTAAGAATTTATGAATTTATATTGAAATGATTTCGTAAAGTCTCGATTTCAAGTGCAAGTATACGTATCGTTTCAAGTAATATAGGCTCTATTGGAGTCCTGGTTATCGATCCCACAGGGAAGATTTAATTAAGATTAATTAAAGGAATTTAATAGATTTTCAAATTAAAAGCATTTATATTTTTATTTCTTTTCAAAGATCAAATTTTAATTTTAATGAAGTTTCTACTAAATGTAAGTAAGAGGCAACAAAGTAAAGGTTAATGCAAGTATAAATAAAACAACATTCTCCTTTTCAACTAATCTATGATTTTTCAGAATAATTATCATTCGTGGAGAACTTAGATTATGGTATTGCGCCAAATAGAAGCACTCATATTCTTCACCCTCGCTCGATAGTATTAAGAACATTGGCTAATCTATAGATCTGTTCAGGATATATTATTAGTAGAATGGGTTAATCTAGGCTCACAGTTTTAGATGTCCAGGTGGCTATGGTCGACCCTTGTAGTGACCCATGCCATTTCTATAAACCAAATTATTAGAATTTAGACTGTCACTCTAAAAACTAATTAATCCCACGCCTAATATACAATATCTCCTTATTTATTTGCACTTCACCTTGAATAACCCGCTCAAGGTCTTCAATTACGGAAGGATTCATGTGATATCCACTAGTTAAGAATTCATCTCCGGATAGGTCTCAGGATTCTTCAACAGGTTTTAACAATTCAAATGGCCAGTTTAAAAAGTAAATTATGATCAGGTATTAATATCATCAGAATTTTTATAAAATTTAAGTTTATGTTCTTCAACGAACTTAAATTATCTTTATTATCTTTTCATGGTTGAAAGGACAAAGAAAACTAACTACTCATAACACATTGAATTAACATAACAAAACATATTTATAAAAATTTGAACAAAGTTACAAATACTTATCTGGAATGTTCCTTCAAGTGATACGCTAACAACAGCAACACTTATAAACTCACACTTACTACTCAAGGAATTGAGCAATAACACTCAAAATAACTCAAATAAACTCACTAATTACTTAAGAAGGTGGCTCCCTAAAATTATTTTCAAGTGTGATTGAACTCTAGGGTGCTTGGGGGCCCTTTTCTCTGTAGAAATGACTCCTATTTATAGAGCTTCAAAAATGACCAGCGGTTGCTTAAGGCACCTCTTCAAAATTTTTCAAAAAACAATGTATCTTCTAGAAAGTAATTGTGGTGCCTAGGCACCAGAGTCCGTGACAAAGTCTTCGCACCTCTTCACTTTGGATTGCACCTCTTCGCGATTAAAATTATTTTCCCGTGTCCAAATACATTGAATCACATGTCCGATGTGTTAAGAGTAACTTCTAGTCTTCTAGAAGGTCTGATAATCGCTTAACATCGTCAAAAAAACTGCCGAAAGTTGTCAAAAATCTTATCTACTTCAGTATCGAACTAGCGCTTAGGCGCCGGATTCTAGCGCTTAGGCGCCAGACCTATAATTTCGGAAACTTCACTTTTAAGTTCTATTTTTGCTCCTTTTTGCTCATTTTTCCTTCATGAATTATTTTCTTTTCACCTACATCCAAAAACATAAAAATACCTTTCTATAAAGCATAATATCCTTAAAAATTAAATCATAAATAAGACTACTTTTTAAGTAGATTAAATTCCCCCAAACTTAAATATTACTTGTCCTCAAGTAACCCTTTTAATTACATAAAATATATAACAACTGGCATGAAGTTTAAAAATTTAAGATTTCATGTAATTTTTGGTTTTAGAAATGCTTTAGCAAATTTTTAACCAAATTTCACTAATTATGTTTAGTATTATGAATTTAAAGAATATTTAACTACTAAATTATAAAACTTTCAATTTTTCATTTATTTTAAGAGTAATTGTAATTTATCATATTAAGGTCACATAGAATATTTTCAAAAAAAAAACTTTCATCAAAAGTTTTTCTAGTAAAGATGCATGTACATAAAATTATGTTAAAAATGTAATTAGTTTTCTTCTTATAAGATAATTCAAGTGAAGCCAATTTTTTATTAGGCTTTCCTCAAGCTTCTCCTCACATTTCTTTTTTTTTTGCTCGTTCCTTCTTTTTTTTTCTTTTTTTCTTTTTTTTAAAGGATATTTTTCAATCCTCCTTTTTTTTTAAAAAATTTGTGAGGATAACTATATCTGGATAGCGTGTTAATGATTTTGAACTTCACTATCCTTAACTTATATTTAAAAACTTATACATTTTTACTTAATAAATATGACATAAATACTTTTCAAAAACTATTTCACTCTTTTCTTTTTCAAGTAATAATCATGAATCCTTAGATTTAAAAAATACAATTATTTTTACTATAAATAAAAAAATATTAATCTTATTTTTCTTTAACTTAAACAATTTTATTCTTAAAATCAATCAAAATTATTGTAATTTTAGTTAAGTTTACTAAGTTATTTATAAATTCAAAAATTTAAGTAATCATAAATATATTTCTCCATTCCTTATGTTATGTTAATATTTTTTAAAAAAATATTAGTACATTAAGGACAAATAATATTTAAATTTCAAAGAATTTTCTCTTCCCCCAAACTTCAATTTTTGTATAAACAATAATCAAGAAAATTTCTAATGTATGAGAGAAAGAATAGCATAATTCTACCAGGAATTTTTCTAAGTATATGAAAAATAATCAAGAAGGGAAAATTTAATTTCTACACATGTTTTTTATGAATACAAAAGAAAATCTAAGCATATATAAAAAAAATTTAGTAAGCAGGATCAATTTCTACTAAAATCATATATTTATGTTTTTATTTATTTTTATACTTTATTAATAATTTTAAATAAAAATAAATAAATAGGTGTTCTGATCACTACACTAACAAAGAAATAAAACATCTAATAAAAAAATTAAAATTTAGCAATCTAACAATCGTTAATACATCAATAAGTGTCTCAGAACAATGCATCAAACTTAAAATCAAACAAATCATCACACACATACAAAAATAACACAAAACATAAACATCACAGATACACAATCCTAAAGTTCTAATCATCACCAACAGTCTCCTCATCCTCGTCGTCATCAAAGGAAAAGTCTACATTCTTGTTCTGGATATCAAATGGTGAGAATCTAGGGCAGGTCGGGAACTGAACAGAATGGTCACCCTTCAGGAATCTAACAAGAGACTCAGAATACTCAGCATTATAATCACTCTTCCTTCGAGTGTACTCAGAAAGATGATCCAATTTCAAATCTATAGTATCGACTCTACACTAGGACAAAAGTAACACATTCTTCTGCTTTATAATTTCTCATGCAAATTCTCCCAAAAACTAGATGGTGGCTCAGCAGTAGAACTAGAAGGTCCAGATGTAGAAGGTCTTACCTCAGATTCGATCATAAATACTCACACTTTCTCATCTAATGGGCTTTGTAGACTTGAGCTTCTCCTCTGAACGTTCGGTAACAACTCCAGTATTCTTGCACAAAGAATAAATCAAAGATGGAAATCCCAGTTCCACAGAAGTGCTAGAGAGAGCAATGGCTTCTACATAATCATAAATAATACTCCCAACATCAATCGGCTTCCTCTCTTGTATACAGTAGTTAAGGATAGTTTTGTCCTTAGTAACCTCATTCAAATGGTTGGATGGAAGGAGGTGAGCAGAAATAAAGTAATGCTAGGCCTTAGAAACACCATTTAGCTTAGAAGATGAAAAATTTACCCCTTTTTTGTTCCTGATCTTCCAAGCTCCAGTACCATCAGTCAAGTATGCAATAATCATCTCCAGATCTCCCTCAGATGGAGATAATCCAGAATAATAGCACTCAATGTTCGGTGGCAGACCGTAGAAAATTTTGATTCACTCTGGGGTAAATCCTACTCCAACTCCTCTAACAAAGATCTTGTACTCTTCGGCATCCACGAAATTTGCATAAAACTCTTTGACGACAGGGATAACAGCAACAACAGTGAAAAAATAGAATCATTGTCAGTTGAGTTCAACGATAGTATCTTCAATACTTCTACCAGGATTGTAAAAACTTCTCTCTGAGATAAACTTCCTTGTCGTTGAAAAATCATTGTAACGAAAATGTGTCGCGGCAGTAGGAAACTTGCTAGGATGAAAATTTTCTCGTTCTTTTCCTTGCTTAGATTTAGGTGCCATCTAAACGTGAAATAAAAACGCAAAATAAATTTATAGGATCATAGGAAATGAACTAATTTAAACTTTTAAAACTTGAAACAGCTTAAAAATCCATAGATTTTACTCTAAAAATCAATTTTTTTCTCAAAATTTTAGTTCTCTTCAAAGAGAGCAAAATCCATTGTGAAATTCAAAAATAAATGGTTTAGAAGGTAGATCTGGCCTCGAGATGAAGAAATCGAGTGATTCCAAGCTTAAAAACTTCAAAATCTGGCCTCAAAATGGATCCCTAAAGTTGATTTTCTTGAAAATAGGAAGAAGAAGGGAGCTAAGGCATCAAAAATGTGTCAGTGGGTTTAAAAACTCAATTTTCGGGAGCAGGCTGAACCGGTGCTTAGGCGCCGAGTTCTGGGGCCTAGTCGCCATACTCGCCTTTCCAAAAATTCATTTTAAATATTATAATCTCCACCAAAACTTAACAAATTTGACATCTAATTAGTCACATGAGAGTATCAACTCAATTTCTAAATTCCAAGCATTTCCACAATCAATTAAAATGATAAATTTGATCCATGATTCAAACACAAGATATATCTAAACTCTTCAATTCCATTACATATTTTTCATTCCAAGCTCAATAAATTCCAGAAAAAGACTATAACAAGGTTCATCATTCTATAAATAACACAAACAACACCATTTCAAAGCAAATTCTCAATCCAACAACACACATTGAACAATTATGCAAATGTTCAAACCAAATCTTCAACTTACTAAAACTTAACTCAATCACACCTAGAACACATAAAAGATCTATTCAACACCGAACTTTAATTTCCATCCCTCCAGCAATGAAGTTTGCTAGGCCCAAATGGATAGAAAGCCAGCGCCCTTGGAAATTCCAAAGTCGTCTTCTCGTCAATCCACTTGTTCTTCTCATGCATTGCTACTTGAGCATCTTGATAGGCTGCCATGTGATCGAACTGAAGTTTCATTTGCCATTCTAAGTGCTTGAAATGGTGGTACATCTCATGCAGATGATTTCCAACACTTAGAAGTTCCGCCTCAATCTTATCTAAATGACTAAATAACCTCTCCATACTAACTGTAATAAAACCATTAAAATAAGTTGAGGATCTTTGGAAGACTTGTATCATACCTCATTACCATGATTTCCTCTCTCCATTGCTTCCAAACCTCTCTCTTCTCTTCCAAAATGAATTGTTTTTGTCAAAAATAGGGTTGATTAGGGATTGGGGATGAAGATAGGGCAATTTATAAGGAGATTTTATGTGAAAAACTGAAGATTTTCGGTTTTTGCATGAACAGTAACTGGGGCACTTAGGAACAAAAATGTGTCACTTAGGCACCAGACTATTGATAGACATTGGATATGCTAGTGCTTAGGTGCAGATTTTGGGCGCCTAGGCGCCGAAACCATGTTCGACTATGTTTCTCCTATATTCAATTTTACAAAGTTTCGGTCTAAAATAGGTCTATTAAAGGGGTGTGATCAACACACAAACATCGATTAAGATAAATTCAAATCACACGCAATCACAATGTTAATATATGTGTTGCCTCCCATAAAGTGCTTGGTTTAACATCGTCAGCCCGACCTAATCAGTTATATTAATCGGGTAGACTTAGTTTGTAAGCCTCCTTGTAATTTGGTTTCATTTCCCCCATATAAGCCTTCAGTCTTAATCTGTTAACTTTAAATATTTTTTCAGTTTTAGGATCTTTAATATCCATAGCTCCATAAGGGTATACTTTCTCAATTACAAATGGTCTAATCCATTTAGATCTTAATTTTCCAGGAAAAAGTATTAAACGAGCATTAATTAATAATACTTCTTGTCTAGGCTCAAATAATTTCCTTGAAATCTTTTTGTCATGAAATTTCTTCATTCTTTCCTTATAAATCTTTGCATTTTCATAGGACTTATTTCTTATCTCTTCCATTTCATTCAGTTGTAATAATCATTTCTCTCCTACAACATTCAAATCATAATTGAACTCCATTATCACCCAGTAATCTTTATGTTCTATTTCAACAGGTAAGTGACAATGTTTACCATAAATTAATCGATATGGTGACATTCTTATAGGTGTCTTATAAGTTGTTCTATAAGCACATAATGCCAAATCAAGCCTATCAACCCAGTCAGTTCTTCAAGGATTAACAGTCTTTTATAATATTCTTTTAATTTCATTATTTGATACTTCAGTCATTCCACTTGTTTGTGGGTGATAAGCAGTTGCAATTCTATGTTTAATTCTGAATTTTTCCATTAATGATTGAATTCTTACATTTCTGAAATGACTTCCCTCATCTGTGATAACTACCCTTGGCATTCCAAATCTTGTAAAAATCATCTTCTTTAAAAATTTCGAAACACTTTTGGAATCATAGTTAGGTAAGGCTATAGCTTTAATCCACTTTGAAACATAATCAACTGCTAATAAAATATAAATCTTTCCAGATGATGGTACAAAAGGTCCCATAAAGTCTAAACCACATACATCAAAAATTTCAATTTCAATTATATAACTTAGAGGCATTTCATCTTTTCTGGATATATTCCCCATTCTTTGACATTGATCACAAGTTTTGACATAAAGTACAACATCTTTGAATAATGTAGGCCAATAAAATCCATAATTTAAAATTTTAAACGTAGTTTTATCCACTCTAAAGTGTGCTCCAAATTCAGAATTGTGACGTTTTTTAATAATTGCACAAGTTTATTTACAAGGTACACATCTTCGAATCACAGAATATCTTCCTATTTTAAATAAATGAGGATCTTCCCAAAAATATGATTTAGAATCTTTCTTGAATTTCTTAATATATTTGTTATTCAATCCATATGGTAACATATTGCTAACCAAATAGTTAACTATATCTACATACGAAGGCATTTGTAATCCTTGAATAACATATAATTGTTCATCAGGGAATTTCACATTTATGTTTTCTTCAGAAATCTTCTCGCTATTATTTTTTATTCTTGATAAATGATCAGCAATGTGGTTGTCAGCTCCTTTTATGTCCATTATTTGAAAAACAAATTCTTATAAAAGTAAAACACATTTTCTCAATCTGAATTAAGCGTCCTTTTTAGACATTAAATACTTAATAGCGGAATGATCAGTTGTAGGCATATTTTTAGGTTATGTGTTTTGAAAAGGTGTTGCCTACAGAAGTTGTCAGTGAATTTTAGATTTTAAATTTAATATATATATATATATATATATATATATATATTATATATATATATATATATATATATATATATATATATATATATATATAATTTGAAAAGTAACATTTGAATTTGAAAATAATTTTATGTTTGAAAATTTTAAGATATGACATCAAGCTGATCTCAAATCCCAAATAGTTTATATAAACGAGCACCACAGCACAAACCGTGTATCTCTCCCGAGGAATAGACACATTGTTTGAAGATGAAGCTCGATTAAATAAACTAGAAGATTTGCGACATCCAATTGGTCTGTGAAATAATTTTATAATCCGACAAGTTCCCCTGCTTAATATAAAGAAATTAAGCAGGGTTTATATTACCTGGGTTCTTAAAGTTCCCTATAAGGGCAAGCCCCTATATTTAATTACATCTTAAATGATGGGAATCATTTAAGAAAACTCTCGTTAATGATCAGTGGTTTTGCTCTCAAGAATTTTAAAGTTTAAGGTTTTCAAACTAATTAGATTTTGGAAATTTCAATAGGGAATAGCTCAAGTTTGGAACTGTTTATTTTAATAATCCAAAGGAAGAGAAGTAGGGGATGTCACAGACCGTAAGTGAACTCGGTGACTTCCCGACTATCCTATAATTTGGCTTCAATTTGGAAGTTTATTTAATGTTTAAATACTACTAATTTTAGTTAAACCAGAACTTATATTAGTATGACATAATCATATAAATAGCCTTGAAGATGTAAGGGTTTATGTCGTATTAAACGATTACCTCAGAGACCTAAAACTGGTTAGGGCTTAATTTGCATAATATGATTGTGCAAATGCCTAAAAAAAAGTTGAGGATTTATGTTGCATTAGGCAAACTACCTCGAAATCCTATGGTTTTGTTATTTAATTCTAAGAAAGGGTTTGCTGATGTAGATCAAAGTTTTGCTGATGTAGATCCAAGTTTTTTGTTTAATTCTAAGATCCTAATCCTATTGCTAGTCAATTCCTGTGACGTCTAGGTTCTTGTGTTTTGTTAAGGATAATTTTCTTCACAAAAGAACAATTAAATTTAATTGTTCTTCTAAAACATCCTATCATGTTGAGAAAGTGCTTAGGACAGGTCCTTAACATCTTTTCAATACTTCTGGGATTATTTCGAGTCCAAATGAATTTCATTGTACAGGTGAATTGATCATTCAAAATGTTTAGTTAAATTTTGTTTTTTGCTCGGTGAACTTAGGCATTTGATTATCCGGTGAGTAAAGTGACATTTCACTTGATGTTCCATTTAAAGGTTATGAAGGTGAAAGCCTTCAGGGGCAGATTAGTTCATCAATGAATTTTGCCATTCATAATTGAAATTTGAGTTAGAGATTTAAAGTTGTTTTGGTTTAATTAAAAAGTTTAATTTGATCTTATTAAGTGTTTTAAACTATTTTAAGTTGAAATAATATTCAGATTGTTGTAATTCAATTAAACTTTATATTTTAAATGATCTTAATGTCTTAAAATAATTTTAATGTCTTAAACTGATTTAATTTTCAATTTATGATGTTTTAATCATGAATTGTTCTAGATTAATCTTTGATGTTTCAAATTATTTAATTTAAAAGAGGTGTTTAGATTACTTAATTTCATTATATTTCAATGATTAAAATTTGGTTTAAATTAATCATTGTATTTTAGGTTAATTTTAATTGGTTTGATTTTCACATTTTTAATTATGAATTATTTCAAGATTATTTAATGTTTCAAATTTGTTTTAAGTTTGTTCTTAAGTGTTTTCAAATTAGTTTTAAATATTTTAAATTTATTTTAATTTGATTATTAAATCATTTAATGTTTTAAGCTTTAATTTAATTAGAGATTATTTCCTTTTTAATTATTAATTTCAATCATCATCATTTGAATTAATTAAGGATTGAATACCATTGAATTAATTCAATTAGGGACTTTAAATTAAAGAATTGGTATCGTCTTAGGTCATATTCGTAATCTTAATAGTCCAAATTTTAATTTATTCTTCAAAAATTTAAATGAGGTAATTAAGGTTCCATTTTGATATTTTCAAAGTGATTAATGGGTTTCTACCCCTTAATTTTACTAAGTTGCAATCATCCAAGAGAAAATTAAGATCAGATATTTTACCCTCCCTTTGATTAAGCTTAAAGTATTAATTAGGTTAAAATCCTTAATTACTTTTATGCCCTCTTAAGCTTGTTCACCTCATAACTCACTAAATAGAGCTCAAATGAACTTGAAATTTTTATGTCACTTCACTCACATGTCAATTAAGACATTAGAGGAGAGAATTTCATTTTTTTCATTTCTAATTTAATTTATATAATTATTTTAATAAAAATAAGAATTTTCAATGAAGATTCAACAACCTGACCAAAGTAAGGTTACTGTCTTTGGAAAAATTATGGGATGTTTCAACTGACCAGAGGACCACTTGGACGAATTTTGGTGATTTTTTGAATTATTCTTTATTTATTAAAATTATTTTAAATTTTGGAGCATTAATCAATCATAAAATAAAATTAAAGTTGAAAAAAAAAATTTATATTTTTCTTAAGTCCCTCTGGCCTCAACGAAGTCAGAGAAGAAAATTTTATATTTTTATGATTTTTCTTTGATTTATTAGAATTATTTTAGTGGGAAGGTTTGAAAATTCATTTTTTAACATAAAAAATTACATTAAACTTTTAAAATTCAACATCTTAACCTGGAGACTAAGGAAAAATATTTGGTTGATTCCTAAGTGATTAGAAAATAAAATATGACATTTTTGTAATTTATAATATTTTTATGATTTTTATAATTTTTTAATTATTAAAATATTAAAAATAGAGTTAGAAATGAAAATTTTTAGAATATTCCAATTTAAATTTTCTTGGACTCCTCTGATATTAGAGAAGCCCCAAAACCAATTTGGTGAAACTTTGAAAAGTATTTTGGGTTTTATGAATTTTTTTTTAAATAACTGTCACTTAATTAATTCATTTAATGAGTTAAATTAACTCCAATTAACTTAAAATTTTTATATGAGGTTCTCTGATCCTAAGTGATAATGGAGAATTATTTTCAAGTAATTTTGATATGCGGTTACTCCTAATTAATTAAAGTTGATTTTTTAGTATATTGGCTAATTAGGGTTATTTTTAAGGAATTAAATCAAACCATAATTTTCTTAGGGTCCTCTGGTCATAAGCTACCTCCCCAAATTATTCTAGAATTTTCTAAGCAATATGCAAATTATTGGAATTAAAATACCAAAACATACACATAAACTTGAAAAATAGATAACTTGCCAAAGAGATGGCCTCTGGCCTTGAAAAATTCAGGGAATGTTCTCAAGAACAGAGGCTACAAAAGCCCTATGGTCTCATGTCAAGATGAATTTTATGCATGCGTCGAGAATTACAATAGTCAAATCAGTGAATAATTAATTAAAAATTAATATTCATCAAAATAACTTAATTAGTTTTCCATAATGTTCTCCTCTGTTCCTTGAGAAAGACAGTATTTTTTGTTATTTTTTTTATTTTCTATGAAAATTTATGCATTTTTAAAGTTTAGGGTAATAAAATAAATAAGAAAACCCTATTTATCTACTTATCCAGGTGGCGCCAACTCAACCTCGTACGGGTTGAAGCTCCACGCGGCGCGCTCCTATTTGACGCCTCCATCTAACTCGGCAGCCACGTGGCCCGCTGTTCCGCACCATCTCCTTGTCCGGCTTGATCTCCACCGTCCATCCATTACACGCGCGAGTGGATGACATCCGTTCATCGTTCCCAGTCGTTATAACCCGAGAATCGTCCATCTTCTAACCCTAAGATCTCACTCGATACTCAACCAAATTACATGATCTTGGGCTCTATGAACTCATCTCGACAAGATGAACACATCTATATGGCTATGATGCTATGAAATTAACTCAAACAAAATAGAGAATCGAAACAAGCTCTCGAGAAGGAGGAGTTCAATACCTTGGCTCTGAGAAGTGAAGCTTCAATCAGAGGGGCTTGGCACGATCTTTGGAGTCCACGGAAGCTAGGGATGAAGCCTAGAGCTGTGGTGAAATGCTTAGGTATGATTTCCACCAAACTTGATTTCATGCTTTGGTCTCCAGCACAAATGGGTGGCCTAGTGAGGGGGCTTCCACAGGGAAACTTCTTCGCTTGGTCTGGTGAAGGTGTAGGGTTGATCAATTTGAGGTTTTGTCCACTATGGTGAAGTGTCCTATTTTGGGGTGGATTTTGGATTGAGAAATTAAGCTCTGTTAATGGAGAATAGGTTAGGGAAGCAGTGGGGCTTGAGTTCTCTATGCTAGGAGAAGGGTTTGGAGTGAATTGGGTAGAGTTTCACTATGGTTTGTTTCAGCGCCTTCATTGGTTGTGAGGGAGGTGAGTTTAAATATCCATGGCCATGTTTGATTTCAGGGAGGTTTGGAGGCTGGGATTTGCTGCCTAGGGGAGGAGAAGAACAGACACAATGGCCATTTGGGTTGGGACAGCTCAGCAAGCAAGTTTTGAATTTTTTTGCTCACATGGAGCTCTCGGGTGTGGTGTTTTCCGGCGACCCTGTTGGCTGGTCGGCAGGCTTGGGTCACCATCTTGACCTGTGAGGTCAGGGCTGGGGTTTGGTGAGTTAAATTGTCTTTGACCATGTGTAAAGGGGTTTGATTTAAATGGTATGAGGGAAGGGCTCATTTTAGCTTAAAATGGCCAAGTCATGCTTTTGGGTTTGGTGTACCCTTTAAGATGGCTTTGGGATGATGGGGAATCAGTTGGGTCAGCTAGGAATGGGTGGTGAAGTCTCCATTCATGAATATTTGGATTAATCATGGATTAAGGTGAAGCATTAAAAGGGTCAAAACTTTTTTAAGGGGGTTTAAAAGAGGCTCCTCCTTTTGCAATTAATAGTATGGTGATGTGTAAAGTGGTTTACAAGGCTTTCATATGGCTTGTGCATGGCTCAATGGCTCCACGTGCCTTGGGGCAAAGTTGGGTCAATTTCATGGAAAATGGTTTTTAGGGATTTTTGGCATTTAGGGGTAATTTGGCATGAGGCTTAATTTGGAATCATTTAGTCAAGGATTTAAAACTTAAGGGTTGATTTTATTAAAGGGATGACAAATGAAAATGTCATGTGGGCTTTAGGATAGATATTGGGCTTTTGAAATAGTTTTGGATGGGCTTTCGAAATGTCTTAAAGAGGTGGGATTTTAGGTTTTAAAATAGACTTTTGGATACAGAATTGGTAAAATTTTGTGCCAAATAAATGTTGCAATTAGTCTAAGAATGTGCCATGAGTGATTTTAAACAAGTTTGGGGTAATTTGGAGTTGAATTGGATTTAATTTGGGTCTTTTAGTAAAAGCACCAAAGTGGGTAAAATTTGGCTAACTTGGGCTAAAGTTTGGCTAATGTTGGGTTTGATGTAAAATTAATGTTTCAAAAGGTTTATGGAGTGTTACAAAGAGTTTCCAATTTTGGTTGGGTGTTAATTTTGGGATTTGGGCTTGTTTGGGTTCATGGTTGGTTTAGGCCAATTTAGGGAATTTTGGTTTGCGTTAGGCTTGGGTGGAGTTTAGGTTCAAATTTTGGGCAAATTAATGTAGATTTTGGTTAGTTAGGATGTTAGCAAGGTTTCAAAACAAATTTGGGGAAAATTGGGTGACATTTGGGTTGAATTTGGGATGGATTAGGTTTGTTGGTCATTTTGGGCCTTAAGGGCTAATTTAGGATTTTTGATCAAATAGGGTTAAATTGAAAAAATTTGGGTATGTGACAGTTGCACCAAATAAAATTGGGAATATATGGAATTTTCTGGATTTTTTTAAGAATTTTTTGGAATTTTTGGATTTTTGAGCCAAAAAGGGTATTTTGGGTATTCGGAGGTTATTTAGAGGGAATTGGGGTATTTTTTTGAAAGGTTTGGTATATTTAGTTATGGCTAATCAATTTGAGTGGTGGGCAATGTTTAGGATTGATTTTGAGGAATTTTGGTAATCTGGGCAATTTTTGGGAATTTTGGGCAATTTCAAGGGTATTTGGTAGGTTTAGTGGGTTTAGGGCCCTAGAGGGTCAAGAAATTGAAATTTGTGAAAAATAAAGATTGATTAAGTGTGAGTAAAATGAAACCAATTTGGTTGAGCCATGAAGCCATATTAAGCTCACAAGAGCCATGAGAGAACTCATTTTGGGCACTCAATATGTTGTTCCTAACCCTCTTAACCAGGGGCTTAGGGTTTAAGGCCCATCCATATGAGTTTCCTACATGAGTCATGAAGCCAAGTTGGGTAGGATTGGTTTTAGGGTTTAGAATGTGTGTGGACTCAGTTAGTAGACTCAAAAGGGGTTTAGAATTTTGATTGTTTGGTGAAGGATATGAATCCATGCCATCAGAACCAAATCGAAAATTTCGTGGTTCTGTGTTAGTAGACTCAGTCGACCTTCTCAAAAGAGGGAAAGAGATAGCATAGAGTCGAAAGGATTTCAAGACAACGAAAAAGTTTAGAAGTTTAAAACTGAAGTTGAAGTCTTCTGTGGGGAAGAATCAACTCAAAAGAGGGCTCAAAGGAGCTTCAAATGGATTTCAGTCAAAAGATTCAAATCGACAGATTCAGATCGGAATTCAATTCAAGATTTAAATTTGTTTCATTTGTTTTTGTGATTCAAATTCATTTTTGTTTATTTTGAGTTTGTGTTAATTTGGAGTTCATTTTGACATTCAGATTCTTAAAAAGAGTTCTTTATTCATTTTCTTTTCTTTTCGTTCTTAGTTTGAAGTTCACTTAACTCAATGGCGTTTCCTAATCAATTTGCACAAAAGAGGTTAAGGCAAAACACGACATGGTCGTTTCCATTCCAATTTGTTGAAAATACATCATATAGCTTGATCCAAAACATGATGATATTTTCCTTGAAAATTCAGTATCTCGTACAATCCACATGAATCCAAAACGGATTGTGTAAGATTCTTGCAAGTTTCTTACAAAAGCATATGTCGAAATCCATGTCTTAAAAGTGAGATACATAGACAATAACATCACCGTCCAAGCCATCCTTAGCAGGAAATGCCATCCCGATGTGCATTCGAGGTGTGCTATCTCTCGTGTAGCTCGCAGCTCATAGGGCCGAAGGCTCTCTAACTCTGGATCTGGCTGAAAGTGGAAAGGCATTCTGCTGTCATCCATCCTCCTGAAAGTGACGGAGATCCACTCAATAGGCACACCTGGAATGCAGTGTTTTACTATGTCTGCTCCATTCCTTTTAGCACCAAGACGGAACCTACCGGTAGAGGTATCTCCACCGGCCCTCGGAATTCTCTGGGGCCTGCTATCCAGAAGTCAGATCTCAACATGATGTTACAATGGTTGACAAAGGACACTGTACAGAAAGGTCTGACGAAGTCATGATGATCTGTGTGCAGCGATATGCAGTCGCCCTCTTAGTATATGTTAATGATGCAGCTGTTGGGTATGCAATCTGCAGGCAATACCCTCCATGTCACCATCCTTTTTACCATCCTCTTGAAAATTCTTCGCATCAGATCCACCTCACTACAATGGAGTATTCCAGGTGAATTTCCCTTTCTATCCTTAGTGAAGTTGTAGCAACACCCACAGTGGATTGTAACTCTTCCTTTTCCTTTCATCCATCTTCGAGGTTCTGAGCAGGTCTTCTCTCTCAAATGACCTACTCGGCCCATCTTCTGATGTTCGATGACGCAGTCCACAATTTGTTGCTGCTCATAGTCTGAGAACACATCCGTATGCAGCTCATGGACTTCCAAGATGTTGATCCTCTTGCCTCGAATTCTTTCAAAATATTCAAAAGTTTTCTTTTCAACCTTCTGCATTCTCTCCAGCTCGTATTCCGAAATTATTTGCAATCGGCGAGGTCTGGTAACGTACTGTGGGATGTATGGTTCAATCCCAGTGTGTTCTCCTATATGTCTCGGCTCCTCGGAGATAGTTTCTGTCAGGACATCCTCCGAGATTGCTTTCGCAACAAGAATCTTCAAAATTGTTGCATCTATCTGGCGTCGTGATGTTGATTCTATTTCTATTTTGCTTGGAATTTCTTTCATCTTTTCTGCTGTTCTTGGAGTTGATCTCCACTTTTTTGGTTCCTGTCGAACTGATTTCTTTGAAGTATTTGTACTGACGGTAGCAATTGCCTCTTCATGTTGATCTGCTGCTAGCTTACTCAACATCTTGTGAAAGCGACGGTTATTGTTTCTTCGTTGGGTAGGAGTGAGAGTAGCTCTCCTTACCTCTTGAACTTCTGTGTGCATGGCGCTGACAAGCCTGCCCTCTGTTGTTGCAACCACGGATTTAACATTCTTATCTGCTCCAGTCATCTGAGCAACGTTTACCTTCCTTTTCTTGCTTGTAGACTGCTGACTCGGGCCACCTAATTTCATTACTGTTTGGCTGCTGAACTCTTTTCGGTTGATCGGGGTCCAATCAATTTTCTTGTACTGTAGCCCGGTTGGTGAGAAATCAGATTCGATCTCAATCATGACCCCATCTTTCATCCTCTTTTCATCGAGTGCTAAACTCACGTCATTCTTAAAGTTCAAAACCATCCACTCGTTCGACATTTCTCTGAGAACAACAAGGAAAGGATCAGGGGCTGTACTAAGAATAAGAACAATAAGAAAGATCATTTATCAATGGAAATTTCTTATTCATTTCTTTCAAATTTTAATAAGAGTAGGAAAAGATGAGGAAAGATCAAGAATGAGCTTGATTCGGAAGGAAGGATCAAAATTTTATTATTATGATTCCACATATTTTCTTTTTAACACTTTTTTTGGTTAATGATTTTTTTTTATCTTCCATTTTTATGTTTTAGGTTCTGACCCAGTTACAAGTGATTACTCTACCCGTGCTTCAAGGAATAAGACTTCATTTTTAAAGTTCATCCTTCAAAACATCAGGTTGCGTAATACTTCTTCAAATATTGTCCATTGATTAGAAGCATAGATTGTTCTGCACTGCAATTCACAAGTTGGTAGGAACATCTAGAGTAGACTGTCTCGACCACGAACGACCCCTCCCAAGTTGGTTTAAATTTACCTCCTATCTTGCAGTGTGCAAGAATAAGTCTCTTGAGAACTAGAACCAAGTCACCGACTTTGAATGCCCTTGGGAGGACTAGTTTGTCATGGGCCTGGATCATCTTTGCTTGATACAATTCCAGATTCTGCTGTGCGAAAAGTCATTTTCCTTCCAAGCATTCCAATTCTTATAGTCGTAGTTTAGCATTCTCTTCTGTAGTAATCTTGTTTGCAACTGCAATTCTGAGTGACGGAAGCTGTACCTCCAAGGGTAAGACGGCTTTGGACCTTTACACTAGAGCGTAGGGCGTAGATTGAGTAGGAGTTTTGAACGTCGTTCTGTAGGCCCATAAGGCTTCTAACAACTTCTCGTGATAATTTCTCTTGTTTCTGTCCAAAGTTTTCTTTAGGATTTGAACAAGTATGTCTTGATTTTGAAAAGTTTTGAAGGTTGATATGTCTTTTGAAATTTTCTTAATAAAATGCTAAAGAAGAAATTAAAATTACAATAACTATAACACATGATGTAAAATACTATTAACTAGAATATCTTTTTCTTTCCTTTCATGAGGTAGTAATAATTCTTAAAATATTGTTGTGGAAGTATTCAAATTTTTGTTGTGACAGATAGACACAAATGTGTTCGTTACCCTTACATGGTTCTATAAAGAACATAGGTTAATTTGAAATTTATATTATTCTGAACATGGTTAGGCAGGGAAGATACCAGTCTCTCATTTTAAAGTTCCTTCGATTCCCACCACCTGGGGGCTAACTTCTCATAACAAAACTCAAAACATCAAACCAAATTAGGGGGTTTTAGCCTGTCACTCTAGAATCTTCTCATTTTACTCCCTTTTATAAAAATATCTTCTAATATTACATTCAATTATATGGACTACAGTTCTCACCCATATAATTTCATGTGATTCCTACTAACTTTTATGAGACAATACCTCATTGGATCTTACATAATCTCAAGAAATTTTACAACTTAACAGGCCAAACTAAGAACTAAACAAAGTTTTTAGAATCAATCTTCACAACTTCTTCCAACTTTTAAACACTTATACTTTCCACAATAATTCTCTTTAAATTAATTACTTCTCCATTTAAGAAAGAAAAAAGATAAAGTAAACTAATAAGAATGCATTGAAAAAATATAAAAACACATTTATTTGAAATTTAAAACTACGATAAGAAAGTAATAAACGAAAACAAGTATTAATAAACTAAATAAAAGTAAACACTTATCTGAAAATCCTCTCAACAAAACTAAGAAAGTTCCTCTGAAACTTTGACTCTTTGCTAAACTACTCCTCATAGCAAGTTTCCCA
Organism: Papilionanthe hookeriana x Papilionanthe teres; assembly: GCA_022702705.1. Taxonomy (NCBI): domain Eukaryota; kingdom Viridiplantae; phylum Streptophyta; class Magnoliopsida; order Asparagales; family Orchidaceae; genus Papilionanthe; species Papilionanthe hookeriana x Papilionanthe teres. The sequence goes on from CM040426.1 coordinate 147,266,561, forward strand.
ACTCTGATGACTCGGAATACAGACTTCAGACTTCAATAAAAACTAAACTAAAAGAAAGAAAAGAAGTGGGAAGAAGAATACTTCACTCCGACCCTTTTCTCCTTTCTACTCTCTACTCCTACTCCTACTCTAAAATAAAAACTCTTAAAAATGCAGTTGAAGAACAAATGAAAGAAAGAAAGAACCCTTCAAAATGCAAAGGAAGAGTGTGTTGACCTCATTTTTGATGAGGTCTTCCCTTCTTCTTTTTAGTGCTTAGGATCTAGCCTTAGGCTTTTCCTTTGACTATCTTAGAGGACTAGAATTGGGACCCGCCTTTTAGAAATTCAAACCACTTCTAAACTCCCTGCAAACTCCACAAATTTGACTATAGACCCCTAATCACCTGATCAAAGTTCTCGTCATTGCTCTTTGGTAGGTTGCTCTGCGTTCTTGATCCGAATGGCATCCTTTCCCATTAGCAGCAAAAATATTAGATCGGCGTTACAGATCTTTTGTAAGCTTTTCATCTTCTGGAGCCCGTTTTATCTGGTTGTATCCACGAAGATCCATCCATGAATGAGAATATTTCATGTGTTGAAGCAATGTCGATCATTGAATTACGGGATCGGTAGAGGGAATTCATCTTTTGGACTGCCTTGTTTAAATCTGCGAAGTCCACACAAATTCGATCGGCCATTCTTCTTTCGTGGCACCATTGTTGCTTGAAGTTGGGTATTGTTCTTCGCGGACAAATTTAGCGTACATTAACTTTAACTTCGTATGACTTGTTGTTCGATTCCCAGACGCATTCAACACGGGACCTTCGTAAATTTGGAGACCGGAAATAGGATCCACTCCTAGCTTATGGTGCACGACCTACGGAGCTAATCACGGCATCTCATCGTAGCTCCAAGCAAACGGTCTTTAAATTCCATTAATAACTTAATTATTTCTTCGGAGTCTTCTTTATTGAGTAAGGAGCTAACAAAGGTAGGTCTAGGTTCTTATTTAGTACCTAAGTTACCTTCGATTAACTCATCTATTATAGATTTGATTTCTTCTTCGAATTACGGTGGAGCGTCTCGATTTGTAAATCTTCGAGTTCGTCGTAGTTTCCGTACGATTTTCATTAGATTCGCAGTGACAACCGAGCAAAATTCGGTATCGTCGGCTGACCTGCGCATGCCGAATCCGAGACCGTACTTCGAATTGGGTGGACGAAGTAGAGATTATTCCATAATTTTCAAAATGTTGGGGTGACCTTTTGTCCCTTTGTCGGGGGTAAGAAACCCGTTGGGGTAGAATTTTGAACACGGGGAGAGTACCACTCGAAAGGTAATTCCATTAATTTATGATAAAGTGTATCTTGAATTGTACATTATTTTCGGTTTGGAGGAAGAAGCACCACGGTAGAATTTGATGGGCTTTGCACGCGTCGCTAAATGTACGGCCTTCCATACCCTCGAATGTATTAGAATGGATCGGGGTCGGGGTCATAGTATGTACATAGTGGTTAATCTTCTCGTACATTGATTTGTATTCTTCATTCTTCTCGTCTTCGGGGAAGATCTTCGAATTGAAGCTTCTTCGACTTATTCATTGCTTCTTGTTTGGTTGCTTTCTTCTTCGGAAGCCCATCTTTGATCAACATTGATGTTGGTTTTCCTACCTAATTTGTCCTAACGTCTCTACCACGGCCTCGTCCACGACCTCGACCTCGGATGCGAGTTGTGGAAAGCCTTCACCATCTCGCCGTAAGGGAGTGGTGGTGGCCCCGGTGGACTGGGAGCTTCGAGGTTCTTCGTTGTCCCGGAACTTTCTTCCATTTGTTATGGTATCTCTGAGAAGATCGTTTTCTTTGGTGGTGCATAATAAGCTGCATCCTCGTGGATTCAATTTCATGTACGGAGAATGATCACCTTTGATCTGGCTGTTCCCCTCATCATAGTATTTGATGCAGCGATGTAGAGATGATGGTACCATCACATTTTCATGTAATCATGGTCGTACGATGAGGCATTGAGCAGTGTTTTGAATCAATTATGTGAAATTTTGCGGTTGTCTTTCAAGTGCGGTCTTCATCGATAGCGTTATTGATCCGAGGGCTCTTTCTCGGCTACGGTTGAATCCTCTTAACATTTTGTCGGCTTCGAGTTCACGAGCATCAATTTCCAAGTATGCTAGGGATTCGAAGATTCATTATATTGATTGATGCTCACAGGATCCACCAATACTACGGAAGTGTAAACTTCGATTATGGCAGAAATGTACATGGGTCGGTTGTGTGGTCCTGGCATCCGAAGTAGTAGGTCGTTGTCAGTGAAGGTAACACCTCGTTGTTCCTTTAACGAAACGAGCCTCATCTGGAATCTCGACATTTGAGCTAAGCAAATTTCCGAGGATCAAGTAAGGCCTTGATCGAGCTTCTCTCATCTCTTGATAAGATGAGAGCGTCGTAGATGCTCGGTTTGGTACAGTAGTTTCACAGATGAGTAGCACGTTGTAGTCCACTTTTGTTTTCATGTGTCTCTTCTTCTCGAATGGGTATTTCTTAATGGGGTTGGTTCTTCTGGTATGCACACTTTCCTTTGTCTTTTGAACCCATCCTCGGAGGTAGAACTTTCCACTTCTTAAGTTGACTTCGCCAATTTCCACAGATATTGTTGAGCTTGCGGTGTCTCTTCTTGAATCGGAATGACGAGGGCTCTTCCGGATTGGCTTCGAGTACGAAGGCTCTAACTATGTTAGTGGAGCTCCTCGAAACTCGCAAATGAACTCGTTGCTTGTTGAACTCTACGCTTCTTCCTGCTCAGTCTGTCTTCTTCGTTATTTCGCTCGTCGAGATCGTGTATGATTTGAGAATTGTCGTTGGTATCGAAATCGATATCCGGATTATCGTTAGTTACGTAATCGTTAGAAACGAGTCAAACGTAAACGCGCCATCACCACCCATCATTATATGATCCCAGTGACGGGTAATCATACGAGTCGAGAGGTTAGAGGGATTTCTCCCCGAGATGGAAACGACTGTCTAGGATAGCGGCCCCTAGTCTAGCCTTAGGAGCCCTCGGTCCTCTCTTCTTCGTCGATTTTCTTCTTCTCTTGATCGTCTCTGATGAGGTGGTTCATACATCGCAAGTGATAGTACCGGCTTAACGGGTTTCAAGCTACGGAATTGAAGTTGCTTGCAAAGTGGTTTGGATCTTTATCTAAAATCTTTTCGAAGACCTCGTCCAAGCGGTAGTCCATCCATCGTCGGTCGTATAGGGATCTATCGGAATGATGGGATCGATCGAACAACATTGACGGAACCTCCTTTGGGTTTCCTTCATGTACTCCTTCGGGATCGTTATATTCCCTTTCAGAGAAGATTGTCATTGAGCTAACTCTTGAAGGTAATGCAATCTTCTATTTTGTGCTGTGGCGTCCGGTGGTAAGGGCAAAAGTTGGGATCACCTTTCTTGTTGACTTCCTGCGGTCTTTTAGGCTACAGCGTGGAAATGCGGAGTCTTCATCGGAAGTTGCGGAACATTTTTCGACAACTGCCTCGTTTCTTGAATGGATATTCTCTTAACAAAAGCTCCCTTAATGTACGTTGCGGACGAGGTGGTTGTTCGCATCTTGTTGAGATGAACGATGGTAGGGCGGGGTTGCGTGGTACGGTGAGGTTGCGCTGCGGTTGTTCGACGATGTTGTATCGGTTGCTTGCCTTTGTCAGCTCGCACCAACGATGCGGTTCTTTGAAAGTCTTCCGGGCTTTGTTTGTCGAATCTTGTCGGCGAAACTTAATTGCTTCGCCTCTTCTTGCAAGCTTCCGGCCTTGCTTAACAACTTCTCAAAGTCTTAATAGTGAATCCCTTGAGGAGAAGTCATGTCGGGCCGTGAATGCTTTTAAGTAAAATGCCGGCTAACGTGTTGTTCTTGCGGTTAATGGCTACACTTCATGCTTAAGTTCACTCCATCGAGTATGTAATCCACCAAAGTTTCATTCGGCTTTTGTTTCTCTATAGTCACTATCGTGATGGAGTGTTTGGCTCTGACGAATCGCTTGATGAAGAGGTTCTCTAGCTGCGAACGTCTTCTAGGAACCATTTAGTGATACATACCGGTCGAAGGCGATTCTGACGAACTGCCGGAAATGACCCCATTCCGGAAGAGCAATGCATCGCTTCCGCCGGCACCGTACAACAGCGCGCGAAAGTGTGCCACATCTTGTCGGGGATTCCCGGTTCCGTCGAAGGTCTTGAACGAAGGTGGTACGAGCACTTTCGGGTATTGGACGGCGTCGAATTCTTACGGGTAAGGTGTTGCCGTCCGAATGGATGTCCGCTCTTCGATTGTGCTAAGGCTTCTCGCTTTCTTGTTCCACCAAGTTCTTGATATCCTTTTCGGGAATCATACTTTGTATTGTATCCTTTTTCAGGCGGTCATCCTAGTTGACGGACGTAATCTCCTTTCCTCTGTCTGATGTGAATGACCTGCGGGGTGTCTCTACATGTGGTTGTACTTGACTGCGGAACGCGTAGGGCTACGACCATCTCTTCCATCTTTTTCGACATACGGGCGATCGTATCATCTTTCTCTTGAAGCTGCCTCCTCATTACTTCCGGCTCCTCTCTTTACGCGATTTGCGGGGAGCACCTTGCGGCGTCGACTCGTGTTTCTACCATGTTGATTTGCAACGTATTCGTTGTCCATGAATTCCGATGAATCAATCTCGTCTCCGAACTTTTCTTCTCTTTCTTTTGCCAATCGTCGGATATCGGTTCTCGGCTTTTCCATGGCATCTTCTAGCGGGGCTTTTACGTATTGTCTTCGTGGTTGTCGTGCGATAGGTTCTTAGGGTCCACCTTCTCGCGAGTCCCCTTCATCGCGGTAGCACTTTCTTGATTCAAGTCTCTGGCGAGACTTTCTTTCTCGGTGTTGTTTCGATCTCGGCTTGCCCGGTGGTGGACGCCATACCATCCCTTCCCCAACGGCGGGCGTCCCCAGGACGAGATGGTACGGTGGCCGAATCTTTCGGAAGGTGAGTATCTCCCACTAATGCGTAATCCACGAGACGACAACGGGCGGACTAGCCTTCATTCTTTTATTTGGCTTTTACGCTCATGATGGCGAGCTCTACTCGGGGCCAGACGGGATTTATTTGGCACCCGCCCTATCCTTCGTAAATTTCGATACGGGCGATTTTCCTTCTTTGCTAACTTTTCACCAAAGTTTGCGGTCGAGGAGACGACGGCGTAGTTCTAGTTCTTTTCTTGCGGTTGTATCGTTGTAATATGCGAGTGTGGTAATGTGGCGACAATCTTGCGAATATTTTCTTCGGCTTACGCGGGGAGAGGGGATGAAACTGCTTCCTCCCGAGAGTGGTATCTGTCGAACGGCGGTGTATATTACGGCGGCGGTGTATGTGCAGCGGTGTATATTACGGCGATGGTGTATATTAAGGCGAGTTAAGATTTTCCTGCAGGAAAACGATTTCAGCGGCTACGCTTCTTTAGCGATCCTTCTACTTGTTTCTTCTTTGGGTCTTGTCGGTGACGGAATCTTTGAAGCTGGACCCGATTTTGAAAACGGAAGGTCTTACGAAGGTCATGCCACCAACGGTAACGGGTCCATCATAATTACGGATTCCTTTCCCCTTTGATTTGACAAAGTCGGGGTAGGTGCGAAACGACTAGACCGGTGGGGGTAGAGATAACGGTCATACATGGACATCGGTACTCCTCTTGGTGAGATCCTTTGCGGAGGGAATTCTTGGGTCGACTGAGTTGAACTGTGACGGCTCTTCGGCAGGATACCTTGTTCATCGGTGCAAAGAGGAAGCGTCGGTGATCTTGACATTCGTGTTTTCAAATCCTTGTCAAAATCGGATGATTCCGTTGTCGGGGCGACTCATCCTTATAGACGGCGAAGTCGATTGCGTGGTGAAGAAAATCGGTTTCGGAGCTTCCATTTTACGAGGTAGATTACGGTTGTCGGTCCCGAGTTATGCTTCTTTTCTTTAGGACGAAAGGAATTGAAAGGAGTCCGAACTCATTCTTATCCATGTATTTATAAGAAAAAAGAAACACTTATTAAAAGAATCACTTATTAGAGGGTTTGTTTATTTAAAACGGAATGTTGAGTGTAGAGAAGGTAAAGAATCTGAATCGGAGTTGGAAAGGAAAAGAGAATCTTAAACGAGACTTCTCGACTCGAAGGATCACTCTGGCCCAGCTTTTCATTGAGGGGTCCACCCCACCTCGGAAATGAGGTAAAAGGATCTCGGAACCTCTCTGTTTAGGGGTGTCTAAATAGTGGCTCCTAAATCCGAGAGAATGTTGGTTATACTTGTTGAGGTAGAAATGAACATAGTATCCCGACGGAAAGAAGGGTAGTTTGATCCATGTGGATGCCCTTTACCGATTTTGAAAACGAGAACTATTTGATTAAAATGGAGAGAGAGCTATTCCCCGGCGGAGTCACCGAAGTTGTCGGCATATTTCCCAGGTTGTGTTGTATTTTTTAAAGGGGGTCGCTACTGAAATTGTCGGCGAATTTTAATTCAATTTAAATACATATATAATTTAGAAAGTATTATTTGACTTTGAAAATAATTTTAAATTTGAAGATTTTAAGATATAAAATCAAGGCGATCTCATCCGAATAGTTTACATAAGCGAGCACCGCACCACAAGCGGCTGTGTGCTCATCCCCAAGGATAGACACAACGCTGATGGTGGGGCTCGGTTCTCGTAAACTGAAGATTTATGATATCCGTTTGGTACGCGAACCAATTTTATAAATAATAATTCACAGCAATATGAAAACATTAAACGGGGTTTATATTACACAGGTTCTTTAAAATTCCCTATAAGGGCGAAATTCATATAGTTAATTACATCTTAAGTGATGGGAATCACTAAGAAAACTCTCGATAATAATCGATAATTATACGAATTTTAAAGTTTAGAGTTTCAAAGTTGAATTTTGGAATTGATAGGGAATGGATCGAGTTTGGAACATTTTATTTTGGAATTCGAAAGGAAGAAAAGTAGGAGAGATTACGGATTTGAAGTGAACTTCGATAATCTACATTATCTATTGTTTGGCTTGGATTTAGGAAAGTACTAATGTTTATTTATTGTTTTGATGTTGTCAATTTTAATTAATTAGGGCTTATATTTGCATATGATGAGAATCACACAAGTAGCACGGAAGATGATATGAGGGGTTTATGTCGTATCGGACGCTTACTCGGAATCTGAACCGGTTAGGGCTTAATTTGCGATACGGAAATGCACAACGAAGAGTTGAGGATTTATGTTGCACTAAGCCAGACTACCTCAAAGTCCTATGGCTTGGTTGTTTAATCTAAGAATGGTTTAGTGATGTAGAGTTGTTTCTTGACGACGATGGCCGTGCGCACCATGCTCGAGCTCCTTGTTGTTGCGAGGTTTAGTTTTAGAAATCATAAATCGAGGGGTGAGAAAAGTGTTTTGGTTTAGAGAAGTCTTAATTTCGAAGTGTTTTTTGTGTTTTAATTAAAACAAATCTTAAAGTTGATTATAACGACACCGGTTAAAGATCCACGGTTCCATCCTTCCTGACATCATTATTTTATCGGATTCACTTGGTAGTGCGTTGCGCCAACTCGGCGATGAGTTCTGCTTTCATTTAGACCGTGAGGAAATCCCGTTAGCAACACGTAGGTTACATCATCAAAGTGATAGATCATCCAATAAGGACGTTTTAATTTAGTTGTAATTGTAGTTTTGTCTGTTTGTGATTAAATTTTGAGTTGTTTTATATTTTGAATGTTGTGGTGAATTTTATCTTATGACTTTTAACTTAGTTTTGGTTTTGAGTTTGGTTTTTATCACAAGAGTGTGAAGTTTTCATGCAAGCATTGTTTATCATGCAAAGAAAAGTAAAGTCGTCGATTAAATAAATTGTAATAAGGTAAATTGCAATAAAATAAAAAGCGTGCACGGAGGGTCTTCACAAAGATCATTCAGTACACTTAAAACATGATTAGAACATTTAGCGAGTTCCTAGGTAAAGCTAGGTAAAGGGTTATGGTTTTCTACCAAATTCACAATCTTATGGCTAGTCATTTCCTATAGCGTCTAGGTTCTTGTATTTTAGTTCAGAACGATTTTCTTCATCGAAGAAACGATTAAGTTGGTGTTCTTATAAATATCGTCATATTGAGGAAGTGCTTAGAAGACAGCAAGCATCTTTTTGATATTTTTAGGATTGTTTTTGAATCCCAGTGGTTAATTATGTAAATGAATCACAAATCAAGGTTTTCAAGTTTTGTTATTTTGTTGATGACTTAGGGCGTTGAATATCCTTATGAGTGAAGTGACATTTCATTTAATGCCATTTAGGGTTATAATGATAAAAATACATGGGCCGAGAAAATGATATTTAATGATTTGTGATTGAAATTTAAGTTAATTGATGATTTAAGTTTGAAATAGTGTTAGTTATTTTAGATTTATTTTAGGTTCTTCATGTCTTCGGTGATGTTATTTAATTCAACTTAATTTAATTTAATTTAATTTAATTAATTGTTAGTTAATTTAATTAGATTTAATTAATTTAGTTTGATTTGATATTAGATTAAATTAGTTTGACTTAATTTAATTTTTTTAATTTAATTTGATTTAATTTAATTTAATTTAATTTTTAATTTAATTTAATTTAATTTAATTTTTTAACTTGATTTAATTTAATTTAATTTAATTTTTTAATTTAATTTTATTCATTTTAATTTTAATTAAAATTTTAAAAAGAAGTTGATAATTTAATTTTGGTTTAATGATTAAGTCTTTTAATGTTTTAACTTTGAATTATCATTTAATTAAGAATTAAACATTAATGAAATGATTGATTTAGGGATTTTTAATTAAAGAATAAATGCTTATAATAATATCGCATTTTAATATTAATTTATTATTCTTCCAGATTTAATAAATTATTTAATTAAAGTTTGTCATTTAAATTGCTTAATGGGTTTCTATCCTTGATTATTTAAATTTCAATCATCCAAATCGGATCAAATATTTTACTTGTTAATTTTTTATTAAACCTAAAGTTTTAATTAAGGGTTAAAATTTTAATTATAATTTTACCCTTTAAGCTTAATATTTCATAACTCACTAAATTGAACTCGAATGAACTTGAAATTTTTATGTGACTTCACTCCATGTATCGATAGGAGCATGAGAGGAGAAAATGTGATTTTGTTATTTAATTTATTTATATAATTATTTTTGGTAGAAAATAGAGATTTAAAAGGGAAAATTTAATAACATGACGAGGAAAGTTTAAGTCCTTAAAGAAAATAGGGGACATTCCTAATGACTAGGACACACTTGGACGATTTTTTGTGATTTTTTGAATTATATTATTTTTATTATAATTATTTTAAGTTTTGGAGTGTTAATTAATTTAAAAATAAGAATAAATGTTGAAAAATGAATTTTATAATTTTTAAAATTCTCTACGATATCGAAGTTCAGAGAACTAAATTTTACAATTTTCGATTTTTTCTTTGATTTATTATAATTATTTTGGTAAGAAAATCTTTGAAAATACGTTTTTTTAATTTTAAAAATTCTACTGAAACTTTAAAAATTAATATCTCACAAAATGAACTGAAAAATATGGGGTTTGTTCTTTAAGTGATTAAAACTCAAAATGTGACATTTGGTGAATTTTATTATTTTTGTGGTTTTTTTTATTGTTTTTAATTATTAAAAATATTAAAATAATATTAAAAATCGACTTTTTAGAAAATTGAGATTTTAATTTTGCTTAAATTCCCTTTGATAGAGGCTCAAAACGATTTGGTGAATTTTTGAAAGATATTTTGAAAGTTATGAATTTTTGAAGTTTAAAATGACTAAGTGGCTTAATCGACCCATTTAGTAGGGCTAACCAAGTCAATTGACTGAAATTTTATGGTGGTTTCCACCTCTCTGATCCCAAAGTCGGTGGAGAATTGATTTCGAGTCAATTTGATGTATGGTTAGCCTACAATTAATTGAGACTATTTTGAGTGTTTAATGCAGTCATTTTGCTGAAATGAGAGCCCTTTCAGCACTGTTACAAGGGTTCTGCGGTGTAAAGAACATCACGGAAATTTTCTCCAATTTATTTCACAACATGCTATTTATTGGAATTAAAATGCGAAAACCGAGTGACACTGGATTTGAAAAAATCAATAACTCTTCACTTAGGGATGGCACTCGACTTTGGAAATTCGAAGTGTTCCCAAATTCGGGAGGGCTTCTTTTTCCCTATGGTCTCATGCTATAGTGAATTGTATACATGCATGGAGAATTAAATGAATGCGAGAGAGTAAATAAATCATAAAAAAAAATAAAATACTTGATGAAATTAAATTATTTCTTTTCCACATTATTCTCCCTCGTTCACTTTGAGCGAGAGGGTATTTTATTTTATTTTTTATGATTTTCCCACACAATTTACTGAATTTTTGAAGTTTAGGGAATTAAATAAATAGAAAATATCTGTTTTTCTACTTATCGAAGTCGTGTCGCGTCAGCCTCGGCGACTCAGAAGTGCCGCGTGGCGCGCTCGCGTTCCGGCCGCGCGCGTCGACTCAGACGCCGGGGCCCCGCGGTTCACGTACCATGCGCAGGTCCGGCCTTGATACGAGCCGTCCATCCGATACGCGCGCGATCCAGGCCGGTTCCTGGTCATCGTCTGCAGCCCGGTGCGATCCGTGACCGTCCGCGCACTCTAACCTGGGCTTCATCGATTCTCGATGGATTTTCGTGTTCTTATACTGTGGATTCGTCTTGAAGAGCGAAACTGCATCCATACGATAGCATTAGCATGAGGAGTCAAAGCATTTGAAATGGAGAATCTCGGAAGCTCGGGATGAAGAATTGGCTCGTACCTTTGCTCAGTGTGGCTTCGATTAAAGGAGTTGTTGCACCTTCGATTGGGTCTGTGACTCCAGAGATGAAGTCTCACAGTCACAGTGAATTGGCAGTTGTTCCCACGAGGCCGATCACAACCTTTGGGTACGGAACGATTTGGGTGGCACAGGAGATGGGGCTTTTCTTAGGAAAACTTCTTCTCTTGGCACAAGGTGAGTGTGGGCTCGACCAATTTGAGGATTGGTGCTTGTGGAAGTGTCTGGTTTTGGGCTTGGATTTCGGCTACGAAATTGAGCTCGCGAGAAGAAATGGCGGGGGGGGGATTTCGGTGGGGATCGAGTGCTCGTGACGGGGAGTGAGTACGGAACGATTTTGGCGAGTTTGTAGGTTTGTTCATGCCTTTGTTGTGAGAGGTGGGGGTTTAAATAGGCGAGGGCTGGAGGGCCTGGGGGTTTAATGGTTGGGATGAAATTGCTTAGGTCCAAGGGAAGAACGGCCATGCTATCCATTTAGGTTGAGACAAACCGGCAATGGAGAATTTCAATGTTGGCTCACATGTGAGCTCTCGGCCATGGGGTTTTCGGCGGCGGGGTGGCTGGCGGCGGGCGGGGGTCACCCTCGGGGTCGGGTGGGTCGGGGCGGGTGTTTGTGCGACGGTGGCAATGGCCATGTGTAAAAGGAGATGGCTTGGAATGGAATGGGGAAAAGGCCATTTTGGCTAATTTTGAGTCCGAGCCATCTTTTAGACTGGGTGCACCACCCGAGGTCTGGTTTGGGTACAGAAGAGTCACTTGGGTCGGTACAACGTGGAGTGGTGAAGTCCCCAAATCCATGGTGAGGTGGCTAAGCATGGTTTTGTGTGTGACATGCTTAGGTAAAAAAAGGGTTTAAGAAGGATTAGGAAAGGGCCCCCTCTTCTTGCCATAAATGAATGAATGACAGAGTCGAAAGCCTTCGTGGCTTCGTGTGGCTTGAGAATGGCTTGTTCGTAGCTCATTTGGCTTAAGGAAAAGGTTGACTTGTTTCATGAAAAGGGTTTTAGGAATTTTTTGGTAATTTGATGGAAATTTGTATGGAACTTGATTTGGAATAATTTGATGATGGATTTAGGACTTAGGTATTGAGTTTAATTGAAAGTATGATGAGGGGAAATGTCATGTGGGCTTTAGGGTAGATTTTGGGTTCATTGAAATGGTTTTAGATGAGAACTTAAATGTTTTAGGAAAGTGAGCTTTGAATTTTAAAAATGGATTTTGGGATGAAATTTTGGTAGAAAAGGCTTGGAACTGATAATTGTTGAATTTGGTTTAGGGATGTGTCATGAGTGTTTTGAAACAAATTTGAGGTGATTTGGGTTTGAATTTGGGTTGGATATGGGCTTTTTGGTAAAGAGGCTAAGGTGGGCGAAATGGGGCTAGCATGGGCCAATGTTGGGCTAGGGTTGAAATTGATGTAAGAGCAATGTTTTCAGGAAATGTTTATGGGAGGTGTTTCAAAGAGGTTTTGGCTTTGATGGTTGATTTTTGGGGTTTGGGCTCATTTGGGTTAGGCTTAGGTTTAGGTGAAATTGGGCTTTTTGATTTTGGGTTGAATTTGAGTGGGGTTTGGGTCAAAATCTTGGGTAAATCATATTAGTGTTTTGTTCCATGGGGATGTTAAGGAAGGTTTAGAAAATATTTGGGGTTAATTGGAGTTGAATTGGGTGAGTTTGAAATTTAAGTTTGGGTCATGGGTCCAAATTGGGCTTTAAGTAAAAGTGAAATTGGATCAATGCCAATCAAATTGGGCTTGAATTTGGTTTAGATTTGGTATTGGGGATGTTGAATTGAAGTTTAGAATTGAATTGGACCAGAATTTGGGTCAATTGGAGTGGGTTTGGTTTGACATTGGGTTCATTTTGGGTTAAAATAGGTCGAATTGGGGGTTTTGACAAAAGTAGGGTAAATTGACAAAATTGGCCCATGGTGTAGTTGAAAGACAAAATGAAATTGGGAATATTTGGGATTTTCTGGAATTTTCTGGGAATTTTCTGAATTTTTGGATTTTTGGCTAGGAGGGGTATTTTGGGTATTTGGAGGGTATTGGGAGGTATTTTGGAATTTTTGGTGTTTTTGGGTATGGATGATAGAAGAAATTTGAGTAATGTGGGAATATTTGGGATTGGTTTGGAGATTTTGGGTGATTTAGGTGGTTTTGTAAAATTTAGGTGGTTTCGGGTTTGGGTAGGTTGGCGGGTGTAGGGTCGGTCAAAAATTAAAATTTGGAAAATGGAAGATTGGGTGAATGTAAGTGAATGAAATCATTTTTGTTGAGCCATGAAGCCATATCAAGTCCACATGACCATGAAGGGACTCATTGAGGCATCAGCCATGTTGATACCAACATAACGCGAGGGCTTAGGGGTTAAGGACCATCCATGTGAATCACCTTCATGAGTCGGGAGGGTCAAATTGGGTATGGGTGTGTTTCTTTAGGAGGTGTGTGAAAGTGTAGTGTGTAGGTGTAGTGTATAAGTGTTGTGTGTGTGTAAGTCGGCCCCTCACCAGGCCCGGGGCGCCGGGGCGATCACAGGCCCCGAGTCACATGGGAACTCATCCTTTAAACTCGCGATGCAGTTTCGACCCTCACAGGTGATTAGGGGTCTATAGTCGGTTGTGGGGTTTGCGGGGGTTTAGAAGTGGCAGATTTCTAAAAGGTGGGTCCCCGATTCTAATCCTCTGAGATAGTCGAAGGAAAAGCACAAAAATTTCAGATCACAACACTAAAAGAAGAAGAGAAGACCTCATCAAAAATGAGGTCAACAAATCATAACCAAAATCACAATTGCAACTAAATTAAAATGTCTCCTTGGATGATCGGGAATCCCTCGGAGGAGGTAACCTAGTGTTGCTAACGAGATTTCTCATGATCTAATTGAAAGTATGGAACTCATTAAGTTGAGTTGGATTAAACCATTTGGACTAAGTGAATCCGATGAAAATAGCGGTGTTGGGATATTGGAACCGTGGGATCTTAACCGGTGTTGCTATAATCAACTTTAATGTTCTCCTAATGAAAATATTAAGAAAACTCAATTTAAACATTTCCAAAATATGACACTTCTCTTCTCTCTTCAATTGACACTTTTGTAAACTAAACCTGCTACGACGAGGAGTTTGGAGCATGCATAGTGGGTAGCACGGCCATCTTCAACAGTAAAATTCCTAAGAAATAAACAAACAAGCCATAGGACTTCGAGGTAGCCCTCTTAGTGCAGCATAAATCCGCACCTTTTCTTTGAAATGCTTGGATAACCATGTTGTGCAACATAAGCCCTAACTCATCTTAGAATTTTGAGATTTTCATCGGGTATGACATAAACCCTCCTATCTTCCAAGCCATTGACCTGATCGATATCAAGTGAATATAAGTCCTAAATAATAAAATTAACAGGATGAAACATCAAATAAATATTCTAAATCAAAGCCAAACCATAGGATAGTTAGGGAAGACATAAATATTTTCGTTAAGTTTCTAATAGTGGTTTATAATTTCCTAACAGTTTTTGGACATAAAGTATGATGCACCAAAAATATATACGCTTTTTACAATATGATTTTACTCATTTTTGGTGATATTACACTTTAAAAGGAAGGTATTTTATATGTTTTTTGGTTTTAAGTACAAAAATGGTCATTGGAGCAAAAAGAAAAAAAAACGGTGCAATTTGGAGCAAAAACGAGCAAGAAAATAAATTTTGGCTTGACACCTTTCGACAAATCTGTCTATGTTTAATCTCTTTTACACTTCTTGCATATTTTTGAATAAGATTACACCTTAAAGAAAGGTTGTTTTTTATGCCTATATTGTAGGGCTATCTATTAGGAGCATGTATTTGAAACGGGGTGAATCGGAGAGTACATGTGACGGAGCCGAACGGAGCAAAATGGTGGAGCTGCGCACGATGGGCGCCGGGGGCTCCCAAAGCTGAGCCGGCGGCGCCGAAACACGCGCAAAAATAGGGCACCGGCGTCTGTGTGGCAGTGCGAGGCAGCTGGACATGATGGCGGTTTTTGACTGAGTACATCGAATCTGGACTCTTTTTGGAGCGTTTCTTCATGCACCTGTTGGGAAATTCATCCCTACTCTATTTTAAACCTAATTTGAAGCCAAAATGAAGAAGAGATGTTAGGGAAAACTTGGATAATGCTTAGATCTGAGAATAGGAGTAGAAATGTAGATTCTGCCTTTTGAAGAAATTAGTTGAGGATTTTGAGAGAATCTATGGGTAATGGTCTAGCATTGCATGGATCGCGGGGCTTTGTGGGAGAGATTTTCATCTTTCTTACGAGGGAAAAAGCTAAGTATTGTGTTTTTCATTATCTTATGATGTTAAACACTTATTTTGTGGATTTGCTTTGAAATGAAGTTTTCCGTAGCGTTTTCTTCGTGCTTTGTGATGTCTTTCTCTTACTCTTTCTTCTTCTATGAAAATAGTGGCATGAGAAGATTATGCCATTGTTTTCAATCTACTTTTCTTTTACAATGAGTAGGACTCATGTTTTGGATATTGGGATGCTTGCTAAATGAAGTTTAAATTATAAATGTGATGGTTTTTACTTGCACTTTATTTACATTACAATGAGGGCCGTTGTATTGTTCGGTCGTTGTAATTGCATTGTCCTGAAAGTGCAGTGTAATTCTCAACAAAGTGGAACCACATTCATTCTTCATGAATGAATTGTGTAATTCATGGGGATTGAGTGCAAAAAAATAGGAAAATATGGTTTTGATAGGCGTCGAATTGAAGGTTTCAGGGTGACAGGCTGAGATCCCCAATTTGGTTCTAAGATTAGTAACTAAACTCGAAGGTTAACCTTCGGAGTTGAAGGGGTGAGTGGGGATTACGCATGGTAATGGCCGGTATCCTCCCAGCCTTAGATTTAATAGTCGAACTTAGGATATGTCGATATTCTTTACATCTTGAAAGAGGGAGTACTCTTTTGGGGTAAAGAATAGGATTACTCATTGCTTTATCTGATATTTAATGCATCACATTCCTACACTTTATAAATTCATTACATAAGAATAGTAGATTTCATTATGCCAAAATTCACCAGACAATTTCCCAAAGGACATCACAAGTAATGTTGCATTTAAAAGTAGTTGTTAGAAAAATCACTTATATCACCCTTCAGAACTAAGTTTGTTAGTAGTAAGTGAGAATTTGACTAAGAACCTCTTACCTGGCTTCTCTGTGGGATCGATAAACGGGACTCCATTAGAGCAATTTGTAAAACTTGATATGATTCGTATACTTGCATTTGAAATTTTGACTTTACAAAAGTGTTTATAAATATATAAATGCGAGGTCGCTAAATTCTTACATATAAAAAATTCACATCGAGTTCTTGGCGCCATTGCGGGAAGCACCCGGTAAGAACTTTAGGAGAACACAGTTGAAATAATTAGGCTTAGACTTGGAAAACTGTAGTATCGTAAAAACTATTTTTGTGTGAAAAGTGTTTTTATATGAAAAAGTGTTGTGAAAACAAACAAAAAATAAAATTTGTTTGTGTGAAAAATAATTGATATGAAAATGTTTTGTTGTTTTGAATATATTTTTCATTTAATTTATTTAATTGTTAATGTATTGTTTTGTTGTGTTACATATGCGGAACAAAGGATCTGGGGACTTGTGTCTATGATCCCGAGTTTGAAGAAAATAAAAAAAATATATAGAAAGGACTCGAAAAACTAGAAATGGAGATGGAAAACTTTCAAGATAATAACTTAGAAAATTATCATAGTTCATTGAGGGATTACGTAAATCCTACGACAGATGAAATTCACTCAAGTATACATAACCTGTCATAGAAGGCTGACTCATTTGAAATAAATCCACAGTTATCCATTGGTCAGAACGATTAGTTTGGGGGAACTCTTTTGGAGGATCCTATTTACATATGAAATTTTTAGAACTTTGTCTTATATTTCGTTATCTCGTATGTCAGACGTCTTGTTAGAGTAAGGCTTTTCCTTTCTCACTAAGGGATAAGGCTAAATGTGGTTATACTCATTAGCACCTGGTTTATTAAAACTTGGGAGGACTTGCTCAGAAATTCTTATTTAAGTATTTTCCACCTTCCAAGGACTACTAAACTTAGAAATGATATTATCTCATTTTTTCAGTATGAAGGGGAATCAATATACAAAGGTACGAGAAGATACCATAAGAATACTGAAAGTGTCCACCTTATTACTGCGATTAGTTAATCATTCGAACTTTTTACAATAGGTTAGTAGGATCCCTTGGGTATAATTGATCTTTCTTCTTGGTGGATCATTAATGTCGAAACCATTTGATGAAGCGTATGTGTTAATTGATAAAATGGCTACAAATGATTTCCTTGGCCATACGCACAGTAAATCATAAAAATGTAGCTAGTGTTCATGATACGGATGTGATTACAATTCTTGCGTCTCGGGTTCTTGCAATATCGAGGAAGTTGGAACAATTTGGAATGAACCAACCTCAATTTACTCCTGTAAGTGAGGAAAGTTTGTTAGGGCATATGTTTGATTCTAACTTAACATATGATGCTTTAAATAAAATAAATAACTCGTGTTCTAACTTTTACAACCCAGGTTAGGAGAACCATCCTAAATTCTTGGAATATGTGCGATGGTGGAAATAAAAAATGAGAAAATAATCATATAAATCCCAATGGAAGTTGGAATAATCGGGGGGAACACAAACTATAGACCTTTATATCATTTGGACTTAACAATGATCGACAATTTGAGAATAAGAAGAAGCTATGAAAGAAGTGGTATAAACGAATGGAAAACCGGTTGCAAAGTCGAAGTCTATGATTAAAAATAGAGAATCACACGAATTAGTGCTAATTCACTTAGCAATAGACCACAAATTTACTTCTAGCAACGATGAGATCGACAGCAAAGAGAACACTTAATGAACGAAGTAGAAGGCATCGATTAAAAAGTGGAAGTTAGATAGAGGATGTGGTTAGAAAAGAGAAATATGTTGTGAGAGAAAGAAAAAGAAACTAAAAGACACGAAAGAACATGTTTAAGGATATAGAAAAATTAATATCTTCAACTAAAATCAGTTTGGAAAGACCACCACCTCCATTTCCTCAAAGACATAGATAGCATGAGTTGGATAAACAATTTTTAAAGTTCATGAAAGTACTTAAGAAGATAACGATAAATATACCTTTCAAGCTTTGAAACATATGCAAAGTTATGCGAAGTTTATAAGGAGATATTAAACAAGAAAAGGAAATTTGGGGATTACGAGACGCGGTTACTAAGTGAAGAGTACGGCCTTTATGAAAGAATTTTTCTCTGAAACTTAAAGATCGTTTAGCTTTACAATTCCTTGTGCAATTGGAAAAATATTACGTGGAAAAGCTTTATGTGATATAGGAGTGAACATTAATGTGATCTCTGTCTATATTTAGAAGGTTAGGTTTAGTCGATATTTCTCCCACTACATAACCCTTACGGTAGGTGATTGATCTATCATTTATCAAAAAAGGAGTTATAGAAGACGTGCTTGTTAAAGTGGATAAATTTATATTTCCTTTGGACTTTATTGTATTAGATATGGAGGAAGATAAAGAAATTCCAATTATTTTAGGAGACCTTTCCTTGTTGCGAATATTTATGATAGATGTACAAAAAGGAAAGTTGACTATGAATGTTAATGACCAGGAAGATACTTTTGATGTACTAAAGATTAGGAAATATCCAGCTGAGAAGAAAGATGATGATTGTTTTTGGATAGATGAAATTGATTATCTAAGTAAAGACCATTTCCAAGAAAGTTTTGAGAGTAAGTTAACACATGAGAATGAAATAGACTTTCATGATGATTCGAGAAAATGTTATATAACGAAAACTGTATGTATGTTCGGGGAGAGGTGTGAAATGATAGAAGCGCTACCAAAAATAGTAATCTTTTAATTCCATCATTGAAAAATCTCATGAACTTAAGATGGATGTACCCCATACATTTTAAAACCTATTATTTAAGAAATGCAACTGCAACCGGTCTTTATATCTTTAGATTCAACTCGATCACAAGAAAAACTTGAATTGAATGATGAACAAGATAAAATTATTGAACTAAGACTTGGAAGAGAATTTGAGGATATATTTCAAGAACTTTGAGTTGAGAAAAGAGGATAGGGATATTGGAAGAACATTGGAAGAAATTCTGAGAATTAGAAAAACCTATTTCCTCGACTAAGATAGATCCTCCATCATTTATCATTATAAAAGGAAGATTGGAAGATAACTTGAAACAGGAAAGGTGACATAGAAGAATTTGATCCACGAATGCAGATTATCTAAAGAGAATATGATCCAAAATTTTGGAGATCATGAATTATCTTATAGAGATCCTTTTCTTATAAATTTCAAGGATGATATTAATATGCAAATTAAGAAAATCAATAGAAGAATATTGGATCTAGAAAGAAATATGAAGAACAATTATATAAATCCATCTGAAAAGGAAGAGCTGAATGAAAAATTACAATTTGAGAATTTTGTAGGAATTCCTGGATCTAAAAAAGATTGGGTGATTGATCGAGGATTACTTAAATGGAATATTAATCCAGGAGGAATCATTTGTCGGGCCCGCGACGTTAAAATCAAGCGCTTTATGGGAGGCAACCCATAGTTATCAGTGTGTTTTTATTTAGTGTGCTAGAGAGTCATGATTGTTAGTGTTGTATTGTGTTTGCTTTAGTGTGGATTGATCAGCTTAAATCATGTTTGGATTAGTGGATTGACTTGATCATTATGTGTCATTATGGATTGATAAGTATGGTTGTTGATTAGTAGATGTTTGGATTGTTAGTGGTTGGATTTGATCTTTGTGTGTCATGAGGGATGTGATTCCTTAACTTCTTATTATGGTTAGACTTATATGTTCTCTTGTAGTAGTTGGATTGACGAGTTCAACATGGCTCGGGTCTTACTCGGACAGGTTTTACAAGAGATATCATGAATTTGAATAATGATAGCTTCATCTCAAATTTGTTACATCCTTTCTCTAACTTTGTTTTCATTTGGTAGGAGTGCCAAACCTATTTGATGAATAACATTAGGATGATCTTACACTATAATATGTAACTGTTAAAGGTGCTTAATTAAAGGGATTTGATGATGCTTGAGATTGGTGTCGGAAAAGTAATTTATCAGGGATAATCTATCAAAATCATTTTAAAATGTACCTAATTTATTAGCAAGCTAGGAGTAGATCCTACTTCCGTTCCAGTCAGACAAGCTTCCAGAAGGATGCGTTTGGAAATTGAACAACAAGTAATAGCTGAAGTTAAGAAGCTAATCGACGCTAAATTTGTCCGTGAAGAATAATACCCTGCTTGGCTAGCCAATGTGGTACCAGTCAGGAAGAAGAATGGTCAGATCAGAATCTGCGTGGATTTCAGAGACTTGAACAAAGCATGTCCGAAGGATGAATTTCCACTACCAATTCCAGAGTTAATGATCGACATCGCTTCGACACATGAAATATTCTCTTTCATGGATGGATCTTCAGGATACAACCAGATAAAGATGGAACCAGAAGACAAAAAACTCACGGCATTCAGAACACCAATCGGAGTGTATTGCTACACAGTAATGCCATTCAGACTAAAGAACGCAGGAGCAACATATCAAAGAGCAATGACAGATTTTTGATGATCTCATTCACCACCAAGTCGAGTGCTACGTGGACGATGTGGTCATCAAATGCAAATTGAAGGAGGATCACCTGTATGATTTGAGAATTGTCTTCGAGCGACTAAGGCAATACAACCTTCAGATGAATCCCTTAAAATGCGCCTTCGGCGTCACCTCCGGGAAATTCTTAGGATTTGTTGTCCGACATCGCGGGATTGAAATTGATCCGGAAAAGATTAAAGCTATCTTAGAAATGCCGCCTCCCAAAACCTTAAAACAGCTATGATCCTTTCAAGGAAAGCTGGCATATCTTCGACGCTTTATTTCGAACTTGTCAGGTAGGTGTCAGCCCTTCTCGGCATTAGTTAAAAAGGACGTCAAATTCGTTTGGGAAGAGTAATGCCAACGGGCCTTCGAGGACATTAAACAATACTTAAAGACACCACCTGTCTTAGTAGCCCTAGTCTCAGGTAGACCATTGATACTTTATACCACGGCTCTAGACGACTCCCTTGGAGCCCTGCTAGCCCAGGTCAATGATGAGAGAAAAGAAAATGCTCTCTACTACTTAAGCCATCGTTTGATTCCGATGGAAGTAAAGTATCCTCCAATTGAGAAGCATTGTTTGGCCCTGATCTTCGCCGCACAGAAACTCAGGCATTACATGTTCTCTCATAAGGTCAACCTTATCTCGAAAGTTAATCCCTTGCAATATTTGATGAACCGTCCAACACTTTCTGGCATACTTGCCAGGTGGTCGATGATACTATTGCAATTCGACAAAACTTTCGTTCCTCTCCGTGCCGTAAGGGACAAGTGCTAGCTGACTTCCTTGCAGGACACCCTTTACCGGCAGATTCGTCTCTCGACGACGATTTGCCTGACGAACAGATAATGAGCCTAGAAGACACTGATGATCAACGTTGGGAACTATACTTCGATGGAGCATCCTCAGCACAGAAAGACAAAGAATTGCAAATGATAGTGCGCGGTAAGGCAGGAATCAGACTAATCTTTATAACACCGGAGCGGGAGATGTTAAGATACTCCTACCATTTAACAGAGTCGTGCACAAACAACGAGGCAGAATACGAGGCCCTCATAATAGGACTAGAACTGACCATTCAAATGGGAATAACAGATATCAACATCTATGGAGATTCTCAGTTGATCATTCAATAGGTCGCAGGACAATACAAAATCTTAAAGCAAAGACTAGAGCAATACTTTTAGTATGTCATGAAACTATTGGAACAAATTCCGAATGTATCAATCTACAAGATCCCCAGAAGAGAAAATGCTCTCGCGGATTCGCTAGCTCGCCTTGCAAAAGAATTTTCCTGCTTACAAGATGAGTCAGTTGAAGTGTCAGTTCAAGGACGACAGGTCCTATCACAGCTCGACATGGATATGATACGTAAATCGAAGAATGCGAGAGGAATCGATTGCGGCAGATGACGGAAAACACAGAAGATTGGCGTCAGTGGCTAATAGACTACCTGCAAACAGGGAAATTACCAGACGATAAGTCATTATCCCATCAAATCAAGAAAAGAACTCTGTCTTACGCATTAATAAATAATACATTATACAAAAGGTCTTTTGATCAGATGTGATTAAGATGCCTGAGCGGGTCCGAGGCTAGTGAAATTGTCAAAGAAGTGCATTCATGACTTTGTGGCACTCATCAGTCGGGTCCGAAAATGAAAAAGAAAAATAAAAGACTAGGGTACTACTGGCCCTCAATGATGAGTGATTGCATGAAGATTGTCAAATGTTGTCACCAGTGCCAAGTGCACGGAGTGGTTCTACACCAACCTCCAAATGTGCTACCTCCGACAATTGCGTCGTGGCCATTTTAGTGTTGGGGCACAGATATAGTGGGTCCGATAGAACCACCTTCTTCAAGAGGACATTACTTCATCCTTGCAGCTACAGACTACTTTTCTAAATGGGCAGAAGCAATTCCACTCAGAGAAGTAAAGGCACACCATGTACTACAGTTTTTCAAAAATCAAGTCGTCTACTGTTTCGGAGTACCGCGCAGAATCATTTCGGATAATGGGTCCGCATTCAGAAGAACAAAAATCAACAATTTTGTCAGAAGACATGGGGTTGATTGGCGATACTCAACAATCTACTACGCAAGAGCAAACGGCTTGGCCGAGGCTTTTAATAAAACTCTCATTCAAATTTTAAAGAAAATTTTGGATGACAACAAGAGAAATTGGCACGAGAAGTTGTTAGAAGCCTTATGGGTCTACAGGACAACTTTCAGGACTCCTACTCAGCCTACGCCTTATACTTTAGTGTACAGGTCCGAGGCGGTGTTACTATTGGAAGTCCAGCTTCCATCATTCAGGATTGCCGTTGCAAATAAAATTACTACAGAAAAAAATGTCAGATTACGATTGGAAGAACTAGAAAACTTGGAAGGAAAAAGACTTGCAGCATAACAAAATTTGGAGCTGTACCAAGCTAAGATGATCCAGGCCCATGATAAACTGGTCCGCCCAAGAACTTTCAAAGTTGGTGACTTAGTTCTTGTTCTCAGAAGACCTATTCTTGCACATCGCAAGATAGGAGGCAAATTTGAACCGACTTGGGAAGAGTCGTTTGTAGTTGAGGTAGTCTACTCAGGAGGCTCCTACCAACTTGTGAATTGCCAAGGAGAATGACAAATGCTTCCAATCAATAGACGATATTTGAAGAAGTATTACGCAACCGGATGTTTCGAAGGGTGGCCTCTAAAATAGAGTCTTATCCCTAGAAACACGGGTGAGGCAATCACTTTGTGACTGGGTCCGAACCCAAAAACATAAAAATGGATAAAATAAAAAAACATACTAAAAATAAAATATGTGAAAATCATAATAATAAAGTTTTATCCTTCCTCTCAAATCAAATATTTTTCCTGATCTTTCTTTATCTTTTCTTGCTTTCCTTTAAAAATTAAAATTGGAATAGGTGAATAAGAATCTTCAGTGATAAATACTTTCTTAATGTTCTTGTTCTTAGTACAGCCCCTGATCCTTTCCTTGTTTTCTTCGCAGGGAAATGTCGAATGGGCGGTTGGTCCTAAACTTTAAAAATGGCGTGAGTCTCACACTCGATGAAAAGAGGGTGAAGGATGGAGCAGTGATAGAAATTGATTCTGACTTCACACCAGCCAGCCAACAGTATGAAGAAAATGACTGGGTCTCAGTGGATCGAGAGGAGCTTCATAGCCAGACAGTAATGAAGATGGGTGGCCCAAGCCGCCAATCCAGCAACAAGAAAAGAAAGACAAACACTAAGGAAAGCAAGAAACTCAAGTCAGTAATTGCCACGGCAGAGGGCAGGCTCGTCAGCGCCGCACCCGCAGAAATTCAAGAAGTGAGGAGAGCTACACTCACTGCTACTCAAAGAAGGAATAAGAATCGCCGTATCCGCAAGATGTTGACTAAATTAGTAGCAGATCAACACGAGGAAACAACCACCTTTGCAGACACACAAATTTTAAAGATACCGGTTCATCAGGAACCTGAAAAGAGAGAACAAACTCCAAGAACAACAGAAAGGATAAGGGAAACTCTGAGAAGATCAGAGGCAGAGAGATCGCCTCGACGCCGGACAGAGATACCATATCTGAAGAACCTTGTTGCGGAAGCAACCCCGGAGGATGTCCCGACAGAGACAATCCCCGAGGAGCCAAGGTATGCAGGAGAACGTGACGGGATTGAGCCATACATCCCGCTTACTAGGCCTCGTCACTTGCATATCATCCCAGAATATGAACTAAAAAGAATGCAAAAGGTTGAGAAGAAGACTTTCGAATAATTTGAAAGGATTGGAGGCAGAAGAATCAACATTTTGGAAGGCCTCGAGTTACACACAGGTGTATTCTCATAGTACGAGCAACAACAGATTGTGGATTGCTTTCTAGAACTTCAGAAGATGGGTCGAGTAGGCCGTCTGAGAGAAAAGACTTATTCGGAACCCCATAAATGGATGCCAGGGAAAGGAAGAGTCACAATACAATGTAGATGTTGCTATAACTTCGCAGAGGACAGCAAATGAAATCCACCAGGGATACTCCGTCACAGTGAGGTGGATCCAATGCCGAGAATAATTAAAAGAATGGTGAAAAGAATGATAATGTGGAGGGTACTGCCAGCAGACTGCATACACAATAGTTGCATCATCAACATTTATCAGAAGGGCAACTGCATACCTCCACACATAGACCACCACGACTTTGTCAGACCTTTCTGCACAGTTTCGTTCGTCAACCAATGTAATATCATGTTCGGATCTGACCTCCGGATAGCAGGCCCGAGTAAGTTCCGAGGGCCGGTAGAGATACCACTTCCTGTAGGTTCCGTCATGATATTACAAGGAAATGGAGCAGATATTGCAAAACATTGTATACCGGGAGTACCAGTGGAGCGGATCTCCATCACTTTTAGAAGGATGGACGACAGAAAGGAACCATACCACTTCCAACCAGATCCAGAATTGGAAAGTCTCCGGCCCTACGAGCTGTGAGTTACACGGGAAATAGCACACCTCCAATGCACAACCATGCGGCATTCACCGCCGAGGATGGCTTGGAAGGTGATGTTATTGACCGTGTATCTCATTATTCAGACATGGATTTAACAGATAATTTTTGGATGGATCAACAAGAATCATACATAGTCCGTTTTGAGTCATGGATTGTATGAGAAATATTTCAGATCGAGTTGTATGATGTATCTTCAACAAGATTGGAATGAAAGTGACCATGTCACATTTTGCCTTCACCTCTTTTTGTGTAAATTGATTGGGAAACGCCATTAAAGTTAAATGAACTTCGAACAAAGAATAGAAAAGAAAAGGAAAATAAATAAGAACTATCTTCACAAAAATACAAACATTAAAAAGAATTTCAAATCTACATGAACACCAAATAAACAATAAAAAAAATGGGATAGTTAAAGAACAAACAAAACAAATCTAAAGCTCAAATTGAATTCTAGTTTAAGTCCATCTTTTCAAATCCTCCAATCCTTCTTCAAATCAAGATCTATTCGGGACCTCCTTTGAAACCCTCTCTCGGGATGATTTCAGAATCACGAAGAATTTTCAATTTGATTCGGATGGCATGGGTTCGTACCCTTCGCCAAGTAATCAGACTTTGATTGATTCCCGTGGGATATGGAACACTTTCATATCTCATTTCGATCTCAGCATTCGGGATAGGCTTCCGCCCTACTCCCATCTCAGCAATCTCAGCATTCGGGATAGGCTTCCACCCTACTCCCATCTCGACGATCTCGGCATTCGGGATAGGCTTCCGCCCTACTCCCATCTCGGCGAAATCTCGGCATTTGGGATAGGCTTCCGCCCTACTCCCATCTCGGCAATCTCGGCATTCGGGATAGGCTTCCACCCTACTCCCATCTCGGCGATTCTCGGTACTCGGGATAGAGCTTCCACCCTACTCCCTTCTCGGCGATTCTCGGCACTCGGGATAGGCGCGGTCCTACTCCTTTCTCTGCCGATCTCAAAATTTGACCCTCTCGGCAAGAAATTGAAATTAAAGCACTCTGCATTTCGGATAGGCTTTGTCCTATTCTTCCTCGGCATTTGGGATAGGCTCAGTCCTAATCCTTCTCAGCATACACAATTGGAATAGGTTCAGTCCTGCTTCCTTCTCAGCATACAAATGCATTTGGGTGGGTCTTAGCCCTACTCTTTTCTCCGCATAAAATTGAAATTGAAACTCAAATCAAAATTCAAACTCAAAATTAAAACTTGAGACAGGAAATGAAGCGAATCTAAGATCCAATCTCTTAAAATCTTGTGATCTGAAATTTACCTCCTTTTTCCCCAGCGAGAGTTCTGGAATCTTCACTCTTGGAGATTTACCTGATACTCCCCAGTGGAAATTTCTTACACTTCGTCCTAAGTTTATCACTTGGACATCAGTTTTGGTTCTGTTGATCTCTTCGGTCAACGCCAATACGCGCGGTGTGCTTGGTTAGCACACCACACCTATTGGGGGTCCATTTGTTGACCTCATTTTTGATGAGGTCTTCTCTTCCCTCTTTAGTGCTTAGGATCTAGCCTTAGGCTTTTCCTTTGACTATCTTAGAGGACTAGAATTGGGACCCATCCTTTAGAAATTTAAACCACTTCTTATCTCCCTGCAAACCCCACAAGCTTGATTGTAGACCCCTAATCACCTAGAGGCTTGAGATCAAAAGTGAAGGATTAAAGGATGAGTTCCCTATAGGACTCTTTGGCACTTAGGACCACCCCGTGTGGCTAGTCCAGTGAGGGTTGACTTACACACTCACTACACTCATACTCTAAACTCTCACACACACAATCCAAATCCTAAAACCACACCCATACCCAACTTGACTCCTTGACTCATGTAGGTAATTCATATGGATGGACCTTAACCCCTAAGCCCCTGGCTAAGAGGGTTAGGAACAACATAGTGAATGCCTCAAATGAGTCCTCTCATTGCTCATATAGGCTTAACATGGATTCAAGGCTCAATCAAAGTGATTCCATTTCACTCATATTTGATCAATCTTCATTCTTCCAAAATTTCAATTTTTGACCCCGGAACCCTACACCTGTCAAACCTACCAAAAGCCCTTAAAATTGCCAAAATCCTCCAAAATTTCCAAATCACCCAAAATTCCCCAAAATTAACCTTGAAAATTTCCTCACCAATCAAATTGATCATCCATAGCCAAAAATACCAAAAATTCTAAAAATACCCCCCAATACCCTCCAAATACCCAAAATGCCCCTCTTAGCCGAAAAATCAAAAAATTTAGAATATTCCCAAAAAATTCCAAAAAATCACAAATATTTCCAATTTCATTTTGTCCAACTACACCATGGGCTAATTTTTTCAATTTACCCCACTTTTACCAAAACTCCCAATTTAGCCCATTCTTAGCCCAAGTGAACCCAATGTCAAACCAATTCAACTCCAATTGACCCTAAACCTTTTCTAAACCTTCCCTAACATCCCCACAAACAAAACGCTAACATTATTTGCCCAAAATTTGGACCCAAACCCCACTCAAATTCAACCCAAAACCAAAAAGCCCAATTTTGACCTAAACCCAAACCTAACCCAAATAAGCCCAAGTCCCAAAACCAAAACCCAACCAATGTTAAAACCTCTTTGAAACACTCCCATAAACATTTCTCAACATTAATTTTACATCAATTTCAACCTTAGCCGAACATTGGCCAAAATTAGCCCAATTTGACCTACATTGGCCCATTTACCAAATGAACCCAAATTCAACCCAATTCAATTCCAAACCACCTCAACTTTTCTTCAAATAATTCAAGACACATCCTTAAACTAAATTCAAAATTTATTTTGCATGGCCCTTTGTAAATTTTTTTTATCTAAAATCCTATGGCTAAACATAAAGGCCCACTCCTTTAATCCTTCCTAAAAGCCCACTTCTTCCAAATTCAAAAACCCAAATCAATCTAAAGCCCACATGACACTTTCTCTCATCACACATTCAATTTAAAATCATTCCTAAAGTCCTAATTTATCAAATAAACAATTCCAAATCAAGCCTCATAACAATTCCCATCAAAATGCCAAAATTCACAAAATCCTTTTTTATGAAAGTTTACCAAGCTCTTGCCAAGCCATATGTGAGCCAAAGACAAGCCATGTACAAGCCATATGAAGCCATGGGATGTTTGACATGTGAACATACCCAAATTAGCAAAAGGAGGGCCCCCTTTCTTAAACCTTCATTAAGATTCTTAACCCCTTCCTTGTTAAACACTAAACCATGATTAGCCACATCACTTTAGATGGGGACTTCACCACCCCTTTCTAGCTGATGCAAATGATCCTCCCTCAGCCCAAATCAGCCATTGGGAGGTGAACCTAACCCAAAATCATGGCTTGGAGCAAATCAAGCCAAAATTGACCTTCCCCCATGCCATTTTAATCCAAGCCTTTGACACATGGAAAAGCTCAATTGCCTACACAAAACCCCAGCCTTGACCCACCTGAACTTGAGGGTGACCCTTGCCTGCCGGCCAGCCGCCTGGATCGCCGGAAAACACCTTGGCCGAGACCTTGGGAGGAGCCAAATTTTGGAATTCCACCTTACTGAGCTGCCTCACTCCAAATGGCCATTGCAGCTGTTCTTCTTCTCACCAGAGCAGCTGATCTCAGCCCTTAAACCCCCCTGAGAGGCCCTCTAGCCTCACCTATTTAAACA
The DNA here is from genome assembly GCA_022702705.1 of Papilionanthe hookeriana x Papilionanthe teres. Taxonomy (NCBI): domain Eukaryota; kingdom Viridiplantae; phylum Streptophyta; class Magnoliopsida; order Asparagales; family Orchidaceae; genus Papilionanthe; species Papilionanthe hookeriana x Papilionanthe teres. The sequence goes on from CM040426.1 coordinate 147,295,392, forward strand.
CCCCCTCCTCTTGGCCAAGAGAGGTCTTGAACCAAACCTTACTGAAACCCTGCCAAAATTATCCTAGACCACTCTCTACACATAGAGAACTTGATCCCCACTGAAATCCTCCTGCCATTTCCTCTCTGTGAGCTCAATTTCAAAGTTGAAATCCAAGCCCAAAACCAGGACACTTCACCACAGTGAGTCAATCCTCATATTGATTGACTCTACACCTTCACCAGACCAAGAGGAGAAGTTTCCCAGCAAAAGCCCCCTCACCAGGCCAACCATTGCTTCCAGCCTCCAAGCTTTGTAATCGGCTGTGGCCACTTTTGTACCTAGGCAATTCACCAGGCCAAGGGACTTCATCTGGAGCTTGCTTGGACCCAATCGAACGTGACACAACCCTCAGATTGAAGCTTCACTTCTCTGAGTAAAGGTATGGACTCACTCTTCTTCCCGAACTTACAGAGATTCTTCATCTAGTTTGAGTTAATGTCAAAGCATGTTTACCGTATGGATGTGTTCGTCTCTTCAAGATGAATCCATAGAGCATAAGAACACATAAATCCGTTGAGAATCGAGTGAGAAATTAGGGTTAGAAGGTCTACGGTCACGGGTTCACACCAGTCGTAGATGATGACTGGGAGCCGTTGGATCGCGTGTGTATCGGATGGACGGCTAGGATCCCGTCGGACCTGAAGATGTTACGTGAAAGGCGGGTCCCGGGACGGCTGAGTCAGATGGCGGCGCTGAATCAGGAGACGACTCGTGGAGCTTCGGAGACGCCGAGGTTGAGTCAGCGTCGCGTGGATAAGTAGGAAAATAGGCTATTTTTCTATTTATTTAATTACCAGAACTTCAAAAATTCATAACTTTGTGTAGAAAAATCCTAAAAATAAAATAAAAATACCCTCTTGCTCAGTGAACAGAGGAGAATAATGTGGAGAAGAAATCAAGTAATTTCATTAGTTATTTTATTTTTAATGATTTATTTACTCTCTGCATTGTTTTAATTCTCCATTTTCATAGGCAATTCATCATGGCATGAAACCATAGGGCTTTTGAAGCCTCTCAACTTGGGAACATTCCCTGAATTTTCCAAGGTCAGAGGCCATCCCTATGAGAAGTTATTGATTTTTCAAGTTCATGTTACTGTTTTGAGTATTTTAATTCCAATAATTAGCATGTTGAGAAATAAATTCTAGGAAAATTTGGTGATGTTTCTTGTGACCAGAGGAACCTAAGAAAAATAAGTTTTGAGTTAATTCATTTTGAACTACCCTAATTGGCCTAAATACTCAAAATTGAACTTTAATTAATTAGGGTTAACCATCCATCAAATTAACTTAAAAACAATTCTCCACTGTCCTCTAGAGATAGGAGAACACCACATAAAAATTTGAAACCAATTGGACTTGATTAACCCCACCAAATGGGTTGATTAATCCTCTTAAGCAAAAATGGGTAAAATTAAACTTTAAAAATTCATAACTCACAAAATACTTTTCAAAAATTCACAAAAATGGTTTTGAAGCTTCTATGATATTAGAGGAACATAGGAAAATTAAAATTGTAATTTTCTAAAAAGGTTGATTTTTATCATTATTTTAATATTTTTAATAATTAAAAAATAATTAAATTCATAAAAATATTAAAAATCACCAAAATGTCACATTTTGAATTCTAATCATTTAGGAACAAACCAAAAATTTTTCTTAAGTCTCTAGGGTAAGATATTGAATTTTAAAGGCTTAATGTAATTTTTTAATATTAAAAAATGTATTTTCCAACCTTTTCACTAAAATAATTCTAATAAATCAAAGAAAAATCATAAAAATATAAAATTTGTTTGTTTGAACTCCTTGAGGTCAGAGAAATTTAAGAAAAATATAAAATCCATTTTTCAACTTTAATTTTATTTTAAAATTAATTAATGCTCCAAAACTGAAAATAATTCTAATAAATAAAATATAATTCAAAAAATCACTAAAATTGGTCCAAATGGTCCTCTGGTCATTAGGAATATCCCATAATTTTCTTAAGGACAGAACATTTCCTTGGTCATGTTATTAAATTTTCCTTGAAAATCCCTATTTTCCAATAAAAATAATTACATAAATAAATTGAATACAGAAAAATCACATTTTCTCCTCTAATGTCTTAATTGACATGTAAGTGAGGTCACATAAAAATTTCAAGTTCATTTAAGCTTAATTTAGTGAGTTATAGAATTATTAAGCTTGAAGGGAAAAATGGTAATTAAAATTTTCAACCTTTAATTAAAATTTTAGGATTAATCAAAAAGGGGAGGGTAAAATATTTGATTTAAACTGATTTTGGATGATTGAAACTTAAATGGTTAATGGTAGAAACCCACCAATCATTTTAAGAATAATTAAAGTAAACCTTAATTAATTAATTAATTAAATTTGGAAGATTAATGGAAAATTGAAATTATTAAAGTAGGGATATTATTTAAGAAGATATTTACTCTTTAATTTAAAAATCCTTAAATAAATCACTTCAATAATACTTAAAATGAAAATTAAAAGAATAATCTAAATTAAAATTAAATTGAATTAAACTTAAATTAAATTAAATTAAATTAATTAAATTAAATTAAAATTAAATTAAATTGAATTAAATTAAATTAAATTAAAATAAAATTAAATTGAATTAAATTGAAATTAAATTGAAATTAAATTAAATTAAATTAAATTAAATTAAATTAAATTAAATTAAATTAAAAATTATATTAAATTGAATTAAATTAAATTAAAATCATTTAATAACAAACCTAAATGAAATCATTAAAAATTAAACCTAAAATAACTTGAACACTATTCCAAACATAAACTAATTTTTTATAATTAAGTCAAAATTGAAATTAAATCATTAAGTTTAAATCATCAAAATATTTAATAATTTGATTTGCCCTTTTTAAGCTCTTATTATTATAACTCTTAAATGAGGTATCAAGTGAAGTGTTATCTCACTTATAGGATATTCAAATGTCCTAGTTCACTGAGCAAAAGAACAAAACATAAACTCCCGGATGAGTAATTCACATGTATAATTAAATTCTCTTGGACATAAAGCAATCCTAGAGGTATTGAAAAGATGTTTAAGACTCGTCTTAATCACTTCCTCAATATGATAGGATGTTTATAAGAACAACTAAACTTAATTATTCTTTGATGAAGAAAATCATCATTAAACCAAAATAGAAGAACCTAAACGTCATAGGAGATGACTAGCTATAGGATTAGGACTTTGATAGACAACCAAAATCATTCATTTAGCTTTACCTAGGTACTTGTTGGAATATTTAAATGTCTTAACATGTGTTTTAAGTGCAGCTTGGGTTGACGGGAAGACCCTCCAGGTACGCTTTTATTTCATTGCAATTTACTTTATTGCAAATGCACTTTACTTTTCTTGCATGATAAACAACTGTTGCATGAAAACCAAAACCTTTAGGATAGTCCCAGAACTGAAACCAAAGCTAAATTAAAAGTCATTACAAGATAAAAATCACCGCCACAACATTTCAAATTATAAAACACCTCAAAATTTAATCACAAACAGAACACAAAACTACAATTGCAACTAAATTAAAATGTCTCGTTGAATGATCGGGAATACCTCGGATGATGTAACCCACGTGTTGCTAACGGGATTTCCCACGGTCTAAATGAAGGTGTGGAACTCATTCAGTTGAGTTTAGCAAATTCATCTGGACTAAGTGAATTCGATGAAAATAAAGGTGTCGGGATGATGGAACCGTGGGATCTTAATCGGTTCTGTTTAAAAAACTTTAAGATTTGTTTTAATTAAAATATTAAAAACACTCGGATTTTAAGATTTTCTCTAAACTAAAACACTTCTCTCATCTCCTGATTTATGACTTCTAAAACTAAACCTCTGCAACAACAACGAGCTCAGAGCATAGTGGGCAGCACGGCCATAGTCATCAGCAAAACTCGGATCTACTTCAACTAAACTTTCCTAGAATTTAAACAACCAAGCCATTGGACTTCGAGGTGGTTTGCCAAGTGCAACATAAGTCCTCAACTATTCGTTAGGCATTCGCATGATCATGTCGTGTAAATTAAGCCCTAACTGATCTTAGGACTCCGAGGTAGTCGTTCGGTAAGACATAAACCCTCACATTTTCTAGGATGATTGTATGATTATGTCATACGAACATAAGTCTAATTAATTAAAATTATCAAAATTGAAATATCAAATATAATTAGGATTTTCTTAAAACTGAGCCAAACAATAGGATAGTTTGGGAAGTTGCCAAGATTCTTCTTGGATCCTCAGCTTCTCCTACTTCCCTTCCTTTGGATCCTCAAAAATAAATTGTTCCAAATTTTGAGTCATTCCCTTTTGAATTTCCAAAATACAATCCTTTGAAAACCTCAAACTTTGAAATTCTTGAGAGCAAAACCACTGATCATTATCGAGAGTTTTCTTAAATGATTCCCATCATTTAAGATGTAATTAATTATAGGGGCTTGCCCTTATAGGGAACTTTAAGAACCCAGGTAATATAAACCCAGCTTAATTCATTTATATTAAGCTGGGAAATTTGTTGGCTTATAAAATTGGTTCGCAGACCAAACGGATGTCACAAATCTCCTAGTTTATTTAACCGAGCCCCATCATCAAGCAGTGTGTCTATTCTTCGGGATAGATACACGATTTGTGATGCGGTGCTCGTTTATATAAACTATTTGGGATGTGAGATCGGTTTGATTTCATATCTTAAAATTACTTTCAAAATCAAATACTACTTTCTAAACCATATATACATATTTAAATTAAATTTAAAATCTAAAATTCGCCGACAATTTTAATTAGGCGACCTCTTTTCAAAATAAAACACATAACCTAAAAATATGCCGACACACTCTTAGACTTGGCTAAGGCTTCTCGCACCAGTTGTTTCACCGTATTTTTAATATCCTTTTCGGGAATCATGCTCTGCGGCTTTTCATCTCCGTTGACAGATGTAACTTCTTTTCCTCCATCTACAATGTGAATGATCTCTGGGGGTGTTTCCTTTTGAGGTTGAAGCTGACTCTAGACAATGGCTAAGGCGGCTACCATCTCCTCCATCTTTTTTGCCATCTGAGAGATCTTGTTATCTTTTTCTTGAAGACGTGCTCTCATCGCTTTTGGTTCATCTATTTCTGAAGTTGATGGAGCTCCCTACAGAGTTGACGACGCTCGGGTCTCGACCATGTTGATCTTAGCACATTCTTCATCCATGAATTCTGAAGAATCCACTTCATTTCCCAGTTCTCTTCTTTCTTTTACCAGCATCGGATGTCAGTTCTTTGCTTTCCTATAGCTTCCTCAAGTGGTCTTTTCCAAACGGTCTCGCGGTTGTCAGGTGACGACTGTTGAACTTCTGTTTTAGGAGTTTCCTTTAATGTAGTAGCACTTTCTTTAGATTCGGGCTCTCTAACGAGACTGCTCTTCTCAAAGCATTCTATTGGTATCGGTTCAGCAATAATAGGTTGCCACACCATCCTTCTTGAAGTAGAAGGCCTAGGACCAGATGGTCTATCAGTTGTACGTCGGTAGGTGGTGTCTTCCCTAATATGGTGACCTGATACAACGATAGGCGAGCTCCTTTTACTAGCTCGTATCTTCTTCCTTGGCCTCTATGGGGCAGTGACAGGGTTTACTCATGGTCTGAGGCGGGGTCTAACTGGTGTTCGTCTCATTCTTCTCAGAATTTCTAACACGGGTAACCTTCTTTCTTAGCTAATTTCTCCACTACTGCTTGAAAACGGGTTAACAGAGTAATATTAATCTCTTTCTTCTTACAATCACTGTAGTATGTAGGTCGGGATAACGCAACGGCGATCCTTCGAGCATCTTCATCATCGGATGTAGCAGAGATAGGGTGAAACCTACTACCTCCGAAAAGTTGTGAGATCTCAGGCAGTACTTCTTCTTCCTCAGGAATCTCTTCCAGAAAAGCAACTTCAGCAGCCTTGGTCTTCTTGATCCTGGCGATCTTTCTACTCTTATTTCTTCTTTGAGTCTGGGTTAAGGGTGAAACTTTCAGGCTGGACCCTATCTCGAAGATAGACGGTATTGCAGCAAAATCTCAACCCTCCACAGTAACAAGCTCATCAACAACTTGGACTTCTTTTCCTTTCAGTTTGGCAGGAGATGGGTAGGTGCAATAATGACTAGACCGGTGGGGGTAGAGATGACAGTTCTGGGGGTAGCAGCTAACCTCCTATGAACAACAGTGTTTCTTTCAGTTGGAACAATTTTCAAGGGGGGAAATCTTGAGCCAATTTCTGGTTGAACTCATTTAAGGGCTTCTCAATTTCTGGTACTTTGTTCATTAGCGCAAAATAATATTGGCGAACTTAATGTCTGTATTGTCGAACCCTTGTCCAAAGCGAATGAACGCATCGTTATGCCGCTCGTCCTTGTAGACAGCTAAGTTTATCCCATTGGTGAAGGACAAAATCATCTTCGGTGCAGACATTTTCTACAAGGTAGACTCTAGGCATCGTTCCAAACTATGCATCCTTTCGTTGGGACGAAAAAAGAGCAGAATTTCTCTAAACGAGTCCGAACACATTTCCATTTATCTTTTCATTTTCTTTATAAAGAATTTTGGATTCTCATTTTTTATTTGTGTATTTGTGGTTTAACAGAAAGTTCATTTATTAAAGGGTTTGTTTATTATAAGGTTTGTTCATTAAGAACAAAACAAATTAAAAGGGGAATGATTAAAAGAAAGGTAAGGGACCCAATCTAGAAACTGGAAAGGAAGAGAGAGTCTCACAAGACTTCTCAACCCGAGGAACCGCTCCTAGGCTAACACCTACTGGGGGTCCATCCCACCTCAAAGAGGTAAAAGGATTCTGAAACTTCTCTGTTTAGGAGTGTCTAAATAGTGGCTCCAAAATCCACGAGAGTTGACTATACTCATTCAAGACAAAAATGGACGTGGTATTTCAACAGAAAGAATGAAAATTTGGTCCACTAGGAGTATGGACTCACTATCGATTTATGAAAGAAAAACCATATTATCACGATGGAGAGAGGAACTAGTCCCCAGTGGAGTCGCCAGAAATTGTCGACATGTTTTTAGGTTATGTGTTTTGAAAAGGGGTTGCCTATAGAAGTTGTCGAGGAATTTTAGATTTTAAATTTAATATATATATATATATATATTTATATATATATATAATTTTAAAAGTAACATTTGATTTTGAAAATAATTTTAAGTTTGAAAATTTTAAGATATGAAATCAAACCGATCTCACATCCTTAATAGTTTATATAAACGAGCACCACACCACAAACTGTGTATCTATCCTGAGGAATAGACACATTGTTTGATGATGGGGCATGATTAAATAAATTAGAAGATTTGTGACATCCGTTTGGTCTGTGAACTTATTTTATAAGCCGAAAAGTTCTCTTGCTTATTATAAAGAAATTAAGCAGGGTTAATATTACCTGGGTTGTTGAAGTTCCCTATAAGGGCAAGCCATTATAGTTAATTACATCTTAAAAGAGGGGAATCATTTAAGAAAACTCTCGATAATGATCAGTTGTCGGAATTATTTTTTAGGTTTTAATTTAAATATATACAAAATTTAGAAAGTAACATTTGATTTTGAAAATAATTTTAAATTTGAAAAATTATAAGATGTGAAATTAAACCGATCCCACATCCCAAATAGTTTATATAAACGAGCACTGCACCACAAACCGTGTATTTATTCCGAAGAATAGACACACTGCTTGATGATGGGGCTCAATTAAATAAACTAGAAGATTTGTGACAATCGTTTGGTCTGCGAACCAATTTTATAAGCCGACAAATTCCCCTGCTTAATATAAAGTAATTAGGCAGGGTTTATATTACCTGGGTTCTTAAAGTTCCCTTTAAGGGCAAGCCCCTATAGTTAAATACATCTTAAATGTCCGAAGACACTTAAGAAAACTGTCGATAATGATTAGTGGTTTTGCTCTCAAAAATTTCAATGTTTAAGGTTTTCAAAGATTGAAGCTTTGCAATTTTCAATAGGGAATAGATCAAATTTCGAACAATTTATTTCAGGAGTCCAAAGGAAGAGAAGTAGGAGAAGCTAAGGATCCAAGAAGAATCTTGGCAACTTCCCAAACTATCCTACTGTTTGGCTTCAACTTAAGAGTATATTTAATGTTTCAATCCTGCCAAATTTAATTAATTAGGACTTATATTTGTATGATAAAATCACACAAACAGCCTCGAAGATGTGAGGGTTTATGTCATACAAAACGATTACCTCAGAGTCCTAAGACCGGTTTGGGCTTAATTTACATAACATGATTATGAAAATGCCTAACGAAAAGTTAAGGATTTATGTTGCACTAGGAAAACTACCTCAAAATCGTATGGCTTGTTAATTAAACAAAGAAAGGTTTAGCTGAATGAGATTCAAGTTTTGCTGATGACGATGGCCGTGCTGCCCACTATGCTCCGAGCTCCTTGTTGTTGCAGAGGTTTGGTTTTTGAAGGTCGTAATCAAGAGATGAGAGATATGTTTTGGTTTAGAATAAGCTTTAAAGTCCAAATATTTTAATGTTTTAATTGGGGAATCATAGAGTCGATTATAACAACACCGGTTAAGATCACGGTTTCATCATACTGGCACTGTTATTTTTATCGGATTCACTTAGTCCAGATGAATTTGCTAAACTCAACTGAATGAGTTCCACACTTTCATTTAGACTATGGAATATCCCGTTAGCAATACGTAGCTAACATCATCAGAGGTATTTCCGATCATCCAACAAGACATTTTAATTTAATTGCAATTTTAGTTTTGTTGTTCTATTTGTGGTTAAATTTTGAGTTGTTTTATATTTTGAAATGTTGTGGCGGTGAATTTTATCTTTTGTTGATTTTAATTTAGTTTTGGTTTCAGTTTTGTGGCTATTCTAAAGGTTTCAGTTTTCATGCAAAAATCTTGTTTAACATGCAAGAAAAGTAAAGCGCAGTACATGTATGTAACTTGCAATAAAACAAAAGCATACCTGGAGGGTCTTCCTGTAATTCCAAGCTACACTTAAAGCACATGTTAAGGCATTTAAATATCTGCAACACATACCTAGGTAAAGGTAAGGGAAGGTTTTAGTTGTCTACCAAAATCCAAGTCCTATAGCTAGTCAATTCCTATGACGTCTAAATTCTTATAATTTGTGGATGATTTCCTTCATCAAAGAACAATTAAGTTCAATAATTCTTTTAAGACACCCCATCATATTGAGAAAGTGCTTAAGATGAGTCTTAAACTTCTTTTGAGTGCTTCTGGGATTGTTTTGAGTCTAAATGAATTTCATTGCACAGGTGAATTAATCGTCCAAGGGTTTAGTTAAGTTTTGTCTCTTGCTCAGTAAACTAGGATGTTTGATTATCCTATGAGTGAAGTGACATTTCACTTAGTGCTTTATTTAAGAGTTATAATAATAAAAGCCTTTAAGGCGCAAATTGGTTTGTTAAGGAATCTAACCATCCATTAATTAAAATTTAATTGATAACTTAAGATAATTTTAGTTTCCTCCTAAGCAACTTAAGTTACTTAGATTGAAAGGGATATTTGAGTTGTTTACTTTAAGTTTTGATGATTTAAATTTGAGTTTGAATTAATCATATTAAATCAGTTTGATTTTAATGACTATTTTATTTTGATCTTTAAATTGATTTAATTCTCACATTTTTTTTTGATTTAATGATTCTAGATTAGTTTCAAATACTTTAAGCTTCCTTTGATTTAATTATTAAATGATTTAACATTTTAAATTTAAATTAATTACTAAATTGTTAAAGTTTTAAATTTTAATTAACCATTTAATCTATATGTTATTTTAGATTTATGAATTATTTATTATTTAATAAATAATTTAAATATTAATTTCTAAGAGTTTAATGTCATTATATTAATTCAATTAGGGATTTGAATCAGAGAATTAGTTTCTTCTTAAATTATATCCCTAAAAAAAGAATTATCAAAAAAAAAAATTAATCATCCAAAATTTAAATAACTTAATTAATTAAGGTTCCATATTAATATTTTTAAAGTGGTTGATGGGTTTTTACCCTTTTATCTATTAAGTTTCAATCATCTAAAGGAATATTAAATCAAATAATTTACCCTCCCCTTTCATTAGGCCTAAAATATTTATTAAAGTTAAAATCCTTAATTACTTTCATGCCCTCTCAAGCCTATTCACTTCATAACTCACTAAATTGAGCTCAAGTGAGTTTGAAATTTTTGTGTCACTTCACTTACATGTCAATTAAGAAATTAAAGGAGAAAATGTGATTTTCTATTTTTAATTTAATTTATATAATTATTTTTAATAGGAATAAGTGTTTTTTTTATTGAAAATTCAAAAACATGACCAAAGTAATTTTTCTAACCTTAGGAAAATTATGTGAAGTTTTTATCGACCAGAGGACCACCTAGACCATTTTTGGTAATTTTTTTAATTATATTTTATTTTTTATAATTATTTTAAGTTTTAGAGTGTTAATTAATTTTAAAATAAAATTGAAGTTGAAAAATGGATTTTATATTTTTCAAAAATCTCTCTGGCCTTAAGGAACTCAGAGAAAAAAATTTTATAATTTTCTGATTTCTTCCTTAATTTATTAGAATTAATTTAGTGACAAAGGTAAAAATTCATTTTTTAATATTAAAAATTACATTAAGCGTTTAAAATTTAATATTTTAACCTAGAGAATTGGGAAAAATATTTGGTTGGTTCCGAAATGATTAAGGAGTAAAATATGACATTTTGATGATTTTTCAAATTTTTATGATTTTTAATATTTTTTAATTATTAAAATTTTTAAAAATAGGCTAAAAATAAAAATTTTTAGAAATTTCTAATTTTATTTTTCCTTGACTCTTCTGATATCAGAGAATTCCCAAAATTAATTTGGCGAATAGTTTGAAAGTATTTTGGATTTTTAAAATTTTTAATGTTTGAAAATAGCCATGTGATTTAATTAATCCATTTAATGGGTTAAACCATTTCCAATTGATTCCAAGTTTTTATGTGGGACTCCTCTGACCCTAAAGGTTAGTGGAGAATTGTTTTCAAATGGTTTTGATGTGTGGTTAATCCTAATTAATTAGGGTTCAATTTTAGGGTTTTGGCCAAATTAAGGTTCATTTGAATGATTTAAGCCAAACCATAATTATCCTAGGGTTCTCTGGTCATAAGGTACTTCCCCTAATTTTTCTAGATTTTATTGATCAACATGCTGATTATTGGAATTAAAATACAAAAAACAGGCACATAAACTTGAAAAATAAATAACTTTCCACAGGGATAGCTTCTGGCCTTGGAAAATTCAGAGAATCTCCCCAAGATCAGAGGCTACAAAAGCCTTATGGTCTCATACCATGGTGAAATGTATACATGCAAGGAGAATTAAAATACTCAAAACAGTATTAAATTAAATAAAAATAAAATACTCAACAAAATAGATCAATTCCTTTTCCACATTTTTCTCCTTGGTTCACTGAGCAAGTGGGTATTTTTCTTTTAATTTTATGATTTTTCCATGCAAAGATATCAATTTTTGAAGTTTCTAGTATTTAAATAAATAAGAAAAATTGGATTTTCCTTCTTAAGTGACGCGGCGCCAACTCAACCTCGGCAGATCCGAAAGCCCACGCATCGCCTTCTTATTCGTCGCCACCATCTGACTGGGATACCACACGGCTCGCGGTTTCTATCCTGTTGCTCCGTCCAACGCGATCCTAGCCGTCAATCCAATACACGCGCGATCTGACGGCTGCTGGTCATCGTCCCGACTGGTGGGAGCCGAGAACCGTCCACCTTCTAACCCTCATATCTCACTCGATACTTAACCAAATTAAACGTTCTTATGCTCTATGAACTCGTCTTGAAGAGACGAACATATCTATATGGATAACATGCATTGAAATTGACTTGAATGAAATGAAGAATCGTTGGAAGCTTGGGACGAAGAAGAGGGCAATACCTTGGCTCTGAGAAGTGAAGCTTCTATCAGAGAGGCTCGACACGTTCGTTGGAGTCCAAGGAAGCTTCAGATTGAGCCTCAAGCGCTGGTGAAAAGTCTAGCTATGAAAGTGACTAGACCTGATTTTGAGCTCTGGCTCATAGAGCAATTAGGTGGCTAAGAGAGAGGGTTTTCACTGGGGAACTCCTACTCTTGGCGCTGTTAAGGTGTGGATGAGTTTAATTTGGTTTTGGTGGAGTTTCTGGGGTTGTCCTGTTTTCCTGCCTGAGAATGAGCTCTGAAATTGAGCTCAACCAATGGGAATTGGGGCAGAAAAACAATGGGGATGAGCTTCTCTTAGCTGGGAGGGGCTCTGGAAGTAATTTGAGGGAGTTTGGTGAAAGAATTTTCAGCACTTTTGGCGAGGCCAAAAGGTGGGGATTTTATAGCCATGGCTGGAGAGGGGAACTCAGGGCCAAGCATTGAGTGGTTTAGGCCGCTTACGGTGAGGGCTGAGCAGGCAGGGTGGCTGGTGAAAGGATTGCCCACTGCCAAGGCAAAATTTTGGGTTTCAAGGACACATGGGCTGCTCAGGCATGACAGTTCCAGCGGCTGGGGTGGCTGGCAAGGACGGTCAGGAGGTTGAGCAGGCTGAGGAGGAGTGGAGGAGGATTTTAGCTCAATTAATTTGGCAGAGATGGTTGCTTAAATGGAGATTAAGGATGGGACATGGCCTTACCCATGTGGCTTAGCCCATTGGTCTGAAGTGGTGGACCATTGGTCCATGACTCATGGGACATGGATTAAGTCAGGTCAAACCCACCCTAGATGGCCTAGGGTTAGCAGCCAAGATGTTGGTTTTGTCAAATTTTTATTGGTTTGGTTCAATTTGGTTAAAGTCTACACATAGGTTCACATGGGTTCACATGGGTTTAAGGTGGGTCAACTTGAGTTTGTGTTTGAATTGGATCAAATTGATTGATTAACATTGTGTAGATGATTGTAAGGAAGATTTTTCAAGAAGACTTGAAGTGGATTTGAGTTCATTTGGGGTTTCAATTTGGAGGATTTTGGGGTAGGTGACAACTTTAGGGCAAATTTGGGGGTTTCGATTTCAAATGGATTTTGAGGTTGGTTAGGGTTCAAATTGAGAGCCAATTAATGTGTTGTTTCATGTATGAATGTATTAGGAAGAATTTAGAATTGAAATTGGGGAAAATTGAGTTGAATTGGGTTGTATTTGGACATGTTTGGGTTCATAGGTAATTTAGGGCAAAAATTGGGATTTTGGGTTTAAGTTGAAATTGGATTCAAATGTGAGTCAAATTGGGCATGGTTTTGATTTAAATTAGTATTGGAAATGTTGAATTGAATTTTAGAATTGAGTTTGAGTAAAATTTGGATCAATTGAGTTGACTTGGTTTGACATTGGGTCCACATGAGTTAAAGATGGGTCAAATTGGGGATTTTGATAAAAGTGGGTTAAATTAGAAAAATTGGCTTATGGTGTAGTTAAATAAAATAAAATTGGGAATATTTTGGATTTTCTGGAATTTTTTAAGAATTTTTGGAATTTTTAGAATTTTTGGAATTTTGGGCCAAAAGGGGTATTTAGGGTATTTGGAGGTTATTTGGAGGGTATTAGGGTATTTTGGTGGATTTAAATAGTAGGGATGGTTTTAAAAATGATTTTTTGGGAATTTAGAAATTTGGGTAATTTTTTGGGAATTTTTGGATAATTTTGGTGGTTGTTGGGGCCATTTAGGTAGTTTTGGGTAAGCTTAGGGGACCCAATATCAAAAGGATAAATTTTGGCAATTGAATGGGGTTTCAAATAAGGAAGAATGAGACCATTTTAGTGGAGTCAATATTGAGTAAAAATTGATTTGGAATGGAATTAGGGTTTCGAAGCATGAGCCATGGACCTAGCTAAGTCCAACCACTTTGGGGCCAAGTCTAGCGAAATGGTAACAACTTTATGATCCTTCACATATTGACATTAGCCATCTTAATCAAAGATTGGTGGCTTGGGTTAAACCATGTGAGTTTCAAAAGGGTAGAAAGGTAAGGGTTCAAGGTTTGGGTTAAGTGGCTCAGAGGTGTGTGTGTGTGCTAGAGAAGCTCAAGTCACCCAGGGTAGTCCTATGGCTTGGACATCCTATAGGAATTCACTTTTGGTTGCCCATATGGTGGTTTTAACCTTTCAAGGTGATTTAAAGGTGTACAACCATCCAAGTGGGGTCCCAAGAGGAGTCAAGAAGTGGCTGAATTGCTAAAGGGTGGGTCCCAATTCTAGTCCTTTAGGATAGTCAAGGAGAAGTCCTATGGCTAGATCCTTCGCACTAAGAGGAAAGAGAAGACCTCACCAAAAATGAGGTCAACAAATGGACCCCCAATAGGTGTGGTGTACTAACCAAGCACACTACACGTATTTGCGTTGACCAAAGAGATCAACAAAACCAACACCGACGTCCAAGTGACACACTTAGAACGAAGCGTAGAAAATTCCCACTAGGGAGTATCAGGTAAATCTCGAGGACTGAAGATTCCAGAACTCTCGCTGGGGAAAAGGAGGTGGATTCCAAATCACAAGATCTGGAGGGATTCAATTTCAAATTTGTTTCAAGTTTTAAGTTTGAGTTTTGAATTGATTTGAGTTTCAATTTTGTTTAAAATTTGACTTAATATTGATTTCAAGGATTCAAGACGAGAGTTGGAACATAGGTTCCAACATCAGGAGAGGGTTGGAAGTTAGGTACCGTCCTCGAAAGAGAGAGAACTGGAAGTTAGGTACCAACCCCAAAAGGGTGAGAACTGGAAGTTAGGTACCAGTCTCGAAAGAGAGTAAGAAGTTAGGTACCGACCTCGAAAGGGAGGGAACTAGAAGTTAGGTACCAGCCCCGAAAGGGTGGGAACTAGAAGTTAGGTACCAGTCTCGAAAGAGAGTTGGAAGTTAGGTACCGACCTCGAAAGAGAGTGAACTGGAAGTTAGGTACCAGCCCCGAAAGGGTGAGAACTGGAAGTTAGGTACCAGGCCTGAAAGGGTGAGAACTGGAAGTTAGGTACCAGTCTCGATAGAGAGTCAGAAGTTAGGTACCGACCACGAAAGAGAGGAAACTGGAAGTTAGGTACCAGCCCCGAAAGGGTGAGAACTGGAAGTTAGGTACTAGTCTCAAAAGAGTGTCGAAAGTTAGGTACCGGCCTCGGAAGAGAGGGAACTAGACGTTAGGTACCAGCCCCGAAAGGGTGAGAACTGGAAGTTTTGTACCAGTCTCGAAAGAGAGTCAGATGTTAGGTACCGACCTTGGAAGAGAGGGAACTAGAAGTTAGGTACCAGCCTCAAAAGGGTGAGAACTGGAAGTTAGGTACCAGTCTCGGAAGAGAGTCGGAAGTTAGGCACCGACCTCGAAAGGGAGGGAACTGGAAGTTAGGTACCAACCCCAAAAGGGTGAGAACTGGAAGTTAGGTACCAGTCTCGAAAGAGAGTCAAAAGTTAGGTACCGACCTCGAAAGAGAGGGAACTGGAAGTTAGGTACCAGCCCCAAAATGTTGAGAACTGGAAGTTAGGTACCAGTCTCGGAAGAGAGTCAGAAGTTAGGTACCGACCTCGAAAGGGAGGGAACTGGAAGTTAGGTACCAGCCCTAAAAGGGTGAGAACTGGAAGTTAGGTACCAATCTCAAAAGGTTGGCGATTGATTCGCGAAGATTTCAATGATTAGAAGCGCAGTAAAAGATTGGAATGGGATATGAAAGTGATTCTCGTCCCGAAGGATTTCATCAAAGGTTGAAAGATTGGCAAAGGAAGTGAATCCACGCCATCAAAACCAAATCGAGAATCTCATGGTTCTATGTCAGTAGACTCAGCGTTCTTCTCAAAGAGGGGACCAATCGCTGAGAGTCGAAAAGATTTTGAGAACAGCCAGAGGCTGGGGATATCGGATTCGGAGTTTCGCTTTTATTGTTTCTTTGCTTTTAGTGATTTGATTTTTGTTTTGATTTGCAAGTTTTGTCCTTTATTTGGATTTTGAATTTGTATTTTTTTTTGATGTTATTATTTTATTAATAATCTTTCTTCTTCTTATTTTATTTATTATTTGAATTGTTCTTCGTTTAATTTAACTTAGATTTGGTGGCGTTTGCAGTCAATTGCACGAAACTGAAGGCAAAACACGACATAGTTGTTTTCATTAAAAGAAGTCGAAAGTACATCAAGTGATTCCCTCAAAACATTGCTTATTACATCTTTCCGAAAAAAGAGTTTTACAAATCCATATATATCTAAACACAGACTGTACTGATATCTTAATGTATTCTGAGAAAACTGTTTGTTCCATTCATCCATGTCTGAAAAGTAAGCTGCATAGGTAATAACATCACCTTCTAAGCTACTATCCAGAGGAGAATCCCACGTAAGTGTGTTTTAGAGGTGTGCTTCCACTATGTAGCTTATAGCTTGTAGGGTTGCAGGTTTTCTAATTCTGGATCTGGCTGGAAATAGACTAGAATTTTACTCTTATCCATCCTCCTGAAAGTGATGGAGATCCGTTCGTATGGAACTCCTGGTATGCAGTGCTTCACCACATCTGCACCATTTCCTTGTAGTACGAGGACAGAGCCTACCGGTAGAGGTATCTCTACTGGCCCTCAGAATTCTCCGGGGCTGACTATCCGGAGTTCTGTCCCGAACATGATGTTGCATTGGTTGATGAAGGAAATAGTGCAAAAGGGTCTCACAAAATCGTGATGATCTATGTGAGGTGGAATGCAGTCTCCTTGTGCATAGATGTTGATTATACAACTGTTTGGTATGCAGTGAGCGGGTAAAACTCACCAAGCCACCATCCACTTTATCATTTTCTTTATCAGAACTGGCATTGGATCCACTTCAACGTAACAGAGTATCCCTGGCGGATTTCCTTTCTTGTCATCAGCGAAGTTGTAACAACATCCAAATTGGATATTATTCCTCTTCTTACCTCATTTCCATTTCTTGGGCTTGGAGTAAGTCCTGCTGCTTAGTCGTCCTGCACGACCCTGCTTCTTCAGCTGGAAGACATAGTCCACGATCTCACTCTGCTCGTAGTGAGAGAAGACATCTATATGCCCCTCTAATCCTTCTAGGATATTGACATTTCTACCTCGGATCCTCTGAAAGTATTCAAAATTCTGCTTTCGCACCCTCTAGATCATCTCCAACTCGTGCTCTGAAGTTATCTGGAACTGTCGGGGTCTAGTGACGTATTGTGGGATGTACTGTTCCACACCATCACGCTCTCCTGGAATCATCACTGTCTCAGGTGCAGGTTCAGTATTAACCTCCTCTGGAACAACCTCTGCTATGGTGCTCCTAAGGACTGGTCTCTTCGGGACAACTTCTGTGGTCGCTAGAATTTCCTCTTTATTCTGCTCTTCTATCAATTTCTTCAGCATCTTGGCGATACGACGATTCTTGTTTCTTCTTTGAGTTGGGGTCAAAGTGGCTCTCCTCTCCCCCTGGATTTCAGTAGGGGCAGCACTGACAAGCTTTCCTCCTGCGGCCGTTATCACTGATTTCATTTTGTTTTCTTCAATTACGCTGATCTTCCTTTTCTTGTTCGCAGTATAGGAAACTTTCTCGTTGAACCTCATCACGTCTTTCCATGGGATTGCTCGGGGTCCACAGTAGCCCAAGCAGTTTCTTCATATTCTAGCTCCAGCTGTGCAAAGTCTGAGCCAACCTCGATCACAGCACCAGCTTTCAGCTCTTCTCTGTTAAGTGCAAGACTTACGCCATCCTTAAAGTTCAGGAACAACCGCCCGTTCGACATTTCCTTGAAAAGAAAACAAGGAAAGGATCAGGGGCTGTACTCAGAACGAGAACAATAAGAAAATTTATTTATTAATGGAAAATTCTTATTCATTCATTTTTTCAAACTTTAAGGGAAAGGGAAAGATAAGAAAAGATTAAGAATGAGATCAACTCGAAAGGAAGGATCAAAATTTATTATTATAATGATTTCACATGTTTTCTCTTAATGCGTTTTTTAGTGATTTTTATCGTTCATTTTTATGTCTTGGGTTCGGACCCAATTTTAAATGATTACTTCTCCCGTGCTTCTAGGAATGAGATTTCATTCTTCGAAACATCAGGTTGCGTAATACTTCTTCAAATATCATCCATCAATTGGAAGCATAGATCATTCTCCCTGGCAATTAACAAGCTAGTAAGAACCTCCTGAGTAGACTGTCTCGACCACGAACGGCCCCTCCCAAGTCAGCTCAAATTTACCTCCTATCTTGAGGTGTGTAAGAATAGGCCTTCTGAGAACTAAGACCAAGTCACCGACTTTGAATGTCCTTGGGCAAACTAGTTTGTGTAGGCCTGGATCATCTTGGCTTGATATAGTTCCAAATTTTGCTGCGTTGAAAGTCGTTTCCCTTCTAAGCATTCCAATTCTTCTAGTCGTATTTTGGCATTCTCTTTTGTAGTAATTTTCTTTGCAACTGCAATTCTGAGTGATGGGAGTTCATCTTCCAAGAGTAGCACTGCATCGGACCCGTACACTAGAGCGTAAGGCGTAGACTGAGTAGGAGTTCTGAAAGTTGTCCTGTAGGCCCATATGGCTTGTAACAACTTCTTGTGCCAATTTCTTTTGTTGTAGTCCAAAGTTTTCTCTAGAATTTGAACGAGAGTTTTGTTAAAAGCCTCGGTCAAGCCATTTGCTCTTGGGTAGTAAATCGTCGAATAGCGTCAGTCGATCCTGTGCCTTTTGATAAAACTGTTGATCTTTGTACTTCTGAATGCTGACCTGTTATCTGAAATAATTCTATGCAGCACCCCAAAATGGTAAACAACTTGATTCTTGAAAAACTATAACACGTGATGTGCTTTCACTTCTCTGAGCGGTACTGCTTCTGCCCACTTGGAAAAGTACTCTGTAGCCGCAAGAATGAAGCGATGTCCTCTTGAAGAAGGCGGTTTTATCGGACCCACAGTGTTCGTTCCCCAACACTCAAATGGCCATGACGCGATTTTCGGATGTAGCACATTTAGATCTTGATGTAGAACCACTCCATGCACTTGGCACTGGTGACAACTCTTGGCAATCTTCATGCAATCGGTCATCATTGAGGGCCAGTAGTACCCTAGTCTTTTAATCTTCATTTTCATCTTCGGACCAGACTGATGAGCTCTACAGAGTCCTATGTGTACTTCTTTGATAATTTCATGAGCTTCGGACCCGCTCAGGCACCTTAGCAACATCTAGTTGAATGACTTTCTGTATAACACATTATTTATCAATGTGTAAGACAGAGTTCTTTCTTGATCTGATGGGCTAATGACTTATCGTCCGGTAGATTTCCTGTTTGCAGGTAATCTATTCACGGCTGCCTCCAATCTTCTGCTATTTCTGTTATTGCTGCAACTGATTCTTCTGATTTTTATGATTTGTGTATTGCATCTATGTCGAGCTGTGATAGGACCCATCATCCCTGAACTGACATTTCAACTGACTCATCCTATAAGCAGGAAAATTCTTTTGCAAGGCGGGCTAGCGGGTCTACAAGAGCGTTTTCTCTTCTGGGAATCTTGTAGATCGTTACATTCAGAATTTTCTTTAATAGTTTCATTGCATACTGAAAGTACTGCTCGAGTCTCGATTTTAGAATCTTATACTGTCTTGCGACATGTTGAATGACTAACTGCGAATCTCCATAAATATTGATATCTGTTATAACCATTTGAACAGTCAATTCCAGTCCGGCTATGAGAGCTTCGTATTCTGCTTTGTTGTTCATCCACGACTCTGTTACATGGTAGGAGTACCTTAGCATCCCCCGCTCCAGTGTTATAAAGATTAGTCCGATTCCTGCCTTACCGGGCACTATCATTTGTGATTCTTTTTCCTTCTGCGTTGAAGATGCCCCGTCGAAGTATAGTTCCCAATGCTGATCATCGGGGTATTCTAGGCTCATTATCTGCTCGTCTGTCAAGTCATCATTGAGAGACGATTCTGCCGGCAAAGGGTGTGTTGCGAGGAAGTTTGCTAGGACTTGTCCCTTTACGGCACGCAGAGGAACAAAAGTTATATCGAATTGCAATAGTATCATAGACCACCTGGCAAGTCTGCCAGAAAGAGTCGGACGGGTCATCAAATATTGCAACGGATTAAACTTTGAGATAAGGTTGACCTTATGAGAGAGCATGTAATGCCTGAGCGTTTGAGCGGCAAAGATTAGAGCCAAACAGTGCTTCTCAATGGGAGTATATTTTACTTCTGTCAGAAGTAGATGACGACTTAAGTAGTAGAGAGCATTTTCTTTCCCCTCGTCATTGACCTGGGCTAGCAGGGCTCCAAGGGAGTCGTCTAAAGCTGCGGTATAAAGTATCAACGGTCTACCCGAGACTGGGACTGCTAAAACAGGAGGTGCCATTAAATATTGCTTAATGTCCTTGAAGGCCCGCTAGCATTTCTCTTCCCAAATGAATTTGGCATCCTTTTTAATTAATGCTGAGAAGGGCTGACACCTACCTGACAAATTCGAGATAAAGCGTCAAAGATACGCCAACTTTCCTTGAAAGGATCGAAGTTGTTTCAAGGTTTTAGGAGGTGGCATTTCTAAGATAGCTTTAATCTTCTCTGAATTGATTTCAATTCCACGATGTTGGACAACAAATCCTAAGAATTTCCCAGAGGTGACGCCGAAGGCGCATTTCAGGGGATTCATCTTAAGGTTAAATTGTCTTAATCGCTCGAAAATAATTCTCAAATCATATAAATGATCTTCCTTCAGTTTGCTTTTGATGACCACATCATCCACTAAACACTCGACTTGGTTGTGAATGAGATCATCAAAAATCCTCGTCATTACTCTTTGGTAGGTTGCTCCTGCATTCTTCAATCCAAATGGCATTACTGTGTAGCAGTGCACTCCAATTGTCGTTCTGAAGGCTGTGAGCTTTTCATCTTCCGGTGCCATCTTTATCTGATTGTATCCTGATGATCTGTCCATGAAAGAGAAGATTTCGTGCGTCGAAGCGATGTCGATCATATGTTCTGTAATTGGTAGCGGAAACTCATCTTTTGGGCATGTCTTGTTCAAGTCTCTAATATCTACGCATATTCTGATCTGACCATTTTTCTTTCTGACCGGTACCACATTAGCTAACCAAGTCAGATATTGTTCCTCACGGACAAATTTAGCGTATATTTCTTAACTTCCGCTATAACTTATTGTTCAATCTCTAGACACATTCTTCTGGGAGCTTGCCTGATTGGAACGATAGTGTGATCCACTCCTAGCTTGTGAACTGCGACCTCTGGAGCTACTCCTGACATTTTATCATAACTCCAAGCAAAACAGTCCTTGAATTCCATTAATAACTTGATTATCTCTTCAGAGTCTTCTTTATTGAGTAAGGAGCTAACAAAGGTGGGCCTAGGCTCTTCACTAGTACCTAAATTTACTTCCATTATTGTAGATTTAATTTCTTCTTCAAATTCTGGCGGAGTATCTCCGACTAGCAGATCTCCGAGACCATCTGAAGCTTCCAAGCAATCTTCATTAGGCTCGCAGGTGACAACCAAGCAAAATCCCGTATCATCAACTGATCCTACAGTGCTGAATCCAAGGTCATGCTTTGAATTGGGAGGCCGACTGGCATTATTCCATAAATTTTTAAAGCATTATGATTGTCCTTTTGACCATTGCTTAGGCAAAATACCACGTCGAATTAAATTTTGAGCACAGGGAGAATACCACTAAAATGACAATTCCATTAATTCGGAAGAAGTAACATCTTCAAATCGTACATCTTTTTCAATTTTGGAAGAAGAAGCACCACGATAGAACTTGATCTGCTTAGTACCGCCACCATGCACTTCTTTGACTACCATACCCTCGACCTTATTAGGCTGGATCGGGGTCAGGGTCATAGTATGTACACAGTGGTTTATCTTTTCGTACATTGCTTTATATTCTTCATTCTTTTCATCTTTGAGAGAGATCTTGAACTGAGGTTTCTTCTGATTTACTGTTGTTGCTTCTCTCTTGATTTCTTCTTCTACTTCTGAGCTGTTCTCCCAATCAACATTGATGAACGGCTTCTTTTGTTCAACTGTTTCACCACTTCTTCCACGATCTCGTCCCCGGCCTCGACCCCAGGTGAGAGTTCTGGGGAACCTCATCGTAAGGGAGTGGTGAGTAACTGTTGAAAAAGAATTTCAAGTTCTTTGTCGTCTTGTATTTCTTTTTCTTGATTTGGTATGGTGTTTCTGGAGAAGATTGTTTTCTTCGGAGGTGCGTAGTAGGCTGCATCCTCGTGGATTCCAATTTTATGCACGGAGAATGGTTGCAAATCACCTTTAATACACTGCCCTTGTCCTCCTTCATAATATTTTATAGACTGGTGCAGAGAAGACTGTACCATCCAGTTTTCATGGATCCAAGGCCGAGCCAGTAGAGCATTGAATGATGTCTCAGAATCAATTATGTGGAATTTCGTGGTTGTCTTTGCTAACTCACCGATCTTCATTAACAGTGTTATCGATCCGAGTGGCCTTTCTCCTTTCTGGTTGAAGCCTCTTAACATCATCTTATCTGCTTCAAGATCACGGGCATCAATCTTTAAGTATGCTAACGTCCGAAGATTCATTATATTAATTGATGCTCCTGGATCAACTAACACCATGGAGAGCGTGAATTTTCCAATACTGAATGAAATGTATAACGGTCGATTGTGATCTGCTGTTCCAAGTAGTAGATCATTGTCCATGAAGGTAACACTGTGTTGTTCTCTTAATGAGCAAACCTCATCGAAGGAACTACTGGCCATTTGAGCTAAGAAAATTTATGGATCAAGTAAAGCCTTGATCAGAGTTTCCCTCATCTCCTTTGACAGGATCAGAGCATCGTAGATGCTCATTTTGGCTGGTAGCTTCCTAAGATGGGTTAGCATGTTATATTCCACTTTATTACCAGGCTCTTCAGTCTCTTCCCAAATGGGCAATTCTTCCGCTGGGGTTGGCTCTTTCTGAGCAACCATCTGCTTTCATTTATCCTTCGGACCCATTCTCAGGGGTATAACTTTTCTGCTCTTTAGATCGACCAATGTTCTCTCTTCTGCATCTAGTGCTGAATCTTCCGGTGTCTCCTCTTGAGTCGGAACGACTAGCTCTTCTAAAGTTATTTCAGTATCTAATAATTCTAATTCTATCGTGATCGGAGCTCCTCGGAATTCACAAACGGACTCGTCACTTGCTGAACTTTCATAGTCACTCTTGCGTATGTCCTCTCCTTCGCAGGGTCGTCAAGTTTTAGTATGATTTGAGAGTTGTTATTCGTGTCGAAATTGAGATCCAGATTAGGTTTAGAGAGGTTAAAAAAGAAGGATTTCAAAACCTCTCTATTTAGGAGTGTCTAAACAGTGGCTCCAAAATCTAAAGGGGAGTTGGCTATACCCGTTCAAGATAGAAATGAACGTAGTATGCCAACAGAAAAGAATGGTAGTTTGATCCACTAGGGGTATGGATTCACTGCCGATTTATGAAAGCAATACCATTTGATCAAAATGGAGAAAGGAACTAATCCTCAACGGAGTCGCCAGAAGTTTGTCGTCATTATTTTTTAGGTTTTAATTTAAATATATACATAATTTAGAAATTAACATTTGATTTTGAAAATAATTTTAAATTTGAAAAAGTATAAGATGTGAAATTAAACCAAAATCACATCCCAAATAGTTTATATAAACAAGCACTGCACCACAAACCGTGTATTTATTCTGAAGAATTGACACAATACTTGATGATGGGGCTCGATTAAATAAACTAGAAGATTTGTGACATCCGTTTGGTCTGAGAACCAATTTTATAAGCTGACAAAATCCCCTGCTTAATATAATGTAATTAGGCAGGGTTTATATTACCTGGGTTCTCAAAGTTCCCTATAAGGGCAAGCCCCTATAGTTAATTACATCTTAAGTGTACGAAAACACTTAAGAAAACTCTCGATAATTATTAGTGTTTTTGCTCTCAAGAATTTCAAAGTTTAAGGTTTTCAAAGGATTGAAGTTTTGGAATTTTCAATAGGGAATGGATCAAATTTGGAACAATTTATTTCAGGAGTCCAAAGGAAGAGAAGTAAGAGAAGCTGAGGATCCAAGAAGAATCTTGGCAACTTCCCAAAATATCCTATTATTTGGCTCCAACTTAAGAGTATACTTAATATTTCAATCCTGCCAATTTTAATTAATTAGGACTTATATTTGTATGATAAAATCAATCAAACAGCCTCGAAGATGTGAGGGTTTATGTCGTACCAAACGACTACCTCGGAGTCCTAAGACCGGTTAGGGCTTAATTTACATAACATGATTATGAAAATGCCTAACGAAAAGTTCAATATTTATATTGCACTAGGAAAACTACCTCGAAATCCTATGGCTTGTTATTTAAACTAAGAAAGGTTTAGCTGATGTAGATTCAAGTTTTGTTGATGACGATGGTTGTGCTGCCCACTATGCTCTAAGCTCCTTTTTTTGCAGAGGTTTGGTTTTAGAAGGTGGTAGTCAAGAGATGAGAGAAGTGTTTTGGTTTAGAAAAAGTTTTAAAGTCCAAATATTTTTAATATTCTATTAGGGGAATCTTAAAGTCGATTATAACAACACCGGTTAAGATCCCACGATTACATCATTCTGGCACTGTTATTTTTATCGGATTAACTTAGTCCAGATGAATTTCCTAAACTCAACTGAACGAGTTCCACACTTTCATTTAGACCGTGGGAAATCCCGTTAGCAACATGTAGGTTACATCATCCGAGGAATTCCCGATCATCCAACAAGACATTTTAATAAAATTGCAATTGTAGTTTTGTTGTTCGTGGTTAAATTTTGAGTTGTTTTATATTTTGAAATGTTGTGGCGGTGAATTTTATCTTTCGTTGATTTTAATTTAGTTTTGATTTCAGTTTTGTGGCTATCCTAAAGTTTTCAGTTTTCATGCAACAATCTTGTTTAACATTTAAGAAAGGTAAAGCGCAGTATATGTAAGTAACTTGCAATAAAACAAAAGTGTACCTGGAGGATCTTCCCGTAATTCCAAGCTACACTTAAAGCACATGTTAAGACATTTAAATATCTGCAACACGTACCTAGGTAAAGCTAAGGGAAGTTTTTAGTTGTCTACCAAAATCCTAGTCCTATAGCTAGTCAATTCCTATGACGTCTAGATTCTTGTATTTTGTGGATGATTTCCTTCACCAAAGAACAATTAAGTTCAATTATTCTTTTAAGTCACCCCATCATATTGAGAAAGTTCTTAAGATGAGTCTTAAACATCTTTTCAATGCTTCTGGGATTGTTTTGAGTCTAAATGAATTTCATTACATAGGTGAATTAATCGTCCAAGGGTTTACACTTAGTGTTTTATTTAAGAGTTATAATAATAAAAGCCTTTAGGGGGCAAATTGGTTTATTAAGGAATCTAACCATCCCTTAATTAAAATTTAATTGATAACTTAAGATAATTTTAGTTTCCTCCTAAGCATGTTAAGTTACTTAGATTGAAAGGAATACTTGAGTTGTTTAGTTTAAGTTTTGATGATTTAAATTTGAGTTTGAATTAATCATATTAAATCAGATTGATTTTAATGACTAATTTAAGTTGATCTTTAAATTGATTTAATTCTCACATTTTTTTTGATTTAATGATTCTAGATTAGTTTCAAATACTTTATGCTTCATTTGATTTGATTATTAAATGATTTAACATTTTAAATTTTAATTAATTACTAAATTATTAAAGTTTTAAATTTTAATTAACCCTTTAAAATATTTGTTATTTTAGATTTATGAATTATTTATTATTTCATAAATAATTTAAAAATTAATTTCTAATAGTTGAATGTCATTATATTAATTCAATTAGGGATTTGAATCAGAGAATTAGTATCTTCTTAAATTATATCCCTAAAAATAGAATAATCCAAAAAAAATAATCTTCCAAAATTTAAATAATTTAATTAATTAAGGTTCCATCTTAATATTTTTAAAGTGATTGATGGGTTTCTACCCTTTTATCTTTTAAGTTTCAATCATCTAAAGGAATATTAAATCAAATATTTTACCCTCCTCTTTCATTAGGCCTAAAATATTTATTAAAGTTAAAATCCTTAATTACTTTCATGCCCTCTTAGGCCTATTCACTTCATAACACACTAAATTGAGCTCAAGTGAGTATGAAATTTTTGTGTCACTTCACTCACATGTCAATTAAGACATTAAAGGAGAAAACATGATTTTCTATTTTTAATTTAATTTATATAATTATTTTTAATAGGAATAGAGGTTTTTTTCAATGAAAATTCAACAACATGACAAAGTAATTTTTCTAACCTTAGGAAAATTATGGGATGTTCCTATTGACTAGAGGACCACTTGGACCAAATTTGGTTATTTTTTGAAGTATATTTTATTTTTTTATAATTATTTTATGTTTTAGAGTGTTAATTAATTTTAAAATAAAATAAAAGTTTAAAATTGGATTTTATATTTTTCAAAAATCTCTCGACCTTAAGGAACTCGAGAGAAATAAATTTTATAATTTTTTGATTTTTTCTTTGATTTATTAGAATTAATTTAGTGAGAAAGGTTAAAAATTCATTTTTTAATATTAAAAATTACATTAAGCCTTTAAAATTTAATATTTTAACCTAGTGACTTGGGAAAAATATTTGGTTGGTTCCTAAATTTTTAGAGAGTAAAATATAACATTTTGATGATTTTTAATATTTTTATGATCTTTAATATTTTTTAATTATTAAAATATTTAAAAATAAGCTAAAAATAAAATTTCTTAGAAATTTCTAATTTTATTTTTCCTAGACTCTTCTGATATAAGAGAAGTCCCAAAATTAATTTGGTAAATTTTTTAACAGTATTTTGGGTTTTATAAATTTTTTAAAGTTTGAAAATAGCCATCTGATTTAATTAATCCATTTAATGGGTTAAACCATTTCCAATTGATTCCAAATTTTTATGTGGGACTCCTCTGACCCTAAAGGTTAGTGGAGAATTGTTTTCAAATGGTTGTGATGTGTGGTTAATCCTAATTAATTAGGGTTCAATTTTAGTGTTTTGGCTAAATTAAGGTACATTTAAATGATTTAAGCCAAACCATAATTATCCTAGGGTTCTCTAGTCATAAGGTACTTCCCCTAATTTTTTTAGATTTTATTGATCAACATGCTGATTATTGGAATTAAAATACAAAAAACAGGCACATAAACTTGAAAAATAAATAACTTGCCACAGGGACAGCTTCTGGCCTTGGAAAATTCAAAGAATGTCCCTAAGATCAGAGGCTACAAAATCCTTATGGTCTCATGCCATGGAGAAATGTATACATGCATGGAGAATTAAAATACTCAAAATAGTATTAAATTAATTAAAAAAATACTGAACAAAATAGATCAATTCCATTTACACATTATTCTCCTCCGTTCACTGAGCAAGAAGGTATTTTTCTTTTATTTTTATGATTTCTCTATGCAAAGATATCAATTTTTGATGTTTCAGGTACTTAAATAAATAAGAAAAATCAGATTTTCCTACTTAAGTGGCGTGGCGCCAACTCAACCTCGGCATATCCGAAAGCCCACGCATCACCTTCTGATTCATCACCGCCATCTAATTGGGATGCCACGCGGCCCGCGGTTCCTATCCTGTTCCTACGTCCGACGCGAACCTAGCCGCCAATCCAATACACGCGCGATCTGATGGCTGCTGGTCATCGTCTCGACAGGTGTGAACCGAGAACCGTCCACCTTCTAACCCTCATATCTCACTCGATACTTAACCAAATTAAAGTTCTTATGCTCTATGAACTCATCTTGAAGAGACAAACATATCCATACGGCTAACATGCATTGAAATTGACTTGAATGAAATGAAGAATCGTTGGAAGCTCGAGAGGAAGAAGAGAGCAATACCTTGGCTCTGAGAAGTGAAGCTTCTATCAGAGAGGCTTGACACATTCGTTGGAGTCCAAGGAAGCTTCAGATTGAGCCTCGAGCGCTGGTGAAATGACTAGCTATGAAAATGACTAGACCCGATTTCGAGCTCTGGCAGATAGAGCAATTGGGTGGCTAAGAGAGAGGGCTTTCACTGGGGAACTCCTTCTCTTGTTGTTGTGAAGGTGTGGATGAGTTCAATTTGGTTTTGGTGGAGTTTCCGGGGTTGTCCTGTTTTCCTGCCTGAGATTCAGCTCTGAAATTGAGCTCAACCAATGGGAATTGGGGCAGAAAAATAGTGGGGATGAGCTTCTCTTGGCTGGGAGGAGCTTTGGGAGTAATTTGAGGGAGTTTGGTGAAAGAATTTTCAGCACCTTTGGCGAGGCCGGAAGGTTGGGATTTTATACCCATGGCTGGAAAGGGGAGCTCAGGGCCAGGCAATGAGTGGTTTAGGCAGCTTAGGGTGAGCGCTGAGCAGGCAGGGTGGCTGGTGAAAGGATTGCCCACTGCCAAGGCCAAATTTTGGGTTTCAAGGACACATGGGCTACTCGGGCGTGACTGTTCCGGCGGCTGGGGTGGCTAGCAAGGATGGTCAGGTGGCTGAGCAGGCTGAAGAGTAGTGGAGGACGAGTTTAGCTCAATTAATTTTGCAGTGATGGTTGCTTAAAGGGAGATTAAGGATGGGACATGGCCTTAGCCATGTGGCTTAGCCCATTGGTCCAAAGTGGTGAAACATTGGTCCATGGCTCATGTGGCATGGGTTAGGTCAGGTCAAACCTAGCGTAGGAGGCCTAGGGTCAGCAGCCAAGAAGTTGGTTTGTTCAAATTTTGATTGATTTGGTTCAATTTGGTTCATGTGTACACATAGGTTCACATGGGTTCACATGGGTTTAAGTTGGGTCCACTTGAGTTTAGGTTTAAATTGGATCAAATTGATTGATCAAAATTATGTAGATGATTGTATGGAAGATTTTTTATGAAGACATGAAGTGGATTTGAGTTCATTTGGGGTTTCAATTTCGAGGATTTAGGGGTAGGTGACAACTTTAGGGCAAATTTGGGGGTTTTGATTTCAAATGTATTTTAAGTTGGGTTAGGGTTCATATTGAGAGCCAATTAATGTTTCATTTGGTGTATGGATGTATTAAGAATAATTTAGATTTGATTAGGGAAAATTGAGTTGAGTTGGGTTTGATTTGGACATGTTTTGGTTCATAGGTAATTTAGGGCAAAAATTGTGGTTTTGGGTTTAAGTTAAAATTAGATTTAAATGTGAGTAAAATTGGGCTTAGTTTTGGTTTAAATTGGTATTGGAAATGTTGAATTAAAGTTTAGAATTTAGTTTGAGTAAAATTGGGGTCAATTGAGTTGATTTGCTTTGACATTGGGTCCAAATGAGTTAAAGATGGGTCAAATTAGGGATTTTGATAAAATTGGGTTAAATTGGCAAAATTGGCTTATGGTATAGTTGAATAAAATGAAATTGCGAAAAATTGGGATTTTCTGGAATTTTCTGAGAATTTTTGGAATTTTTAAAATTTTTTGGAATTTTGGGCCAAAAGCGGTATTTAGGGTATTTGGAGGTTATTTGGTGGGTATTTGGGTATTTTGGTGAATTTAAAAGGTAGGGATGGTTTTGAAAATGATTCTTTGGAATATTAAGAATTTTGGGTAATTTTTGGGAATTTTTGGATAATTTTGGTGGTTGTGGGGGCCATTTAGGTAGTTTTGGGTAAGCTTAGGGGACTCAATGTCAAAACCAGAAATTTTGGCAATTGAATGGGGTTTCAAATAAAGAAGAATGAGGCCATTTTAGTGGATTCAATATTGATTAAAAATTGATTTGTAATGAAATTAGGGTTTGGAAGCATGAGCAATGGACCTAGCTAAGTCCAACCACTTTGGGACCAAGTCTAGCCAAATGGTAACCACTTTATGATCCTTCACATATTAACATTAGCTATCTTAATCAAAGATTAGTGGATTGGGTTCAACCATGTGAGTTTCATAAGGGTAGAAAGGCAAGGGTTCAAGGTTTAGGTTAAGTGGTATAGAGGTGTGTGTGTGTGCAAGAGAAGCTCAAGTCACCCAAGGTCACCCAGGGTAGTCCTAAGGCTTGGGCATCCTATATGAATTTACTTTTGGTTGCTCATATGGTAGTTTTAACCTTTCAAGATGATTTATAGGTTTACAACCATCTAAGTGGGGTCCCAAGAGGAGTTAAGAAGTGGTTGAATTGTTAAAGGGTGGGTCCCAATTCTAGTCCTCTAGGATAGTCAAGGAGAAGTCCTATGGCTAGATCCTAAGCACTAAGAGGAAAGAGAAGACCTCACCAAAAATGAGGTCAACATCATCGCTTTTGCTCTCAAGAATTTCAAAGTTTAAGGTTTTTAAACAAAATAGATTTTGGAAAATTCAATAGGGAATAGCTCCAGTTTGGAACAGTCTATTTTAGGAATCTAAAGGAAGAGAAGTAGGGGATGTCACAAACCCGAAGTGAACTTCGGTGACTTTCCAACTATCCTATAATTTGGCTTCAATTTGGAAGTTTATTTAATGTTTCAATTCTGCCAATTTTAGTTAAATCAGGACTTATATTATTATGACATGATCATACAAATAGCCTTGAAGATGTGAGGGTTTATGTTGTATCAAACGACTACCTTAGAGTCGTAAAACTGGTCAGGGCTTAATTTGCATAATATGATTGTGCAAATGCCTAACGAAAAGTTGAGGATTTATGTTGCATTAAGCAAAGTACCTCAAAATCTTATGGTTTTATTATTTAATTCTAAGAAAGTTTTTGCTGATGTAGATCCAAGTTTTTCTGATGAAGATGGTCGTGTTGCCCACTATGCTCCAAGCTCCTTGTTGTTGCATAGGTTTAGTATTAGAAGGTGAAAATCAGGAGATGAGAAAAGTGTTTTGGTTTAGAAGATTCTTAAGGTTCAAATTTCTTAATGTTTTAATTAAAACAAATCTTAAAGTTGATTAAGCGGGACCGATTAAGATCCCACGGTTCCATCATCCCGGCACCGCTATTTTCATCGGATTAATTTAGTCCAAATGAATTTGCTAAACTCAACTGAATGAGTTCCACACTTTCATTTAGACTATGGGAAATCTCGTTAGCAACACGTGGGTTACATCATCCGAGGGATTCCCGATCATCCAACGAGTCATTTTAATTTAATTGTAGTTGTAGTTTTGTTGTTCTGTTTGTGATTAAATTTTGAGTTGTTCAATATTTTTGAATGTTGTAGCGGTGAATTTTATCTTGTTGTGACTAATCGTAAAGTACAGTGCAGGTAAATTAATCGTAATAAAATAAAAGCGTACCTAGAGGGTCTTCTTGTCATTCCCGGCTGCACTTAAAACACACGTCAGGGCATTCAAATATTTGCAAGAAATACCTAGGTAAAGCTAAGGGAAGGTTCTAGTTGTCAACCAAGATCCTAATCCTATTGTTAGTCAATTCCTGTGACGTCTAGGTTCTTGTGTTTTGTTAAGGATGATTTTCTTCACCAAAGAGCAATTAAATTCAATTGCTCTTCCAAAACATCCCGTTATGTTGAGGAAGTGCTTAGGACGGTTCCTAAACATCTTTTCAACACTTCTGGGATTATTTCGAGTCCAAATGAATTTCATTGTACATGTGAATTGATCGTTAAAATGGTTTAGTTTAATTTTCATTCTTGATCAGTGAACTTGGGCATTTCATTATCCAATGAGTAAAGTGACATTTCACTTGATGTTCCATTTAGAGGTTATGAAGGTGAAAGCCTTCAGGGGCAGATTAGTTCATCAAAGGATCTAGCCATTCTTAATTGAAATTTGAGTTAAAGATTTGAAGTGGTTTTGATTTAATTATAAAGTTTAATTTGATCTTTTTAAGTGCTTTAAACCATTTTGAGTTGGAATAATATTCAGATTATTGTAATTTAATTAAACTTTATATTTTAAATGATCTTAATGTCTTAAATTAATTTTAATGTCTTAAACAGATTTAATTTTCAATTTATGATGTTTTAATCATGAATTATTCTAAATTAATCTTTTATGTTTCAAATTATTTAAGGTTAAAGAGGTGTTTAGATTATTTAATTTCATTAAATTTCAATGATTCAAATTTGGTTTAAATTAATCATTGTATTTTAGGTTAATTTTAATTGGTTTGATTTTCACATTTTTAATTATGAATTATTTCAAGATTATTTAATGTTTCAAATTCGTTTTAAGTTTGTTCTTAGGTGTTTTCAAATTAGTTTTAAATATTTTAAATTTATTTTAATTTGATTATTAAATCATTTAAAGTTTTAAGCTTTAATTTAATTGGAGATTATTTCCTTTTTAATTATTAATTTTAATCATCATCATTTGAATTAATTAAGGATTGAATACCATTAAATTAATTCAATAAGGGACTTTAAATTAAAGAATTGGTATCATCTTAGGTTATATCCCTAATTAATAATCCAAATTATAATTTATTCTTTCAAAATTTAAAAGATGTAATTAATTAAGGTTCCATTTTGATATTTTCAAAGTGATTAATGGGTTTCTACCCCTTAGATTCCCTATGTTTCAATCATCCAAGAGAAAATTAAGATCTGATATTTTACCCTCCCTTTAATTAAGCTTAAACTATTAATTAGGGTTAAAATCCTTAATTACTATTATGCCCTCTTAAGCTTGTTCACTTCATAACTCACAAAATTGAGCTCAAATGAACTTGAAATTTTTATGTCACTTCACTCACATGTCAATTAAGACATTAGAGGAGAAAATGTGATTTTTTTCATTTTTAATTTAATTTATATAATTATTTTAATTAAAATAAGGATTTTCAATGAAAATTCAACAACGTGACCAATATAAGGTTTTTGTCCTTAGGAAAAATATGAGATGTTTCGACTGACTAGAGGACCACTTGGACCAAATTTGGTGATTTTTTGAATTATATTTTATTTATTATAATTATTTTAATTTTTGGAGCATTAATCAATTATAAAATAAAATTAAAGTTGATAGATAGATTTTATGTTTTTCTTAAGTCTCTCTGGCCTCAAGGAAGTCGAGAAGTAAATTTTATATTTTTTTTATTTTTCTTTGATTTAATAGAATTATTTTAGTGGGAAGGTTTGAAAATTCATTTTTTAACATTAAAAATTACTCTAAACTTTTAAAATTCAATATCTTAACCAATAGACTTAGAAAAAATATTTGGTTGGTTCCTAAGTGATTAGGGAATAAAATATGACATTTATATGATTTATAATATTTTTATCATTTTATAATTTTTTAATTATTAAATATTAAAAATAGAGTTAAAAATGAAAATTTTTAGAAAATTCCAAGTTTAATTTTCTTGGACTCCTCTGATATTAGAGAAGGCCCAAAACCAAGTTGGTGAAATTTTGAAATGTATTTTGGGTTTTATGAATTTTTTAATTTTTGATATGTGGTTGCTCCTAATTAATTAAAGTTCATTTTTGAGTATCTTGGCTAATTAGGATTATTTTTAAGGAACTAAATCAAACCATAAGTTTCCTAGGGTCCTCTAGTCATAAGCTATCTCCCCTAATTTTTCTAGAATTTTCTAAGCAATATGCAAATTATTGGAATTAAAATTCCAAAACAGACACATAAACTTGAAAAATAAATAAATTGCCATAGAGATGGCCTCTGGCCTTGGAAAATTCAGGGAATGTTCCTAAGAACTGAGGCTACAAAAGTCTTATGGTCTCATGCCATGATGAATTATATGCATGAGTGGAGAATTAAAATACTAAAATCAGTGAAGAAATAATTTAAAATTAAATATTCATCAAAATAGCTTAATTATTTTTTACAATGTTCTCCTCTGTTCACTGAGCAAGTAGGTATTTTTTTTATTTTATAATTTTTCTGAGTAAAGTTATGCATTTTTAAAGTTTAGGGTAATTAAAAAAAAAAACCCTATTTATCTACTTATCCACGCGATGCCAACTCAACCTCGTCCGGGTCAAAGCTCCACGTGGCACACTCTTATTTGACGCCACCATCTGACTCGGTAGCCACGCGGCCCGCAGTTCCGCTCCATCTCCTCGTCCGGCTTGATCTCCAGCTTCCGTCCATTACACGCGCGAATGGACGACATCCGTTCATCATTCCCAATCATTCTAACCCGAGAACCGTCCATCTTCTACCCCTAAGATCTTACTCGATACTCAAATAAATTACATGATCTTGGGCTCAATGAACTCGTCTCGACAAGACAAACACATCTATATGGCTATGATGGTATGAAATTAACTCAAAAAAAAATAGAGAATCGAAACAAGCTCTCAGGAAAGAGGAGTTCAATACCTTGGCTCTGAGAAGTGAAGCTTCAATCAGAGGAGCTTGGCACATTTGTTGGAGTCCAAGGAAGCTAGGGATGAAGCCTGGAGCTGTAGTGAAATACTTAGTTATGATTTCCACCAAACCATATTTCAAGCTTTGGTCTCTGGCACAAATGGGTGGCCTGGTGAGGGGGCTTCCACTGGGGAACTTCTTCTCTTGGTCTGGTGAAGGTTTAGAGTTGATCAATTTGAGGTTTTGGCCACTGTGGTGAAGTGTCCTATTTTGGGGTAGATTTTGGTTTGAGAAATTGAGCTCTATTAATGGAGATTATGGCAAGGAAGCAGGGGGGATTGAGTTCTCTATGCTAGAAGAAGGGTTTGGAGTGAACTGGACAGAGTTTCACTAAGGTTAGTTTCAACACCTTCTTTGGCCTTGAGGGAGGTGAGTTTAAATAGCCATGGCCATGACTGATTTCAGGGAGGTTTAGAGGCTGGGATTTGCTGCCTACGAGAGGAGAAGAATAGCCATAATGGACATTTGGGTTGGGACATCTCAGCAAGCAAGTTTTGAATTTTTTGGATCACATGGAGCTCTCAGATGTGGTGTTTTCCGGTGACCAAGGTGGCTGGCCGGCAAGCATGGGTCACCATATTGACCAGTGAGGTCAGGGCTGGGGTTTGGTGAGTTCAATTGGCTTTGAACATGTGTAAAGCGGTTTGGTTTAAATGGTATGGGGAAAGGGCTCATTTTGGGTTAAAATGGCCAAGTCATGCTTTTGGGTTTGGTGCACCCTTCAAGATGGCTTTGGGCTGATGGGGAATCAGTTGGGTCAGCTAGGCAAGGGTGGTGAAGACTCCATCCATGAATATTTGAATTAATCATGGATTAAGGTGAAGCATTAAAAGGGTTAAAATTTTTTTAAGGGGGTTTAAAAGAGGCTCCTCCTTTTGCAATTAATAGTATGGTGATGTGTAAAGTGTCTCCCAAGGCTTGCATATGGCTTGTGCAAGGCTCAATGGCTCCATGTGGCTTGGGGCAAAGTTTGGTCAATTTCATGGAAAAGGGTTTTTAGGGATTTTTGGCATTTAGGGGTAATTTGGCATGAGGCTTGATTTGGAATCATTTGGTCATGGATTTAAAACTTAAGGGTTGATTTTATTAAAGGAATGACAAATGAAAATGTCATGTGGGATTTAGGATAGATTTGGGGCATTTGAAATTGTTTTGGATGGGCTTTTGAAATGTCTTAAAGAGGTGGGATTTTAGGTTTTAAAATAAACCTTTGGATAAAAAATTGGTAAAATGTTGTGCCAAATAAATGTTGCAATTGTTTTAGGAATGTGCCATGCGTGATTTGGAACAAGTTTGAGGTAATTTGGAGTTGAATTGGATTTAATTTTGGTCTTTTAGTAATAGGAACAATGTCGGTCAAATTGGGCTAACTTAGGCTAAAGTTGGGCTACTGTTGGTTTTGATGTAAAATTAATGTTTCAAATGGTTTATGGGAGTGTTACAAAGTGTTTCCAATTTTAGTTGTGTCTTGATTTTTGGATTTGGGCTTGTTTGGGTTCATGGTTGGTTTAGGCCAATTTGGGGAATTTTGGTTCGAGTTAGGCTTGGGTGGAGTTTGGCTTCAAATTTGGGGCAAATTAATGTAGAGTTTGGTTAGTGAGGATTTTAGGAAGCTTTCAAAACAAATTTAGGGAAAATTGGGTGACATTTGGGTTGAATTTGGGATGGATTGGGTTTGTTAGTCATTTTGGGCCTTAAGGGCTAATTTGGGATTTTTGATCAAATTGGATTAAATTGAAAAAATTGGGGTATGTGGCAGTTGAAAAAAATAAAATTGGGAATATTGGGTATTTTCTGAAATTTTTTTAGAATATTTTGGATTTTTTGGATTTTTGAGCCAAAAAAGGGTATTTTGGGTATTTAGATTATTTGGAGGGCATTTGGGTATTTTTTGAAAGCTTTGGTATATTTGTTTATGGCTAATGAACTTGAGTGGTGGGAAATTTTAGGATTGATTTTAAGGAATTTTGGTAATCTGGTTAATTTTTGAGAATTTTGGGAAATTTCAAGGGTATTTGGTCGGTTTGGTGGGTTTAGGGCCCCGGGGGTCAAGAATTTGAAATCTGGGAAAAATGAAGATTGATTAAGTGTGAGTAAAATGAAACCATTTTGGTTGAGCCATAAAGCCATATTAAGCTCACAAGAGCCATGAGAGGACTCATTTTAGGCACTCAATATGTTGTTCCTAACCCTCTTAACCAGAGGCTTAAGGGTTAAGGCCTATCCATATGAGGTTCCTACAAGAGTCAAGAAGCCAAGATGGGTAAGAGTGGTTTTAGGGTTTAGAATGTGTGTGGATGAGTGGTGTGTGAAATTTGAAACTCACAAAAACTAGGCCACCCAGGGTTGTCCTAAGGCTTGACCATCCTCCAGGAACTCATCCTTGAACCTCGACATTTGACTTTTAACCTTCCAAGTGGCTTTGAGGTTTATGGTCATCTGTGTGTTTCAAGGAGAGTTAAGAAGTGTTTGAATTTCTTTGTGGTGGGTTCCATTTCTAGTTCTCTAGGATAGTCAAAGGGAAAACCTAAGGCAAGATCCTAAGCACTAAGAAGAGAAAAGACCTCACCAAAATTGAGGTCAACATCAGTATGTACGATACATTTTGTTTCAAGAAGATAAGGTCTAAATTTATCAAAGGCATATAATATTGTTAAAGACTCTTTCTCAGTAGTAGTGTAATTTATTTGAGTTTCATTAAGAGTTTTGCTAGCATAATATATAACTTTGAAAATTTTCTCATATTTTTGTCTCAATACCGCTCCAATTACATAATCACTTGCATCACACATTAATTCAAAAGGTTTACTCCAATCAGGTGCAACAATGATAGGTGTAGTGATAAATTTTTCTTTTAAAATATTGAACGAATTCAGACAATCTTCATTAAATTGAAACTTAGCTTCTTTTTCTAATAAATGACAAAGAGGTTTAGCAATCTTAGAAAAATCCTTTATATATCTTCTGTAAAATCCAACATGACCCAGAAAACTTCTCACATCAGTAACGGTAGTAGGTGGTTGAAGTTCAACAATAATTTTCACTTTTTCTTGATCAACTTCCATTCCTTTTTGTGAAATTTTATGTCCAAGTACAATTCCTTTTGTGACCATAAATTAACATTATTCCTAGTTTAGAACTAAATTTGTTTCTTCACATCTTTTCAAAACTTTCGTTATATTTTCTAAGAAAGATTCAAAAGAAGTTCCAAATACTAAAAAATGTCCATAAATACTTCAATTCCTTTATCAATTAAATCACACAATATTGACATCGTACATCTCTGAAAAATTGCAGGTGCATTACATAAACCGAAATGCATTCTTCTAAAAGCAAATGTTTCATAAGGACTTGTAAATGTTGTTTCCGCTTCGTCCTCAGGAATAACAGGTAATTAAAAATAACCAGAATATCCATAAAAAAACAGAAATATGAGTGTCCAGCAAATTTATCCAACATTTGATCCAAGAAAGGTAAAGGACAATGATTCTTTCTAGTGGTGATGTTTAATTTTCGATAATCAATGCAAATTCACGATCCAGTAACTTGTCTTGTAGGAATTAATTCATTTTTATCATTAAAAATGACAGTTACTCCTCATTTCTTCGAAACACAATGAATAGGACTTACCCATTGACTATCTGAGATAGGATAAATAATTCCAGCATCTTACCATTTTAAAATCTTTTTTGAACAACCTCTTTCATAATTGGGTTCAATCTTCTTTGAGGTTCAATAGTGGGTTTACAATTTTCTTCCATTAAAATCATATGCATACAGATTGAAGGGCTTATTCCTTTTATATCTACAATAGTCCAACCAAAAGCATTCTTATAGTTCTTCAGAACTCCTATTAATTTTTCTTCTTGATCTTTATTTAGTTCTGAAGATATAATCACAGGTAAAGTTAATGAATTTCCAGGAAATGCATACTTTAAATGTGCATGTAACATTTTTAATTCTAATTCAGGGGCTTTTTCAACTGAGGGTAAAAAGTACATCATTTTTAGTTATCTCTAAAATTTCCCATTTATCTTCAATATAATGAGTTTCCTCAATTAAATTTTCTTCATTCACTTCTTCAATTTCTTCAGTTAATGACTCATTATATATTATGGATTCATCATTTTTTTCTTCAGAAATGACCTTACATTTTTCTTGATAATGCTTTTCAATTATATAATAAAAAATATCCATCTGATAACATTTTTCTTTTTTAGGATACCTCATTGTATTCAGAACAATAAATATTCTTGATCATTAACTCTCATTGTTAATTCTCCTTTTTGCACATCAATCAAAGCATGTCCAATAGTTAGAAAAGGTCTCCCTAAAATTAAAGGTATTTCTTTATCTTCTTCCATATCCAGTATAATGAAATCCATAGGGAAGATAAATTTATCCACCTTAACAAGAACATCCTCTATAACTCATTTAGGATAAGTGATAAATCGATCAGCTAACTGAAGGGCTGCAGTGGTGGGAGAAATCTCTCCTAAATCTAACCTTCGAAAGATAGAAAATGGCATGAGGTTAATACTTGCTCCTAAATCACATAAGGCTTTTCCACAAAGTTTTTCTCCAATAACGCATGGTATAGTGAAACTTCCAGGATCTTTAAGTTTCTGAGGTAATTTCTTTTGAATTATTGCACTACATTCTTCACTTAATGTAACAGTTTCATAAGCTTCAAATTTCTTTTTCTTGCTTAAAATATCCTTCATAAATTTTTCATAGCTTGGCATTTGTTCCAAAGCTTCAGCAAAAGGAATGTTGATGGTAAGTTTCTTAAAAATATCAAAGAACTTAGAAATTGATGGTCAAGCTTCTGCTTTAGTCTTTGAGGAAAAGGTGGTGGTGGCCTTTCAACTTCCACTTTAATAGGAATTACAGTTTGATCTTTACTTGGAGAAAAAGTTTCTTTAGGTTTTTCAATCTCTTCAACTTCTCTCTCTTTTTCAATTTCATTTTGAATCTTCTCTTTTAATTCCTTTTCAATTCTAAGCTGTACTTTTGCTTGTTCATGATCTTTTCCAGTTTCTTCAGGATTAATTTCGACGTTGCTAGGCACTGTTCCTTGAGGTCTGTAATTAATAAAATTAGCAATTTGACCCATCTGTTTCTCAATATTTTGAATAGCGGTGTTTTGACTTTGTAGCTGATTACCTAGTTGCAAGATCAATTCTTCTACAGATAACTTTTTCTGCTGATTGTTAAAACCAGGAGGATAAGTTGGTATAAAGTTTGAATTTCCTTGATTGTTCCAATTCCCAGTTGGATTACCTTGATTATTACTCCATTGTTGATGTCCATTATTCTAATTAAAATTAGGGTGATTTTTCCAACCTGGATTATAATAATTTGAATAAGGGTTATAAGTTTTAGTAGAAATAGCTTGCAATGTTTCCATTGTTTGAGAATCATCAGTATTTGCATAATTATCATTACTTACATGCGATATGATAATTCTAGTAAAATTATCCAATTTCTTAGATATCGCAGCCACTTGTGAAGCTAAAATAGAAAAGGCTTCATTATCTTGAATACTTGCCACTCTTTAAGATTGACCCTTTTAGAAGGCCATTGAAAATTATTATTAGCCATTTCTTCAATTAAAGTATAAGCTTCATCAAATTTCTTAGCCATTAAAGAACCACCAGCAGCAGCATCTATAATAGATATAAGTGATCCAATAAGTCCGTTATAAAATGTTTGAATATTTAACCAATCTGGTAATGCATGATGAGGACATTATCTTAATAGTTCTTTAAATCTTTCCCATGCTTCATAAATTGTCTCTCCATCCAATTGCATAAATGAAGTAATATCATTTCTTAATTTAGCAGCTTTAGAAGGAGTAAAATATTTAGTAAAGAATTTTTGTGCCATATCTGCCCAACATTTATTAGAACTAGTTGCTAATGAGTTAAGCCACATGTTTGCTTTATCTTTTAGGAAAAAAGGAAAGAGTCTAAGCTTAATAGCATCATCAAAAACATTATTATATTTAAAGGTAGCAGAAAATTATAAGAAACTAGCAAGGTGTAAGTTTGATCCTCATTTCGTGTTCCTCCAAATTGATT
The DNA here is from genome assembly GCA_022702705.1 of Papilionanthe hookeriana x Papilionanthe teres. Taxonomy (NCBI): domain Eukaryota; kingdom Viridiplantae; phylum Streptophyta; class Magnoliopsida; order Asparagales; family Orchidaceae; genus Papilionanthe; species Papilionanthe hookeriana x Papilionanthe teres. Next base: position 147,335,883 of record CM040426.1, read on the forward strand.
ATTTTGAACCATTTGAATAATATAAGGTTTAAGCATAAAAGAATTAGCATCTACAATAGGCATTTGAATACTAATATGAAGTTCATCAGCTGTAGGGTTTGCATAACCCCTTAATGGTTTATAAACATTAATTTCTATTGGATTTTGATTATTACTATGTAAGTTAGTCATTTCCTGATATTTTTGAATTGGTTTTCCTTTTCTAATTCTTCTAACAGTTCTTTATAATTCAGAATCAAAAGATAATAATCCTTCAGATCCAGAACTACGCATAAAAATAAAATTAAATCTTTTTGGTATTTTTGTTCTTATAAAATTTTTTTTATTTTTTATTTTTATATTTTTTTAAAGAAATAAAAGTGTAAATATATTTTAATTTGAAAAATCTAAAAATTGTCTTTTCACTTTCTTCCTTCCTTTCTTTCTTAATTTCATTTCTTCCCTGGCAACGGCGCCAAAAACTTGAAACACACTTTTATGAGTATCTATATATGTAAGAATTTATGAATTTATATTTAAATAATTTCGTAAAGTCTCGATATCAAACACAAGTATATATATCGTTTTAAGTATTACAGGGCTCTATTGGAGTCTTGGTTATCGACCCCACAGGGAAGATTTAATTAAGATTATTAAAAGGAATTTAATAGATTTCATATTAAAAATATTTATATTTTTATTTCTTTTCAAAGATCAAATTTTAAGTTTAATGAAATTTCTACTAAATGTATGTAAGCAGCAATAAAGTAAAGGTTAATGCAAGTATAAAGAAAACAATATTCTCCTTTTCAACTAATCCATGATTTTTCATAATAATTATCATTCGTGGAGAACTTAGGTTATGGTATTGCGCCAAATAGAAGCATTCCAATTCTTTACCTTTGTTTGATAATATAAAGAACATTGACTAATCTATAGATCGTTTCAAGATGTATTATTAGTAGAATGGGTTAATCTAGGCTCACACTTCTAGATGTCCAATGGTGGCTTTGGTCGGCCCTACTAGTGACCCGTTCCCTTTCTTTGAACCAAAATATTAGAATTTAATCTGTTACTCTAAAAACTAATTAATTCTACGTCCAATAAATAATATAATCCTTTTTATTTGCACTTCACCTTGAATAACCAGCTCAAGGCCTTCGATTACCGAAGGATTCATGTGATATCTACTAGTTAAGAACTCATCTCCGGATAGGTCTCAGACTTCTTCAACAAGTTTTAACAATTCAAATGGCCAGTTTAAAAAGTAAATTAAGATCAGGTACGAATATCATCATAATTTTTATAAAATTTAAATTTAAGTTCTCCAACAAAATTAAATTATTTTTATTATCTTTTCATGGTGTTGACCTCATTTTTGATGAGGTCTTCTCTTCTTCTCTTTAGCACTTAGGATCTAGCCTTAGGCTTTTCCTTTGACTATCTTAGAGGACTAGAATTGGGACCCACCTTTTAGAAATTCACACCACTTCTTAACTCCCTGCAAACTCCACAAACTTGATCGTAGACCCCTAATCACCTAGAGGGTTGAAATCAAATGTGGAAGTTTAAAGGATGAGTTCCTATAGGACTCTTTGGCCTTAGGACCGCCACAGGTGGCACGGTGCAGTGAAGGGGCTGACTTACACACACCACACTTATACACTACACCTACACACTACACTTCCACATACCTCATAAAACCACACCCATACCTAACTTGACCTCCTGACTCATGTAGGTAATTCACATGGATGATCCTTAACCCCTAAGCCCTTGCCAGAGGGTTAAGAACAACATAGTGAATGCCTCGAGTGAGTCCCTTCATGGCTCATGTGGGCTTGATATGGCTTCATGGCTCAACCAAAATGACTTCTTTCCACCCAAATTCACCCAATCTTCAATTTCCCAAATTATCAATTTTTGACCCCCGAGACCCTACACCTACTAAACCTACCCAAAACCCTTAAAATTACCCAAATTTCTCAAAAATTTCCAAATTACCCAAAATTCTCCAAAATCATTCCCAAACATTTCCACATCACTTAAACTGATCATCCATACCCAAAAATACCAAAAATTCCAAAAATACCTCCCAATACCCTCCAAATACCCAAAATACCCCTCTTGGCCTAAAAATCCAAAAATTCAGAAAATTCCTAGAAAATTCCAGAAAATCCAAAATATTCCCAATTTCATTTTGTCCAACTACACCATGGGCCAATTTTGTCAATTTACCCAACTTTTGTCAAAACCCCCAATTTGACCCATTTTAACCCAAAGTGAACCCAATGTCAAACCAAACCCACCCAATTGACCCAAATTCTGGTCCAATTCAGTTCTAAACTTCAATTCAACATTCCCAACACCAATCTAAGCCAAATCCAAGTTCAATTTGATTGACATTTGGATCCAATTTCACTTTTGACCTTAAAGCCCAATTTGGACCCATGACCCAAACCTAACCCAAACTCACTCAATTCAACTCCAATTAACCCCGAATCTTTTCTAAATCTTCCTTAGCATCCCCACAAACAAAACACTAACATGATTTGCCCAAAATTTAGACCCAAACCCCACTCAAATTCAACCCAAAACCAAAAGGCCCAATTTTGACCTAAACCCAAACCTAACCCAAATGAGCCCAAACCCCAAAATCAAAGCCCAACCAAAGTCAAAACCTCTTTGAAACACTCCCATAAACATTTCTTAACATTGATTTTACATCAATTTCAACTCTAGCCCAACATTAGCCCAACTTGGCCCAATTGGACCTACATAGGCCCACTTACCAAATAAACCCAAATTCAAACCAATTCAACTCCAAATCACATCAAACTAATTCCAAGCCCTTCATAGAACATCCCTAAACCAATTATGACATTTATTTGACAAAGTTCTTCACAAAATTTTTATCCAAATACCCATCCTAAAATCAAAAGCCCATTTCCCTTAAACTTTCCTAAAAGCCCACTTCACCACATCCAAAAGCCCAAATTCATCCAAAGCCCACATGACACTTCCTTTCATCATCCATTTAATCAAAATTGTCCCTAATTTCCAAAATCATCAATCAAATAATTCCAAATCAAGCCACATGCCAAATCACCCCAAAATATCTAAAATTCTTAAAACCCATTTTTATGAAATTGACCCAACCTTTTCCCAAGCCAAATGGAGCCATGGAGCCATGCACAAGCCATATGCAAGCCATGAGAGCCTCTTTACATGTCACCATGCCATTTTGGGCAAAAGGAGGAGACTCTTTCCTTAATTCCTAAAGGTGATTAACCACTCCCATGATTCCCCTTAACCATGCTTATGCCTAATCGTGCTTGGATGGTGACTTGACCCTACTGATTATGCTCGAGCCAAATCACTTTTCCCTCGACCAAAACCGGGCCTTGGGTGGTGCACCTAACCCAAATGGGTGGGTTGACCCATTTAGGTTCAAATTTAGCCATGTCCCCATTCCATCTAAATTAAACCCTTTACACATGGCCAATGCTTAATTGATTGCACTAAGCCCCAGCCACGACCTCCCCGACCAAGATGGTGACCAATGCTCAGCCGGCCGGCCACCGAGGCCGCCGGAAAACACCATGGCCGAGAGCTCACATGTGAGCCAACATTGAAATTCTCACTTGCTGAGCTGCCCCATGCCTAGTGGTCACCATGGTCGTTCTTCTCCTCACCGAAGCAGGCTGATCCCATGCCTCAACTCCCCCGGGAGGCCCTCCACCCTCTCCTATTTAAACTCCACCTCTCTAGGCCATGAGAGGGGCTAAGCACAAACCTTGCCAAAACTCGCCAAAATTGTTCCGTACTCCTCCCCATACACGGAGCACTTGATTCCCAGGTGAGATCCCCCTGCCATTTCTCCTCTCGCGAGCTCGATTTCGAGTTGAAATTCAACCCAAAACCGGGACACTTCTCCACAGTGAGCCAATTCCCAAATTGATTGGTTCTACACCTTCACCGGATCAAGGGAAGGTGTCCACCGATAAAAGCCCCATCTCCGAGGCCACCCGGTTGCTCCGGCCTCCAAGCTTTGTGATCGGGCTTGGTCGAAATCACATCCGGACAATTCACCGGACCAGGAGACTTCATCCGGAGCTTGCCAGGATCCAATCGAAGGTGCAACAACTCTCGGATTGAAGCCACACTTCTCCGAGCAAAGGTATGAGCTAATTCTTCATCCCGAGCCTCCGGAGATTCTCCATTTCAAATGCCTTATTTTCAATGCATGTTAACCGTATAGATGTGTTCGTCTCTTCAAGACGAATCCATAGAGCATAAGAACATAAAAATCCATCGAGTATCGAGTGAGATCTTAGGGATTTAGTGTGGATGGCTCTCGGGTGAGGACGCTCGGGGACGATGAACGGATGCCGTCCATTCAATACACGCGCGGACGAACGGCTCAGATGGCGTCGGACCAGGAGACGGTACGAGAACTGCGGGGCCCGGGCTGCTGACTCAGGTGGCGGCGTCGAATGGAAGCGCGACACGTGTGCGTTCGGAGCTGCCGAGGTTGACGCGGCTCCGCGTGGATAAATAGAAAATTAGGATATTTTTCTATTTATTTAATTCCCTAAACTTCAAAAATTCATATCTCTTTGTAGAAAAATCAGAAAAATAAAATAAAAATATCCTCTTGCTCAGTGAACAGAGGAGAATAATGTGGAAAAGAAATCATTTAATTTCATCAAGTATTTTATTTTTTATAATTTATTTACTCTCTGCATTATTTTAATTCTCCATGCATGCATATAATTTACCATGGCATGAGACCATAGGGCTTTTGAAGCTTCGAATTTGGGAACATTCCCTGAATTTTCCAAAGTCGGAGGCCATCCCTATGAAAAGTTATTAATTTTTCAAATTCAGAGTTACTTGTTTTGAGTATTTTAATTCCAATAAATAGCATGTTGTAAAATAAATTCTAGGAAAATTTGATGATGTTCCTTATGACCGAGAGAACCCTAGGAAAAATAGGTTTTGAGTTAGTTCATTTAAAACAACCCTAATTGGCTTAAACACCCAAAATAGGTCTCTAATTAATTAGAGCTAACCATACATCAAATTGACTTGAAATCAATTCTCCACTGACCTTTAGGATCAGAGGAACCCATCATAAAAATTTGAGGTCAATTGGACATGGTTAGCCCCAATAATTGGGTTGATTAAGCCACTTAGTTATTTTAAACTTTAAAAATTCATAACTTTTAAAATACTTTTTAAAAATTCACCAAATTGGTTTTGGAGCCTCTCTGATATTAGGGGAATTTAAGAAAATTAAAATTTCAATTTTCTAAAAAAGTTGATTTTTAATATTATTTTAATATTTTAATAATTAAAAATTAATAAAAATCACAAAAATAATAAAATTCACCAAAATGTCAAATTTTTAATTTTAATCACATAGGAACAAATCCCACATTTTTCTTAGGTCTATTTAGTGAGATATTAAATTTTAAAGCTTTAAGGTAATTTTAAAATTAAAAAATATGTTTTCTTGTTTTTTCACTAAAATAATTATAATAAATCATAGAAAAATCAGAAATTTGCAAAATTTACTTCTCTGGTTTTCTTGATATCAGAGAGATTTTTGAAAAATATAAAATCCATTTTTCAACATTTATTTTATTTTTAAATTAATTAACACTCCAAAACTTAAAATAATTATAATAAAAATAATATAATTCAAAAAATCACCAAAATTGGTCCAAGTGGTCCTCTGGTCATTAGAAATGTCCCCTAATTTTCTTAAGGACAGAAACTTTCCCTTGGTCATGTTATTAAATTTTCCTTGGAAATCTCTATTTTTTACCAAAAATAATTATATAAATAAATTAAATACAGAAAAATCACATTTTCTCCTCTCATGTCTTTATTGACATATGAGTGAAGTCACATAAAAATTTCAAGTTCATTTGAGTTCAATTTAGTGAGTTATGAAATTATTAAGCTTAAAGGGTAAAGTGGTAATTAAAATTTTAATTCTTAATTAAAACTTTAGGTTTAAAAAAAATTAATAAGTAAAATATTTGATCCTAATCTGATTTGGATGATTGAAATTTAAATAATTAAAGGGTAGAAACCCATTAAACAATTTTAAAATAATTAAACCTTAATTAAATAATTGATTAAATTTGGAAGAATAATAAAATTGGAATTATTAAAATAGGGATATTATTAGGAAGAAATTTATTCTTTAATTTAAAAATCCCTAAATTAATCATCTCATTAATATTCAATTCTTAATTAAAATGATAACTCAAAATTCAAAATATTAAAAGACTTAATCATTAAACTAAAATTAAATTATTAAACTCTTTTAAAAAAAATTTTTTTCAATTAAAAAAAAAATAAAATTAAATTAAAATTAAATTAAATTAAAAAAATTAAATTAAATTAAATAATTAAATTAAATTAAATCAAATTAAATTAAATTAAATAATTAAATTAAATTAAATTAAATTAAATTAAACAATTAAATTAAAATAAATTAAATTAAATTAAATAAATTAAATTAAATTAAATAATTAAATTAAATTAAATCAAATTAAATTAAATTAAATAATTAAATTAAATTAAATTAAATTAAATTAAACAATTAAATAAACTAAATTAAATTAAATTAAATAAATTAAATTAAATTAAACAATCAAATTAAATTAAATTAAATTAAATCAAATTAAATTAAATTAAATAATTAAATTAAATTAAATAAATTAAATTAAATTGAATAATTAAATTAAATTAAATTAAATTAAGTAAATTAAATCAAATTAAATTAAATTAAATAATTAAATAATTAAATTAAATTAAATAATTAAATTAAATCAAGTTAAATTAAATTAAATTAAATTAAATCAAATTAAATTAAAATTAAATCAAATCAAATTAATTAAACATCAAATCAAATTAAATTGAACTATATTGAATTAAATTAAATTAAAACTCAATTAAATTAAATTAAATTAAATTAAATTAAATTAGATATAACATCACTAAAGACATAAAGAATTCAAAATAAATCTAAAATAACTTGAACACTATTCCAAATTTAAACCCATTAACTTAAATCAAATCATTTGAATACCAATTTACCCTCGAAAGCTTTGGTTATTATAACTCCTAAACGGAACATTAAATGAAATGTTACTTCACTCATAGGATATTCAAATGTCCTAGTTCATCGAGCAAGATAACAATAAAACTTGAAATTCTTGGACGATTAATTCATTTGTATAATTAAATTCATTTGGACTTAAAACAATCCTAGAAATATTGAAAAGATGTTTAAGATTCCTCTTAAGCACTTCCTCAATATGATAGGACATTTATGAGAACAAATTGGACTTAATCGTTCTTTGATGAAGAAAATCGTCCTCAAACCAAAATACAAAGAACCTAGACGTCATAGGAGATGACTAGCTATAGGATTAGGAATTTGGTAGAAAACCATAACCCTTCCCTTAGCTTTACCTAGGAACTTGCTTAAATATTCTAATTGTGTTTTAAGTGTAGCTTTGGATGACGGGAAGACCCTCCAGGTACGCTTTTATTTTATTGCAATTTACTTTCTTGCAATTTACTTTCCCGCAATTTACTTTCTTGCAAATGTACTTTATTTTTCTTGCATGATAAAACAACGAGTTGCATGAAAACCCACACCTTTAGGATAGACCCTAAAACCGAAACCAAATTAAGTTAAAAGGCATTGCAAGATAAAATTCACCGCCACAACATTTCAAAATATAAAACAACTCAAAATTTAATCACAAACGAACACAAAACTACAATTGCAACTAAATTAAAACGTCCCGTTGGATGATCGGGAATACCTCGGATGATGTAACCTACGTGTTGCTAACGGGATTTCCCACGGTCTAAATGAAAGTGTGGAACTCATTCGGTTGAGTTTAGCAAATTCATCTGGACTAAGTGAATCCGATAAAAATAATGATGCCGGAAGGATGGAACCGTGGGATCTTAACCGGTGTCGTTATAATCAACTTTAAGATTTGTTTTAATCAAAATACAAAAAACACTTGGAAAATTAAGATTTGCTCTAAACCAAAACACTTTTCTCATCTCCTGATTTATGATTTCTAAAACTAAACCTCTGCAACAATAAGGAGCTCAGAGCATGGTGGATAGCACGGCCATCGTCATTAGCAAAACCTGAGTCTACTTCAGCAAAACTTTCCTAGAGTTAAATAACAAAGCCATAGGACTTCGAGGTAGTTTGCCTAGTGCAACATAAATCCTCAATTCTTCGTTAGGCGCTTGCATTGCAAATTAGGCCCTAACCGGTCTTAGGATTCCGAGGTAGTCGTCCGGTACGACAATAAACCCTCACATCTTCGAGGCTATTTGTATGATTCTATCATATAAATATAAGTCCTAATTAATTAAAATTGACAAAATCAAAACATTTAAATAAACATTAGGATTTTCCTAAATCTAAGCCAAACAATAGGATAGTCGGGAAATTACCGAAGTTCACTTCGAATCTGTGATTTCTCCTACTTTTCTTCCTTTGGATCCACAAAACAAAATGTTCTAAACTTGATCCATTCCCTATTGAAATTCAAAACTTCAATCCTCGAAAACTTAAACTTTGAAATTCTTGAGAGCGGAATTATTGATTATTATCGAGAGTTTTCATAGGTGATTCCCGTCACTTAAGATGTAATTAACTATAGGGGCTTGCCCTTATAGGGAATTTTGAAGAACCTGTGTAATATAAACCCTGTTTAATGTTTTCATATTAAGCGGGGAATTTTGTCGGCTTATAAAATTGGTTCGCGGACCAAACGGATGTCACAAATCTTCTAGTTTATTTAATCGAGCCCCACCAGTCGAGCGGTGTGTCTATCCTTAGGGATAGATACACGGTTTGTGGTGCGGTGCTCGTTTATATAAACTATTTGGGATGTGAGATCGGTTTAATCTCATATCTTAAAACCTTCAAATTTAAAATTATTTTCAAAATCAAATACTACTTTCCGAATTATTTATTTTAATTAAATTAAAAATTCGCCAACAGATTTCTGTTAGGCGACCCCTCTTCAAAATAAAACACAACCTAAAAATATGCCGACACATGATTGAAAGGAGAACGAAAACTAACTACTCAGAACACATTAAATTCACACAACAAAACAAATTTATAAAACTTTGAACCAAGTGTTGACCTCATTTTTGATGAGGTCTTCCCTTCTTCTTTTTAGTGCTTAGGATCTAGCCTTAGGCTTTTCCTTTGACTATCTTAGAGGACTAGAATTGGGACCCGCCTTTTAGAAATTCAAACCACTTCTCAACTCCCTGCAAACTCCACAAATTTGACTATAGACCCCTAATCACCTAGAGGGTTGAAATCAAATGTGGAAGTTTAAAGGATGAGTTCCTATAGGACTCTTTGGCCTTAGGACTGCCTACGGGTGGCTCGGTCGATGAGGGGGCCGACTTACACATACACTTACATACACACTACACATACACACTACATTTCCACACACTTCCTAAAACCACACCCATACCCAACTTAACCTCCTGACTCATGTAGGTGATTCACATGGATGGTCCTTAACCCCTAAGCCCTTGGCTAAGAGGGTTAGGAACAACATAATGAATGCCTCAAATGAGTCCTTTCATGGCTCATATGGGCTTTAAATGGTTTCATGGCTCAACCAAAATGATTTCTTTCCACCTAAATTCACCCAATCTCCAATTTCCCAAATTTTCAATTTTTGACCCCCGAGACCCTACACCTACTAAACCTACCCAAAACCATTGAAATTACCCAAATTTTTGCAAAATTTCCAAATTACCCAAAATTTTCCAAAATCAATCTCAAACATCTCCACATCACTCAAATTGATCATCCATACCCAAAAATACCAAAAATTCCAAAAATACCTCTCAATACCCTCCAAATACCCAAAATACCCTTCTTGGCCTAAAAATCCAAAAATTCAGAAAATTCCTAGAAAATTCCAGAAAATCCTAAATATTCCCAATTTCATTTTGTCCAACTACACCATGGGCCAATTTTGTCAATTTACCCTACTTTTGTCAAAACCCCCAAATTGACCCATTTTAACCACTAAGTGAACCCAATGTCAAACCAAACCTACCCAATTGACCCCAATTTTGGTCCAATTCAATTTTAAACTTTAATTCAACATCCCCAATACCAATCTAGACCAAATCCAAGTCCAATTTGATTGACATTTGGATCCAATTTCACTTTGGGCCTTAAAGCCCAAATTTGGACCCATGACCCAAACTTAGCCCAAACTAACCCAATTCAACTCCAATTAACCTCAAATCTTTTCTAAATCTTCCTTAACATTCCCACAAACAAAACCCTAACATGATTTGCCCAAAATTTGAACCCAAACCCCACTCAAATTCAACCTAAAGCTAAAAGGCCCAATTTTGATCTAAACCCAAACCTAACCCAAATAGGCCCAAACCTCAAAATCAAAACCCAACCAAAGCTGAAACCTCTTTGAAACACTCCCATAAATATTTCTCAACATTTATTTTACATCAATTTCAACCCTAGCCCAACATTGGCCCAAGTTAGCCCAATTTGACCTACATTGGCCCATTTACCAAATAAACCCAAATTCAACCCAATTCAAACCCAAACCACCTTAAATCTATTTCAAATTATCCATGAAACATCCCTAAACCAAAACCAACAACTATTTGGCCCAAACTTCTACAAAAATTTCCATCCATGAACACATCCTTAAACTTAAAAGCCCACTTCCCTTAAACCTTCTTAAAAGCCCATCTTCATTAAATTTTAAAAAAGCCCAAACCATCCTAAAGCCCACATGACATTTCCCCTCATCATATTTTCAATTAAAATCATCCCTAAGTCCTAAACCAATCATCAAATAATTCTAAATGAAGCTTCATCCAAATTTCCACCAAATTATCCAAAATCCTTAAAATCCTTTTTTATGAAATTGACCAAACCTTTTCCCAAGCCAAATGGAGCCATGGAGCCATGCACAAGCCATATGCAAGCCATGAGAGCCTCTTTACATGTCACCATGCCATTTTGGGCAAAAGGAGGAGGCTCTTTCCTTAATTCCTAAAGGTGATTAACCACTTCCATGATTCCACTAAACCATGCTTAAGCCTAATTGTGCTTGGATGGTGACTTGACCCTACTGATTATGCTGAGCCAAATCACTTTTCCCTCAGCCAAAACCAGGCATTGGGTGGTGCACCTAGCCCAAATGGGTGGGTTGACCCATTTAGGCCCAAATCTAGCCATGCCCCATTCCACTTTGGATCAAAGCCTTTACACATGTCCATGGCCAATTGATTGCACAAACCTCCAGCCACGACCCACTCGACCTCGAGGGTGACCCATGCTGGCCGGCCGGCCACTGAGCCGCCGGAAAACACCATGGCCGAGAGCTCACATGTGAGCTAACATTGAAATTCTCACTTGCCGAGGCCGCCTCATCCCTAGTGGTCACCATGGCCGATCTTCTCCTCACCAGAGCAGCTGATCCCAAGCCCTAACTCCCCCTGGGAGGCCTCCCAGCCAGCTCTATTTAAACTCCACCCCTCTCGGCCATGAGAGAGAGCTAAGCACAAACCTTGCCAAAACTCTGCCAAAATTGTTCCAGACCCTTCTCCACCCTTAGAGCACTTGATCCCCAGTGGAATTCCCCTGCCATTTCTCCTGCGAAAGCTCGATTTCGGAGTTGAAATTCCACCCAAAACCAGGACACTTCTCCACGGTGAGCCAATTCTCAAATTGATTGGCTCTACACCTTCACCGGACTAAGGGAAGGTGTCCACCATCAAAAGCCCCATCTCCGAGGCCACCCGGTTGCTCCGACCTCCAAGCTTTGTGATCGGGCTTGGTCGAAATCATATCCGGACAATTCACTGGACCGGGAGACTTCATCCGGAGCTTGCCGGGACCCAATCGAAGGTGCAACAACTCTCGGATTGAAGCCACACTTCTCCGAGCCAAGGTATGAGCTAACTCTTCATCCCGAGCTTCTGAAGATTCTCTATTTCAAATGCCTTAGTTTCAATGCATGTTAGCCGTATAGATGTGTTCGTCTCTTCAAGACGAATCCATAGAGTATAAGAACGTAAAAATCCATTGAGAATCGAGTGAGATCTTAGGGATTTAGTGTGGACGGCTCTCGGGTGAGAACACTTGGGGACGATGAACGGATGCGCGTCCATTCAATACACGCGCGGACGAACGGCTCGGATGGCGTCGGACCGGGAAACGGTGCGAGAACCGCGGGGCCCGGCTGCCGACTCGGATGGCGGCGCCCAATCACAGCCGCGACACGTACCCCTTCGGAGCTGCCGATGTTTCGGCGGCGCCGCGTGGATAAATAGAAAATTAGGGTATTTTCTTATTTATTTAATTCCCTAAACTTCAAAAATTCATATCTCTGTGTAGGAAAATCAGAAAAATAAAATAAAAATACCCTCTTGCTCAGTGAAGAGAGGAGAATAATGTGGAAAAGAAATCATTTAATTTCATCAAGTATTTTATTTTTTATAATTTATTTACTCTCTGCATACATTTAATTCTCCATGCATGCATATAATTCACCATGGCATGAGACTATAGGGCTTTTGAAGCCTATGAATTTGGGAACATTCCCTGAATTTTCCAAAGCCAGAGGCCATCCCTATGAAGAGTTCTTGATTTTTTAAGTTCAGGTCACTGTTTTGAATATTTTAATTCCAGTAAATAGCATGTTGTGAAATAAATTCTAGGAAAATTTGGTGATGTTCCTTATGACCAGAGAACCCTAGGAAAAATAGATTTTGGCTTAGTTCATTCAAAACAACCCTAATTGACTTAAACACCCAAAATAGGTCTTTAATTAATTAGAGTTAACCAGGTATCAAATTGACTTGAAATCAATTCTCCACTGATCTTTAGGATCAGAGGAATCCACCATAAAAATTTGAGGTCAATTGGACTTGGTTAGCCCCACTAATTGGGTTGATTAAGTCACTTAGCCATTTTAAACTTTAAAAATTCATAACTTTTAAAATACTTTTCAAAAATTCATCAAATTGGTTTTGGAGCTTCTCTGATATCAGGGGAACCTAAGAAAATTAAAATTTCAATTTTCTAAAAAAGTTGATTTTTAATAATATTTTAATATTTTTAATAATTAAAAAATAATAAAAATCACAAAAATAATAAAATTCACCAAAATGTCACATTTTGAATTTTAATCACTTAGGAACAAATCCCACATTTTTCCTAGGTCTATTTAGTGAAATATTGAATTTTAAAGCCCTAGGGTAATTTTAAAATTAAAAAAATGTATTTTCTAGCATTTTCATTAAAATAATTATTATAAATCATAAAAAAATCAGAAAATTGCAAAATTTGATTCTCTGGTTTCCTTGATATCAGAGAGATTTTTAAAAAATATAAAATCCACTTTTCAACATTTATTTTATTTTTAAATTAATTAACACTCCAAAACTCAAAATAATTATAATAAAAATAATATAATTCAAAAAATCACCAAAATTGGTCCAAGTGCTTCTCTGGTCATTAGGAATGTCCCCTAATTTTCTTAAGGACAGAAACTTTCCCTTGGTCATGTTATTAAATTTTCCTTGAAAATCTCTATTTTCCACCAAAAATAATTATATAAATAAATTAAATACAGAAAAATCACATTTTCTCCTCTCATGTCTTTATTGACATATGAGTAAAGTCACATAAAAATTTCAAGTTCATTTGGGTTCAATTTAGTGAGTTATGAAATTATTAAGCTTAAAGGGTAAAATGGTAATTAAAATCTTTAATCCTTAATTAAAACTTTAGGTTTAATAAAAAATCAACAAGTAAAACATTTGATCTTAATCTGATTTGGATGATTGAAATTTAAATAATTAAAGGGTAGAAACCCATTAAACAATTTTTAAATGATTAAACCTTAATTAAATAATGGATTAAATTTGGAAGAATAATAAAATTGGAATTATTAAAATAGGGATATTTATTAGGAAGAGATTTATTCTTTAATTTAAAAATCCCTAAACTAATTATATCATTAATACTCAATTTTTAATTAAAATGATAACTCAAATTTAAAATATTAAAAAAACTTAATTAAATTATTAAACTCTTTCAAAAATTTCAATTAAAATTAAAGATAAAACTTAATTAAAAATTAAATTAAAATTAAATTAAATAATTGAATTAAATTAAATTAAAACAAATTAAATTAAATTAAATTAAATTAAAATTAAATTAAATCAATTAAATTAAATTAAATTAAATTAAATTAAATTAAATTAAAATTAAATTAAATTAAATTAAATCAAATTAAATTAAATTAAATTGAATAATTAAATTAAATTAAATCAAATCAAATTAATTAAATACCAAATCAAATTAAATTGAACTATGTTAAACTAAATTAAAACTCGATTAAATTAAGTTGAATTAAATATAACATCACCTAAGACATAAAGAATTCAAAATAAATGTAAAGCAACTTGAACACTATTCCAAATTTAAACCCTTTAACTTAAATCAAATCATTTGAATACTAATTTACCCTTGAAAGCTTTGATTATTATAACTCCTAAATGGAACATCAAATGAAGTGTTACCTCACTCATAGGATATTCGAATGTCCTAGTTCACTGAGCGAGTTAACAAGACTTGAAAACCTCGGACGATCGATTCATTTATATAATTAAATTCATTTGGACTTAAAACGATCACGAAAATATTGAAAAGATGTTTAAGATTCTTCTTAAGCACTTCCTCAATATGATAGGATATTTATAAGAACAATTGGACTTAATTGTCCTTTGATGAAGAAAATCATCCTCGAAACAAAAACACAAAGAACACTAGACGTCATAGGAAATGACTAGCTATAGGATTAGGAATTTGGTAGAAAACCATAACCTTTCCCTTAGTTTTACCTAGGAACTTGCTTAAATATTCTAATTGTGTTTTAAGTGCAGCTTGGGATGACGGGAAGACCCTCCGAGTACGCTTTTATTTTATTGCGATTTACTTTCTTGCAATTTACCTTCTTGCAAATTTATTTAACTGCATTGCACTTACTTTTTCTTGCATGATAAAACAACTGTTGCATGAAAACCCACACCTTTAGGATAGTCCCTAAAACTGAAACCAAAACTAAGTTAAAAGTCATTGCAAGATAAAATTCACCGCCACAACATTTCAAAATATAAAACAACTCAAAATTTAATCACAAACGAAACAAAACTACAATTGCAACTAAATTAAAACGTCCTGTTGGATGATCGGGAATACCTCGGATGATGTAACCTACGTGTTGCTAACGGGATTTCCACGGTCTAAATGAAAGTGTGGAACTCATTTAGTTGAGTTTAGCAAATTCATCCGGACTAAGTGAATCCGATAAAAATAATGATGCGGAAGGATGGAACCAGTGGGATCTTAACCGGTGTCGTTATAATCAACTTTAAGATTTGTTTTAATTAAAACGTAAAAAACACTTGGAAATTAAGATTTTCTCTAAACCAAAACACTTTTCTCATCTCCTGATTTATGATTTCTAAAACTAAACCTCTGCAACAAAAAGGAGCTTGGAGCATGGTGGGCAGCACGGCCATCGTCATCAACAAAACTTGAACCTACTTCAGCAAAACCTTCCTAGAATTAAATAACCGAAGCCATAGGACTTCGAGGTAGTTTGCACTAGTGCAACATAAATCCTCGACCTTTTCGTTAGGCACTTGCATAATCATTTTATGCAAATTAAGCCCTAACCGGTCTTAGGATTCCGAGGTAGTCGTCCGATACGACAACAAACCCTCACATCTTCTAGGCTATTTGTTTGATTTTATCATACAAATACAAGCCCTAATTAATTAAAATTGGCAAGATCAAAACATTTAAATAAACATTAGGACTTTCCTAAACTCGAAGCCAAACGATAGGATAGTCGGGAAATTACCGAAGTTCACTTCGAATCGGTGATTTCTCCTACCTTTCTTCCTTTGGATTCACAAAACAAAATGTTCCAAAATTTGATCCATTCCCTATTGAAATTCCAAAATTCGATCTTTGAAAACCTTAAACTTTGAAATTCTTGAAAGCGAATTATTGAGTTATTATCGAGAGTTTTCTTAGGTGATTCCCGTCACTTAAGATGTAATTAACTATAGGGGCTTGCCCTTATAGGGAATTTTAAAGAACCCGAGTAATATAAACCACTGTTTAATACTTTCATATTAAGCGGGGAATTTGTCGGCTTATAAAATTGGTTCGCAGACCAAACGGATGTCACAAAACTTCGGTTTATTTGATCGAGCCCCACCATCAAGCGGTGTGTCTATCCTTAGGGATAGATACACGGTTTGTGGTGCGGTGCTCGTTTATATAAACTATTTGGGATGTGAGATCGGTTTAATCTCATATCTTAAAACTTTCAAATTTAAAAATTATTTTCAAAGCCAAATACTACTTTCTAAATTATATATATATTTAAATCAAATTTAAAATTTAAATTCGCCGACAACTTACGGCTACTCCAGCTGAGGACGATTCCTCTCTCCATTATAATCAAATAATTCGCTTTCAAAAAATCGGTAGTGTATCCATGTCCCTAATGGATCGAACTACCCTTCTTTCCGTTGGAATACTATGTTCATTTCTATCTTGAACAAGTATAGCCAACATTCTCTCGGATTTAGGAGCCACTTGTTTAGACACCCCTAAACAGAGAGGTTCCGAGATCCTTTTACCTCATTTCTGAGGTGGGGTGGACCCCCGATAGGTGTTAGTTTAGGAATGATCCTTCGAGTCGGGAAGTCTTGTTTAAGACTCTCTTTTCCTTTCCAACTCTGAATCGGATTCCTTACATTCTCTACACCTTTGAACATTCCGTTCTAAATAAACAAACCCTCTAATAAATGATTCTTTTAACAAATGATTCTTTTTTATAAATACATGAACAAAGAATAAGTTTGGACTTTTTTCAATTCCTTTCTTTTCGTCCTAAAGAAAAGAAGCATAACTGGGACCGACAACCGGAATCTACCTTGCGAAATGGAAGCCCCGAAGCCGATTTTCTCCTTCACCAACGGACTCGGACTTCGTCGTACATAAGGATGAGCTGCCCGACAATGGGATCATCCGATTTGGACGAGGATTTGAAAACTACGAACGTCAAGGTCACCGACGTCTCCCTCTTTGCAGCGACGAACAAGGTATCCGGGCGAGGAACCACCGCCGAGTTCGACCTTAGGTCGACCCAAGAGTTTCCTCCCTGCGAAGGGTCCCGACTAGGAGGAATACTGCTTGTCCGCGAGAGGACCTGTTCTCACTACCCCCATTCGGTCTAGTTGTTTCGCACCTACCCCGACTTACGCCAAATCGAAGGGGAAAGGAATCCGGAACTATGATAAACCTGTTACCGTGGAGGGTACGGATCTTCTGTAAGACCTTCGTCTTCGAAATCGGGTCCGATTCGAAGATTCCGTCGGCCGACAAAGACCCAAGAAGAAATAGAAATAGAAGGGTCGCCGGGGAAGCCGGAGCTGCTGAGATTGCCTTCATGGAGGAAATTCCAGAGTTGCCAGAATATACACCGTTACCAGAATATACACCACTGCTTGACTACATACCACTTTTGGGAGGAAGCAGGTTCCATCCCCTCTCCGCCGCAGAGGATGAGGAGAATGTTCGAAAGATTGCTGCCACATTACCACAGCCCGCATACTACAACGATAGCCGCAAGAAAAGAACCGGAACTACGTCGTTTACTCGGCCGCAAACTTTGGTAGAAAAGCTAGCAAAGAAGGAAAAGCGCCCGTGTCGGAAATTCTACGAAGGATAGGGCGGGTGCCGGTCGAAATCCCGTCTTGGGCCTCGAGTAGAACCCGCCGTCATGATAGAAAAGCCGAGCGAGAGAATGAAGGCTAGCCCGCCTGTCGTAGTATCGGGATTACGGATTAGGGAGGATACCACCTTCCGGCATTTGGCCGATAGACCATCTAGTCCTAGACCTTCGCTGCTAGAAGGATGGTATGGCGTCCCACTACGGGGCGATTGAGGTCGAAACGACGACCCGAGAAAGAAAGTCTCGCCGGGAGGCTGGAATGCGAAGAAAGTGCTCCTGCGATGAAGGGGACTCGTGAAAAAGGGACCCGGCAACCATCGCATGACAACCACAAAGATACACGAGAAAGCTCCGCTAGAAGATGCCATGGAAAAGTTGAGAACCGACATCCAGACGGTTGGCGAAAGAAAGAGAAGAAAAGTTCGGAGATGAGATCGACTCATCGGAATTCATGGACAATGAATATGCGAGAAATCAACATGGTTGAGACACGAGCTTCATCGGCTTCTCGAGGTGCTCCTGCGGCTGCGGAAGAGAGGAGCCGGAAGCGATGAAGAGACGGCTTCGGGAAAAGGACGACACGATCGCTCGAATGGCGAAGAGGATGGAAGAGATGGCCATGGCTGCGGCCACTCTCCGGAGTCGAAGTACGACCACATAGAGAGACACCCCGGAAGTCATTCACATCGTAGACGGAGGAAAGGAGATTACATCCGTCGATGGGGATGACCGGTTGAAAAAGGATACAACACGAAGTATGATCCACGAAAAGGATATCAAGAACTTGGTAGAGCGGCGGAGTGCGAGAAGCCCTAGCACAATCGAAGAACGGGACATCTATTCGGACGGGTAGACCTTACCCGGAAGAATTCGACGCTGTCCGATACCCGAAAGGCTTCGTACCACCTCGCGTTTAAGACCTTCGACGGAGCAGGGAACCCCGACGGCATGTTGCACACTTTCGTGCCGGTTGTTGCAATGCGGCGGGAGCGATGCGTTACTCTTCCGACGGTTCGTTAGTAGTACGTCGGGAATCGCCTTCGGCCGGTATGCGGAATTACCCAACGGTTACGTGAAGACATTCTCGGAGCTAGAGAGTCTTTTCATTAAGCGATTCGCGGAGCTCGGCACCACATCACTATAGGTGATTTAGTGGTAGAGAAACAAAGGCCGAATGAAACTTTGGTGGATTACATACTTCGATGGAGGAACTTAAGCATGAAGTGTGAACCACAAGTCGCAAGAACAACATGCGATCGGCATCTTGCTTAAAAGCATTCACGGCCCGATAGCACTTCTCCTCGAGGATTCACTTATTAAGACTTTTGAGAAGTTGTTAAGCAAGGCCGGAAGCTTGCAAGAAGAGGCGAAGCAATTAAGTTTTGCCGACAAGACGGACGAGCGAGAAGCCGGTGAAGACTTTTGAAAAGAAATGCGGGGTCGTTGCGGCGGTTGACAAAGGCAAACAACCGATGCAAATACCACCGAACGGCCGCGAGCAACCACAACAAAATTACCGGCAACCCCGGTCCGGCTATCGGTCGTCTCCGCGGTATGAACAACCGTCTCGTCCGCAACGTACATTGAGGGAGCTTCGAGCGAGAGAATATCCGTTTAAAAATGAAGCGATGCCGAAGATGTTCCGTAGCTTAATGAAAACTCCGGATTTCCAGTGCCGAGCCCGAAAGACCGGAGGAAGTCAACAAGAAGGTGATCCCGACTTTTGCCCCTACCATCGGATGCTTGGGCACAAGATGAAGACTGCATTACCTTCGAAAGTTGGCTCGATGACAACCTTCGGAAAGGAAATATAACAATCCCGAAGGAGTACATGAAGGAACCCCGGAAAGGAGGTTCCGTCGATGTTATCTCGGCCGATCCCGTCATTCAGATAGATCCCTATGCAACCAACGATGGATGGACTACCGCTCGGACAAGGTCTTCGAAGAAGATTTTAGACAACATCCGAACCGCTTCGGTGCGAGCTTCGATTCGGAGTTCGAGACACTGTTAAGCCGGTACTTATCACTTGCGATAGAAGAACCACCTCGACGAGAAGACAATCGAAGAGAAGAAGAAAATTGACGAAGAAGAGAGGACCGAGACTCCTAAGGCTAGACTAGGGGCTGCTTATCCTAGGATAGTTGTTTCCGATTCGGGGGAGAAATCCCTCGAACCTCGATTTTGTATGATTATCTGCTCACTTCGGTGGGATCATATAATGATAAGGGTGATGGCGTTGGCTACGTTTTGGTTGTTTCTAACGATTACGTAACTAGCGACAATCCGGGCGTCGATTTCGATACCAACAACAATTCTCGAATCATACATGATCTCGACGATCACAATGACAAAGAAGGCATCCATCGAGGAGGCTACGAGAGTTCAACAAGCAACGGATCTATCGCGTGAGTTTCGAGGAGCTCCGGTTACGATAGAGTTAGAGCCTTCGGATTTTGAAGATAATCCGGAAGAGCCTGTCATTCCGATTCGGGAGGAGACACCGGCAAACTCAACGCTAGATTCGGAAGAAATTACGAAGTCGACTTGAGAAGTGGAAGAGTTCTACCTCCGAGAATGGGTCCGAAAGACGAAGGAAAGCGGTGGTTGTTCGAGAAGAACCAACCCCGGCGGAGAAATACCCATTCGAGAAGAAGCCGAGACGCGGGAGAACAAAGTGGACTACAACGTGCTAGCCCATCTTAGGAAACTACCGGCCAAGCCGAGGCATCTACAATGCTCTCATCTTATCAAAGGGGATGAGAGAAGCTCGATCGAGGCCTTACTTGATCCGGAAATTTGCTTAGCTCGAATGGCCGGAGATTCCTTAGATGAGGTTTGCTCGTTAAAGGAACGACGAGGTGTTACCTTCACGGACAATGACCTACTACTTGGGACGACGAGATCACAACCGACCGTTGTACATTTTAGTTACAATTGGGAAGTTTACGCTCTCCGGAGTTTTGGTGGATCTAGGAGCATCGATCAATATAATGAGTCTTCGAACACTAGCATACTTGGAAATTGATGCTCGTGAGCTCGAGGCCGACAAAATGTTATTAAGAGGATTCAACCGGAAAGGAGAAAGAGCCCTCGGGTCAATAACGCTATCGATGAAGACCGGTGATTTAGCAAAGACAACCGCAAAATTTCATATAATCGATTCGAAACGTCGTTCAACGCTCTGCTTGGGCCGACCATGGATACATGAAAACGGGATGGTACCATCATCTCTGCACCGGTGCATCAAGTACTACGATGGAGGGGAACGGTGCATCAAAGGTGACTTACAACCATTCTCCGTACATGAGATTGGAGTCCATGAAGATGCGGCTTATTATGCACCGCCAAAGAAAACAATCTTCTCCGGAGATACCATAACAAATGAAGGAAAGAAAGTTCGAGACAACGAAGAACACGAAGTTCTAGTCCAACGATCACTCACCACTCCCTTCGGCGAGATGGTGAAGGTTTCTCCACGACTCGCATCCGAGGTCGAGGCCGGGGACGAGGCCGTGGTAGAGACACTAGGACAATTGGACGGAAGAAACCGGCCATCAATGTTGATTGGAAAGATAGTTACGAAGAGGAAAAAGAAATCAAGCAAGAAGCGACAACAATAAGTCGAAAGAAGCCGCAATACAAGATCTCCCTCGAAGATGAAAAGAATGAAGAATACAAATCAATGTACGAGAAGATTAACCACTACGTACATACTTATGACCCTAACTCCGATCCATTCTAATAAGATCGAGGGTATGGAGGTCAAAGAGGTACGTAGTGACGGTGCGAAAGCCGATCAAATTCTACCGCGGTGCTTCTTCCTCCAAAGCGAAAATAATGTACAATTCGAAGATGTCACTTCATCAAAATTAATGGAATTACCTTTTGAGTGGTACTCTCCCTGTGTTCAAAATTTAATTCAACGTGGTTTCTTACCTCGACAATGGACAAAAGGCCAATCACAACATTTTGAAAAGTTATGGAATAACTCCGGCCGTCCTCCCGATTCAAAGTATGGACTCGGATTCGGCACGGTAGGGTCGGTTGACGATGCTGAATTTTGCTTGGTTGTCACTTGCGAATCCGATGAAAGCTGCATGGAAACTACGGACGAACTCGAAGATTTACAAATTGGAGACGCTCCACCGAGATTCGAAGAAGAAATTAAATCCACGATAGATGAGTTAACGGAAGTTAACTTAGGTACTAGCAAAGAGCCTAGACCTACCTTTGTTAGCTCCTTACTCAATAAAGAAGACTCCGAAGAAATA
Source organism: Papilionanthe hookeriana x Papilionanthe teres (assembly GCA_022702705.1). Classification (NCBI taxonomy): domain Eukaryota; kingdom Viridiplantae; phylum Streptophyta; class Magnoliopsida; order Asparagales; family Orchidaceae; genus Papilionanthe; species Papilionanthe hookeriana x Papilionanthe teres. The sequence goes on from CM040426.1 coordinate 147,358,033, forward strand.
ATCAAGTTATTAATGGAATTTAAAGACTATTTTGCTTGGAGCTACGATGAAATGCCAGGATTAGCCCCAGAGGTTGCAGTCCATAAGCTAGGAGTGGATCCTACTACGTTCCGGTCGGATAAGGTCCCGAGAAGAATGCGTCCGGAAATCGAACAACAAGTCATAGCCGAAGTTAAAAAGCTAATAGACGCTAAATTTGTCCGTGAAGAACAATACCCGACACTGGTTAGCTAATGTGGTGCCGGTCGAAAGAAGAATGGTCGGATCGGAATTTGTGTGGACTTTAGAGATTTAAACAAGGCATGTCCAAAAGATGAATTCCCTCTACCAATTCCGAAGCGATGATCGACATTGCTTCGACACATGAAATATTCTCATTCATGGATGGATCTTCGGGATACAACCAGATAAAAATGGCTCCGAGAAGATGAAAAGCTTACGACATTCGAACGCCGATCGGAGTATTTTGCTACACGGTGATGCCATTCGGACTGAAGAACGCAGGAGCAACTTACCAAAGAGCAATGACAAGAATTTTTGATGATCTCATCCACAATCAAGTCGAGTGCTACGTGGACGATGTCGTCATCAAAAGCAAAGTAAAGGAAAACCACATGTATGATTTGAGAATTGTTTTCGAACGATTAAGACAATTTAACCTTAAGATGAATCCCTTAAAATGCGCCTTCGGCGTCACCTCCGGGAAATTCTTAGGATTCGTTGTCCGACATCGTGGAATTGAAATCGACCGGAGAAGATTAAAGCCATCTTAGAAATGCCGCCTCCCAAAACCTTAAAACAACTACGATCTTTTCAAGGAAGGCGGCATATCTTCGACGCTTTATCTCGAAACTGTCGAGTAGGTGTCGGCCTTTCTCGGCACTAGTTAAAAAGGACGCCAAATTTATTTGGGAAGAGAAATGCCGGAAGGCCTTCGAAGACATTAAACAATATTTAATGACACCTCCTGTCTTAGCGGCCCCGAGTCTCGGGTAGACCGCGATACTTTACACCGCGGCTCTAGACGACTCCTCGGAGCCTGTTAGCGAGGTCGATGATGAGGGTAAAGAAAATGCTCTTTACTACTTAAGCCGTCGTTTACTTCCGACGGAAGTAAGGTATCCCGCAATTGAAAAGCATTGTTTGGCCACGATCTTCGCCGCTCAAAGCTCGGGCACTACATGCTTTCTCATAAGGTCAACTTGATTTCGAAGTTTAATCCATTGCAATACTTGGTGACTCGTCCAACACTTTCCGGCGGACTTGCCGGATGGTCGATGATATTATTGCAATTCGATATAACTTTCGTGCCTCTGCGTGCCGTAAAGGGACAAGTCTTAGCGAGACTTCCTCGCGGCACATCCTTTGCGGCCGAATCTCCTCTCGATGATGACTTGCCGGATGAACAAGTAATGAACCTAGAAGACCTTGACGATCGACGTTGGGAATTATATTTCGACGGAGCATCTTCGGCACACAAAGATGAAGAATCGCAAGTGATAGTGCCGGTAAGGCGGGAATCGGGCTAATCTTTATAACACCGGAGCGGGGGATGTTAAGATACTCCTACCACTTGACGGAACCATGTACAAACAACGAAGCGAATACGAAGCCCTCATAACGGGATTGGAATTAACTATTCGAATGGGGATAACGGACATCAACATCTACGGGGATTCACGATTAATCATTCGACGGATCGCTCGGACAATACGGAATTTTTAAACCAAGACTCGAACAATACTTCCGGTATGCCATACAAGTTGTTGGAACAGATTCCAAATGTAACGATCTACAAAATTCCTAGAAAAGAGAATGCTTTAGCGGATGCTTTAGCCCGTCTCGCAAAAGAATTTGCACTGTTTGCAAGATGAATCGGTGGAAGTGTCGGTTCACGGACGTCGAGTCCTATCACGACTTGACATAGACATGATACACAAATCGGCAAAGAAAAAGAATCGATTGCGGCGGTAACGAGAAAACACGGAAGATTGGCGACGGCCATTAATGAACTACACGCAAACAGGAAAGCTACCGGACGATAGGTCGGCTAGCTCATCGGATCGAAAAAGAACTACGTCCTACGCATTAATAAACAACACATTGTACGGAAGGTCTTTTGATCAAATGTGGCTAAGGTGCCTAAGCGGGTCCGAGGCCCGTGAAATTGTTAAGGAGGTGCATTCGGGACTCTGTGGCGCTCACCGGTCGGGTCCAAAGATGAAAATGAAAATTAAAAGACTAGGGTACTACTTGGCCCTCGATGATGATCGGCTGCATGAAAATCGCCAAGAGGCGTCACCGATGCCGAGTGCACGGAGTGGTTCTACACCGACCTCCAAATGTGCTACACCCGACAATTGCGTCGTGGCCGTTTGAATGTTGGGGCACAGATATAGTGGGTCCAATAGAACCACCATCTTCGAAAGGACATCATTTCATTCTTGCGGCTACAGATTACTTTTCCAAGTGGGCAGAAGCAGTTCCACTTAGAGAAGTGAAAGCACACCACGTGCTTACGGTTTTCGAGAACCGAGTTGTCTACCGTTTCGGAGTGCCGCGCGAGATCATCTCGGATAATGGGTCGGCATTCGAAGCACACAAATCAACAATTTTGTCGGGAGACACGGAATCGGCTGGCGATACTCGACGATTTACTACCCAAGAGCAAACGGTCTCGGCGAGGCTTTTAATAAAACTCTCGTTCAAATCTTAAAGAAAACCCCGGACGATAATAAGAGAAATTGGCACGAGAAATTGTTAGAAGCCTTATGGGCCTACCGGACAACCTTCGAACTCCTACTCGAAGCTACACCTTACGCTCGGTGTATGGGTCCGAGGCGATGTTACCTTTAGAGGTTCGACTTCCTTCACTCGGAATTGCGAGTTGCAAACAAGATCACGACGAAGAAAACGCCGGATTACGACTCGAAGAATTAGAAAGCTTGGAAGGGAAAAGACTTGCGGCGCAACGAGAATTTAGAACTATACCAAGCTAAAATGGTTCGAGCCCATGGCAAGCTGGTCCGCCCAAGAACCTTGAAAGTTGGTGACTTAGTTCTCGTTCTCGAGAGACCTATTCTTGCACACCGCAAGATAGGAGGAAAATTTGAACCCACTTGGGAAGGACCGTTTGTGGTTGAAGCGGTATACTCGGGAGGTTCCTACCGGTTAGTGAATTGCCGGGGAGAATGACATATGCTTCCGATCAACGGACGATACTTGAAAAAATATTACGGCTACGATGTTTTGAAGGAATGAATTCTTCATCCCTAAGAAACACGGGCGAAGTAATTACTTATGATTGGGTCCGAACCCAAAAAAAAAAAAAAAATAATAATAATAATAATAAAATGTGCTAAGATAAATAAAATCATGATAATTAAGTTTTCCTTGTTTTCTTTTTCAAATCAAAATCTCTTCCCTGATCTTATCCTACTTCATTCCTGTTAAATTTCAAAATATAAGAATAATAAAAAATGTATCTTTAATAAACATTTTCTTAATGTTCTTGTTCTTAGTACGACCACGATCCTTTTCCTTGTCTTTTCGCGGGGAAATGTCGAACGGGCGGTTGGTCTTGAACTTTAAGAATGGTGTAAGCCTTGCACTCGATGAAAAGAGGGTGAAAGATGGAGCGATAATCGAGATTGACTCGGATTTCGCACCGGCGGGCCTACGATGCGAGGAAAGTGAGCGGGTCCCGATTAACCGAGAAGAACTGCCGGGCGGACGAGTGATGAAAGTGGGTGGCCCAAGCCACCAATCCAACAACAAGAAAAGAAAGGCAAACACCGAAGAAGATAAGAAAATAAAGTCCGTAGTCGCTACGGCGGAGGGCGGGCTTGTCGACGCCGCGCCGTAGAGATTCAGAAGTTCGGAGGGCTACTCTCGCGGCCACGCAACGAAGGAATAAGAATCGCCGTATCCGTAAGATGTTAACAAAACTAGGCTGCGGACCAGCGCGACGAGACAATTGCTAATGCCGGCACATACACTTCAAGGACACCGGTTCACCGGGAACTCGAAGAAAGGAGGCCGGTTCTAGGATAACGAAAGAACCGGGGAAATCTCCGGAAGATCGGAAGAAAGAAGTCTACCACGCCACCGGATAGAACCACCCGGTAATGCATGACCTTGTTGCGAAGCAACCCGGGGGATGTCCCGACGGACATCATCCCCGAGGAGCCGAGGTATGCGGGGGAACGTGAAGGGATCGAACCATATATCCCACAATATGTCACAAGGCCTCGCCATGCGCGGATCATTCCGGAATACGAAGCTGGAGAGAATGCGGAATGTTGAAAAGAAAACTTTCGAATACTTCGAGAGAATTAAAGGAAGGAGGATCAACATACTAGAAGGCCTCGAGCTACACACCAGACGTATTCTCGGAGTATGAACAACGAGCAAATCGTGGATTGTATCCGGGATGCGAAAAGAATGGGCCGAGCGAGGCCGCCTGAGGAAAACACATACTCGGAACCCGGAGATGGATGCCGGGGAAAGGAAGAATCACAATACAATGCGGATGCTTGCTACAACTTTGCTGAAGACGAGAAGGAAACCCACCGGGATACTCCGTCATGGGCGAGTAGATCCGATGCCATTAGTTATCAAGAGAATGGTAAGAAGATTGATAACATGGAGGGTACTCGCCGACAGATTGCATACCCAATAGCTGCATTATCAACATCTACGAAACGGGGTGACTGCATACCCCCACATATTGATCACCACGACTTCGTCGGACCTTTACTGCACGATCTCTTTCTTGAATGAGTGTAACATCATGTTCGGATCTCACCTCCGGATAGCGAGGCCCGGGTGAGTTCCGAGGGCCGATAAAGATACCTTTACCGGTGGGTTCCGTCATGATGCTGCAAGGTAACGGAGCGGATATCGCAAAGCATTGCATACCGGGGTGCCGGTAGAGCGAATCTCGGTTACTTTCGGGAGGATGGACGACGACAAAATACCTTACCATTTCCGACCGGACCCGAGCTAGAGAACCTCCGGCCTTACGAGTCTGTGAGTTACATGGGAAATATCACACCTCCAATGTACATCCAGCGGCATCCTTGCCAAGGATGGCTTGGAAGGTGATGTTATTAACCATGTACCCCACTATTCGGACATGGATTTTTGACGGATGCTTCTTTTGATGGATCAACAAAGATCATACACGATCCGTTTTGAGTCTACATGGATTGTATGAAATATATTCCGGATCGAGTTGTATGATGTATTTTCAACATGATTGGAATGAAAGTGACCATGTCACGTTTTGGGCCTTCACCTCTTTTGTGCAAATTGATTGAGAAACGCCATTAAAGTTAAATGAACTTCGAACAAAGAACAGAAAAGAAATAAAACAAAAAAAGAGAATAAAAGAAAACTTTCTAAAAAAAAAAAAATCTAAAAATGACAAACACCAAGTTCACATGAACATTAAATAAACAATAAAATAAAATTTGAACCATTAAAAGACAAACGAAATCAACATGAATGATAAATCAAATCACAAAGCAAATTCTCAATCAAATTTCAAACCCAATCTCGATCAAGTTTCAAACTTGATCCTCCAAATTTCAAATCAATCTTCAATCAAATTTCAAATTCATCTTTCCAAATTCCAAAGCAAATTCTCAATCAAATTCAAATTCAATCTTTCCAAATTCTAAATCTCTATCAAATCTCAAATCCGATCTTCTAGATCTCAAATCAAATTCTCAATCAAATTTCAAACCAATCTCGATCGAGTTTCAAACTTGATCTTCCAAATTTCAAATCAAATCTTAAATCAAATTTCGATCGAGTTCAAACTCATCCTTCCAAATTTCAAATTCAATCTTTCCAGGCTTCAAGTCTCGATCAAATTCAAATTCAATTTCTTCCAGATCTCGAATCAAATATCAATCACATCAAATTCACCTTTTGGGTCGAGGATTTTACATCCAAGACTACACTTGCTTTAGGATTCTTTCCTATTGCACTTGAAATACATCAAAATCAAACTCTTTTGGGTCGAGGATTTTACATCCAAGATTGCATTGCTTTTAGGATTCTTTTCCTATTGCTACTGAAATACATCAAATTCAAATCTTTTGGGTCGAGGATTTTACATCCAAGACTGCATTTGCTTTAGGATTCTTTTCCTATTGCACTTTGAAATACATCAAAATTCAAACTTTTGGGTCGAGGATTTTACATCCAAGACTGCACTTGTTTTAGGATTCTTTTCCTATTGCACTGAAATACATCAAATTCAAATCTTTTGGGTCGAGGATTTCACATCCAAGACTGCACTTGCTTTAGGATTCTTTTCCTATTGCATCTGAAATACATCAAATTCGAATCTTTTGGGTCGAGGATTTTACATCCAAGACTCGCCTTTGCTAGGATTCTTTTCCTATTGCCTTGAAATACATCAAAATCAAACTCTTTTGGGTCGAGGATTTTACATCCAAGATTGCATTGCTTTAGGATTCTTTTCTATTGCCTTGAAATACATCAAATCAAACTCTTTTGGGTCGAGGATTTTACATCCAAGACTGCCATTGCTTTAGGATTCTTTTCCTATTGCCTTTGAAATACATCAAATCAAACTCTTTTGGGTCGAGAATTTTACATCCAAGCTGCACTTGCTTTAGGATTCTTTCCTATTGCACTTGAAATACATCAAAATTCAAACTTTTGGGTCGAGGATTTTACATCCAAGACTGCATTGCTTTAGGATTCTTTCCCTATTGCCTTTGAAGTACATCAAAATTCAAACTTTTGGGTCGAGGATTTCACATCCAAGACTTGCCCTGCTTTAGGATTCTTTTCCTATTGCACTGAAATACATCAAAATTCAAACTTTTGGGTTGAGGATTTACATCCGAGACTGCATTGCTTTAGGATTCTTTCCCTATTGCGATGAAATACATCAAAATCAAACTCTTGAGGTTAAGGATTTTACATCCAACACCGCATTACTCTGAGATATCTTCTCATTGTAACGATTCAATCTAATCAATTCAATTTTCTTTCGAGGTTGGAGATGTTACATCTAAAACCTCAAAATCCCGATTTTCATTTCAAATCAAATCCCTTCGAATAAATTTTGACAAACTTCGATCTAAATTGAAACTCCGAACTAAAATTTAAACTCACACATCAAAACATAAATTGAAACAAAATAAAATCTAAATCGGAATTCCCCGGATCATATGATTTGGGATTCACCGCCTTTTCCTTTCCCAGCGCGAGAGTTCGAGAATCTCCGGTTCCGGAGATATACTTGACACTCCCAGCAGAAACTCTTCTACTTCATCCTAAGTTCGTCACTTGGACATCCGTGTTGGTTTTGTTGATCGCTTCGGTCAACACCAATACGCGCGGTGTGCTCCGTCGGCTCACCACACCTATTGGGGGTCCATTTGTTGACCTCATTTTTGATGAGGTCTTCCCTTCTTCTTTTAGTGCTTAGGATCTAGCCTTAGGCTTTTCCTTTGACTATCTTAGAGGACTAGAATTGGGACCCGCCTTTTAGAAATTCAAACCACTTCTCAACTCCTGCAAACTCCACAAATTTGACTATAGACCCCTAATCACCTAGAGGGTTGAAATCAAATGTGGAAGTTTAAAGGATGAGTTCCTATAGGACTCTTTGGCCTTAGGACTGCCCTGGGTGGCCTGGTCTGATGAGGGGGCTGACTTACACATACACTTACATACACACTACACTTACACACTACATTTCCACACACTTCCTAAAACCACACCCATACCCAACTTAACCTCCTGACTCATGTAGGTGATTCACATGGATGGTCCTTAACCCCTAAGCCCTTGGGCTAAGAGGGTTAGGAACAACATAATGAATGCCTCAAATGAGTCCTTTCATGGCTCATATGGGCTTGAAATGGTTTCATGGCTCAACCAAAATGATTTCTTTCCACCTAAATTCACCCAATCTCCAATTTCCCAAATTTTCAATTTTTGACCCCGAGACCCTACACTACTAAACCTACCCAAAACCACTGAAATTACCCGAATTTTTGCAAAATTTCCAAATTACCCAAAATTTTCCAAAATCAATCTCAAACATCTCCACATCACTCAAATTGATCATCCATACCCAAAAATACCAAAAATTCCAAAAATACCTCTCAATACCCTCCAAATACCCAAAATACCCTTCTTGGCCTAAAAATCCAAAAATTCAGAAAATTCTCAGAAAATTCCAGAAAATCCTAAATATTCCCAATTTCATTTTGTCCAACTACACCATGGGCCAATTTTGTCAATTTACTCTACTTTTGTCAAAACCCCCAAATTGACCCATTTTAACCACTAAGTGAACCCGATGTCAAACCAAACCTACCCAATTGACCCCAATTTTGGTCCAATTCAATTTTAAACTTTAATTCAACATCCCCAATACCAATCTAGACCAAATCCAAGTCCAATTTGATTGACATTTGGAACCAATTTCACTTTGGGCCTTAAAGCCCAAATTTGGACCCATGACCCAAACTTAGCCCAAACTAACCCAATTCAACTCCAATTAACCTCAAATCTTTTCTAAATCTTCCTTAACATTCCCACAAACAAAACCCTAACATGATTTGCCCAAAATTTGAACCCAAACCCCACTCAAATTCAACCTAAAGCTAAAAGGCCCAATTTTGATCTAAACCCGAACCTAACCCAGAATAAGCCCAAACCTCAAAATCAAAATCCAACCAAAGCTGAAACCTCTTTGAAACACTCCCATAAATATTTCTCAACATTTATTTTACATCAATTTCAACCCTAGCCCAACATTGGCCCAAGTTAGCCCAATTTGACCTACATTGGCCCATTTACCAAATAAACCCAAATTCGACCCAATTCGAACCCAAACCACCTTAAATCTATTTCAAATTATCCATGAAACATCCCTAAACCAAAACCAACAACTATTTGGCCCAAACTTCTACAAAAATTTTCATCCATGAACACATCCTTAAACTTAAAAGCCCACTTCCCTTAAACCTTCTTAAAAGCCCATCTTCATTAAATTTTAAAAAGCCCAAACCATCCTAAAGCCCACATGACATTTCCCCTCATCATATTTTCAATTAAAATCATCCCTAAGTCCTAAACCAATCATCAAATAATTCTAAATGAAGCTTCATCCAAATTTCCACCAAATTATCCAAAATCCTTAAAATCCTTTTTTATGAAATTGACCAGAACCTTTTCCCGAGCCGAATGGAGCCATGGAGCCATGCACAAGCCATATGCAAGCCATGAGAGCCTCTTTACATGTCACCATGCCATTTTGGGCAAAAGGAGGAGGCTCTTTCCTTAATTCCTAAAGGTGATTAACCACTTCCATGATTCCAGCTAAACCATGCTTAAGCTCTAATTGTGCTTGGATGGTGACTTGACCCTACTGATTATGCTTGAGCCAAATCACTTTTCCCTCAGCCAAAACCGGGCATTGGGTGGTGCACCTAGCCCAAATGGGTGGGTTGACCCATTTAGGCCCAAATCTAGCCATGCCCCATTCCACTTTGGATCAAAGCCTTTACACATGTCCATGGCCGATTGATTGCACAAACCTCCAGCCACGACCCACCGACCTTGAGGGTGACCCATGCTCAGCCGGCCGGCCACCGAGCCGTCGGAAAACACCATGGCCGAGAGCTCACATGTGAGCTAACATTGAAATTCTCACTTGCTGAGCTGCCCCATCCCTAGTGGTCACCATGGCTGATCTTCTCCTCACCGAGAGCAGGTGATCCCAAGCCCTAACTCCCCACGGGAGGCCTCCGACCAGCTCTATTTAAACTCCACCCCTCTCGGCCATGAGAGAGAGCTAAGCACAAACCTTGCCAAAACTGCGCAAAATTATTCCGGACCCTTCTCCACCCTTAGAGCACTTGATCCCAGGTGGAATTCCCCTGCCATTTCTCCTCCGAAAGCTCGATTTCGAGTTGAAATTCCACCCAAAACCGGGACACTTCTCCACGGTGAGCCAATTCTCAAATTGATTGGCTCTACACCTTCACCAGGACCGAGGGAAGGTGTCCACCATCAAAAGCCCCATCTCCGGGCCACCCGGTTGCTCCGGCCTCCGAAGCTTTGTGATCGGGCTTGGTCGAAATCATATCCGGACAATTCACGAGACCGGGAGACTTCATGCGGAGCTTGCTGGGACCCGATCGAAGGTGCAACAACTCTCGTATTGAAGCCACACTTCTACGAGCCAAGGTATGAGCTAACTCTTCATCCCGAGCTTCGAAGATTCTCTATTTCAAATGCCTTAGTTTCGATGCATGTTAGCCGTATAGATGTGTTCGTCTCTTCGAGACGAATCCGTAGAGTATAAGAACGTAAAAATCCATTGAGAATCGAGTGAGATCTTAGGGATTTAGTGTGGACGGCTCTCGGGTGAGAACACTTGGGGACGATGAACGGATGCGCGTCCATTCGATACACGCGCGGACGAACGGCTCGGATGGCGTCGGACCGGGAAACGGTGCGAGAACCGCGGGGCCCGGGCTGCGACTCGGATGGCGGCGCCCGATCACGGCGCGACACGTACCCCTTCGGAGCTGCCGATGTTTCGTCTGGCGCCGCGTGGATAAATAGAAAATTAGGGTATTTTCTTATTTATTTAATTCCCTAAACTTCGAAAATTCATATCTCTGTGTAGGAAAATCGAGAAAAATAAAATAAAAATACCTTCTTGCTCGGTGAAGAGAGGAGAATAATGTGGAAAAGAAATCATTTAATTTCATCAAGTATTTTATTTTTTATAATTTATTTACTCTCTGCATACATTTAATTCTCCATGCATGCATATAATTCACCATGGCATGAGACTCATAGGGCTTTTGAAGCCTATGAATTTGGGAACATTCCCTGAATTTTCCAAAGTCGAGAGGCCATCCTATGAAGAGTTCTTGATTTTTTAAGTTCGAGGTCACTGTTTTGAATATTTTAATTCCGGTAAATAGCATGTTATGAAATAAATTCTAGGAAAATTTGGTGATGTTCCTTATGACCAGAGAACCCTAGGAAAAATAGATTTTGGCTTAGTTCATTCAAAACAACCTCTAATTGACTTAAACACCCAAAATAGGTCTTTAATTAATTAGAGTTAACCAGGTATCAAATTGACTTGAAATCAATTCTCCACTGATCTTTAGGATCAGAGGAATCCACCATAAAAATTTGAGGTCGATTGGACTTGGTTAGCCCACTAATTGGGTTGATTAAGTCGCTTAGCCATTTTAAACTTTAAAAATTCATAACTTTTAAAATACTTTTCAAAAATTCATCAAATTGGTTTTGGAGCCTCTCTGATATCAGGGGAACCTAAGAAAATTAAAATTTCAATTTTCTAAAAAAGTTGATTTTTAATAATATTTTAATATTTTTAATAATTAAAAAATAATAAAAATCACAAAAATAATAAAATTCACCAAAATGTCACATTTTGAATTTTAATCACTTAGGAACAAATCCCACATTTTTTATAGGTCTATTTAGTGAAATATTGAATTTTAAAGCCCTAGGGTAATTTTAAAATTAAAAAAATGTATTTTCTAGCATTTTCACTAAAATAATTATTATAAATCATAAAAAAATCAGAAAATTGCAAAATTTGATTCTCTGGTTTCCTTGATATCAGAGAGATTTTTGAAAAATATAAAATCCACTTTTCAACATTTATTTTATTTTTAAATTAATTAACACTCCAAAACTCAAAATAATTATAATAAAAATAATATAATTCAAAAAATCACCAAAATTGGTCCAAGTGCTTCTCTGGTCATTAGGAATGTCCCCTAATTTTCTTATGGACAGAAACTTTCCCTTGGTCATGTTATTAAATTTTCCTTGAAAATCTCTATTTTCCACCAAAAATAATTATATAAATAAATTAAATACAGAAAAATCACATTTTCTCCTCTCATGTCTTTATTGACATATGAGTAAAGTCACATAAAAATTTCAAGTTCATTTGGGTTCAATTTAGTGAGTTATGAAATTATTAAGCTTAAAGGGTAAAATGGTAATTAAAATCTTTAATCCTTAATTAAAACTTTAGGTTTATTAAAAAATCAACAAGTAAAACATTTGATCTTAATCTGATTTGGATGATTGAAATTTAAATAATTAAAGGGTAGAAACCCATTAAACAATTTTTAAATGATTAAACCTTAATTAAATAATGGATTAAATTTGGAAGAATAATAAAATTGGAATTATTAAAATAGGGATATTTATTAGGAAGAGATTTATTCTTTAATTTAAAAATCCCTAAACTAATTATATCATTAATACTCAATTTTTAATTAAAATGATAACTCAAATTTAAAATATTAAAAAAACTTAATTAAATTATTAAACTCTTTCGAAAATTTCAATTAAAATTAAAGATAAAACTTAATTAAAAATTAAATTAAAATTAAATTAAATAATTGAATTAAATTAAATTAAAACAAATTAAATTAAATTAAATTAAATTAAAATTAAATTAAATCAATTAAATTAAATTAAATTAAATTAAATTAAATTTAAATTAAATTAAATTAAATTAAATCAAATTAAATTAAATTAAATTGAATAATTAAATTAAATTAAATCAAATCAAATTAATTAAATACCAAATCAAATTAAATTGAACTATGTTAAACTAAATTAAAACTCAATTAAATTAAGTTGAATTAAATATAACATCACCTAAGACATAAAGAATTCAAAATAAATGTAAAGCGACTTGAACAACTTATTCCAATTTAAACCCTTTAACTTAAATCGAATCATTTGAATACTAATTTACCTTGAAAGCTTTGATTATTATAACTCCTAAATGGAACATCAAATGAAGTGTTACCTCACTCATAGGATATTCAAATGTCTCTAGTTCACCGAGCGAGTTAACAAGACTTGAAAACCTCGGACGATCGATTCATTTATATAATTAAATTCATTTGGACTTAAAACAATCACTGAAAATATTGAAAAGATGTTTAAGATTCTTCTTAAGCACTTCCTCGATATGATAGGATATTTATAAGAAAAATTGGACTTAATTGTCCTTTGATGAAGAAAATCATCCTCAAACAAAAACACAAAGAACTCTAGACGTCATAGGAAATGACTAAGCTATAGGATTAGGAATTTGGTAGAAAACCATAACCTTTCCCTTAGCTTTACCTAGGAACTTGCTTAAATATTCTAATTGTGTTTTAAGTGCAGCTTGGGATGACGGGAAGACCCTCCAGGTACGCTTTTATTTTATTGCAATTTACTTTCTTGCAATTTACCTTCTTGCAAATTTATTTAACTGCATTGCACTTACTTTTTCTTGCATGATAAAACAACTGTTGCATGAAAACCCACACCTTTAGGATAGTCCCTAAAACTGAAACCAAAACTAAGTTAAAAGTCATTGCAAGATAAAATTCACCGCCACAACATTTCAAAATATAAAACAACTCAAAATTTAATCACAAACAGAACACAAAACTACGATTGCAACTAAATTAAAACGTCTCGTTGGATGATCGGGAATACCTCGGATGATGTAACCTACGTGTTGCTAACGGGATTTCCCACGGTCTAAATGAAAGTGTGGAACTCATTTAGTTGAGTTTAGCAAATTCATCCGGACTAAGTGAATCCGATAAAAATAATGATGCCGGAAGGATGGAACCGTGGGATCTTAACCGGTGTCGTTATAATCAACTTTAAGATTTGTTTTAATTAAAACGTAAAAAACACTTGGAAATTAAGATTTTCTCTAAACCAAAACACTTTTCTCATCTCCTGATTTATGATTTCTAAAACTAAACCTCTGCAACAAAAAGGAGCTTGGAGCATGGTGGGCAGCACGGCCATCGTCATCAACAAAACTTGAACCTACTTCAGCAAAACCTTCCTAGAATTAAATAACCAAGCCATAGGACTTCGAGGTAGTTTGCCTAGTGCAACATAAATCCTCAACCTTTTCGTTAGGCACTTGCATAATCATTTTATGCAAATTAAGCCCTAACCGGTCTTAGGATTCCGAGGTAGTCGTCCGATACGACAACAAACCCTCACATCTTCTAAGTTATTTGTTTGATTTTATCATTCAAATACAAGCCCTAATTAATTAAAATTGGCAAGATCAAAACATTTAAATAAACATTAGGACTTTCCTAAACTCAAGCCGAAACGATAGGATAGTCGGGAAATTACCGAAGTTCACTTCGAATCGGTGATTTCTCCTACCTTTCTTCCTTTGGATTCACAAAACAAAATGTTCCAAAATTTGATCCATTCCACTATTGAAATTCCAAAATTCAATCTTTGAAAACCTTAAACTTTGAAATTCTTGAAAGCGGAATTATTGGTTATTATCGAGAGTTTTCTTAGGTGATTCCCGTCACTTAAGATGTAATTAACTATAGGGGCTTGCCCTTATAGGGAATTTTAAAGAACCTGAGTAATATAAACCTCGTTTAATACTTTCATATTAAGCGGGGGAATTTGTCGGCTTATAAAATTGGTTCGCGAGACCAAACGGATGTCACAAAACTTCGGTTTATTTGATCGAGCCCCACCATCAGCGGTGTGTCTATCCTTAGGGATAGATACACGGTTTGTGGTGCGGTGCTCGTTTATATAAACTATTTGGGATGTGAGATCGGTTTAATCTCATATCTTAAAACTTTCAAATTTAAAAAATTATTTTCAAAGCCAAATACTACTTTCTAAATTATATATATATTTAAATCAAATTTAAAATTTAAATTCGCCGACACCAAGTTACATATATTTATCTGGAATGTTCCTTCAAGTGATCTGCTGACTCCTACTGACTCCAATGCAAAATGAAAGACTTCAATAGCAACAACACTTATATACTCACACTTACAACTCAAGGAATTGAGTAGTAACAGTCAAAATAACAAAAATAAACTCACTATTTACATAAGAAGGTGGTCCCTAAAATTATTTTCAAGTGTGAGAGAAATCTAGAGATGAGAGAAGTGTGGCAATCAAGAGATGAGAGAAGTGTTTTCGTTTAGAAAAAGTTTTAAAGTCCAAATATTTTTAATATTTTATTAGGGGAATCTTAAAGTCGATTATAACAACACCGGTTAAGATCCCACGGTTACATCATTCCGGCACCGCTATTTTTATCGGATTCACTTAGTCCAGATGAATTTCCTAAACTCAACTGAACGAGTTCCACACTTTCATTTAGACTGTGGGAAATCCCGTTAGCAACACGTAGGTTACATCATCCGAGGAATTCCCGATCATCCAATAATACATTTTAATTTAATTGTAATTGTACTTTTGTTGTTATGTTTGGGGTTAAATTTTGAGTTGTTTTATATTTTGAAATGTTGTGGCGGTGAATTTTATCTTTTGTTGATTTTAATTTAGTTTTGGTTTCAGTTTTGTGGCTATCCTAAAGGTTTCAGTTTTCCTGCAACAATCTTGTTTAACATTTATGAAAAGTAAAGCACAGTATATGTAAGTAACTTGCAATAAAACAAAGGGCATTCCTGTAATTCCAAGCTATGCTTAAAGCACATGTTAAGACATTTAAATATCTGCAACACATACCTAGGTAAAGCTAAGGGAAGGTTTTAGTTGTCTACCAAAATCCTAGTCCTATAGCTAGTCAATTCCTATGACTAGTCAATTCCTATGACGTCAAGATTCTTGTATTTTTTTGATGATTTCCTTCACCAAAGAACAATTAAGTTCAATTATTCTTTAAAGACACCCCATCATATTAAGAAAGTGCTTAAGATGAGTCTTAAACATCTTTTTAATGCTTCTGGGATTGTTTTAAGCCTAAATGAATTTCATTGCACAGGTGAATTAATCGTCTAAGGGTTTACTATGAGTGAAGTGACATTTCACTTAGTGTTTTATTTAAGAGTTATAATAATAAAAGCCTTTAGGGGGCAAATTGGTTTATTAAGGAATCTAACCATCCCTTAATTAAAATTTAATTGATAACTTAAGATAATTTTAGTTTCCTCCTAAGCATCTTAAGTTACTTTGATTAAATGGGATACTTGAGTTGTTTAGTTTAAGTTTTGATGATTTAAATTTGAGTTTGAATTAATCATATTAAATAAGATTGATTTTAATGACTAATTTAAGTTGATCTTTAAATTGATTTAATTCTCACATTTTTTTTTTGATTTAATGATTCTAGATTAGTTTCAAATACTTAAAGCTTCCTTTGATTTGATTATTAAATGATTTAACATTTTAAATTTTAATTAATTACTAAATTATTAAAGTTTTAAATTTTAATTAACCATTTAAATTATTTGTTATTTTAGATTTATGAATTATTTATTATTTAATAAATAATTTAAATATTAATTTCTAATAGTTGAATGTCATTATATTAATTCAATTAGGGATTTGAATCAGAGAATTAGTATCTTCTTAAATTATATCCCTAAAAAAAGAATAATCCAAAAAAAAATAATCTTCCAAAATTTAAATAATTTAATTAATTAAGGTTCCATCTTAATATTTTTAAAGTGATTGATGGGTTTCGACCCTTTTATCTTTTAAGTTTCAATCTTCTAAAGGAATATTAAATCAAATATTTTACCCTCCCCTTTCATTAGGCCTAAAATATTTATTAAAGTTAAAATCCTTAATTACTTTCATGTCCTCTTAAGCCTATTCACTTCATAACTCACTAAATTGAGCTCAAGTGAGTTTGAAATTTTTATGTCACTTCACTAACATGTCAATTAAGACATTAAAGGAGAAAATGTGATTTTATATTTTTAATTTAATTTATATAATTATTTTTAATAGGAATAGAGTTTTTATTCAATGAAAATTCAACAACATGACCAAAGTAATTTTTCTAAACTTAGGAAAATTATGGGATGTTCCTATTGACTAGAGGACCACTTGGACCAATTTTGATAATTTTTTCAATTATATTTTATTTTTTAATAATTATTTTAAGTTTTAGAGTGTTAATTAATTTTAAAATAAAATAGATGTTGAAAAATGGATTTTATATTTTTCAAAAATCTCTCTGACCTTAAGGAACTTGGAGAAATAAATTTTATAATTTTATGATTTTTCTTTGATTTATTAGAATTAATTTAGTGAGAAAGGTTAAAAATTCATTTTTTAATATTAAAAATTACATTAAGCCTTTAAAATTTAATATTTTAACCTAGAGACTTGGGAAAAATATTTGGTTGGTTCCTAAATGATTAGGGAGTAAAATTTGACATTTTGATGATTTTTAACATTTTTATGATTTTTAATATTCTTTAATTATTAAAATATTTAAAAATAGACTAAAAATAAATTTTTTTACAAATTTCTAATTTTATTTTTCCTAAACTCATCTGATATCAGAGAAGTCCCAAAATTAATTTGGTGAATTTTTGAAAAGTATTTTGGGTTTTATAAATTTTTTAAAGTTTGGAAATAGCCATCTGATTTAATTAATCCATTTAATGGGTTAAACCATTTCCAATTGATTCCAAATTTTTATGTGGGACTCCTCTGACCCTAAAGATTAGTGGAGAATTGTTTTCAAATGGTTGTGATGTGTGGTTAATCCTAATAAATTAGGGTTCAATTTTAGGGTTTTGGCTAAATTAAGGTACATTTAAATGATTTAAGCCAAACCATAATTATCCTAGGGTTCTCTGGTCATAAGGTACTTCCCCTAAATTTTCTAGATTTTATTGATCAACATGCTGATTATTGGAATTAAAATACAAAAAACAGGCACATAAACTTGAAAAATAAATAACTTGCCACAGGGACAGCTTCTGGCCTTGGAAAATTCAAAGAATGTCCCCAAGATCAGAGGCTACAAAATCCCTATGGTATCATGCCATGGTGAAATGTATACATTCATGGAGAATTAAAATACTTAAAATAGTATTAAATTAATTAAAAATAAAATACTGAACAAAATAGATCAATTCCATTTCCACATTATTCTCCTCCGTTCACTGAGCAAGAAGGTATTTTTCTTTTATTTTTATGATTTCTCTATGCAAAGATATCAATTTTTGAAGTTTCTGGTACTTAAATAAATAAGAAAAATTAGATTTTCCTACTTAAGTGACGCAACGCCAACTCAACCTCGGCATATCCGAAAGCCCATGCATCCCCTTCTGATTCATCACTGCCAACTGACTGGGATGCCACGCGGCCCGCAGTTCCTATCCTATTGCTCTGTCCGACGCGAACCTAGACGTCAATCCAATTCACGCACGATCTGATGGCTGCTGGTCATCGTCTCGACAGGTGTGAACCGAGAACCGTCCACCTTCTAACCTTCATATCTCACTCGATACTTAACCAAATTAAAAGTTCTTATGCTCTATGAACTCATCTTGAAGAGACAAACATATCCATACGGCTAACATGCATTGAAATTGACTTGAATGAAATGAATAATCGTTGGAAGCTCGAGAGGAAGAAGAGGGCAATACCTTTGGCTCTGAGAAGTGAAGCTTCTATCAAAGAGGCTCGACACATTTGTTGGAGTCCAAGGAAGCTTCAGATTGAGCCTCGAGCGCTGGTGAAATGTCTAGCTATGAAAGTGACTAGACCTGATTTCTAGCTCTGGCCGATAGAGCAATTGGGTGGCTAAGAGAGAGGGCTTTCACTAGGGAACTCCTTCTCTTGGTGCTGTGAAGGTGTGGATGAGTTCAATTTGATTTTGGTGGAGTTTACGGGGTTATCCTTTTTTCCTGCCTGAGATTCAGCTCTGAAATGGAGCTCAACCAATGGGAATTGGGGCAGAAAAATAATGGGGATGAGCTTCTCTTGGCTGGGAGGAGCTCTCAGAGTAATTTGAGGGAGTTTGGTGAAAGAATTTTCAGCACCTTTGGCGAGGCCGAAAGGTGGGGATTTTATACCCATGGCCGAAGGGGAGCTCAAGGCCAGGCAATGAGTGGTTTAGGCAGCTTAGGGTGAGCGCTGAACAGGCAGGGTGGCTGGTGAAAGGATTGCCCACTGGCAAGGCCAAATTTTAGGTTTCAAGGAAACATGGGCTGCTCAGGCATGTCTGTTCCGCCAGATGGAGTGGCTGGCAAGGACCGTCAGGTGGCTGAGCAAGCTGAGGAGGAGTGGAGGGGGAGTTTAGCTCAATTAATTTGGTAGAGATGGTTGCTTAAAGGGAGATTAAGGATGAGACATGGCCTTAGCCATCTGGCTTAGCCCATTGCTCCAAAGTGGTGGACCATTGGTCTATGGCTCATGGAGCATGGGTTAGGTCAGGTCAAACCCAGCCTAGGATGCCTAGGGTCAGCAGCCAAGAAGTTGGTTTGTTCAAATTTGGATTGGTTTGGTTCAATTTGGTTCATGTGTACACATAGGTTCACATGGTTCACATGGGTTTAAGTTGGGTCAACTTGAGTTTAGGTTTGAATTGGATCAAATTGATTGATCAACATTGTGTAGATGATTGTAAGGAAGATTTTTTATGAAGACATGAAGTGGATTTGAGTTCATTTGGGGTTTCAATTTGGAGGATTTAGAGGTAGGTGACAACTTTAGGTCAAATTTGGGGGTTTTGATTTCAAATGTAGTTTGAGTTGGGTTAGGGTTCAAATTGAGAGCCAATTAATGTTTTTGATTGGTGTATGGATGTATTAGGAAGAATTTGGATTTGAAATTGGGGAAAATTGAGTTGAATTGGGTTGGATTTGGACATGTTTAGGTTCATAGGTAATTTAGGGCAAAAATTGTGGTTTTGGGTTTAAGTTGAAATTAGATTCAAATGTGAGTAAAATTGGGCTTGGTTTTGGTTTAAATTGGTATTGGAATTGAAGTTTAGAATTGAGTTTGAGTAAAATTGGGGTCAATTGAGTTGACTTGGTTTGACATTGGGTCCAAATGAGTTAAAGATGGGTCAAATTAGGGATTTTGATAAAAGTGGGTTAAATTGGCAAAATTGGCTTATGATGTAGTTTAATAAAATAAAATTACGAATATTTGGGATTTTCTGGAATTTTTTTAAAATTTTTGGAATTTTTTAAATTTTTGGAATTTTGGGCCAGAAGGGGTATTTAGGGTATTTGGAGGTTATTTGGAGGGTATTGGGGTATTTTGGTGGATTTAAAAGGTAGGGATGGTTTGGAAAATGATTCTTTGGAATTTTAAGAAGTTTGGGTAATTTTTTGGGAATTTTTGGATAATTTTGGTGGTTGTGGGGGCCATTTAGGTAGTTTTGGGTAAGCTTAGGGGACCCAATGTCAAAACCAGAAATTTTGGCAATTGAATGGGGTTTCAAATAAGGAAGAATGAGACCATTTTAGTGGATTCAATATTGATTAAAAATTGATTTGGAATGAAATTAGGGTTTGGAAGCATGATCCATGGACCTAGCTAAGTCCAACCACTTTGGGACCAAGTCTAGCCAAATGGTAACCACTTTATGATCCTTCACATATTGACATTAGCTATCTTAATCAAAGATTAGTGGCTTGGGTTCAACCATGTGAGTTTCATAAGGGTAGAAAGGCAAGGGTTCAAGGTTTAGGTTAAGTGGCTTAGAGGTGTGTGTGTGTGCAAGAGAAGCTCAAGTCGCTTAAGGTCACCCAGGGTAGTCGTAAGGCTTGGGCATCCTATAGGAATTCACTTTTGGTTGCTCATATGGTGGTTTTAACCTTTCAAAGTGATTTATAGGTTTACAACCATCTAAGTGGGGTCCCAAGAGGAGTTAAGAAGTGGTTGAATCGTTAAAGGGTGGGTCCCAATTCTAGTCCTCTGGGATAGTCAAGGAGAAGTTCTGTGGCTAGATCCTAAGCACTAAGAGGAAAGAGAAGACCTCACCAAAAATGAGGTCAACATCATTGCTTTTGCTCTCAAGAATTTCAATGTTTAAGGTTTTTAAACAAAATGGATTTTGGAAATTTCAATAGGGAATAGCTCAAGTTTGGAACAATCTATTTTAGGAATCTAAAGGAAGAGAACTAGGGGATGTCACAGACCCGAAGTGAACTTCGGTGACTTCCCGACTATCCTATAATTTGGCTTCAATTTGGAAGTTTATTTAATGTTTCAATCCTGCCAATTTTAGTTAAATCAGGACTTATATTAGTAGAACATGATCATACAAATAGCCTTGAAGATGTGAGGGTTTATGTCGTATTAAACGACCAACTCGGTGTCCTAAAACTAGTCAGGGCTTAATTTGCATAATATGATTGTGCAAATGCCTAACAAAAAGTTGAGGATTTATGTTTCATTAAGCAAAGTAACTCAAAATCTTATGGATTTGTTATTTAATTCTAAGAAAGGTTTTGCTGATGTAGATCCAAGTTTTGCTGATGAAGATGGCCGTGTTGCCCACTATGCTCCAAGCTCCTTGTTGTTGCAGAGGTTTAGTATTAGAAGGTGAAATTAGGAGATGATAAAAGTCTTTTAGTTTAGAAGAGTCTTATGGTTCAAATTTCCTAATGTTTTAATTAAAACAAATCTTAAAGTTGATTAAGCAGGACCGATTAAGATCCTACGGTTCCATCATCCCGGCACCGCTATTTTCATCGAATTCATTTAGTCCAAATGAATTTGCTAAACTCAACTGAATGAGTTCCACACTTTCATTTAGACTGTGGGAAATCTCGTTAGCAACACGTGGGTTACATCATCCGAGGGATTTCTGATCGTCCAACGAGACATTTTAATTTAATTGTAGTTGTAGTTTTGTTGTTTTGTTTGTGATTATATTTTTAGTTATTTTATATTTTTGAATGTTGTAGCGGTGAATTTTATCTTGTTGTGACTTTAAGTTTAGTTTTGGGTTTATGTTTTGTGGCTATCCTAAGAGTTTTAGTTTTCATGCAGGGTGACATTCTTGTTTAACATGCAAGAGAAGTAAAGTACAGTGCAGGTAAATAAATCGTAATAAAATAAAAGCGTACCTGAGGGTCTTCTTGTCATTCCCGGCTGCACTTAAAACACACGTCAGGGCATACAAATATTTGCAAGAAATACCTAGGTAAAGCCAAGGGAAGGTTCTGGTTGTCTGCCAAGATCCTAATCTTATTGCTAGTCAATTCCTGTGACGTCTAGGTTCTTGTGTTTTGTTAAGAATGGTTTTCTTTACCAAAGAGCAATTAAATTCAATTGTTCTTCTAAAACATCACATTATGTTGAGGAAGTGCTTAGGACAGGTCCTAAACATCTTTTCAACACTTATGGGATTGTTTCGAGTCCAAATGAATTTCATTGTACAGGTGAATTGATCATTCAAAAGGTTTAGTTAAATTTTATTTCTCGCTCAGTGAACTTGGGCATTTGATTATCCGATGAGTAAAGTGACATTTCACTTGATGTTCCATTTAAAGGTTATGAAGGTGAAAACCTTCAGGGGCAGATTAGTTCATCAAAGGATTTAGCCATTCTTAATTGAAATTTGAGTTAAGGATTTAAAGTGGTTTTGATTTAATATAAAGTTTCATTTGATCTTCATAAGTGTTTAAAACCATTTTGAGTTGGAATAATATTCAGATTGTTGTAATTCAATTAAACTTTATATTTTAAATGATCTTAATGTATTAAATTAATTTTAATGTCTTAAACAGATTTAATTTTCAATTTATGATGTTTTAATCATGAATTATTCTAAATTACTCTTTGATGTTTCAAATTATTTAAGGTTAAAGAGGTGTTTAGATTATTTAATTTTATTAAATTTCAATGATTCAAATTTGGTTTAAATTAATCATTGTATTTTAGGTTAATTTTAATTGGTTTGATTTTCACATTTTTAGTTATGAATTATTTCAAGATTATTTAAGGTTTCAAATTCGTTTTAAGTTTGTTCTTAGGTGTTTTAAAATTAGTTTTAAATATTTAAAATTTATTTTAATTTGATTATTAAATCATTTAATGTTTTAAGCTTTAATTTAATTGGAGATTATTTCCTTTTTAATTATTAATTTCAATCATCATCATTTGAATTAATTAAGGATTAAATACCATTGAATTAATTCAATTAGGGACTTTAAATTAAAGAATTGGTATCTTCTTAGGTCGTATCCCTAATTAATAATCCAAATTATAATTTATTCTTCCAAAATTTAAATGATGTAATTAATTAAGATTCCATTTTGGTATTTTCAAAGTGATTAATGGGTCTCTACCCCTTAGATTCCCTATGTTTCAATCATCCAAGAGAAAATTAAGATCTGATATTTTACCCTCCCATTGATTAAGCTTAAAGTATTAATTAGGGTTAAAATCCTTAATTACTATTATGTCCTCTTAAGCGTGTTCACTTAATAACTTACTAAATTGAGCTCAAATGAAATTGAAATTTTTATTTCACTTCACTCACATGTCAATTAAGACATTAGAGGAGAAAATGTAATTTTTTTTCATTTTTAATTTAATTTATATAATTATTTTAATAAAAATAAGGATTTTCACTGAAAATTCAACATGACCAAGATAAGGTTTCTGTCCTTAGGAAAATTATGATATGTTTCGACTGACTAGAGGACCACTTGGACCGATTTTGGTGATTTTTTGAATTATATTTTATTTATTATAATTATTTTAATTTTTGGAGCATTAATCAATTATAAAATAAAATTAAAGTTGAAAGATAGATTTTATGTTTTTCTTAAGTCCCTCTGGCCTCAAGGAAGTCAGAGAAGTAAAGTTTATATTTTTTTTATTTTTCTTTGATTTAATAGAGTTATTTTTGTGGGAAGGTTTGAAAATTCATTTTTTAACATTAAAAATTACATTAAACTTTTAAAATTCAATATCTTAACATATAGACTTAGAAAAAATATTTGGATGGTTCCTAAGTGATTAGGGAATAAAATATGACATTTAGAAGATTTATAATATTTTTATGATTTTTATAATTTTTTAATTATTAAATATAAAAAATAGAGTTAAAAATGAAAATTTTTAGGAAATTACAACTTTAATTTTCTTGGACTCCTCTACTATTAGAGAAGGCCCAAAACTAAGTTGGTGAAATTTTGAAATGTAT
Source organism: Papilionanthe hookeriana x Papilionanthe teres (assembly GCA_022702705.1). NCBI lineage: Eukaryota > Viridiplantae > Streptophyta > Magnoliopsida > Asparagales > Orchidaceae > Papilionanthe > Papilionanthe hookeriana x Papilionanthe teres. The sequence continues at coordinate 147,382,052 of CM040426.1, forward strand.
TTTGGGTTTTATGAATTTTTTAATTTTTAAATAGCTATGTCACTTAATTAATTCATTTAATAGGTTAAATTACCTCCAACTAACTTGAAATTTTTATGAGAGGTTCTCTGCATCCTAAGTGACAATGGAGAATTGTTTTCAAGCAATTTTGATATGTGGTTGCCCCTAATTAATTAAAGTTCATTTTTGAGTATCTTGGCTAATTAGGGTTATTTTTAAGGAACTAAATCAAACCATAAGTTTCCTAGGGTCCTCTAGTCATAAGCTATCTCCCCTAATTTTTCTAGAATTTGTTAAGCAATATGCAAATTATTGGAATTAAAATTCCAAAACAGACACATAAACTTGAAAAATAAATAACTTGCCATAGAGATGGCCTCTGGCCTTGGAAAATTCAGGGAATGTTCCTAAGAACAGAGGCTACAAAAGTCTTATGGTCTCATTCCATGATGAATTGTATGCATGAGTGGAGAATTAAAATACTCAAATCAGTGAATAATTAATTTAAAATTAAATATTCATCTAAATAACTTAATTATTTTTTTATAATGTTCTCCTCTGTTCACTGAGTAAGAGGGTATTTTTTTTATTTTTATAATTTTTCTAAGTAAAGTTATGCATTTTTAAAGTTTAGGGTAATTTAAAAAAAAATCCTATTTATCTACTTATCCACGCGACGCCAACTCAACCTCGTCCGGGTCAAAGCTCCACGCGGCGCACTCTTATTTGACGCTGCCATCTGACTCAGCAGCCACGCGGCCCGCGGTTCCACTCCATCTCCTCGTCCGGCTTGATCTCCACCTTCCGTGCATTACGCGCGCGAATGGACGACATCCGTTCATCATTCCCAGTCATTCTAACCCGAGAACCGTCCATCTTCTCACCCTAAGATCTTACTCGATACTCAACCAAATTACATGATCTTGGGCTCTATGAACTCGTCTCGACAAGACAAACACATCTATATGGTTATGATGGTATGAAATTAACTCGAACAAAATAGAGAATCGAAACAAGCTCTCAGGATGGAGGAGTTCAATACCTTGGCTCCGAGAAGTGAAGCTTCAATCAGAGGGGCTTGGCACGTTCGTTGGAGTCCAGGGAAGCTAGGGATGAAGCCTGGAGCTGTGGTGAAATGCCTAGGTATGATTTCCACCAAACCCAATTTCAAGCTTTGGTCTCTGGCACAAATGGGTGGCCTGGTGAGGGGGCTTCCACTGGGGAACTTCTTCTCTTGGTCTGGTGAAGGTGTGGGGTTGATCAATTTGAGGTTTTGGCCACTGTGGTGAAGTGTCTTGTTTTGGGGTGGATTTTGGATTGAGAAATTGAGCTCTATTAATAGAGATTATGGCAGGGAAGCAGGGGGAATTGAGTTCTCTATGTTAGGAGAAGGGTTTGGAGTGAATTGGGCAGAGTTTCACTAAGGTTGGTTTCAACACCTTCTTTGGTCGTGAGGGAGGTGAGTTTAAATAGCCATGGCCATGGCTGATTTCACGGAGGTTTGGAGGCTGGGATTTGTTGCCTACGGGAGGAGAAAAATAGCCACAATGGACATTTGGGTTGGGACATCTCAGCAAGCAAGTTTTAAATTTTTTGGATCACATGGAGCTCTCAGATGTGGTCTTTTCCGGTGACCCAGGTGGCTGGCCGGCAGGCATGGGTCACCATATTGACCAGTGAGGTCAGGGCTGGGGTTTAGTGAGTTAAATTGGCTTTGAACATGTGTAAAGTGATTTGATTTAAATGGTATGGGGCAAGGGCTCATTTTGGGTTAAAATGGCCAAGTCATGCTTTTGGGTTTGGTTTACCCTTCAAGATGGCTTTGGGCTGATGGGGAATCAGTTAGGTCAACTTGGAAAGGGTGGTGAAGACTCCATCCATGAATATTTAGATTAATCACGGATTAAGTTGAAGCATTAAAAGGGTTAAAACTTTTTAAAAGGGGTTTAAAAGAGGCTCCTCCTTTTGCAATTAATAGTATGGTGATGTGTAAAGTGGCTCCCAAGGCTTGCATATGGCTTGTGCATGGCTCAATGGCTCCATGTGGCTTGGGGCAAAGCTTAGTCAATTTCATGGAAAAGGGTTTTTAGGGATTTCTGGCATTTAGAGGTAATTTGGCATGAGGTTTGATTTGGAATCATTTGGTCATGGATTTAAAACTTTGGGGTTGATTTAAAGGGATGACAAATGAAAATGTCACGTGGGATTTAGGATAGATTTGGGGCAATTGAAATTATTTTGGATGGGCTTTTGAAATGTCTTAAAGAGGTGGGATTTTAGGTTTTAAAATAAACCTTTGGATAAAATATTGGTAAAAGGTTGTGCCAAATAAATGTTGCAATTGGTTTAGGAATGTGTCATGGGTGATTTGGAACAAGTTTGAGGTAATTTGGAGTTGAATTGGATTTAATTTGGGTCTTTTAGTAATAGGACCAATGTGGGTCAAATTGGGCTAACTTGGGCTAAAGTTGGGCTAATGTTGGGTTTGATGTAAAATTAATGTTTCAAAAGGTTTATGGGAGTGTTACAAAGTGTTTCCAATTTTGGTTGTGTCTTGAATTTTGGATTTGGGCTTGGTTGGGTTCATGGTTGGTTTAGGCCAATTTGGAGAATTTTAGTTCGAGTTTGGGTTCAAATTTGGGGATTTGGAGCAAACAGATTTAATTTTCAATTTATGATGTTTTAATCATGAATTATTCTAAATTACTCTTTGATGTTTCAAATTATTTAAGGTTAAAGAGGTGTTTAGATTATTTAATTTTATTAAATTTCAATGATTCAAATTTGGTTTAAATTAATCATTGTATTTTAGGTTAATTTTAATTGGTTTGATTTTCACATTTTTAATTATGAATTATTTCAAGATTATTTAAGGTTTCAAATTCGTTTTAAGTTTGTTCTTAGGTGTTTTCAAATTAGTTTTAAATATTTAAAATTTATTTTAATTTGATTATTAAATCTTTTAATGTTTTAAGCTTTAATTTAATTGGAGATTATTTCCTTTTTAATTATTAATTTCAATCATCATCATTTGAATTAATTAAGTATTAAATACCATTGAATTAATTCAATTAGGGACTTTAAATTAAAGAATTGGTATCTTCTTAGGTCGTATCCCTAATTAATAATCCAAATTATAATTTATTCTTCCAAAATTTAAATGATGTAATTAATTAAGGTTCCATTTTGATATTTTCAAAGTGATTAATGGGTCTCTACCCCTTAGATTCCCTATGTTTCAATCATCCAAGAGAAAATCAAGATCTGATATTTTACCCTCCCTTTGATTAAGCTTAAAGTATTAATTAGGGTTAAAATCCTTAATTACTATTATGTCCTCTTAAGTGTGTTCCCTTAATAACTTACTAAATTGAGCTCAAATGAACTTGAAATTTTTATTTCACTTCACTCACATGTCAATTAAGACATTAGAGGAGAAAATGTGATTTTCTTTCATTTTTAATTTAATTTATATAATTATTTTAATAAAAATAAGGATTTTCAATGAAAATTCAACAACATGACCAAGATAAGGTTTTTGTCCTTAGGAAAATTATGAGATGTTTCGACTGACTAGAGGACCACTTGGACCAATTTTGGTGATTTTTTTAATTATATTTTATTTATTATAATTATTTTAATTTTTGGAGCATTAATCAATTATAAAATAAAATTAAAGTTGAAAGATAGATTTTATGTTTTTCTTAAGTCCCTCTGGCCTCAAGGAAGTCAGAGAAGTAAAGTTTATATTTTTTTTATTTTTCTTTGATTTAATAGAATTATTTTTGTGGGAAGGTTTGAAAAAATATTTGGTTGGTTCCTAAGTGATTAGGGAATAAAATATGACATTTAGAAGATTCATAATATTTTTATGATTTTTATAATTTTTTAATTATTAAATATTAAAAATAGAGTTAAAAATGAAAATTTTTAGAAAATTACAACTTTAATTTTCTTGGACTCCTCTACTATTAGAGAAGGCCCAAAACTAAGTTGGTGAAATTTTGAAATGTATTTTGGGTTTTATGAAATTTTTAATTTTTAAAATAGCTATGTCACTTAATTAACTCATTTAATAGGTTAAATTACCTCCAATTAACTTGAAATTTTTATGAGAGGTTCTCTGCATCCTAAGTGACAATGGAGAATTGTTTTCAAGTAATTTTGATATGTGGTTGCTCCTAATTAATTAAAGTTCATTTTTGAGTATCTTGGCTAATTAGGATTATTTTTAAGGAACTAAATCAAACCATAAGTTTCCTAGGGTCCTCTAGTCATAAGCTATCTCCCCTAATTTTTCTAGAATTTTCTAAGCAATATGCAAATTATTGGAATTAAAATTCCAAAACAGACACATAAACTTGAAAAATAAATAACTTGCCATAGAGATGGCCTCTGGCCTTGGAAAATTCAGGGAATGTTCGTAAGAATAGAGGCTACAAAAGTCTTATGGTCTCATGCCATGATGAATTGTATGCATGAGTGGAGAATTAAAATACTCAAATCAGTGAATAATTAATTTAAAATTAAATATTCATCTAAATAACTTAATTATTTTTTTATAATGTTCTCCTCTCATTCACTCGAGTAAGAGGGTATTTTTTTTATTTTTATAATTTTTCTAAGTAAAGTTATGCATTTTTAAAGTTTAGGGTAATTTAAAAAAAAACCCTATTTATCTACTTATCCACGCGACGCCAACTCAACCTCTTCCGGGTCAAAGCTCCACGCGGCGCACTCCTATTTGACGCTGCCATCTGACTCAGCAGCGACGCAGCCCGCGGTTCCACTCCATCTCCTCATCCGGCTTGATCTCCACCATCCGTGCATTACGCGCGCGAATGGACGACATACGTTCATCATTTCCAGTCATTCTAACCCGAGAGTCGTCCATCTTCTCACCCTAAGATCTTACTCGATACTCAACCAAATTACATGATCTGTGGCTCTATGAACTCGTCTCGACAAGACAAACAAATCTATATGGCTATGATGGTATGAAATTAACTCGAACAAAAAAGAGAATCGAAACAAGCTCCCAGGAAGGAGGAGTTCAATACCTTGGCTCTGAGAAGTGAAGCTTCAATCAGAGGGCCTTGGCACGTTCGTTGGAGTCCAGGGAAGCTAGGGATGAAGCCTGAAGCTATGGTGAAATGCCTAGGTATGATTTCCACCAAACCCGATTTCAAGCTTTGGTCTCCAGCACAAATGGGTGGCCTGGTGAGGGGGCTTCCACTGGGGAACTTCTTCTCTTGGTCTGGTGAAGGTGTAGGGTTGATCAATTTGAGGTTTTGGCCACTGTGGTGAAGTGTCTTCTTTTGGGGTGGATTTTGGATTGAGAAATTGAGCTATATTAATGGAGATTATGGCAGGGAAGCAGGGGGGATTGAGTTCTCTATGCTAGGAGAAGGGTTTGGAGTGAATTGGGCAGAGTTTCACTAAGGTTAGTTTCAACACCTTCTTTGGTCGTGAGGGAGGTGAGTTTAAATAGCCATGGCCATGGCTGATTTCAGGGAGGTTTGGAGGCTGGGATTTGCTGCCTACGGGAGGAGAAAAATAGCCACAATGGACATTTGGGTTGGGACATCTCAGCAAGCAAGTTTTGAATTTTTTGGATCACATGGAGCTCTCGGATGTGGTGTTTTCCGGTGACCCAGGTGGCTGGTCGGCAGGCATGGGTCACCATATTGACCAGTGAGGTCAGGGCTGGGGTTTGGTGAGTTAAATTGGCTTTGAACATGTGTAAAGCGATTTGATTTAAATGGTATGGGGCAAGGGCTCATTTTGGGTTAAAATGGCCAAGTCATGCTTTTGGGTTTGGTTCACCCTTCAAGATGGCTTTGGGCTGATGGGGAATCAGTTGGGTCAGCTTGGAAAGGGTGGTGAAGACTCCATCCATGAATATTTGGATTAATCACGGATTAAGGTGAAGCATTAAAAGGGTTAAAACTTTTTTAAGGGGGTTTAATAGAGGCTCCTCCTTTTACAATTAATAGTATGGTGATGTGTAAAGCGGCTCCCAAGGCTTACATATGGCTTGTGCATGGCTCAATGGCTCCATGTGGCTTGGGACAAAGCTTGGTCAATTTCATGGAAAAGGGTTTTTAGGGATTTTTGGCATTTAGGGGTAATTTATCATGAGTTTTGCTTTGGAATCATTTGGTCATGGATTTAAAACTTTGGGGTTGATTTTATTAAAGTGATGACAAATGAAAATGTCATGTGGGATTTAGGATAGATTTGGGGCATTTGAAATTATTTTGGATGGGCTTTTGAAATGTCTTAATGAGGTGGGATTTTAGGTTTTAAAATAAACCTTTGGATAAAATATTGGTAAAAGGTTGTGCCAAATAAATGTTGCAATTGGTTTAGGAATGTGCCATGGGTGATTTGGAACAAGTTTGAGGAAAATTCCCCAAATCCCCAAATAAGCTTGGGTGGAGTTTGGGTTCAAATTTGGGGCAAATTAATGTAGAGTTTTGTTAGTGAGGATTTTAGAAAGGTTTCAAAACAAATTTGGGGAAAATTGGGTGACATTTGGGTTGAATTTTGGATGGATTGGGCTTGTTAGTCATTTTGGGCCTTAAGGGCTAATTTGGGATTTTTGATAAAATTGGATTAAATTGACAAAATTGGAGTTTGTGGCAGTTGAACAAAATAAAATTGGGAATATTTGGTATTTTCCGGAATTTTTTGAGATTATTTTGGAATTTTTGGATTTTTGAGCCAAAAAGGGTATTTTGGGTATTTGGAGGTTATTTGGAGGGCATTTGGGTATTTTTTGAAAGGTTTGGTATATTTGGTTATGGCCAATCAACTTGAGTGGTGGAAAATTTTAGGATTGATTTTAAGGAATTTTGGTAATCTGGTTAATTTTTCAGAATTTTGGGAAATTTCAAAAGTATTTGGTAGGTTTGGTGGGTTTAGGGCCCCGGGGGTCAAGAATTTGAATTTTGGGAAAAATGAAGATTAATTAAATGTGAGTAAAATGAAACCATTTTGGTTGAGACATGAAACCATATTGAGCTAACAAGAGCCATGAGAGGACTCATTTTAGGCACTCAATATGTTGTTCCTAACCCTCTTAACCAGAGGCTTAGGGGTTAAGGCCTATCCATATAAGTTTCCTACAAGAGTCAGGAAGCCAAGTTGGGTAAGAGTGGTTTTAGGGTTTAGAATGTGTGTGGAAATATGGTGTGTGAAATTTGAACCTCACAAAAACTAGGCCACCCAGGGTTGTTCTAAGGCTTGACCATCCTCCAGGAACTCATCCTTGAACCTCCCATTTGTCTTTTAACCTTCCAAGTGGCTTTGAGGTTTATGGTCATCTGTGTGTTTCAAGGAGAGTTAAGAAGTGTTTGAATTTCTAAGTGGTGGGTTCCATTTCTAGTCCTCTAGGATAGTCAAAGGGAAAACCTATGGCAAAATCGTAAGCACTAAGAAGAGAAAATTCCTCACCAAAAATGAGGTCAACATCAGTATGTACGATACATTTTGTTTCAAGAAGATAAGGACTAAATTTATCAAAGGCATATAATATTGCTAAAGGCTCTTTCTCAGTAGTAGTGTAATTTATTTGAGTTTCATTAAGAGTTTTGCTAGCATATGTCGGCATATTTTTAGGTCGTGTTTTATTTTGAAGAGGGGTCGCCTAACAGAAATCTGTCGGCGAATTTTTAATTTAATTAAAATAAATAATTTGAAAAGTAGTATTTGATTTTGAAAATAATTTTAAATTTGAAGGTTTTTAAGATATGAGATTAAACCGATCTCACATCCCAAATAGTTTATATAAACGAGCACCGCACCACAAACCGTGTATCTATCCCTAAGGATAGACACAGCCGCTTGATGGTGGGGCTTGATTAAATAAACTAGAAGATTAGTGACATCCGTTTGGTCCGCGAACCAATTTCATAAGCCGACAAGTTTCCCCGCTTAATATGAAAACATTAAACAGGGGTTTATATTACTCGGGTTCTTTAAAATTCCCTATAAGGGCAAGCCCCTATAGTTAATTACATCTTAAGTGACGGGAATCACCTAAGAAAACTCTCGATAATAATCAATGATTCTGCTCTCAAGAATTTCAAAGTTTAAGGTTTTCAAAGATTGAATTTTGGAGTTTCAATAGGGAATGGATCAAATTTTTGGAACATTTTGTTTTGTGAATCCGAAGGAAGAGAGGTAGGAGAAATCACTGATTCGAAGTGAACTTCGATAATTTCCCGACTATCCTATTGTTTGTCTTGAATTTAGGAAAGTCCTAATGTTTATTTGATATTTCAATCTTGCCAATTTTAATTAATTAGGGCTTATATTTGTATGATAAAATCAAACAAATAGCATTCAGAAAATGTGAGGGTTTATTGTCGTATCGGACGACTACCTCGGAATCCTAAGACCGGTTAGGGCTTAATTTGCAATGCAAATGCCTAACGAAGAGTTGAGGATTTATGTTGCACTAGTGCAAGCTACCTCGAAGTCCTATGGCTTGGTTGTTTTAATTCTAGGAAAATTTTGTTGAAGTAGACTCGGGTTTTGCCGATGACGATGGTCGTGCTTGCCCACCATGCTCCGAGCTCCTTGTTGTTGCAGAGGTTTAGTTTTAGAAATCATAAATCGGGAGTTGAGAAAAGTGTTTTGGTTTAGAGAAAATCTTAATTTCCAGGTGTTTTTTATGTTTTATTTAAAACAAATCTTAAAGTTGATTATAACGACACCGGTTAAGATCCCACGGTTCCATCCTTCCGGCATCATTATTTTTATCGGATTCACTTAGTCCAGATGAATTTGCTAAACTCAACTGAATGAGTTCCACACTTTCATTTAGACCGTGTGAAATCCCGTTAGCAACACGTAGGTTACATCATCCGAGGTATTCCCGATCATCCAACGAGGACGTTTTAATTTAGTTGTAATTGTAGTTTTGTGTTCTGTTTGTGATTAAATTTTGAGTTGTTTTATATTTTGAAATGTTGTGGCGGTGAATTTTATCTTGCAATGACTTTTAACTTAGTTTTGGTTTCAGTTTTAGGGGCTATCCTAAAGGTGTGGGTTTTCATGCAACTGTTGTTTTATCATGCAAGAAAAGTAAAATGCATTTGCAATAAAGTAAATTGCAAGAAAGTAAATTGCAAGAAAGTAAATTGCAAGAAAGTAAATTGCAATAAAATAAAAGCGTACCTGGAGGGTCTTCCCGTCATCCCAAGCTGCACTTAAAACACAATTAGAATATTTAAACAAGTTCCTAGGTAAAGCTAAGGGAAAGGTTATGGTTTTCTACCAAATTCCTAATCCTATAGCTAGTCATCTCCTATGACGTCTAGGTTCTTTGGGTTTTGGTTTAAGGACGATTTTCTTCATCAAAGAATAATCAAATTCAATTGTTCTTATAAATATCCTATCATATCGAGGAAGTGCTTAAGAAGAATCTTAAACATCTTTTCAATATTTCTAGGATTGTTTTAAGTCCAAATGAATTTAATTATATAAATGAATCGATCATCCGAGGTTTTCAAATCTTGTTAACTTGCTCAGTGAACTAGGACATTTGAATATCCTATGAGTGAAGTAACACTTCATTTAATGTTTTATTTAGGAGTTATAATAACTAAAGCTTTCAAGGGTAAGTTAGTATTCAAATGATTTGATTTAAGTTAAAGGGTTTAAATTTGGAATAGTGTTCAAGTTGCTTTATATTTAGTTTAATTTAATTTAATTTGATTTGATGTTTAATTAATTTGATTTGATTTAACTTTAATTTAATTATTTAATTTAATTTAATTTAATTTTAATTAATTTAATTTAATTGTTTAATTTAATTTAATTTAATTGTTTAATTTAATTTAATTTAATTGTTTAATTTAATTTAATTTAATTTAATTTAATTTAATTTTTAATTTTAATTGAAATTTTAAAAGAGTTTAATAATTTAATTAAGTCTTTTAATATTTTACATTTGAGTTATCATTTTAATTAAGAATTGAGTATTAATGATATAATTAGTTTAGGGATTTTTAAATTAAAGAATAAATCTCTTCCTAATAAATATCCCTTATTTTAATAATTCCAATTTATTATTCTTCCAAATTTAATCCATTATTTAATTAAAGTTTAATCATTTTAAAATTGTTTAATGGGTTTCTACCCTTTAATTATTTAAATTTCAATCATCCAAATCAGATTAAGATCAAATATTTTACTTGTTGATTTTTTATTAAACCTAAAGTTTTAATTAGGGTTAAAAGTTTAATTACCATTTTACCCTTTAAGCTTAATAATTTCATAACTCACTAAATTGAACTCAAATGAACTTGAAATTTTTATGTGACTTCACTCATATGTCAATAAAGACATGAGAGGAGAAAATGTGATTTTTCTGTGTTTAATTTATTTATATAATTATTTTTGGTGGAAAATAGAGATTTTCAAGGAAAATTTAATAATATGACCAAGGGAAAGTTTCTGTCCTTAAGAAAATTAGGGGACATTCCTAATGACCAGAGAAGCACTTGGACCAATTTTGGTGATTTTTTGAATTATATTATTTTTATTATAATTATTTTGAGTTTTGGAGTGTTAATTAATTTAAAAATAAAATAAATGTTGAAAAATGGATTTTATATTTTTCAAAAATCTCTCTGATATCAAGGAAACCAGAGAATCAAATTTTGCAATTTTCTGATTTTTCTATGATTTATAATAATTATTTTAGTGAAAATGCTAGAAAATACATTTTTTTAATTTTAAAATTACCCTAGGGCTTTAAAATTCAATATCTCACTAAATAGACCTAGGAAAAATGTGAGATTTGTTCCTAAGTGATTAAAATTCAAAATGTGACATTTTGGTGAATTTTATTATTTTTGTGATTTTTATTATTTTTTAATTATTAAAAATATTAAAATATTATTAAAAATCAACTTTTTAGAAAATTGAAATTTTAATTTTCTTAGGTTCCCCTGATATCAGAGAGGCTCCAAAACCAATTTGGTGAATTTTTAAAAGGTATTTTAAAAGTTATGAATTTTTAAAGTTTAAAATGGTTAAGTGGCTTAATCAACCCAATTAGTGGGGCTAACCAAGTCCAATTGACTTCAAATTTTTATGGTGGATTCCTCTGATCCTAAAGGTCAGTGGAGAATTGATTTCAAGTCAATTTGATACTTGGTTAACTCTAATTAATTAAAGACCTATTTTAGGTGTTTAAGCCAATTAGGGTTAATGCGAGTGAATTAACTCAAGTCCTATTTTTCCTAGAGTTCTCTGGTCATAAGGAACATCACCAAATATTTCTAGAATTTATTTCACAACATGCTAATTTTTGGAATTAAAATACTCGAAAACGACAACATGCATTTGAAAAATAAATAACTTTTCACGGAGATGGCCTACGACCTTGGAAAATTCGGGGAATGTTCCCAAGTTCAGAGGCTTCAAAAGCCCTATGGTCTCATGCCATGGTGAATTGTATACATGCATGGAGAATTAAATGTATGCAGAGAGTAAATAAATCATAAAAAATAAAATACTTAATGAAATTGAATGATTTCTTTTCCACATTATTCTCCTCCGTTCACCGAGCAAGAGGGTATTTTTATTTTATTTTTGTGATTTTTCTACACGGAGATATGAATTTTGAAGTTTAGGGAATTAAATAAATAGAAAAATACCCTAATTTTCTATTTATCCACGCGGCGCCGCGTCAGCCTCGGCGACTCCGAACGCACACGCGTCGCGCTCCCATTCGACGCCGCCACCCGAGTCGGCGGCCGGGCCCCGCGGTTCTCGTACCGTCCCACGGTCCGACGCAATCTCGGCCGTCCGTGCGCGCGTGTATCGAATGGACGGCATCCGTTCATCGTCCCCAAGTGTTCTCACCCGAGAGCCGTCCACACTAAATCCCTAAGATCTCACTCGATTCTCGATGGATTTTCATGTTCTTATACTCTATGGATTCGTCTTGAAGAGACGAACACATCTATACGGCTAACATGCATTGAAACTAAGGCATTTGAAATGGAGAATCTCCGAAGCTCGGGATGGATAGTTAACTCATACCTTAGCTCGGAGAAGTGTGGCTTCGATCCGAGAGTTGTTGCACCTTCGATTGGGTCCCAGTGAGCTCCGGATGAAGTCTCCTGGTCCGGTGAATTGCTAGCTATGAAAGTGACCACGGCCGATCCACAAAGCTTGGAGGGCTGGAGCAACTGGGTGGCCTCGGAGATGGGGCTTTCGGTGGGAAACTTCTCCTCTTGGTCCGGTGAAGGTGTAGGACCGATCGATTTGAGGATTGGCTCAGCTGTGGCAAAGTGTCCTGGTTTTGGGTGGAATTTCGGTTGAGAAGTGGGCTCTGTTGGTGGGGATTAGGGCAAATTGACACCTGGGGATCAACTCGCTCTAAGGATGGTGAAGGGTTTGGAACAATTTTAGCAGAGTTTCGGCAAGGTTTGTGCTTGGCTCTCTTCATGGCCGAGAGGGGTGGAGTTTAAATAGAGCTGGTGTGGGGCCTCCCGGGAGAGTTAGGGCTTGGGATCGAGCTGCTCGGTGAGGAGAAGATCGGCCATGGTGACCACTAGGGATGGGGCGGCTCGGCAAGTGAGAATTTCAATGTTGGCTCACATGTGAGCTCTCGGCCATGGTGTTTTCCGGCGGCCCAGTGGCCGGCCGGCCGAGCATGGGTCACCCTCGTGGTCAGGTGGGTCGGGGTCGGAGGTTTGTGCAATCAATTGGCCATGGACATGTGTAAAGGCTTTGATCCAAAGTGGAATGGGGCATGGCTAGATTTGGACCTAAATGGGTCAACCCACCCATTTGGGCTAGGTGCACCACCCAAGGCCTGGTTTAGGCTGAGGAGAAAGTGATTTGGATCAGCTTGATTAGTGGGGTCAAGTCGCAATCCAAGTACGATTAGGCTTAAGCATGGTTTAGTGGAATCATGTAAGTGGTTAACCACCTTTAGGAGTTAAGGAAAGAGCCTCCTCCTTTTGCCCAAAATGGCATGGTGACATGTAAAGAGGCTCTCATGGCTTGCATATGGCTTATGCATGGCTCCATGGCTCCATTTGGCTTGGGAAAAGTAAAGTCAATTTCATGGAAATGGATTTAAGGAAAATTTTGGTATTTAGGGGTGATTTGGCATGAGGCTTGATTTGGAATTATTTGATGATGAATTTAGGACTTAGGGATGATTTTAATTGAAAGTATGATGAGGGGAAATGTCATATGGGCCTTGGAAGAATTTTGGGCTTTTTTGAAAGGGTTTTAGATGGGCTTTTAAGATGGATTAGGAAAGTGGGCTCTTGAATTTTAAAATGGATTTTGGGATGAAATTTTGTAAAGAGGTTGGGCCAAATAATTATTGGGTTTAGCTCATGGATGTGTCATGAGTGACTTGAAGCAAATTTGGGGTAGTTTGGACTTGAATTGGGTTGGATTTGAATTCTTTTGGTGAATGGGCCAATGTAGGTCAAATTGGGCTAACTTGGGCCAATGTTGGGCTAGGGTTGAAATTGATGTAAAATAAATATTAAGAAATGTTTATGGGAGTGTTTCAAAGAGGTTTTGGCTTTGGTTGGGTTTTGATTTTGAGGTTTGGGCCTATTTGGGTTAGATTTGGGTTTAGGTCGAAATTGGGCTTTTTGATTTTGGGTTGAATTTGAGTGGGGTTTGGGTCAAAATCTTGGGCAAATCATGTTAGTGTTTTGTTTATGAGGATGTTAAGGAAGGTTTAGAAAAGATTTGGGGTTAATTGGAGTTGAATTGGGTGAGTTTGGGTTAAGTTTGGGTCATGGGTCCAAATTTGGGCTTTAAGGCCCAAAGTGAAATTGGATCCAAATGTCAATCAAATTGGACTTGGATTTGGTCTAAATTGGTATTGGGAATGTTGAATTGAAGTTTAGAATTGAATTGGACCAAAATTGGGGTCAATTGGGTATGTTTGGTTTGACATTGGTTTCACTTTGGGTTAAAATGGGTCGATTTGGGGGTTTTGACAAAAGTAGGGTAAATTGACAAAATTGGCCCATGGTGTAGTTGGACAAAATGAAATTGGGAATATTTGGGATTTTCTGGAATTTTCTGGGAATTTTCTGAATTTTTGGATTTTTAGGCCAAGAAGGGTATTTTGGGTATTTGGAGGGTATTGGGGGTTTTCTTGGAATTTTTGGTATTTTTGGGTATGGATGATCAATTTGAGTGATTTGGAGATGTTTGGGATTGATTTTGGAAAATTTTGGGTAATTTGGAAATTTTGCAAAAATTTGGGTAATTTGAGGTTTTGGGTAGGTTTAGCGGGTGTAGGGTCCGGGGGTCGAAAAATTGAAAATTTGGGAAATTGAAGATTGGGTGAATTTGGGTGGGGTGAAATCATTCTGGTTGAGCCATGAAGCCATTTCAAGCCCATATGAGCCATGAAAGGACTCATTTGAGGCATTCACTATGTTGTTCCTAACCCTCTTGCTCGAGGGCTTAGGGGTTAAGGACCATCCATGTGAATCACCTACATGAGTCAGGAGGTCAAGTTGGGTATGGGTGTGGTTTTAGGAAGTGTGTGGAAATGTAGTGTGTAAGTGTAGTGTATGTCAGCCCCTTCACCAGACCAGGCCACCCAGGGCAGTCCTAAGGCTAAAGGGTCCTATAGGAACTTATCCTTTAAACTTCCATATTTGATTTCAACCCTCTAGGTGATTAGGGGTCTATAGTCAAGTTTGTGGAGTTTGCAGGGAGTTTAGAAGTGGTTTGAATTTCTAAAAGGCGGGTCCCAATTCTAGTCCTCTAAGATAGTCGAAGGAAAAGCCTAAGGCTAGATCCTAAGCACTAAAAAGAAGAAAGGAAGACCTCATCAAAAATGAGGTCAACAAATGGACCCCGATAGGTGTGGTGAGTCGACGGAGCACACCGCGCGTATTGGTGTTGGCCGAAGCGATCAACAAAACCAACACGGATGTCCAAGTGACGAACTTAGGACGAAGTAGAAGAGTTTCTGCTTGGGGAGTGTCGAGTATATCTGCGGAACCGGAGATTCTTGAACTCTCGGCTGGGGAAAGGAAAAGGAGGTAAATCCCAAATCACATGATCCGAGGGAATTTCGATTTAGATTTTATTTTGTTTCAATTTATGTTTTGATGTGTGAGTTTAAATTTTAGTTTGGAGTTTCGATTTAGATTGAAGTTTTGTCGAAATTAATTTGAGGGATTTGATTTGAAATGAAAATTAGGATTTTGAGGTTTTAGATGTAACATCTCCAACCTCGAAAGAAAATTGAATTGATTAGATTGAATCGTTGCAATGAGAAGATATCTCAGAGCAAAGTGGTGTTGGATGTAAAATCCTTAACCTCAAGAGTTTGATTTTGATGTGATGTATTTCATTGCGATAGGGAAAAGATCCTAAACGATACGGTCTCGGATGTAAAATCCTCGACCCAAAGGTTGAATTTTGATTTGATGTATTTCGGTGCGATAGGGAAAGAATCCTAAAGCGAGTGCGATCTTGGATGTAAAATCCTTGACCCAAAAGTTTGAATTGATGTATTTCGGTGCAATAGGGAAAGAATCCTAAAGCGAGTGCGGTCTTGGACGTAAAATCCTCGACCCGAAAATGTTTGAATTTGATGTATTTCGGTGCGATAGGAAAAAAAATCCTAAAGCGGTGCGAGTCTTGGACGTAAAATCCTCGACCCAAAAGGTTTGAATTTTGATGTATTTCGGTGCGATAGGAAGAGAATCCTAAAGCGGTGCGAGTCTTGGATGTAAAATCCTCGACCCAAAAGTTTTGAATTTTGGTGTATTTCAGTGCAATAGGAAGAGAATCCTAAAGCAGTGCAGTCTTGGATGTAAAATCCTCGACCCAAAAGTTTTGAATTTTGATGTGAGATCTAGAAGATCGGATTTGAAATTTGATAGAGATTGAATTTGAATTTGGAAGGATGAGTTTGAACTCGATTGAAATTTGATTTAAGATTTGATTTGAAATTTGGAAGATCAAATTTGAAACTTGATCGAGATTGGATTTGGAATTTGATTGAGGATTTGATTTGAGATTTGAAAAGATTGAAATTTGATTCGGAATTTGGAAAGATTGAATTTGAGATTTGTGTTGATTTCGTTTATCTTTTAATGGTTCAAATTTTATTTTATTGTTTATTTAATGTTCATGTGAACTTAGTGTTTGTCATTTTTCAGATTTTTTTTTATATTTTCGAATTTAACGGGAATGAAGTAGGATAAGATCCGGAAAGAGATCTTGATTTGGAGAAGAAAACGAGGAAAACTTTATTATCATGATTTTATTTATTTTAGCACATTTTATTTTTGAGTTCGGACCCAATCATAAGTAATTACTTCACCGTGTTTCTTAGGGATGAAGAATTCATTCCTTCGAAACATCGGGTAGCGTAATATTTTTTCAAGTATCGTCCGTTGATTGGAAGCATATGTCGTTCTCCCGGCAATTCACTAGGCTGGTAGGAACCTCCACGAGTATCTTGCTTCGACCACAAACGGTCCTTCCCAAGTGGGTTCAAATTTTCCTCCTATCTTGCGGTGTGCGAGAATAGGTCTCTTGAGAACGAGAACTAAGTCACCAACTTTGAAGGTTCTTGGGCGGACCGGTTTGTCATGGGCTTGAACCATCTTAGCTTGATATAGTTCTAAATTACGTTGCGGCTGCAAGTCTTTTCCCTTCCAAGCTTTCTAATTCTTCGAGTCGTAATCTGGCGTTTTCTTCGTCGTGATCTTGTTTGCAGCTGCAATTACGAGTGAAGGAAGGCTCGAACCTCTAAAGGTAACACTCGCCTCGGACCCATACACCGGAGCGTAAGGTGTAGCTTGAGTAGGAGTTCCGAAGGTTGTCCGGTAGGCTCATAAGGCTTCTAACAATTTCTCGTGCCAATTTCTCTTATTATCGTCCGGGGTTTTCTTTAAGATTTGAACGAGAGTTTTATTAAAAGCCTCGGCGAGGCCGTTTGCTCTTGGGTAGTAAATTGTTGAGTATCGCCGGTCGATTCCGTGTCTCCCGACAAAATTGTTGATTTGTGTGCTTCGAATGCGACCCATTATACGAGATGATCTGCGCGGCACTCCGAAACGGTGAGACAACTTGGTTCTTGAAAAGCGTAGCACGTGGTGTGCTTTCACTTCTCTGAAGTGGGCTACGCACGCACTTGGAAAAGTAATCTGTAGCCGCAAGAATGAAACGATGTCCTTTCGAAGATGGTGGTTCTATCGGACCCACTATATCCGTGCCCCAACATTCGAACGGCCGCGACGCAATTGTCGGGTGTAGCACATTTGGAGGTTGGTGTAGAACCACTCCGTGCACTTGGCATTGGTGACGGCTCTTGGCGATTTTCATGCGGTCGGTCATCATCGAGGGCCGGTAGTACCCTAGTCTTTTAATTTTCATCTTCATCTTTGGACCCGTCCGGTGAGCGCCACGAGTCCTGAATGCACCTCTTTAACAATTTCACGGGCCTCGGACCCGCTTAGGCACCTTAGCCGCATTTGATCAAAAGACCTTCGTATAATGTGTTGTTTATTAATGCGTAAGACGGAGTTCTTTCCTTGATCCGATGGGCCGGCGACCTATCGTCCAGTAGCTTTCCTGTTTGCGGAGTAGTCTATCAATGGTCGTCGCTGATCTTCGTGTTTTTACGTCACTGCTTGCAGTCGATTCTTTTCTTTTTCGATTTGTGTATCATGTCTATGTCAAGTTTGTGATAGGACTCGACGTCAGTGAACCGACACTTCCATCGATTCATCTTGCAAACAGTGCAAATTCTTTTGCGAGACAGGCTAAAGCATCTGCTAAAGCATTCTCTTTTCTAGGAATCTTGTAGATTGTCACATTTGGAATCTGTTCAACAATTTGTATGGCATCTTGGAAGTATTGTTCGAGTCTTGGTTTAAAAATTCTGTATTGTCCGATCGATCCGTTGAATGATTAACTCGTGAATCCCCGTAGATGTTGATGTCCGTTATCCCCATTCGAATGGTTAATTCCAATCCCGTTATGAGGGCTTCGTATTACGCTTCGTTGTTTGTACACGGTTCGTCGAGTGGTAGGAGTATCTTAACATCCCCGCTCACGGTGTTATAAAGATTAGCCCGATTCCTGCCTTCGCAAGACACTATCACTTGCGATTCTTTGTCTTTGTGTGCTTGAAGATGCTCCGTCGAAATACAATTCCCAACGTCGATCGTCGAGGTCTTCTAGGTTCATTATTTGTTCATCCGGCGGATCGTCATTGAGAGGAGATTCGGCCGGCAAAGGGTGTCTTTGCGAGGAAGTCCGCTAAGACTTGTCCCTTTACGGCACGCGGAGGCACGAAAGTTATATCGAATTGCGATAATATCATTGACCATCCGGCAAGTCTGCGGAAAGTGTTGGACGAGTCATCGAGTATTGCGATGGATTAAACTTCGAAATCGAGTTGACCTTATGAGAAAGCATGTAGTGCCCGAGCTTTTGAGCGGCGAAGATCGGGGCCAAACAATGCTTTTCGATTGCGGGATACCTTACTTCAGTCGGGAGTAAACGACGGCTAAGTAGTAAAGAGCATTTTCTTTACCCTCATCATTGACACAGGCTACGGGGCTCGAGGGAGTCGTCCAGAGCCGCGGTGTAAAGTATTAGTGGTACTACTCAGGTCGGGGCTGCTAAGACGGGAGGTGTCATTAAATATTGTTTAATGTCTTCGAAGGCCTTCGGCATTTCTCTTCCCGAATAAATTTGGCGTCCTTTTTAACTAGTGCGAGAAAGGTCGACACCTACTCGACGGGTTTGAGATAAAGCGTCGAAGATATGCCGACTTCCCTTGAAAAGATCGTAGTTGTTTTAAGGTTTTGGGAGGCGGCATTTCTAAGATGGCTTTAATCTTCTCCGGGTCGATTTCAATTCCACGATGTCGGACAACGAATCCTAAGAATTTCCGGAGGTGACGCCGAAGGCGCATTTTAAGGGATTCATCTTAAGGTTAAATTGTCTTAATCGTTCGAAAACAATTCTCAAATCATACAGGTGGTTTTCCTTTACTTTGCTTTTGATGACGACATCGTCCACGTAGCACTCGACTTGATTGTGGATGAGATCATCAAAAATTCTTGTCATTGCTCTTTGGTAAGTTGCTCCTGCGTTCTTCGGTCCGAATGGCATCACCGTGTAGCAAAATACTCCGATCGGCGTTCGAATGCTTGTAAGCTTTTCATCTTCCGGAGCCATTTTTATACTGGTTGTATCCCGAAGATCCATCCATGAATGAGAATATTTCATGTGTCGAAGCAATATCGATCATCGGTTCGGAATCGGTAGAGGGAATTCATCTTTTGGACATGCCTTGTTTAAATCTCCGAAGTCCACACAAATTCGATCCGACCATTCTTCTTTCGATCGGCACCACATTGGCTAACCGAGTCGGGTATTGTTCTTCACGGACAAATTTAGCGTCTATTAGCTTTTTAACTTCGGCTATGACTTGTTGTTCGATTTCCGGACGCATTCTTCAGGACCTTGTCCGATCGGAACGAAGTAGGATCCACTCCTAACTTATGGTACCGCAACCTGCGGGGCTAATCCCGGCATTTCATCGTAGTTCCAAGCAAAACAGTCCTTAAATTCCATTAACAATTTGATTATTTCTTCGTAGTCTTCTTTATTGAGTAAGGAGCTAACAAAGGTAGGTACTAGGCTCTTCGCTAGTACCCAAGTTAACTTCCGTTAACTCATCTATTGTAGATTTGATTTCTTCTTCGAATTCGGTGGAGCGTCTCGATTTGTAAATCTTCGAGTTCGTCGGTAGTTTCCATGCGAGTTTTCATTGGACTTGCAAGTGACAACCAAACAAAATTCGGTATCGTCAGTCGACCCTACTATGCCGAATCCGAGTCCATACTTTGAATTGGGTGGACGACCGGAGTTATTCCATAACTTTTCAAAATGTTGTGATTGGCCTTTTGTCCATTGTCGAGGTAAGAAACCACGTTGAATTAAATTTTGAACACGGGGAGAGTACCACTCGAAAAGGTAATTCCATTAATTCGATGAAGTGACATCTTCGAATTGTACATTATTTTCGGCTTTGGAGGAAGAAGCACCACGGTAGAATTTGATCGGCTTTGCACCGTCACTACGTACCTCTTTGACCTCCATACCCTCGATCTTATTAGAATGGATCGGAGTTAGGGTCATAGTATGTACGTAGTGGTTAATTTTCTCGTACATTGATTTGTATTCTTCGTTCTTTTCATCTTCGAGGGAGATCTTGTATTGCGGCTTCTTTCGACTTATTGTTGCTGCTTCTTGCTTGATTTCTTTTTCCTCTTCAGAACTATCTTCCCAATCAACATTGATGGCTGGTTTCTTCATCCGATTGTCCTAGTGTCTCTACCACGGCCTCGTCCCCGGCCTCGACCTCGGATGCGAGTTGTGGAGAAACCTTCACCATCTCGCCGGAAGGGAGTGGTGAGTGATCGTTGGACTAGAACTTCGAGTTCTTCGTTGTCCTGAACTTTCTTTGCTTCATTTGTTATGGCATCTCTTGAGAAGATTGTTTTCTTTGGCGGTGCATAATAAGCTGCATCTTCATGGATTCCAATTTCATGTACGGAGAATGGTTGTAAGTCTCCTTTGATGCACTGTTCCCCTCCATCGTAGTACTTGATGCATTGGTGTAGAGATGATGGTACCATCCTGTTTTCATGTATCCATGGTCGGCCCAGTAGAGCGTTGAACGATGTTTCTGAATCGATTATATGAAATTTTGCGGTTGTCTTTGCTAAATCACCGGTCTTCATCAGTAGCGTTATTGACCCGAGGGCTCTTTCTCCTTTACGGTTGAATCCTCTTAATAACATTTTGTCGGCCTCAAGTTCACGAGCATCAATTTCCAAATATGCTAGTGTTCGAAGACTCATTATATTGATTGATGCTCCTGGATCCACCAATACCCTGGAGAGCGTAAACTTCCCAATTGTAACTGAAATGTACAACGGTCGGTTGTGATCTGCTGTCCCAAGTAGTAGGTCATTGTCCGTGAAGGTAACACCTCGCTGTTCCTTTAACGAGCAAACCTCATCTAAGGAATCTCCGGCCATTTGAGCTAAGCAAATTTCCGGATCAAGTAAGGCCTTGATCAGAGCTTCTCTCATCTCCTTTGATAAGATGAGAGCATCGTAAATGCTCAGTTTGGCCGGTAGTTTCCTAAGATGGGCTAGCACATTGTAGTCCACTTTGTTCTCCTGCGTCTCGGCTTCTTCTCGAATGGGTATTTCTTCTGCTGGGGTTGGTTCTTCTTGAACAACCACCGCTTTCCTTTGTCTTTTGGACCCATTCTCGGAGGTAGAACTTTTCCACTTCTTAGGTTGACTTCGTAATTTCTTCGAATCTAGTATTGAGTTTGTCGGTGTCTCCTCCTCGAATCGGAATGAGTGGCTCTTCCGGATTATCTTCCAAATCCGAAGGCTCTAACTCTATCGTAAGCTGGAGCTCCTCGAAACTCACGAGATAGAGCCGTTGCTTGTTGAGCTCTCGTAGCCTCCTTGATGGATGCCTTCTTCGTCATTGTGATCGTCGAGATCATGTATGATTTGAGAATTGTTGTTGGTATCGAAATCGACGCCGGATTGTCGCTAGTTACGTAATCGTTAGAAACGATCGAAAACGTAGCCAACGCCATCACCCTTATCATTATATGATCCCACCGAAGTGAGCGAGATAATCATACAAAATCGAGAGGTTCGAGGGATTTCTCTCCCGAATCGAAGCAACTATCCTAGGATAAGCGACCCCTAGTACAGCCTTAGGAATCTCGGTCCCCTCTTCTTCGTCGATTTTCTTCTTCTCTTCGATTGTCTCCTGTCGAGGTGGTTCTTCTATCGCAAGTGATAGTACCGGCTTAACGAGGTCTCGAACTCCGAATTGAAGCTCGCACCGAAGCGGTTCGGATGTTGTCTAAAATCTTCTTCGAAGATCTCGTCGGAGCGGTAGTCCATCCATCGTCGGTTGCATAGGGATCTATCGGGATGACGGGATCGGTTGAGATAACATTGACGGAACCTCCTTTACGGGGTTCCTTCATGTACTCCTTCGGGATTGTTATATTTCCTTTCCGAAGGTTGTCGTTAAGCCAACTTTTGAAGGTAATGCGGTCTTCATCTTGTGCCCGAGCATCCGATGGTAGGGGCAAAAGTTGGGATCACCTTTCTTGTTGACTTCCTCCGGTCTTTTGGGCTACGGCAGTGGAAATGCGGAGTTTTCATTAAGCTACGGAACATCTTTAGTATCGCTTCATTCTTGAACGGATATTCTCGCGCTCGAAGCTCCCTCGATGTACGTTGCGGACGAGACGGTTGTTCATACTCGCGGAGACGATCGATAGCTGGACCGGGGTTGCTCGGTAATTTTGTTGTGGTTCTTTGCGGCCGTTACGGTGGTATTTGCATCGGTTGTTTGCCTTTGTCAACTCGCTGCAACGACCCAGATTTCTTTTCGAAAGTCTTCACCGGCCTCGCTTGTCCGTCTTGTCGTGCAAAACTTAATTGCTTCGCCTCTTCTTGCAAGCTTCCGGCCTTGCTTAACAACTTCTCGAAAGTCTTAATAGTGAATCCCTTGAGGAGAAGTGCTTTATCGGGCCGTGAATGCTTTTAAGCGAGATGCTGATCGCATGTTGTTCTTGCAGTTGTGGTTCACACTTCATACTTAAATTTCTCCATCGAAGTATGTAATCCACTAGAGTTTCATTCGGCCTTTGTTTCTCTACCACTAAATCACCTATAGTGATGTGGTGCCGAGCTCCGACAAATCGCTTAATGAAGAGGCTCTCTAGCTGCGAGAATGTCTTTACGGATCCGTTGGGTAATTCCGCATACCGGTCGAAGGCGATTCCCGACGGACGCTAACGAGCTCGTCGGAAGAGTAGCGCATCGCTCCCGCCGGCATTGCAACAAGCGGCACGAAAGTGTGCAACATGCTTGTCGGGGGTTCCGGTCCGTCGAAGGTCTTAAACGGAGGTGGTACGAAGCCCTTTGGGTATTGGACGGCGTCGAATTCTTCGGGTAAGGTCTGCCCGTCCGAATAGATGTCCCGTTCTTCGATTGTGCTTAGGGCTTCTCGCACTTTCTTCGTTCTACCAAGTTCTTGATATCCTTTTCGGGGATCATACTTTGTGTTGTATCCTTTTCGGTTGGTCATCCCCATTGACGGATGTAATCTCCTTTCCTCCGTCTACGATGTGAATGACTTCGGGGGTGTCTCTCATGTGGTTGTACTTGACTTTGGAGAGTGGCTAGAGCTACGACCATCTCTTCCATCCTCTTCGCCATTTGAGCGATCGTGTCGTCCTTTTCACGAAGTCGTCTCTTCATCGGTTCGGCTCCTCTCTTCTGCAGCTGCGGGAGCACCTTGAGAAGCTGATGAAGCTCGTGTCTCAACCATGTTGATTTCCGCATATTCGTTGTCCATGAATTCCGATGAGTCGATCTCATCTCCGAACTTTTCTTCTCTTTCTTTTGCCAACCGTCGGATGTCGGTTCTCAGCTTTTCCATGGCATCTTCTAGCGGAGCTTTCTGTGTATCTTTGTGGTTGTCATGCGATGGTTGTCGGGTCCTTTTCATGAGTCCCCTTCATCGCAGTAGCACTTTCTTCGATTCCGGCCTCTCGGCGAGACTTTCTTTCTTGGATTGCTCGTTTCGGTCTCGATGCGCCCGTAGTGGGACGCCACACCATCCTTCTAGCGGCGGAAGGTCTATGACCGGATGGTCTATCGGCCGAATGCTTTGGAAGGTGGTATCCTCCCTGATCTGCAACCACGATACTACGACGGGCGGGCTAGCCTTCATTCTCTTGCTTGGCTTTTCTATCATGACGGCGGGTTCTACTCGGGGCCCAAGACGGGATTTGGCCGGCACCCGCCCTATCCTTCGTAGAATTTCCGACACGGGGCGAGTTTTCCTTCTTCGCTAGCTTTTCTACCAAAGTTTGCGAGTCGAGCGAACGGCGTAGTTCCGATTCTTTTCTTGCGGCTATCGTTGTAGTATGCGGGACGTGGTAATGTGGCGAGCAATCTTTCGAACATTCTCTTCATCCTCTGCGGCGGAGAGGGGATGGAACTCGCTTCCTCCCAAAAGTGGTATGTAGTCGGGCGAGTGGTGTATATTCGGTAACGGTGTATATTCGGCAACTCCGGAATTTCCTCCGGGAAGGCGACCTCGGCGGCTGCGGCTTCCCTGGCGATCCTTCATTTCTATTTCTTCTTTGGGTCTTTGTCGGCGAAGGAATCTTCGAACTGGACCCGATTTCGAAGACGGAAGGTCTTACGAGAAGATCCGTACCCTCCACGGTAACGGGTTTATCATAGTTACGGATTCCTTTCCCCTTTGATTTGGCGAAGTCGGGGTAGGTGCGGAAACAACTAGACCGATGGGGGTAGTGAGAACGGTCCTCCCGCGGACGGCGGTACTCCTCTAGTCGGGACCCTTTGCGGGGGAGGAAACTCTTGGGTCGACCTAAGGTTGAACTCGAGCGGTGGTTCCTCGGCTTCGGATACCTTGTTCGTCGGTGCGAAGAGGGAGACGTCGGTGACCTTGACGTTCGTGTTTTCGAATCCTCGTCCGAATCGGATGACCCCATTGTCGGGCGGCTCATCCTTATAGACGGCGAAGTCCGGTCCGTTGGTGAAGGAGAAAATCGGTTTCGGGGCTTCCATTTCTGCAAGGTAGATTCGAGTTGTCGATCCGAGTTATGCTTCTTTTCTTCGGGACGAAAAGAAAGGAATTGAAAAGAGTCCGAACTCATTCTTTGTTCATGTATTTATCATTTGTTAAAAGAATCACTTATTAGAGGGTTTGTTTATTTAGAACGGAATGTTCAAAGGTGTAGAGAAGGTAAGGAATCCAATTCAGAAAGGAAAAGAAAGTCTTAAGCAAGACTTCCCGACTCGAAGGATCACTCCTAAACTAACACCTATTGGGGGTCCACCCCACCTCAAAAATGAGGTAAAAGGATCTCGGAACCTCTCTGTTTAGAGGTGTCTAAACAGTGGCTCCTAAATCCGAGAGAATGTTGGTTATACTCATTCAAGATAGAAATGAACATAGTATTCCAACGGAAAGAAGGGTAGTTTGATCCACGAGGGACATGGATACACTACCGATTTTGAAAGCGGAATTATCCGATTATAATGGAGAGAGGAATCCTCCCAGCGGAGTCGCCGGAAATCCTGTCGGCATATTTTTAGGTCGTGTTTTATTTTGAAGAGGGGTCGCTAACGAAATCTGTCGGCGAATTTTTAATTTAATTAAAATAAATAATTTGAAAAGTAGTATTTGATTTTGAAAATAATTTTAAATTTGAAGGTTTTTAAGATATGAGATTAAGCCGATCTCACATCCCAAATAGTTTATATAAACGAGCACCGCACCACATAACCGTGTATCTATCCCTAAGGATAGACACACCGCTTGATGGTGGGGCTTGATTAAATAAACTAGAAGATTAGTGACATCCGTTTGGTCTGCGAACCAATTTCATAAGCCGACAAGTTTCCCTAGCTTAATATGAAAACATTAAACGGGGTTTATATTACTCAGGTTCTTTAAAATTCCCTATAAGGGCAAGCCCCTATAGTTAATTACATCTTAAGTGACGGGAATCACCTAAGAAAACTCTCGATAATAATCGATGATTACTGCTCTCAAGAATTTCAAAGTTTAAGGTTTTCAAAGATTGAATTTTGGAGTTTCGATAGGGAATGGATCAAATTTTTGGAACATTTTGTTTTGTGAATCCGAAGGAAGAGAGGTAGGAGAAATCATCGATTCGAAGTGAACTTCGATAATTTCACGACTATCCTATTGTTTGTCTTGAATTTAGGAAAGTCCTAATGTTTATTTTATATTTCGATCTTGCCGATTTTAATTAATTAGGGCTTATATTTGTATGATAAAATCAAACAAATAGCACTAGAAAATGTGAGGGTTTATTGTCGTATCGGACGACTACCTCGGAATCCTAAGACTAGGTTAGGGCTTAATTTGCAATGCAAATGCCTAACGAAGAGTTGAGGATTTATGTTGCACTAGTGCAAGCTACCTCGAAGTCCTATGGCTTGGTTGTTTTAATTCTAGGAAAATTTCTGTGAAGTAGACTCGGGTTTTGCTTGATGACGATGGTCGTGCTTGCCCACCATGCTCCGAGCTCCTTGTTGTTGCAGAGGTTTAGTTTTAGAAATCATAAATCGGGAGTTGAGAAAAGTGTTTTGGTTTAGAGAAAATCTTAATTTCCGGGTGTTTTTTATGTTTTATTTAAAACAAATCTTAAAGTTGATTATAACGACACCGGTTAAGATCCCACGGTTCCATCCTTCCGGCATCATTATTTTTATCGGATTCACTTAGTCCGGATGAATTTGCTAAACTCAACTGAATGAGTTCCACACTTTCATTTAGACCGTGGGAAATCCCGTTAGCAACACGTAGGTTACATCATCCGAGGTATTCCCGATCATCCAACGGGACGTTTTAATTTAGTTGTAATTGTAGTTTTGTGTTCTGTTTGTGATTAAATTTTGAGTTGTTTTATATTTTGAAATGTTGTGGCGGTGAATTTTATCTTGCAATGACTTTTAACTTAGTTTTGGTTTCAGTTTTAGGATCTATCCTAAAGGTGTGGGTTTTCATGCAACAGTTGTTTTATCATGCAAGAAAAGTAAAATGCATTTGCAATAAAGTAAATTGCAAGAAAGTAAATTGCAAGAAAGTAAATTGCAAGAAAGTAAATTGCGATAAAATAAAAGCGTACTCGGAGGGTCTTCCCGTCATCCCAAGCTGCACTTAAAACACAATTAGAATATTTAAACAAGTTCCTAGGTAAAGCTAAGGGAAAGGTTATGGTTTTCTACCAAATTCCTAATCCTATAGCTAGTCATCTCCTATGACGTCTAGGTTCTTTGGGTTTTGGTTTAAGGACGATTTTCTTCATCGAAAGAATAATCAAATTCGATTGTTCTTATAAATATCCTATCATATTGAGGAAGTGCTTAAGAAGAATCTTAAACATCTTTTCAATATTTCTAGGATTGTTTTAAGTCCAAATGAATTTAATTATATAAATGAATCGATCATCCGAGGTTTTCAAATCTTGTTAACTTGCTTCGGTGAACTAGGACATTTGAATATCCTATGAGTGAAGTAACACTTCATTTAATGTTTTATTTAGGAGTTATAATAACTAAAGCTTTCGAGGGTAAGTTAGTATTCAAATGATTTGATTTAAGTTAAAGGGTTTAAATTTGGAATAGTGTTCAAGTTGCTTTATATTTAGTTTAATTTAATTTAATTTGATTTGATGTTTAATTAATTTGATTTGATTTAACTTTAATTTAATTATTTAATTTAATTTAATTTAATTTTAATTAATTTAATTTAATTGTTTAATTTAATTTAATTTAATTGTTTAATTTAATTTAATTTAATTGTTTAATTTAATTTAATTTAATTTAATTTAATTTAATTTTTAATTTTAATTGAAATTTTAAAAGAGTTTAATAATTTAATTAAGTCTTTTAATATTTTACATTTGAGTTATCATTTTAATTAAGAATTGAGTATTAATGATATAATTAGTTTAGGGATTTTTAAATTAAAGAATAAATCTCTTCCTAATAAATATCCCTTATTTTAATAATTCCGATTTATTATTCTTCCAAATTTAATCCATTATTTAATTAAAGTTTAATCATTTTAAAATTGTTTAATGGGTTTCTACCCTTTAATTATTTAAATTTCAATCATCCAAATCAGATTAAGATCAAATATTTTACTTGTTGATTTTTTATTAAACCTAAAGTTTTAATTAGGGTTAAAAGTTTAATTACCATTTTACCCTTTAAGCTTAATAATTTCATAACTCACTAAATTGAACTCAAATGAACTTGAAATTTTTATGTGACTTCACTCATATGTCAATAAAGACATGAGAGGAGAAAATGTGATTTTTCTGTGTTTAATTTATTTATATAATTATTTTTGGTGGAAAATAGAGATTTTCAAGGAAAATTTAATAATATGACCAAGGGAAAGTTTCTGTCCTTAAGAAAATTAGGGGACATTCCTAATGACCAGAGAAGCACTTGGACCAATTTTGGTGATTTTTTGAATTATATTATTTTTATTATAATTATTTTGAGTTTTGGAGTGTTAATTAATTTAAAAATAAAATAAATGTTGAAAAATGGATTTTATATTTTTCAAAAATCTCTCTGATATCAAGGAAACCAGAGAATCAAATTTTGCAATTTTCTGATTTTTCTATGATTTATAATAATTATTTTAGTGAAAATGCTAGAAAATACATTTTTTTAATTTTAAAAATTACCCTAGGGCTTTAAAATTCAATATCTCACTAAATAGACCTAGGAAAAATGTGAGATTTGTTCCTAAGTGATTAAAATTCAAAATGTGACATTTTGGTGAATTTTATTATTTTTGTGATTTTTATTATTTTTTAATTATTAAAAATATTAAAATATTATTAAAAATCAACTTTTTTAGAAAATTGAAATTTTAATTTTCTTAGGTTCCCCTGATATCAGAGAGGCTCCAAAACCAATTTGGTGAATTTTTAAAAGGTATTTTAAAAGTTATGAATTTTTAAAGTTTAAAATGGTTAAGTGGCTTAATCAACCCGATTAGTGGGGCTAACCAAGTCCAATTGACTTCAAATTTTTATGGTGGATTCCTCTGATCCTAAAGGTCAGTGGAGAATTGATTTCAAGTCAATTTGATACTTGGTTAACTCTAATTAATTAAAGACCTATTTTAGGTGTTTAAGCCAGATTAGGGTTAATACGAGTGAATTAACTCAAGTCCTATTTTTCCTAGAGTTCTCTGGTCATAAGGAACATCACCAAATATTTCTAGAATTTATTTCACAACATGCTAATTTTTGGAATTAAAATACTCAAAACAGCAACATGCATTTGAAAAATAAATAACTTTTCACAGAGATGGCCTCGACCTTGGAAAATTCGAGGGAATGTTCCCAAGTTCGGAGGCTTAAAAGCCACTATGGTCTCATGCCATGGTGAATTGTATACATGCATGGAGAATTAAATGTATGCAGAGAGTAAATAAATCATAAAAAATAAAATACTTAATGAAATTGAATGATTTCTTTTCCACATTATTCTCCTCTCGTTCACTTGAGCAAGAGGGTATTTTTATTTTATTTTTGTGATTTTTCTACACGAGAGATATGAATTTTTGAAGTTTAGGGAATTAAATAAATAGAAAAATACCCTAATTTTCTATTTATCCACGCGGCGCCGCGTCGACCTCGGCGACTCCGAACGCACACGCGTCGCGCTCCCGTTCGACGCCGCCACCCGAGTCAGCCAGCCGGGCCCCGCGGTTCTCGTACGCGTCCCACGGTCCGACGCAATCCTGGCCGTCCGTGCGCGCGTGTATCGAATGGACGGCATCCGTTCATCGTCCCCAAGTGTTCTCGCCCGAGAGCCGTCCACACTAAATCCCTAAGATCTCACTCGATTCTCGATGGATTTTCATGTTCTTATACTCGCATGGATTCGTCTTGAAGAGACGAACACATCTATACGGCTAACATGCATTGAAACTAAGGCATTTGAAATGGAGAATCTCCGAAGCTCGGGATGGATAGTTAACTCATACCTTAGCTCGGAGAAGTGTGGCTTCAATCGAGAGTTGTTGCACCTTCGATTGGGTCCCGCAAGCTCCGGATGAAGTCTCCTGGTCCAGTGAATTGCCTAGCTATGAAAGTGACCACGGTACGATCACAAAGCTTGGAGGCTGGAGCAACCAGGTGGCTCTGGAGATGGGGCTTTCGGTGGGAAACTTCTCCTCTTGGTCCAGGTGAAGGTGTAGGACCAGTCGATTTGAGGATTGGCTCACCGTGGCAAAGTGTCCTGGTTTTGGGTGGAATTTCAGTTGAGAAATTGGGCTCTGTTGGTGGGGATTAGGGCAAATTGACACTGGGGATCAACTGCTCTAAGGATGGTGAAGGGTTTGGAACAATTTTGGCAGAGTTTCGGCAAGGTTTGTGCTTGGCTCTCTTCATGGCCGAGAGGGGTGGAGTTTAAATAGAGCTGGTGGGGGCCTCCGAGGAGAGTTAGGGCTTGGGATCGAGCTGCTGCGGTGAGGAGAAGATCGGCCATGGTGACCACTAGGGATGGGGCGGCTCAGCGAGTGAGAATTTCAATGTTGGCTCACATGTGAGCTCTCGGCCATGGTGTTTTCCGGCGGCCCGGTGGCCGGCCGGCCGAGCATGGGTCACCCTCGGGGTCGGGTGGGTCGGGGCTGGAGGTTTGTGCAATCAATTGGCCATGGACATGTGTAAAGGCTTTGATCCAAAGTGGAATGGGGCATGGCTAGATTTGGACCTAAATGGGTCAACCCACCCATTTGGGCTAGGTGCACCACCCAAGGCCTGGTTTAGGCTGAGGAGAAAGTGATTTGGATCGGCTTGATTAGTGGGGTCAAGTCACGATCCAAGTACGATTAGGCTTAAGCATGGTTTAGTGGAATCATGTAAGTGGTTAACCACCTTTAGGAGTTAAGGAAAGAGCCTCCTCCTTTTGCCCAAAATGGCATGGTGACATGTAAAGAGGCTCTCATGGCTTGCATATGGCTTATGCATGGCTCCATGGCTCCATTTGGCTTGGGAAAAGTAAAGTCGATTTCATGGAAATGGATTTAAGGAAAATTTTGGTATTTAGGGGTGATTTGGCATGAGGCTTGATTTGGAATTATTTGATGATGAATTTAGGACTTAGGGATGATTTTAATTGAAAGTATGATGAGGGGAAATGTCATATGGGCCTTGGAAGAATTTTGGGCTTTTTTGAAAGGGTTTTAGATGGGCTTTTAAGATGGATTAGGAAAGTGGGCTCTTGAATTTTAAAATGGATTTTGGGATGAAATTTTGTAAAGAGGTTGGGCCAAATAATTATTGGGTTTAGCTCATGGATGTGTCATGAGTGACTTGAAGCAAATTTGGGGTAGTTTGGACTTGAATTGGGTTGGATTTGAATTCTTTTGGTGAATGGGCCGATGTAGGTCAAATTGGGCTAACTTGGGCCAATGTTGGGCTAGGGTTGAAATTGATGTAAAATAAATATTAAGAAATGTTTATGGGAGTGTTTCAAAGAGGTTTTGGCTTTGGTTGGGTTTTGATTTTGAGGTTTGGGCCTATTTGGGTTAGATTTGGGTTTAGGTCGAAATTGGGCTTTTTGATTTTGGGTTGAATTTGAGTGGGGTTTGGGTCAAAATCTTGGGCAAATCATGTTAGTGTTTTGTTTATGAGGATGTTAAGGAAGGTTTAGAAAAGATTTGGGGTTAATTGGAGTTGAATTGGGTGAGTTTGGGTTAAGTTTGGGTCATGGGTCCAAATTTGGGCTTTAAGGCCCAAAGTGAAATTGGATCCAAATGTCAATCAAATTGGACTTGGATTTGGTCTAAATTGGTATTGGGAATGTTGAATTGAAGTTTAGAATTGAATTGGACCAAAATTGGGGTCAATTGGGTATGTTTGGTTTGACATTGGTTTCACTTTGGGTTAAAATGGGTCGATTTGGGGGTTTTGACAAAAGTAGGGTAAATTGACAAAATTGGCCCATGGTGTAGTTGGACAAAATGAAATTGGGAATATTTGGGATTTTCTGGAATTTTCTGGGAATTTTCTGAATTTTTGGATTTTTAGGCCAAGAAGGGTATTTTGGGTATTTGGAGGGTATTGGGGGGTTTTCTTGGAATTTTTGGTATTTTTGGGTATGGATGATCAATTTGAGTGATTTGGAGATGTTTGGGATTGATTTTGGAAAATTTTGGGTAATTTAGAAATTTTGCAAAAATTTGGGTAATTTCAAGGGTTTTGGGTAAGTTAAGCGGGTGTAGGGTCCCGGGGTCGAAAAATTGAAAATTTGGGAAATTGAAGATTGGGTGAATTTGGGTGGGGTGAAATCATTCTGGTTGAGCCATGAAGCCATTTCAAGCCCATATGAGCCATGAAAGGACTCATTTGAGGCATTCATTTATGTTGTTCCTAACCCTCTTACCGAGGGCTTAGGGGTTAAGGACCATCCATGTGAATCACCTACATGAGTCGGGAGGTCAAGTTGGGTATGGGTGTGGTTTTAGGAAGTGTGTGGAAATGTAGTGTGTAAGTGTAGTGTATGTCGGCCCCTTCACTGAGACCGAGCCACCGCAGGCGATCCTAAGGCTAAAGGGTCTCATAGGAACTTATCCTTTAAACTTCCATATTTGATTTCAACCCTCTAGGTGATTAGGGGTCTATAGTCGAGTTTGTGGAGTTTGCGGGGAGTTTAGAAGTGGTTTGAATTTCTAAAAGGCGGGTCCCGATTCTAGTCCTCTAAGATAGTCAAAGGAAAAGCCTAAGGCTAGATCCTAAGCACTAAAAAGAAGAAAGGAAGACCTCATCAAAAATGAGGTCAACAGCATAATGTATAACTTTGAAAATTTTCTCATATTTTTTGTCTCAATACCGCTCCAATTACATAATCACTTGCATCACACATTAATTCAAAAGGCTTACTCTAACCATGTGCAATAATGATAGGTGCAGTGATCAATTTTTTTTTTTTTAAATATTGAACGCATTCAGACAATCTTCATTAAATTGAAACTTAGCTTCTTTTTCTAATAAATGACAAAGAGGTTTAGCAATCTTAGAAAAATCTTTCATATATCTTCTGTAAAATCCAACATGACCCAGAAAACTTCTTACATCAGTAACGGTAGTAGGTGGTTGAAGTTCAACAATAATTTTCACTTTTTCCTGATTCCTTTTTGTGAAATTTTATGTCCATGTTCAATTCCTTCTGTGACCATAGATTAACATTATTCCTAGTTTAGAACTAAATTTGTTTCTTCACATCTTTTCAAAACTTTTGTTATATTTTCTAAGAAAAATTTAAAAGAAGTTCCAAATACTGAAAAATGTCCATAAATACTTCAATTCCTTTATCAATTAAATCACACAATATTGACATCGTACATCTCTGAAAAATTGCAGGTGCATTACATAAACTGAAATGCATTCTTCTAAAAGAAAATGTTTCATAAGGAATTGTAAATGTTGTTTTCGCTTGGTCCTCAGGAACAACGGGTAATTAATGATAACTAGAATATCCATAAAAAACAGTAATATGAGTGTCAAACAAATTTATCCAGCATTTGATCCAAGAAAGGTAAAGGACAATGATTCTTTCTAGTGGTGATGTTTAATTTTTGATAATCAATGCAAATTCACTATCCGGTAACTTGTCTTGTAGGAATTAATTCATTTTTATCATTAAAAATGACAGTTACTACTCCTTTCTTCGGAACACAATGGATAGGACTTACCCATTGACTATCTGAGATAGGATAAATAATTTCAGCATCTAACCATTTTTAAATCTTTTTTTTAACAACCACTTCCATAATTGGGTTCAATCTTCTTTGAGGTTCAATAGTGGGTTTACTATTTTCTTCCATTAAAATCATATGCATACAGATTGAAGGGCTTATTCCTTTTATATCTGCAATAGTCCAACCAAAAGCATTCTTATAGTTCTTCAGAACTCCTATTAATTTTTCTTCTTGATCTTTATTTAGTTCTGAAGATATAATCACAGGTAAAGTTAATGAATTTCCAAGAAATGCATACTTAAATGTGCAGGTAACATTTTTAATTCTAGTTCAGGGGCTTTTTCAACTGAGGGTAAAAAGTACATCATTTTTAGTTGTGTCTAAAATTTCCCATTTATCTTGAATATAATGAGTTTCTTCAATTAAATTTTCTTCATTCACTTCTTCAATTTCTTCAGTTAATGACTCATTATATATTATGTATTCATCATTTTTTTTCTTCAGAAATGACCTTACATTTTTGTTGATAATGCTTTTATATTATATAATAAAAAATATCCATCTGATAGCATTTTTCTTTTTTAGGATACCTCATTGTATTCAGAACAATAAATATTATCTCTTGATCATTAACTCTCATTGTTAATTCTCCTTTTTGGACATCAATCAAAGCATGTCCAGTAGTTAGAAAAGGTCTCCCTAAAATAATAGGTATTTCTT
This sequence comes from Papilionanthe hookeriana x Papilionanthe teres, assembly GCA_022702705.1. Classification (NCBI taxonomy): domain Eukaryota; kingdom Viridiplantae; phylum Streptophyta; class Magnoliopsida; order Asparagales; family Orchidaceae; genus Papilionanthe; species Papilionanthe hookeriana x Papilionanthe teres. The sequence goes on from CM040426.1 coordinate 147,416,174, forward strand.
TATCTTCTTCCATATCTAGTATAATGAAATCCACAGGGAAGATAAATTTATCCACCTTAACATGAACATCCTCTATAACTCATTTAGGGTAAGTGATAAATCAATCAGCTAACTGAAGGGCTGCAGTGGTGGGAGAAATCTCTCCTAAATCTAACCTTCGAAAGATAGAAAATGGCATGAGATTAATACTTGCTCCTAAATCACATAAGGCTTTTCTACAAAGTTTTTCTCCAATAGAGCATGGTATAGTGAAAGTTCCTGGATCTTTAAGTTTCTGAGGTAATTTCTTTTGAATTATTGCACTACATTCTTCACTTAATGTAACAGTTTCATAAGCTTCAAATTTCCTTTTCTTTCTTAAAATATCCTTCATAAATTTTGCATAGCATGGCATTTGTTCCAAAGCTTCAGCAAAAGGAATGTTGATGGAAAGTTTCTTAAAAATATCAAAGAACTTAGAAAATTGATGGTCAAGCTTCTGCTCTTTTAGTCTTTAAGGAAAAGGTGGTGGTGGCCTTTAAACTTCCACTTTAAAAGTAATTACGGTTTGATCTTTACTTGGAGAAAAAGTTACTTTAGGTTTTTCAATCTCTTCAACTTCTCTCTCTTTTTTCAATTTTATTCTAAATCTTCTCTTTTAATTCCTTTTCAATTCTAAGCTGTACAACTTTTGCTTATTCACGGACTTTTCCAGTTTCTTTAGGATTAATTTCGACGTTGCTAGGCACTGTTCCTTGAGATCTGTAATTAATAAAATTAGCAATTTGACCAATCTGTTTCTCAGTATTTCGAATAGCGGTGTTTTGACTTTGTAGCTGATTACCTAGTTGCAAGATCAATTCTTCTACAGATAATTATTTCTGCTGATTGTTAAAACCAGGAGGATAAGTTGGTATAAAGTTTTAATTTCCTTGATTGTTCCAATTCCCAGTTGGATTACCTTGATTATTACTCCATTGTTGATGTCCAATTTTCTAATTAAAATTAGGGTGATTTTTCCAACCTGGATTATAATAATTTGAATAAGGGTTATAAGTTTTACTTAAAATAGTTTGCAAAGTTTCCATTGTTTGAGAATCATCTGTATTTACAGAATTATCATTACTTACATGCGATATGATAATAGCAAAATTATCCAATTTCTTAGATATAGCAGCCACTTGTGAAGCTAAAATAGAAAAGGCTTCATTATCTTGAATACTTGCCACTCTTTTAGATTAACCCTTTCAGAAGGCCATTGAAAATTATTATTAGCCATTTCTTGAATTAAAGTATAAGCTTCATCAAATGTTTTAGTCGTTAAAGAACCACCAGCAGCAGCATCTATAATAGATCTAAGTGATCCAATAAGTCTGTTATAAAATGTTTGAATATTTAACCAATCTGGTAATGCATGATGAGGACATTTCCTTTATAGTTCTTTAAATCTTTCCCATGTTTCATAAATTGTCTCTCCATCAAATTGCATAAATGAAGTAATATCATTTCTTAATTTAGCAGCTTTAGGAGGAAAATATTTAGCAAAGAATTTTTGTGTCATATCTGCCCAAGTTTTAAATAGAACTAGTTGCTAATGAGTTAAGGCACATGTTTGCTTTATCTTTTAATGAAAAAGGAAAGAGTCTAAGCCTAATAGCATCATCAAAAACATTATTATATTTAAAGGTAGCAGAAAGTTATAAGAAACTAGCAAGGTGTAAGTTTGATCCTCATTTTGTGTTCCTCTAAATTGATTATTTGTAACCATTTGAATAATAGAAGGTTTAAGCTCAAAAGAATTATCATCTACAATAGACATTTGAATACTAATATGAAGTTCATCAGCTGTAGGATTTGCATAATCCCTTAATGGTTTAAAATCATTAAATTCTATTGGATTTTGATTATTACCATGTAAGTTAGCCATTTCCTGATATTTTTGAATTGGTTTTCCTTTTCTAATTCTTCTAACAGTTCTTTCTAATTCAGAATCAAAAGATAATAATCCTTCAGATCTAGAACTACGCATAAAAATAAAATAAAATCTTTTTAGTATTTTTGTTCTTATAAATTTTTTTATTATTTTTTATTTTTATATTTTTTTAAAGAAATAAAAGTGTATATATATTTTAATTTAAAAATCTAAAAATTGTCTTTTCACTTTCTTCCTTCCTTTCTTTCTTAATTTCTTTTCTTCCCTGGCAACGGCGCCAAAAACTTGAACCACACTTTTATGAGTATCTATATATGTAAGAATTTATGAATTTATATTTAAATAATTTCGTAAAGTCTCGATATCAAACACAAGTATACGGATCGTTTTAAGTATTACAGGGCTCTATTGGAGTCTTGGTTATCGATCCCACAGGGAAGATTTAATTATGATTAATTAAAGGAATTTAATAGATTTCATATTAAAAGTATTTATATTTTTATTTCTTTTCAATGATCAAATTTTAAGTTTAATGAAATTTCTACTAAATGTAAGTAAGCAGCAATAAAGTAAAGTTTAATGCAAGTATAAATAAAACAATATTCTCCTTTTCAACTAATCTAAGATTTTTCATAATAATTATCATTCGTGGAGAACTTAGGTTATGGTATTGCGCCAAATAGAAGCATTCCAATTCTTTACCTTCGTTTGATAATATAAAGAACATTGGCTAATCTATAGATCGTTTCAGGATGTATTATTAGTAGAATGGGTTAATCTAGGCTCACACTTCTAGATGTCCAAAGGTGGCTTTGGTCGGCCCTACTAGTGACCTGTTCCCTTTCTTTGAACCAAATTATTAGAATTTAATCTGTCACTCTAAAAATTAATTAATTCTATGCCCAATAAATAATATCATCCTATTTATTTGCACTTCACCTTGAATAACCAGCTCAAGGCCTTCGATTACTGAAGGATTCATGTGATATCTACTAGTTAAGAACTCATCTCTGGATAGGTCTCAGAATTCTTCAACATGTTTTAACAATTCAAATGGCCAGTTTAAAAACTAAATTAAGATCAGGTACTAATATCATCATAATTTTTATAAAATTTAAATTTAAGTTCTCCAACAAAATTAAATTATTTTTATTATTTTTTCATGGTTGAAAGGAGAACGAAAACTAACTACTCAGAACATATTGAATTCACACAACAAAACATATTTATAAAACCTTGAACCAAGTTACATATATTTATCTAGAATGTTCCTTCAAGTGATCTGCTGACTCCTACTGACTCCAATGTAAAATGAAAGACTTCAACAGCAACAACACTTATAAACTCACACTTACTACTCAAGGAATTGAGTAGTAACAGTCAAAATAACTAAAATAAACTCACTAATTACATAAGAAGCTGGCTCCCTAAAATTATTTTCAAGTGTGAGAGATATCTAGGGTGCTTGGGGCCCTTTTCTCTGTAGAAAGGACTCTTATTTATAGAGCTTTGAAAAAGACCAAATGTTGCTTAAAATACCTCTTCAAATTTCATTCAAATAGAATGTATCTTCTTGAAAGTAACTATAGCACCTAGGCCCCAGGATCTGGCGCCTAGGCACCGGAGTCCGTGACCAAATCTTCGCACCTCTTCACTTTGTATCGCACCTCTTCGCGATTAAAACTATTAGGAGTAACTTCCAGTCTTCTAGAAGGTTTGATAACCGCTTAACACCGTCAAAATAACTGGCCAAAGTTATCAAAAATCTTATCTGCTTCAGTATCGAATTGTCGCTTAGGTGTAGGATTCTGGCACCTAGGTGCCAGACCTATAAATTTGGTAACTTTGCTTTTAAGCTCTATCTTTGTTCTTTTTTGCTACTTTTTCCTTCTTGAACTCTTTTTTATCACCTACATCCAAAAACATAAAAATAACTTTCATTAAAGCATAATATCCTTCAAAATTGAATCATAAATAAGGCATAATAATAGGTACTTTTTAAGTGGATCAGCAGGCTACATCGAAGTCTTATGGCTTGTTGTTTAATTTCCTAAGAAATGGTTTTGCTAATGTAGATAAGTTTTTTTGTTGAAGATGGTCGTGCTGCCCACCATGCATGCTCCAAGGTCCTTGTCATAGCAGGTTTAGTTACAGAAGTGGCAATTGAGGAGAGAAGAGAAGTGTTATTTTTTTGAAATAATTAAATTGAGATGTCTTAATATTTTATTAGGAGAACATTAAAGTTGATTATAACAACACAGGTTAAGATCCCACGATTCCATCATCCCGGCATCGCTATTTTCATCGGACTCACTTAGTCCAAATAAATTTACTAAACTCAACTTAATGAGTTCCATTCTTTCATTTAGACCATGGGAAACCCCGTTATCAACACGTAGGTTACCACCTCCGAGGGATTCCCAATCATCAAATCAGTCATTTTAATTTAGTTACAATTGTGGTTTTGTTTTGTTTGTGATTAAATTTTGAGTTGTTTTATATTTTGAATATTGTGGCGGTGAATTTTATCGTATTTTTATTTTTAAATTTTGATTTTGGTTTTGGTTTTGTGGCTATCCTAAAGGTTTCAATTTTCATGCAGGATGACATCATTGTTTAGCATGCAAATTTGCAAGAACAGGAAGTACAGTAGAGTGCAGGTAAGTAAATTACAATAAAATAAAGGCATACCTTGTGGGTCTTCTCGTCATCACTAGCTGAAACTTTAGTATTCTTGTAATAAACATTTATATTTTGTAGGGAAGAAAACCTTATGGATATGTTCGTCACAATCTTACAATATTATAGGTCATAACCTAGTGAATTCTATTCATTTATGAGATTTCTTTATTTAATAAATATAATAGGTGCAATGGTCCTACAAGGAGTCCAGAAGACTTATGAAAAGTTCCAAGAGAAACCCGGATATTTCACAATACTTTTAAACTTCCTTGAGGTCCTTGTGTACTTATTATAGTTATTAAATGATTTATCCCTTTCATACTCTTATGCTTAGTGAACTAGTGTTTTGATTAATCCAATAAGCAGGGGTGAATATCATTTGTCATATCATTAGTGGATTATGTGTGTGAAGCCCTTAAAGGGGCAGATTAATGTTATTAGGCCACTTAGTCAAATTTTCTTTTTTTTTGCTCTGGACTTATAATACTTTAAAATGTTTGAATTTTTATTATATTAACCTTTCTAATCCTCTTTATGTCAGTTTGATTAAGCCTACTTCACTACTAAGCCCTTAATACTTTAGGTGAGTGTATTTTGTAATTTGAGAGAAATTTAAACTTTATGTGGCAAGAATTTCTATCAAAATATCATGATATCCTTTAGACACCAAGTGAGGTGTTAGATTAGTGAATTAATGACTTCCAAAATCATACCCCTAAATCTAGGATCTTTTAATTTTTAATTAACTTCCAAATGTTGATCATTTACTAAATTGGAGATTTTATAATTTTCTAAATAATAGGAGTGAGGTTGGTTTCTACCAATTATTCCCCTATGTTTTAAACATTTAAAAGCACTTATTAAGATCAATACTTGTCCATTTTACCTTTTTAAATTAAGCCTAAATATTCATTATGGCTAAGTTTCCAAAATTATAATTTTGCCCCTAAGGTCCTATCACTTCATAATACATCAAATTCAATTCAAATTACTTTAGAATTTTTATCCTACCATACTTATGGTTTAATTAAAAAATCAGAGAAGAAAATGTGATTTTTCCAATTTTAATTTAATTTATATATTTCTTAATGAAAATTTAATATCTTGACCAAGGAAGACCCTAATCCCTTCATATTTTTACTGGAGGTAACCTTATGTTTGAGAACCACTTAAACCAAATTTCATGACGTTTTTAGTTATATTTTAATTATTACTTTTTTTTTTAGTTCCGGAGTAATTATTAAATATAAAATAATTTAGAGGTAGAAAATTAAGTTTTGTATTTTTCAAAATCTCTCTGAGGTCAGGGAACCCGGAGAACTAATTTTATATTTTTATAAATTTTCTTTGATTTATTAGACTTATGTTAGTGAGAAATTGTAGAAATCCATTTTTTAGACTATAAAGATTATTTTGAGCCTCAGAAAATTAATATCTTCATTTGGAGAACAAGAAAAAAAAATTCAATTGCTCCTAAGTGTTTAAGAAAAATTTTTAGACATTTCCATGCATTTTATTAATTTTGTGATTTTTCTTATTTTTAAAATTATTTAAATATTAAAAATATATTTGAAAATGAGATTTTTACATAAATTATATTTTTATTGTTATAAAATTCCTTTAATCATAGAGAACTCCAAAAACCATTTTCATAATTTTTTGAGCTGTATTTTAATTTTTAAAAATCATTTAAGTGCCAAAAATGTCAATGGACTTAGAAAAAAATATTTGACTTATGAAATTACTTTAAAATGGCTCCACATTTTTTAGAGGAGTTCCTCTGTCCCTGAAGCACAGTAGAGAACAATTTTTATATTATTTTGATTTTTATTTTGTGCTAATTAATTAAAAGACTATTTTAGGTTAAGCAGACAATTAAGCCTATTTTCACTATTTTAATCCATGATTAATTTTTCCTAGGGTTCTCTGACCATAAGGAACCTACCATAATGTTTTAGGATTTTTCCAATCAACATCCTAATTAATAGATTTAATTTATTAAAACAGACACTTAAACTTAGAAAACAAGGTTCTATGTCTAGGGATTTCTTCTGACCTTCAAAAAATCAAGGATATCCCGCATGACAGAGGAAATAAAATACTAAAATATCAAGCCATGTTGAAATGTGTACATGCATGGAGAATCAAAATACCCTAGAGGATATTTAATTAATTTAAAATCATACATTCATTAAATAAACATCAAACTAATTCCACACAATTCTACTATGTTCACTAAGTAAGGTGGTATTTTTCTTTTATTTTTATGATTTTTATATACCAAGTTATGGATTTTTAAAGTTTAGGTGATTTAAATAATTCAAAAATATCCTATTTTTCTATTTAAACCATGCGGCATTGACTGTATCCTCGGTAGCTGCTAAAGTCTAAGTGGCGTGCTCCAATTCGATGTCGCCATCTGAGTCAGCTATGCACTTTATGGACAGGAGTTCATCCGGCGCAATCCTAGCCCTCCATTTGATACACGCTCGATGGGATGGCCACGTGTCCTCGTCCCCAACTTATGTGCACAGAGAACCATCCAACTTCTAGACTTAAGATCTCTCTTGATACTCAACAAAATCACATGGGGTTTGTTCCTAGAGCTTCATCTAGCCTAGACGAACTTATCAATACAGTTTATACGGTATGAAATATAGTATATAATTATGGAAGACAGAGAGAAACTCGAGAGGAAGAGTGAGTCCAATAACGTTGTCTCAGAAGGGAGGCCTTAATCAGATGACTGTGGCAGCTTTGATTGGTCCCAATGAACCTCTAAATGTAGACTTTTGTCCTGGTGAATTGTCTTGACCCAAACGCGACCAGACCCAATTTTAGGTGTTGATGGAAATTTGGTACAGAAGCCTTCTGTGATGGGGCTTTGATGGGGGATCTTCTTCGTTCACTGTTGTGAAGGTGTGGTGCAGTTAATTAAAGTTTGGTGCACTGTAGAGGTGTGGTGAAATGTGTCTTGGTTTTTGGCTAAGTTTGAGCTCTGAAATTGAGCTTTGGCAGTAGGAATTGTACGGCTTATTTTTAGGTTGTGTTTTGATAAGGGGGTCGCCTACAGAAATTGTCGGCGAATTTTAAATTTTAAATTTAATTTAAATATACATTTAATTTAGAAAGTAGCATTTGATTTTGAAAATAATTTTAAGTTTGAAAATTTTAAGATATGAAATCAAACTGATCCCACATCCCGAATAGTTCATATAAATGAGCACCACACCACAAACCGTGTATCTATCCCAAAGAATAGACACACTGCTTAATGATGGGACTCGATTAAATGACCTAGAAAATTTGTGACATCCGTTTGGTCTGCGAACTGATTTTATAAGCCGACAAGTTCCCCTGCTTAATATAAAGGAATTAAGCAGGGTTTATATTACCTGGGTTCTTATAGTTCCCTATAAGGGCAAGCCCCTATAGTTAATTACATCTTAAATGACGGGAATCATTTAAGAAAACTCTCGATCAGTGGTTTTACTCTCAAGAATTTCAAAGTTTAAGGTTTCAAACAATTGAATTTTGGAATTTCAAGAGGGAATAGCTCAAATTTGGAACAGTTATTTTAAGGAGTCCAAAGGAACTGAAGTAAGAGAAGTTGAGGATCCAAGAAGAATCTTGGCAACTTCCCAAACTATCCTATTGTTTGGCTTCAATTTGGGAGTTTATTTAATGTTATAATCCTGCCAATTTTAGTTAATTAGGACTTATATTTGTACGACATGATCATACAAATAGCCTCAAAGATGTGAGTGTTTATGTCGTACCAAACGACTGCCTCAGAATCCTAAAACTGGTTAGGGCTTAATTTACATAACATGATTATACAAATGCCTAACAAAGAATTGAGGATTTATGTTGCACTAGGAAAACTACTTCGATGTCTTATGGCTTGATTTTTTAATTCTAAGAATGGTTTTCTTGATGTCGATCCAAGTTTTGCTGACGACGATGGCCGTGCTGCCCACTGTGCTCCAAGCTCCTTGTTGTTGCAGAGGTTTAGTTTTAGAAGTTGAAAATAAGGGGATGAGAAAAGTGTCTTGGTTTATAGAAATCTTAAAGTCCAAATGTCTTTAGTGTTTTAATTAAAACAAATCTTAAAGTTAATTAAACAAAACCGATTAAGATCCCACGGTTCCGTCATCCCGACACTGTTATTTTCATCGAATTCACTTAGTCCAGATGAATTTGCTAAACTCAACTAAATGAGTTCCACACTTTCATTTAGACCGTAGGAAGTCCCGTTAACAACACGTGGGTTACATCATCAGGGGTATTCCCGATCATTCAACGAGACGTTTTAATTTAGTTAAAGTTGTGGTTTTGTTGATCTATTTGGGATTAAATTTTGAGTTGTTTTATATTTTAGATGTTATGGTCGTGAATTTTATCTTGTGTGAGTTTTAATTTAGTTTTGTTTACATTTTGTGGCTATCCTAAAGGTTTCAGTTTTCATGCAACAAACCTGTTTATCATGCAAGAAAAGTAAAGCGCAGTGCAGGTAAATAAGTTGCAATAAAGTAAATTGTAATAAAGTAAAAGCGTACCTGGAGGGTCTTCTCGTCATACCAAGCAGCACTTAAAACACATGTTAGAACAGTTAAATATTTGCAACAAGTGCCTACGTAAAGCTAAGGGAAAGGTTTTGGTTGTTTACCAAGATCCTAATCCTACTGCTAGTAAGTTCCTATGACGTCTAGGTTCTTTATAATTTATGGATGATTTTCTTCACCAAAGAACAATTAAGTTCAATTATTTTTCTTAAAACAGCTCATTGTGTTGGGAAAGTGCTTAGAAAGAGTTCTAAACATCTTTCCAATACTTCTGAGATTATTTTGAGTCTAAATGAATTTTTATTGTAGAGATGAATCAATCATCCATAAATTTTTAGTTAAGTTTAACTCTTGCTCAGTGAACTTAGGATATTTGATTATCCCATGAATGAAGTGACACCTCACTTGATGCTCCATTTAAGAGTTATAATGATAAAAGTTTTTGGGGCAAATCAATTTATTAGGAATTTCAATGATTTAAAATTAGAATTAATGTTTTAAGGTGATTTAATTTAGTTTTAAAATTTTAACAAATTTAAGTTTGGAATAGTTTTCAAGTTGTTTTATTCTTAAGTGTTTTAAACTATTTGAATTGAAAGAGGAGTTTAAATTATTTAATTTAGACTTTAATGATTTAATTTTAATTTAATTGGAATATTCTAGATTAACTTTTAATTGGTTTGATTTTTTAATTAAGAATTATTTTTTTGAAATTGATTTTGATGTTTCGAGTTTGTTTTAAATTTGCTTTCAAGTGATTTTTGAAATTAATTTTTTTTTAATGTTTTAAATTTATTTCATTTTAATTATCAAGTTATTTAATGTTTTAAGTTTTAATTTAATTAAGGGTTACCTTTTCTTTATTATTAATTTATTAATTTCAATTATCATCTTAAGTCTAATTAAGAGTTAAATATAATTAAAGTGATTCATTTGGGAATTTTAGTTTAAGTGATTATAGTCTCTCTAAATTATATCCCCATTTTAATAATCCAATTTTTTTAATTATTCTTCCAAAATTCAAATTATTTAATTAATTAAGGTTTCATTTTTTGGGTTTATTAAAAGTGATCAATGAGTTCCTACCCTTCTATTTTCCAAAGTTTCAATCATCTAAGAAAGAATTAAGATCAAATATTGTACCCCCCATTTTGATTAAACCTAAAGTTTTAATAAGAGGTTAAAATTCTTAATTATTAATATGCCCTTTTAAGGTTAATTATTTCATAACTTATCAAATTGAGCTCAAATGAGCTTGAAATTTTTTATGTCACTTCACTCACATGTCAATGAAGACATTAGAGGAGAAAATGTGATTTTTCTGTTTTTAATTTAATTTATATATTTATTTTAATAGAAAATAGGGATTTTCAATAGAAATTCAACAACATGACCAAGGTAAGGTTTCTATCCTTAACAAAATTAAGGGATGTTCCTAATGACCAGAGGACCACTTGGACCAACTTTGGTGATTTTTTGAATTATATTTTATTTATTATACGTATTTTGAGTTTTTGAGTATTAATCAATTATAAAATAAAATTAAAGTTGAAAAATGGATTTTATATTTTTCTTAATTCTCTCTGACCTCAAGGAGTCTAGAGAAATAAATTTTATAATTTTCTAATTTTTCTTTGATTTATTAGAAATAATTTAGTGAAAATGTTGGAAAATTCATTTTTTTATTCAAAATTTGTTTTAGGGCTTTTAAAATTTAATATCTTATCCTAGGGACTTGGGAAAAATATTTAGTTTGTTCCTAAGTGATTAGGAGTTAAAATATGACATTCTTATGATTTTTAATATTTTTGTGATTTTTATTAACTTTTAATTATTAAAATATTAAAATAAGGTGAAAAATGAAGATTTTTGAAAAATTGCAATTTTAATTTTCTTAGACTCCGCTTTTACTAAAGAAGTCTCAAAACTAGTTTGGTGAATTTTTAAAATGTATTTTTGGAGTTATGAATTTTTAAATTTTAATTTTACTCATGTGACCTAATTAATCCATTTAGTGTGGTTGAATATTTCCAATTGATTTCAAATTTTTATGTGAGGTCCCTCTGATCCTAAAGATCAGTGGAGAATTGTTTTCAAATTCTTTTGATGTGTGGTTAACCCTGATTAATTAAAGTTCAGTTTTGAGTAAATAGGCCAATTAGGGTTATTCTTAATGAATTAACTCAAAACATAATTATCCTAAGGTCCACTGTCCTAAGAAACTTCCCCAAATTTTCCTAGAATTTTTTAGGCAATATGCTAATTAATGGAATTAAAATACCAAAAAAAGTGACATAAACATGAAAAATACACAACTTGTCATAGAGATAGCCTCTGACCTTGAAAAATTCAGGGAATGTTCCCAAGATCAGAGGCTTCAAAAGCCCCATGGTCTCATGCCATGGTGAATTGTCTATACAAATGGAGAATTAAAATACTGATTTAGTAAATAATTAATTAAAAATAAAATACTCATCAATTTAACTCAATTCTTTTTCCACATTATTCTCCTCTGTTCACTGAGCAAGAGGGTATTTTTATTTTATTTTTGTGATTTTTCTACAAAAAGATATGGATTTTCTAAGTTTCAGGCATTTAATTAAATCATAAATTCTATATTTTCCTACTTATCCGACTCAGCGCCACGACAACCTTACTGTCTCCGACGCTCTACGCGGTGCACTCCCATTTGCAGCCGCCATCCGACTCAGTGCCACGCTGCCCGTGGTTTACGTGTCGTTCCCTGGTCTGATGCAATCTAAGCCGTCCATTAAATACATGCTCGATCCAACGACGGCTTGTCGTCATTTCCGACTGGTGTGCACACGTGACCTTCCACACTCGAACCCTAATATCTACCTCATTTCTCAATGGTTTTTTGGTGTTCTTATACTCTATGGATTCATCTTAAAGAGACGAACACATCCATACGGTTTTCATGCTATGAAATTAACTCAAATGAAATGGAGAATCGTTGGAAGCTCGGGTTAAAGAGAAGTCTCCATACCTTGGTTCAGGAGGTGACGCCTCAACTGAATGTGCTCAGCACGTTCATTGGAGCTGGAAGAGCCTAGGGATTAAGCCTCTGGCCCTGGTGAAAGTTCTAAGTATGAAAGTGACCAGGCCTGATTTCAGACATTGGAGGCTAGAGCAATTGGGTGGCCTGGAGAGGGAGCTTTCACTGGGGAAGTCCTTCTCTTGGTCATGTGCAGGTGTGGGTGAGTTTAATTTGATTTTAGTGGAGGTTTGAGAGATGTCATGTTCTGGCCTGAGAATTGAGCTCCAAAATTGAGCTCAATCAATGGGATTTAGGGCAGGAGAACAGTGGGGATGGATTGATCTTGGCTAGGGGAATCTCTGTGAGGATTTTGGAGGGATTATATGAATGTTGATTTCAGCCAACCTTTTGGCCGATAGTGGGTGGCTGGTTTAGATAGCCATAGCCATGGCTTCCCAGAGGCAATTGATGGTTGGAATCAGCTGCCTACGGGATGAGATGAAGAGCTGTGGTGGCCAATTGGAGTGGGGCAGCTCAGCAGGTGAGAATTTAAAATTTGGCTCATTCTAAGCTCCTCGACCATGGCATTTTCCGGCGGCCTGGTGGCTGGCCGGCCAGAGTCAGGTCACCATCTGACTCAGGGGAGTCAGGGCTGGGGTTTGGTGCAGTCAATTACCTTTGGACATGTGTAAAGGATTAGATTTAAGTGGCATGGGGAGAGGGATGATTTTGGGTCCAAATGGGTCAACCTATGGATTTGGGTTAGGTTCACCCCCCACATGACGTGATTTGATCGAAGGGGATTAGTTGGGTCGGCCTCGCATGTGTGGTGAAGTCCACTATCAAGGATTATTTGGATTAAATTTAGGTTAAGGGGAATCATGTAATGGGTCAATGACTTTTAGGGAGTGCTTAAAGGATCTCCTCCTTTTGCCATTTAGGGTGTGATGACAAGTCTATGGCTCCTCATGGCTTACATATGGCTTGGACATGGCTCCATGGCTTGGCTCATTTACATGAAAGTGGGTTAGTTGGAATTTTGAAAACTTTGGATTCTTTTGATGGGATTTGTCATGATGCTACAAATGGGTTGATTTCATGATGATTTAAGACTTTGGTCAAATATTATTATCAAAGGAATGATGAAGAAAAGGTTTCATGTGGGCTTGTGAATGGATTTTTAGGCTTTTGGATTTGGTGAAAATGGGCTTTTAGAATGGTTTAAGAAAGTGGGCCTTTAGGTTTGAAAACAAATTTGTGGATGGAAATTTTGTGAAGGAGTGGGCCAAACAAATGTTGAGTTAAGTTTAGGGATTTTTTGATTTTTCTTTGATTTATTAGAATTAATTTAATAAAAATGTTGGAAAATTCATTTTTTAATTCAAAAATTGTTTTAGGGCTTTTAAAATTCAATATCTTATCATAGGGACTTGAGAAAAATATTTAGTTTGTTCCTAAGTGATTAGGAGTTAAAATGTGACATTCTTATGATTTTTAATATTTTTATGATTTTTATTATTTTTTAATTATTAAAATATTAAAATAAAGTGAAAAATGAAGATTTTTAGAAAATTCCAATTTTAATTGTCTTAGACTGCTCTGTTACCAGAGAAGTCCCAAAACTAATTTGGTGAATTTTTAAAATGTATTTTTGGAGTTATGAATTTTTAAATTTTAATTTTACTCATGTGACATAATTAATCCATTTAGTGGGGTAAACATTTCCAATTGATTTCAAATTTTTATGTGAGGTCCCTCTAATCCTAAAGATCAGTGGAGAATTGTTTTTAAGTTCTTTTGATGTGTGGTTAACCTTAATTAATTAAAGATCAGTCTTGAGTAATTAGGCTAATTAGTGTTATTCTTAATGAATTAACTCAAAACATAACTATTCTAGGTTCCTCTGTTACTAAGAAACTTCCCCAAATTTTCCTAGAATTTTCTAGGTAATATGCTAATTAATGGATTTAAAATACCAAAAATAGTGACATAAACATGAAAAATACACAACTTGTCATAGAGATAGCCTCTGACCTTATTCAGGGAATGTTCCCAACATCAGATGCTTCAAAAGCCCTATGGTCTCATGCCATGGTGAATTGTCTATACAAATGGAGAATTTAAATACTAAAATGAGTAAATAATTAATTAAAAATAAAATACTCATCAAATTAACTCAATTTATTTTCCACATTATTCTCCTCTATTCACTGAGCAAGATGGAATTTTTATTTTATTTTTGTGATTTTTCTACACAAAGATATGGATTTTCTAAGTTTCATGCAATTAATTAAATCATAAATTCCATATTTTCCTACTTATCCGACTCAGCGTCACGCGGCCAGCGGTTCACGTACCGTTCCCTGGTCTGACGCAATTTGAGCCGTCCATTCGATACACGCTCGATCCAACGGCGGCTGGTCGTCGTCTCCAATTGGTGTGTGCCCGTGACCGTCCACACTCAAACCCTAATATCTCCCTCATTACTCAATGGTTTTTTTGTGTTCTTATACTCTATGGATTCGTCTTGAAGATACGAACACATCCATATAGTTTACATGCTATTAAATTAACTCAAACGAAATGAAGAATCGCTGGAAGCTCGGGTTAAAGAGAAGTCTCCAAACCTTGGTTCAGAAGGTGTGGCCTCAACTGAATGTGCTCGGCACGTTTGTTGGAGCTGGAAGAGCCTAGGGATGAAGCCTCTGGCCCTGGTGAAAGATCTATGTATGAAAGTGACCAGACCCGATTTCAGACTTTGGAGGCTAGAGCAATTGGGTGGCCTGGAGAGGGGGCTTTCACTGGAGAACTCCTTCTCTTGGTCCTGTGTAGGTGTGGGTTAGTTTAATTTGATTTTGATGGAGGTTTGAGAGATGTCCTATTCTGGCCTGAGAATTGAGCTCCAAAATTGAGCTCAATCAATGGGATTTAGGGCAGGAGAATAGTGGGGATGAATTGCTCTTGGCTAGGGGAAGCTCTGTGAGGAGTTTGGAGGGATTTTATGAAGGTTGATTTCAGCCAACCTTTTGGCCGAAAGGAGGTGGCTGGTTTAAATAGCCATGGCCAGGGCTTCCCAGGGGGAACTGATGGATGGGATCAGCTGCCTAGGGGAGGAGATGAGGAACTGTGGTGGCCAATTGGAGTGAGGCAGCTCAACAGGTGATAATTTGAAATTTGGCTCATTCCAAGCTCCTCGGCCATGGCATTTTCTGGCGGCCTGGTGGCTGGCCAACCAGAGTCAGGTCACCATCTGACATAAGGGAGTCAGGGCTGAGGTTTGGTGCAGTCAATTGCCTTTGGACATGTGTAAAGGATTGTATTTAAGTGGCATGGGGAGAGGGGTGATTTTGGGTCCAAATGGGTCAACCTATGGATTTGGGTTAGGTTCACCCCCCATGACCTGATTTAGGCTGAAGGAGATCAGTTGGGTCAGCCTCACATGTGTAGTGAAGTCCCCATCAAGGATTATTCAGATTAAATTTAGGTTAAGGGGAATCATGTAATGGGTTAATGACTTTTAGGGAGTGCTTAAAGGATGTCCTCCTTTTGCCATTTAGGGAGTGATGACAAGTCTATGGCTCCTCATGGCTTACATATGGCTTGGGCATGGCTCCATGGCTTGGCTCATTTACATGAAAGTGGGTTAGTTGGAATTTTGAAAGCTTTGGATTCTTTTGATGGGATTTTTCATGATGCTACAAATGGGTTTATTTTATGATGATTTAAGACTTTGGTCAAATAGTATTATCAAATGAATGATGAAGAAAAGCTTTCATGTGGGCTTGGGAATGGATTTTTGGGCTTTTGGATTTGGTGAAAATGGGCTTTTAGAATGGTTTAAGAAAGTGGGCCTTTAGGTTTGAAAAGAAATTTGTGGATGAAAATTTTGTGAAGGATTGTCCCAAACAAATGTTGAGTTTAGTTTAGGGATGTGTCATGAGTGATTTGAAACAAATTTGAGGTGATTTGGAGTTGAATTGGGTTTGATTTGGGACTTTTTTGGTAAAGGGGCCAAAGTCGGTCAAATTGAGCTAACTTGGGCTAAGGTTGGGCTAATGTTAGATTTGATGTAAAATTAATGTTGAGAAATTTTTATGGGAGTGTTACAAAGAGTTTTCAACTTTGGTTGGGCTTTGATTTTGGGATTTGGGCCCATTTAGGTTCATGGTGGGTTTAGGCCAAAATTAGGGAGTTTTAGTTTGGGTTAGGTTTGGGTGGAGTTTAGGTTCAAATTTGGAGCAAATCAAGTTAGTGTTTTGTTTGTGGGGATGTTGGGAAGGTTTAGGAAAAGATTTGGGGCTAATTGGAGTTGAATTGGGTTGGTTTAGGCTAAGTTTAGGTTATGGGCCAAAATTGGGCCTTAGGCTTCAAATTGAAATTGGATCCAAATGTTCATCAAATTGGGCTAGGATTTGGTCTAAATTGATATTAGGGATATGGAATTGAAGTTTATAATTGAATTGGATCAACATTGAGGTTAATTGGAGTGGTTTGGTTTGACATTGGGTTCACTTGGGTTAAAAATAGGTCAAATTGGGGGTTTTGGTAAAAGTGGGCTAAATTGACAAAATTGGCTTATGTTGTAGTTGAACAAAATAAAATTCGGAATTTTTAGGATTTTTTTGGAATTTTTTGAGAATTTTTGGATTTTTTTTGGTTAAAAAGGGCATTTTGGGTATTTGGAGGGTATTAGGGGATATTTTTGGAAATTTTGGTATATTTGGCTAAGGATGATCAATTTAAATGGTGGGAAATGTTTAGGATTGATTTTGAGGAATTTTGGGTAATTTAGGTGATTTTACAAATTTTGGGTAGCTTCAAGGGCATTTGGTAGGTGTGGCGAGTGTCGGGCCCCCGGGGTCAAAAATTGAAATTTTGAAAAAATGTGGATTGATCAAATGTAAGTGAAATGGGGTCATTTTGGTTGAGTCATGAAGCCATATTAAGCTCACAGGAGCCATGAGAGGACTTATTTTAGGCACTTAATATGTTGTTCCTAACCCTCTTAGCCAGGGGCTTAGGGGTTAAGGACCATCCATATGGATTACCTACATAAGTCAAGAAGTCAAATTGGGTGTAGGTGTAGTTTTAGGACTTGGAATGTGTGTGTGGGAGTGTAGTGTGTGTGCAAGTCAACCTTCACCAGACCAGGCCACTAAGGGTTGTCCTAAGGCCAAAGAGTCCTATAGGGAACTCATCATTTAAGACTCCACATTTGATCTTAATCCTCCAAGTGGCTTAGGGGTTTACAATCAGGCATGTGGGGTTTAAAGGGAGCTAAGAGGTGTTTAAATTTCTAAATGGTGGGTGCCATCTCTAATCCTCTAGGATAGTCAAAGGGAAAACCTAAGGCTAGATCCTAAGTACTAAGGAGAGAGAAGAGAAAAGACCTCATCAAAAATGAGGTCCACAAATGGATTCTCAATAGGTGAGGTGTGCTAACCAAGCACACCGCGCTGCTAATTCATTTGAACTTAAACATGCTATTATCAAAATGGTATCTAATAATCAGTTTTGGGGATCACCAACTGAAGTCTGAAGATCCAAATTTACATCATGCTAATTTTCTAAACTTGTGTACTACATTTAAATATGATCGTGTTTCTGATGATGTTATTAGGCTTAGGCTTTTTCCTTTCTCACTTAGGGATAAGGCTAAGATATGGTTGAATTCTTTAGCACCTGGATCTATCAGAACTTGAGGTGATTTAGCACAAAAGTTCCTTGCTAATTATTTTCCACCATAAAAAACTGTGAAGCTTAAAAATGATATTACATCTTTTTTCTAGTTTGAAGCGTAATCTATTTACAAAGCTTGTGAACAATTTAAAGAACTCCTAAGAAAGTGTTCACACCATGTTATGCCAGATTGGTTAATTATTCAAACTTCTTATAATGGATTAGCTGGATCTCTTAGATTTATTATCAATATCGTTGTTGGTGGTTCATTGATGTCTAAAAATTTTCCTGAAGCTTATGCTTTAATTGAAAAAATGGCCACTAATAATTTTCAATGGTCTTCTAAAAGGGTACATCCTAAAAAGGAAACCAATAGTCATGATTCTGAAGCTTTTGTCATGTTAGCAAATCAATTTGCTACAATTTCAAGGAAGATAGACCAATTTGGAATGAATTTTTCTCAACTAATTCCAATGATTGAAGAAAATTCATTAGGCTAAATGGTAGATTGTCAATCATCAATTGAAACTTTGAATGCTATAAATAACAAATAAAATAACCCATATTCAAACTACTATAATCCAGGTTGGAAAAACCATCCTAATTTTAACTATAATAATTATTTGGGTGGTACTAATCAACAATCTGGAAGAAACCAAGTAAACCCTTTGAGGAACTAGAACATCCAAGATAATAGTAATTATTGACCTACCTATCCTCTAGGTTTCAATAATAATCCATAATTTTATGAAAATAACTTATTTATAGAAGAAGAGGTGTTATAAATGGGAAATCAGTTACAAAGTGAAGGAGTTGCTATAAGAAATATTAAGAATCAGTCGGGACAAAGTACAAATTTAGTAAGTAATAGAACCCAAGGAACACTTCCTAGTAATGTAGAAGTTAATTCTAAAGACCAGAGTAAAGAGCATGTAAAGGCTGTTCAACTTAGAAGTGGAAGAGAGTTGGAAAAGAGATTGAACTAGAGAAAGAAGAAATTGAAAAATATAAAGAGGATGCTCCAGAAGATTTTAAGCGACCTATTTCTCCACTTAAGATTGATTTAGAAAAACCACCATCAACTCCATTTCCTCAAAGACATCGTCAACAAAATTTGGATAAGCAATTTTAAAATTTTTAGAAATCTTTAAGAAGCCTACAATTAATATTCCTTTTGTTGAAGCATTAGAACAAATGTCAAGCTATGAGAAATTTATGAAGGATCAGAAAAAGAAGGTTTGAAGATAATGAGACAGTTACACTTAGTGAGGAGTGCAGTGCTATATTAAGAAAAAACTTCCTGAAAAGCTTAAAGATCCTGGAAGCTTCACAGTTCCATATGCAATTGGAGACATATTTTTTGGAAAAGCTTTATGTTATTTAGGTGCAAGTATTAAGCTTATTCCATTATCTATATTTAAAAGATTGGGATTAGGAGAAATATCTCCTATAAGTGTAACCTTATAATTAGCAAATCATTCTATCACATATTTGATGCACCAAAAAAATGTTTGATTTTCATATATATTTTATACTCATTTTTGGTGACATTGCACTTTAATGGAAGCTAGTTTTTATGTTTGATGCAGATATGATGATTTTAGGCAAATGGAGCAAAAAAGGAAAAGGAAAGCATTTGGAGCTAGAAAAGGAAAAAACCATATTTTTGCAGCGGATGACACCCAAACCAATGTTGGCGGTGCTTGTTTGCCAGAGAGTTAATAATTAAAAGTCAGGATAGGGAGACGAAGGAGCCCTATTGCCCGCCGATGGTGCCCTATGTTGGTTCAAGCTAGATTCAATGTATTTGGATGCTTTTTGAAGGAATTCTTGAGGAAACTCTTGGGAAATTTGTTCCTAGACGAATTTAACTTGTTTTGGGCGATAGAAATCAGTGGGTGAAGTAAGTAATGTGTGGTGTGTGTGTTTAAGTGTATGTGAGTGGAGAAAAAGTGTTTATAGAGATTTTAGAGTCTAGGGTTTAGTGTTTAGTGTTGTATTGTGAGGGATTCTTCTCAAAAGTGTTTTCAGAGGAGAAGGAAAGTGAGAGATTGCTTCTTCCCTACTATTCCAAGAGACAATTATGTTGTTGAAAAGATAGAAGGAGATCTAAGGGAACTTCAAGGGATTTGCTTGGGTAAGAAATTCAGATAAGTTGTATTTACTTCATATTGTTTGTATAACGTTGCTTTTATATATAAAATATTTTTTTGTCATATCTTCTCCATGAATTCTAAGTTGATATACTTTGTCTTTCTCCTTGCAATGATAAATGGTGATGTGATAATTTAGATTGGATGTGTCATACGAATGAATAGAAATTGTGATGATTTTCCACATCGTTCTTAATATACTTTTTAATTTAGTCAATTGAATTGTTAAAATATTGTATGAAACATACGATCCAAAAGGGCTATGCTTTCTACAACAAAAGTGGAGATTACATTCAAACTCCATGGATGGTGAAGTTCAAGGGGGTTGGGTGCAAATAAATAGGAAAATATATTTATTGGGTGTAGAATTGGAGATTTTAGGGTAACAAACTATAAACCCAATTTGTTCCTAGTGTTTGGAAACTGAATTGAGAGTTAGCCTTCAGGGGAAGGGAAGTGGGAGCTCTGGAGTGAGAGCTAGTATCCTCCCAGCCTAACTATGAATTTAAGGACTAAACCTAGGATTAGCCAATATTTTTTATAACACTAGGAAGAGGGTAAAGAATAGGAATGCTCCAATTTGGCACAATACAAATATTAAACTAATCTAAATTATTCACTCACCAAAATATCATTGTAAGGGAAAGGACACTTTCTCTAAATTTGAACCTTGTATTACAAAAACTTATTATAGTAGTAGTTACTTTAATTTGAAGCTTAGAAAGTAATTTAGTGATTTTAAAATCTCTAGCATCGTTAAACTATAACATTTGTGGTAAAACATAAGTGCTTTGCAAATTGAATATTGAATTTTTGTGCTACGCTATAAAGTTTGCTTCCTCCTTATGGGATTGATAACTAGAAATTTACTAGAGCCTTGTATAACTTGAACGATACATACAATTGCATATAGATCGGCTGCTAACTTATTAACTGATTATAATCTGTGACTAAATTGAAACTATTTACAAAATTGTATTACTTCGTATCTGCAGCAACCGCCGGTCAAGTTTTTGGCGCCGTTGTCGGGGACGTAATAGTAAATTTAGTAGTATCGGAAAACTTTAATTCATATTTGTGCATGCGTAATGTTGGATCTGAAGGTTTAATGCCTTACAATTCAGAGTTAGAATGCACCATTATAAAAATTAGAAAAATTAGAAAAAAAATGAAAAGAATTTAAAATTTTGAGCAGAATGGCGAACAATCTCGATAATCAAAGACATGAAAATGAACATCAACCCAAACCTTTAAGAGATTATGCGAACCCTACAGTAGATGAAATACATTTAACTATTCAAAATCCTGATGTAGCTGCTAATTCATTTGAGCTTAAACCTGTTATTATCCAAATGGTACAAAATAATCAATTTAGTGGTACACCAAATGATGATCCTAATTTACATCTTTTTAGTTTTCTAGAACTGTGTGCTACATTTAAATATGATGGAGTATTGAACGATGTTGTCAGACTTATATTTTTTCCTTTTTCACAAAGGTATAAAGCTAAGGTGTGGTTAAATTCGTTAGCACCTGAATCTATCAAAATTTGGGGAGAACTGTCACAATGATTTTTATCTAAATATTTGCCACCTTAAAAAATTGCTAGACTTAGAAACAATATTACATATTTTTGTCAGTTTGAAGGAGAATCAATTTATGAAGCATAAGAAATATATAAGGATTTCCTTTCGAAGTATCTACATCATGCTTTACTAGATTGGTTAATAATTCAAACATTTTATAATGTCAAAACTATGTGATGAGGCATATTCTTTAATTGAAGAAGTGGCTACTAAAAATTTTCAGTGGCCCTCAGAATGGGTAAATTCAAAAAGAGTAGCTAGTGCTCATGATTTTGATACAATATCTATGTTGGCTTCTCAAATTGCTGTGATTTCAAAGAAAATAGATCAATATGGAATGAACTATTCTCAAACGTCTTAAGTGTTAGAGGAAAACTCATTGGGACTAGATTCTGAATCATCTTATGAGACTTTAAATTCTATAAATAATAGATCCAGCAATCTTTATGCAAATTATTATAATCCTGGTTGGAAGAGCCACCCAAACTTAAACTGGAATAATAACACTGCTGTTGTTAACCCACTGTGGGGGAACAATTCTGTGAACCCATCGGGTAATTTAAACAATTAGGGAAACACAAGTTATAGTCCTTCTTATCCTTCAGGATTTAATAGTAACCCACAATTCAAGAATAAAAAGTTGTCTATGGAAGAATTGATATTAAATATGAGTAATCAATTGGAAAGTCAAGGCAATCAGTTGTAAAGCTAAGGAACCCAATTGCAAAGTCAAGAGTTGCTATTAAAAATATTGAAAATCAATTGGTGCATGTTGCTACTGCACTTAGTGGTAAACCTTTTAGAACTTTCCCTAACAATGTTGAGATTAACCTAAAGGATTAAAATAAAGAACAACTTAAGGTTATACAGTTGAGAAGTGGAAAAGAATTGGAATCAAGGGAGAAAAAAGAAGTTGAAGTTGAAAAAGAGAAGGTGGAATATGATAAATAACATGATAACATATATCCAGATTTAGAATAATTGCTTAGACTGATGAAAATTACTGTTGAAAGACCACCACCTCTATTTCCTCAAAGATTGAAACAACAAAAGAGTGATAAACAATTTTAAAAATTCCTTGAAATCCTTAAAAAATCATCAGTAAATATCGCTTTTATTGATGCGTTAGAATAAATGCCCAATTATGTGAAGTTTATGAAGGATATATTAAATAAGAAAAGGAAGTTTACAGATAATAAGACTGTTGCACTCAATGAGTGTAGTGCAATTATTCACAAAAAACTTCCTGAAAAACTTAAAGATCCTGGTGGCTTCACTATACCAATTTCTATTGGAGAATTTTTTTTGGAAGAGCCTTATGTGATATGGGAGCCAACATTAATCTTATTCCTCTATCAACTTTCAAAAGGTTGGGAATAAGAGAAATTTCACCTACTTCAGTAACTCTTCAGTTAGTTGATTATTCTATTACTTATCCTAAAGAAGTAATTGAAGATGTTGAAAAATTTATCTTCCCTGTGGATTTTATTGTTTTACATATTAAGGAAGATAAAAAAATTTCTATAATTTTAGGAAGACCATCCCTTGAGATTGGAAGAGCTTTGTGCTGCGCCTCCAGCACTTGCTATTTTTCTATGTGTTTATATGTTGGTATGTACGTGCACACACTAGAGGTTCTATGCAATTTTACCTATCGTATTAGGTAATACAGGGCTCTAATGGACTCCCATTTATCAATCCCATAGGGAAGCGAGGTAAGAGGTCCTTAGTCAAATTCTAGTATACTATTATCATGCTTTAGTTTAGAAGGTCGATATAAGTGGGTTTTCTAATAAGTACTCATAAAATTAAGTCTTAAGTTTAAAATAACTAATAACTACTCCTAAATGAAAATATTATTTCTAAATATAACCCTCTCTAGATGAATTGGTTTGGTGAATTTTGAGATAATAAAATCTAGTATTCTTATGTAGTGAATTGGATAATATAAACGAATGAGATGCATTAAATATGTAAGTGCCAAATAAAAGCAATCTTATTATTTACCCTCTTCTAAGTGTATAAAGAACATTGGTTGATCCTAGGTATAGTCCCTAAATTCATGGTTAGGCTGGAAGGATATTGGCTCTCACTCTAGAGCTCCCACTTCCCTTCGCCTGAAGGCTAACTCTCAATTTATTTCCCAAACACTAGGTCTGAATTGGGGATTTTAGTATGTCACCCTAAAATCTCCAATTCTACGTCTATCAAAGTATATTTCTCTATTTATTTGCACTCAACCCCCATGAACTTCACCATCCATGGAATTTGAATGTTGTTCAACTTTGTCGAGAATTACACAACCCTCTCGGATCATAGTGTAATTATAATAAATTTTAACACTACAAAAAGCTCTTTTATAATGTAAATGAAGCACAAGTAAAAACCATCACATTTATAATTCAAATTTCTTCTAGCATGCATCACAATATCCTAAACATGAATCATAATCATTGCAAAAGAAAAGTAGAATGAAAATAATAAAATAATCTTCTTATGCCACTATTTCTAAACATGAAGAAAGAGTAAGAGAAAGACTTCACAAAACACGAAGAAAACACAACAAAAAACCTCATTTTATCAAAGCAAATTCACTATATAAGTTTTTACAAAATCATAAGATAATGAAAAACACAATACTTAGCTTTTTTTCCTTTGAAAAATAGATGAAAATATCTCCCACAAAATCTCCGCTGATCCATTCAATGCTAGTACAAACCCTTACAAATTCTCTCAAAATCCCCTCTTCAATCTCTCTGGAAAAGTAGAAATCTACATTTTTACTTATATTCTAAGATCTCTAATCATTATGCACATTTTCCCTAACTTCTTCACACCTTTTTTGTCTTCAAATTCCCTTTAAAATAGTGTAGCGATGAATTTCCCAAGAGGTGCTTCAACAAACTTTCTAAAAAGCATCTAGATTCAATGTATATGGCCAATAACCACTCCTGGCACCATCGACACTGTTTTGGGAGCTGTCGGTGCCCTATTTTTGTTGCTTTTAGATTTATGGTGCCGTCGGTGCCCATTCTGCTTAGATCTACCATTTCACGCCGTTTGAGTTCAATTTAGCTCTGTTTCACCCCGTTTCAATTGTATTGCATTCTTAACAGATAGAACTACAAAATAAGGATGAAAATAACCCTTATTTAAAGTGTAATCTCATTCAAAAATATTCAAAAATTATAAAAGAGATTAAGCATAGAAAGACTTATCGAAATGTGTCAGGTCAGAATTTACTTTCTTGCTTGTTTTTGCTCCAAATTGTACTTTTTTTACTTCTTTTTCTCCAAGATTCCATTTATTGTACCCAAAACCAAAAACATGAAAAATACCTTCCTTTGAAGTGCAATATCATAAAAGTTAAGCATATAATATATATGAAAAATTAAACATTTTTAAGGCATGTCAACCCCCCCAAACTTAACTGTTACTTGTTCTAAAGTAACACTATAACTTTAAAAACTGAATATGTTGAGTTATGGTTGTGGGTTTCAATAAAGTTTCCTACAATTTTATCTTAGAAATATTATACTGTAACATAGGAGAAATTCTAACAAATCAACCTAGGACTAGAGTGTAAGAGTATCTCATATTCAAATTAGGAATCCTGATTCTTCAGAAGTCATTGAAACTTGTCAAACTAAAGAATCATAGAAAGTATAAAAACAAAATTTAAGGACCTTATCTATACCCATTTAACCAATACCTTTTGAAATAAGAATAAGCTTAGGATTTTTTTAAGTCTTTTCATTTAAAAAGATTCAAGTGAAACCAATTTTTGAATAGGCTTCTCAAGCTTCTCCTCACATTTTTTCTTTTCACTTTTCATTTTCCTTTTTTTCTTTTTTTTTTCATTCAGGATCATTTTCAATCCTTTTGTTTTCTTTTTTTTATGTGAGGATTACTATAATTTGATAAGCCTTTAATAATTTTGATTTTCAGTATCCCCTTTCTAAAGTCAAAAACTCAAAACTTTCCCTCGCTTTTTAGAAGTGTAAGTATTTGTTTGAAAAAAGTTTCAATAAAAGCTCAATTCTTAATCTAAGAATCTTATCTTTTCAAAAATTCAACTCCTTTCTACCATAAATAGCAAAATCAATTTATCAATGTTTCCTACAAAATATCTTAACTCTAGAACAGTTTCATCACATAGGATTTCAACTAAGTTATTTTTCTAACATTCCTAAAATCAAAATTATAGTAACCTAAAGGTAACACCACATGCCACAAGTCATTTTAAAAGTGATATTAAATTAAATATGGGCTACTAGGGACAAATAAAAGTTTAGTTTTAAAAATATTTCTTCCATCAAAGTTGAATTTTAAATATTTTGCAATTATATCCATAAAATATAGTAGGAAGAAAAAGTAAAAGTTGAATCTACTAACTACTATAACATCCTATCAAATTCATCTACATGCATAAATAGAATAGGACTATAGGAGAATGTAAATCTAGACTAAAATATGCTTGTAATAAGATTAAACTAAAAGGAAGTTTACTCACTTTAAAATATATTTTTCTTCCAACCCCCAAACTTGATTTTTAACATATATAACATTTAGTATAGAAAATATAAGAAGGAACAAAAATAGTTTAAAAATTCAATCTACCACAAATGTTTATCCAAAACATCTACAAGTATTTATCAGGATACAACAATATGGAGCAGAAAGTAAATCTAAAGTATGCATGCCAAATTGAAATTGACTAAAAAAAAGTTTAACTAGCATTACAGGTATCAGCATGGGAATATAAAAATCTTCTTCAATTCTTATATAAAATTGTAACACACAAACAAACACATATGATAATTGAGGTCAATTCTTCAATTAACTCATCCCATTTCACTAACTTACTTCTAAATTCTAACGGAAACACTACACTAATAAATTAGCTACTTTAGAATGATTTTATAGAATATAATCCCAGAGATAAGATTATCCCTGATAAGTTGGATCGCGGACACCAACCTTAGGGATCACTTTATCCAAATATGCACCTCTAACAGTTATAAATCGTAGTGTAAGATCATCTACATGTTATTCATCAAATAGATTCATGAATCCTACCAAATAAAAAAAATCAGAGAAAACAAGTAACAAAATTGTGATGGATCTGTCACTGTTCAAATTTATGATATCTCTTGTAAAACTGAAGTCAGGGTGAGACCCGAGTCATAGTGGACTCATCAATCCAATTACTACAAGAGGACATACAAGTCTAACCATAATAAGAAGTTAAGGAATCACCTCCCTCATGACACACAAAGATCAAATCAAACCACTGACAATCCAAATATCTACCAATCAACAATCAAACTGATCAGTCCATTATAACATATAAAGATCAAGTAAATCCACTCTAAAGCAAACACAATACAACACTAACAATCATGACTCTCAAGCGTACCAAATCAAACCACAGTGATAACTATGGGTTGTCTCCCACAAAGCACTTGGTTTAACATCGCCAGCTAAATAAATGATTCCTCCTGGATCAAAATTCCAATTAAGTAATCCTCGATCAATTGCCTAATTCTTTTCAGATCTGGGATTCCTACAAAATCCTTAAATTTTAATTTTTTATTCAACTGCTTCTTTTCATATGGATTCATATCATTGTTCCTCGTATTTCTTTCTATATCCAATATTCTTCTATTGATTTTCTCAATTTGCATATTAATATCATTCTTGAAATATATAAGAAATGGCTCTTTATAAGATACTTCAAGATCTCCAAATTTTTGATCAGATTCTCTCTAGATAACTCAGCTTCAGGATCAAATTCTTTTATGTTACTCTTCTATTTCAATTTATCTTCCAATTCTTCCCCTTGGTACTGAGTAAATGATGGAGGTGGTCTTTCTATAGCTATCTTAGTGGAGGACATAGATTTTTCTAATTTCTTAGGAATTTCTTTCAAAGATCTTTCAATCTCCTTATCCTCTTTTCTCAACTTAAAGTTCTTTTGAAATATATCATCAAATTCTCTTCCAAGTCCTAGTTGGATAGCTTCTACTTATTCATCATTGTTCTCTTTAGGTTTGATCTTAGTGTTTCTAGGAAGTGTTCCTTGGGGTCTCTTGTTAAGTGAATTATCAATTTGTCCCAGTTGATTCTCTATGTTTCTAATCGTAGCATTTTTACTTTACAACTTATTTCCCATTTGCAATACCACTTCATCTATAGACATGTTCTTATCCTCAAATTGTTGATCATTGTTAGAGTCCAGTGGATATGAAGGTCTATAGCTTGTGTTCTCCTGATTATTCAAACTTCCATTAGGATTTGCATAATTATTATCCCATTTTTGGTTTCCACCCCCAGTAGTATGATTCCAGTTAAAATTAGGATGATTCTTCCAACCTGGGTTGTAAAAGTTAGAATACATGTTGTTTATGGTATTTAAAGTCTCATATAATAAGTTGGAATCAATCATATGCCTTAATGAACTTTCCTTACTTACAGGAGTAAATTGAGGCTGGTTCATTCCAAATTGGCCCAGCTTCTTTGATATTGCAGCAACGTGAGATGTAATATTTGCAATCGCATCTGTATCATGAGCCCTGGCTACCTTTTTAGGATTTTCCCTTGCAGAGGGCCATTGAAATTTATTTGTAGCAATTTCTTCAATTAATGCATACGCTTCATCAAATAATTTTAACATTAATGAACCACCAGAAGCCGTATCAATAATGGACCTAAGGGATCCTACTAACCCATTATAAAAAGTTTGAATGATTAACCAATCTGACAGAGCATGATGTGGACACTTTCTTAGCAGTTCCTTAAATATTTCCTAGGCTTTGTATATTGATTCCCCTTCATACAGAGTAAATAAGATAATATCATTTCTAAGTTTAGTAGTCTTTGAAGGTAGAAAATACTTAGCTAGGAATTTCTGAGTTAACTCCTCCCAATTTTTAATAGAGCCAGGTGCTAATGAGTATAACCACATTTTAGCCTTATCGCTTAGTGAGAAAGGAAAAATTCTTAGCTTAACAGCATCATCTGACATGTCGTTATAATGAAATGTAGCACAAAGTTCTAGAAAATTAGATATGTGTAAATAAGGATCCTCCGAAGGATTTCCCCCAAACTGGTTGTTCTGCACAAGTTGGATAATCATTGGATTTAGTTCAAATGAGTCAGCTTCTATGACAAGGATTTATATACTTGGCTGAATTTCATTTGTTGTAGGATTTACATAATCCCTCAATGATTTAGGATGATTTTAAATGTTTTCCATTTCCATTTCTTGTTTTTTAAGTCCTTTCTATTTTTTTTATTTTTTCCATTTTTCTAACTTGGGACCATAAGGCATAAGTCCTACAGATCCTTTTATTTTGCATGCATAACACAAAAAACAATACTTTAACAATAAAATAAATAAAATAAAAATATATTCAATAGAACAAAACAATTTCACATACACCTTGTTTTTGCCACAAACAGTTTTTTCACAACACCTTTTCATACAAAAAATAATTTTAACACAAACAAAATTTACGACACTAAAATTTTCCAATTCTAAACCTAACTACTTCAACTGAAATTCTCCTAAAATTCTTACCGAAGCTTATGATGCTCGACTTTATATTTTGCAAGAATTTATGACCTCAAATTTATATATTTATAATGATTTTTGTTAATTCCAAGCATTCAACACAAGTATATGTATCGTATCAAGTAATACAGGGCTCTAATGGAGTCCTGGTTATCGCTCCCATAGGGAAGTTTGGAGTATATAAGAAAGTGTTCACAATATAGGTAACGTAGCACTGAAATCCGATATTTAATTTGTAATTAAAGTTTACTACTTACTACTATATGCAGGAAACAGTAACGATTAACTACACTACAATTACTTCTAAGAACTTTAACAACAGGATTAACTAGTAGACACACTAAACTAAGTATTTGAAAGGTTTTCGATATATGAGAAAAGTATCTTTCCTTCTGCAATGAGAATATAATGTATGGATTGATATGGAAAATTATATATATTATTGTGCCAAATAGGAGCATGGATGATTCTTTACCCTTAAAAGGATACCCTCTTTTCTAAGCAAGAAAAGAACATTGGCATATTCTATGTTTAATCACAAACTCTAAGGCTAGGCTGGGAGGAGGATGCGGCTCTCACTTGACTCCACTCACATACTTTGAAGAGTAACCTTTGATATTAGTTGCTAATCTTAGAACAAATTTGGGGATTTCAGTCTGTCACCTTGAAATCTCCATATTGAAGTCCATCAAAACATATTTCCTTATTCATTTGCACTTAATTCCCATGAACTATGCAATTCATCCATAGAAATTGAATGGATCTTTTATTATTGTTGTAGGACATTAAATCTTTTCAAACTTAATGTTCAACAACATATTTTAACATTTCAATTGGCCAAATTGAAAGTAAATTAAGTTCTAAATGAAAAACCATCACAATCTTTTTATTACATTAAAAGCACATCAAATCCACTTCAATCCATCATCACATCTTTATGCGAAGAAAGACAGGGAGACTACTCGAGGAATTAATGGAAGATATAATAAAACATAGTTTATATATAAAAGAAAACTCAAACAAACTCTGAAAGAAAATACAACTTATCTCGTTTTGTTCACCAGTACGATTCCTTGAAGTTCCCTTAAATCCTTTTCTCTCTTCTTTGCTTTTTCCGATTCTCTCTTTAGAATGGAAAGGAAGAAGCAATACGTGTCACTTCACCCTTCTCCTTCACTCCTTAGAAGAATTCCTCTCAAATCCTCACTCCCCTTCTCTTCTCCTAAACCCTAACACTTAATACTCACTAAAACTGCTCTAGAACCGCTAAAGAAGCACACCGTTTTAGTCAACTTAGGTTACTTATAAGATAGAAACTGAAATCCCAAAAATTTCCATAGGCATCCCTTTAAAAAGTAGCC
Source organism: Papilionanthe hookeriana x Papilionanthe teres (assembly GCA_022702705.1). Classification (NCBI taxonomy): domain Eukaryota; kingdom Viridiplantae; phylum Streptophyta; class Magnoliopsida; order Asparagales; family Orchidaceae; genus Papilionanthe; species Papilionanthe hookeriana x Papilionanthe teres. The sequence goes on from CM040426.1 coordinate 147,446,686, forward strand.
AAAACTCTTCAAATTTGAACTCCACCGACTTTGGGCGCTGGCGGCTCTCTATCGTGCAATTTAATTCTGGGCTCTCTGGATTTGGGTGTCGGCGGTGCCATAACACTTTTTTACCATTTTGCTCCTTTTTTGCTCTGGATTCGTTCCTTTTTGCTTCTTTCACTCCAATCACCTAAAATCATCATACACGCTCGTCATGAATAAGCACCTTTCTTTAAACTGCAATATCACCAAAAATGGGTAAAATTATATATCAAAAGTTTGTATATATTTTTGGTGCATCAAGAATCCCAAACTTTAACAATTACTTGTCCACATGAAGTAATCCTTTTACTACATAAAATATAACTCTAGGCAATTTACTTTTCAATGTAAGACACTAAAATTTTCATTCAAAAGAATATATTGGTTAGATTTCGAAGAAATTTAGCAACTCGAGTTAACACTACGGGTGTAAGAATATTTAGCAATCGAAGTCTAAGAGTTCTAGTCTTCTATTTATTTCAGAACCCATAATTTGTTATATTAAGAGTGCCTCAAAAGACTATGTGAAAAGGAGTTCATGTAAACTTTTTTTTTTAGAATGTAGGGCGGTACTTAAAACATAAATTCAAAAATGAAATTAAGCTTTTCCTTTAAAGATTGATTCAAGTGAGGCCAATTTTTTATTAGGCATCTCCTCAAGCTTCTCCTCATAAACATTTTTTTCTTTCTTATTCTTTTCTTTTATTTTTCTCTTTTTTTAAGGATTGTTTTTCAATCCTTCTTTTCTTTTCTCTCTTTTTTTTATTGAGGATTACTATATACGGATAGCCTTTTAATGATTTTGATCTTCACTCTCCTCTTTCCACAAGTTTAAAACCTGAAATATTTCTTTACTTTATAGCTAAGTATAGCTTTATTATTCATCATAAAGTTACAATCTCTTCTTAACACACAATACTTTTAGTCCCTTAACATTTTAAAAATACATTTTCTTTACTTTAAATAGTTGCTAATAATCGGAAATCCTTTCATACTAAATATCTCACTTCTATAAAATCAACCTTTATCACTAAAAATTTCACTCCTATCATACTAATATTAAGTAAAACAAAAATGTTTTAGTTACTTACAATGAGGTTCAACTGCCAAAAGTTATGATAAGAATTTTTGAAATTATAATAATTGAGGACAAATAAAAGTTAGTATTTTTCTACCCTCCCCCAAACTTAAATTTTTCAATAAATTTGAAACAGTTTAGAGTAGAAGAAAACTAACCTCTCTGTGTTGGGATCTTGAAATTTTCAACGACTATCTTATATTAGTCAAAATTTACAACTAGCGAGGCATGAAATAATTAGTAGCGATAATATAACAATTTTTAAATATTTACATGGGTAAAGAGAAATTAACATTAAACATCTAAACATCCAACGGGGGAACACTCTGACATGAAACAAACTATCACGGTACTACACGATCCAACTAACAATTTAAGTATTTAGGTACAACATAACAATTCACCAATAGAGTTACACAACATATGAAAATAAATACTACAACACAACAGTACAACACAAACGGGGTTACACATCATATGAAAAGCAAATATCCGCTACACCACATCGATGCAAACCTGTCATGATAAAAACGATAGAAATAAAAAAAAACAATGTACTAGTCTCCATCCCTGCCGGGATAAACGGAGTTCATCAATAGGGTCATCACTTGGGGTCCTCTGGTAAGACCGAGTCTATATGGTGTATAAGTGGGGCAAGAAGAAAATATCACATCGGACTCGCTCCTTATAAATCGAGCACGAGCATCTTAATAAGCAAAATCGAACTCAAGTTTCCTCTACGGATAATCTTCATTCATCCTCCAACGCCTCAAATACATCCATTCGACCATGGAGTCTATATGCACTAAGCACTCTGTGGTCTGTTGCTCCATAATATCAGATAAGGTAGGCGGCTCATAGTAGATGGAACATCATAACTCGTAGTAGGAATATCGGTACTCCTACGCTTGGCTACGCTCCCGCATGAGACTTATAAGTACGGATAATATTCTTTGTAATATTATCAAAAGTATAACCACTTCCTCAAAACTACTGAACTCCACTCCAGACTGAACACAAAGGGTATGAACTAAAGCAGGATGTCATAATCCTCCAGTGGTCTCACCTCTAGAATTCGTTTGAATATTCTTATAAATAATAGCTCCAATATCAATCTTTCTCATCTTCTGAATACAGTACTTTAGAATCGCTCTATCTCTAGTAACTTCGCTGTTTTGATAAGATGGTAATAGTCTCACAGAAATTAAATAATGCCAAACTTTTGAAGAAACATTCAAAGTGGAGGCGGGAAAATTTATATACTATTTTTTACTTACTTTCCATTCTCCTCTCCCGTCAGTCAGAAAAGCAATAACTTCTATGATATTATCCCTTCCATAGTCAAAGTTTTTGTATTCACACAAATTGTTCCCGAGTACGGTAGAAAGCATTGATACGGCGGGGTAACTCAACCATTTTCCCCTCCCAACAAGCACGCTCGGTCTTAGTCGGTGTATTCGAATAGAACTCTCTAACCACTCGTAACGAACGCATTCGCGGTGAAATAACAAAATCGATCCCGATTCCGCTCAACAATCAATTGTTCCACAGATCCTCCGGAATTTTATCAAAAGATCGATCCACGGATACTTCTTATTATGAAGGTAAGGGTTATAGCGAAATTGGACTTTGATGTTCGTGAACCTCTCTCCTCATCGAAATCGATTTCACTAACCCTTTACTCATCCTTGGAGCCATGTGAATTTTTAAAATTTGCAAGAAAATTCCAATAAATCCTAAATTCACAATGTAACAAACTCCAAACACTATTCTAAACAAGTAAATGGAAATTTCATCATTGAAATCTCCAAAATCTCTTAAAAACTAAAATTTCCACCATAAACGATGTGAGAGATTTCCATGGTGAAAATCCACAAAAATTTTAACTAAAGTGAAGCTCTTACCAAGAGAAGTGTAAATCTGGTGTCGAAAAGCCTTGAAATCTCTTTGAATCTGAGATCTAGCAAGCCCTATATCTTCAAAATCACAAAAATGGAGGAAGAAGACGAAGGAAAAGGAAAAATTTGCGGATCCCAGTGCAAAAATCGTTAAATCGAGGGTTTTATGCTTTTTTCTGGGTTCGGGCGCCGGCGGCGCTCGATAGATATCGGGTGGATCAGGCACTGGCTGCACCAGTGGTAAAAAATTCTCACCGAACTTCATTTGGTCCAAAGTATTCTAATATCTCGATTCGATCCACCATTTATCAATTTTTAAAGTATTAGGAGTAATTATGATTCAAAAGCAATTTATCTAAAAAGCACAAGCTACTGACAAGCAATGGCTTATCAAAGATACATGAGGGTTGTCTCCCTTAAGCGCTTGGTTTAACGTCGTCGGCAGGCAAACCATTCATTTAATCGGGATGACTCGGCATTAAAACCTCTTTGAAATGAGGTTGAAACCCGTCGAAGTAAGGATTTAATCGATGCCCATTAACATGAAAAAATTTCCAATATCGGGATCTTTAATATCAAGAGCTCCAAAAGAATGAACTTTTACAAGCGCAAAGGTCCTAACCATCTAGACTTGAGCTTTCCAGGAAATAACTTCAATCTTGCATTGTATAATAAAACTGTTTGTCCAAATTCCCAAGTTCTTTTTCAATATCTTCTTATCATGCCATAATTTCCTTTTCTCTTTATGATCCTATCATTGTGATAAGATGCATTTCTAATTTCTTCCAATTCATTCAACTGCATAAATATTTTCTCTCGAGGCATTTTTTCAAATTAAAATATAACTCTTTTATTGCACAATATACTTTATGCTCCAATTATTTGGTAAATGGCAAATTCTTACCAAACACTAGTCTATAAGAAGACATTGCGATAGGGGTTTTAAACGGTCCTATAGCTATAATGCGGTATAGGTGAAGAAATGGAGACCAATCTAGTTTATGATTATTCACGGTTTCTCGAATATTCTTTTAATTTCATGGTTGAACATATATTAAACCACTGAGTATGGGGATGATAAACGGTAGAGATTCTGCGAATAATATTATTTCTTTCAATTAATCTCTTAATTTGATTATTCTGAAATGGGATCCACCATCATTTATGATTACTCTCGGCATTCCATATCTTGTAAATATATTTTCTTTAAAAATTTTGAAACCTCCGAGCATCGCATCTAGGTAAACGAAACAACTTCAATCCATTTAAAGACATAATCGATGGCAACCGGTATATATAAGTTTCCAAATGAAGGAGTAAATGGTCCCATAAATCTGATATACATCAAAAATTTCAACTTCCAAATTATAATTTAGAGCATTTCATTTCTTAAGAGATATTGCACACTCTCTAACATCGATCACATGATTTAATATATACATAAACATCTCTAAAAAGAGTAGGCCAATAAAATCCATATTGTAGAATCTTAAAAGCAGTTTTATCCACATTAAAAAGACCTCCAAATTCAAAATCATGACATGATTAGATAATCAAATTTGTTTCTTCTTGTGGCACACATTTGCTTAATAATCAGATCCTTACAATGTTTATATAGATAGGGCTCATCCCATGAATAGAATTTTTGCATCATATTTAAACTTCTTTTGTTGTTGCCTTTTTAAATCAGGTGGTATAATATCACTTATAATATAATTCACAATATCAGCATATCAAGGCAAACTACTTCCCATAAGAGTATAGAGTTCCTCATCAAGGAAAATTTCAGTAATTTCTTTTTCAAATTCAGATAATTTATCATAGTATGTTCTTGATAGATGATCAATTATTTGATTGACAGCTCCCCTTTTTATATTGCTTATCATAAAATCAAATTCTTTCACAAGAAGTATCCATCTAATTAGTCTAGGTTTCACATGCTTTTTTTGCATTAAATATTTGATGATTGAATGGGCCGCATACTTACGATACTTTTAGTTCGATTAAATAAGATCTAAATTTTTCAAAGGCAAATACTATAGCTAATAACTCTCTTTGAGTTGTGGTATAATTAATTTGAGCCTCATTAAGAGTTTTACTAACCTCAGTAAATGACTGGAAACTTTATCATGCCTTTGCCCCAATCTTTGCACAAGTCGTATAATCAACAGCATCGCACATGATTCGAATGGTTTCTGCGATCGAGTGAAACAATTAACGTGTAGTGATTAATTTTCTTTAATTCAAAAGCTTAAAGCATTCATCATTAAAATCAAACTTTCTATCGTTAAAGGTTGGCACGAAAGGTTTAGTAATTTTAGAAAAATCTTTAATATATCTCCTATAAAATCCAGTGTGTCCTAAGAAACTTCTCACCTCTCTCACAGTCGTGGGTGGCGGTAATCTCTCAATCACTCTAATTTTAGCAGGATCGACCTCCATACCATGTTCAGAAATTTTATGCCCAAGAACAATTCTTTAACATAACCATAAATTGACATTTCTCCCAATTTAGAACTAGATTTGTTTTCTCGCGAAACCTCGAAAACTTTTGCTAAGTTTTCCGGGGAAGATTTCAAATGAAGTCCCGAATACGGGAGAAATCATCTATAAAACTTCTATTCCATTATCTATCATACTACTAAATATAGACATCATACGTCTCTGAAATGTTGTAGGTGCATTACATAGTCCAAAAGGCATTCTTCGAAAAGCAAAGGTTCCATAAGGGCTAGTAAATTTTGTCTTTTCTTGATCGTCGGGAGCCATAAGTATTTGATGGTAACCAATATATCCATCCAAAATACAGTACTACTTGTGTCGAACAAGTCTATCTAGCATTTGATCGAGAAAAGGAAGAGGAAAGTGATCTTTTCAGGTGGCAGCATTTAATTTCCTATAGTCAATACAAATTTGTTATCCATTAATTTATCTCATGGGTATGATTTCATTACATTCATTCACTTCAACAGTCACTCCTCTATTTTTCGGTAGACAATGTATTGGACTCACCCAAGCACTATCTGAAATAGGATAAATAATTCTGACATCCAACCATTTTAAAATCTCTTTCTTCGCCCAACTGCTTTCATTATAGGATTCAATCTCCTTTGCGAGATCAACTCTTCGGTTTATGTTCTTCATCTAATAAAATTTTATTGCATATAAATTGAAGGACTAACTCCTTTAATATACGCAATGTCCATCCAAAAGCTTTCTTGTATCTTTTTAAAGTTTCCAACAACTTAAAATTTCTTGGTATTCGTTCAGCCTCCGAAGATACAATAACTAGCAAGGTAGATGATTCTCCTAAAAACATATACTTTAAATGATTAAGGAGAATTTTCATCTCAAATTTAGGAGGTTTTATGATAGATGGAAATAAGATTTTATTTCCACCTTCCATAGTGTCTAATAGCGAACCTCTCTGAACATATACGATTATTCATTCTTTTCTTATCTAGATTTCTTCATTTTCACTTTCTTCTTGAGCATATTTTTATATTCTTTTCTTTTTCAAATATATTTTCAAAATGATTTTTTCTCGACTAATCACGAGACCTCCATCCTAAAACAAGCATTATCTTTTTCTATTGAGGGATACTTAAAATGATTTTAAATAATAAAGTTATACCTCTTATTCATTAACTCTCATAGTTAATTCTCTTTTGAACATTAATTACCGCTCTTCCGGTAAACGAGAATGGTCTTCCCCCAAATGATTGGGATTTCTTTATCTTCCTCCATATCAAGTACAATGAAATCCACGGAAAGATAAATTTATCTACTTTCCTTAACATCTTCCACCACTCCTTTGGGATAAGTAATGGAACGATCGTAGGCGAAGAGTCACGGATGCTTGAAGAAATTTCTCCTATTGCCAATCTTTTAAAGTTGATAAAGGCATAAGATTGATACTCGCTCCGAGGATCACATAAAGCTTTTCCGAAAGAATTTCTCACCTATAGCACACGGGAAATAGTGAAACTACGGGATTTTCAAGTTTTTTGGATCTTGCTTGAATAATTACACTACACTCTCCACTAAGTACAACGATTCATGATCTGTAAACTTTCTTTTCTTTCTCAGAATATTCTTCATTAACTTGGCATAGTCATGCATATGTTCCAATGCTTCAACGAAAGGAATATTTATAGTTAATTTCTTAAGATGCAAATTTTCCAATGATATCACTGTTTTTGTTTCTTCAATCTTTGAGGAAATGGAGGTGGTGGCTTTTCAACAGTTATCTTCATTGGCTCAAGAGGATAATCTAAGTCTGGATAAATCTTGTTTGAACCTTTTTCAATTTCTGCCTTCTCCTTTTCTATTTCAACTTCTTTTTGCTCTTTAGTTTCCAATTCGTTTCCACTCCTTAATTGAATAGCCTTAAGTTGTTCCTTATTTTGATCTTTTGGATTGATCTCCACATTACTTGGAAGTGTTCCAGAAGGTCTATTATTAAGTCTTGATGAAATATGTCCTAATTGATTTTCAATATTTTTCATAGCAACACCTTGAACTTGTAATTGATTTCTCATATTCAGAATCATTTCTTCTGTAGACAACTTCTTATCCTTAAATTGTTGGTTACTATTAAATCCAGGAGGATAAGATGGTCTAAAATTAGTATTTCTTTAATTGTTTGTTGACCTCATTTTTTATGAGGTCTTTTCTCTTCTCTCTCCTTAGTACTTAGGATCTAGCCTTAGGCTTTCCCTTTGACTTTCTTAGAGGACTAAAAATGGAACCCACCACTTAGAAATTTAAACACCTCTTAACTCCCTGCAAAACCCCATAAGTTTGATTGTAAATCTCAAAGTCACTTGGAGGTTAGATCAAATGTGGAGGTTGAAAGGATGGAGGTTCCCATATCTGGATAGCCTTTTAATGATTTTGAACTTCACTCTTCTCTTTCTAAAGTTAAAACCTGAAATATCTCCTTACTTGATAGTTAAGTATAAGCTTTATTATTCATCACAAAGTTACAATCTCTTCTTAACACACAATACTTTAATTCTCTTAACATTTCAAAAATACAGTTTTCTTTACTTTAAATAGTTGAGTATAATCAAATCCTTTCATACTAAATATCTCCCTTCTATAAAATTAACCATTATCACTAAAAATTTTCATTATATCCTTCCATAATATTCAACTGAAATAAAAAATTTTAGTTACTTACAGTGAGGTTCAACTGCCAGAAGTTATGCTAATAATTTTTGAAAATATAATAATTGGGGACAAATAAAAGCTAGTATTTTTCTACCCTCCCTTAAACTTAAATTTTCAATAAATTTGAAACAGTTTAGAGTAGAAGAAAACTAACCTCTCTATGCTAGGATCTTGAAATCTTCAACAGCTATCTATTATTAATCAAAATTTACAACTAGCAGGCATAAAACAATTAGTAGCAGTAGTATAACAATTTTTAAATATTTGCATCGGTAAAGAGAAATTAACATTAAACATCAAAACATCCAACAGAACATTAGAACAAAAAATAAACTATCACAATACTACACAGTCCAGCTAACAATTTAAATGTTTCAATACAACATAATAATGCACCAACAGCAACATATGAAAATAAACACTACAACACAACAATACAACAACAAGGTTACACATCATATGAAAAGTAAATATCACCACACCACATCAGTACAACACAACACAACAAGAACAAAAGAAAAAAAAAAACAAACAATCTACTAGTCTCCATCACCAGGATCAGCAGGGTCATCAATAGGATCATCAGCAGGGTCCTCAGCAAGGTCAGGTCTATATGGTGTATAGCTGGGTCAAGAAAGAAATATCACATCGGACTCTCCCCTCATAAATCTGACCTGAGCATCATAATAAGCAATATCGAACTCAACTCTCCTTTACAGATAATCTTCATTAACATCACTCCTAGCCTTAAATACATCCATCCGACCATGGAGTCTATCTACACTAGCACTATGTAGTCTTTGCTGCTCCATAATATCAGATAAGGTAGGCGGCTCAGAAGTAGATGAAACATCATAACTCGTAGTAGGAATATCAGTACTACTCTCAGCTTTGGCTCCTACATGAGACTCATAAGTACGGATAATATTCTTTGTAATTGGTCTCAAAGGTATAGCCACTTCCTCAGAACTACTGAACTCCACTCCAGACTGAACACAGAGGGCATGAACTAAAGCAGGATGTCCTAATCCTCTAGTGGTCTTGCCTCTAGCAATCATCTGAATATTCTTGTAAATAATAACTCCAGTATCAATCTTTTTCATCTTCTGAATGCAGTTGTTCAGTATTGCTCTATCTCTAGCAACTTCGCTGTGGTGATAAGATGGTAATAGTCTTCCAGAAATGAAGTAATGTCAAACTTTTGAAGTAACATTCAATGTGAAGGCTGGGAAACTTATCAATTGTTTTTGACTTACTTTATATTCTCCTCGCCCGTCAGTCAGAAAAGCAATAACTTCTCTCATATTCTACCTCCCAGTGTCAAAGTTTTCATATTCACATACGAATGGTTCCCAAGTCTGGTAGAAAGCATTGATACACTGAGAAGTACACTCAATGATTTTTCTTTTAATAAGCACATGCTCAGTCTCAGTCCATGGGATATTCAAATAGAGCTCTCTAACCACTACCATAACAACATTTACAGTGAAATAACAAAATCATTCCCAATTTCGCTCTGCAATCAATTGTTCCACAGATCCTCCAGGACTATCAAAAGCTCTATCCTGGATACACTTCTTGTTGTGAAGGTAAGAGTTATAGCGAAATTGGGCTTTGATGTTGACGAACCTCTCCTCATCAAAATCCAATTTCCTCTTCCTTTGACTCATCCTTGGAGCCATGTGAATTTCTAAAATTTACAAGAAAATTCCAATAAATCCTAAATTCACTATGTAACAAACTCCAAACACTATTCTAAATAAGTAAGAGCAAATTTCATCATGGAAATCTCAAAATCTCTTCGAAACTATAAACAATGTGAGAGATTTCCATGGTGAAAATCCAAAAATTTAACTTAAAGTGAAGCTCTTACTAAGAGAAGTGTAAATCCGATGTCGAAAAGCCTTGAAATCTCCTTGAATCCGAGATCTAGCAAGCCCTAGATCTTCAAAATCGTGAAAATGGAGGAGGAAGACGAAGGAAAAGGAAAAATTTGCAGGTCCCATGGCAAAAATCGTGAAATCGAGGGTTTTAGACCTTTTTCTGGGTTCGGCTCTCTATTTAAATAAATTGGCCAAACTCTCTGGAGTTTGGGCGCCGGCGGCTCTCTATTTAAATAAATTGGCCAAACTCTCTGGAGTTTGGGCGCCGGCGGTGCTAGTCTAAAATATTTTTTGGGTCCGAAAATGTTTTCGTATTTTAACTCGTTTCGATGTTCACAATGATGTTTAACACTTCAATAGGCATTTACATCATCCCATAAGCAATAACTAACACAATTCTTCACACAAACAAAACACAATAATCTTATATATATAAAATCCAAGTTGCAACATAGACACCAAATATGTTCATTCAAACTAACTATTCTTAGATATTTAGTGCAGCAAGTACTCTATGATAGACAAACACTAAGATCTAAGCACACATTGAAAGAAAGCACATTCAAATTCCAAATTCAAAGCAAATACTACACAAAACAAACATAACTAAGCAAAGCAAACCAAACACTCAACAAACATAAGTAGAATCCATCAATTACTCCACATCAGTTTCAGAACTATCCGCTACTCAAATGTCTCCAATTGATTGTTGATGCAGAAATAAGTTATAGAATGGATGAAATGGAAATTCGTCAGATGATTCTTCAGCAATCACCGCATTCTTCTTCATCATATTGATCAAGCTCATCTCAATTTGACCAGTGTGATCGAATTATTTTTTTCTCCAATCTATATGATCTAACAAATCAGAAATTTTATTGATTGCATTCATAATGTTTTGTACCTCAGTATCTAATTGTTTGATCTTCTTCAATATCATTCTCGAACCTTCAGGAAAATAAGGTTGAATCGGCTGTGAAGTTTGCGTTGGTTGATCAGCGAGCAAGTTCATGTCATCTTCATCTCTAACTGTATGGTAGTCATAGGGATTAGTTAGATTAATAGGCCTTGAGGGAAGAAATTTTTCCCAACTTTCATAAGGAATCTGTGACTAACAGCATAACATAAATATGGTGGACGGGTGTCCAAGCCCATATTTAGATCCATGCACAATTAATCCAAGTATTGATTTCACAATGATATTACTAATGTCAACAGGCCTTGTCAACCGGCCTCCCAGTTTGAAAACAGAAATTCAAAATGGTGCTTTCCTTGGTTACCATGCTAATCTTCAATGTCGGAAATAACTTTACTGAAATAAAGTAGTGCCACTGCTTTGATATTGGATTGAGAGAGGCAGATGGAAAACTAATGTATCCATTCTCTCTAACTTCCCATTCTTCATTCCCATCCAATAGATATCGATACACATCATTCATATTATCCCTCGTAGCACTGAAATTAGAATAATGGCAAATAGGTATGTTCTCAATCATAAAGAGATCGTTGATTCATGCAGGAGTGAATTGAAAAAATCTACCACGCACAAATACAAACCCTTGGTTGATCCCGTGAAGATTTGCATAAAACTCTTTTACGACGGGAACAACAACAGCAGTGGTAATGTAGCAAAGCACTTCCCAAAGTCTCTCCTTAATAATCTCTTCAATTCTAGTAGTAGGATTATCCATACCTCGATTTATGAAGCCTCTTTCCTTGATAATCCTTCTTTTCATCATCACTTTGTTGAACAAATGCTGCGCTTCAAAACTTATGAACTTCCTTTGGTTGAAAACGCGAAATCGAGGGGTTTCAACGGGAAAGCAATCCATAGGATACGAATTGGGATTGGTGGTTTTTGTTTTTCTGGAGTTAAGAAGTCAAAAATGGAGTTTAGAGAGTTATAAGGACGAAGATCCCTCCAAAAACCGCCAAAACTCGCATTTTGAAACTTAAAAATCGTCAAACAGATTTTAGGCGCTGGCGGCCCTCAAATAGTCAAGTTAAGTGCAGGAAAAGTGATAGGGCGCCGGCGGTGCCAGTGGTCAAAAATTTATCACCGAACTTTGTTTGGTCCAAAATATTTCAATATCTCAATTCAATCCATCATTTATCAATTTTTTTAAAAATATTTAGTAGTAATTAGGATTCAAGAACAACTATCTAAAAAGCACAACTACAACAAACAAGCAAAACTCACCACAAAGATACATATGGGTTGCCTCCCATATGGCGCTTGGTTTAACGTCGTCAGCCCGACGATCCATTCAGTTAATCAAGATGACTTAGCATTAAAACCTCTTTGAAGTCAGGTTGAAACCCGTCAAAGTAAGGCTTTTATCGATGCCAATTAACCTTTAAAATATTTCCAGTATCAGGATCCTTAATATCAACAGCTCCAAAAGAATGAACTTTTACAACTATAAAAGGTCCTAACCATCTAGACTTGAGCTTTCCAGGAAATAACTTCAATCTTGCGTTGTATTATAAAACCTTTTGTCCAAATTCCAAGTTCTTTTTCAATATCTTCCGATCATGCCATTATTTCCTTTTCCCTTTATAGATCATATCATTGTGATAAGATGCATTTCTAATCTCTTCCAATTCATTCAATTGCATAAATTTTTTCTTTCCTGCATTTTTCAAATTAAAATTTAACTCTTTTATCGCCCAATATCTTTATGCTCCAATTCAATTGATAAATGGCAAGTCTTACCAAACACTAGTCTATAAGGAGACATTCCAATAGGAGTTTTGAAAGCAGTCTTATAAGCCCATAAAGCACTATCTTATCGAGCAGACCAATCTAGTTTATGATTATCCACAATTTTCTCCAAAGTTCTTTTAATTTCATGATTAGACACTTCTGCTAAACCACTAGTCTGGGGATGATAAACAGTAGAGATTCTATGAATAATATTATATTTTTCAATTAATCTCTTAATTTGATTATTTCTGAAATGGGATCCACCATTAATTATGATTACTCTCGACATTACATATCTTGTAAATATATTTTTCTTTAAAAATTTTGAAACGCTCCGAGCATCACATCTAGGTAAAACAAAAGCTTCAATCCATTTCGAGACATAATCAACGGCAACCAGTATATATAAATTTTTAAATGAAGGAGTAAATGGTCCCATAAAATCTAATCCCCATACATCAAAAATTTCAACTTCAAAATTATAATTTATAGGCATTTCATTTCTTCTAGAGATATTACCTACTCTCTGACATCAATCACATGATTTAATATATATATAAACATCTCTAAAAAGAGTAGGCCAATAAAATCCAGATTGCAGAATCTTAAGAGCAGTTTTTTCTACACCAAAAAGACCTCCAAATTCAGAATCATGAAATCGCTTAATAATCACATTTGTTTCTTCTTATGGCACACATTTCCTAATAATCGGATCCTTACACTGTTTATAGAGATAGGGCTCATCCCAAAAATAGAATTTTGCATCATATTTAAGCTTCTTTTGTTGTAGCCTTGTTAAATCAGGTGGTACAATATCACTTACAATATAATTTACAATATCAGCATACTAAGGCAAACTACTCCCCATAATAGTATAGAGTTACTCATAGGGGAAAATTTCAGTAATTCCTTTTTCAAATTCAGATAATTTATTATAGTCTATTTTTGATAGATGATCAGCTATTTGATTGTCAACTCCCTTCCTATCAACTATCATAAAATCAAATTCTTTCAGAAGAAGTATCCATCTAATTAGTCTAGGTTTCGCATCCTTCTTTTGCATTAAATATTTTGATAGTCGAATGGTCTGTATGCACAATACTTTTAGTTCCAATCAAATAAGGTCTAAATTTTTTAAAGGCAAGTACTATAGCTAATAACTCTCTTTCGGTTGTGGTATAATTAATTTAAGCCTCATTAAGAGTTTTACTAGCATAGTAAATGCCTTTGAAAACTTTATCATGCCTTTGCCCCAATGCTACTATGATCGCATAATCACTAGCATCACACATAAGTTGAAATGGTTTCTCCCAATCATGTGAAACAATTATAGGCACAATGATTAATTTTTCTATTAATAATTTGAAAGCTCTTAAGCATTCATCATTAAAATCAAACTTTCTATCATTTTCTAAAAGTTAGCACAAAGGTTTAGTAATTTTAGAAAAATCTTTAATATATCGCCTGTAAAATCCAGTGTGTTCTAAGAAACTCCATGTTCAGAAATTTTATGCCCAAGCACAATTCCTCCAGCAACGATAAATTGACATTTCTCCCAATTCAGAACTAGATTTGTTTTCTCACAAAGCTCAAAAAATTTAGCTAAGTTTTCCAAGAAAATTTCAAATGAAGTCCCCAATACAGAGAAATCATCCATAAAAACTTCTATTCTATGATCTATCATACTACTGAAGATAGACATCATACATCTCTAAAATGTTGCAGATGCATTACACAGACCAAAAGGCATTCTTCAAAAAGTAAAGGTTCCATAAGGGCAAGTAAATGTTGTCTTTTCTTGATCCTCGGGAGCAATAGGTATTTGATGGTAACCAGTATATCCATCCAGAAAATAGTAGACTTGTATCCAGCAAGTCAGTCTAGCATTTGATTGAAAAAAGGAAGAGGAAAGTGATCTTTTCTGGTGGCGGCATTTAATTTCCTATAGTCAATACAAATTCGCCATCCATTAATTTGTCTCGTGGGTATGATTTCATTACATTCATTCACTTCAACAGTCACTCTTCCCTTTTTCGGTACACAATGTATTGGACTCACCCAAGCACTATCCGAAATAGGATAAATAATTCCAGCATCCAGCCATTTTAAAATCTCATTCTTCACTTCATCTTTCATTATAAGGTTCAATCTCCGTTGTGGATTAACTCTCGATTTATGTTCTTCATCTAATAAAATTCTGTGCATACAAATCGAAGGACTAACTCCTTTAATATTTGTTAAAGTCCATCCAAAAGCTTTCTTGTATCTTTTTAAAGTTTCCAACAACTTCTATTCTTGGTATTCGGTCAATTCAAAAGATACAATAACTGGCAAGGTAGATGATTCTCCTAAAAACATATACTTGAAATGATTAAGGAGAATTTTCATCTCAAGTTCAGGAGGTTTTATGATAGTTGAAATTAAGCTTTTATCTCCACCTTCCATAGTGTCTAATACTTCGAATCTCTCATGAACATACTCCAAATCTTCATTCTTCTTACTATCTGAATTTTCTTCATTTTCACTTTCTTCTTCAAACATATTTTTATATTCTTCTTCTTTTCAAATATATTTTCAAAATGAATGTTTCTCAAGTAATCACAGACCTCCATCCTAAAACATTCATTATCTTTTTCGATTGAGAGATACTTCATAGATTTTAAAATATTAAAGGTCACCTCTTGATCATTAACTCTCATAGTTAATTCTCCATTTTGAACATCAATTACCACTCTTCTAGTAACAAGGAATGGTCTTCCCAAAATGATTGGAATTTCATTATCTTCTTTCATATCAAGTACAATGAAATCTACAGGAAAGATAAATTTATCCACATTCACTAACACATCTTCCACCACTCCTTTAGGATAAGTAATGGAACGATCGGCCAACTAAAGAGTCACAGATGTAGGAGAAATTTCTCCTATTCCAACCTTTTAAAAGTTGATAAAGGCATAAGATTAATACTCGCTCCCATATCACATAAAGCTTTTCTAAAAAAAATTTCACCTATAGCACACGTAATAGTGAAACTACCAGGATCTTTAAGTTTTTCAGGAAGCTTCTTCTGAATAATTTCACTACACTCTCCGCTAAGTGTAATATTTTCATGATCCATAAACTTTCTTTTTTTCTCAGAATATCCTTCATAAACTTGGCATAGTCAAGCATT
Source organism: Papilionanthe hookeriana x Papilionanthe teres (assembly GCA_022702705.1). Classification (NCBI taxonomy): domain Eukaryota; kingdom Viridiplantae; phylum Streptophyta; class Magnoliopsida; order Asparagales; family Orchidaceae; genus Papilionanthe; species Papilionanthe hookeriana x Papilionanthe teres. The sequence goes on from CM040426.1 coordinate 147,462,623, forward strand.
TGTTCCAGTGCTTCAACAAAAGGAATATTAATAGTTAATTTTTTTAAGGATTTCCAAATATTTTCCAAATCTATTATCCCCGTTTTGTTTCTTCAATTTTTGAGGAAATAGAGGTGTTGGTTTTAAACAGTTATCTTCATTGGCTCAAGAGGATAATCCAAGTCTGGATAAATCTTATTTGAACCTTTTCAATTTCCACCTTCTCCTTTTCTATTTCAACTTCTTTTTGCACTCTAGTTTCTAATTCTTTTCCACTCCTTAATTGAATAGCCTTAAGTTGTTCCTTATTTTGATCTTTTGGATTGATCTCCATATTACTTGGAAGTGTTCCAGAAGTTCTATTATTAAGTGCAGTGAAAATATGTCCTAATTGATTTTCAATATTTTTCATAGCAACACCTTGAGGTTTTAATTGATTTCCATATTCAAAATCATTTCTTTAATAGACAACTTATTATCCCTAAATTATGGGTTACTATTAAATCCAGGAGGATAAGATGGTCTAAAATTAGTATTTCCTTGATTGTTTAAATTTCCAATTAGAATCATAGAATTATGATCCTAATGTGGGTTAACATTAGCAATATTATTATTCCAATTGAAATTTAGGTGATTCTTCCAACCAAGATTATAATAATTTGAATAAGGATTATTAGGTCTATTAATAGCATTTAAAGTCTCATAAGGTGTTTAAGATTCTATTATCTGTCCAAATGAATTTTCCTCCAACACTTGAGGTGATTGAGAATAATTCATTCCATATTGATCTATTTTCTTTGAAAGGGCTGCAATTTGAGAAACTACCATAGTCATCATATTTGAATCATGAACACTAGCTACTCTCTTAGGATTTATCTGTTTAGAGGGCCATTGAAAATTATTAGTAGTCATTTCTTCAATTAATGTGTATGCTTCATCAAAAGGTTTTGACATTAATGACCCACCAGCAGCAGCATCTATAGTAGATCTCAATGATCCCACTAATACATTATAAAATGTTTGAATTATTAACCAATCTGGTAAAGCATGGTGTGGGCACTACCTAAAAAGTTCTTTAAATCTCTCCCAAGCTTCATGTATTGAGTCTCCTTCAAACTAACAAAAAGATGTAATATCATTTCTTAGTTTTAGCAGTCTTTGATGGAGGAAAATATTTTGATAGAAACTTTTGAGATAATTCTCCCTAAGTTCTAATAGATCCAGGTGCTAACAAGTTTAACCACGCCTTAGCTTTATCCCTTAATGAAAAAAGAAAAAGACTAAGTCTGACAGCGTCACTAGACACTCTGTCATATTTAAAATTAGCACACAGTTCTAAAAGACTAGCGAGATATGAATTTGGATCCTCATTAGGTGTTCCTCTGAATTGATTATTTTGTACCATTTGGATAATAGCAGGTTTAAGTTCGAATGAATTAACAGCAACATCAGGATTTTGAATAGTTATGTGAATTTCATCTGTTGTTGGGTTAGCATAATCTCTTAAAGCTCTTGGAAAATTTCCAATTTCATTTCATTGATTATCTTGAATATTTTCCATTTTGCAAGGATTTTCAATTTATTTTTGTTGTTTTCTAATTTTTTCTGACAATACACTCTAACTCCAAATCGTAAGGCACTAAACCTATAAATCCGCTACTACGCATATATAAACACAAATACTTTAATAAAGATAAACAAACACACAATTACACACTACAAAATAAACTTACTTTCTTAACTTCGTTACCTTCCTACTTCTTTCTTAACTCCGTTACCTTTCCCGGCAATGACGCCAAATACTTGATGCTCGACTTTATATTTTGCAAGAATTTATAAACTCAGATTTATATATTTATAACAATTTTTGTTAAGTCTAAGCATTCAATGCAAGTATACGTATCGTATCAAGTAATATAAGACTATAATGGAGTCTTGGTTATCGATCCCACAGGGAAGTTTGGAATATATAAGAAAGTGTTCACAACATAGGTAACGTAGCACTGAAATCCAATATTTAGTTTGTAATTAAATTTTACTACTTACTACTATATGCAGGAAACAGTAACGATTAACTACACTACAATTACTTCTAAGAAAGTAAATTAAGTTCAACAACATATTTACAAACTTAATGTTCAACAACATATTTTAACATTTCAATTGGCTAAAACGAAAGTAAATTAAGTTCTAAATGAAAACCATACAATCTTTTCATTACTTTAAAAGCACATCAAATCCACATTAATCCATCATCGGATCTCTATGTAAGAACAAAGACAATGTAGACTACTCAGAATTCATGGAGAAGATACAATAAAACATGGATTTTATATATAAAATAAAAGTCATACAAACCACAAAAGAAAATACAACTTATCTCTTTCTCTTCCCCAATGCAATTCCCTTGAAGTTCCTTTGAATCCTCTTCTCTCTTCTTTACAACACTTGATTCTCTATTTAGAATGGAAAGGAAGAAGCAATCTCTCACTTTACCCCTTCTCCTTCCCTCCTTAGAGAAGAATTTCTCTCAAATCCTTACTCTACACACTCTTCTCCTAAACCCTAACACTTAACCCTCACTAAAACTACTCTAGAACCACTAAAGAAGCACACCATTTTCATCCAGAAATAGTTACTTATAAGATAGGGACGAAATCCTAAGAGTTTCCATTGGCATCCCTTCAAAAAGTTGTCCAAACTCTTCAAATTTTAACTCCACAAACTTCTGGCGCCGGCGGCGCTCTATCATGCAATTTAATTCTTGGCTCTCTGGATTTTGGCGTCGGCGGCGCCAGAACACTTTTTCACCATTTTTCTTCTGTTTGCTCCTTTTTGCTCCTTTTTGCTCCGGATTCATTCCTTTTTGCTTCTTTTCACTCCAATCACCTAAAATCATCATACCTACAACAAATCATGAAAATATCCTTTCATTAAAGTGTAATATCACCAAAAATGGGTAAAATTATATAGTAAAAATTGTATAAATTTTTGGTGCATCAGCTTCCCCGGCAATGGCGGCAAAAACTTGATGCGCCCTCGACGTGTGCTACTTTTCTACGTGTTTATGTCTTGGTATGTACATGCACACACTATAGGTTTTATGGAAGCATATGTATCGTATCAAGTAATACAGGGCTCTAATGGAGCCCCATTTATCGATCCCACAGAGAAGTGAGGTAAAAGGTCCTTAGTTAAATTATAGTATACTATTATCAGACTTTAGTTTGGAAGGTCGATATAAGTGGTTTTTTTAACAAGTACTCCAAAAGTTTTAAGTCTTAAGTTTAAAATAACTAATAACTACTCCTAAATGAAAATATTAATTCTAAAGATAACCCTCTCTAGATGAATTGGTTTGGTGAATTTTGGGATAATAAAATCTATTATTCTTATGTAGTGAATTGGATAATGTAAAGTAATGACATTCATTAAATATTGTATGTGCAAAATAGAAGCAATCCAATTCTTTACCCTCTTCCGAGTGCATAAATAATATCGGCTAATACTAGGTTTAGTCCCTAAATTTGTGGTTAGGCTGTGAGGATACTGGCTCTCACTCCAGAGCTCCCACTTCCTTTCGCCTAAACGCTGATTCTCGCTTTAGTTTCCAAACACTAGGACCGAATTTGGGATTTTAGTCCGTTGCCCTAAAATCTCCAATTCTACACCCATCAAATTATATTTCCCTATTTATTTGCACTCTACCCCCATGAACTTTGCCATCCATAGAATTTGAGTGTGGTTCCACTTTGTTGAGAATTACACTACCCTCTCGGATCGTAGTGTAATTAAAATAAATTTTAACACTACAACGAGCTCTTTTTGTAATGTAAATGAAGCGCAAACAAAAGTCATTACATTTATATTAAAAATTCTTCTAGCATGCATCCCAATATCCTAAACATGAATCCTAATCATTGCAAAAAAAAAGTGGAATGAAAATAATGGAATAATCTTCTTATGCCACTATTTCCAAATAAGAAGAAAGAGTAAGAGAAAAACTTCACAAAGCGTGAAGAAAAAACAATAGAAAACCTCATTTCATCAAAGAAAATCCCTTATATAAATGTTTACAAAATCATAAGATAATGAAGAACACATACGTAGCTTTTTCCCTTTGAAAAATAGATGAAAATATCTCCCACAAAGTCTCCGCTGATCCATGCAATGCTAGTACAAACCCTTACAGATTCTCTCAAAATTTCCTCTCTAATCTCTCCAAAAAAGTAGAAATCTACATTTCTACTCCTATTCTAAGATCTCTAATCATTCTCCACATTTTTTTTAACTTCTCCACTCCTTTTTTGGCTTTAAATTCACTTTAAAATACTGTAGGGGCAAATTTCCCAAGAGGCGCTTCAAGAAACTTTCCAAAAAGCATCTAGATTCGATGTATATGGCCAATAACCACTCCTGGTGCCATTTTAGGAGCCTTTGGCTCCTTATTTTCATTACTCTCGAGTTTCTAGCATCGTCGGCGCCCTATCGGGCTCCGCTAGCGCCCATCATGTGTAACCCCACCATTTCGCTCCATTTTTGTCCGTTTTAGTTTTGTTTCACCCCGTTTCAGTTGTGTTGCATTCCTAACAGATAGACCTACAAAATAAACATAAAAACGACCTTTATTTAAAGTATAATATCATTTAAAAATATGCAAGAAGTGTAAAAGAGATTAAGCATAGAAATATTTATCAAAATGTGCCAGTTCAGAATTTGCTTTCTTGCTCGTTTTTTCTCCAATTTGCTTCTTTTTCTCTAAGAGTCCATTTATTGTACCTAAAACCAAACACATACAAAATACCTTCCTTTAAAGTGTAATATCATTAAAGTTAAGCATAAATTATATATGAAAAATCATGCATTTTTAAGGCATGGCACTCGACTTTCAAAAGGAGAATTAATTATAAGAGTTAATGATCAAGAAGTGGCATTCGATATATCAAAAGCTACGAAGTATCCAACAACAAAAAAATTTAATGAATGCTTTTAAAGGGTCATTTGTGATTATTTAGAAAATGAGCATTTTAAGGAAGAAAATTTTAAAAATGAGGAAAAAAATAAATTGGAAGAAAAATATGATGAGACAGATAATGAAGAACTGGATTATGTTCAGGAGCGATTTGAAATGTTGGATATCACAAAAAATGATAATAAAATTTTAATTTCATCTATTATAATACCCCCTAACTTGAGATGAAGATACTTCCAAATCATTTGAAGTATGTGTTTTTAGGAGAATTATCTACATTACCAGTTATTGTTTCATCATATTTGATCGATATACAAGAGCAAAAAGTTTTAGAAACTTTGAAAAGACATAAAAAAGGTTTTTGGTTGGACAATAGCTGATAATAAAGGAATCAATCATTCCATATGTATGCATAGAATCTTGTTGGATGAAAAACATAAATCTAGAGCTGATCCGCAAAGGAGATTAAGTCCATTGATGAAGGAAGTAGTAAAGAAAGAAATTTTAAAATGGTTGGATGCTCGAATTATATATCCAATTTTAGACAGTGCATGGGTAAGTCTGATTCAATGTGTTCCTAAGAAAGGAGGAGTAACTGTTGAGACTAATGAAAGAAATGAATTAATAACCATAAGATAAGTGACTGGTTGGTGAATTTGTATTGATTATAGGAAATTAAATGTCGTCATTATGAAAGATCACTTTCCTTTACCTTTTCTAGATCAAATGTTGGATAGACTTGCTAGGCACAAATATTTTTTTAGATGGATATACTGGTTATCATCATATACCCATTGCTCCTGAGGATTAAGAAAATACTACCTTTACTAGTCCTTATAGGACATTTTTTTTCGACGAATGTCCTTCGAATTATGTAATTCATCTATAATATTTCAAAGATGTATGATGTCTATCTTCAGTAATCTGATTGATAATGGAATAGAAGTTTTATGGACGATTTTTTTCATATTTGGAACTTCATTTGACATTTTCTTAAATAATTTGGAACAAGTTTTGGAGTGATGTGAAAAAGTAAATTTAGTTCTAAATTGGGGAAATGTCAATTTATGGTTGTAGGAGGAATTGTGCTTGGGCATAAAATTTGTGAATATGACATGGAATTAGACACGGCGAAGATTCAAATTATTGTGAAACTACCACCTCCAACTACTATGAGAGGGGTTAGAAGTTTTGTAGGACATGCTGGGTTTTACAGGCGTTATATTAAAGATTTTTCAAAAATTACTAAGCCTCTATGCTAACTTTTAGAGAATGATAAGAAATATGAATTTAATGAAGATTATTTAAATGCTTTTAAACTTTTGAAAAAAAAAATTAATCACTACCCCTATAATAGTTGCACCTAATTGGGAGAAACCATTTGAACTTATGTGTGGTTCCAATGATAATGTAGTTGGAGCCGTTTTATGACAAAGGTATGATAAAATTTTCAAAGTTGTATACTGCTAGTAAAACTCTTAACGATGATCAAATTAATTATACCACCTCTAAAAAAGAGTTATTAGCGACTGTATATGCTTTTGAAAAATTTAGGTCGTGCTTAATTGAGACTTAATGTGTTGTACATACAGACCATTCTGTTATCAAGTACTTAATGCAAAAGAAGGATGCTAAACCTTGATTAATAAGATGAGTGCTTTTAATGTAAGAATTTCATTTTGTTATAGTGGATAGAAAATGATCTGAAAATTAAATAGATGATCACTTATCTTGGTTGGAACAACATGATCTATCTAATTTTGAAGATAAAATTATGGAAACTTTTCCTGATGAACAACTTTATAATATTAAGGAATGGAATTTACTGTGTTATGCTGATATTATGATATTTATATTTTTTACCACTTGATTTACCAAAGCAACAACATAAAAAACTTATCTATGATGCTAAATTTTATTTTTGGTATGACCCCTATTTATATAAACAATGCAAGGACCTAATTATTAGGAGATGCGTGCCTTATGAAGAAATTTAATCAATTATTCAGAGATACCGTGATTCTGAATTTAGGGGACATTTTGGAACTGACAAAACTGTACATAAGATTTTACAATCTGTATTCTCTTGGCCAACTCTTTTTAGGGATGTTAACAGATATATTAAAATATGTGATCGATTTCAGTGAGTAGGTGATATTTCTATAAGAAATGAAATTCCCTTAAATTTTACATTAGAAGTTAAAATTTTTTATGTTTAAGGACTAGATTATATTGGACAATTTATCTCTTCATTTGGGATATATATATATATATATATATATATATATATATATATATATATATATATGTATATATTGGTTGTTGTTAATTATGTATTGAAATGGATTGAAGCTATAGCTTTACCTATATGTGACACTCGAAGTGTTTTAAATTTTTTAATTAAAAATATTTTTACAAGATATGGAATGTTGAGAGTTATCATTACTGATGGTGGATCCCACTTTAGAAATAATCTGATTCAGAGATTGACAGAAAAATATAATATAATGCACAAAATCTTTATCGCTTATCATCCCTAAACAAGTAGGATAGTTGAAGTATATAATCGCAAAATTAAATAAATTTTGGAGAAATCTATAAATCCTTATAAATTAGATTTGACTAAGAGAATAGATACTGCATTATGGGCATATAAGACTGTTTATAAAACTCCTATCTGAATGTCTCCTTATAGACTAGTTTTTGGAAAAACCTATCATTTACCAGTTGAATTGGAACATAAAACATATTGAGCTATTAAATAGTTCAATTTTAATTTAAAAGATGTTGGTGAGAAAAGATTATTGCAACTTAATGAATTGGAAGAATTGAGAAATGAATTTTATGATAATGAAGGAATATATAAGGAGAAAATGAAGATATGGCATGATCAAAAGATTATTAAAAAGGGATTTGAACCTAGACAAGAAGTTTTGTTATCTAATACAAGATTAAGATTATTTCCTGGAAAACTTAAGTCTAGGTGGATATGACCTTTCACTGTTATAAAAGTCTACCAATGTGGAGCTGTTGATATTGAAAATCTTAAAATTGGAAGAACATTTAAATTTAATGGGCATCAATTAAAACCATATTTTAAAGGGTCACGACCAAATTATAAAAAGGTTTTAATGTTAATTCATCCTTAATGAAACTATTTTTTGTCAGGCTGACGACGTTAAACCAAGCTCTTTATGGGAGAAAACTCATAGTTATTTGTGTTGTTTAGTTTTTGATTAAGTTATAGTTGATGCTATTATTAGATAATATTATATTTAAGTCCTACTCTCTCGTAATTATCTTATATGGTGCTAATTATTGGATTGAATCGAAGATTTAGAGATTATTTGGATGAAAAGACATTAGAGCAAAGTTATGAACTAGTGCCAACGACATCCGAACAAGCGCCGACAGCGCTTAATCCAGTACTGATGATGTCCAAACTGGTGCCGACATAGATTTTTCTAGAGAGCAAGTTATTTTTCTGGAACTTGGGTGCTGACGATGCCCTATTCAGTGCTGACGGTACTGACGACCAGAGATTGATTTTTAGAGCTTCAAATGACGGGATTTGGCGGTTTTGAGCTGAAATTTCACCCTTATAACTCCCTAAACTTAGTTTTAAACCCACTAACTCCAGAAAAAACAAAAAGGAAGTTCTAAACCTTGCATTCCATGGCTTCCAACTTCGTAGAATCTCCAAGATTTAGATTTTTCAATAGGAGGAAGTTCGTTAGTTTCGAAGAGCAACAACTTTGTAACAAAGTTCATATAAAGAGGATGCTTATCAAAGAACGAGGCTTCTTCCAATGAGGTATGAATGTTCCTAGTTCTCGTGTTGAAGAAATTATTATGCAGAGATATTGGGAAGTGTTTTGTTATACCTGTGCTGCAGTAGTCATTCCTGTGGTGAAGGAATTTTATGCAAATCTTCATGGAATCAACCAAGGTGTCATCTATGTGTGAGGTAGGTGGATATCATTCACTCCTTCAAAGATTAATGATTTTTTATGATAGAGGATTTGCCAATTTTCTATTCACAAATTTCATCCCTATAAGAGACAACATGAATGAAATCTATGGATATTTGACGGATGAAAGTAAAGATTGGGAGATAAGAGATAACGGGTATGTCATTTTCTCTATGACCTTATTGAATCCTATGTCAAAGCAATAATATTTCTTTATATCTTCCAAATTCCTCCCGAATATGAAAATTAGTAAATTGACAAATGAATTTTTATATTAAATTATTGCATTCAGACTAATAGACCTATTGATATTGGTACTATAATTATGAAATCTATTTTGGGTTGGATTATACAATGATCAAACTAAGGTTTGGGACATCCTTCTACAATATTTCTACTCTCCAATCAGTCACAAGTACCATATAAGAATTGGGAAAAGGGGCTTCTTCCCTGGAATCTTATGGACCCAACTAATGTTTATGATTGTCTGACAATTGGGGATGAAATTGATCTGAGCATAATGGCAGAGTAAGCATTTCAGAGTTTATTATATTTTCAACCTCGTTTTCCTGAAAAATACATTGTTGATTATAAGAAAGATCAAGAAACTAAAGAAAAAGATATGAAATCTTATGAATGTTATTAATAATATATCTGAATTATTTTGTCATCTGGATTGGAGGCTGAAGGAACAGTTTGATCATACTGGGTGTATGGAAGAAGGATTGATACGATTGATGAAATAGAAGGCTTTCTTTGAAAGGGATTCAAGTTATGAATTCTCGTATCGACCTTCTAGAATTTGTTTTTGCACCACCAATTCATGGGAGATATCAGAAATGATAACACTGATGTTGATGAGTAGTGATTCTCTATTTTTATCTACTTTATTAAGTATTTTGGACTTTATTTATTTGAGTTTGAATTGTATTTGGTTTGCTTATGGTGTAATTTGAGATATATTATGCCTGATGTTTGAATCTTTGTTATGTTTTCAGGTTAGAGTGGTGTGGTTTGATTGTGACGCTGAATTATTGATGTGATAGAATGATTGATGTGTGTATGTTTGTAGCTATGGGATTTTATATATAAAAGTGGTGTTTTCTGTTGTTTGTGAAATATTGGTCTTAGTTAACCTCTTATTAGTAAATTTGGATGCTTAAAATTGCTAATTAGATGTTGTTGTAACTTGGAAATGATTAAAATCGTGAAATTTTTTTAACTCGGAAAGTGGGCATCGACGACTCTAGAATGGGGCCCCCACGGTGAGATTTTTCCGAAAGTTCCTTATATTTTTATCGGTCTAGCGCCATTGGTGCTAGAATGGGTGCCAATGGTGCCCAATAACCAAAATTTCCTAGAACCTCTTAAATTCACAATTTTTTACCCTTTGACCCCATTTGACAGTCGTCTACCTCCAGCCAAGGCTGAAATACTCCATTAGGGCTTGCTTAAACTTGGATTTGAGATTTTTTTGGTGCTTTTTGAAGTTGGACCTTGTCTTCCCTAGGTAAGAGCTCTACTTTAAACTATAGATTTTTATTTTTACCATGGGAATCTCTCACATTGTAGAGATATTAAACATTGGGGATTTTAAAGAAATTTTGAGAAAATCCATGGTGAAATGCTCTTACTTGATAGATTTGACTTTGGAGCTTATTGCATTTTGATTTTGGAATTTATAGGAATTTATTTTTAATTTTTTTAGAAATTTGAAATGGCTCCAAAGATGTTCAATGGAAAGAGGAAGTTTGATTTTGATGACAGACGATTTGTAAATGTAAAAGCACAGTATCACTATAAATCTACACTCAGTAGTAAGAAGTGCATTCAAGATAGAGGATTTGAAAATCCGAGCGGATTTGTAGAGCAGGAGATTGCCTAGCGGAACTGGGAAATTTATTGTTATTTTTCTACAGATACAGTTGATGATGTTGTCTGTGAGCTTTATTCCAACTTGCAGTGTACTGAAGATGAATTTGTGCTAGTTCAAGTGAAAATGGTGGAATTTACTCTTGAGTAGATGAATGCTTTCTACCAGTTACGAGATAATCCATTATGTGAGTACAAATCTTTTGGTAATATGGATTCTTATTTAAAAGAGGTAATTACTTTTCTTACTCATGGAAAAGGCGAGTGAAAAACTAAGCAGAGACAAAAGATAAATTTTCCTGCTTCCACTCTTAATGTTGCATCTAAAGTCAGACACTACTTTATTTCTGTGAGATTACTACCTACCCATCATCATAGTGAAATTTCTAGGGATAGAGCAATTTTGAATTTTTATTCAAAATATGAGAGTGATTGATATTGGAAGAGTTATTTACAATAGCATTCAGATCATAGCTAAGAAAGAAAATGTTGGAGGATTGGGATATCCTGCCCTGATTTATACCTTGTGTATATAATTAGGAGTTGAGGTTGATTGTAGTGAAGAATTGGTCCATCCTTTGAAGCCTATTAGTAAGGCCAACATTTGCACATATGAATCCTATGCAGGATGGAGGTCTAGAGGTAAGAGTCGTGAGATTCCTTCTGCTAGTCATGACACACCTTCTACCTATGGGACTCCTACTATTTCTAATGTTATGGAGCAGCTGATGATTCAGCAAGATAATATTAATATACTTCATAGCAGGATTGATGGTTTGGAAGCAAGAAACAACATCAATGATGATTATCAGAGGAGAAGAGTAAAATATGATATTACTTATCATGATGCTCGTATGAGACTTATGAGGAGAGAAATAGGTGTGAAATTTCTGACTTGCCCCTACTACTTTCCATACCAGCCTGAGGAAGAAGAAGTAGCATAAGAAGGAAGAGATGATGATTGGTAGTTTAGGGTTCTTTAGTTTATTGTGTTGTGTTGATTTTTTTATTTTTTATTTGCTTTTGTGTAGTAGTTATGTGTAGTGATTGTAGTTTTGATTTGGCTATGCTGCATTAAAGCTTTTGTAATTTGTCAATGTTGTAGTGAAAATGTAATGAATGTTGTTTAAAGTGTTTTATATAGTGTTTTAGATTTTCTTTACCCTGCAAATCTCTAATATATATGTGAACAATGCTTATAAAAATTTTATGTATGTAGTTAAATTTTTTAATAAATACCTACATACTTCAGAAGAATCAAAAGCCCGATACAAACATGTTAGTTTACTTTTTTTCTCACTCATTTGGTAATTTGTTATACACTAAAAATTTTAAGTTTGGGGGAGGAAATAAAATTAACTTTTATTTGTTCTCAATTAAAATATATTTTGAAAATTATTTTAAAATGACTTGTAGTAGTTGAGTTTAACATTAGATCACTAAATTTTTTATTTTATTTAAATATCATAGCAGAATTGAATGAAAATTTTTAGTAATGAAAGTTAACTTTATGGGTTAAGATATTTAGTATAAGAAGATTAGATTATAGTTAACTATTTAAAGTAAAGAAAAATTATATTTTTGAAATGTTAAGAGTCTTAGTGGTTTATGTGAAGAGAAAATATTGTGACTCTATGATGAATCATTAAAAAACTAATATATCTATAAAGTAAAGAAATGTTTCAAGTTCTAACTTTAGGAAGAGGAGAGTGAAGTTCAAAATTATTAAAGGCTATCCAAATATAATAATCCTCACATGAAAAGAAAAAAAAGGAAAGAGATGATTGAAATCATTACCAAAAAGAAAAAGAAAAGAAAAAGAAAAAATATATGTGAGGAGAAGCTTGAGGAAATGCTTAATAAAAAATTAGCTTCACTTGAATCAACTTAAGAGAAGAGCTGAATTGCATTTTTGAATTCATGGGAAATTTTTTCCTAGACGAATTTAACTTGTTTTGGATGACGGATATCAGTGAATGGAGTCAGTAAGTAGTGTGTGGAGTGTGTGCTTAAGCATATTTTAGTGGAGAGGAAGTGTTTAGATAGAGTTTAGAGTCTAGGGTTTGGTATTTAGTATTGTATTGTGAGGGATTCTTCTCAAAAGAGTTGTATAAGGAGAAGGAAAGTGAGAGATTGCTTCTTACCTACTATTCCAAGAGGGAATTGTGTTGTTGAAAAGAAAGAAGGAGATCCAAGGGAACTTCATGGGATTTTCTTAGGGAAGAAATTCAGATAAGTTGTATTGACTTCTTATTGTTTGTATGACGTTGCTTTTATATATATAATCTTTATTTTATCATATATTCTCCATGAATTTTGAGTAGAATTCTTTGTCTTTTTCCTTACAATGATAAATGGGGATGTAATAATTTAGATTGGATGTGTCACACGAATGAATAGAAATTATGATGATTTTTCACTTCATTCTTAATTTACTTTTCAATCTGGTCAATTAATTTGTTAATATACGTTGTGAAACATACGATCCAAAAAATCTATGCTTTCTACAGCAAAAGTGAAGATTACATTCAAAATCCATAAATGGTGAAGTTCATGAGAGTTTGGTGCAAATAAATAGGGAAATATGTTTATTGGGTGTAGAATTGGAGATTTTAGGGTGACAGACTAAAATCCCCAATTTGGTCCTAGTTTTTGGAAACTAAAGCGAGAGATAGCCTTCATGGGAAGGGAAGTGGGAGCTCTGGAGTGAGAACTTGTATCCTCCCGCCTAACCACAGATTTAGTGACTAAAACTAGGATTAGCCAATGTTCTTTATAGCACTCGGAAGAGTATAAAGAGTAGGAATGCTCCTATTTGGCATAATACAAATATTAAACTAATCTATATTATTCACTCACCACAATATCATTGTAAGGGGAAGGACACTTTCTCTAAATTTGAACCTTGCATTACAAAAAATTATTATAGTAGTTACTTTAATTTGAAGCTTAGAAAGTAATTTAGTGATTTTAATATCTCTAGCATCATTAAACTGTAGTGCTTGTGGTAAAACATAAGTGCTTTGCAAATTGAATATTGGATATCTGTGCTACGCTTTAAGGTTTGCTTCCTCCTTGTGGGATCGATAACCAGGACTCCGCTAGAGCCCTATATTACTTGAACAATACATATACATGCATATAGATTGGCTGCAACCTTATTAAATTGATTATAATCTGTGACTGAATTGAAACTATTAGCAAAATTTTATTACTTCACATCTACAGCAGCCGCCGGTCAATATCTTAAGGGAGTTGTAGATAATGTTTTGGTGAAAGTGGATCGATTTATTTTTACTGCTGATTTCATTGTGTTAGATATCGAGGAAGATAAAAAGTTACCTATCATTATAGGGAGACCTTTCCTAGAAACAGGTAGAGCAATGATAGATGTGCAAAAAAGGAGTTAACTATGCGTGTTAATGATTAAATGGTTACTTTTAAAATTTTTAAATCAATGAAATACCCTACAAAAGGTAAATATGATGAATGTTTCAGGATGGATGTAATGAGATATCTTAGTGAATGCCATTTTAAAATAGCTTATGAAGAGAATTCAGAAATAAAAGAATTGGAATATGAGCAAGAAGAGGAATTAGAACATCTTAATGATTTTATTGAAGAAGATTCAAATTTTGTTCAAGAATGTTATAAAGTTTTTGACATGACATAAAAAGACAAATCATTTTGTCCATCAATTGAGAAACCTCATGAACTTAAGTTACTTTCTAAGCATTTTAAAATATGCATTTCTAAGTGATTCCTCAACCTTATCAGTTATAATTTCCTCAAACTTAACTTTAGAAGAAGAAGAGTGTTTGTTGAAAATTTTGAAGAAATATAAGAAAGTATTGAGATGGACAATTGTTGATATTAAAGGAATCGGTCCTTCAATTTGTATGCATAAAATCCTAATGGAAGAAAACTGCAAACCCAGGGCTGATCCTCAAGGAGATTAATTCCCATTATGAAAGAATTTATCAAGAAATAAATTTTAAATAGATTAGATGTTGGGATTATCTATCATATTTTAGATAATGCATGGGTTAGTCATATTCACTGTATTCTTAAGAAAGGAGAAGTCACTATAACTGTTAATGAAAAGAATGAAATAATACCATCAAGACAAGTTACAAGATGGCGAATATGCATTGGTTATAGAAAATAAAACCTTGCACGAGGAAAGATCATTTTCCATTACTCTTTCTGAATCAAATGTTGGATAGACTAGCTGGGCATAAATATTTTTATTTTTTGGATGGATATACTAGTTATCACCAAATATAAATTGCTTAAGAAGATCAAAATAAAAGAACATTTACCAGTCCTTATGGTACTTTTGCTTTTAGAAGAATATCTTTTGGTTTATGTAAGGCCCCTGGTACATTTCAAAGAAGTATGATGGCTATTTTCTGTGATTTAAAAGAAAAGAGAATTAAAGTTTTTATGGATAATTTTTTGGAGTTTGGAACTTCTTTTGAATCATGTTTAAAACATTTATCAAGTGTTCTTAAATGTTGTGAAGAAAAAAATATAGTCCTTAATTTAGAAAAATGTCAGTTTATGGTAGCAAGAGGAATTGCAGACATCACATTTCAGAGAAAGCTATGGAAGTAGATCCTGCTAAAATTCAAGTAATGGCTAATTACCTCATCTAACAAATGTGAGGGAAATTAGGAGTTTTTTTAGGACATGCTGGATTCTATAAGCTATATATTAAAGATTTTTCAAAAATTGCTAAGCCACTATGCCATTAGCTCGAGAAAGATATGATTTCAATTTTGATAAGGATTGCTAAAAAGCTTTTGAACTTTTAAAAGAGAAATTAATCACTGCACCAATTATGGTTTCACCTGATTGGAAAACAACATTTGAATTAATGTGTGATGCAAGTGATTATGCTATTAGAGTTGTTTTGGGACAAAAATATGATACAATTTTCAAAGTAATTTAATATGCTAGAAAAATTCTTAATGAAGCTCAAATAAATTATACAATCACTAAAAAAGTGTTATTAGTAATAGTAATTGCCTTTGAAAAGTTTAGATCATATTTAATTGGAACTAACTATGTGGTGCATACAGATTATTCTGTTATTAAGTATTTAATGAAAAAAAGGATGCAAAACCCTGATAAGATGAGTTCTTCTTTTGCAAGAATTTGATTTTGAAATAGTAGATAGAAATTGTGCTGATAATCAAATTGTTGATCATCTATTCAGGCTTACTCTTAGAAATCACTTTGTTCTGAAGAAGAAATTAATGAAAATTTTTTAGATGAAAAGTTGTTTAATATAATGAATAGTGTGTTCCATGGTATGCAGATATTGTGAACTTTATTGTTAGTAACATTTTACCTTATGGTCTGACACACCAACAAATGAGAAAATTTTTATCATAAGCCAAGACTTATTTTTGAGATGACCCATTTTTGTAAAAACAGGGGAAAGATTTAGTTATTCAAAGATGTGTGCCTCTAGAAGAGACCTTTGAAATTATCCAAAAATCTCATAATTCTAATTTTAGGGGACATTTTGGTGTTGATAAAAAAATATAGAATCTTACAATCTGGATTTTATTGGCCTACTATCTTTAGAGATGTCAATACCTATATTAAAATTGGTGATCGATGTTAACGTGTAGGCAATATTTCTAAAAGAAATGAGATGACCCTCAATTATATTTTGGAAGTTGAAATATTGGACGTTTGGGGATTAGATTTCATGGAACCATTTAAACCATCTTTCAAAAATTTATATATATCGTTAGTAGTAGACTATGTGTCCAAATGGATAGAAGTTGTTGTTTTACCTCAATGTAATGCTCAAAGTGTTGCAAACTTCTTAAAAATGAATATATTTTACATATTTGGAATTCCAATAGTTATCATAACTGATGGGGGAAGTCATTTCAAAAATGCGTTAATAAAAAAATTATTGAAGAAATATTGTATCTATCTTCAAATTTCTACTGTTTATCATCCTCAGGCAAGCGGTTTGGTTGAAGTTTCCAATCGAGAAATCAAATGAATTCTGGAAAAATCTATAAATCCAACAAAAATGGATTGTTCAGTCAAACTTGATTTTGTTTTGTGGGCTTATAGGACTGCATATACAACTTTTATAGGAATGTCACCGTTCAGATTAATTTATGGGAAAGCTTGTCATTTACCAGTTGAACTTGAGCATAAAGCTTATTGGGCTATTAAGGAATTAACTATAATTTGAAGGATGCTGGTAAAAGGAGATTATTGTAGCTAAATGAGTTGGAAGAGATAAGGAATGAGTCTTATGAAAATACTGAGATTTATAAAGATAAGATGAAAAAGTGGCATGACCGAAAGAATCTTACAAAAAATTTTGAGCTAGGACAATAAGTTTTGCTATATAATGCAAGATTACTATTATTTTCAGGAAAACTAAAGTCAAGGTGTGAATAGGTCCATTTATTGTGGTAAAACTTTATCCTTATAGAGTTATGGATATTATGGATCCTAAAACCCTGAAAATTCTCAAAGTGATTGGTCATAGGCTGAAACCCTATTTCTTAGGGGATCAAACTAAAGTGAATGATGTTTTGATGTTGGGTCACCTAGAATAAGCACTGGGTACGTCGGGCTGACAACGTAAAACCAAGCACTCTGTGGAAGGCAACCCATAAGTCATCGGTGTGCTTTTATTTTGATTATTGTTGTGTTTGTTTTAGAGAATTGTGGTAGTATTTTGAACTTTTAGTGATAATTTTAAGGCTTTGAATGATGTCTTGAATGAGTAAGAATGAGTATTTGGATGTTAAGCTGACCTGTGCTTAACTAAGCACTGGCGCCTAAGCGCCCAAAATTGGCGCAAATGCGCTGGAGTTACAAAAGCTTGCCTAAATGATGTTCTAGAAGAATTAAACATGAGAAAGTGGCCTTGAACGTTATTTGGTGTTTTTTAAACATGGGAAGTGGGTATAGGCTCTACTAAAGTCTTTAAATAGCATGGAAATGAAGAGGGAACATGTCCCTTTCAAAATTTCCATTCTTAATTCTAAGAGAAGAGAGATTTAAGTTATTTAAGGAGTGGTAAGATAGCAAAAATTTCTTCTTGGGAGAATGATTTGAAGAAAAAAGAGGAAGCTGTCAAGAATAACTTTGTAATGCAAAGTTCCCAAGAGTTATATAATGGATTTGTAGCCATTAGTTTTGAAGGAATAGTGGAGAATATTGGAAAAATTAAGGTTGATATGGCATCAGTTGAGGCAAAGGTAAATGAAACTAACAAACATTTAGTGCATATTTGTTGGCAACGCAAAATGCAATTCGGTCATTCAAGTTATATTGAAGAAACAGACAAGGTGATGTATCTGAAAAACAAGTGAATTGAATAGGATTCTATCAGAGTTCTTCATCATCATCCATTATATCAAATATATGTGCCAAATGTTTCAGAAGGAACAATTGAAGGTCAATGATATATTCCACGTAATGGAGAATGGAATTAAGTTCTATGTTTGGTTTGTTTGCTTGTTTGTTTGTATTTGTTTGTTTTAAGTGTTTAATGTAAGTTTATCTTGTATTGTGATGAATTTAAAGGGTATCTCATCAAAAAAAATTTGGAATGAGATTAGATATGTGATGTGTGTTTGTACTTGTTGAATATAAGTTAATGAGAGTGTTATGTTTGTGCAAAAATATTTGTGTTATTGTTATCAAATCTAAGTTGTGAAATGTTGAAAAATTTGAGAAAGAAGAGAGGCAAAAGGGAAGAAATTATTATTATGACTTATTTAAGACCATGTGAGGGTGGTTAACTTAGGAAATGTGCATTTTAAACAAAATTTAGAAATATTAAAATTTGTACACTGCCGCCTAAGTGCCAAAACCTGAGCTTAAGCAAGCGCTAACCCGAGAGCCCCGTGCTTAAGCACCACGATAGTCGCGCTTAAGTGTTGGTTCACTAAAACCGGTTTAAGATGGTTTTAAGTGCTGAAAACCACCATTTCCTCCTCATTCTATCATCTTCTTCCTCAAGCATTCATGTTTTTACTCTTAGGACATCCCTATAATTGAGGATATCTTCGTGGATTAGAGCCAATTCATTAGATTTCATCTTCTCAAGGTTAAAGCTTTTGTTTTATGTAAAATTTTTTTATTTTCACCATGGATTTTGAGTTCATTACGGAAATTTCAAAAATTTACTATTCATGGTGAAGATTTGATGAAAATTGATGGATTTTAGATGGAAGAGTGAGTTGAAGCTTATAGATGTTTGATTTAGTGAGTTTGAGTTGATTTTAGAATTTATTGTGATTTATTTTGTAATTTTTAGAATGACACCAAGAATGAAAAGAAGCAAGGGGAAAGGTACATTTGATTCAAACAAGTTTGTGAGTTCTAAGGCTCAGGATCGTTATGCCGAAGCACTTCAATCGAGAAAGTTAATTCCTGAGTGATGTTTTAAAAATCTGGGTGGAGAAGTCGAAGGTTTAATTTTTACCCGATAGTGGGATCAATTCTGATGTTTCTCTGCCGTTGCGGTGATCCATGTAGTTAGGGAGTTTTATGCAAATCTCCCTGAATCTGAAGACGATCTAGCGATGGTGAGAGGGAATACCGTAGCATTTACACCTGAGGTAATCAATCCATTTTACAAATTGCCTATGGATACTTTATGTTTTTATTTTAATTACAATCCTACAGAAGAGAAGCTAGATGAAATTATTTCTTCGTTAACTGCTAGAAGAGGCCTCAGGAAGATTGTTAATGGTAGAAGAGTAAATTTCTCTACATCGAAGATGGATGCCACAACGAAAGCATGACATTATTTTATTTCTGCTAGTCTACTCCCCAATAATCATCTTAATGAAGTGACCAGAGAGAGGGCTACACTAAACAACTGTATTTGACAGTACAAGCCGATCAAAATTGGATATTGATGCACCAAAAATATATTTGATTTTTTATATACATTTTGTACTCATTTTTTGTGATATTGCACTTCAATGGAATGTATTTTTCATTATTTACTGTAGGTATGATGATTTTAGGTAAATAGAGCAAAAAGTAGTGAAAAGGAACAAATTTGGAGCAAAAAATGCAAAAACTAGGAAGTTGAAGTGTAGTATGTATAAGATTTGAAGTATAGTATGGGAGGAGAAGATTGAGAATTAGTGTCTAATAGAAAATTGGTTCCACATCTGATCTTTTTTAATGCATAAGATTAGAGAATCTCCTAAACTTAAGGATATAATATAGTGAACATAGTTATTTTTAATGAAAATTTTTAAGTAGAGAAGATAAAATGCTTAAACTCTATATTTGGAAAATTTACAAATACTTCTGAATTAGATAGGAACTCCTATTTTCATATTTTTTCAATTTAATTGCTTTGTGATCGGCTGTGGTCGAAATCCTACCTAGGCAATTCACCAGACCAGGAGACTTCATCTGGAGCTTGCTGAGATCCAATCGAAGGTGAAACAACCCTCAGATCGAAGCCACACTTCTCCGAGCAAAGGTATGGCCTCACTCTTCTTCCCGAGCTTCGAACACTCTCCATTTTTATTGAGTAAATTTCATCCCACATAAACCATATGGATGTGTTCGTCTTATCGAGACGAATCCATAGAGCATAAGAACGTTAAATTTGGTCAAGTATCGAGTGAGTTCTTAGGCCTAGATGATGGACGGTTCTCGGGTTAGGAGGCTTGGGGACGATGAACGGATGCCGTTCATTCAAAACACGCGCGGACGGACTGCTCAGATGGCATCGGACCAGGAGATGGTACGTGAACCGCGGGACCCGGGCCGCCGACTCGGCGGCGGCGTCGAATGGGAGCGCGACGCGTGTGCATTCGGAGCTGCCGAGGTTGAGTCGGCGTCGCGTCACTTAAATAGAAAAATAGGGATTTTTTCTATTTATTTAATTCCCTAAACTTTAAAAATTCATAACTTTGTGTAGGAAAATCATAAAAATAAAATAAAAATACCCTCTTGCTCGGTTGAACAGAGGAGAATAATGTGGAAAAGAAATCATTTAATTTCATCAAGTATTTTATTTTTAATAATTTATTTACTGCCTGCATTATTTTAATTCTCCATGCATATAGGAAATTCACCATGGCATGAGACCATAGGGCTTTTGAAGCCTCTGAATTTGGGAACATTCCCTGAATTTTCCAAAATCAGAGGCCATCCCTATGAGAAGTTATTGATTTTTCAAATTCATGTTACTGTTTTGAGTATTTTAATTCCAATAAATAGCATATTGTGAAATAAATTCTAGGAAAATTTGGTGAAGTCTCTTATGACCAGAGGACCCTAGGAAAAATAGCTTTTGAATTAATTCACTTGGAATAACCCTAATTGGCTTAAACACCCAAAATAGATCCCTAATTAATTAGAGTTAACCGTACATCAAATTGACTTGAAATCAATTCTCCAAGAACCTTTAGAATCAGAGGAACCCACCATAAAAATTTGAAGTCAATTGGACTTGGTTAGCCCTACTAAATGGGTTGATTAAGCCATTTAGTCAATTTGAACTTTAAAAATTCATAACTTTCAAAACACCTTTCAAAAATTCACCAAATTGGTTTTGGAGCCTCTCTGATATCAGGAAAATTTAAGAAAAATAAAATTGTAATTTTCTAAAAAAGTTGATTTTTAATATTATTTTAATATTTTAATAATTAAAAAATAATAAAAATCATAAAAATAATAAAATTTACCAAAATGTCACATTTTGAATTTTAATCACTTAGGAACAAATCCCATATTTTTCTTAGGTCAATTTAATGAGATATTAAATTTTAAAGCCCTAGGGTAATTTTAAAATTAAAAAAAATGAATTTTCTAGCATTTTCACTAAAATAATTATAATAAATCAAAGAAAAATCAGAAAATTGCAAAAATTGATTCTCTGATTTCCTTGATATCAGAGAGATTTTTGAAAAATATAAAATTCATTTTTCAACCTTTATTTTATTTTTAAATTAATTAATACTCCAAAATTTAAAATAATTATAATAAAAAAATATAATTCAAAAAATCACCAAAATTGGTCCAAGTGGTCCTCTGGTCATCATGGAATGTCCCATAATTTTCTTAAGGACAGAAACTTTCCTTTGGTCATATTATTAAATTTTCCTTGGAAATTCCTATTTTCCACTAAAAATAATTATATAAATAAATTAAATACAGAAAAATCACATTTTCTCCTCTCATGTCTTTATTGACATATGAGTGAAGTCACATAAAAATTTTAAGTTCATTTGAACTCAATTTAGTGAGTTATGGAATTATTAAGCTTGAAGGGCAAAATGGTAATTAAAAAATTTTAACCCTTAATTAAAACTTTAGGTTTAATAAAATTTACAAGTAAAATATTTGATCTTAATCTGATTTAGATGATTGAAATTTAAATAATTAAAGGGTAGAAACCCATTAAACAATTTAAAATAATTGAAATAAACTTTAATTAAATAATTGATTAAATTTGGGAAGAATAATAAAATTGGAACTATTAAAATAGGGATATTTTTAGGAAGAGATTTGTTCTTTAATTTAAAAAATCCCTAAATTAATCATTTCAATAATATTTAATTCCTAATTAAAAATGATAACTCAAATTTAAATTTTAAATGTTAAAGGATTAAATTAAAAAGTTAAATTATTAAACTCTTTTAAAATTTTCCAATTAAATTAAAATCAAAAAATCAAATTAAATTAAATTAAATTAAATTAAATTAAAAAAATATTAAATTAAAGATAAAATTACATTAAATCAAACAAATTAAATCAAATTAAATTAAATCAAATAAATTAATTAAATTAAATTAAATTAAATTAAAATTAAATTAAATTAAATTAAAGGAAATTAAAACAAATTAAACTAAATTAATTTAACATCAAATCAAACTAAATTGAATTAAATTAAATTAAATTAAAATTAAATTAAATTAAATTAAAGTTAAATGAAATTGAATTAAATAACATCACCTAAAACATAAAGAAATTAAATATAAAGAACTTGAACACTATTCCAAAATTAAACCCTTTAACTAAAGTTAAACTAAATCATAAACCATTTGAACACCAATTTGCCCTCGAGAGCTTTGGTTATCATAACTCCTAAACAGAATATTAAATGAAATGTTACTTTACTTATAGGACATTCAAATATCCTAGTTCACAGAGTAAGATAACAACAAAACTTAACTAAACCTCGGACGATTAATTCATTTGTGTAATTGAATTCATTTGGACTTAAAATAGTCCTAGAAATATTGAAAAGATGTTTAAGATTCTTCTTAAGCACTTCCTCAATATGATAGGATATTTATAAGAACAATTGAACTTAATTGTTCTTTGATGAAGAAAATCATCCTCAAACCAAAAATACAAGAACCTAGACGTCATAGGAAATGACTAGCTATAGGATTAGGAATTTGGTAGAAAACCATAACCCCTCCCTTAGCTTTACCTAGGAACTTGCTTAAATATTCTAATTGTGTTTTAAGTGCAGCTTGGGATGACGGGAAGACCCTCCGAGTACGCTTTTATTTTATTGCAATTTATCTTATTGCAATTTATTTAATCGCATCGCACTTACCTTTCTTGCATGATAAACAACTGTTGCATGAAAACCCACACCTTTAGGATAGTCCCTAAAACTGAAACCAAAACTAAATTAAAAGTCATTGCAAGATAAAATTCACCACCACAACATTTCAAAATATAAAACAACTCAAAATTTAATCACAAACAGAACACAAAACTACAATTGCAACTAAATTAAAACTTCCTGTTGGATGATCGGGAATACCTCGGATGATGCAACCTACGTGTTGCTAACGGGATTTCCCACGGTCTAAATGAAAGTGTGGAACTCATTTAGTTGAGTTTAGCAAATTCATCTGGACTAAGTGAATCCGATAAAAATAATGATGCCGGAAGGATGGAACCGTGGGATCTTAACCGGTGTCGTTATAATCAACTTTAAGATTTGTTTGAATTAAAACACAAAAAACACTTGGAAATTAAGATTTTCTCTAAACCAAAACACTTCTCTCATCTCCTGATTTATGACTTCTAAAACTAAACCTCTGCGACAACAAGGAGCTCAGAGCATGGTGGGCAGCACGGTCATCGTCATCAGTAAAACCTGAGTCTACTTCAGCAAAACTTTCCTAGAATTAAATAACAAACCCATAGGACTTCGAGGTAGTTTGCCTAGTGCAACATAAATCCTCAACTCTTCGTTAGGCATTTGCATTGCAAATTAAGCCCTAACCGGTCTTAGGATTTCCGAGGTAGTCGTCCGATACGACATAAACCCTCACATCTTCGAGGCTATTTGTATGATTATGTCATACTAATATAAGTCCTAATTTATTAAAATTGGCAAGATCAAAACATTAGATAGACATTAGGACTTTCCTAAATTCAAGCCAAACAATAGGATAGTTGGGAAATTACCGAAGTTCGCTTCGAATCTGTAATTCCTCCTACTTTTCTTCCTTTGAATTCCCAAAACAAAATGTTCCAAATTTGATCTATTCCCTATTGAAATTCCAAAATTCAATCCTTTGAAAACTTAAACTTTGAAATTCTTGAGAGCAGAACTATTGATTATTATCGAGAGTTTTCTTAGGTGATTCCCGTCACTTAAGATGTAATTAACTATAGGGGCTTGCCCTTATAGGGAATTCTAAAGAACCCAGGTAATATAAACCCTGTTTGATGTTTTTCATATTAGGCAGGGGAATTTGTTGGCACATAAAATTGGTTCTCAGACCAAACGGATTTCACAAATCTTCTAGTTTATTTAATCGAGCCCCATCGTCAAGCAGTGTGCCTATTCTTCGGGATAGATACATGGTTTGTGGTACGGTGCTCGTTTATATAAACTATTTGGGATGTGAGATCAGTTTGATTTCATATCTTAAAATCTTCAAATTTAAAAATTATTTTTAAAATTAAATACTACTTTTCAAATTATTTATTTAAATTAAATAAAAAAAAATTCGCCGACAATTTCTGGCGACTCCGCTGGGGAAAATTTCTCTCTCCATTTCAATCGGATAATTCTGTTTTCAAAAATCGGTAGTATATACATGTCCCTTGTGGATCAAACTACCCTTCTTTCCGTTGGAATACTATGCTCATTTCTACCTTGAGCAAGTATAGCCAACACTCTCTCGGATTTAGGAGCCACTGTTTAGACACCCCTAAACAGAGAGGTTCCGAGATCCTTTTACCTCATTTCTGAGGTGGGATGGACCCCCAATAGGTGTTAGTTTAGGAGTGATCCTTCGAGTCGAGAAGTCTTGCATAAGACTTTCTTTTCCTTTCCAACTCTGAATCGGATTCCTTACCTTCTCTACACCTTTGAACATTTCGTTCTAAACAAACAAACCCTTTAACGAATGACTCTTTTAACAAATAACTCCTTCTTATAAATACATGAACAAGAATGTGTTCGGACTCTTTTCGATTCCTTTCTTTTCGTCCTGATGAGAAGAAGCATAACTTGGGACTGACAATCGGGATCCGCCCCGCGAAATGGAAGCCCCGAAGCCGATTTTCTCCTTCACCAATGGACTCGGACTTCGTTGTTTACAAGGATGAGCTGCCCGACAATGGGATCATCCGGTTTGGACAAGGATTCGAGAACACAAATGTCAAGATTACCGACGTTTCCCTTTTCGCGCTGACAAACAAAGTTCTGAAACTGAGAAGCCATTGCTCGAGTTCAACCTCAGGTCAACCCGAGAATTTCCTCTCCTGCAAAAGATCCCGATCGAGAGGAGTACTCGCTCGTCCGCAGGAGGACCGTTGTTGCTACCCCGCCGGTCTGGTTGTCTCTGCACCTACCACGACTTCTGCCAAATTAAAGGGGAAGGAGATCCAGAACTATGGTGAACCTGCTACCGTGGAGGGTACAGACTTTCCTGTGAGACCTTCCATTTTTGAAATCGGGTCTAGCTCAAGAATTCCATCACTAACACGGACCCAGAGAAGGAACAGAAGCGGTGAAGATTGCCGGGAAGGCCGTAGCCGCCGAAGTCGCTTTCTGGAGGAAATCCCTGAGTACACACCATTACCCGAATACATACCATTGCCTGAAGATACACCCTTTCTGGAAGGAAGTAGATTCCATCCCCTTTCCGCCGCAGCTGATGAGGAAAATGTCCGCAGGATCGTTTCTACATTACCTCGACCAGCATACTACGACGACAGCAGAAAGAAAAGGGCTAGGATCACGCCATTTACCCGACTACAGACTGTGATCGAAAAACTAGCGAAGAAAGAGAAATGCCCCGTATCGGAGATTCTACGAAGGATAGGGCGGGTGCCAGTCAAATCCCGTCTTGGGCCCCGAGTAGAACCCGTCGTCGTTACTGAAAAGCCAAATAAAAGAATGAAGGCTAGTCCGTCTGTCGTCGTCTCAGGATTACAGATTAGGGAGGATACCACCTTCCAGCATTTGGCTAACAGACCATCTGGTCCTAGACCTTCTACTGCTAGAAGGATGGTATGGCGTCCCACTACTGGGCGATTAAGATTGAAACAACGGCCCGAGAAGGAAAGTCTCGTCGGGAGACTTGAATGCGAAGAAAGCACCACCGCAAGAAGGGGACCCGGCAGCTATCGCACGACAACTGCGAGGATGCACAGAAAGGCCCGCTAGAAGATGCTATGGAAAAGTTGAGGACTGATATCCGACGATTAGCAAAAGAAAGAGAGGAGAAATTTGGAGACGAGATTGATTCATCGGAATTCATGGACGATGATTATGCAGAAATCAACATGGTCGAAACACGAGCTTCGTCGGCTTCACAAGGTGCTCCTGCAGCCGCAGAAAGAGAGGAGCCGGAAGTGATGAGAAGACAGCTTCAAGAAATAGACGATACGATCGCCCAAATGGCGAAGAGGATGGAAGAGATGGCTATAGCTCTAGCCACTCTCCAAAGTCAAGTGCAACCCTAAAGAGAGACGCCCCCAGAGGTCATTCACATTGTAGATGGAGGAAAGGAGATTACATCCGTCAACGGGGACGATCAGCTGAAGAAAGATACGACACAAAGCATGATTCCAGAAAAGGATATCAAGAGCTTGGTGGAACAGCAGGTGCAAGAAGCCTTAGCACAATCGAAGAGCGGGACATCCATTCGGACGGGTAGACCTTACCCGGAAGAATTCGACGCTATCCAATACCCAAAAGGCTTCGTACCACCTCTGTTCAAGACATTTGATGGAACCGGGAACCCCCGACAGCATGTTGCACACTTTCGTGCCAGTTGTTGCAACGCCGGCGGGAGCGATGCATTACTCTTCCAACAGTTTGTCGGCCGACTCGTCGTGGATCGCCTTTGATTGGTACGCGAATTACCGAATGGTTCGGTGAAGACGTTCTCGGAACTAGAAAACCTTTTCATCAAGCGATTCTGTTGGAGCTCAGCACCACATCACTATAGGTGATTTAGTGGTAGAGAAGCAAAAGCCGAACGAAACTTTGGTGGATTACATACTTCGATGGAGGAACTTAAGCATGAAGTGTGAACCACAATTACAAGAACAACATGTAGTCGGCATCTTACTTAAGAGCATTCACGGCCCGATAGCACTTCTCCTCAAAGGATTCACTATTAAGACTTTCGAGAAGTTGTTAAGCAAGGCCGGGAGCTTGCAAGAGGAGGCGAAACAATTAAGTTTCGCCGATAAGACAGACAAGCAAAAGCCTGTGAAGACTTTTGAAAAGAAATCTGGGATCGTTACAGCAGTCGACAAAGGCAAGCAACCGATACAAATATCGTCCGAACGGCCACAGCAACCTCAACAGAATTATCAACAACCCCGACCCAGCTATCAGTCATCTCCATAGTATGAACAATCGCCTCGTCCGCAACGTACATTAAGGGAGTTTCTGAGCAGGGAATATCCATTCAAAAATGAAGCAGTGCCGAAAATGTTCCGTAGTCTGATGAAGACTCCAGATTTCCAGTTGCCGAGCCTAAGAGACCAGAAGAAGTCAACAAGAAAGGTAATCCCAACTTTTGCCCTTATCACCGGATGCTTGGGCACAAGATAGAAGATTGCATTACCTTCAAAAGTTTGCTAAACTACAACCTTCGGAAAGGAAATATAACAATCCCGAAGGAGTACGTGAAGGAACCCCAAAAAGGAGGTTCTGTCAATGTTGTCTCGACTGATCCCATCATTCCGATAGATCCCTATACAACTGATGATGGGTGGACTACCGCTTGGACGAGGTCTTCAAAGAAGATTTTAGACAGCATCCAAACCGCTTCGGTGCGAGCTTCAATTCAAAGTTCGAAACCTGCTAAGCCGACACTGTCACTTGCGACAGAAGAACCACCTCAACAGGAGGCGATTGAAGAGAAGAATAAAATCGATGAAGAAGAGAAGACCGAGGCTCCTAAGGCTAGACTAGGGGCTGCTTATCCTAGGATAGTTGTTTCGGATTCGAGGGAGAAATCCCTCGAACCTCTGACTCTGTATGATTATCTGCTCACTTCGGTGGGATCATATAATGATAAGGGTGATGGCGTTGGCTACGTTTTGACTGTTTCTAACGATTACGTAACTAGCGACAATCCAGACATCGATTTCGATGCCAATGACAATTCTCAAATCTTACACAATCTCGACGATCACAATGACGAAGAAAACATCCACCAAGGAGGTTACGAGAGTTCAACAAGTAATGAATCTATCTGCGAGTTTCGAGGAGCTCCAGTCACAATAGAGTTAGAGCCTTCAGACTCTGAAGCTAATCAAGAAGAGCCTGTCATTCCGATTCGAGAAGAAACAACAGACAAACTCAATACTAGATTCAGAAGAAATTACAGAAGTTAACTTAAGAAGTGGAAGAGTTCTACCTCCGAGAATGGGTCCAAAGGACAAAGGAAAGCAGGTGGTTGTTCAAGAAGAACTAACCCCGGCAGAAGAAATACCCATTTGAGAAGAAGCCCAGACACATGGAAATAAAGTGGATTACAACGTGCTAGCCCATCTTAGGAAACTACCAGCCAAACTGAGCATCTACGACGCTCTCATCTTATCAAAGGAGATGAGAGAAGCTCTGATCAAGGCCTTACTTGATCCGAGAAATTTGCTTGGCTCAAATGGCCGGAGATTCCTTAGATGAGGTTTGCTCGTTAAAGGAACGACGAGGTGTTACCTTCACGGATAATGACCTACTACTTGGGACGACGAGATCACAACCGACCATTGTACATTTCGGTTACAATTGGGAAGTTTACGCTCTCCGAGTATTGGTGGATCCGGGAGCATCAATCAATATAATGAGTCTTCGAACACTAGCATATTTGGAAATTGATGCTCGTGAGCTCGAAGCCAACAAAATGTTATTAAGAGGATTCAACCAGAAAGGAGAAAGAGCCCTCGGATCAATAACGCTGCTAATGAAGACCGGTGACTTAGCAAAGACAACCGCAAAATTCCACATAATTGATTCGAAACATCGTTCAACGCTCTACTTGGGCCGACCATGGATACATGAAAACGAGGATGGTACCATCATCTCTACATCGGTGCATCAAATACTACGATGGAGGGGAACAAGTGTATCAAAGGTGACTTACAACCATTCTCCGTACATGAAATTGGAATCCATGAAGATGCGACTTATTATGCACCACCGAAGAAAACAATCTTCTCCAGAGATACCGTAACAAATGAAGCAAAGAAAGTTCGAGACAACGAAGAACCTGAGGTTCTAGTCCAACAGTCACTCACCACTCCTTTACGGCAAGATGGTGAAGGTTTCTCCACAACTCGCATCCGAGGTCGAGGCCGGGGACGAGGTCGTGGCAGAGACGTTAGGATAGTTGGACAGAGGAAGCCAGCCATCAATGTTGATTGGGAAAACAGTTCTGAAGAAGAAAAAGAAATCAAGCAAGAAGCAGCAACGATAAGTCGGAAGAAGCCGCAGTTCAAGATTTCCCTCGAAGATGAAAAGAATGAAGAATACAAATCAATGTATGAGAAGATTAACCACTATGTGCATACTATGACCCTGACCCCGATCCATTCTAATAAGATCGAGGGTACGGTGGTCAAAGAGGTACGTAGCGGCGGTGCAAAGCCAATCAAATTCTACCGTGGTGCTTCTTCCTCCAAAACTGAAAATAATGTACGATTTGAAGATGTCACTTCATCAGAATTAATGGAATTACCTTTTGAGTGGTACTCTCCCTGTGTTCAAAATTTAATTCAGCGTGGTTTCTTACCTCGACAATGGACAAAAGACCAATCACAACATTTTGAAAAATTATGGAATAATTCCGATCGTCCACCCAATTCAAAGCATGGTCTCGGATTCGGCACAGTAGGATCAGTTGACGATACTGAATTTTGCTTGGTTGTCACTTGCGAGTCTAATAAAAACTGTATGGAAACTACAGACGAACTCGAAGATTTACAAATTGGAGACGCTCCACCGGAATTCGAAGAAGAAATTAAATCTACAATAGATGAGTTAACGGAAGTTAACTTAGGTACTAGCGAAGAGCCTAGACCTACCTTTGTTAGCTCCTTACTCAATAAAGAAGACTCCGAAGAAATAATCAAGTTATTAATAGAATTTAAAGACTCGTTTTGCTTGGAACTATGACGAGATGCCGGGATTAGCTCCGGAGGTCGCGAATCCATAAGCTAGGAGTGGATCCTACTTCGTCCCGGTCGGAAAAGGTCCCAGAAGAATGCGTCTAGAAATTGAACAACAAGTCATAGCCGAAGTTAAAAAGCTAATAGACGCCAAATTTGTCCGTGAAGAACAATACCCGACTTGGTTAGCCAATGTGGTACCGATCGAAAGAAGAATGGTCGGATCGAATTTGTGTGGACTTTAGAGATTTAAACAAGGCATGTACAAAAGATGAATTCCCTCTACCGATCCCGGAATTAATGATCGACATTGCTTCGACACATGAAATATTCTCATTCATGGATGGATCTTCGAGGATACAACCGGATAAAAATGGCTCCGGAAGATGAAAATCTTACGACATTCGAACGCCGATCGGAGTATAGTGCTACACGGTGATGCCATTCGGATCGAAGAACGCAGGAGCAACATACCAGAGAGCGATGACAAGAATTTTTGATGATCTCATCCACAATCAAGTCGAATGCTACGTGGACGATGTGGTCATCAAAAGCAAAGTAAGGGACAACCACCTATATGATTTGAGAATTGTTTTCGAACGATTAAGGCAATTTAACCTTAAGATGAATCCCTTAAAATGTGCCTTGGGCGTCACCTCCAGGAAATTCTTAGGATTCGTTGTCCGACATCGTGGAATTGAAATCGACCCGGAAAAGATTAAAGCTATCTTAGAAATGCCGCCTCCCAAAACCTTAAAACAACTACAATCCTTTCAAGGGAAGTTGGCATATCTTCGACGCTTTATCTCAAACTTGTCAGGTAGGTGTCAGCCTTTCTCGGCACTAGTTAAAATGGATGCCGATTTATTTGGGAAGAGAAATGCCGAAGGCCTTCGAGGACATTAAACAATATTTAATGACACCTCCTGTCTTAGCGAGCTCCGAGCCTCGGGTATCCCGCAATTGAAAAGCATTGTTTGGCCCCGATCTTCGCCGCTCAAAAGCTCGAGCACTACATGCTTTCTCATAAGGTCAACCCGATCTCGAAGTTTAATCCATTGCAATACTTGATGACTCGTCCAACACTTTCCGGTAGACTTGTCAGATGGTCAATGATATTATTGCGATTCGATATAACTTTCGTGCCTCTTCGTGCCGTAAAGGGACAAGTCTTAGCGGACTTCCTCGCAAGCACACCCTTTGCGGCGAATCTCCTCTCAATGACGATTTGCCGGATGAACAAATAATGAGCCTAGAAGACCCCGATGATCGACGTTGGGAATTATACTTCGACGGAGCATCTTCGAGCACACAAAGACGAAGAATCGCAAGTGATAGTGCCCGGTAAGGCAGGAATCGGACTAATCTTTATAACACCGGAGCGGGGGATGTTAAGATACTCCTACCACTTGACAAAGCCGTGTACAAATAACGAAGCAGAATACGAAGCCCTCATAACAGGACTGGAATTAGCTATTCAAATGGGGATAACAAACATCAACATCTACGGAGATTCGCAGTTAATCATTCAACAGATCGCCGGACAGTACAGAATTTTTAAACCAAGACTCGAGCAATACTTCCAGTATGCCATTCAATTGTTGGAACAAATTCCGAATGTGACAATATACAAAATTCCCAGAAAAGAAAATGCTTTAGTAGATGCTTTAGCCCGTCTCGCAAAAGAATTTGCTTGTTTGCAAGATGAATCAGTGGAAGTGTCAGTTCACGGACGTCAGGTCCTATCACAGCTCGACATAGACACAATACACAAATCAGAGAAAGAAAAAGGATCGGTTGCAGCGAGTGACGAGAAAACACGGAAGATTGGCGACGACCATTAATGAACTACCCGCAAACGGGAAAACTACCGGACGATAGGTCGCTAGCCCATCGGATCAAGAAAAGAACTCGTCTTACGCATTAATAAATAACACGTTATATAGAAGGTCTTTCGATCAAATGTGGCTAAGATGCCTAAGCGGAGTCCGAGGCCCGTGAAATTGTTGAAGAGGTGCATTCGGGACTCCGTGGCGCTCACCGGTCGGGTCCGAAGATGAAAATGAAAATTAAAAGACTAGGGTACTACCGGCCCTCGATGATGACCGACTGCATGAAAATCGCCAAGAGCTGTCACCAATGCCAAGTGCACGGAGTGGTTCTACACCAACCACCAAATGTGCTACATTCGACAATTGCGTCGTGGCCATTTGAATGTTGGGGCACAGATATAGTGGGTCCGATAGAACCACCATCTTCAAAAGGACATCGCTTCATTCTTGCGGCTACAGATTACTTTTCCTAGTGGGCGAGGCGGTTCCACTTAGAGAAGTGAAAGCACACCACGTGCTACGGTTTTCAAGAACCAAGTTGTCTACCATTTCGGAGTGTCGCGCGAGATTATCTCGGATAATGGGTCGGCATTCGAAGCACACAAATCAACAATTTTGTCAGGAGACACGGAATCGACTGGCGGTATTCAACAATTTACTACCCAAGAGCAAACGGCCTCGCTGAGACTTTTAATAAAACTCTCGTTCAAATCTTAAAGAAAACCCTGTACGATAATAAGAGAAATTGGCACGAGAAATTATTAGAAGCCTTATGGGCCTACCGGACAACCTTCAGAACTCCTACTCAAGCTACACCTTACGCTCTGGTGTATGGGTCCGAGGCAGATGTTACCTTTAGAGGTTCGGCTTCCTTCACTCGGAATTGCGATTGCAAATAAGATCACGACGAAGAGAACGCCAAATTATGACTAGAAGAATTGGAAAGCACTGGAAGGGAAAAGACTTGCGGCGCAACGAACTTAGAACTATACCAAGCTAAGATGGTTCAAGCCCATGACAAATTGGTCCGCCCAAGAACCTTCAAAGTTGGTGACTTAGTTCTCGTTCTCAAGAGACCTATCCTTGCACACCGCAAGATAGGAGGAAATTTTGAACCCACTTGGGAAGGACCGTTTGTGGTTGAGGCAGTCTACTCAGGAGGCTCCTACCAGCTAGTGAATTGCCAGGGAGAACGACATATGCTTCCGATCAACGGACGATACTTGAAAAAGTATTACGCTGCTCGATGTTTTGAAGGAATGAATTCTTCATCCCTAAGAAACACGGGCGAAGTAATTACTTACGACCGGGTCCGAACCCAAAAATAATAAAAAATGTGCTAAGATAAATAAAATCATGATAATAAAGTTTTCCTTGTTGTCTTTTCCAAATCAAAATTTCTTTCCTAATCTTATCCCACTTCATTCCTGTTAAATGTAAAAGTATAAAAATAATATAAAAAAAAAGTGTCTTTAAT